>OY770262.1:81020287-82413093 GCA_963669355.1 Chorisops tibialis | reverse complement strand
AGATCAATATCATCCAATTCCGGCCACAAAAAATCATTAATCTCTCGATAGCGCAATCCATTCACCTTAAGTGTTGCTCCAGCCTCATTTTCGAAAAAAAGGTCCAATGACCCCGCCGGACCATAAACCGCACCAAACAGTCACACGTTGAGGATGGAAAGGCTTTTTAACAATAACTCTTGGGTTTTCCGATCCCCAGATGCGACAGTTTTGCTTGTTGACGCAGCCACCGAGGTGGAAATGGGCCTCATCAGTCAAGAATAGTGAATTTTAATAATGTGAATTTTAATAATTTCAATGCGTTGTTGAAACGTGTATCGTTCCATTTTTATTAATGGCGTAGTTTCTACTTGTAAAATGTCAAAAAATGACAGCTTCAAAAGTGACATCTACCGAAATAGCGGGCTATTCAAAATAACACCTTTTATAGAATAACCCTATACAATGGATTCAGAAAAGTAATTATTTTAATTTTCTTTGCGGTGGTACATATATGAAAATTTAGAAATTTATGTTTTTTAAAGTAAGATATTAAATTTTCTCCCATTCTTCAGAATATTGAATAGTGATATGTATAAGGCAGTGGGTAGATGAAGTGAAATGAAGTTCATAATTTTTTGAATATATAACTGCACTTAAAGTGAAACCTTTTCGGGCAGAGATTCCTATTTTTAATATTTAAGATTTTGAATGAAATTGTAAACTTCGCCGCAGTTCCAATTGTACTCGTATGTGAACACTCGGAATGAGGTACGAAAAAGGAAAGATATTGTTTTTGTCCGTTTCCAAAAAATAAAACAATATCCATACCTAAGTCAGAGTTAAAATGTAACAAAATAGAATACTTCATTTGTCAAATTATCTTAAACGATTTTATATTCTTTTAACTAAATTTATTTACTAAAATGTGAATTCCATTTCGTTACAGATCCGGAACCAGTAGGGAAACATGACAATTCATCGGAAGATATGGAAAGTGGAATTGATGTCGATAATGATGATGATATGCCGATGGTTAGTGATCATGAAGCTGGTGATCATGATCAAAATGATATGGGGCGTCCAAGAAAAATACGAAGGTAGGGCTTCAAAATTTGGCCTAAGATATAAAATTGGTTTGTAGCTCATTTCATTTTGTTCATCAAGCTTGTTTTCTAGGAAGACAGTGGCCTTTGAGTTCCTGTTGTCGCAAAATTTTAATCGATTCCCCTCTATCAAACTCTCGCTGTTGCATCTTCGTGGTCTTACATGAATCGCTTTGCCACCATTTAAGATTCGTTTCTTCAACGGTGTCAGTGGCAGATCCGTTTCTGTCTTGCTTATCCGAAGTTACATTTTCAGGTATATCCTGATGGCACGGCACTTAGAAACGCCACAAAGTACTGGTTTTCTCCTGTTCATTCAACATATCCATACAATGGTTGAAGCATCATGAATTGCAGCTGTAAGCGGAGAGGGCTTTCAATGCAACTTGGGTGTTTGAGTAAGAACTAATCCGCTTCCCATTTACTCCTGCCCGCAAGGCCAGTTCCGTCCTTTTTTCAATAACCATAACCTACGATGGGGAGACCATGACATGTTCCAGTAAATACCTGTAGATTTGCAGGTGAAGGCTTTCAGAGAAGATGGCCTACTCCTTCTTTCATTTTCGAAGCACCAGTAAATCTCGGAATTTCGACATTCTATAAGACATGACTGTCAATCCATTGCTGTCTGTCAGATAATGTGCTTTTTAAAGTTCACCTATGTTAGCATTTTATCACTGCAATAGCTTAGAAAAACATAACAGAATTATGATTGGGCGTAAAGCCCAATCATCTAATACTCTAGATGAAATAGGAAAGAGTTTATTGTACCGGAAATATGTCTTCTCAAATTCTTTCGAATAGTGAATGTTGGCTTTTGTATGAGAGGTGGTAAAAGCAAAGGGGGGAGGTTTGTAATTTTTGTATGTAACACCGAACGTAGTACACAAAATGTTGCATGCTGAATTTAAAGTTTGTTGCTTTCATAATTTTCAAGCAAATTGAAAAATGTTTGTTTTAATTTATGGTATTTGTGTGAGAGGTGGTAGAGAAAGTGGTAGATTTTGGATGATTTTGAATCTACTAACCAACATCCTAATCAAAATTCTAATCACATTGCTTTGTTACAATTTTAAAGTCGATAGCTCTTACATGTTTGAAGGAGAAATACTTTTCTTGTATTTCCCAAACAAAAATTTGTATGGGAGGTGGCAGAAGGAGTAAAGTGAAGACGATATGTTTTTTAGCATTTATTGCAATTGTTAAGGGTCAAATTTTCGCAAAATTTCAAGTTTCTATGAAAATCGATTAAACGCATTTACCAAAATTGTGCATTTGTATGGGAGGGGATGTAGGGAATATTCAAATTAAGACAAATTTTTTTGACGTCAGTTACATTTATAATATACTTATACTTATACTTTTCTTAAATTTTAAAGTTGATAGGTTTGACGGTTTTGAAGAAAAATAATTTAATTGAAATTCCGAAAGAACGATTGAGGTGAAGTTGATAGTTTTTCCAAAATTGGTTGCAATCGTAATAAAATTAATTATGACAAAAATTGGCTCTTTTAGCTTTGTTAGTTGCAATGTAAACCGAATAAATGTATTTTTGAAAATTGTGCATTTGTATGTCAGGTGGTAGAAGGTCTAAAGGGATCAGATCAATATTTTTTGAGCTTGATGATATTTACATCATTATACTATGACCAAATTTTCAAGTCAATAGCTGAGGTTTCGGAGAAAAATCAATTTCCTTAAATTTCGAAAATTCATGAAATTTGTATGGGAGGGGGTAGAAGGAGTGGAGGGATGTGGCCCGTTAATGAACTTAAAATAACTTTTTTGCTAAGAATGACAAATTTCAGTATGATAGGTCAAAGCGTTCGAAAGTTATGTTGTAGACAGACGGACAGACAGACAGAAGGTCACTCGGAATCGAGGTTTTTGAGCGACAACAAATATTTCTGTACCCTTGACGAGCATTATTTCTTAGCGTTACAAACAGTAAGGCAAACGCAATATACTCTCAGATTTCATCTAGAGTATAAAAAAAATTTTCCTCTCATAAGCTGCAGGATCAATCAATCAAATTCCTGTTAAGACCCCCTATAGGGGCATACGACAGAAACAACTCTCTTCCACAAGGCGCGATCCTGAGCATCGGATTTAAGCTGTTGCCAGGACTTGTTTATTCCTCTGGCCTCCTGCTCAACTGCTCGCTTCCAACCAAGTGTTACATGGTCGTCCAACCCGACGCCATCCTTGAGGGTTATAATCCAGAGCCTGTTTTGCCATGTTTCGCTCTGGTTTCCTCAAAGTATGACCGATCCACTGCCACTTTCGCCGTTGAATCTCAATACCTATTTTAGTCTGGCGAGTTGTACTCCAAAGTTCGTCGTTGGAGGTTACTTCTGGCCAGAATATTCCTAAAATGCGCCGGAGGCATTGGTTTACGAAAGTCTGTAGTTTCTTGGTAAGTCGAACGGTCACTTTCCACGTAGTACAACCATATAACAACACGGATTTGATGCATGCGTCAAAAACTCGCAGCTTCGTGCGAAGGGAGATCTCTCTTAACCTCCAGAAAGGGGAAAGGATACCGAAGGCCTGACGAGCTTTATTTAGCCGAGCCTCAACATCCTTTTCGGCTCCGCCGTTCATGCTGACAATGCTTCCGAGATAGCAAAAATCTTGCACCTCTTCCACATCCTGTCCATTAAGAACAATCGGTGTGCTTGCGTTCGAGCCCATGTGCATGTACTTGGTTTTACGCACATTTATTTTCAGTCCCGCCTCTTTGCATTAAGAATGCAACGAGCGAACATTTGACTCTAAGTCCGAACGGGTATGTGCAAGCAAACACACGTCATCAGCATAATCAAGGTGACTTAAGATGTTAAATAGTCTCCATTGAAGAACTTTACCTTCACCACCTTCCAGTGCAGCTTTCAAGATGTCATTTATTACCACCAGAAACAGGGCTGGTGATAATATGCAGCTTTGTCTGACACCCGTTCGCAAAAGGAAACTCTCGGACAGCTCTCCTCTATGCAAGACGCGACACCTTGCATCTTCGTAGAATTCTTTAATCATAGCTATGACCTTATCTGGAATACCTCTCCTACGCAAAGTATTCCATATGTCATCTCGCTTAAGGCTATCGAACGCCATGAGATGAAGTGGCGAACCCATTTCGGCTGACTGCTCTAATATTATCCATAAGGTATTTGTGTGGTCGGTACGAGACGACCCTTTACGGAATCCAGCCTGATAAACTTCGAGAGTACTCTCGACGACATCACTAATCCTATTGAGAATTACCTTAGCCATAATTTTTGATACGGCAGTAAGTAGACATATACTACGCCAATTGCCACAATCCCGAAGGTCGCCCTTCTTCGGAATTTTCACAATGATGCCCTCCTTCCATTCAGTCGGATATCTTCCATCATTCCACACCTTAGTAAAGAGTAGGAGGAGTACATCGGCCGTTATTTCTGGGTCCGCTTTGAGGAGTTCGGTTGGTAGTCCGTCTATACCTGGAGCTTTCCTTCCCGCCATTGACCGAATGGCGGAAACTATCTCTTCCTTATCTGGGGGATCGTCCCTAATAGAGGATTGTTGCGGTTGGATGTTTGGAAGTTGTTCTGTTTCCAGAATATCTTCCTCTGACAAGATGTTTAAAATATCAGAGAAGTATTCCTTCCATCGTCGCAACTGGTGTACACTCATATTAAGGAGAGTTCCGTTGACATCTCTCACCAGGTGGTTGGCGGTGAAATTCCTGTTCGTCAACTGTCTCATGATTTTGAATAGTGAACCCATATCCCCAAGGTAAGCCGCAGATTCTGCCTTGTTTGCCAGATCTTCAATGGCCTTTCTCTTGTCGCGTCTAACAGCCTTTTCAAGCTGTATATGAGCATCGCGGTAGTTCTCCCTCAAGTCGGGCGTTCGTTGGTTGACATCGGGTTGAGAGATGATTGCCAATTTGGCTTTTTTCCGATTGCCAACCTTGTCCCATGTGTCCTGCGACATCCAGGGTTTCTCACCGCTTTGCACATATCCCACAGATCCTTCAGCACTAGTTAGAAAAGTGTTTTTGGTTGCCTCCCAATTGGCGTCCAGTGCGCGCATTTCATTTTCACCTAATGTGGATGACTTTTCGCGTAGAATAGTGGTGTATTCGCGTTTTTTGTTGGGATCTCTGAGTTTATCCACATTAAGCTTGCGCTTCATTTGAAAAATTTGTGGTCATCGGATAGCTGCTGTACACAATCTCAAGCAAGCAACCATCAAGTGGTGATCGCTCCCCACGTCAGCTCCACGTTTCGCTCGCACATCGAGGAGACATCTTCTCCATCGGCGACTTATAGCCAAATGGTCGATCTGGTTCTGAGTAACACCATCAGGGGAAACCCAAGATGTTTTATGATGACTCTTTTGTGGAAAAAGGGTCCTTCCGATGACCATTTGCCGAGTACTACAAAACTCCACAAATAATTCGCCGTTTTCGGGTCTCTTAATCCAAAGTCGTGACGCGTCGACCCAAGGATCACCATGCCTCCCTATGACGTGTTCTAGTCCAGTGTTGTCTGATCCAACCTGGGCGTTCATATCTCCCGAGATGATAATAATATCACCTCTTGGAACACGTTCGAAGGTGGCACTCAGTTGGCTATAAAACTCTTCTTTGTCACCAGATGTTGTGGTACTAGTTGGTGCGTAACACTGCAGAATTGTGACGTTTCTGACACTGGTCCTGAGCCTGACGACGATAATCCTATCCGAGATTGGTTCCCAGCTAATGAGACTGTTTCTCGCTCTCGGCGTAAGGACGAACGCCACGCCATTTCTGGCTTCACTTTCAGAGCCAATGTACAGAATAGTGTTGCCGCTAGGGGTTCGTTCTTCTCCTCATCCTGTCCACCTGACCTCGCTCAAGTCCAAGATTTGGATGTAATAATGCTCCATTTCACGGTCGATCACTGATTGGCAGTGCAAGGGCCGAGTAACCCCAGCTCTTACCCCGTCATTCAATGTTCGAACGTTCCAGAAGCCAATCATAGTCCGTTTTCGAATGCCAAAAGTCGTTACCGCGATGGATCCGTTTCTCGTATCATTTAGGTCTTATGATCACGGGTGATGAGCCTATGAGCTGCAGGGTAGTAATCGAAATATTGGTTCCAAGCCATTCGTCAGTTTTTTCATTTCTCCAATATTACAGCATTCAGTGGAAGAAGACACAAAATTGCTTACTATCCCGCTGTAGGTATGGTACACGACGCTTCCCCTTATGACTGGTTGCAGTAAATTCTCTAAATGCAACTTAATTGTACTTTAATGTAGTTCAGTTCGGCAATTTTCCATCATTCCAGCGCACCATTTGTAACGATGCATAGTAGGATATTGATATACATCTACATAACCATATTTAGTTTTATAGAACATTATCTTGTTTGATTAACGTCAACACCTACCACAAGGGCTTTATCTAACAATTATCCACGGACATAGATAATATTGGATAGATTTTTCGTCTTCCTCGCAACTTCTGCAAAGGCTGTCGCTCGCGATCCGCAACCTGCAAGCAACGACCTGTGGTCAAGTCAACAATACTTCGAACTGATCTGTAATATTTTTTTCGGTTCTTTCCAAAAGGATTTGACCGCTCTGCAGCTGTCCAGCTGCTGCCACCCCGCCAAGAAAGAATCCAAAATACTCTGCTTGAAGCTAGTTTTCAGCACTGTTGGAGCTACATCGACGGACTTCCTAGTGGAGTCATGGAAATCGATGTAATGCATTTAACAAAAATTATGCATTTGTATAGGAGGGGTAGAAGCAGTGTACGGATCAAAACAAATTTTTCGCATTAATGATATTTCTATTTTTATACTTTATACAAAATATGAAGTTGATAGCTTTAACAGTTTCGAAGAAAACTAATTTAATTTAAATATCAAAATTTCGTGAATTTTGTATGGGAGGGGGTAGAAGGAGTGAGGTAAAGTTAATAATTCTTTTTAAAACTAATTGAAATTATAATAGAATTAATTCTGGAATAAATTTCGTCTTTTCAGCTTTACTAGATTTAATGAGAATCGAAAATATGTATTTTTCAAAATTGTTCATTTGTATGGGAGGGGGTAGAAGGAGTGAGGGGATCGGATCAATATTGATGATATTAATGACATCTATATCATAATACTTTTACCAAAACTTCAAGTCGATATAGCTTAAATAGTTTTAAAGAAAAATCAATTTCTCAATATTTCGAAATTTCATAAAAATTTGTATGGGAGAGGGTAGAAGGAGTGGGGGGATGTAGCCCATTCACGAACTTAAAGTTACTTTTTTGCTAAGAAATGACACACAAAAATGTTTAGGACTATAGCTCAAAGCTTTCGAGAGTTATGCTGTAGACAGACGGACAGACGGTCACTCGGAATCGAGGTTTTTGAACGACAACAAATATTTCTGTACCCTTGGTGGCTCTGTGCGAGCGTTATTTCTTAGCATTACAAACGGTAAGGCAAACACAAGATACTCTCAGATTTCATCTAGAGTATAAAAAGTCATATCACAACGTCCTCCTTGGTACCCTTGGCAGCATGTGCGAATGAGAGACGCAGTAAATTTTCAAAAGGTCCGCCTATTTGTGGCATCGCTGTTTATTTTAAAAGTTAATTATCTGTAGTCGGATAGTGCCTCTGCTCGAGAAACCATTCAATCGTTCACTCTAATGGTTGGTGAAAAAGATACCACAGTAATGTCAATAATCTCCACCCTGACTTTGGTAACAAATGAGATTTCGTTACTTACCACTTCTATCATATTCGTTCCTGCTAGAAATTCAACAAGGAGCTCAGCTCTCTTGTTTGGTTGTATCTGAGAATCCGCATAATGAATAGTGTGCATTAGCATGTTCCACGAAACTAACTAGTTGTGGGCATAGATCCGATGGTGAAATCGAGGCTCTTTTGAATCCATTTACTATCTTATCTATCTATCAGTCTTACCCTGACGTAGATGAGCCTGTGGTAGAGGATTATCTACACCGCTTTGACCATCGCTGAGCTTCTATCCTAGGACAAAGTGAGAGTGTAGTCCAAAGTGAAGTAAACTTTTCGTACGCCCAATGGCTAACACTGAGACTAGGCTATTATTGATTACTACTATGGAATCCTTTACGGATTACGTGAACTGACAGATTTAGCAATTTTTCGTATTGAGGTCATGCTGGTTCAAGGTTCGTTTGAGGAACAGAGGCGCCTCGATATGTCGGGTTCTTACCACAACGCCAGCGTGAATCAGACGGGGAACTTTATCCTTATGAACTACGTCCAGTTGTACGTTGTCATGCTGTCTTTAACAGGAACTCACTCAATCCCGGTTGATATATAATTTCAGCAATCTATTGACGTGATTATATGGTTGCAACCTTAATCTTCAAAAATGAAAATTCGTAGATAGAGGGTTGTGCGAAGGGCTAACAACCCTTTTCCAATAACAAATAAAGAGTAGAGGAACCTGAATGTCAGGTTAATTTGGGCTGTAGTGCCATTGAAGAAGATTCGCTCAAATTGAACCAGATTTTGGGTACACCTACTACAACCGTATTTTTGTTCAGTATGTTTGTGACAGTTTCATCGATAGTGGTCTGGTTTTCTCCTAGAATTTTTCCCTCGGGATTTGCCGAGTCTACGAGTGTCATCTTAAGACTATCCACAGCCTCGGTACTGAAACGCGAGTTATAGGTTTGACTTTCATCGCACCAGAAAGTTCTGTACTGTTGTCCAATCGCTCCTTCTATTTAGATTTTACCGGTTCAGATGGCGATAGGGAAACCATTTTTGGATCAAGTGGGTAATTTTCGGGTAGGATCTTCTTCATACTTCGCTACTCTTCCGCCTGATTCCCGAAAGATCAGGCAGCGTCGATACAAAGACACTTACTATAATGGCATTAGTGGCACTAGCCGCAGCTTAGGTCTTGTCTTCAGCGCAGTCTTACTGTATCACGTTCTGGCTTTTTCCGTTCATGACAAAATTGTTCTTCGTCGCATCCACTGTTTTCAACATCGATCGATTTCAGCAAGGACTAGTGGCTAGAGGTTGAAGGATAATTGACATTGTATCAATAGAAGTAAGTATTAGTTGTCTGCATTGCAACAGCCTGCATACGACTGCTTGGATGAGTCAGTAGCATGATCACTACCTCGACTTATTACAGTCGTTATGGAAGATATCCTCTCGAGCCTGAGTCGATAGTCGCAGCTTTTACTGACAATTCAGTAGAGATCCCTACCGGTTATTGGGAAGATAAAAGGACTATTTGGGTAATAAACATTATTTTTATCCGCGGCTACTAATTCTCAAAAGTATCGTTGCTTCTTCGACAGCTGGCAGAATTTTAGTTAGTCGTTCGCTATCCGCAGCCAATGTTTGCACGTGGTGCATATGGTAAAACATTCAACCATGAAGATTTTTACGAAATTTGTGCTAAATTTTAATGCATTTCGGAGCAAAACCAATCGAGACAAATTTCTACATTTCTACAAAAAATTGTTGACAAAAACTTAAAAACATAAATTAATAGCTTTTCAAATTAACAAATTAGTTTAACGTGCTCTTTCACTTTCAGATCTAGAACAACATTTACCACATTTCAATTGCATCAACTGGAAAGAGCGTTCGAAAAAACCCAATATCCTGATGTCTTTACTCGAGAAGAGTTGGCTTTGAGATTGGATCTTAGTGAAGCACGAGTACAAGTAAGTGAATAATAGTTTGGTGAATGTTTTCACAGTGCATTTCAAATTGAAAAGAAAGAGTTCCGGATTTCACACTGCTAAGATTTATTAAATGTGACGTTTCGGTCTCTGCTGAAACCTTTATCAAACTGGTTGATAATGGTTTCAGCAGATACCGAAATCCAGAAATCTTTCCTTTCAAAAGTGTATAATACTCTAACGTCCTGTAATCGTTAAGTGATCGAAACAGTTTTACGATATAAGTTTAAATTTGGCGTAAAAAATTTTGGCAGCAACTATAGTGATATGTTTAATAATAAGTGCATGCCCGCCATCCCTTCTACCACCTACCATTCAAAAGTTGTAATAGGATCATACAATCTCTATCTCTACAATGGCGCTACAGCCCAAATCGGACTTTGGCTTCCTGATATTCAAGTTCCTTAACATTTTTCATTACTTATTGTGGAAGGGTTGTTAGCCCTTCGCACAACCCTCTTTCTACGAATTTTTCATTTTCTTAGATTGAGGTGACCAAGCAGGCAATGTGCCGGAATTATATATTGCGCCGACCGGGATTTGAAGTCACGACCTTCGCATTACAAGACCAACACACTACCTACTAGGCTATACCCTAGCTAGGATCATATGCGTTGTATCAATTTTGCAGATGAACATGCTCTCTTTGGGCTTAATTTACCTTTACAATATGGTTATTGCAAAATACACCATTTCTTCTACTTTCTCCTCAATGGCACTACATCCCAAATCAGGCTTAAGCCTCCTGACCTTCAGGTTCTTTAACAATTTATTTCATCATCAATGGCGCGATAGCCCAAATCGGGCCCTGGCCTCCTGAAGTCGTCGCCTCCAATCGTCTCGATCCAAAGACCGCGTCCTCCAGCTGCTAATTTTTAAAATGGCTTTGCTGTCTTCATCAACCGAGTCTTCCCATCGCTTGCGTGGTTTGCCTACTGGCCGGTTACCACTCGTTTTGCCTTTAAGAGCACGTTTGGGGATTCTTCTGTCTTCCATTCGCTCTACATGGCCAGCCCACTGCAGTTTACGTAGCTTGATGAACGTTGAAGCTTCTGGCTCGTCGTAGAGTTGATACAACTCATGGTTGTATCTTATTCGCCATTCCGTTCCTTCCTTCACAGGTCCCAAAATTCTTCGGAGGACCTTTCTTTCGAATGTGTTAACTGCTTTTTCGGAAGTTCGCGTTAATGTCCACGTCTCGCTGCCATAACAGAGCACAGGTCGTATAATAGTTTTATAAATCCGCAGCTTATTGTTCCTGTGCACTTTCTTGGATTTCATTATTGGAAGTACCGAATAATACGTCTTATTTGCTAGTATTATCCGTCGTTTGATTTCGTCTGTTTCATTACCGTCCTTTGCTAGATTAGCCCCAAGATATATGAAGTTGTCCACACTCTCCAAATTATATTCCGCAATTGTTATGTTTTGTCTGATTGGCGTTCTCCTTCTTGTTTGCGTCATTACTTTTGTTTTGCTTTCGTTAATGCGCAACCCGACTTCTTTTGCGGCGGAGTCAAGATTGACAAATATCTCCTTAGCACTAGGGAAGGATCTTGCTAGAATGTTAATGTCGTCAGCGTATGCTACTAGTTGGGTGGACTTGAATAGTAGTGTCCCGTTGGTGTCGACTGGGATTTTTCGGACGACATACTCTAGTGCCAAGTTGAAAAGCATAGGAGCTAGACCATCTCCCTGCTTTAAACCACATTCCGTTCGAAAGCTGGTTGTGGAATCGGTTTGTATTCTCACTTGGGATTCAGTGTTCGTCATTGTGAGTCTTGTTAGTCGGACTAGTTTTGGAGGAATTCCAAAGTCAAGCATGATTTGGTACAGTACGCTCCTATCGATACTGTCGTATGCTTGTTTAAAATTTACGAATATTTGGTGCACGTCTGTGTTATATTCCCAGCATTTCTCAAGCACCTGTTTCACCGAGAATATCTGATCTGTTGTAGATCGTCCGGTTCTGAATCCGCCTTGGTATTCGCCAATTATTTGATTAGTATAGGGCTTAAGACGACGTTCAATTATTTTTGTCAGTATTTTATAAGACGTACACAACAATGATATACCTCTGTAGTTCTCACAGCAGAGTTTGTCTCCTTTCTTGTAAATTGGACATATAATGCTTTTTCGCCAGTCGTCGGGTATGATTTCCTCTGTCCAAATTTTGCATATCATGCTGTGCAGTATTTCAGCGACACAGTTTCCACCGTTTTTCAGAAGTTCAACTGGTATTTCGTCAATTCCCGGCGCTTTGTTTCGTTTTTGGTCACATAGGGCTGCTTTGATTTCAGGAAGCGTGGGTGGTGTCGATGATGGTTCATCTTCGTCAGTTGAGGCTTGAATTGAAATGTTGTCTGTCGTTATCGGTGCTACTGGGATGGGATTCAAAAGATGTTCGAAGTATGAAGCCCATCTCCTTTTGATTTCTTCTGTGTCGCTGATGATATTGCCCTCTGCGTCTTTGCAGAGACTGGTTTTTGGTTTATATCCCTTTTTCAAGTCTTTTACTATGGCGTATGCGTCCCGCGTATTATTTTTTCTCATGTCGTCGTCCATTTTTTGTATCTTGTCATTATGGTACTTCCTTTGTTTTCGTCTGCAGGTCTTTTTCGCATATCGCCTAAGCTCGTCATATCTTTCTTTTTTGGCTCGTGTTGGTCGTTCAGTAAAAATTTTGTAAGCTTCGTTCTTTCTATCTATTGCGTCGCGACATTCTTGGTCGAACCAATCATTACTTTTTCGCTGTGCTTGATATCCTAATACCTCTTCCGCGGAGGATTTGATGCCGTCTCGTATTTTCATCCAAACATTATCCACTGGCATATTTTGGATATTTTCATATATTGGTGTCAGGTGTTTATTACATGCTAGCATGTAAGCCTGCGCCACCGTTTCGTCGTTAAGCTTGTCGACATTGAATTTGCGAGCTCTACTCGTTTTCGAATACCCACGACAAGCTATTTTGCATCGATACTTAGCTCTGACTAGATAGTGATCAGAGTCACAATTCGCACCGCGGAGAGTTCGTACATCAAGTATGCTGGAAGCAGCCCTTTTCTCAATAAGAACGTGGTCTATTTGGTTGAAGGTGTGACCATCTGGTGATGCCCACGCTCGTTTGTGAATATCGCGATGTGGGAAGCACGTAGAGCTTACTATGATATTTTTGCTGCTTGCGAAATCAATAAGACGTTGGCCATTGTCGTTGGTTATGTCATGGAGACTGTGCCCTCCTGTTGTTCCTCTATGAGCCTCCTCCTTTCCGACTTTTGCATTAAAATCCCCTAAGACAATTTTTAGGTCATTCGAGGGCAGTGAGTCATAGGTTGTCTCTAGGGTGGCATAAAATTCGTCTTTAGTTACATCGTCCTTGTCTTCTGTTGGTGCGTGAACGTTGATCAACCAAGTGTTGAAAAATTTAGTCTTTATTCGGATTGCACACAATCTTTCACTTATTGGTTTGAAGCTCGTGACCTGCTGTTTAAATTTTTTGTCAACGACAAAAGCGACTCCAAACTCTCTGCTTCCCGACAATTTTCCACTTGGATAGATTGTGTGTGATCTCATGTCCATGATTTCGCGACCGAGCCATTTCGTTTCTTGGATGGCAGTTATGTTGATGTTGTGTTTTGCCACTTCTTCGAGAAACTCTTTCAGAGCTCCTGTCCTAAATAAGGATCGAACGTTCCAAGATCCAATAGAGTAGTCCATTTTTCGTTTGCGGGGTCGTTGCCGTTGAGTCCATCCTTTCCGAGGCTGTTCTTCAGGTTTCTGGACAGTGTTCTTTTTCCGGTGATGCGTAGTCGGCGCCTCGCCCAACCCCCGACCTGGAGGACCGGTCCTACTTATTTATTACACCCTAGTAGAAAAAGGGTGGGAGTTTTGAGCTAAATATGACATGCTGGAGTTCTCACAGCTATGCTGCAAGTCCAACTATGTCATACTTTTTGCCTACTTCCTGAGACGCACTGGTGTTACTGGCCATTCAGGTTAACTCCATGTTCCCTCCTCCTTTCTCAACTCGGGCTTGGGACCGTCTATGGCGGAGTTACCGTCTATGGCGGAGTTACAATTTATTTGTTGTTATGAAAAGGTTGTTAGCTCTTTGCGCAACCCTCTATCTAAGAATTTTTATTTTCGCAGATTTAGGTGACCCAGATATACTCAAGCAAGTAATGTGCGGAAATTATACGTCAACCGGGATTTGAACTCCCGACCTTCGCAGTGTAGACCAATACGCTACCCAGTAGGCTACATCCTGGCATTTCTTCCACACCTCATATAAAATATGACAATTTCTTAATTCAAATAAATTTCAATTTCAATTTCATTTAGAGTATCCACAATTTATTAAGTCAAACCTATGACTAAAGCGGGCTTTACACGATGGTGTAGCACACAGCTACATATAAAATCGTGAACTTCGTACAGATTTTAGTGTGTATGAAGATGACAGAAGATCTGTCAAATATGCCATCAGGAGGACTTACCAAAATCAGAATATTTTGAATTAGGTAGGTGGAGGCAGCGTTGTTATTATCGATGCCTGGCTGCAGTCAATCATCACAGTGTATTGGCGAATTTTGGTACATGCCTAACAGAGTTGTTTGCAGATAAATCTCACGGTATAGGAGCCCTCGAGTTCTACATAACGAGGGTGAAGATTCCCAACCTCCTATGTAAATTAACGTAATTTTTTGTCTTTCTTTCTAACGCGTTCATGAAATAGTTATGCAACAGTTGTTCAACCTGAAATTTTGTCAGATTTTAGAGCCATTATAATAGTAATTTCAGATTGAACCTTTGATCTATAACTATCTTACCAACACGTAAGTAAAAGAGTGAAAAAAACATAACAGGACTACGACTGGGCGTAAAGCCCAATCGTGCAATACTCTAGAGAATTTTTTTATTTTATAAAATTTTTGTAGGGGAAGTGGTAGAGGGGGTGACGACATTGAACTAATTTTTTCAGGCTGCTATCAAAATGTTTTAAACAAAATTTAGGATTCAATAATTTAATAGGTACTGAGGAAATTAGTGTATTGGATTAAGTGAAATTGTGCAGTTTGTATGGGAGGTGGTAGAAGGAGTGTGAATTTATTAATGACGTTTTTAGAAATAACCGTGAACATCATTTAATTGATATATTTTAATTGCATTCATACTTTTCAGGAAAATCATCTTTTTGTAAAGTTGTTGAATTGTGTCAAATTGTATGGAAGGTGTTAGAAAGATTGAAGCTAATCGCCTAATTTTTTTTGGTCTTACTAATAATTCCAAATAGTTATTTAGTGCATAATTTCAGCTCGATCAACTTCATACGTACAGAGTAAATTTATTTAGAGTATTTCATAAAAAAAGCTTGGGTGTAGCCTAATGGGTAGTGTGTTGGTCTACAATGCGAAGGCCGTGAGTTCAAATCCCGGCCGACGCATAATTCACTGCCTGCTTGGGTATACCTTAGTCACCTCAATCTACGAAAATGAAAATTCGAAGATAGAGGGTTGTGCGAAGGTCAAACATCCCTTTCACAATAAATAATGAAAAATGTTAAGGAACCTGAAGGTCAGGAGGCCAAGGCCTGAATCGGGCTGTAGTGCCATTGTAGAAGTAGATTTCATAAAAAAGTGCAGTTGGTATGGGAGGTGGTGGAAGGAGAGGGAGGACTCAAATAATTTTTATACAGCAGATTGAAATTATTATAAAAGTAACATATTCCAAATTTCAGATCAATAGCTTTCATGCTTTTTGAAAAAATCTGTTAATTGTCGAATTGCGAAATCGTGTCATTTGGGAGGGGGTAGAAGAGGTGAAACTGAATGTCTAATTTTTTTTCATCTTACTAATAATTTCAAATAAATATTTAGTGCACAATTTCAGCCCGCTAAATTTTATACGCACTGAGTAAATTGGTTTAGAGTATTTCATGAAAAAGTACAGTTTGTATTGGAGGTGGTAGAAGGAGGCAGAAGACACGCAAAATTTTTATATGGTAGATTGGTACCATCATAAAAGTAATATGTTCCAAATTTGAGACTAATAGATTTTATACTTTTCGAGCAAATCCGTTTATTGTCAAATTGCGCAATTGTGTCATTTTGTATGGGAGGGGGTAGAAGGGGTGGAGTGATTTGGCCCATTCACGAACATGTCCTTATTTTTTGGCAAAAACGACGTGTACAAAATTTGAACTTTCTAGATCAACTCGTTCTCAAGCTAGAGAGGACACGGCCGGACAGACGGACGGACGGACGGATATCCGGTTTTGAAATTTTGGAGTGATTATTGAATTTCCGTGTTATTCATTTTTTTTCCGAGCCTTATTTCTTAGCGTTACAAAGTTTGTGGCAAACTTATAATACTCTCAGATTTCATCTAGAGTATAAAAACGTAAATTGACATAGGAGGATGGGAATCTTCATCATCGACAAGCAACCACGCCTATAACTCAAATCGGGCCTTGGCCTCCTGACCTTCAGATTCCTCTACATTTCCTTATTAATTTTTATTTTGCATGGATTGCTAATCCTTCGCAGAACTCTTTATCTACGCAGAGATTGAGGTGACCCTGATATACCCACGTTGGAAGTGTGGATACGTCGACCGGAATTTGAACTCGTAACCTTTGCATTGTCGAACAACAAACTACCCACTAGGCGACACCCAGGTCAGGAGCTATAGTCTTATCTCGGTCTGAAGCGCGATGATGTTTTAATAAGAGAGCTCGGTGCCTGAATTACATAGAGGCAATGGATGAATTTGTATAATGTTCGTTTAATTTTGTATTTAGAGTATGGTCTCATATTTAAGATATGAATTAAACAAAATTCAATCCTATTTCACCAATTACTCGGAAATGAAACATACACACAATAAATCAAGAAACACGTACTCACATTTTCACCCTACTAGACATAAAAATCATCTTTCCCATGTCATCAGGTTACTATTAAGTGGTCATTAAAAGCGATTAATTTCACGACTATACTCGATAAAAATGCTATAGTCCTGAATAAGGGATGTCCTTAACTTTTATCTCATGTATATAAAATGTCACAATTTAGGGTCATGTGTTATGAAAAAAACAACAACAAAAATAGAATGCGATTGCGCTTAAATATTTCCCGAAAATGCATCGATCTAATCTTGGGGTCACACACGTAATTGCAATGTGTACCAGGTATTAAGTGTGTAGTTTTTTCTTTACCCCGGCAACAAATTGTTACATGACCGTTTTTCAAGACTAATCCCATTCACACAATCAAAATAGGTATAGAAAAATGTGTATCACGTTTTTTTTTCACCCCCCGTTACAGGGTGTTATTGAATTTTTTAAGTTCGCACACACATTATACAGACCGTTGCCATAATAGATGTAAGCATGCGGGGTACAGATTACATTTAACTACCCGAAAATTACATATGCTAATGAAATTGAAATTGTTCGTATTGTCATGTAAATAATGTTGATGCTGTGTAATGGAACAATTAAGGTACTCCATGTTCGCGCTTAGTGTATAGTAACATATTAGTGAAAGTATCCTGGATTCCAAATCCTCCCCTGTATTTCTCGAATAGTACTTACATACTCGTTTATAATGTTTAGAAGCACTTATGCACTGTGCTAATCAAATATAACAGACGAGTCCTGCAACAGCAACGAAACGCAAATGAGCGTTATTTACAGAAATTCTCTTCCAGGTATTACGAGCATTTAGCCGAAGAGAGAATTTTAATCATGACAATTAATGGCAATTAACTACCGGTTGGCTGCGACTACGACCGAGGATCAGACAATAAACACAAAATTACTTAATTCAACATTGAAATGGACTAATTCTGTAAACGGATATCCTGCGACGTTTTAATTCTCGAATGGAAATTTCCCGATTATAAATTGGCCATTCTCTTTATATTTTTTTTGTTTCTGTTAATAAGCGTGCGCAATGAATTTTAATTATTGTGCAAAGAAAAATTCAACGTGCAAAATATTTATGAAAATTAAAAATTACGAATTTGGATTTCTTGATTATTTACTTCTACTGCTCAGTTACGGTGGTTTTGGGCTGCGATAACGTATTATGTACATCCTTTAGCTACATTTTCTTAAAACTGAAAAATATAGTTTTTTATTTATTTATTTAATAATGCTGAATAAAATTATCTTGCTGGCACAAATTTATCGAAAAATTTCCACACCACTGTCACGTATTTTGACATAGATAGGGTAGGCATCTGATCGGCGTCATTAGGCGACGCCCAGTGTTGTAGCTGTCATATACACATCAATTGTGCTCATCATACCTCCACGTGGTAGCCACCGGATACTGGTCTTGTCCATCCGGACTTGACTTGCTGAACTGATGGGCGCGAGTGCTAATGAAACAGAAAAATTCTAGCACTATAATAATATGGCCCTCCAAGTTTGGGGTTGGGCGATGTGTTAACAACTCATCCTCGGAAAAACCACACCTGTTTCGAAACCTGAAGCAACGCCTCGGACTGGATTGATTCAACAGCAACGACCACACTAACAAAAAATGGACTATTCCTTCGGATCTTGGAACGTGCGATCCCTGTAAAGAGCAGGAGCAGTGAGAGCGCTTCTGGAACAGGCAGTCAAATACAATATAAACATAATTGCACTCCAAGAAACTAAATTGTTAGGTAACGAGATTACTGACTATAGATCGCACACAATTTTCAAAAGTGGGAAATCATCGGGAAGCCGGGAATTTGGAGTTGCGTTTATCGTCGACAACAAGTTTAAACACCAAGTTACCAACTTCAAATCCGTCAATGAACGATTGTGTGCAATCCGCATTAAAACAAGTTTTTTTAATGTTTGGCTTATTAATGTCCACGCCCCAACGGAAGACAAAGACGACGAAGTTAAAGACGATTTCTACAGCACCTTAGAATCAACATTCGACTCCCTTCCGTCGAATGATATTAAAATAGTATTAGGTGACTTTAACGCGAAAGTGGGCAAAGAAGACACATACATAGGGACAATTGGAAGGCACAGTCTCCATGATATTAGTAACGACAACGGCCAGAGACTGACTGATTTCGCCAGCAGCAAAAACCTTGTTGTAAGCTCGACATGCTTCCCGCATCGTGACATTCATAAGAGAACGTGGGCATCACCCGACGGAAGAACATTCAACCAAATAGACCATGTTCTAATAGAGAAAAGGACGGCCTCCTGTATTCTCGACGTGCGTACGTGTCGAGGGGCTAATTGCGACACAGACCACTATTTGGTAAAGACCAAGTTCCGATGTCGAATCGCAAACCGAGGACACCCAAAAACACAACCGGTTCCTAAATTCGACATAGGAAAACTCAAAGACGAGAAAATAGTTGCGAAATATGTATCAGCCTTGGAGAGGCACTTCGCAACAATGCTGAATACCACCGCCAGCAAGTCAATAGAGGAAATGTGGCAAAATATCAAAGATGGCATTAAATCTGTCGCAGAGAAGGTGATAGGACTACAACCCCGGCGCAAAAGAAATGATTGGTTCGACAACGAATGCAAAGATGCTTTAGAACGAAAAAATCAGGCTTACAGAATATTAACGGAACGGCCGACACGAGCCAAACAGGACAAATACAAGGACCTTAGACGATTTGCAAACAAAATATGCAGACAAAAAAAACGGAAGTACAATAATGACGAAATTAAAAACATGGACGAACAATTTAGATTACACAACACAAGAGCCGCGTATTCCCTTGTCAAAAGGATGAAAGAAGGATACAAACCGAAAACGACCCTCTGCAAGGATGCAGAAGGGAACATTATAAGTAACGCGGAAGATATAAGACTAAGATGGGCACAATATTTTGAGCACCTTCTTAACCCAAGCCCATCACCTACACGAACAGCAGCAGCAGATACAATAGCAGGTATAACTGATATAACAGCTGATGAAGGATGCTCTTTGAGTCCTCCCACACTCGAAGAAGTAAAAACAGCCCTAAGGAACCACCCAAACAACAAAGCGCTGGGCACCGATCAAATCCCGGCTGAACTTCTGAAAGCCGGCGACACCTGCATAGCGCATCTCCTACATAGATTAGTCACGGACATATGGACGCAGGAAATACTTCCTGAAGATTGGCGCAAGAGCATCATATGTCCAATTTATAAAAAAGGTGACAAACTCTGCTGCGAAAACTACCGAGGAATATCTCTGTTGTGTACGTCTTATAAGATCTTGACGACAATTCTAGAAAAGAGAATTAAGCCATATGCTGACAAAGTAATTGGTGAATACCAAGGCGGATTTAGAGCTGGACGCTCGACCACGGACCAGATATTCTCAGTTAAACAGGTGCTGGAAAAGTGCTGGGAATATAATATTGCTGTGCACCAGATATTTGTTGACTTCAAACAAACATACGACAGTATCGACAGGCGCGTACTGTATAAAATCATGTTGGAGTCTGGAGTCCCACCGAAACTGGTCCGACTGACAAGAATGACAATGACTGAGTCTTTGTCACAAGTAAGAGTAGAAAATGATCTGACTTCCAGTTTTAAAACAGACAACGGCCTTAAACAAGGTGACGGCCTGGCACCAATGCTTTTCAACCTAACACTCGAATATGTTGTTCGGAAACTTCCCGTTGACACCAAGGGAACACTATGCTTCAAATCTACACAACTCGTAGCATATGCCGACGACATAGATATCCTTGCAAGATCTCTGGAGAGTGCTAAGGAAGTATTTGTAAACCTTGACTCGGTAGCAAGGGAAGTTGGACTACGTATTAATGAAAATAAAACAAAAATTATGACACAAACTAGGAAAAAGACGCCAATCAGACAAAATATCACAGTAGGAGACTATAACCTAGAAAACGTAGACAACTTTATATACCTAGGGGCGAACCTATCGAAGGATGGAAGCGAACCCATCGAAATTAAAAGAAGGATTATGATAGCAAATAAGACGTATTATTCGGTACTTCCAATAATTAAAAACAAAAACGTACACAGGAAAACAAAACTTGAACTACATTAATCGATTATAAGATCTGTGCTATCCTATGACAGCGAAACGAGAAAATTTACTCATGCGTTCGAAAAATGAATTAGCGTCTTTGAAAGGACAGTCTTGAGAAAAATCCTCGGACCTGTGAAGGAAGAGCTATCTGACAATCCACAATTGTTGGCTCTCATAAAGTTTAAAATGCTACAATGGGCTGGTCATGTGAGCGGATGGATGACGGAAGATTTCCCAAACGCACACTGAAGGCGGAAAAACAAAACCATGGAAGGGCTGGTAGGATTCTATTGACGCGGAAAACAAATTGCTGCTGAAATTTTTAAATTAGAGAAAGCGGTCACTGAATCGAGAAGAAAAGAGGCAGAGCATACAGGAAGCTGAGGGACAATTTGGGCTACTAGCGCCATCGTAAATAATTAAGTGATTTAATATTTCCCATTTGGTTGGTTAGCTAGGGTATAGCCTAGTAGGTAGTGTGTTGGTCTTGTAATGCGAAGGTCGTGAGTTCAAATCCCGGCCGGCGCAACATATAATTCCGGCACATTGCCTGCTTGGGTATACCTTGGTCACTTTAATCTAAGAAAATGAAAAAAATCGTAGAAAGAGGGTTGTGCGAAGGACTAACAACCCTTCCACAATAAATAATGAGAAATGTTAAGGAACCTGAATATCAGGAGCCCAAGGTCCGATTTGGGCTGTAGCGCCATTGTAGAAGAAGAAGATTTGGTTGGTTGGGTGGTAAGACGATGGTCAAAAATGCAATTTAGAGAGGCAGATAACGTCGCTGTTTTAAGGTGAGTTCCTGCCACTAGGGTTTAATCCCTCGGTTGTCTTTAGCAACACGGATTGCTGGTGCAACAGCAATCATTAACGCCCCAGGCAATAGTACAGAAACTTGCATGTCTAATATCCCTGCAAGAAACATACGTACTAATAACTAGTCGGGACCAGTCTACACCACTTTATCCAGAACGTGCACACCGGTGGTGGTTAGTGAGAGACCTATCTATGTATATATCTTACTATCTCTGGGTCACGGAAACAGATTGTTATGCAACTCCACGCTTGGGATAGGATTACTCCGTAAGGAGGAAGAAATCCTTAAACCTGAATACAGCTTAAGCTGAAAACAGTTAATTCTGTGCGATGGGGGCATCAACCAACAGCCACCACGTGTTCCCACGATAGGACCTCATCATGGCCTTATGTCTTGCTTCGACCTAAACACTGCAGTCAATGTTCTGGGAACAAAAGACACTGGCTCATCACCAAATTGCAAAAGACGATTGCAGGGCACGAAATCGGCAGAAACAATGCTCCCCCGTGGTAGCACATAGTCCCTGGCAGGGCTTTGCATAGATTGGACACGTACATGTAGTAATCATGTTTGTGACCGCTCCCTGCGTCTAGCTTTGGGTAACATGTATCGATCGAACAGCTCGGGTATGTGGAGCCTCCAAACTACAAAAGCAGTTACTGGAATCGTCTTAGCTATCTTGAATAGCACCTACTCCCCTGCAGGGCATTTAATGAGGCAATAAGCTCAGGACATGATGTTCACACCTTCTTATCCATAGTAAAAGAGTTTTTAGTCCAGGTAATATTATGAACATTGAAATCGGTCGCCATAACAATTTCAGCTTCACGGTTTTCACTGTTTATGGGCTTCATAGATTCAGATAACCTATCTAGTTCTAATCAAGTGTTGTTTAAAGTCATTGCTTGGCTTCTTAACACATAGCGGAAGTATGTTCACGACATGTCTTTATCGGAGCAATTTTATTCAGATATAATAAATTCTGGATTGGAGCTAATTTGGTCTATTCAGTTGTAATCGAAAGTTAATCGTTGGTATAAAAATGTCATAACACAGATTTTTGCCCTACTTCAAAAACTTTCATTAGTTCGATTCAGTTCCTTGTCATTTTAATTGGTGAACTACACGTTTACATTGCTTTGATAACTTCAATTTTTATGTTATATTCTAAAATGGTGACCTCTTGTCAAAATTCAAATCAAGCCTTTGAAGGTCTGAGTTGTAAGCCCTTATCTCTACCAGTTAATCTAAGAATTGCTGACTTCTGAAGAATTAGGTATCCTATATGTATACTAATATTTGACTTATTACATCAAAGTTCCATATTATATTATTCATATAAGTATCATCATTTTTTTCAACTATTTCCTTATGGGAAATTCGCCAACTTTGAAAATCATCTTGATTATTAAACAAACTTTTCGTGTTACCCAGAGTATGTTGCGAAACTTTTTTTTTGTAAATTTCGTTTTAGCCTTTACCAGAATCCAATTCTACTCTTCCCTCATTTTGGTCGTAGTTTATCGCTTTATTTTCTTTTGTTTTGTTCCCATACTGTCCCTAGGTACAATTAGGATACACGTTATATTGTTTTTTTTTGTCTCTAAACATGAAATTATAACTAAATAATAATACGACCAAAATAATAAGCTTAAAAGAACGCAATAATAATAAAAATAATCAAATTAGTTCGCGCCAAATAATGAACTGAAAAATTGGACATAAAAACTCCTAGAGCAGCACTGCTGGAAAGTATTTTGGCGCCAAAACTAGCGATGAGATGGGGAGGAAAGCCGTTAAAGCTCGGTCTGTCGGGATTTGAAAAAAAGTGAAAAGGCTTTCGGGGAGAAGCAAATAGACTGTGTTCAGGAGAACACCTTTGGTTACTAATAATAATTTAAAAAAAAAAAAAGGAAAAATAAAAGGGAAAAAACTCGATAGGGGATGGAGTAAAAAGTGGCGTTGATGGTGAACATCGTTTTGTTGTTAGGAAAAAAAATAAGACAATAAAAAAAATAAAATAATACACTAAGTGACATTAATAAAAGTTGAATTTGTTAAGTTCATAATTAATAGCTTAAAAGAATTTTATAAAGTTATAAGTGACATTGAAAAACAAATAAGAAAAAACTACCTAATAATTGAACAAGTGACATTAACAAAAATTGAAAAGAGCGCTAATTTGTACTGAAATTCTTCGACACATCTGGATGCAGCAAGGGCCCCAACGATAAGTACCAAATATTGAATTTTTTATATTATCATTTTTTTTTATATTAATAGCAAAAGTTTAATGGAATATAATTATATGTTAATTTAAGTTATAATTTTTTTTCTTTCTCCGAGTGTCAAATTTTCTTTCTCTGTAAGTGCCTAGGAACAACCAATGAATTTATTGTGCGCGTTTTTTTTTTCCTTTCTTTTCTTCTTTCTCTTTTTGGTTTCTTCTTTTTTTTTTTGTTTCTCAAGATGAGTGAGTGAGGAACTCATGAGAGAGTTCCCAGGCTTTGTCCGGATATCGGGTAAGTGTGAATTATCGTCATGAGTGATACGCAAATTTCCTGTA
Organism: Chorisops tibialis; assembly: GCA_963669355.1. NCBI lineage: Eukaryota > Metazoa > Arthropoda > Insecta > Diptera > Stratiomyidae > Chorisops > Chorisops tibialis. The sequence goes on along the minus strand of OY770262.1, from coordinate 82,388,861 downwards.
TTAAGGTTTTTTTTATCGTCCGCTAATTTGGATTAGCGGGGGATGAAAACATCCCGCTAAGCGAATGAACCGCTTGGGTAGTACGGTATCGTGATCCCTTTCCCGTTCCATTTTTATTCATCAGCACGAACAAGGATGAGTATTTCTTGGGTCAACGACCCATCCCAAGCTCCTGAGCCGCCGGCAAAATCGTGCTGCATCGACCTAAGAAATCCCCATTATCTGAAGCGGGATGAAGGCTTCTTTCATCCCGTAACAAGTAGTCCAGTAGAATTAGATCAAAAAAGATCTTCTTGGCAAAATGCTGTGACCTCTCTGTTTATACTCTAGATGAAATCTCAAAACCGGATGTCCGTCCGTCCGTGTCCTCTCTAGCTTGAAAACGCGTTGATCCAGAAAGTTCAAATTTTGTACACGTCGTTTTTGACAAAAAAGTAAGGACAAGTTCGTGAACGAGCGAAATCGCTCCACCCCTTCGACCTCCTCTCATACAAAATGACACAATTACGCAATTTGTCAATAAACGGCTTTTCTCGAAAAGTGTAAATGCTATTAAATTGAAATTTGGAATATAATAGATTTATAATGATTCTATACTACTGTATAAGAATTATTTGTGTCCTCCTTCCAACACCTCCCATATAAACTGCACTTTTTCATGAAATGCTATAAACCATTTTACTCAGTGCGTATACAATTCATCGATTTGAAATTTACATTTATTTAGTAATAGCAAAAAAATTAGATGATTGGCTTTACCCCTTCTATCCCCTCCCATACAAAATGACACAATTTCGCAATTCGTCAATAAACGGCTTTTCTCGAAAAGTGTAAATGCTATTGAGCTGAAATTTGGAATATATTACTGTTATAATAATTCCAATCTGTTGTATAATTATTTGAGTGCTCTCCTTTTTTCCACCACCTCCCATACAAACTGCACTTTTTTATGAAATATTGCAAACCAATTTACGCATGTAAGTACGCATGAAATTTATCGAGCTGAAATTATGTACTAAACATTTATTTAGAATTATTAGTAAGAGCAAAAAAAATTAGGCGATTAGTTTAACTCCTTCTACCCCGTCCCATGCAATTTGACACAATTCAATGACTTTACAAAAAGTCGATTTTTCTGAAAAGTATGAATGCTACTGATCTGGAATTTAAAATATGTCAATTAAATGATGTTAACAGTTATTTCTAAAAAAAATCATTAATAACTTCACACTCCTTCTACCACCTCCCATACAAACTGCACAATTTCACTAAATCCAATATACACTAATTTTGTTAGTACCTACTAGATTTTTGAGTCCTAAATTTTGTATAAAGCATTTTGATAGCAATTTTAGCGTAATATGAAAAAATTGGTTCAATGTCGTCCCTCCCTCTACCACTTACCCTACAAAATTTCTTAAAATAAAAAAATTTCTCTTTCATCTAGAGTATCGCATGATTGGGCTTTACGCCCAATCGTAGTCCTGTTATGTTTTTTTTAACCTTTTTTATGTAGATTACGATAAAAATATTGCGGCCGCTGGGGGAGTGGAGGGAGGACTCGAAAAATAGCAAAATTTGCGAATTTTCACCTGTTTTAGAGGTTTTTTGGGACTTACATTGTGATCATAAAGTAGCGCCATTGTGTAATTAAAATTATTTTGGGAAATGATATTTCAAAATTTTTTTTTTCGTCAGTAGGTAGGTCCTTAATTATTATTCCAAAAACTAAGGCGGTCTGTAAATCAGTTTGTTTGCAGCAGCTGGTTGAATGGGTCCACCTCTGTAGTCCACGCCAATTTTTATAATGGATAAAAAATATAACAAAGAGTTTGTCTCAAATTTTGTGTTTCCAACCAAATTTCGTATGCGGAATTGTTGCGAATGTTAGAAAAGGCTTACGGTGATTCATTAATATCACAAACACGATCCTACGAGTGATACATGCCTCGTTCTGGACGACCTCCGACCTCTTCTACTGACGAAAACATTCAAAAAGTAAAGAAAATGGTGCTCGCATCATCATGCCAAAGTTAGGGAGATAGCAGGAGAGCTCGGCATCGCTCGCAAGTCTGTTCGTTCGATTTTGGTAGATACTTTGGGCATGAAACACGTTCTTGCTCGACTCGTTCCGATAAAGCTGAATTTTCTCCAAAAAAAGTACCGTGAACAGGTCACTTTGGACATCCTTAATCGTACGAATTCTGATCACACATTCATGGAGCGCATCATAGCTGGTGATAAGACATGGGTCTTCAAGTTTGTCATGCAAACCAGTCAATAATCATCAGAATGGAGGAAAAAAAGGACATTAAAAAATCGCCGAAGGAGCTTAAGGCCATACCAAAAAATGCTCAAGTATTTCGAGGACTGGAAAAAAACCTTGGCATAAGTGTGTTGTATCGAATGGGGATTACTTTGAAAGCGACAAAAATATTGACAATTAATTAAATATTTTGCGTTTTATTTACAAATTGTCGGTACTTTATGTTCACAATGTATGACGTTGCACTTAAATATATTGAAAAACTAAAAATGAGGTTCGATTGCAGACATTTAGACCTCTCATTTGAGTGGTACATAGTTAAATTTGGTTTATCTAAGCGTAAATATGTAGACTGTTTTTGAAGATGTTTTTGGTAATTTTCAAAGAATTTGTGTTTTTAAAAGGAAATGAGTAACTCATAAACTGTAAAATAGATATTCTACCAAAACTTTCGGTATTGCTTCATGTTAAATGCACTTTAACAAATTGAATCAAAATTCAGTCTATATGTTGCCGATTTCATTGGAATTTGATCTGATGAAGTTATTGCAAAATATCTTTTCGAGTAATTTTTTTTTTTAATGTCTTTTTCAAAAAAAAAAAAATCTAAATAAAATTTTTGCGTGACGTCTATAATCAGGTTGTATTTTAGACATCTTGATGAAGAATTCACGGAATTTGAAGTTTAATTTGACTCATCCTGAGCAGAGATATCGATCATTTTCTTCCAGATTTTAAGATTTTTGTGTAATTTTGTTATTTTTACTCGTAAAAATTGATTTTTAGGCTGCCAATTTTATTCTTTGAGGATTGTATGTAGTCACGTGCATATAAATATTTTAAATATACAAAGCAAAAATAATAATTTCAACCAAAAATGTTAAGTACCGAAAAGGGACCTTAACCTGCACGAGATGTTTCACGTGTATTGAAAAAAAAACACAAAAACTCAAAATTTTTGATTGAAATTTTAAGCTAAAAACAAAACAAAATCTGTGTAATTTATTAAAACAAACAGCTTAAAAGCTTAAGATATTATCTGGTCAAATACTTGTACCCAAAGTTTTTTTCGACCATTTTGAAGAAATCAATTATCACCAAACCGTTAAAAGCTATCAACTTCAAATTATGTACAAACGCTCTAAACATATTTAAAAGAAAGCTGCATCAAAAGTCTTGAAACCCCGCTTGCCACCTCCCACACAAAACTATGATTTCGACTAATTTCAATAAATCAACTAATAAACAATAAATTAAAAGCTGCAAACTTCAAATTTAGTTACGTAGTGTGGTGGTCTACATTGCGAAGGTCATTAGTTCAAATCCCGGTCGACAAATAGATCTAGCTCACAGCATGCTTGGATTTACCTAGGTTAGATAGAAGGTTGTGCGAACCTTACCTCACTAAGTAATGAACCTAAAGGCCAGGAGGCCAAGAGTCTGCAGTGCCATTGTAGAAGTAAGAGAAGTATATTTATTTATTTATTTGAGCTCTTGAACAAAATAATTACAATTTCAATTAAACGAAAGCGGAAAATAAATGAAGAGCAAAGCGAAAACTTAAATATTAAAGATGATAGTTCTTACTCTATTTTTAAATAAAGGAAAAGAAGTGACTAAAGAACTAAGTTGGATTCGATCATGGTTTCTTTGCATTTTTAGCATCGGAAAGCGATGGTATATACATATATATCGACAGAGGCTCGAGAAGGATAGAAGATATCTGAATTCCTGGTTGAGACTACTCTTTGTGTAAAATTCAGGTTGTCACAGGGGTTGGTATTGAGCAGGTGGTTGCAAAGCTTGAAAACCAAGCAAGCATCTAGGAAGATCCGTCGTAAATGCAAAAACTGTAGGTGAAGTACTTCAGTGTATGTACTTCATGTTATGTCTATGTATGTATAAGCTGTGTGGCATATGGTACCATCTTGTCGGAACCACTTATCCCTGATGTCAAATCTATACAATCCTGACCAAAAATATTCTTCCAACATGGCACGGTAGCAAACTCTTTTAGGAACTGGTGGAATGAATGAGATAAAGCTGACAATTCTTTCAGCATTTGTTGCAATTGGTAAAAGAAAAATTTAGTAAAATTTCTAGTTTCTAGCTTTTCTTGATTCAATAATAATCAACGTAATGCATTTAACAAAAGAGCTTTGAGAAGAAAAATAATTTTTGAAATTTCATCTAATTTGTATGGGAATAAAAAGAAGGATTGGGGTGAAGTGGATACCTTTTTAAAAATTAATTATAATTCTGGCGAAAATTCGTCATTCTACCTTTGCCAGTTTTGATAAAAATCGATACAAAGCATTCTTCAAAATTGCGCATTTGTATGGGAAGGAGTAGAAGGAGTGACTGGCTCGAAACAATACTTTTTGATGTTAATGATATTTACATCATTATACTTTGCCCAAACTTTTAAGGCAATGGCTGAAACGGTATCAGAGATAAACCTATATTTTGAGAAGTAGAAGAAGTTTTTTTTTTTTTTTAAGGGACCGAACACAGCTTAGGGGGCTACCCTATAATGCAATGCACAGCTGTGTCAAGTGGGGGCATCTGGCCCGTTAACGAACTTAAAGTTTCTTTTTCGTTCAAATTTACATAAACGAAATTTCAGCACGATAGCTCAAAGCGTTCGAGAGTTATTTTGTAGACAGACATACCGACAGACGGGCGGACGCTCAAATGAAATCGATGTTTTTGAGACACAACAATTATTTGTGTACTCTTGTCGACTCTATGTGAGTATTATTTCTTAGCATATTTCTTACAAACGATACCACAAATACAATATACACTCAGATTTCATCTAGAGTATAACATATTTAGTTCATACTTCGTACTATTCCTGGTATAGTAAATCGAAAGGCATCCGAACATAATTAGCTTAAAATTTTTATCCTTTATTGGATAACGTAGAAAAAATGAACTAAATCAAAATTCACAAATATTCCATAACTCCGACCTATATCAAAAATTTTACTCCTCTTCTATCAAAACATCGAGATAAATGGCAATTTGTCGAAAATCGTTTTTCAACAATCAAATCTAATTGATGAGATAAAAGCCTAAGTCTATTGCAATTGAAATAGCTCATCCCTTTGTGAAGAGAGCGGAGCCATATGTGTTGGTATATCGTCAAAGGTCGGTCGGTCCATTTTGCACTCAATAAAAATACAACAAAACGCGGCCAGAACAAATGTATCAGTTCTATCAGATCAGCCTAATAAAGTAACAATAACAAAGCGACAAGGACGACAAGGACTAAGATCCCTTCGATATATTCGTCTGACGAGGGACTCGAGACGATGATGGGATTCTGAGTAAGGGGTCGAATTCTAAACCAGTTAAATCCTCCGATATGAACTGCATTAAATCCAAAAATAATTGCCCCGTAAAACACGCGTGTAACGATTCAAATTCACTTCAGGGCCATTTTATTTATCCGTTTATAACAGAGAGAGAAAATCTTTTTACGACGAAGGCTATTTTTTATTAAATTTTTTTCCTTTTTTTTGGAACATGTAAAAGGGAGATTTGATAGCCCACAATGTTTATCTAGGAAGTGTATTTTGTTATTTTGTGGCGATTAGCTTATTCTGAAGTGTTATGGGATGAATACAGGTTTATTATAGGATTTATCATTTGGAGTTTTACCAGAATTCATTTTTTTTGTGAAAACTTACTAATTTTAGTTAAAAGATTAAAAGTTTTTCAATTGCATATCAATATTTGCTAGGTAAATTAGTTAAAAGTAGATTTGTGATTGAGGAGAGAAATGGAAACTGGGTAGAATAAATTTCATGCGATGGTAAAGCCAACTGTATTTGTGAATATAGTTAAAAGGTAACCCCAGGTTAACTGTTTCCGATCTTCAATTATTTACTACTGTCAACTGTTAGTTCATGCAGATATTTCTTCTTCTACTATGGCACTACAGCCAAAATCGGACCTTAAGGTTCCTTAAGATTTTTTCATTATGTATTGTGGAAGGATTTTTACCCCTTCGCACATCCTTCTTTCTACGTATTTTCCATTTTCATAGATTGAGGTGACCAAAATATGCGCAAGCAGGCAGCGTGTTGTAATTATATATCGCTCGGGATTTGAACTCATGACGTTCGCATTGTAGAACAACACGCTTCCTACTAGGCTACACTTAGCTTACACACAGATACTTATGTACCCGCTTCGCTCAACAGATGGGCGGCTTTTGGAACCTGCGAAAGAAATAGATTTAAAATTCGGAAACGAGAAGGCTCAGTTGAATGCTATACAGCGAAACAGAGATAAAAGTGCAAAAATGAACGGTTAAATTAAGTGTTATTAAAAGGTGTTAAATTATATTATAATTTATGTTATTGTAATATCTTTTTTTGTTTACCGATGATGCTAAACTTTTTTCTACGATCTCAAGCTCGGACTTCAGGCTGATATTACTGAGCTCTGTAATTGTTGTGACGTCAATTAGAACTCAATTTTGATGATTGCAAGATATTTTCTGCGCCCAGAAAATCTTTTTTCATTTTATTTGATTATGATTTGAATAACAGATCACCTCAGAGATCCATAGAGGTAAATGATATGGCCGTGTTGATGATTCTAATTTTAATCTCTAAAAACAATTTTAGCAGACCCATTAAAGTTATTCTCCGTGACTCTAATCAATCAATCAATCAAATTCCTGCCCCTATAGGGGCATAGGACAGAAACAACTCTCTTCCACAAGAGGCGATCCTGAGCATCGGCCTTAAGCTGTGGCCAGGACTTGTTTATTCCTCTGGCCTCCTGCTCAACTGCGCGCTTGCATGTGTTACATGGTCGACCAACCCGACGTCTTCCTTGAGGATTATAATCCAGAGCCTGTTTGACGATGTTTCGCTCTGGTTTTCTCAAAGTATGACCGATCCACTGCCACTTCCGCCTTTGAATCTCAATATCTATTTTAGTCTGGCCAGTTGTACTCCAAAGTTCGTCGTTGAAGATCACTTCTGGCCAGAATATTCCTAAAATGCGTCGGAGGCATTGGTTTACGAAAGTCTGTAGTTTCTTGGTAAGTCGAACGGTCACTTTCCACGCAGTACAAGCTTATAACAACACGGATTTGACGCATGCGTCAAAAACTCGCAGCTCGTTGCGAAGGGAGATCTCTCTTAACCTCCAGAAAGGGTAACGAAGGCCTGACAAGCTTTATTTAGCCGAGCCTCAACATCCTTTTCGGCTCCGCCGTCCATGCTGACAATGCTTCCGAGAAAGCAAAAATTTTGCACCTCTACCACATCCTGTCCGTTAAGAACAATCGGTGTGCTTGCGTTCGAACCCATGTGCATGAACCTGGTTTTACGCACATTTATTTTCAATCCCGCCGCTTTGCATTTAGAATGCAACGAACGAGCATTTGACTCTAAGTCCGAACGGTTATGTGCAAGCAAACACACGTCATCAGCATAATCAAGGTGACTTAAGATGTTAAATAGTCTCCATTGAAGACCTTTACCTTCCCGACCTTCCAGTGTAGCTTTCAAGATGTCATTTATTACCACCAGAAACAGGGCTGGTGATAATATGCAGCCTTGTCTGACACCCGTTCGCACAGGGAAACTCTCGGACAGCTCTCCTCTATGCAAAACGGGACACCTTGCATCTTCGTAGGATTCTTTAATCATAGCTATGACCTTATCTGGAATACCTCTCCTACGCAAAACATTCCATATGTAATCTCGCTTAACGCTGTCGAAAGCCTTCTCGAAGTCCACAAACGTGAGATGTAGTGGCGAACCCATTTCGGTTGCTGCTCTAATATTATCCGTAGGGTATTTGTGTGGTCGATACAAGACGACACTTTACGGAATCCAACCTGATAAACTACCTAATCCTATTGAGAATTACCTTAGCCATAATTTTTGATACGGCAGTAAGTAGACATATACCACGCCAATTGCCACAATCCCGAAGATCGCCCTTCTTCGGCATTTTCACAAAGACGCCCTCCTTCTATTCAGTCGGATATCTTCATTCATTCCACACCTCAGTAAAGAGTGGGAGGAGTATATCGGCTGTTATTTCCGGGTCCGCTTTGAGGAGTTCGGTTGGCAGTCCATCTATACCTGGAGCTTTCCTTCCCGCCATTGACCGAATGGCGGAAACTATCTCTTCCTTATCTGGGTGGTTGTCCCTAATAGAGGATTGTTGCGGTTGGATGTTTGGTATTTGTTCTGTTTCTGGAATATCTTATTCTGAAAAGATGTTTAAAATATCAGAAAAGTATTCCTTCCATCGCCGCAACTGGTGTTCACTCATATTAAGGAAAGTTCCGTTGACATCTCTCACCACGTGGTTGGCGGTGAAATTCCTGTTCGTCAACTGTTTCATGACTTTGAATAGTGAACGCATATCCCCAAGGTAAGCCGCAGATTCGGTCTTGTTTGCCAGATCTTCAATGGCCTTTCTCTTGTCGCGTCTAACAGCCTTTTTAAGCTGTATATGAGCATCGCGGTAGTTCTGCCTCAGGTCGGGCGTTCGTTGGTTGACATCGGGTTGAGATATGATTGCCAATTTGGCTTTTTTCCGATTGCCAACCTTGTCCCATGTGTCTTGCGACATTCAGAGTTTCTCACCGCTTTGCACATATCGAACAGATTCTTCAGCACTAGTTAGAAAAGTGTTTCTGGTTGCCTCCCAATTGGCGTCCAGTGTGCGCATTTCATATTCACCCAATGTGGATGACTTTTCGCGTAGAATAGTGGTGTATTCGCGTTTTTTGTTGGGATCTCTGAGTTTATCCACATTAAGCTTGCGCTTCATTTGAAGAATTTGTGGTCGTCGGATAGCTGCTGTACACAATCTCAAGCAGGCAACCATCAAGTGGTGATCGCTCCCCACGTCAGCTCCATGTTTCGCTCGCACATCGAGGAGACATCTTCTCCATCGGCGACTTATAGCCAAATGGTCGATCTGGTTCTGAGTAACACCATCAGGGGAAACCCAAGATGTTTTATGATGACTCTTGTGTGGAAAAAGGATCCCTCCAATGACCATTTGCCGAGTACTTCAAAACTCCACAAATAATTCGCCGTTTTCGGGTGTCTTAATCCAAGATTCTGATGCGTCGACCCAAGGTTCACCATGCCTGCCCATGACATGTTCTAGTCCAGTGTTGTCTGATCCAACCTGGGCGTTCATATCTCCTGAGATTATAATAATATCACCTCTTGGAACACGATCGAAGGTGGCACTCAGTTTGCTATAAAACTCCCCTTTGTCACCAGATGTTGCGGTATTAGTTGGTGCGTAGCACTGCAGAAATGTGACGTTTCTGACACTGGTCCTGAGCCTGATGACGATAATCCTATCCGAAATTGGTTCCCAGTTAATGAGACTGTTTCTCGCTCTCGGTGTAAGGACGAACGCCACGCCATTTTTGGCTTCACTTTCAGGGCCCATGTACAGAATAGTGGTTCCACTAGGGGTTCGTTCTTCTCCTGATCCTGTCCACCTGACCTCGCTCAAGCCCAAGATTTGGATGTTATAATGCTCCATTTCACGATCGATCACTGATTGGCGGTGCAAGGACCGAGTAACTCCAGCTCTTCCCCCGTCATTCAATGTTCGAACGTTCCAGAAACCAATCATAGTCCGTTTTCGAATGCCAAAAGTCGTTACCGTAGAATCAGTCCGTATCCGAGGTGCTATATCCGTTTCTCGTATCAGTTAGGTCTTAAGATCACAGGTAATAAGCCCATGATCAGTGAGTGTCCATTTGCCATTTTTAGGGCAAGCAGGACTGGCTGTGGGTGAATTCTACAGTCCCCACCCCACAGGGGGATAGTTAGCTCAGGTCCGCGGAGTCGCTAGTCTCCAAAGATAGTTGCAGGAATTGGTAAAACCTCATCCTACAACTATCCCCTCGCGGGGAGTGACTCTAATACTGCTATGGGAATTTTAAGGAAGCAAAAACCTAAATCTGTGCAAGAATTTCTAAAATCGAAATCATACAACATTGCTCCGAATTTAGCGCTATCCCAACGCACTTATCTTTCTGTACTACATTCCACCCTCGAAGAAAGGAAAAAACTGACACTAATCTAACTATTAAATACTTTAATAGAATTCCGAAAATTGTCCCTTTAAAAAAGTAACTTCCAAATCTTCTATTTTACGAAATAATTTAACTATTTGCTACCAGAATGTCACAGGACTCCGAACCAAACTGGAAAACTTTCGCTTAAATTCTCAACAAATTTCGCATGATGTTTAAGTATTAACTGAATCAGGACTAAACGATTCGTTTCTAAATTCTGAACTTGGACTTAAGGACCACATTATCTATCGCTACGACCGCAACTTTAAATCGAGCTCAAAATCACGAGTGAAGAATAATCTTCTGTCTACTCGTGTTAAATTAATACATGATAACGTCGAACAAATCATCGTAACGATAAACTTTCTTAGTTACTTACGATGGAGCTACAGCTCAAATCGGACTTTGGCGTCTTGAATACTTTGCCTCTACCCATCTCGGTTCAGTGAACTCGCCCTCCAGTTTGAAAATCTTTTCAGTGATTTGCTGTCTGCGTCAATCAAATCCTTCTAGCGCTTCCCTGGTTTTCCGACCGGTCTTTGTCCGTTGACTTTCCCTTTTAGCGTGCGTTTGGGAATTCTTCCGTCATTCATCCGCTCCACATGACCAGCCCATTACAACTTCTTAAATTTTATTAGGGTTGACACTTCTGGATTGTCGAAGATGGCATACAATTGTCCATTGTATCGTATTCTCCAGATCGAGTCTTCCCTCACAGGTCCGAGGATTCTTCTGAGGACCTTTCTTTCAAAAGCGTTAAGTAGATTTTCGGACGCCTGAGTTCAAGTCCACGTTTTGCTGCCATAGCATAGCACAGCTGATGGTTTTGTAGAGCTTAAGTTTTGTTTTCCTGTGTACATCTTGTTTTTAATTATTGGAAGTACCGAATAATAAGTCTTGTTTGCCATCATTATCCTTCTTTTGATTTCGATGGGTTCGTTTCCATCCTTCGATAGGTTCGCCCCTAGGTATACAAAGTTGTCTACGTTTTCTAGATTATAGTCTCTTATTGTAATATTTTGTCTGTTTGGCGTCTTTTTCCTAGTTTCTGTCATAATTTTTGTTTTGTTTTCATTAACACGTAGTCCAATTTCCCTTGCTACCGAGTCAATGTTTACAAATACCTCCTTGGCATTCTCCAGAGATCTTGCAAGGATATCTATATAGTCGGCATATGCTACGAGTAGTGTAGATTTGAAGCATAGTGTGCCCTTGGTGTCAAACTGAAAATTTTTGAATGAAATTTTAAGCTACAAACTTGAAAATTTGCGAAACACATTTAAAAAAAAAATTTTTAAAACTGGTCGAATATCTTCAAAACTTCTACAACCTCCCATACAAAATTATTTTTTCGACCATTTTTAAGAAATCAAATATCACCTAATTATTAAAAGCTATCAATTTGAAATTTTGCACAAAAACTTACAAAAATAGTTGAAAGTTAAAAGTTTTGAAATCGCGCTTTCCCATACAAAAGTATGATTTCGACCAATTTTATTAAATCAACTAATAACCAACAAATTAAAAGCTACGAACTTGAATTTTGGACGAGCACTTTACAAGAGGAAGAAAATAAAATTGCATCACAAATTTTACGATTCCCCTACATCCTCTACCCCTTCCCATAAAATTGTTTGGTTTTGCTAATGTAAAATACACCGAATCCTATGAAAATTCTATGCAACTTCATCTATGAAACTGACATTCTATACAGAGAATATTGGACGTGATTCAAGCAGTCAGTTAAAAAACTATTAACATCCACCCACCCTTACTATCACCCCTCACCCCTCTCCTCATAAAAACTCAAACTTGCATAAATAAACGAACGAAATATTGATTATATGTACTAGAGCTTTTGAACGTTTCCGCAAAGTGTTAAATTGATAACAGCCCTGCCCAAGAACCATCTTTCCCTAACCCCTCTAACCTGCATATTGACTTTTAACGCATCCGCAACTTGTTCCAAGAATAATAAAGTTTCGCCCGACTTGTTGGCAGTTTATTTTTTATTTTATGCCATCATTTATGGAGAAGTTTAATTCCAAAATAAGTTTATTTATCCACTTACACGAAGGTACTTTCTCCATAGAAAAAATATGTATTACAACGTTTTCGAAAATCAATGTTTATCATAATCAAATGGATAATTCATTCTAATTGACTTTTAAATCAAGCAAACACGTGTACTTAATGATTCATAATCACTTCAATGGAAATCTATTTTGATCGCCTGCCAATTTTCCTATAATATTATGAGAAAATTGTTGGCAATTAGGAAAATATTTCAAAAGAAAAATCGCCGGCATCCAATATCGCTGGCGTGATTGCTGCTGGAGGTTCCCATGAAATTAAGAAAGCGATTTTTCGATAAATTTTCGACCCATTTTCGGAGGGTTCAATTTCAATTGTGAAAAGCCATTCGCAATTGAACTGCGTAAATACAATAGAAATTAGCGAAAGGCACAATGCACACACATCATCCCTTATATAGTACGAACAATGCAATTATACAATCTTCGTCGCTAACTTTTTAGATCAGAATTTTCCGATTTATCAATGTTGTATTGGATGGTCTCGATAATCGAGTATACAATTCGATTGACGAAATCACCGCACTAATTGCTTAAATAATTGAAATGAAAATGACTTAGAAAATTGATTAGAAGGAAATTATTCGTTTTCATTGTATTGCTGGTATGTTCATAAAAAAATATTCCGAAAGAATGGTGAAGCATTTTTGTAAAGATCTAATCGACTAGAGTGCAGCAGCAGCTTTTACCATAATTATTACTAAAACAGTGTGGAACAACTTGTCACAGCATTTATGATAATTTCGCCAAATTTGTCTACACATTCACTTAAATTAAATTGAAATGAATTTTAAAACGATTCACTTAGTTGAATAAAATTGCTCTCGAGTAGAGCTTCTCCCGAGCAATGGTAAAACTAATTAACAATATGCCAATTATCATCGGCCAATTATGTCGAAGATTGCACACAATTAAGCTATCTACGAGCGTATAATATGCATATACGGAAAGAAGTATCGCTTCTGTTACAGTACAGTGTGCATAGTCCCAAGAGGAGAAGGGCCAATACTATATACGAATAATCCGAACACAATGAATTAATGCAACATAATTGCACGAAATTATAAAGGAACTCGAGGAGATGGGGTAGACTATATTTGTAGGGTGAATATGGAACCAGTAAAATGGTTCTACCGAAGAAGGTCTTGTGTCTTGGAAATTAATGAACGGAAATCGTTCCCTTGCATTGGAGTGAGCGTGGAACAGAGTAGCCAAGAAAATAGACGCCATGTCGGGCAAAGTAAATGCTAATAATCAGGCACATCCCTAATTTAGTACTTTTGCACTTCCTGAAGCTGTCGTTTGAAATTAATTTCAATTGGAAAGCCAGCTAGAAAGCTACTCCATGTATTGGGTGAATTTGTTGACAGGGTTGAAACCTTACTTGCATATTTCAGTTCCCTTATCAAACAATTGAATTTTCTGTACCGATTGTTACGTAGCACGTCTCCGGATCTTTATACGTTTGTGTATAGCATTATAGAGCGTGGTAAAGGACATTTGAACTCACAGAAATTCCTACAGACAGATTGAGTGGCACATCCTTCATTGAATCAGAGAAATACACTTCCGATTGGATACCATTGTCCTATGTTCGGACGAAAATCGCTCATTGGTGTTTATCCTTGACGGCCCATCTATCGAAATTAGTTCTTTGAATTGGTGATAACTTAAAAGGAATTTAATTGGAAACAAGACGAAATTTTCGGACTAAATTATGTAATTTTAAGAAAGAGTTTCGTAATTAACATTTGTTCTTTCTGTATGAATTTTCCAGGTCTGGTTTCAAAATCGGAGAGCTAAGTGGCGTAAGCGAGAAAAGGCATTAGGGCGAGATACAAACGGATACCTGCATCATGATCAAGGTAAGAAGTTTTTGAAAACTTTTGATTTTACAAGTCGAAATATACAATCCGAGATAATATGATCCTGTCCCGTTTAGATTTATCGTCACCCTTCTGAATAAGAGACATTAAAGCGACTTGCTTGCTGCAAAACGACTTTAAACCTCTTGAAAAAATTTTTAAGATTTTTTCTAATCCTAACTTAATTAGCTGACTTACTACTACAATCAGCATTGAAAAATTATAGCCAAGTTGATTGTAGTTTTACCGATTCTTCTAAGGCACTACTAGGGCTCATCATAGCTTTCCTAGCACCAAGTTAATATTTACCATATTCCCCAGTACCTCCTTGCTTAGTTTCATTCCTGTATGTCAAACAGAAGCTAGTTTGTTCGTTTAATTGGTGCATGTTATTTCTATTTTTGTCCTGCGTCCTCCTCCAAGGGTTTATTCTTGGTGCACTACTCTTCCTGTTTATCCTCTGGATGAAATCTGAGAGTATTACAAGTTTGCTACAAAGTTTGTAACGCTAAGAAATAAGGCTCAGAGAAAAAAATTAATGATTCATCAGTTTATATGTATTATCACTCAAAAATCTCAAAACCGGATGTCCATCCGTCCGTCTGCCCGTCCATGTACTCTCTAAATAAAAAACGCGTTAACCGAGAAAGTTCAAATTGTGCGCACGTCGTTTTTGTAAAAAAAATGAAGGTCAAGTTCGTAAACAGGCCGAATCGCTCCACGCCTTCCAGCCTCTCCCATACAAAATTAATCAATTTCGGAACTTCACAATAAACGGGTTTTCTCGAAAAGTATAAAAGCTATTGCTATGAAATTTGGAATATATTATATATTTTATGATACTTTCAATCTACGGTGAACAAATTATTCTTATGCCCTCACTACGTCCACCACTTCCCTTACAAACTGCACATTTTCTTGAAATACTATAAACCAATTTAGTTAGTACGTATAAGATTTATCGAGCTGAAATTGAGCAGTAAATATTTATTTAGAATTATTAGTAACACCAAGAAAAAATTAAACTATTAGCTGCACTTCTTCTACCCCTTCCTATTTAATATGACACAATTTAACAACTTTACAAAAATTAGATTTTATCGAAAGTTATGAATGCTACTGATCTAAAATTTAAAATACATCAATCGCATGACAGTTATAGTTGTTTCTCAAAAAATTACTAAGAAAACCCCCCTACTCCTTCTTCCACCTCCAATACAAACAGCACAATTTCAGTAAATCAAATAGACTAATTATCTAAGTATCTATTCAATTTTTAAGCTAAAATTTTGTTTAAAACATTTTTATAGCTACTTTAGCATGATGTGAAAAAATTAATTCAATGCCGTCACCCCTTCTACCACTCCGCATACAAAAATTTCTTAAGATCGATAAATTTCTCTTTCATCTAGAGTGTCGCATGATCGGGCTTTACGCGCAATTGTATCCCTGTTATATTTTAGTTTATTATTCTAATAATAAAGTTTTGTGATCGACACAGAAACAAAAAAAAATTACTACCCTGAAATTTTGTTTTTTCGCGTTTCATGACTAAATTAGCCTAAAAATGAAAAAAAAAATCCATCCCGCCGTACATATGGACTCATATCTCCGAGACCGTTAAAGGCAGAATGTTCGTTTTTGGGTGGATTGTTGATTGGGTAAGTGAGCTCTATTTTCTAAATTTTGGGGGGTGTTAGGTGGAAGGGGGAGGCGGGAGGAGGGAAAGAGTAAAAAACTACAATTGCTAATATTTCCACCAGGAATGCAGATACGAAGCTGAAAATCAGCAGAGATATAGAGAGGGTTGTAAGACAAACTACAAAAATAATTTAATTTTTTTATTCATTGGCGTCCGAAAAGGGGGGGGCTAAAAACAAATTGTCGGCCGATTGTTTTTTCAAATGATTATATCTTCGAAATTACTTATCATAAAAAATATTTATATGTATTTTGGGACCATTAGGGCAGCATATAGCTCCACCAGAATCAGCATAGAGAGAGGCTAATTACTGCAAGGGATGGTTAAGGGAAGGGGGGGGGGGTGCAAAGAAAAACACTTCAAAATGAATATCTCAACTATCTCTTAAGCTATGTAATTGAAACTTAAAACATTTATTAAACTAAACTAGCAAAATACGAAAAAATATAACCTGGGAAAACAATAGTAGTGGGGGGAAGCGGGAAGCATTTTAAAAATGGCCCACTTTTCAAAATTACAAATCGTTATATCTCAAAATTGAGTACAGATATTAAATTGAAAATTTGTCAGATTATGGAACTAAATAACTTTTAATTTTGGTAATTTTGAGTTGAGGGGTGTAAGGGGAGGGAGGTGGTAATCAGAAATGTCCAAAATTTTGAATAATTTTTTTAGGGCTCTGGTGAAAGATACAAAGTTTAAGTTTTGGAATTGGATACATATACATATTTGATATACATAGAAAAAAAAAATTTATTCCACAATTGTTATAAACCGACCCGCCCCCTCCCTTGGTCTAACGTGCACAAGATGTTTTATGTGCATTGAAAACTACACATAAACTGAAAATTTTTGAATGTAATTGGAAGGTAGAAACTTGAAAATTTGCGAAATGCATTTAAAAATTTTAAAAGAATGAAATATTAACTGGTCGAAGACTTTTAAAACTTCTACCCCACCCATACAAAATTAGTTTTTCGACCATTTTCAAGAAATCAATTATCACCTAACTTCAGAACTTCTAAAAATAGTTGAAACAAAATTGCCTCAAAAGTTTTGAAATCGCGCATGCCCTTCTACCACCTCCCATACAAAAGTATGATTTCGACCAATTTCATTCAATCAACTAATAACAAACAAATTAAAAGCTACGAAATTGAAATTTTGTACGATAACCTTACAAGAGAAGTGAAATAAAATTGCATCACAAATTTTACGATTCCCTTACCCGGTCTACCCCCTCCCATACAAATGTTTGGTTTCGTGAATGTAAAATACATCGAATCTTATGAAAATTCTATGCAGCTTCGTTTATGAAACACAGAGAATATTGGTCATGATTCAAGCAATCAATTAAGAAGCTATTAACATCCACCCACCCTTACCGTCCCGCTCCCCTCATAAAAACCCAAACTTGCATAAACGAATGAAATATTGTTAAATTAATAACAGCCCTGCCAAAGAATTCTCTTTCACTTAGTCTCCCAAACCACCTGCATGTTGACTTGCCAAAAAATGGCACAGAAATTGCTATTATTATGCTCAAAAATCTCTAATCCGGATGACTGAAAAAAGTTCATTTGAGATTCAAGGACGGGCGCTTTCAGGTGAAGGTTTATAAGCTACCCTTGATACATTCCTTGTGTTGATACCAAATAAAAATTGCATTTATAATCATTAGATGGTTGTAGAAGCCAGCGCCAATCATTATTTCCTCTTCCTGCTGAAAGTACATAATATTAATCATTAGGGGATGAGTTACACCCTCTGAGTAAAGAATTAGGGTGATCATCTAATATTTTGATAGCAGATCTTCCAAGCTGAATCATATTTTGCATTAAGGGCTGAAGTCGAGTACCTTCAAAGAGCGAATTATTTGAAAAAAAAAATGTTATCCGGCTTGCGGTATTTAGAGAGGCAATATCTTAGTATTTTCCGTTCAAAGATCTACATCTCTTCTGCGACCGTCGGCGATATTGTGAACCGGTAGGAGAAAATATATGACATAACAGGCTTAATCAATGTTTCGTTCATGAGTAATTTCGTCCGACACTCTAGCTTCTTAGTCCTTAGTAGTGAACTCAAAACCCCAGCTGCTATCTTAACTTTAAAAAGAGCGTATCTTGTGTGATTGTTGAATTTGTATATGTGATGTAGCTTAACCTCCAAATACTTGATTTCATTCCTTAGAGGAACGTTTTCTTCGTTCAGTACTAGTGTTAAGCTTTTATTTTTTTTACTGCAAGGGTGTGTTCTTTTTCACATATTAACTCACATTTATTGGAATTTATTTTAATACCCTATTTCTAATAGAATTTAAAAGCTTTTAGAAGATGTAGTGCTACTGTGTGAAGAGCATTATGTTCCCTTGGGGTGTGTGAATAAATAATTGTATCGTCTGATTACTTTATTGCAGACGAAGTAACCTCAAATTGATTTGTGAAGTCATGAATAACGAACTTGAATAGTTTCGGGCCTATAATTGAGCCCTGAGCTACTCCCGCCTTAGCCACTTTATTATTCTCGGCCTCAGCTACTTTAGATAACATCTATGAATTTGACTGCGCTGCGGAATCTCACAGACAATCTGTTCGCAAACGCAGACAGTTATTTGTCTTTCTGAACCTCGGCTTAATAATAAAAAGGGGCAGAAAAAATAGAGCAGAGTTTAATCACAGGCATGTCATCTTTCACTTAAATATGATATCCAGCGTCGCCGTCAAATTTAGCTTTTAATAGCGTATGACTTTGCTCTTCAGATGACTGTTACGGTTTCTATTGACTCCCTCGAGCATCACAGAAACATTGAAATACCCATCATATACAATCGCTACTATCATGGTAAATGTAGTACGGAACTTAGGTCACTCATCCATTCAATTTACAATTTTCCTCGAAATTTTCGTCAAGCTAAAAGCGCGCACGAGAACACCGACAACGCTATTCCTACTCGTACGATGAAATGTAGACAGAAGGTCCAGACTTTGGAACGAGGTGCCTACTAGTATATTTCTAAGCAAGTATAACCTTTAGCGCCTCAAAAATAATATCCACCGACATTTCTATCTCTTCCCCCCTCTCGCCTCAGAAAAAAAAACTTCAACAATAAAATTTGTTTTTTTTTTTCGTTTTATGGCTAAAAAGCCTAAAAATGCAAACAAAAAAAAACAACATAAAAGGACTATGATTGCGCGTAAAGCCCAATCATACGATACTATAGATGAAATAGAAATTTGTTGATTTTAAGACATTTTGTACGGGGGAGTGGTAGAAGGGATGACAGCTTTGAAATAATTTTTTTCACATTATGCTAGAGTAGCTATAAAAATGTTTTACACAAGATTTAGGATTCAGAAATTAACTAGGTACTGAGAAAATTAGTGTATTCGATTTAGTGAAATTATGCAGTTTGTTCGAGAGGTGGTAGAAGGAGTTGGGGCTTCTTACTGATTTTTTTTTAGAAATAACAGTAAATACTATGCTAATGACTTTTTTAAAATTTCAGACCAGCAACATTCATCTTTACAAGAAAATCGATTTTTTGTAAAGTTGTGAAATTGTGTTACATTGTATGGGACGGGGTAAAAGGAGAGAGGCTAATCAATTTATTTTTTCCGATCTCAATGACAATGCTGATTAAGTGCTAAATGCTTTTAGGCCAGTTTGCAAACTTGACCTTATTTTTTCGTCAAACCTGAGTTTACAAAATTTGAACTGTCTAGATTAGCCCGTTCTTAAGCTAGAGAGCGCAAAGACGGATGGACGGACATCCGGTTTTGAGAGATCTGAGCGATAAAAAATATTTCTGTACTATTGGCATATCTGTGCGAGCATTATTTCTTTGCGTTACAAACTCTAAGGCAAACTTATAATGCACTCAGATTCCATCTAGAGTTGTAACCACCTCATACAAGGTGGTTAATTTATAAATCCTCCAAAATTTACAAGACAATTGTCCGTGACCACCCAACTCTGGCCAGCTCAGTCGAAGTTGAAGAAAATTTTCTCCGGATTGGAGATGGAGAGGGGGACGAAGGAGAAAACCAATTTACCAACCAATTAGTGCTGCACTATCAAGCAACACGACTCTCAAGAATTATCATATATATACCATTAAGATCACTACAGGCCTGGCCTAGATTAATGGCTTAGGTTGACATAACTCCTTGCGTTCTTCCCTGCATGATATAGCTGCTTATAGCGGCGGCGTTCATGGAAGAAAACTGTTGCTGCGGCAGCCCGGAAACAGCTTGGCCAGCCACGCTAGGACCCTTCGAATACGCTGCATACTGACGATATGTGGATGTTGATGTGGGCGTTCATGGAAACATACTGTTACTACGACGGCCAAGGAAACAGTTTGGCTAGCAACGCTAGAAACCTTCGAATACGTTGCATATTGATGAGGTGTGGATACTGAGGTGCCAAGTCACGTGAGTGTCGGTTGATATCTTTGCATATTGGGCATAGCTTGCATCGACGGCGGCATCTGGATTAATTGCATCAATAGCTTCGAATACTGTTGCGGCTGCTGTTGAATCTCAACAGTGGCATCGTCATTTGTCCCATTGGAGCTTGATATGACGAAATTGTTGCACCAACAGCCATCATAGATATTCCCATCGACGATATGGTACCGTATGCTGGTTGATCGTAATTCTGTGCGCAATTGACGTTATCTGCAAAACCATTTTTAGTGCTCGCGGTGCCTTTCATATAAGATTTGCTTCTGGCTATAAGCACTCTTTCTCTCGAATTGAAAGAAAAGATTTCCGGATTCTACACTGTTACGCTTTATTATTCGTAACAGTGTAGAATCCGGAAATCTTTTCTTTCATTTCGAAATGCACAGTCTTCATTTCCGAGTGTCAGCAATAAAAATTCTCCACTAACGAATTCGAGAAAACGTTCCTCAAAAAGATTTTATGCATGCGTACTACAAAATATGTTCGATAATTTTGACTTCTTTTTTTATTTCCAGTAAAAAGCCAATATATAGTTTTGAAAATAAAGATTTTTCTTTAAGTTTTAATAACTTTATGATTTTTTTTTATGTCGACATGAATTTTTTCTCCTCAAAATCAAATTCTAAACTGACTCAGAAAAAACAAAAAACTTAATTTTCTCTTTTTTAATATATATATACCAAGGAGGATATATAAAAGGAGTACCTGATAGTCTGTCTCATGTGGGAATATTTTTTGATTCGGAAATTTTCGAAGATTGTGTCCAAGCTTAACTTGGCTTCAAACTTTCACAAAAAAAATACCATAATTTGTATTCTTTATTGGTTGCAATATTCAGTCAGCAATAAAGTAATTTTCAATACAATGGTGTTTGCTGTTTCATTTCAGAAATTTTTATTTTTTCAATTTTTATTAGTTTTGGTTTGTGTTTAAGCTAAGTACTTTAGCAACGGACAATTTAACGCGGGACAGAGATAGTTACTTTGGGTTTAAGTATGTCAAACAAGGATAGCGAAACAATTTTTTCGAAAATTTGACAACTGTTTCGAACAATTTATCGTGGGAAAGAGTTAGTTGTAATATTTTTAAGTGTGGCAGACAAAGATAGCAAAACGATTTTTTTCGAAAAATTTCGAGCATTTCGGTAGTAAGGGAGGGAAATACATTCATTCCCATTTTGCTTACAAGGCAAAGCATGCTCATAGTCACTCCTTTTTATATATCCTCCTTGATATATACACCATACTCGATCAAAAAAAAAAATTCACTACAGTGAATTTTGACACGATCGTTACAGAGTATAAATATGTCTGTATATTGTAAACTATTGTAAATATCATTGATGTCGAAAAATTCGGTTTTGAATCGAATTCTCCTTCTACCCCCTCCCGTACAAATGCATAATTTTGGTAAATGCAATTAATCGATTTTCATTGAAACTAGAAAAAGTACAATCTAAATATTTTGCCGCAATTTGTCCCTTGACAATTGCAATAAATGCTAAGAAAAAAATAACTTTGCTTCACTCCTTTTACCACCTCCCAAACAAATTTTTGTATTGAAAATACAAGAGTATTTCTCCTTCGAACATATGAGTGACAAGGCAATGTGACTAGGATGTTGATAAGCAGATTCAAAATTATCCACTTTCTCTGCAATCGCCCATAAAAAGGCCATAAATTATTATTTTTTTATTTTTTTTTTTAAATAAATTTCGGAAACTTTCAAATTTCTAGCATTCCAATCAACAATTTTGAGCTCTTGTATTTGTTTAATACTCATGATTTTGAGATATAAGGTTATGAATTTTTGGAAAGTGCACCATTTTTCAAATGGGCCCCGTTTTCCCCCACTACTATTATGAGCACATGTTATTTTTTTTTCCGCGTATAGTATAGCTAAATATGTGTTTCAAGTTTGAATCGTATGGCTTAAGAGATAGTCGAGATATTCATTTTTAAGTGTTTTTTTCTTGCACCCCTTTTGACCCTCTTCTTTACAGGTATTAGTATACTTGAAAGTCAGTAACAGTGAAGCTCTATACCTCCTAATTGGTCTTAAAATATGACCTCGTTAGGTTTAATAATTCCCATTTTGTTTTTTTTTCTTGACGATCTCTGAGATTAGATTCCATATGTACATTTCTCATATTATAAAGTTGATAGCTTTGACGGTTTTGAAGAAAAATAATTTAGTTAAAATTCCAATATTTCGTGAAATTTGTATGGGAGGGGTAGGAACAGTAAGATGAAGTTGATAGTTTTTACAAAATTATCTGCAATTGTAATAAAATTAATTATGACGAAAATTGGTTCCTTTAGCTTTGCTAGTTGCAATGAAAACTCGAATAAATGCATTTTTGAAAAATGTGCATTTGTTTTGGAGGAGGTAGAGGGAGTAAGGGGATCAAATCAATATTTTTTGACGTCAATGATATTTATATTATTATACTAAGACCTAATTTTCAAATCAAAAGCTGAAATGGTTTCGGAGAAAAATCAATTTCTTTAAATTTCGAAATTTAATCACTATCAGAATTCCTTAACGCAAGGAATTGCCATAAAACGGTTCCAAATTGAGATATGGAAATCGAATTATCCTCTGGCTCATCATTTAGTGAAGGGACGAAACAAACAACAACATCCCAACACCAAATACATAAATATAAATAACACAAATAAAAATTGACAAAAAATTGGCATCAACTAGCATTAAGTCTACGCTTTAAACACATCTTATCAATACAGAAGTCGAATACATCAGCATTCTCATTAACTTCTCTCGCGAGACGGGAAATCGGCTCATTCATACCATAGTTTGTCCGGTAAAAGCTAATCTGTAGCAATCTAGGCTGCCTTGGTAAAAATTGACCAACAGCAAACTGCATCAAACTCAAAAGTGTAGTAGAATCAACTAACCCTGTAAGAAGTTGATGAGCAAAAACTACATCAGCTAGCTCACGTTGTTTCGATAGTGACGACATATTTAAAAGCTTAAGTCGATCGAAATAAGGAGGAAGACCAATGTGCTCATCATAAAAAGGAGACCAAACTTGAGAAGCATATTCAAGATGAGATCTAACGAATGTGTTATAAAGAATCAATTTAACAAAGGGATTGTTAAATTCCTTGGATAAGCGTGTGGTGAATCCCAACATAGAATTACCTTTTTGCACAATCTTATTAATATGCAAGCTAAAATCAGGTTTATGGTCAAATGTAACACCTAAATCAATTATGGAGTTGACACGATCCAAAATACAGTCATTAAGACTATATATAATTACAAATTGTGAGACTTTTCTAGTAAATGACATAACATGACATTTATCCACATTCAAACGAAGATCGTTGTGGCGACACCAATTACTAAAATTAATCAAATCTTCTTGAAGAAAATTGTCAGAGTTGGAACTAAGAGATCTAAAAATCTTAATGTCGTCTGCATAAATAAGTGCTTCAGAGTGTTTAAGAACAGAGGCGACATCATTAATGGCGAGGACAAACAAAAGTGGTCCCAAATGACTTCCTTGCGGACCACCAGAAAGCGCAATAAATGGCTTAGAAGTAAAATCACGAAAGAGAACTTGATAAGTTCTATTAAGTAGATAAGACTTAATTCAATTAATAAACTATGTAAGAAAACCCAACAAGTCTAATTTCAACAAAATAATGGAATGGGGTAATTTATCAAAAGCCTTACTAAAATCAGTATAAATGCAATCCACCTGCTTACCCTCCTCAATATTTACAATGGATTTATTCGTAAACTCCATCAGATTAGTGACTGTTGATCTATTTTTGACAAATCCATGTTGTTTACTTGAAATCAGGGATTTACAGTGAAACGACAGGTACTCATACACTACAGGCTCAAAAAGCTTTGGAATAGCTGACAGTTTAGCTATTGGTCGATAGTTGATAACAGCAGATTTTGCACCACTTTTGTGAGTCGGTATGATAAAGGAGGTCTTCCATACGTTCGGGAAAATCCCAGTCTTTAGCGACCTTTGAAAGAGTAGGGAGAGAGGCTCAGCAATAGAGAGACAGCAGCGTTTGAGGACAATTGCAGGAACACCATCTGGGCCAGGAGAAGAAACATCCTTAAGGCGAGAAATATGGTTAACTATATCATTATAAGCAATCGGTATACTAGAGAAAGTAGTTGAAGCAGTACCTTTAAAGCTATCAAAGTACGACTTGTCAGGCATAAAGTTACTACCAGGAAAAGATCCACTGAAGAATGTGGCAAAAAAATTACAGATAGTAAATTGATCATTACTATTGTTGCCAAGGAATTGGAAAGAAGCTGGATAACCGTCAGATTTGCGCTTACAATTAACAAACTTCCAAAACTTCAAGGGATCTCTAATAATATCCGACTGCACTTCAAGTAAATATTCAGCATATAAGCGATTAGATAAATCTTTGAATAAGTCATAGTATTCTGTATATATACGTAAATCAGTTTCATTCTTTGTCCTAGTATGTATACCTATTCCACGCAGCATTACGAGAGTTACGAATCGAAAGCAACTCACTCGTGTACCAAGGATACAACAATGAGATATTCTTCCGATAAGTAAAAGGAACTGAAGCAACAAAAAATTGGTACAGAATATAATAAAAATCAACTACAGCACCCTCAAAATCGGGATTGTCGAAAATTTCATCAAAGTTGAAATTAGAGATAAGATTGTCCAAGCGTGAAAAATCGGCTTTGTTAAAATCAAAAGTTAGTTCTTTCTCACTAGGGCTAAAAATATGCTCCTCGTCAATCATAAGAAATATTTTAATAGGAGGGTGTAAGACATCAACGATCGAAATTGATGATAAGCTCTCTTCCACGGAACAGGAACAGTAGTCCGAATAAAAAACCAGGTCAAGCTGTCTTTCATAGGAATTCCGAACAAGACTAAGTTGGTGGAGACCAAGTGCAAATATACTATCTACAAAAAAACATTCAAGTGAGGACGAAGCATCCGAAACTAAGAGCGTAGAATCATCGTCAGAAAATGACCAAGAAAGACCTGGAATATTAAAATCACCCAATAAAATGAGTTCGTCAGACATATTCATAGTTCTATGAACAAATGTTATACAGTCAACTGTTTTTTCGTATAAAGTAAAAGGACTCGAAGGGGGAATATATGTCAAAAAGACATAAATATCCTTATTGCTAAATACAAGTTTAACACACAAGATCTCCAGACAGTGAGGGTTCGGCACGTCCACAACTACACAATTAATGCAGCTTCGGACTGCTAATAACAACCCACCACCTTTCAATCTAATATCGGAAACATAACGATCCCTACGAAAGACTTGGAAGTCTGAACTAAAGAGTTCACTGTCAGAAAAGCTACAGTTTAGTCCCGTTTCAGTAAAAACAATAACATAATAAGAGGAATTCTGGCTTGAAGCAAATATCGTCTGAGTTTTAGTGCGCAGTCCATTTACGTTTTGATAGTAAATGGACAATTGTCTGAGTTTTTTGGACCAGAACCCTGTGACCTAATACGACGAGAAGTAAATTCTTTGACAAATGTTCCAGACGGCCAAGAATTATTGTCTAATAAACGATTAAAAAGATCATTTTTAGCTATAACAATCTTAAAAGAGGCAATGGAACTAGCATCTTTACTAATTTTTACACAATTTACTGCTGATCCAGCTAAAATAAATTTTTTTGAAATTAAATAGTTAATAATATCATCGAGGGATGTTCGGGGATCGAGTCGAGAAATAAAAAGGGCTTTCGGTCGAGGTACAGTAGATAGTAAAGGACGGTGTGAAGGCAAAGTAGGAGAAAGTTCAGAGGGATTAGTAACAGTGTAGGGCGTTTGAGAGCTACTCGAAGAAAATGGAGTAGACTTCGAGAGTGTAGATTTTTTAGTTTTTTTGTTAGCGGAAACTTTTGATGAAGCATCGCTATTTTTAGTAGAGGTAGAACTACTAACTGCAGTCTTCTTGCGAGAAGGACATTGATGAACAGCAGGACTATTGATATCCACTAATACCAACTTAGAATTAGCCAGAGTTTTATCTTCAGTAACACAATTCAATGCATTATAAGAGTTAGTGGAATCAATTGTATCGCAGCAAGTTGAGACATCTACCATTGCTGGGATAACTGTACTAGTCGAACAGTCTACCATAGTCGGAGTTTTGCTGAGTGAATTAAAAAAATTATTCACTCTCACAAATGAACTAGATATGTTATACAGTTGAGCCTTAATCCTCGTCATCTCATCACCAATACTTGACATCTTAAACGATAACGAAGATAGTGAAATGCTTCTACAGTCATGGCAATACCAATATAGCCCAGGCGTAGAATTAAATCTTTCGGCAAATATATTGGTAAGACCAACACATTTCGCGTGATAGTTTCTACCACAAACACCGAAACACGAAAAAATGGGTGTCGAAGATTTCGACTCACTGCATTTATCTGCATTGCATTTAGTACCCATATCTAAAAAGCAAAGATTTCTAATGATATTGGTATGGGACGGGGTAGAAGGAGTAGGAAGATGTGGCCCGTTCACGAACTAAAAGTTACTTCTTCGCTAAAAATAATACATGGCAACGATAGGTCAAAGCTTTCGAGAGTTATATTGTAGATGGACAGACAGACGGACATACGGTCACTCGGAATCGGTGCTTTTGAGCGACAACAAATATTTCTGTACCCTTGGCGAGTCTGTGCGATCATTATTTCTTAGCGTTACAAACAGTAAGGCAAACACAATCCACTCTCAGATTTCATCTAGAGTATAAAAATGCCTAAGATTCGAAAATTTATCGTTTCTAATTCCACTCAATTTTCATAAAATTGATATTACATATTCGTTTTCTGAAGTTATGCATTTGTAGGGAAGGTGTTTCTAAGCCCCCCCTAGTAAGAATACATTTAGCTACGATCAAGAATCATTAAGAACAGTTAGATGATATTCAATCAAATCATAAACGATTAATGGTTTTTTCGCCTTCTACGAATAATTATAAGAAAAGAATTTTTATTGTTATAAGAAAATGATGTTATAAACTCAATTTTATTCTCACATGTTTCAAATAAAGTTCACAAACATTTCCCCTACTGACCAGTTATTTTTGTCATTTCCATCATTCTTTCTTGTCACTTAAGAACAATAACGTGACAACATAAAACACGTACATATGTATACAGTAGGTAATTAAGGCAAACTATGGAGATAAGAATCTTATCAAAAAATTTGATTTAATTACGAAAAAAACACAGAACAGAATACAACATTACCCGCAGACAGAACCCTCATGCCTACAAGACATTTAACTACAGCCCATAAACATAATCTGGCTATGACTACTTGCTACCTCTGGCATAAGCAGTCCTAATATGTGGACACCTGTTAATTGATATTTAATTACACCCGATTCGACGGTAAATTATTTTTTCGTTATGTAAATACCGATCTAATCTTGATTTTGTGCATGTTGTTAGTATAGTGAATGGAAATTATGAATTTTCGTCTCTCTCCGCAAGGCTTAGTCGAAGAAACGTGTAAGGGATGTGGGGTTGTTGGTCGGTCAGCAACGGCTAAAAACATACGGCAATTTGTAATTCGTTGTTCTTGCGCATATAGCGCTATAGAAAAGCGAAATATTTACCAGACTAATTATGCTCATGGTCAGCCACTTGAGATAATTAATGGTTGCAAATGATCAAGACGTAATATACGCACAACATTTAGCTCTATTGTATTCTGTACTTCCCTTCATTAATTAACAAATCGCTTTTTAATAGTCCTATCTAAATTGCAATATGATCATAAAATTTATACTCACTTCCTCCATATATTTCCATTGCAGGTCTGCCGGACTTTTCGTTACCGCTTCCGATGCCGCATAATTTAGCCGGTCATCCGCCTGCGATTCCGGCCGAATTCTGGTCACCGAATTTCGCCCTGCATCCGCCATTCAATCCGGCCCTGATACCTCAAAATCTGATGCCTCAATACAAACTGCCGAATTTCCATACGCTTCTCTCGCAATATATGGGCCTTAATAATCTCGGCGGAATTTTCGGCTATCCACAGAATTTAGTCATGAATCCAAGGATAAGTCCGCAATCGAGTCCTCGCGAAAGTCCACCGCAGCTGAAAAACGAAGAATAGAAAATTCAGAATTAAGTAGCCGCTTGTTAATATTAAGGGTTGTGTATTTATATTGTAAATAATTATTGGGCAACATTTAGCCAATCAATAGGTTACAATTCAATAAGGTTATTTAAATTGAATGGAATTATTTTAGTAATCAATAA
The DNA here is from genome assembly GCA_963669355.1 of Chorisops tibialis. NCBI lineage: Eukaryota > Metazoa > Arthropoda > Insecta > Diptera > Stratiomyidae > Chorisops > Chorisops tibialis. Next base: position 82,360,076 of record OY770262.1, on the reverse strand, counting down.
AACAATAACAAACAAAAACACATTCACATTGAAAATATTCAGGCTTAGCCAACGTGATTTCGATTAACAAAATGAAAATTATAACTATTATTCCGTTTTTTGTTTCCATAAATAATATTACTCATTAATTTTAAATTAAACGAATAAATGTCTTAAAAAGTGAGCAAAAAACGAATTTGAATGAGTAATGAAAATTTTGAGAATCTTTAGGTACGTCCAGATGATGCGCTTTTTCGTTCAATTTTGCAGCAACGGATGAGAAGCTAGCCTCAAGCGCAAGCGCTTTTTCCTGAAATTTGATGACTCATGCAATAGCACAAGACAATCTGTCGGATACGACGATCACATGCACTATTGAGAACGATTTAGTTGTACGCGGTAATTTGCAATCGAGCAGCTATTTAATAAAAAATAAAGTAAACTGCAATGCAAAGAAAACATTCTCAATTTTATTAAGAATTATAGAATATTTGATGTTCTATGGAAGAGCGGCTTAGCTATGCACACATTTTATGTCATTTTCGTGCACTTAGCGCATGCCTTCTAGAATAAAGTGCAAGAACTACATAAGTTGAACGACATACACGACAGATGATGTGTTACACAAGCAAACCATATGATTTGGATAGATGCGTTACTGCATGCTCAAAATTGAACGATACAGCGCATCGTGTGAACGCATTTTTATATGCATTTACGCATATCTTGCATGTTTGTTATTCAACTGAAGGCATGCGCTTAGCGCACGAAAATGAGGCATCGTCCGGACGTACCCTTAGACTATAAACCACAATCCAATTTATATATTTTGAATTTCTTTTTCCATAATTAAAAGCACATCTATACTTCATTAAAATTTCAAAGGATAACGAAACTATTGCAGAACATAATATTTTAATTAATAAAAACAGACAAAACAAATAGGTAATAGTAACAATGACGAAGGCTGTAAATAAATATTAACGAATATTTGAAGTTATTTTAGTAAGATTTTCATATTAATTTGTTTTATTGTTTTACTTTATTTTTCTCGAATACTTAAGAAAATATTTTAGAAATATTATTAATCTTAAACGTAGTAGTATTCTGTTGAGTATTCATTAAGAAAATCTGTACATTTCATAAAGAAAAGAAAAATGTAAAAACAAAAATTAATTAATAATAACAAATTTAAATAAACATTATTTATAAAATGAAATTTTTTGTATTATTTTGGAAAAATTATATTGAAGACATGATGTTATGTCGTCATAGCAGATTTGCACTTGCGTAACTATTTGTTACGAAAAAAATGCCTTTTTTTGAAAGCTGGGTGCTACTGAGGTAAATTTTCACGACACTCGTATATCCGATGCCTTGCTGTGAAATATATTATTGCAAAAAAAAACTTCTTTATCATAAAAGCAAATTCAATTTTTTCTGGTTTTTTCCAGCCCTTTAACAAACTGCATGAAAAAAAGAAACAGAATTATAATTGTGCGTTAAGAACAAACAAGATGAAATGGGAAAGAGTTTAATGTACCGGAAAATATAATGTCATCTCAAATTTTTTCGAATAGTGAATAGTGACTTTTGTATGGGAGGTGGTAGAAGCAGATGGCGGAGGTTTGTAATTCTAGTATATGACACCGAATATTATATTCAAAATGTTTGTCACTCTGAATTTAAAGTTTGAAGCTTTCATAATTTTCAAGGAATCGCGAATTTTTTTACTAAAATTTTGGATTTGTATGGAAGGTGGTAATGAAAGTAGAAAATTTTGGGTGATTTTGAAACTTCTGGAATTTGTATGGGAGAGGGTAGAAGGAGTAAGGCGAAGCTGATAGTTTTTCTCAAAATTGGTTGGGATTATTATAAGGTTTATTCAAGAAAAACTCATTCTTTTAACTTTGCTAGTTGCAATGAAAATCGAATAAGTACATTTTTGAAAATTATGCATTTGTATGGGAGGGGGTAGAAGTAGCAAGGGGATCGGATCAATATTTCTTGACGTTAATGATATTTATATCATTATACTTTGGCCTAATTTTAAAATCAATAGCTTGAAAAATTTCGGAGCAAAATCAGTTTACTAAAATTTTGAAATTTCATGAAATTTGCATGCTCATTCACTTTTTTGCTAAAACCTTAGATTATCTAACTGGCAATATATATATTATGGTATTTTTTGCATATATTGGTATTGTTTATATTGGTATTGTTTACATTGATAGCTACATAACCTAGCATATTTGGCATTGCGTCTGAGTTAAGTTGGAATATGAAGACTAAAAATTAGAAAAGAAAAATAAATTTATTTATTTAATTTGGAGAACACGAGAGATCACTGCGACCTTCTCGGCCTATTGCACGTTTATTGGCCCTCTACCCTACCATAACTCGATAGCTTCGGCTAATCTAAGCATGATTAAGGGAGCCACGTTGGCTAGTTAATCAGTAGTGACACCCTTTCCTAGAAGATTGTGTATTTTCCTTGCTACTGCCTCGCAGTAACATGGTACGTTCTCTGCCGTATCTGACTAGGATAAATATTTTTGAGATTGAAAAACCTGAAAGTATATTCCAGTAAATTCTATGCTCTTGATCAACCCACTTTCTAAGTGTAAGGTTTGAGTGTCCTTTTGGTTCTCCTCAGAATGGATCTGGTCGAATACAACTGGTTTCTGCAAAGTTTTCGCGAGGCGGTCCGCCTCTTCATTACCCACAATCACCATATGTCCTGGGACCCACATTAAGGTTTAGGTTTAGGTTGTAGGAGGGTGGTTGCACGCAACCACAAGCACTGAGGCCATCTAGTTGGGCCCATTGTTCTCCCCCTATTGTTATAAGTTGGAAGTCACTCCTCTTTCTATAGCCACTTGGTTCGGTTTGTGAACCTTAACAGGCTCGAATGTTGGACGCCTCTGAGGTCGTCTAGTTCTGAGAAGAATCTAGAGCCTAAACAAAGGAGACGACTGTTAGAGATTTGCGGACCGCGACAAAGATAATGTTCGATAAATTCTTCGTCTTCCTCGCAACCTCTGCACAAGCTGTCGCTCGCGATCCTCATTCTAAATGCGTGCAGCCTTAGCAAGCAAGGGCCTGTGGTCAGGCCGACAATAGTTCGGATACTATAGCGACTACGTTGTAACAGCTGAGCTGTAATATTTTTGTTCGGTTCTTCCCAAAAGGATTTGGTTTTACAGCCTGCCAGCTGCCGCCACCCCGCCAAGAAAGAATCTGAAATAGTCTGTTTGAAGCTAGTCTTCAGCATTGTTGGTGCAACATCGACTGACTTCCTAGTGGAATTGATGTTTGCAGATCCTTGCCGTGCAAGCGTATCTGCCTTCTCGTTACCTATCAGGTCACTATGACCCGGTATCCAAATAAGAAAAACTTCCGTTATGGCAGCTAGGCGATTTAATTGTGTCTACAAATGGACACTAGTTTGGATGTAGTCCTGTAGGATTGGAGTGCCTGAAGCGCAGCCCTGCTGTCCGAGAAAATGTAACAATTTCCGAGACTGTTCTGCATATCAAGAATAATTTTCCTACACTCGTTAATGGCTAATACTTCTGCTTGGAACACTGTCGCGTGTTCTGGAAGATGAAATGAAGTGTGGATGTCGAGGTCGTGGGAACAAATCCCTGCCCCTGTCCCCTGGCTAGTTTTAGATCCGTCTGTATAGAGATGAGAACCTATACAGGTGCTGAGTATCGTATTTGTCGCCCATTCGTTTCGTTCAGGAAACTTAATATGAAACTTCCGTTTCTCAACCTGCGGTTGGTTCATGCAATCATACTCGCGGTCTAAAAGGGAGTTTGCGTTTCTAATGACGTGTAGAATTTTCCCATGACCAATTTGTGGCGCTGACCACGATTTAGTGGTTTTTAATCTAATGGCTGCCAAACCCGCTGCTTGCTTTATAAAAAGATCAAGTAGAGGTAGTGAGAGAATCACCTCCAGAGCTGCAGTCGGTGTGGTTCTAAGGACACCTGTTATGCACAGACATGCCATCCGTTGGATCAGCTGTAAGGGTGTCAGGTTGGTTTTTAGTACCACCGCCGGCCACCACACCAGCGCACCATAGCAAATAATTGGTCTAACAATACTGGTATACATCCAGTGGATGAGGTGCGGCTTAAGGCTCCATCTCAAACCGAATGTCTTTTTGCAAGCAAAGAAGGCTACCGTAGCCTTTTTGCTCGTTCTTGAATATTGGCCTTCCAAGATAATTTGCTAACAAGAATCAGACCTAAATATTTAACTTGATTCGAGAGGACCATATTGATACCTCGAATGTTTGGTGGATTGAAAACATATGGTCTTCTTCTTCTTGAGAAGAGGACCAGATCTGTTTTTTGTGGGTTAATGGTAAGTCCTTTATCTAGTGCACAGCTATCTAACAGTTGTAAAGCGGATTGCATGAGGTCTCCTAGAACTTGCTCAAACTTACCAGTTAGCATGATGACAAGATCGTCTGCATATGCTATTGTGGGGTAGCCGTTCTGATTTAAGATGGAAAGGGGTTCATTCACTGTTAGGACCCACAGGAGAGGTGATATTATACCGCCTTGTGGCGTTCCTTTGTGAACAGAGCCTTTTCTTGTCTCGTCACCCATTCGTGCTACGATTGTCCGTGAACGAAGAAGCTTTGATATCAGTAAAGGTTCCACACTATGGCTGTGCAAGGCCTCAAGTATGGCATTTATGTTGACGTGGTTGAACGCACCTTCCACGTCTAGGAAGGCACCGAGTGCAACCTCTTTTTGATGTAAAGCTTTCTCTACGGCGGCTACCGTCACATGCAAGGTGGTGTCAGTGGATCTACCTTTCAGATAGGCGTGTTGGTGGGGGCATCTAACCGAGAGGTTCAGATTTGCCCGCAGGTAGCTGTCCACCAGTCTTTCTAGGCCTTTAAGAAGGAACGAAGTCAGGCTGATGGGTCGAAAAGCCTTCGGGATATTGTGGGAGGCTCTACCTGGTTTAGGTATGAAAACTACCTTAACCTCTTGTCATAACTTCGGTATGTAACAAAAACTGATGCATGCTTTATATATGTCTACCAGGTACTGAATTATTGTTTCATCCGCGTTCTGAATCATCGCGGGATAGACTTCGTCCAGCCCTGGTGACTTGTAAGGTTTGAAGGAACTGAACGCCATTCCTATGTTTCCTGGTGTAACGACTGTATCTACTAGTTCTAAGTTAGCTAGAATGCGATCGGCACATGAACTTTGTGGTGGGGGCTCAAAGCAACCAGGGAAATGCGTTTGCATTAAAAGTTCAAGTGACTCGCCGCTAGACCCCGTCCATGAACCATTGCCTTTATCCAGTAGTTCAGGCATGTATGGGTCTTTGGATAGGGTCCTCTTTATCCTAGCAGTTTCGTTGACGTTATCGATTTCTTCACAGAATATCTTCCATGAATTTCGTTTGACGGCTCTTAGCTGTTTTTTATACAGTGTAACTGCTGCTTTCTATTTAAGGTTACTTTGTTCCTTTGTCCCAGGATGATTAGGGAGCCACGTTGGCAGTCCCAAACTAGCCTTGATTCGTATTTTTTTGACGGCTTTGAAAACCGCCTGACTATTCTATAACATATAAACAGGTTTATTGCAATGAGCCCTCCTGATATTCTATTGAATGCATAGCCCCTTTGCAGTAAGTTCGGCCCGAAAGATTGTGGCTTCTTAACTTAAGAAGTTAGTGTCCAGTCCCCTCCGAGGTACGAGAGCCATCTATATACCATAAGGTTGATCACTCTTCTATTCCAGGTAGCATGGATTGCCAGTCCTTGCGTTCTCTGATTATAACTTTGAACGGTGTTTCAAAATTGTATTTTGTCGGCTCAGTATCTGACAAAGTTTATGTTAAAAACTCAATTGTTGCGTTTTTTAAGATTTTGAGGTGATCTCTGAAATTCCAGAATTCGTATTTGTTTTCACTCTTTATGCGTAATATCTCTTCGATTGGCTCTTTTTTTACTTGGAGATGTATCGGAGAGATGTTTCGGAACATTTCCATTGCCGTAGTAGGGCTAGTTTTCGAATTTTTTGTCGTGTAAATTGTGTTGTAATATTTTAGTCCACCAGACTGTTGTTCCGTATGTGACAATTGGGAGGATGATTGTTCTAGTAGATGTTGTAGTAGATTATCTTAGAGAAGGCACTGTAACAAAAATCGGGCTTCGGCCTCCTGACCTTCAAGTTCCTTAACACTCATTTGCTATTGTGAAAGGGTTGTTGGCTCTTCGCACAACCCTTCATCTACGAATTTTAATTTTCGCAGATTAAGAATGCTAACATATACCCAAGTAATCAACAGCATCAATGGCGCAACAGACCAAGTCGGGCCCTGCCTTCCTGAAACATCTCGATCAAAAGACCGCGTCCTCTATCTGCTAATTAAACTCTAGATGAAATGTGAGAGATATGAGCTATTTCTAAATGCGGCGATGAGCCATGAGAATATAAAATACTGGTAGAATATTTTATTGGTTTGTATTTATTTCCATGAAATTGAATTGACAATAAAAAACTGAATTCATCCCTTCGGGAAAAAGTCTTTTTGCAAAGCCAACTAATTTTTACTACGTTATTTTTTGTTACCTTTATTACAGTTTGTGTGTTTGCTTTACACAAACTGCAATCAAGGTATTGCCATAATTACATTAAGGTAGAACCACAACAATAAGTTTCCCACAAAATATGTTAAGCTAAGAAATAAGGCACGGAGAAAAAAATCAATCCTGCAGAAGTTAATATTATCACTCACAGTTGATATTATCACAAAAAATATCGAAACTGAATGTCAGTCTGTCCGACCATCCGGCCGCCTGTGCGCTCTCTAGCTTGAGAACGCGTTGAGCTAAGCAGTTCAAATTCTGTACACGTCATTTTTGATGAAAAATTAAAGTCAACCTCGTGAACGGGTCAAACCGCTTCACTCTTTCTACCCCTCCCATACAAAACGACTCATTTTCAATCATTTACTTTAAAGCAATTTTCTCGGAAACTATAGAAGCTAATAATTTGAAATTTGGAATAAATAACTTTTATCATAAATATAATCTATGGTATAAGAACTATTCGAATCTCCTCACTCCTTCCATTACCGCCCATGCAACTGCACTTTTTCATTAAATACTCTAAACCTATGTTCGTAGTACGTATAAAATTTATCGAGCTCAAATTTTGCTTAATTAGCATTATTTTTAAGATCGGAAAAAAATTAACTGATTAGCTTCACTCCTTCTACCCCACCCATACAAAGTAACACAATTTCACAAATTTACAAAAAATCAATTTTCTTCCAAAGTATTAATGTTACTGATCTGAAATTTGATATTATGTTAATCACAATCAATTGCATAATGTTCATATGCGACTCAAAAAAATCACTAAAATCCCCACTCCGCCTACCATCACATGATGACAGAGTTGCTATTAAAATGTTTTGTACAAAATTTAGACTTCAAAAACTGAATAGGTACTGGGAAAATTAGAGCATTAGATTTAGTGAAATGGTGCAGTTTGTATGGGAGGTTTTGTGGTGGAGTTCTTAATGAATCTTTCAGAAATAACTATAAATATCATGCTTTTGACATGTTTATACTCTAGATGAAATCTGAGAGTATTATAAGTTTGCCACAAAGTTTGTAACGCCAAGAAATAAGGATCGGAGAAAAAAATGAATGATACAGAAGTTCATATAATCACTCAAAAATCTCAAAACCGGATGTCCATCCGTCCGTCTGTCCGTCCGTGTTCTCTCTAGCTTGAGAACGCGTTGATCTAGAAAGTTCAAATTTGTACACATTGTTTTTGAAAAAAAATTAAGGACAAGTTCGTGAACGGGCCAAATCGCTCCACCCCTTCTACCCCCTTCCATACAAAATGACTCAACTGCGCAATTTGACAATAAACGGATTCGCTCGAAAAGTATAAAAGCTATTGGTCTCAAATTTGAAACATATTACCTTTATTATGATATCAATCTACCATGTAAAAATTATGCGTGTCCTCTCCCTCCTTCTACCACCTCCCATACAAACAGTATTTTCATGAAATACTCTAAGCCAATTTACTCAGTGCGTATAAAATTTTGCACTAAATATTTATTTGGAATTATAAGTAAGACGAAAAAAACTTAGACATTTAATTTCACCCCTTCTACCCCCTCCCATACAAAATGACACAATTTCGCAATTCGACAATAAACGGATTTTTTCAAAAAGCATGAAAGCTATTGATCTGAAATTTGGAATATATTATTTTTATAATAATTTCAATCTGCTGTATAAAAATTAGTTGAGTCCTCCCCTTCCTTCCACCACCTCCCATACAATCTGCACTTTTTTATGAAATGCTCCAAATAAATTTACTCAGTACGTATGAAAATTATCGAGCTGAGATTATGCACTAAATAATTATTGAGAATTATTAGTAAGACCAAAAAGAAATTAGGCGATTAGCTTCACTCATTCTACCCCCTCCCATACATTTTGACACAATTCAACAACTTGACAAAAAGTAGATTTTCCTGAAAAGTATGAATGCTACTGATCTGCAGTTTAAAATGTGTCAATTAAATGATGTTTATAGTTATTTCTGAAAACGTCATTAATAAATTCACACTCCTTCTACCACCTCCCATACAAACTGCACAATTTCACTAAATTTCTCAGTACCAATTAAATTTTTGAATCCTAAATTTTGTATAAAACATTTTGATAGCAACCTTAAAGTGATGTGAAAAAATTAGTTCGATGTCGTCACCCCCTCTACCACTTCCCCTACAAAATTTCTTCATATAATAAAAAGTCTCTTTCATCTAGAGTATCGCACGATTGGGCTTTAGGCCCAGTCGTAGTCCTGTTATGTTTTAAATTGCAGATCAGTAGCATTCATACTTTTCGGAAAAAATTACCTTTTTGTAAAGTTGGGAAATTGTGTGGGATGGGGTATCGATCTATCGTGCTGAAAGTTGTTATGTGTCATTTTCAGCGAAAAAAGAAACTTTAAGTTCGTGAAAGGGCTACGTTCCCCACTCCTTCTACCGCTCCCATGCAACTGCATAATTTGAAAAACGAATTTTTACCAGAATTAATTTAATTACAATTGCAGTCAATTTTAAAAAATTATCAACTTCACCACGCTCCTTGTACCCGCCCTTATAATTTCTCGAAATTTTTAAATTTTTATTAAATTATTTTTATTTAAAACTGTCGAAGGTATCGACTTGTAGTTTTGTGGAAACTATAAAAATAAACTGCCAACAAGTCGGGCGAAACTTTATTATTCTTGGTACAAGTTGCGGATGAGTGGAAAGTCAATATGCAGGTTAGAGTGGTTAGGGAAGGCTAAGTTTGGGTTTTTATGAGGAGAGGAGGGGTAAGGGTGGGTGGATGTTAAGAGCTTTTTAATTAATTGCTTGAATCACGTCCAATATTCTCTGTATAGAATGTGTTTCATAGACGAAGTTGCATATTTTCAATTTTCAATTTTCATAAAATTCGGCGTATTTTACATTCACGATACCAAACATTTGTATGGGAGGGGGTAGAGAAGGTAGGGGAATCGTAACATTTGATATGTAGTTTTATTTCCATTCTCTTGTAAGGTGCTTGTATAAAATTTCAAGTTCGTAGCTTTTAGTTTGTTGGTTATTAGTTGATTTAATGAAATTGTTCGAAATCATCGTTTTGTATGGGAGGGGGTAGAAGCGCATGCGCGATTTAAAAACTTTTAACGTAATTTAATTTCAATTATTTTTATATGTTTTTCTGCAAAATTTCAAATTGATATCTTTTTATAGTTAGGTGATAATTGATTTCTTAAAAATGGTCGAAAAAATAATTTTGTATGGGAGGGGGTAGAAATTTTAAGGATTTTGGACCAGTTAATATTTCATATATTTAATGATTTTTTGTAAATGCATTTCGAAAATTTTCAAATTTCTACCTTAAAATTTCACTCAAAAATTTTCAGTTTATGTGTTTTTTTCAATGCACATGAAACACCTTGTGCACGTTAAACCGGGGTCGGTTTATAACAATTATGGATCAAGTTATTATTATTTTCCTATGTACATCAAATAGATGTATCCACACCCAAAATTTAAACTTTGTATCTTTTGCCAGAGACCTAAAAATCTCACTCAAAATTTTCGACATTTTTGCTTATCACCTCCCTCCCCTTACACCCCCCAACTTAACATTTTTACCAAAATTAGCTATTATACAGTTCTACAATCTGACAAATTTCCGATTTGATATCTGCTCTTTTTTTTGAGATATAAGGATTTATAATTTTGAAAAGTGCGCCATTTTTAAAATGCTCCCCATTTCCCCGCACTACTATTATTTCAACATGTTATATTTTTTTTGTATTTTCCTGGTATTGTTTAACATATGTTTTAAGTTTGAATTACATAGCTAAAGAGATAGTTGAGATATTCATTTTTAAGTGTTTTTCTTTGCACCCCCCTGACCCTCCCCCTTACAATAATTAGCCATTGTCTAAGCTGACTCCAATGGAACTATATGTCACCCTAATGGTCATAAAATATGAATTTTTTACAATAAGTAGTTTCGAAGATATAGTCATTTGAAAAAACAGTTCGGCCGACAATTTGTTTTTAGCCCCCCCTTTTCGGACGCCAATGGATAAAAAAATTAAATTATTTTTAAAGTTTGTCCCACACCATTTTCTATATCTGTACTGATTTTCAATTTTCTATCTGTATTCGTGGTGGAGATATTAGCAAGTGTAGTTTCGACTTTTTCCCTCCCCCCGCCTCCCCTTCCATTTAACACCCCCCAAAATTTAGAAAATAGAGCTCACTTACCCAATGAACAATCCACCCAAAAACGAACATTCTAGCTTTAGCGGTCTCGGAGATATAAGTCCATATGTACGGCGTACGGCGGGACGGATTTTTTTTTTTGCATTTTTAGGCTAATTTAGTCATGAAACGCGAAAAAAAAAAATTTCAGGATAGCAAAGTTTTTTTTTTCTTGTATCAATCACAATACTTTATTATTAGAATAATAAAGTAATAGAATTATCATTGACGGTAAAAAACTTTGTTTTGATCCGTATACTCCTTCTAGCCCCTCTCATACAAATGAATAATTTTAGTAAATGGAATTCATTTCAATTAAAACTAGAAAAAGTACAAAAAGTAGTAGTTAATCAGAAAGGTCCACATGCCTTATCAGCATAACGCGTAAGCTTATATTAATTACTAGCGATCTTGGCGACTTCGTCTGCGTATTAATAAGACTCGTGATCAAATCAATACCGTGATTTGAAATCATATACGAATTGATGAGCGTTATGGACATGTGTAGCCCAAAGCCCAAATAAAATAGCATTAAGCCCAATCATACGATACTATAAATTAAATCGAAATTTTTGTGATCTTTGAAAAATTTAATATCGGGAGTGGTAGGGGAGGCAATAGTACTGAACTAGTTTGTTTCACATCATGCTAAAGTAGCTATGAAAATGTTTGGTACTAAATTTAAGCTTCAAAAATTAAATAGATACTGAGAAAATTATTGCAGTTTGTATGGGAGGTGGTTGGAGGGGTGGGGGTTTTTAGTGATATTTTGAGAAACAACTATACTCATCATGCAATTGACATTTTTTAAATTTCAGATTAGCAACTTTCATACTTTTCAAGAAAATCGAATTTTGGAAAATATGTGGTATTTATTTATAAACGGACAAACTGCCATAATCTTATATATTATAACATGTGATTACTATAAATATTCAATATGAAGATAAGATAATTAATTACACAATTTAAATTAAATTTAATATTCACATTACTTTATTAATAAAATTAGATTCATCGATTTAGAATGTCATTTTTACAATTTTTAATTTTTTCTATGATGTTTCATCATCATCATCAATGGCGCGAGAGCCCAAATCGGGCCTTGGCCTCCTGGAGTCGTCGCCTCCAATCGTCGCGATCCAAAGACCGCGTCCTCCAGCTGCTAATTATACTCTAGACGAAATCTGAGAGGATTATAAGTTTGCTCTAAAGTTTGTAACGCCAAGAAATAAGGCTCGGAGAAAAAAATTAATGATACAGATGTTAATATTATTACTCAAAAATCTCAAAACCGGATGTCCGTCCGTTCGCTCTCTAGCTTGAGAACGCGTTGATCTAGAAAGCTCAAATTTCATACACGACATTTTTGACAAAAAAAGAAGGTCAAGTTCGTAAACGGCCCAAATCGCTCCACCCCTTCTACCCCCTCCCATATAAAATGACACAAATGCGCAATTTGACAATAAACGGATTTGCTCGAAAAGTATAAAAGCTATTGGCCTGAAATTTGGAATATATTACTTTTATGATAATATCAATCTACCGTATAAAAATAATGCGTGTCCTCTCCCTCCTTCTACAACCTCCCATACAAACTGCACTTGTCATGAAATACTCTAAGCCAATTTACTCAGTGCGTATAAAATTTAGCAAACTGAAATTATGCACTAAATATTTATTTAAAATTATTAGTAAGGCTAAAAAAATTAGACGATTAGCTTCACCCCTTCTACCCCCTCCCATACAAAATGACACAATTTCGCAATTCGACTGTAAATAGATTTGCTCGAAAAGCATAAAAGCTATTAGTCTGAATTTTGGGATATATTACTTTCATAATGATTTCAATATACAGTATAACAATTGTTTGCGTCCTCCCTCCCCTTCCACCCCCTCCCATATAAACTACACTTTTTCATGAAATGCTCTAAGCCGATTTTCTCAGAACATATAACATTTATCGAGCTCACATTTTGTAATAAATACTCATTTAGCATTATCACTAAGATCAGAAAAAAATGTTTGATTAGCTTTACTGCTGCTACCCCCTCCCATACAATATGACACAGTTTCGCAACTTCACAAAAAATCTATTTTCTTGAAAAGTATGAATGCTACTGGTCTGAAATTTAAGAGATGTCAATTTTATGATATTCTTAGTTATTTCTGAAAAAATTACTAAAATCCCACCACTCTTTCTACCACCTCCCATACAAACTGCACATTTTCACTAAATCTAACACATTAATTTTCTCAGCTCCTATTCAATTTGTATAAAACATTTTTATAGCTACTTTAGCATGATGGAGAGAAAATTAGTTCAATGCTATCAACCCTTCTAACACTCCCCATACAAAATTTCTTGGGATCACAAACAATTCTATTTCATCTAGAGTATCGTAGCCTTGTTATGTTTTTTAAGATGGCTTTGCTATCTTCATCAACCGAGTCTTCACATCGCTTGCGTGGCTTGCCTACTGGCCTGTTACCACTTGCTTTGCCTTTCAGAGCACGTTTGGGGATTCTTTTGTCTTCCATTCGCTCTACATGGCCAGCCCACTGCAGTTTACGTAGCTTGATGAACGTTGAAGCTTCTGGCTTGTCGTAAAGTTGATACAACTCATGGTTGTATCTTATTCGCCATTCCGTTCCTTCCTTCACAAATCCCAAAATTCTTCGGAGGACCTTTCTTTCAAATGCGTTAACTGCTTTTTCGGAAGTTCGTGTTAATGTCCATGTCTCCCTGCCATAACAGAGCACAGGTCGTATAATAGTTTTATATATCCGCAGCTTATTGTTCCTGTGCACTTTCTTGGGTTTCATTATTGGAAGTACCGAATAATACGTCTTATTTGCTAGTATTATCCGTCGTTTGATTTCATCTGTTTCATTACCTTCCTTTGTTAGATTGGCCCAAAGATATATGAAATTGTCCACATCCTCCAAATTATATTCCGCAATTGTTATGTTTTGTCTAATAGGCGCTCTCCTTCTTGTTTGCGTCATTACTTTTATTTTGTTTTCGTTAATGCACAACCCGACTTCTTTTGCGGCAGAGTCAAGATTGACAAATACCTCCTTAGCACTAGGGAAGGATCCTGCTATGTTAATGTCGTCAGCGTATGCTACTAGTTGGGTGGACTTGAATAGTAGTGTCCCGTTAGTTTCGACTGGGATTTTTCGGACGACATACTCTAGTGCAGAGTTGAAAAGCATGGGGACTAAACCATCTCCCTGCTTTAAACCACATTCCGTTCGAAAGCTGGTTGTGGAATCGGTTTGTATTCTCACTTGGGATTCAGTGTTCGTCTTTGTGAGTCTTGTTAGTCGGACTAGTTTTGGAGGAATTCCAAAGTCAAGCATGATTTGGTACAGTACGCTCCTGTCGATACTGTCGTATGCTCGATTAAAATCTACGAAGATTTAGTACACGTCTGTGTTATATTCCCAGCATTTCTCAAGCACCTGTTTCCCCGAGAATATCTGGTATGTTGTAGATCGTCCGGTTCTGAATCCACCTTAGTATTTGCCAATTATTTGATTAGTATAGGGCTTAAGACGACGTTCAATTATTTTTGCGAGTATTTTATAGGACGTACACAACAATGATATTCCTCTGTAATTCTCACAGCAGAGTTTGTCTCCTTTCTTGTAAATTGGACATATAATGCTTTTTCGCCAATCGTCGGGTATGATTTCCTCTGTCCAAATTTTGCATATCATGTTGTGCAGTATTTCAGCGACACAATTTCCACCGTTTTTCAAAAGTTCAACTGATATTTCGTCAATTCCCGGCGCTTTGTTTAGTTTTTGGTCACATAGGGCTGCTTTGATTTCAGCAAGCATGGGTAGTGTCGATGATGGTTCATCTTCGTCAGTTGAGGCTTCAATTGAAATGTTGTGTGTTGTGATCGGTGCTAATGGGGTGGGATTCAAAATATGTTTAAAGTTTGAAGCCCATCTCCTTTTGATTTCTTCTGTGTCGCTGATGATATTGCCCTCTGCGTCTTTGCAGAGACTGGTTTTTGGCTTATATCCCTTTTTTAAGTCTTTTACTATTGCGTATGCGTCCCGCGTTTTTTTTTCTCATGTCGTCGTCCATTTTTTGTATTTTGTCATTATGGTACTTCCTTTGTTTTCGTCTGCAGGTCTTTTTCGCATATCGCCTAAGCTCGTCATATCTTTCTTTTTTGGCTCGTGTTGGTCGTTCCGTAAAAATTTTGTAAGCCTCGTTCTTTCTATCTATTGCATTCTTGATCGAACCAATCATTTTTTTGCAGTGCTTGATACCCTAATACCTCTTCTGCGGAGGATTTGATGTCGTCTCGTATTTTCATCCACGCATTCTCCACTGGCATATTTTAGATATTTTCATATATTGGTGTCAGGTGTTTATTACATGCTAACATGTAAGCCTGCGCCACCCTTTCGTCGTTAAGCTTGTCGACATTGAATTTGCGAGCTCTACTTGTTTTCGAATATCCACGACAAGCTATTTTGCATCGATACTTGGCTCTGACTAGATAGTGATCAGAGTCACAATTCGCACCGCGGAGAGTTCGTACATCAAGTATGCTGGAAGCAGCCCTTTTCTCAATAAGAACGTGGTCTATTTGGTTGAAGATGTGACCATCTGGTGCTGCCCACGTTTGTTTGTGAATATCGCGATGTGGGAAGCACGTAGAGCTTACTATGATATTTTTGCTGCTTGCGAAATCAATAAGACGTTGGCCATTGTCGTTGGTTATGTCATGGAGACTGTGCCCTCCTGTTGTTCCTCTATGAGCCTCCTCCTTTCCGACTTTTGCATTAAAATCCCCCAAGACAATTTTTAGGTCATTTGAGGGCAGTGAGTCATAGGTTGTCTCTAGGGTGGCATAAAATTCGTCTTTAGTTATATCGTCCTTGCCTTCTGTTGGTGCGTGAACGTTGATCAACCAAGTGTTGAAAAATTTGGTCTTTATTCGGATTACACACAATCTATTACTTAATGGTCTGAAGCTCGTGACCCACTGTTTAAATTTTTTGTCAACGACAAAAGCGACTCCAAACTCTCTGTTTCCCGACAATTTTCCACTTGGATAGATTGTGTGTGATCTCATGTCCATGATTTCGCTACCGAGCCATTTCGTTTCTTGGATGGCAGTTATGTTGATGTTGTGTTTTGCCACTTTTCGAGAAACTCTTTCACAGCTTCTGTCCTAAGTAAGGATCGAACATTCTAAGATCCAATAGAGTAGTCCATTTTTCGTTTGTGGGGTCGTTGCCGTTTAGTCCATCCTTTCCGAGGCTGATCTTCAGGTTTCTGGACAGTGTTCTTTTTCCGGTGATGCGTTATCGGCGCCTCGCCCAACCTCCGACCTGGAGGACCGGTCCTACTGATTTATTACACCCTAGTAGAAAAAGGGGTGGGAGTTTTGAGCTAAATATGACATGCTGGAGTTCTCACAGCTATGCTGCGAGTCCAACTATGTCATACTTAGTGTCTACTTCCTGAGACGCACTGGTGCTACTGGCCATTCAGGTTAACTCCATGTTCCCTCCTCCTTTCTCAAACCGGGCTTGGGACCGTCTATGGCGGAGTTTCTATGATGTTTGATTCTAAGTAATTCATTTGATCTCGTAGAGTATGTTTTTAATGTTAGTTCCCTTAAGATATTTGGAGCATCAATGATATTATTTTATAAACCATATAGGAAAATAATATCAAAAAAGCATCATCTTCTTCCTAGGGATGTGATATTTACCAATTCTATTAATGCATTGTAGTCAATGTTTTCACCTAGGCGTTATACGCAATTAATCTGAGAAATTTATGTTGAACCGTTTCCAATGAATGACTATGTATTATATATTGTAACAGGGATTCCATATGACTGATAAATACTCTAGTCTATTTCGTAAAAAAGATACACATAAGGTTTTAATAGTTATGATATTATCAAAATTATAGGAGACTCGCTTAATGAAACCTAACACTTTGTTGAAATTGTTGGTAATATGTCTAATATGCTCAGCAAACGATAAAGATGAGTCCAACAATATACTTAATTTATAATTGAGGTCTATAGTATTTTTCGATCGAGAAAAGATAATTGCATGACATTTTGAAATATTGATCTCCAAACCGTTTTTCGTGGAAAATTTGAAAAATTTATTTAGTTTTATTTGAAAACTTTCAGAACTAAATAGAGATGTAGAGTTGCATGGTATATTTTGCAGTCATTCTCTACTTCTACAATGGCACTACAGCCCAAATCGCACTTTGGCCTCCTGACATTCAGGTTCCTGAACATTTTTCTTTATTTATTGCGGAAGGGTTGTTAGCCCTTCGCACAACCCTCTATCTACGAATTTTTCGTTTTCGTAGATTGAGGTAACCAAGGTACACTCAAGCAAGTAGTGTGCTAGAATTATGCGCTGACTGGGATTTGAACTCACGACCTTCGCATTACAAGACCAATACGCTACCTACTAGGCTACACCCTAGCAGTCATTAGAAAACAGTAAAAATTTATTTTCATCTAAAATAGAATCTAAGTCATTAACAAACAAATTAAAATATAAGGGACTGAGCTGAGATCCTTGGGAAATGCCTGAAGTAGTTACAAAAGGATCTGATATGTGACACTTCAGTTTTACTTGCATTTCTCGACCTTGAATGTAATCAAAAATTCAATTCGGATGACATCCTTAAATCCCATTTTTGGAGATTTTATTCACTAAGAGATCAATATTGACGTTATCGAATGCTTTACTGAAGTCGGTGCATATTGCATTTATAATTTCTCCATATTTTAATACTCTAAATGAAATCTGAGAGTATATTATGTTTGGCTTACCGTTTGTAACGCTAAGAAATAATACTCTCATAGAGTCGTCAAGGGCACAGAAATATTTGTTGTCGCTTAAAAACTTCGATTCTGAGTGACCCTTTATCCGTCTGTCTGTTCGTCTGTCCGACTGTGTACAACATACCCCTCGGAAGCTTTGACCTATCATTCGAAAATTTATCTTAAGTCATTTTTAGCAAAAAAATAACTTTTAGTTCGTGAACGGGTCATATCCTGCCCCTTCTTCTACCCCTCCCATACAAATTTCATGAAATTTTGAAATTTAAAAAAATCATTTTTCTCTGAAACCATTTCAGCTATAAGTAATAATACAATGCTGTATCATTAACTTCAAAAATTATTGATCTGATCCCCTTACTCCTTCTACCCCATCCCATACTAATGCACAATTTTCAAAAAGCATTTATTCGGTTTGCATTGCAACTAGCAAAGCTAAAAGAACTAATTTCTGTCATAATTAATTTTATTACAATTGCAACCAATTTTGGAAAAACCATCAACTTCACCTGACCCTTTCTACTCCCTCATACAATTTTCACGAAATTTCGGAATTTTAATTAAATAATTTTTCTCCAAAACCGTCAAAGCTATCAACTTTAAATTTTGAGAAAAGTATACTATTACAAATATCATTTATGTCGAAAAATTCGGTTTTGATTCGAGTTCTCCTTCTACCCCCTCCCGTACAACTGCACAATTCTGGTAAATGCATTTAATCATTTTTCATTGAAACTAGAAAAATACACAATTAAAGTTTTGCCAGAATTTGTTTCTTAATAATTGCAATAAGTACTAAACATTATATGAACTTAGCTTCACTCCTTTTACCACCTCCTATACAAATTTTTGTTTTAGAAATTTAAGAAAAGTATTTCTCCTTCGAACATTTGAGAGCTATCTACTTTAAAATTATAACAAAGTAATGGCAGGAGGCCAAAGTCCGATTTGGGCTGTAGCGCCATAGTAAGTAAGTAATGTGATTAGAATGTTGATAAGCAGATTCAAAATCATCCAAAACCTCCCACTTTCTCTGCCACCTCCCATACAAATGCCATAAATTCAGACAAAAATTTGTTTAATTTCCTCGAAAATTATGAAAGCTACAAAATTCAATTTCAGCATGAAACATTTTGTATACTGCGCTCGGTGTTACATACAAAAATTACAAACCTCCCCCTCTGCTTGTACCACCTCCTATACAAAAGTCACTATTCATTATTCGAAAGAATTTGAGATGACATATTTGCCGGAACAATAAACTGTCTCCTATTTCATCTAAAGTATCTTATGATTGGGCTTTACGTCCAATCATAATTCTGTTATGTTTACTAATAAATTGGGTAAAAGAGTTGAAAGAAACGATTTCCGGATTCTACACTGTTACGCTTTAATATTCGTGACGTTTCGGCCTCTGCTGAGACCTTTATCAAAACTCTCTCAGCAGAGACCGAAACGTCACGAATAATAAAGCGTAACAGTGTAGAATCCGGAAATCTTTTCATTCAATTCGAAATGCACTGTGAAAACATTCACCAAACCATTAGGTAAAAGAGATTAAATTTGTGGTAGTAGATTTGCCTTTTCGGAAACCATGCTGGTTAGGAATAATTAAGTTGTGAGCTAAAGGATTAATGTGATCATAAATAAGACTCTCAAAGATTTTAGGAATAGCTGACTGAATACATATCGGCCTGTAGTTTATTATTTCTTTTCTATCCCCTGCTTTATGGACAGGAACTATAAAAGATTTTTTCCAGGTGTGAATAAATTTGCCCAATTCCATGGAACGGTTAGAAAGATAAACCAAGGGGTAAACAAGTACTACAAGATTTTAAAATTATAGGGGGGTACATTATCTGGCCAAACGGATTCTTTCTACTTGTAATGCTTTTAACTTTAATAAAACATTAGTACTATCAAAAGATAGTACTGACAGATTTAGATTATATTTATGTTCAATAGGAATGAAAGAGCATGTTTCTGCAGAATAGGCTTGAGAGAAG
Organism: Chorisops tibialis; assembly: GCA_963669355.1. Taxonomy (NCBI): domain Eukaryota; kingdom Metazoa; phylum Arthropoda; class Insecta; order Diptera; family Stratiomyidae; genus Chorisops; species Chorisops tibialis. Next base: position 82,340,389 of record OY770262.1, on the reverse strand, counting down.
TATTACGCAAAAGTGTTGGCAATTTTGAATGGATTATCCAAGAAGATATTCTAAAAGTGCATGTTTGACGGTATTTTATTTGTTATTTTTATTTTTCAAATGAATTATTGAGACACAGTATATGAGAGGGGGTAGAAAGGGAGAAGCTAGTCGGTTTAGTTATATATATTAAATAATATAAAATATAATAATATAAATATATATTAAATAATATACTAATTAAGGATTTAGTAAAAAAATTCGAGCTCGATAAATGTTATACGTACTGAGAAAATTGGTTTATAGTATTTCATGAAAAAGTGCAGTTTGTATGGGAGGTGAAGAAAGGAGTGAAGGGATTCAAATAATTTGTATACAATGGATAACATTTATGACAAAAATAATGTATTCTAAATTTCAAATTATTCGCACTTATAGTTTTCAAGAAAATTTGATTATTACATTATTTTGAAAATGAGTCAGGTACGCACCAGCCGTGGCGGCCATATGCCCGAAATCATATTCAAACATTAATACCATAACATTACTGCAGTGTTCTGAATATTAAATATTATTTTAAAAATTTAATATCACTTCCGCTTATTACATCGCATTGCAATAATTATAGTGCAGTGAATGAATTCAATTAAATTGCAACCACCATCATGGTCTTTATAATACACCACTTCCATACTTAGTAAAATATTCACTCTCTTTCTGCACTTGCTGTAGTTAACATGTACATTTTAAGCAGAAAATAAATTATATTAAACTACTTAACTTTTACTTTTTATAACATCATTAAATGTGGACAAGTTCCTACAATTAACTTTCAAATAAAGCTAATCTCAAGGATATTAAAAACAGTTTTCTGTATTTTATTTCAATTTAAAGTTCTCCGCCTTCAAAAAAACACTCTGTAGCTACTAAAAAAATCAGCATATTGTATTTCGTAAAATAGTGCAGCTAGTCGAAGAAGTGGAGAATTGTAATAATTGTTAACCAAATACATTCTGTGATTGTCCTTAAAAAAATGCATTCCAAGCTTCAGGTCCAGTGCTTTTCGAGGAAATCAGTTTATTATTAAGTTGCGAAAATGTGTCGTTTTTTTTGAGAAAGTGTTGAAGGGATCGCGCGATTTAGTTCTTTCAAGAACTTGACCATACTTCTTTGACAAGGAAAAGGTGCAAACAAATTTAAGAGGACCATCTAAGCATGTCTTGAGCTTGAAACGGACGGACGTGCCGGTTTTGTGCTTCCTGGGTGACGAATTAAAAATCTATTCAATCAATTTCTCTATCCGAGGCCTTATTTCTTAGCGTTACAAAATTCAAAATATTCTCAGACAATGTTTCTTTTCTATAAGTATGTATAGCGTATTTAATAGCGAAAATAAATAAATAAATATCAAAAATACTCATTATTATCTAACTTAGCAGAATCTTCAGAATTGGAGTTTGCGTCCTTCAATGAATAGGCCTTTTACGAAGATATTAAAAATTGTGTGAATCAAACTAAAACCTCCCACCCTTGGGCGCAGCGGTAGTGGTAGTGGTAGTGGTAGTGGTAGTGGGAGCATCAGCACCCGGAAAACCTCGAAATCCTGTTGAACCCCGTTCGCCACGTGGACCTCGCTTTCCTGGTATTCCTATTGGACCATCTTTTCCTCGTTCACCATCTGGCCCCTGTGTTCCAATTGGTCCCACTGGTCCGTCGCGACCTGCTGATCCAGCCTCACCACGCGGACCTATTGGTCCTGCAGGACCAGGTGAGCCATGCGACCCTCGATCTCCATCATGACCAGGAATTCCAGGTGGACCATCGCGTCCCGGACGACCATTTTCTCCTGCGCTTCCCAATTTACCATGTGGGCCAGGTAGTCCTGGTGAACCAGTTCGTCCACGAGGTCCTGGCGGTCCTGTTGGACCAACTTGACCTGGTGCACCAGTCCTATATTGACGCGGTTGGCGTTTTGGATCGGCCAAATCACTGAATGTATTACTTTTTGGGTTGGACTCTGCATTTTGAGCTGCATAAACTACAGCAGCTAGTGCACCTAAAAATGTTCAAAACTTCAGCAAAATGTCTAAGAATTGATTGTATCTTTACTTACAGATGAGGAAAGATCTTGTAACGATAGCCATTATAAAACGAATGATGCTCTAATGTAGCCCAATTGCTGCTTATATATGAGCACGAATTGTCCAAGTTCCGGTTCTTTCTTACCGATCGACTCACACAGATGCTTAACGGTTACGCCTTTTAGTTCGTTTCTTTTTTTCTTTTCTCATCATTTTTTGTTGTAGATAAAAAAGTCATAAATTATTTTTTTAATAATTGAAACGATATTACAAACCCAAACCGTAAAGCAAGCGAAATTTTAAATTTGTAGGTAGATAGATTTAAATTTTTTGATAATTTGTTTTAGTTAATTAATTTAATTGTTGTAATTAATTTTGCCCTTATGGGTAAGTGTGAACAAGTTACATTATTTCTCAGTTGATTATTAATTTATTGATGGCAGCACGTTATTTGATTTTCATGTCGAAACTACTAGAAAACATTTTGTGAACTCGTAGTGTCACCAAATGAACACTTTACTTTATTATTCTAATAATAAAGTATTTAATTTATTGTGATTAATAGAAAAGTATTTACATATGGTGATGCATTGATATATTTCAATCATATTTTTTTATTCTAATATCAAAACATTTTAAGTGACCTAGAAAAAAAAATATTTGCTACCTTGAAAATGAAACGTGGAAAAACAACGATTCGTGAGAAAATTAGGACAAAATGAAGAAAAAAGATCCGTTTGTCTGTACGCCGTACTTATATGCTTTATAAATTTCATCGACTCATACCTCCCTCAACCCTTGGAGATAGAAAGTTCATTTCTGAGAGGATCATAGATTTGATGAAGAAGTCTTATAATCCGAATTTTGTGGAGTAATTTGTAGAAGAGGGAAGCGTGGAGAGAATTTTTTTGTTTGTTCAAAAATAGATTAAGATTTACTCCAGAAAAAAACATAACAGAAATTATGATTGGGCGTAAAACCCAATCGTATGAAACTCTAGATGAATGTACTGAATTTAAAGTTTTTAGCTTTCATAATTTTCGAGGAAATCGAACAAATTTTGTCTGAATTTATGGCATTTGTATAGGAGGTGGCAGATAAAGCAGGTAGATTTGGATGATCTTAAATCTGCTTATCAACATTCTCATCGTATTACAATTTTAAAATCGATAGGTTTCAAATGTTCGAAGGAGAAATTCCAATACAAAAATTTGTATGGAGGTGGTAGAAGGAGTGAAGCGAAGCTCATATTTTTTTAGCATTTACTGCAAATATTAAGGAACAAATTTTGGCCAAATTTTAAGTTTTGTACTTTTATTAGTTTTAATCAAAATTTAATAAATGCATTTACCAATATTATGCATTTGTAAGGGAGGGGGTAGAATATTCCGAATCGAAATCACATTTTTAAATCAATAATATTTCTAATAATATACTTTACTCAAAATTTAAAGTTGATAGCTTTGACGGTTTCGGAGAAAAGTAGTTTAATTGAAATTCCGAGATTTCATGAAATTTGTGTGGAATGGGGTAGAAAGAGTGAGGTGAAGTTGATAGTTTTTCCAAAATTGGTTGCGATTGTAATAAAATTAATTAAGACAAAGATTAGTTCTTTTAGCTTTGCTAGTTGCAATGCAAACCGATTAAATGAATTTTTGAAAATTGTGCATTTGTATAGGAGGAGTGAAAGGATTAAGGTGATTAGACACATATATTTTTATTTTAATGATATTTACATCTTTATACTATCACCTAATTTTCAAATCAATAGCTGAAATGGTTTCAGCGAAAAATTAATTTCTTTAAATTTCGAAATTTCATGTAATTCATATTGGAGTGGGTAGAAGGAGTGGAGGGATGTGGCCCGTTCATTTTGCAAAAAATTACATATGACAAATTTCAGTACGATAGGTCAAAACTTCCGAAAGTTATGTTGTAGACAGACGAACAGACGGTCTCTCAGAATCCAGGTTTTTGAGCGACAACAAATATTTGTGTACCCTTGGCGACTCGGTGCGAGCATTATTTCTTAGTGTTACAAACGGTAAGACAAACACAACATACTCTCAGATTTCATCTAGAGTATAACAATCAAAAACATTTCTGATTTGAGTTCTCATATGTATGTAAATCAGTATCAAAATCTTAAAGAAAATTTTCCAGATTTCCAAAATCGGATGGTTCTTCGCAATGATTCTTTTATTCAATTTCGCAATGAAATCGAGAGATTTTCCATTAAGAATGCTGTTCGTAATGAAGACGCTTCTCTTACGGATTTAGTACAGTCGGAAAATAATTTTTGATGAGATCTTAGAGCGTTTCCATAATTCCAATAAATTTATAAATTTGTAAATTTGATTAATTTCGACAAATTAGCTAGTATATATACGAATACACACATTTTTTTGCGTATGTTTCGAAATAAAAATCAAATTGTCTAATACATTGAGAAAGCAATAATGAACTACATAATAATGCAACTTGTCCCATTTCCAATAAAGGCATGTCATTAATTAATTATTTAATCAAATAAAATTAGTTTTTAAAGAATCTTAAGTGTCCACCTAAAAGATTTTAATTTTGCTAACTTTTCGTATTGTAACACCAAGAAACAATGCTCGCACAGAGCGCCAAGGGTACAGAAATATTTGTTGTCGCTCGAAAGCTTCGATTCTGAAAGACCGTCTGTCCGTCTGTCTGTCTGTCTGTCTGTCTGTCTGTCTGTCTGTCTGTCTACAACATATAGTCGCCTCAATACTATAACTAAATAACTCAAAAATTAACCACTTCGAGATGTGTTCTGAAGGTATACTTAACTTTGATCTGTATTGTGCTACAATTCGACAACTGAAAAGCCGACCCTTGTGATATTATGTAGTAATATTAAAACTTAAGAAATTCTAAATTTCCTTAATATTTAATACTCCAACTTGATTTTACGTCTAATGTTTTTCTACTACAATGGCCCAAATCGAGCCTTGGCCTCCTGACCTTCAGGTTCCTTAACATTTTTTCATTATTTATTGTGAAAGAGTTGTTAGACCTTCGCACAACCCTCTATCTACGAATTTTTCGTAGATTGAGGTGACCAAGATACACCCAAAGCAGGCAGTGTGTTGGAGTTATGCGTCAAGCGGGTTTTGAACTCACGACCTTCGCATTGTAGACCAACACGATACCCACTAGACTACACCCTAATGTTTTTGCTGGTCTTGAATTGTGTTGCATTGATAATATGTCTCTCAACCGCTTTGAGCAATCGTCCTGAAATTTGTTTTATATAATTTTCAGCAAAAAAGAAACATTAATTTTGTGGCCCGTTCACATCCCCCAAACAACAATTCTTATGAAATTGATTTTTCTCCGCTATTAACGTTATCGATTTCAAAAATTAGGTGTATAACATCACATCACAACATCACAATAACATACTTTATTATTAGAAAGTAAAATAAATTACAAACCAACCCCCCCCCCCCCCTATCTTTTCTACTATTTCCCATAGAAAAGTTTTTATTTACTATTCTAAAAAACTTGAGAAGACTGTATTTTCCTGTACATTAAACTCATTCCCAATTCATCTAGACTATCGCATGATTGGGCTTTAGTTCTGTTATGTGTATGCCTGCGAAACTATGAATAAAGAAGAGAAAAATTATCTAATAAGCGCAACCGTTAAGCATCTGTGTGAGTCGATCGGTAAGAAAGAACCGGAACTTGGACAATTCGTGCTCATATATAAGCAGCAATTGGGCTATATTAGAGCATCATTCGTTTCATAATGGCTATCGTTACAAGATCTTTCCTCATCTGTAAGTAAAGATACAATCAATCCTTAGACATTTTGCTGAAGTCTTGAACATTTTCAGGTGCAGTAGTGGCTGTAGTTTATGCAGCTCAAAATGCAGAGTCCAACTCGAAAAGTAATACATTTAGTAATTTGGTCGATCCAAAACGCCATCCGCGCCAACTAAAGCATGGTGGAAATAATGGCGGCGGCGGCGGCGATAACTGTCATTGCCCACCGGGACAACCAGGTCCACCAGGACCGCCTGGACATCGAGGCGAAACTGGAATACAAGGACAACCAGGCCGACGTGGTAAATTGGGAAGCGTAGGAGAAAGTGGTCATGTGGGACGCGATGGCCAACTTGGTGCTCCGGGTCGTGATGGAGATCGCGGGTCACATGGCCCACCTGGCCCTGCAGGACCAATAGGTCCACGTGGCCAGACCGGACCACAAGGGCGTGATGGGCCAATGGGCCCACTTGGACCCCAAGGACCAAGCGGTGAACGAGGACAACCCGGTGAGATGGGACCACAAGGACACCAAGGCCCAAGTGGGCAACGTGGGCAACGTGGATTTCGAGGCTTTCCGGGTGCTGATGCTCCCACTACCACCACCACCGCTGCGCCCGCCGGGAGACTTCAGTTTAATTCACACTATTTCTAATATCTTCGTAAAAGGCCTATTCTTTGAAGTACGCTAAAACCTATACCGGGAATTTCGTTCAGCTCAGTTAGAGAATAATGAATAGTTTTAATATTTATTTATTTATTTTCTGTATTAAATACACAATATTTATTTTTATATTATAATCCAAACCAAATTTTCTGAAAGTGCTATAAGTTTGCTCCAATGAATTTTGTAACGCTAAGAAAAAAGACTCAGAGAGCAACACGGACTGAACAGAAGTTCAAATCGTCACAATACAAGCTCTGAACCGGATGACTGACCATCGTTCTGTTCATTTGTAACGTCAAGATCGGAAATGAAAGCGTAAGCGTCACTCCTTCTACTTTCTACTTCTCCTTCTACAATGGCACTACAGCCCAAATCGGACTTTGGCCTCCTGATATTCAGGTTCCTTAACATTTTTCATTATTTATTGCAGAAGGGTTGTTCGCAAAACCCTCTAACTACGAATTTTTCATTTTCGTAGATTTAGGTAACCAAGGTATACTCAAGCAAGTAGTGTGCTAGAATTATACGTCGACCGGGATTTAAAATCACGACCTTCGCATTACAAGACCAACACGCCACTTACTAGTCTACACCGTACCTTCCTTCTACCTTCTCCCATACCAAATGTCACATTTTTGCCACTTGATAATAAGTCGATTTTGTCGGAGAGCACCAGAAATTAAATTTTTTTTAAGACCATTGCAGTATTCCCCTCTTCCTCTCACCATCTTCCATACAAGCTGCTCTTTCCCATTAGTGATCAAGTATATGAACTTTTTCAAAGAAGAATCACGACAGCTAACAAAGCATTTTATGCGGTCCTCCCCATAATGAAATCAATGAAAATCCATCGAAACAATAAACTACGCATCTATAAGATATTAATTCGTCCTGTGCTGCTATATGGATGCGAAACGTTGGCCTTGACGCGGTTGTCGGAGAAGTTAATCGACAAATTCTTCGGAAGCTCTACGGAGCAGTTAAGGAATGAGATGATTGGTGAATTCGATACAACCATGAGCTGTATCAACTATATTTGACGACCCACCAGCATCTATCGTGATAAAACTGCGCAAGCTACAATGGGCTGGCCACCTAAAACGAATGCACGAGGAACGAACGAGTGCTCAAGGGCAAAGCTCAAGACAACCGACCGCAGGGGAATTCGATTTTTCAAACTGGAGGACAACTGGAGGAGGTGCATCCGGGAGGCCAAGGCTCGATATGGGCTGTAGCACCATTACATCATCATCATCATCATCATCATATGAACTTTTTTCGTACCCTAAGGATTGTAAGGTTGAAAATAATGGCCCGTCGCCCATTCCGTTGCTTCACCAAAAAGTCTTCTAAAAGTCCTACAGTATGAAATGATTCTGTTCTTACAGATATGTCGTAAATCGAGTCTGAAACCTCCAGCAGAAGAATATAAGCAGGGCAGGTCCTATAAAGATGCAGTTGTGCCAGGCGGTATGTACTCGTATGATAGTCGGCACCATCAAAAGACTGAAAAGTTTAATCAAGCCATAAAATGTATAACCATCACTGTAGCCAAATTTTATCATTTCAGAAAAATGTGACATTTTATCACAATAGTTAGTGCTGTCGAATTTGTTGTCAGAAATTTGTCCAATAATTTCATGAAGAATCTTTATTTCAAATATTCGAATTTCTTACAGTTAAAATTGGTTTTGGGAAAATTCTCACAATTATTTGTGACCACTAAATCTGATCTCCAGCATTGCTGTAATAATTTTTCATGATCTTTTTCCCACCTTAGATGTCTTGCAATGCACTGAGTGCTCCTGAGAATTTTCTGAATAAACCGTCTAAATAAAATCTCTTCAGCTAATTCAATTGTTTTTTTATACACTATATGGAAGCTAGAATATAGACTAGTAGGTAGCGTGTTGGTCTTGTAATGCGAAAGTCGTGAGTTCAAACCCCGGTCGGTGCAATATATAATTCCATGTGCTGGATATACCTTGGTCACTTCAATCTACGAAAATAAAAAAAAATCGTAGAAAGAGGGTTGTGCGAAGGGCTAACAACCCTTCCACAATAAGTAATGAAAAATGTAAAGGAACCTGAATGTCAGGAGGCCAAGGTCCGATTTGGGCTGTAGCGCCATTGCAGAAGATGGGATCTGAGAATATATTGTGATTGGCTTACCGTTTGTAACGCTGAGAAATACATATTGCTCGCACAGAGCCACTAAAGGTACAGAAATATTTGTTGTCGTCCAAAAACCTCGATACCGAGTGGCCGTCTGCATGCCTGTCTGTCCTTCTGTCTGCAACATAGCTCTCGAATACTTTGAGCCATCGTTCTTAAATTTGTTATGTGTCGTTTTTTGCAAAAAAGAAAAACTTTAAGTTCGCGAACGGGCTACATCCTCTCACTCTTTTTAACCCCTTCCATATAAATTTCATGAAATTTCGAAATTTTTAGGAATATTATCTTTAAAACTATTTAAGCTATAATTTTAAATTTAAGTCAAAGTATAATGACGTATATATCAGTAGCATTACAAAATATTGACCCGATCCACTTCCTCTGCCACCTCCCATGCAAATGCCCAATTTCAGTAAATTTATCTCCAATTTCTTTGAAAATAATAAAACTACAAACTTTAAATTCAGCACGAAACAATTTTCATGTTACTTTCAGTGTCACATGCAAAAATGACAAACCTCCCCCCTCTGCTTCTACCACCAAAAAATTCAAAAGAATTTGAGTTTTTTTTTAAGGCACCAACATGAACTTATGAGTCACCCTTTAATACTGTAGCGAACAGTCAAGTTGGTTTAGAAGGGATTAGAGTACCTCCATCCAGGGTAGAGTATGGCAGATCTGTCACAACCGTCACCTGCGAATTCACCATCCCCATTTCACCATTCGTGTAGTGGTGAGTTTAATGATTTCTTTTGCAAATTTCATGCACCCTAAGATAAATTATTGCTTCAAAATTTTTGTTTGTGACTTTTTAGTTAAGTATTAAAAGCTGCGCACAGTTCTTAATGTTAAGAACGTACCAAAAAAAAGAAGGACACTTTTTTAAATTTCGCTCCAAAAACAGGGCTTCAGCTCTGCCAAACTATGGAAAAGCGCCTTTAGTGTCCCATGGAGTAACTATAGAAGGGATGAAACAAAATGAAAATAAACAAAATATACAGTTAATTGAATAAGGGCGGACAGTATAAAAGAAATCAGTGAATGTTGCTTTTAAATTGCATAATGTTAGGAAAATAGGCAAAGCGGCCGCGTGTAGTGCATTCCACATTTTGGTTGTTCGAGATTGGAACTACTGCCTATACATATTTCACTGTATGTCATTTAGGTGGCTCAACCGTATACTCATGAGCGCGTTCAGCAGCACGAGCATTACGCGGCAAGTTATGTATATAAAGAAGAGATAAGACGACTAGTTTCACGACAACAGCGGCCGTGGAAATATCTGTAGTAGATGGTGAGTACTCCGACATTTCTGCGATTTTCAAGGGAGCCTTAGGATACCGTTATGACGCCATCTCCAATAAGTCGAAACGCAAATCTCTGAGTTCAATGCAGTACCGTCAGATGAGTTTTGGGTGCCCCAGCGCAGATATGCAAATTGTACTCAAATCAGGGCTGATGTGTGACTTTTAGATGGTTGCAAGTTCAGGTGGTGTAAATATTTCTTGCACCTTCGGAGAAAGCCTAACCACTTGGAGGCGTCAAAAGTTAGGATGTGCTGGATCCAGTCAAGTTTTTTTTTTTAATGTGCATACCCAGAAGGAAGAAATTCACCGAATGATCAACTGTTACACCAACAAATATTAGGTCAGGCACCGGCATGTCGTATTCAAGAGAAAGATAACATGCTTGTATTTTATTGGCATTAAACTCTACTCGATTCGCCCTGCCGCATTCCAAGATTGTGTTCCGGTCAGAATTCAATGAATTAATTAACTCACCGCACTTAATAGGCACAGAAGTGGTGCGCCTAAGCAATTGAGTCGATTTATGGCAAACTTTGTCAAATGCTTTTGCAATGTCTATCGCAAGTACGTGGCCTTAGCCAAATTTATGTAAGCAAGTATTCCAGCGTTTGGTTAGGTAAACTGACAAATCACCTGTGGATCTTCCCGACCGAAAACCATATTGGCTATCAGCCATAAGCTGATTGATCTCCAAATGTTGCATCACCTTGCGGTTGACAGCAGTTTCCATCTCTTTTGACAATACGGAAGTGATGGCTATTTACCAATAATTTGCGGGGCCCGATTTGCGCCCCTTCTTGTATATAGGCTGCACATTCACTTGTTTCCAGCTATTTGGGAATTTTTCTGAAGAGACGGATAGGTAGAAAAGGTTGCGAAGAGGTTTAGTCAAAGCGAAGCATTTTTTACAGGTTATGGGGAGAGTGCCGTACGGGTCAGAGGATTTATTAATATTGAGATCCTGAAGAATTTTAGCAATGACGCGTGTGTGAAATTTTAAAGCACGATACAGTTGGGGTGACTTGGTGGGAGAAGAACTCAGTGCTAGTAAACCTTATCTTTCCAACTGGATCGATGACTATGCAGCTTCTGTAAGATGAATTATTACTGACGGCTTTAGCAAATGACCAAAACGATTTAGATTCTTTAGGGCATTCGAGGACCTTCGTCTTAATTTTAATTTTTTAATTTTTAAGCTGTTTTTTTTGCGTAGTAAATTATGGTGTTGCAGGAATTCCTTGCCTTGATATGGATATTTTTGTGGCTGAGGGTGGGATGCTAAATGCGAGAGATGGCGTATTTTCCAGTACACCAAAATCTTTCCCTGTGCTTTCAGCCCAATTATAATTCTGTTATGTTTATACTCTAGATAAAATCTGAGAGTATTATAAGTTTGCTCTAAAGTTTGTAACGCCAAGAAATACTGTTTGCACGGAGTCGCCAAGGGTACAGAAATATTTGCTATCTCGCAAAAATCTCGAAACCGGATGTCCGTCCGCCTGTTCGCTCTCTAGCTCGAGAATGCGTTTAGCTAGGCAGTTAAACACGTTATTTTTGGTGAAAAAGTAAGGTCGAGTTCGTGACCCGGTCAAATCGCTCCACCCCTTTTAACCCCTTCCATACAAAATGACTCAATTTCGGAATTTGACAATAAACAAATTTTTTCGAAAAGTGAAGAAGCTATTGATTTAAAACTTTGAACATATTATTTCTATGATGATTTCAATTTACTGTAAGAAAATTACTTGAATGCTCCCACGCATTCCACCGCCTCCCTTGCAAATTGCACTTTTTCATGAAATTCGTTAAGCCAATTTACTCCGTACGTCTAAAATTAATCGAGCTGAAATTGTGCACTAAATATTAAATTAGAATTATTAGTAAGAACGAAAAAAATTAGACGATAGACAATATGACGCAATTTAACAACTTTACAAAAATACATTTTCTTGAAAAGTATGAATGCTACTGATATGCAATTTAAGACTTGTCAATTAAATGATGTTTATAGTTATTTCTGAAAAATCATTAAGAACTCTCAACTCCTTCTACCATCTCCCACACAAAATGCACACTTTCGCTAAATCCAATACACTAATTTTTAGTAACTATTTAATTTTTGAGCCTAAATTTTCTTTAAAACATTTTCATAGCAACTCTAGCATGATCTGAAAACATTACCTCCATGCCACCCCGTCTACCACTCCCCACACACAATTTCTTAAAATCAAAAAAAAAAATCTCTTTCATCTAGAGTATCGTATGGTGGAGCTTTACGCTCAATTGTAATCCTGTTATGTTTATACTCTAGATGAAATCTGAGAGTACATTGTGCTTACCTTTCCGTTTGTAACGCTTAGAAATAATGCTCGTACAGAGTCGCCAAGGGTACAGAAATATTTGTTGTCGCTCAAAAACTTCGATTCCGAGTTGCTGTTTGTCCGTCTGTACGTCTGTCCGTCTGTCTACAGCATAACTCTCGAACGCTTTGAGCTATCGTGCTGAAATTTTTTGTCATATTTGTAGTAAAATAAACTGCCAACAAGTCGGGCGAAACTTTATTATTCTTGGGACAAGTTGCGGATGCGTGAAAAGTCAATATGCAGGTTAGAGTGGTTAGGGAAGACTAAGTGAAAGGAGTTCTTGTGCAAGGCAGTTGTAAATTTAACACTTTGCGGAAACGTTCAAAAGCTCCAGTACATATAATCAATACTTCGTTCGTTTATTTATGGAAGTTTGAGTCTTTATGAGGGAAGGGATGAGGAGTGATAGTACGGGTGGGTGAATGTTAATAGTTTTTTGATTGATTGCTTCAATCACGTCCAATATTTTCTGTATAGAAAGTCAGTATCATAGACGAAGTTCCATAGAATTTTCATAGAATTCGTTCTATTTTACATTCACGAAACCAAACATTTGTAAGGGAGGGGGTAGAGGAGGTAGGGGAATCGTAAAATTTGTGACGCAGATTCGGTGTACACGGATTTTTCTAGCGCTTTTGATGTAGTGGATCACGGTCTGCTACTATTTAAGCTGGAGCGATATGGTATAAGAGGAGTTTTTTTGAATTGGTTGAAGTCCTACTTATCCGAACGTACACAAAAAGTAAAATTTTTATCGCATTTATCCAAAACAACCTCAGTTTCCTCGGGTGTTCCTCAAGGTAGCATTTTGGGGCCACTCTTATTCATAATTTTCATAAATGACGTACCATTACTTTTAAACGATTGCAAAGCATCCTTTTACGCTGATGACTTAAAAATCTTCAGAACAATTGACTCAAATCAGGATTGTCTTATATTGCAAAGCAATATTGACATTTTATCTGATTGGTGTTTAAATAACGCTATGCAATTAAACGTAAAAAAATGTGCAGCAATAACCTTCTCTAGGAAAAAAGCCAGCTCGTTGCAGTTTGACTACAATATCAGCAATGAAAAGTTAAAACGTGTCTCACAAATCAAAGATCTTGGGGTAATATTTGACTCAAAGTTGACTTTCAAGTCCCACATAGATAAGATTTCGAATAGTGGTATGGCTATGCTGGGTTTCTTAAAAAGGAGAGTCAAAGAATTCAATGACCCCCATTTGTGTAAGACTCTTTTCTGTACGCTGTTGTTGCCTCTGCTAGAGTATGCAAGTGTTGTCTGGTCACCCTCGACCCAGATTGACTCGTACAGGGTTGAAAGAGTACAAGTTCAATTTTTGCTGTTTGCTTTACGAAGCCTTCAGTTTAATAGCTACCGTTTGCCTTCTTACAAGTGTAGGCTACTTTTGCTGAATATGACCACGCTTGAGAAGAGAAGAGAACTTGCTTCGGCAACCCTTGCTTTCGACTTAATTAATTCCAACTTGATTTCGAGCGAGCTCCTCTCCCGCATTATTTTTGTTGATCACAGGTTTAGTCTTCGAAACGGCAGAATCCTGAAAATGGAGCATAATTCCTCTAACTTCATGATGAATGACGCTATTGTTTGTGCCATAAAAAATTTTAACTTGCATTCAGATTGCTTTAAATGTTCTGTAAGCAGAAATACTTACAGGGACAAAATTATGACTAAATTTAGATTAGTATTAAGAATTTTTGTATTTTTCTTTTTTGTTAAATGGACTTCAATTGTCTACGAGTAAATTTTATTTCCTTTCTTTTGTAAGGTAAAGTTCGTAGGTTTTAATTTGTTGGTTATTAGTTGATTTAATGAAATTTGTCGAAACCATACTTTTGTATGGGAGGGGGTAGAAGGGCAAGCGCGATTTTAAAACTTTTAACGTAATTTCATTTCAACTATTTTTGTAAGTTTTTATGCAAAATTTCAAATTGATAGCTTTTAATAGGAAAACTCTACAAGCAAACGGAAGGAGCAGCAATGGGATCTCCAATTTCACCGGTGGTAGCGGAAATTTTCATGGAGGAATTCGAAAAGAACGCCCTGGACTCAGCTTCATTAACACCGAAATTATATCTACGGTATGTGGATGACACCTTCATCATTTGGCAACATGGAAAAGAAGAGCTCGACAAATTCTTAGCACACCTGAACTCACACCATGAGATAATTAAGTTCACCATGGAAACAGAAAGCAACGGAAAACTGCCATTCTTGGATGTACTCGTCGAAAGAAATGATACGTCGCTAACCTTCGGGGTATACAGGAAACCAACTCACACCAACAGATATCTCCACGCTCATTCACATCACCACCCAAGCCAGAAAGCAGGCGTTCTTAAAACCCTAATACACAGAGCTCGACGCACAACTGAAGGAAATCCCGGCAGTCTACGAAAGGAAAAGGAACAATTGAATCGGGCATTCACAGCAAATGGATACAAAGCGAGCGAAATTAACAATGCGTGGAAACCAAAGCATCCAAGGACAACAGAACGAGAAGACACTGAAGAAGGAAATGCAGACAAACGATGGGTAAAACTACCTTACATCCAGGGCACGACGGATAAGATAGGAAAAATCCTTCGAAAATCAAACATTAAGACAACATTCACTACCCCGACTACCATCCGAGAAATTTTAGGAAACCAGAAGGACAAAAAACCATTGGAGACTGAAGGAGTATACAAAGTACCATGCGGCTCATGCGATAAAGTATACATAGAAGAAACGGGACGCACAGTCCAAACAAGGATCAACGAGCAACAACGATGCACACGGAAAAACCAGATACAGTCATCAGCGATTGCGGAACATGCAACGACAGAGGACCATACAATCGATTTCGACAATGTGCAAATTCTGGCCAGGACAAATCAATATTATCAACGAATAGTACGAGAAGCAATAGAAATTTCCAAACATCCACAGAACTTCAACCGAGACACAAGATACAAGTTATCAGCAGTTTGGCTACCTGCCTTAAAATTTGGTAAGAACAAAATCCGTACCCACAAATCCTTAACAAATTTAACTACCTGATACTAATTAATTAACCTTAATTAACTTATTTAACCTCCCTTGTCTGTATAATAATTGTCATTTGCAATTGCCGATCAGTTTGATAAAGCAGCAGAGATCGAAACGTCACGAATAATAAAGCGTAACAGTGTAGAATCCGGAAATCTTTTCTTTCAATTTCAAAACTTTTAATAGTTAGGTAATAATTGATTTCTTAAAAATGGTCGAAAAAATAATTTTGTTTGGGATGGGGTAAAAGTTTTAAAGATATTCGACCAGTTAATATTTCAAACTTTTAAAGATTTTTTTTAAATGCATTCCGCAAATTTTCAAGTTTCTACATTAAAATTTTATTCAAAAATTTTCAGTTTATGTGTTTTTTTCATTGTACATGAAACACCTTGTGCACGTTAGACCCCCACTTTGGTGCATAACAATTTTGGAACAAATTATTATTTTTCTTCTATGTATATCAAATATACCCAACTAGTAGCATACGCTGACGACATTAACATTCTAGCAAGATCCTTCCCTAGTGCTAAGGAAGTATTTGTCAATCTTGACTCCGCCGCAAAAGAAGTCGGGTTGCGCATTAATGAAAGCAAAACAAAAGTAATGACGCAAACAAGAAGGAGAACGCCAATCAGACAAAACATAACAATTGCGGAATATAATTTGGAGAGTGTGGGCAACTTCATATATCTTGGGGCTAATCTAGCAAAGGACAGTAATGAAACAGACGAAATCAAACGACGGATAATACTAGCAAATAAGACGTATTATTCGGTACTTCCAATAATGAAATCCAAGAAAGAGCACAGGAACAATAAGCTGCGGATTTATAAAACTATTATACGACCTGTGCTCTGTTATGGCAGCGAGACGTGGACATTAACGCGAACTTCCGAAAAAGCAGTTAACACATTCGAAAGAAAGGTCCTCCGAAGAATTTTGGGACCTGTGAAGGAAGGAACGGAATGGCGAATAAGATACAACCATGAGTTGTATCAACTCTACGACGAGCCAGAAGCTTCAACGTTCATCAAGTTACGTAAACTGCAGTGGGCTGGCCATGTAGAGCGAATGGAAGACAGAACAATCCCCAAACGTGCTCTTAAAGGCAAAGCGAGTGGTAACCGGCCAGTAGGCAAACCACGCAAGCGATGGGAAGACTCGGTTGATGAAGACAGCAAAGCCATTCTAAAAAACATAACAGGGCTACGATTGCGCGTAAAGCGCAATCTTACGATACTCTAGATGAAATAGAATTTTTTGTGATCCCAAGAAATTTTGTATGGGTGTTAGAAGGGATGATAGCATTCAACTAATTTTTTCTCCATCATGCTAAAGTAGCTATAAAATGTTTTATACAAAATGCTTACTCCAAAAACTGAATGGGAACTGAGAAAATTAGTGAGTTTGATTTAGTGAAAATGTGCAGTTTGTATGGGAGGTGATAGAAAGAGTAGGGGGATTTTAATGATTTTTTCAGAAATAACTAGGAATATTATAAAATTGGCATCCCTAAAATTTCAGACTAGTGCCATTCATACTTTTCAAGAAAATCGATTTTTTGTGAAGTTGTGAAAATGTGTCATATTGTATGGGAGGGGGTAGAAGTAATGAAGCAAATCAAATATTTTTTTTCTCATCTTAATAATAATATTAATTAAATATTTATTACAAAATATGAGCTCAACAAATGTTATATGTTCTGAGAAAATCGGCTTAGAGCATTTCAGGAAAAAGTGTAGTTTGTATGGGAGGGGGTGGAAGGAAAGGGAGGAAGTAAATAATTTTTATACTGTAGATTTAAATCATTAAAAAAGTAATATATACCAAAATTGAGACCAATAGCTTTTATACTTTTTGAGTTAATCCATTTATTGCCAAATTGCGAAATTGTGTCATTTTGTATGGGAGGGGGTAGAAGGGGTGAAGCTAATCATCTCATTTTTTTTGACCTTACTAACAATTTTAAATTAATATTTGGTGCACAATTTCAGCCTGCTGAATTTTATAAGCACTGAGGAAATTGGCTTAGAGTAATTCATGATAAGTACAGTTTGTATGGGAGGTGGTAGAAGGAGGGAGAGGACACGCACAATTTTTATATGATAGATTGATATTATCATAAAAGTAATATATTCTGAATTTCAGGCCAATAACTTTTATACTTTTTGAGCAAATTCGTTTATTGTCAAATTGCGTAATTGTGTCATTTTGTATGGGAGGGGGTAGAAGGGGTGGAGCGATTTGGCCCGTTCACGAACTTGACCTTACTTTTTTGTCAAGAACGACGTGTACAAAATTTGAACTTTCTAGCTCAACGCGTTCTCAAGCTAGAGAGCGCACGGACGGACGGACGGACGGACGGACGGACAGACGGACGGACGGACGGACATCCGGTTTTGAGATTTTTGAGTGATAATATTAACTTCTGTATCATTCATTTTTTTCTCCGAGCCTTATTTCTTGGCGTTACAAACCTTAGAGCGAACTTATAATACTCTCAGATTCCATCTAGAGTATAATTAGCAGCTGGAGGACGCGGTCTTTGGATCGAGACGATTGGAGGCGACGACTTCAGGAGGCCAGGGCCCGATTTGGGCTGTCGCGCCATTGATGATGATGATATCAAATAGATGTATCGACGTGCAAAATTTAAACTTTGTATCTTTTACCAGAACCCTAAAAAACTTACTCACAATTTTCAACATTTTTGCTTTCAACCACCCTCCCCTTACACCGCCCAACTTAAATGTTTTACCAAAATTAAGGATTATATAGCTCTACAATCTGACAAATTTTTGATTTGATATCTGTACTCAATTTTGAGATATAATGATTTGTAGTTTTGGAAAGTGCGCCATTTTTGGAATGCTCCCCATTTCCCCCCCACTATTATATCCACATGTTATATTTTTTTCATATTTTGCTATGAAAGCTTAGTATAAGTTTCAATTACATAGCTTAAGAGACAGTTGATAGCAACTCTAGCGTGAAGTTAAAAAATTAGTTCAATGTCGTCACCCCCAGTACCACTTCCCCTACAAACTTTCTTAAAATCAGTAAATTTATCTTTCATCTAGAGTATCGCACTATTGGGCTTTAGTTCTGCTATGTTCACACTCTAGATGAAATCTGAGAGTATATTATGTTTGCTTTACCGTTGTTTGTAACACTAAGAAATAACGCTCGCACAGAACCGCCAAGGGTACAGAAATATTTGTTGTCGCTCAAAAACCTCGATTCCGAGTGATCGTCTGTCCGTCTATGAGTCTGTCTACAGCATAACTCTGGAAAGCTTTGAACTATAGGGCTAAACATTTTTGTGTGTCATTTTTAGCAAAAAAGTAACTTTAAGTTCGTGAATGGGCTACATCCCCCCTCTTTCTACCCCCTCCCATACAAATTTCATGAAATTTCGAAATATAAAGAAATTGATTTTTCTTTGAAAATATTTAAGCTATCGACATGAAATTTAGATCAAAGTATTATGATATAGATGTCATTAATATTACGGAATATTGATCCGATTCCCTCACTCCTTCTACCCCCTCCCATACAAATGCATAATTTTTGTTAAATGCATTTAACAAAAATTGAGCTTTACGCCCAATCATAATTCTATTATGTTTATACTCTAGATGGAATCTGAGAGTATTATAAGTTTGCTCTAAGGTTTGTAACGCCAAGAAATAAGGCTTGGAGAAAAAAATGAATGATACAGAAGTTCATAAAATCACTCAAAAATCTCAAAACCGGATGTCCGTCTGTCCGTCTGTCCGTCTGTCCGTCCGTCCGTCCGTCCGTCCGTCTGTTCGCTCTCTAGCTTGAGAACGCGTTGAGCTAGAAAGTTCAAATTTTGTACACGTCGTTTTTGACAAAAAAGTAAGGTCAAGTTCGTGAACGGGCCAAATCGCTCCACCCCTTCTACCCCCTCCCATACAAAATGACAAAATTGCGCAATTTGACAATTAACGGATTTGCTCGAAAAGTATAAAAGCTATTGGCCTGAAATTTAGAATATATTACTTTTCTGATAATATCAATCTACCGTATAAAAATTATGCATATCCTCCCTCTCCTTCTACCACCTCCCATACAAACTGTACTTATCATGAATTACTATAAGCCAATTTACTCAGTGTGTATAAAATTTAGCGAGCTGAAATTATGCACCATATATTTATTTAAAATTGTTAGTAAGACCAAAAAAAATTAGACGATTAGCTTTACCCCCTCTACCCCCTCCCATACAAAATGACCCAATTTCGCAATTTGACAATAAATGGATTTAATCGAAAAGTATAAAAGCTGTTAGTCTGAATTTTGGGATATATTACTTTAATAATTATATAAATCTACAGTAGACAAATTATCTGCGTCCTCCCTCTCCTTCCACCCCCTCCCATACAAACTACACTTTTTCATAAAATGCTCTAAAACATTTTTCTAAGATCATATAATATTTATCGAGCTCATATTTTGTAATAAATACTTAATTAGTATTATCACTAAGATCAGAAAAAAATATTTGATTAGCTTCACCCCTTCTACCCCCCCCCCCCCTTCCCCCCCCCCATACAATATGACACAGTTTCCCAACTTCACAAAAAATCGATTTTCTTGAAAAGTATGAATGGTACTGATCTGAAATTTAAGGAATGTCAATTTTATAATATTCCCAGTTATTTCTTAAAAAATCACTAAAATCCCCCCACTTTTTCTACCACCTCCCATACAAACTGCACATTTTCACTAAATCTAACACAATAATTTTCTCAGCTCCTATTCAATTTTTGGAGTAAGCATTTTGTATAAGACATTTTTATAGCTACTTTACCATGATGGGGAAAAAATTAGTTCAATGCTATCACCCCTTCTAACACTCCCAATACAAAATTTCTTGGGATCACAAAAAAATCTATTTCATCTAGAGTATCGTAAGATTGCGCTTTACGCGCAATCGTAGCCCTGTTATGTTTATACTCTAGATGAAATCTGAGAGTATTATAAGTTTGCTCTAAGGTTTGTAACGCTAAGAAATAAGGCTTAGAGAAAAAAATGAATGATACAGAAGTTAATGTTATCACTCAAAAATCTCAAAACCGGATGTCCGTCTGTCCGTCTGTCCGTCCGTCTGTCCGTCTGTCCGTCCGTCTGTTCGCTCTATAGCTTGAGAACGCGTTGAGCTAGATTGTTCAAATTTTTTACACGTCGTTTTTGACAAAAAAGTAAGGTCAAGTTCGTGAACGGGCCAAATCGCTCCACCCCTTCTACCCCCTCCCATACAAAATGACACAATTGCGCAATTTGACAATTAAAGGATTTGCTCAAAAACTATAAAAGCTATTGGCCTGAAATTTGGAATATATTCTTTCTATGATAATATCAATCTACCGTAAAAAAATTATGCGTGTCCTCCCCCTCCTTCTGCCACCTCCCATACAAACTGTACTTGTCATGAACTACTCTAAGCCAATTTACTCAGTGAGTATAAAATTTAGCGGGCTGAAATTGTGCACCAAATATTTATTTAAAATTGTTAGTAAGGCGAAAAAAAATTAGACGATTAGCTTCACCCCTTCTACCCCCTCCCATACAAAATGACGCAAATTCGCAATTTAACAATAAATTAATATACTCGAAAAGTATAAAAGCTATTAGTCTCAGTTTTGGGATATATTACTTTCATAATGATTTAAATCTACAGTAGAAACATTATTTGAGTCCTCCCTCTCCTTCTACCCCCACCCATACACACTGTACTTTTTCATGAAATTCTCTAAAACGATTTTATCAGAACATATAACATTTGAAGAGCCCACATTTTGTAATAAATTTTGTAAAATATTTGATTAGCTTCACTGCTTCTACCCCCTCCCATACAATATGACACAGTTTCACAACTTCACAAAAAATCGATTTTCTTGAAAAGTATGAATGGCACTAGTCTGAAATTTAAGGGATGTCATTTTTTTAATATTCCTAGTTATTTCTAAAAAAAATCACTAAAATCCTTCCACTCTTTCTACCACCTCCCATACAAACTGCACATTTTCACTAAATCTAACTGACTGATTTTCTCAGTTCCCATTCAATTTTTGGAGTACGCATTCTGTATAAAACATTTTTATAGCTACTTTAGCATGATGGGGAAAAAATTAGTTCAGTGCTATCATACCTTCTAACACTCCCCATACAAAATTTCTTGGGGTGACATCTAGAGTATCGTAAGATTGCGCTTTATGCGCAATCGTAGCCCTGTTATGTTTTTAGTTTAGTTTTCCTGTATAAGTTTTTGTTTTTGATTATTGGAAGTACCGAGCAATACGTCTTATTTGCCATCATTATCAATCTTTTAATTTCGATGGGTTCGCTTCCATCCTCTAGGTATACAAAGTTGTCTACGTTTTCTAGGCTATAGTCTTCCACTGTAAATGGCTTGTGTTATTGGCAATTTCGGCCCTTATGTGCAATGCACAAACACAGTCATAGAAGGAAGGAAGGAATGGGATTGGAAAGGTAGGGGAAAGGGAGTGAAAGCGACCGTAAGAAATGGTGAGGCTGGTATGTTTTTCAACCCTACTGGTTACTCCTGACAAGTAATTGCAGACGTTATGGGGAACTGAAAGATAAAAAGCGAACGTAAACCATCTACTGAGTGTATAGACCTACTAGAAGTGAAAATGTTTCACTTTTACATTGTTTGCTCATATTATTTTGAAAATTTTTTCATTGCCAGTATCAACTGGAAAATTCGTGGTTAAAAAAATCCACTGCCTGGAGCGGGAATCGTACCGACGACCCATTGACTGTGAAGCAAGCATGCACTACGCCACGGTGGCCTCAGATGAAATGTACAGCATATTGTCGACGTCGAAGCGTGATCAACACCTGTACACACTTCCATCGGCTTATTCGGCTCTGAGGCTGCATCCCCTAGTGTCATAATGTGTGTCAGCGAGATCACTGAGTTCTGACATGGAAGACTCAGTGCGCTGGGTGTTTGCCAGTAGCAAACCACTACTGAAACCTGGTTTCACCGTTCTAGTAGCTCCCGGGCCGCGTTCGGACCCGGTGATTGTAGCACCTTCTTTTGCCGGGAACTGAGGCCCAATACAGGAGGACTCCAACTCATAGTTTTTTAGTCTAGTACAGAACTAATGTTTGCTACTATTTTCACCTCAACGTGTTCATCAATTTAAGCTAACAAGGCGCTGGCGTGTGTCCGATGAGCACGTTAAGGAAAGAACAACTGTGAAACTTATTTTCTTGCTATTGTCATGCTAACCGCGGACGAGGGACTTGCGACATACCGTGGGGTCCTCTATTTTCCAACTGGGAGCGCGCCTGATAGGTGCCCCAACCCTCAGGAAAAAAAATTGACATGAACACTTCTGCTTTTCAACCGTCGATATCATGCAGAAATTTGGAATGATCCCTTGTGTCCACTTCGGACAAATTTCAAAACATCAGACTATCTTAAAATAAAAGAAAAAGCTCTCTATATTTGAGTGTCATGTATAACGAACAAAATAATAATAAGTTTCATATCAATAAAACAGAGATCATACACAAGCATTACATAAAAAGAGGTCTTGCTAAACATCTCACTGGTCACTGTAATCAAACTAGCCACACTCACTGTGTAAGATTAATATCTAAAATTGTACATAAACCAGTTTCTTTATTTCTGGGATTCAAAGTCAAGATCAAAATATTATGCTCATTCATAATATGCAAATAAGCAACCGATTCGATACATTCATTTTAATACAGATAGATTATAACACTGATTTATCAATAAATTATAAATCTTTATGTCATAGATTCGCGCTAATTTTAACAACTTTTTTTTTGTAATAAAAAATATGGTATATGTTGTCAGGAAATTAATTAACTATGTATGTATTTATTATTTACATTTTTGCAGAGATGTTATTATAGAAACATTTAGTTATACTTTTCCACAGTTTTACATTTCTTCATCATCATCATCAATGGCGCGACAGCCCAAATCGGGCCCTGGCCTCCTGAAGTCGTCGCCTCCAATCGTCTCGATCCAAAGACCGCGTCCTCCAGCTGCTAATCTTTAAAATGGCTTTGCTGTCTTCATCAACCGAGTCTTCCCATCGCTTGCGTGGTTTGCCTACTGGCCGGTTACCACTCGCTTTGCCTTTAAGAGCACGTTTGGGGATTCTTCTGTCTTCCATTCGCTCTACATGGCCAGCCCACTGCAGTTTACGTAACTTGATGAAGCTTCTGGCTCGTCGTAGAGTTGATACAACTCATGGTTGTATCTTATTCGCCATTCCATTCCTTCCTTCACAGGTCCCAAAATTCTCCGGAGGACCTTTCTTTCGAATGCGTTAACTGCTTTTTCGGAAGTTCGCGTTAATGTCCACGTCTCGCTGCCATAACAGAGCACAGGTCGTATAATAGTTTTATATATCCGCAGCTTATTGTTCCTGTGCACTTTCTTGGATTTCATTATTGGAAGTACCGAATAATACGTCTTATTTGCAAGTATTATCCGTCGTTTGATTTCGTCTGTTTCATTAGCGTCCTTTGCTAGATTAGCCCCAAGATATATAAAGTTGTCCACACTCTCCAAATTATATTCCGCAATTGTTATGTTTTGTCTGATTGGCGTTCTCCTTCTTGTTTGCGTCATGACTTTTTTCTTGCTTTCATTAATGCGCAACCCGACTTCTTTTGCGGCGGAGTCAAGATTGACAAATATCTCCTTAGCACTAGGGAAGGATCTTGCTAGAATGTTAATGTCGTCAGCGTATGCTACTAGTTGGGTGGACTTGAATAGTAGTGTCCCGTTGGTGTCGACTGGGATTTTTCGGACGACGTACTCTAGTGCCAAGTTGAAAAGCATAGGAGCTAGACCATCTTCCTGCTTTAAACCACATTCCGTTCGAAAGCTGGCTGTGGAATCGGTTTGTATTCTCACTTGGGATTCAGTGTTCGTCATTGTGAGTCTTGTTAGTCGGACTAGTTTTGGAGGAATTCCAAAGTCAAGCATGATTTGGTACAGTACGCTCCTGTCGATACTGTCGTATGCTTGTTTAAAATCTACGAATATTTGGTGCACGTCTGTGTTATATTCCCAGCATTTCTCAAGCACCTGTTTCACCGAGAATATCTGGTCTGTTGTAGATCGTCCGGTTCTGAATCCGCCTTGGTATTCGCCAATTATTTGATTAGTATAGGGCTTAAGACGACGTTCAATTATTTTTGTCAGTATTTTATAGGACGTACACAACAATGATATTCCTCTGTAATTCTCACAGCAGAGTTTGTCTCCTTTCTTGTAAATTGGACATATAATGCTTTTTCGCTAATTGTCGGGTATGATTTCCTCTGTCCAAATTTTGCATATCATGTTGTGCAGTATTTCAGCGACACAATTTCCACCGTTTTTCAAAAGTTCAACTGATATTTCGTCAATTCCCGGCGCTTTGTTTAGTTTTTGGTCACATAGGGCTGCTTTGATTTCAGCAAGCATGGGTAGTGTCGATGATGGTTCATCTTCGTCAGTTGAGGCTTCAATTGAAATGTTGTGTGTTGTGATCGGTGCTAATGGGGTGGGATTCAAAATATGTTTAAAGTTTGAAGCCCATCTCCTTTTGATTTCTTCTGTGTCGCTGATGATATTGCCCTCTGCGTCTTTGCAGAGACTGGTTTTTGGCTTATATCCCTTTTTTAAGTCTTTTACTATTGCGTATGCGTCCCGCGTTTTTTTTTTTCTCATGTCGTCGTCCATTTTTTGTATTTTGTCATTATGGTACTTCCTTTGTTTTCGTCTGCAGGTCTTTTTCGCATATCGCCTAAGCTCGTCATATCTTTCTTTTTTGGCTCGTGTTGGTCGTTCCGTAAAAATTTTGTAAGCCTCGTTCTTTCTATCTATTGCATTCTTGATCGAACCAATCATTTTTTTTGCAGTGCTTGATACCCTAATACCTCTTCTGCGGAGGATTTGATGTCGTCTCGTATTTTCATCCACGCATTCTCCACTGGCATATTTTAGATATTTTCATATATTGGTGTCAGGTGTTAATTACATGCTAACATGTAAGCCTGCGCCACCCTTTCGTCGTTAAGCTTGTCGACATTGAATTTGCGAGCTCTACTCGTTTTCGAATATCCGCGACAAGCTATTTTGCATCGATACTTGGCTCTGACTAGATAGTGATCAGAGTCACAATTCGCACCGCGGAGAGTTCGTACATCAAGTATGCTGGAAGCAGCCCTTTTCTCAATTAGAACGTGGTCTATTTGGTTGAAGATGTGACCATCTGGTGCTGCCCACGTTCGTTTGTGAATATCGCGATGTGGGAAGCACGTAGAGCTTACTATGATATTTTTGCTGCTTGCGAAATCAATAAGACGTTGGCCATTGTCGTTGGTTATGTCATGGAGACTGTGCCCTCCTGTTGTTCCTCTATGAGCCTCCTCCTTTCCGACTTTTGCATTAAAATCCCCCAAGACAATTTTTAGGTCATTCGAGGGCAGTGAGTCATAGGTTGTCTCTAGGGTGGCATAAAATTCGTCTTTAGTTATATCGTCCTTGCCTTCTGTTGGTGCGTGAACGTTGATCAACCAAGTGTTGAAAAATTTGGTCTTTATTCGGATTGCACACAATCTATTACTTAATGGTCTGAAGCTCGTGACCCGCTGTTTAAATTTTTTGTCAACGACAAAAGCGACTCCAAACTCTCTGTTTCCCGACAATTTTCCACTTGGATAGATTGTGTGTGATCTCATGTCCATGATTTCGCTACCGAGCCATTTCGTTTCTTGGATGGCAGTTATGTTGATGTTGTGTTTTGCCACTTTTTCGAGAAACTCTTTCAGAGCTTCTGTCCTAAGTAAGGATCGAACATTCTAAGATCCAATAGAGTAGTCCATTTTTCGTTTGTGGGGCCGTTGCCGTTTAGTCCATCCTTTCCGAGGCTGATCTTCAGGTTTCTGGACAGTGTTCTTTTTCCGGTGATGCGTTATCGGCGCCTCGCCCAACCTCCGACCTGGAGGACCGGTCCTACTGATTTATTACACCCTAGTAGAAAAAGGGGTGGGAGTTTTGAGCTAAATATGACATGCTGGAGTTCTCACAGCTATGCTGCGAGTCCAACTATGTCATACTTAGTGTCTACTTCCTGAGACGCACTGGTGTTACTGGCCATTCAGGTTAACTCCATGTTCCCTCCTCCTTTCTCAAACCGGGCTTGGGACCGTCTATGGCGGAGTTTCTATGATGTTTGATTCTAAGTAATTCATTTGATCTCGTAGAGTATGTTTTTAATGTTAGTTCCCTTAAGATATTTGGAGCATCAATGATATTATTTTATAAACCATATAGGAAAATAATATCAAAAAAGCATCATCTTCTTCCTAGGGATGTGATATTTACCAATTCTATTAATGCATTGCAGTCAATGTTTTCACCTAGGCGTTATACGCAATTAATCTGAGAAATTTATGTTGAACCGTTTCCAATGAATGACTATGTATTATATATTGTAACAGGGATTCCATATGACTGATAAATACTCTAGTCTATTTCGTAAAAAAGATACACATAAGGTTTTAATAGTCCTGATATTATCAAAATTATAGGAGACTCGCTTAATGAAACCTAACACTTTGTTGAAATTGTTGGTAATATGTTTAATATGCTCAGCAAACGATAAAGATGAGTCCAACAATATACTTAATTTATAATTGAGGTCTATAGTATTTTTCGATCGAGAAAGGATAATTGCATGACATTTTGAAATATTGATCTCCAAACCGTTTTTCGTGGAAAATTTGAAAAATTTATTTAGTTTTATTTGAAAACTTTCAGAACTAAATAGAGATGTAGAATTGCATGGTATATTTTGCAGTCATTCTCTACTTCTACAATGGCACTACAGCCCAAATTGGACTTTGGCCTCCTGACATTCAGGTTCCTGAACATTTTTCATTATTTATTGCGGAAGGGTTGTTAGCCCTTCGCACAACCCTCTATCTACGAATTTTTCATTTTCGTAGATTGAGGTAACCAAGGTACACTCAAGCAAGTAGTGTGCTAGAATTATGCGCTGACTGGGATTTGAACTCACGACCTTCGCATTACAAGACCAATACGCTACCTACTAGGCTACACCCTAGCAGTCATTAGAAAACAGTAAAAATTTATTTTCATCTAAAATAGAATCTAAGTCATTAACAAACAAATTAAAATATAAGGGACTGAGCTGAGATCCTTGGGAAATGCCTGAAGTAGTTACAAAAGGATCTGATATGTGACACTTCAGTTTTACTTGCATTTCTCGACCCTGAACGTAATCAAAAATTCAATTCGGATGACATCCTTAAATCCCATTTTTGTAGATTTTATTCACTAAGAGATCAATATTGACGTTATCGAATGCTTTACTGAAGTCGGTGCATATTACATCTATAATTTCTCCATATTTTTATACTCTAAATGAAATCTGAGAGTATATTATGTTTGGCTTACCGTTTGTAACGCTAAGAAATAATACTCTCATAGAGTCGCCAAGGGCACAGAAATATTTGTTGTCGCTTAAAAACTTCGATTCTGAGTGACCGTCTATCCGTCTGTCTGTTCGTCTGTCCGACTGTGTACAACATACCCCTCGAAAGCTTTGACCTATCATTCGAAAATTTATCTTAAGTCATTTTTAGCAAAAAAATAACTTTTAGTTCGTGAACGGGTCATATCCTGCCCCTTCTTCTACCCCTCCCATACAAATTTCATGAAATTTTGAAATTTAAAAAAATCATTTTTCTCTGAAACCATTTCAGCTATAAGTAATAATACAATGCTGTATCATTAACTTCAAAAATTATTGATCTGATCCCCTTACTCCTTCTACCCCATCCCATACTAATGCACAATTTTCAAAAAGCATTTATTCGGTTTGCATTGCAACTAGCAAAGCTAAAAGAACTAATTTCTGTCATAATTAATTTTATTACAATTGCAACCAATTTTGGAAAAACCATCAACTTCACCTGACCCTTTCTATTCCCTCATACAATTTTCACGAAATTTCGGAATTTTAATTAAATAATTTTTCTCCAAAACCGTCAAAGCTATCAACTTTAAATTTTGAGAAAAGTATACTATTACAAATATCATTTATGTCGAAAAATTCGGTTTTGATTCGAGTTCTCCTTCTACCCCCTCCCGTACAACTGCACAATTCTGGCATTTAATCATTTTTCATTGAAACTAGAAAAATACACACTTAAAGTTTTGCCAGAATTTGTTTCTTAATAATTGCAATAAGTACTAAACATTATATGAACTTAGCTTCACTCCTTCTACCACCTCCTATACAAATTTTTGTTTTAGAAATTTAAGAAAAGTATTTCTCCTTCGAACATTTGAGAGCTATCTACTTTAAAATTATAACAAAGTAATGGCAGGAGGCCAAAGTCCGATTTGGGCTGTAGCGCCATAGTAAGTAAGTAATGTGATTAGGATGTTGATAAGCAGATTCAAAATCATCCAAAACCTCCCACTTTCTCTGCCACCTCCCATACAAATGCCATAAATTCAGACAAAAATTGTTTAATTTCGTCGAAAATTATGAAAGCTACAAAATTCAATTTCAGCATGAAACATTTTGTATACTGCGCTCGGTGTTACATACAAAAATTACAAACCTCCCCCTCTGCTTGTACCACCTCCCATACAAAAGTCACTATTCACTATTCGAAAGAATTTGAGATGACTTATTTGCCGGAACAATAAACTGTCTCCTATTTCATCTAGAGTATCTTATGATTGGGCTTTACGTCCAATCATAATTCTGTTATGTTTACTAATAAATTGGGTAAAAGAGTTGAAAGAAACGATTTCCGGATTCTACACTGTTACGCTTTATTATTCGTGACGTTTCGGCCTCTGCTGAGACCTTTATCAAAACTCTCTCAGCAGAGACCGAAACGTCACGAATAATAAAGCGTAACAGTGTAGAATCCGGAAATCTTTTCATTCAACTCGAAATGCACTGTGAAAACATTCACCAAACCATTAGGTAAAAGAGATTAAATTTGTGGTAGTAGATTTGCCTTTTCGGAAACCATGCTGGTTAGGAATAATTAAGTTGTGAGCTAAAGGATTAATTTGATCATAAATAAGACTCTCAAAGATTTTAGGAATAGCTGACTGAATACATATCGGCCTGTAGTTTATTATTTCTTTTCTATCCCCTGCTTTATGGACAGGAACTATAAAAGATTTTTTCCAGGTGTGAACAAATTTGCCAAATTCCATGGATCGGTTAGAAAGATAAACCAAGGGGTAAACAAGTACTACAAGATATTAAAATTATAGGGGGGTACATTATCCGGCCCAACGGATTCTTTCTACTTGTAATGCTTTTAACTTTAATAAAACATTAGTACTATCAAAAGATAGTACTGACAGATTTAGATTATATTTTTGTTCAATAGGAATGAAAGAGCATGTTTCTGCAGAATAGGCTTGAGAGAAGTATTACGCAAAAGTGTTGGCAATTTTGAATGGATTATCCAAGAAGATATTCTAAAAGTGCATGTTTGACGGTATTTTATTTGTTATTTTTATTTTTCAAATGAATTATTGAGACACAGAGTATGAGAGGGGGTAGAAAGGGAGAAGCTAGTCGGTTTAGTTATACGCGATATTAAGTAATATACTACTTAAGGATTTAGTAACAAAATTCGAGCTCGATAAATGTTATACGTACTGAGAAAATTGGTTTATAGTATTTCATGAAAAAGTGCAGTTTGTATGGGAGGTGAAGAAAGAAGCGAAGGGATTCAAATAATTTGTATACCATGGATAACATTTATGACAAAAATAATGTATTCTAAATTTCAAATTATTCGCACTTATAGTTTTCAAGAAAATTTGATTATTACATTATTTTGAAAATGAGTCAGGTACGCACCAGCCGTGGCGGCCATATGCCCGAAATCATATTCAAACATTAATACCATAACATTACTGCAGTGTTCTGAATATTAAATATTATTTTAAAAATTTAATATCACTTCCGCTTATTACATCGCATTGCAATAATTATAGTGCAGTGAATGAATTCAATTAAATTGCAACCACCATCATAGTCTTTATAATACACCACTTCCATACTTAGTAAAATATTCACTCTCTTTCTGTACTTGCTGTAGTTAACATGTACATTTTAAGCAGAAAATAAATTATATTAAACTTACTTAACTTTTACTTTTTATAACATCATTAAATGTGGACAAGTTCCTACAATTAACTTTCAAATAAAGCTAATCTCAAGGATATTAAAAACAGTTTTCTGTATTTTATTTCAATTTAAAGTTCTCCGCCTTTAAAAAAAACACTCTGTAGCTACTAAAAAAATCAGCATATTGTATTTCGTAAAATAGTGCAGCTAGTCGAAGAAGTGGAGAATTCTAATAATTGTTAACCAAATACATTCTGTGATTGTCCTTAAAAAAATGCATTCCAAGCTTCAGGTCCAGTGCTTTTCGAGGAAATCAGTTTATTATTAAGTTGCGAAAATGTGTCGTTTTTTATGAGAAAGTGTTGAAGGGATCACGCGATTTAGTTCTTTCAAGAACTTGACCATACTTCTTTGACAAGGGAAAAGTGCAAACAATTTTAAGAGGTCCATCTAAGCATGTCTTGAGCTTGAAACGGACGGACGTGCCGGTTTTGTGCTTCCTGGGTGACGAATTAAAAATCTATTCAATCAATTTCTCTATCCGAGGCCTTATTTCTTAGCGTTACAAAATTCAAAATATTCTCAGACAATGTTTCTTTTCTATAAGTATGTATAGCGTATTTAATAGCGAAAATAAATAAATAAATATCAAAAATACTCATTATTATCTAACTTAGCAGAATCTTCAGAATTGGAGTTTGCGTCCTTTAATGAATAGGCCTTTTACGAAGATATTAAAAATTGTGTGAATCAAACTAAGACCCCATACCGGGCGCAGCGGTAGTGGTAGTGGTAGGAGGAGCATCAGCACCCGGAAAACCTCGAAATCCTGTTGAACCCCGTTCGCCACGTGGACCTCGCTTTCCTGGTATTCCTATTGGACCATCTTTTCCTCGTTCACCACTTGGCCCCTGTATTCCAATTGGTCCCACTGGTCCGTCGCGACCTGCTGATCCAGCCTCACCACGCGGACCTATTGGTCCTGCAGGACCAGGTGAGCCATGCGACCCTCGATCTCCATCATGACCAGGAATTCCAGGTGGACCATCGCGTCCCGGACGACCATTTTCTCCTGCGCTTCCCAATTTACCATGTGGGCCAGGTAGTCCTGGTTCACCAGTTCGTCCACGAGGTCCTGGCGGTCCTGGTGGACCAACTTGACCTGGTGCACCAGTCCTATATTGACGCGGTTGGCGTTTTGGATCGGCCAAATCACTGAATGTATTACTTTTTGGGTTGGACTCTGCATTTTGAGCTGCATAAACTACAGCAGCTAGTGCACCTGAAAATGTTCAAAACTTCAGCAAAATGTCTAAGGATTGATTGTATCTTTACTTACAGATGAGGAAAGATCTTGTAACGATAGCCATTATAAAACGAATGATGCTCTAATGTAGCCCAATTGCTGCTTATATATGAGCACGAATTGTCCAAGTTCCGGTTCTTTCTTACCGATCGACTCACACAGATGCTTAACGGTTACGCCTTTTAGTTCGTTTCTTTTTTTCTTTTCTCATCATTTTTTTGTTGTAGATAAAAAAGTCATAAATTATTTTTTTAATAATTGAAACGATATTACAAACCCAAACCGTAAAGCAAGCGAAATTTTAAATTTGTAGGTAGATAGATTTAAATTTTTTGATAATTTGTTTTAGTTAATTAATTTAATTGTTGTAATTAATTTTGCCCTTATGGGTAAGTGTGAACAAGTTACATTATTTCTCAGTTGATTATTAATTTATTGATGGCAGCACGTTATTTGATTTTCATGTCGAAACTACTAGAAAACATTTTGTGAACTCGTAGTGTCACCAAATGAACACTTTACTTTATTATTCTAATAATAAAGTATTTAATTTATTGTGATTAATAGAAAAGTATTTACATATGGTGATGCATTGATATATTTCAATCATATTTTTTTATTCTAATATCAAAACATTTTAAGTGACCTAGAAAAAAAAATATTTGCTACCTTGAAAATGAAACGTGGAAAAACAACGATTCGTGAGAAAATTAGGACAAAATGAAGAAAAAAGATCCGTTTGTCTGTACGCCGTACTTATATGCTTTATAAATTTCATCGACTCATACCTCCCTCAACCCTTGGAGATAGAAAGTTCATTCCTGAGAGGATCATAGATTTGATGAAGAAGTCTTATAATCCGAATTTTGTGGAGTAATTTGTAGAAGAGGGAAGCGTGGAGAGAATTTTTTTGTTTGTTCAAAAATAGATTAAGATTTACTCCAGAGAAAAACATAACAGAAATTATGATTGGGCGTAAAACCCAATCGTATGAAACTCTAGATGAATGTACTGAATTTAAAGTTTTTAGCTTTCATAATTTTCGAGGAAATCGAACAAATTTTGTCTGAATTTATGGCATTTGTATAGGAGGTGGCAGATAAAGCAGGTAGATTTGGATGATCCTTAATCTGCTTATCAACATTCTCATCGTATTACAATTTTAAAATCGATAGGTCTCAAATGTTCGAAGGAGAAATTCCAATACAAAAATTTGTATGGAGGTGGTAGAAGGAGTGAAGCGAAGCTCATATTTTTTTAGCATTTACTGCAAATATTAAGGAACAAATTTTGGCCAAATTTTAAGTTTTGTACTTTTATTAGTTTTAATCAAAATTTAATAAATGCATTTACCAATATTATGCATTTGTAAGGGAGGGGGTAGAATATTCCGAATCGAAATCACATTTTTAAATCAATAATATTTCTAATAATATACTTTACTCAAAATTTAAAGTTGATAGCTTTGACGGTTTCGGAGAAAAGTAGTTTAATTGAAATTCCGAGATTTCATGAAATTTGTGTAGAATGGGGTAGAAAGAGTGAGGTGAAGTTGATAGTTTTTCCAAAATTGGTTGCGATTGTAATAAAATTAATTAAGACAAAGATTAGTTCTTTTAGCTTTGCTAGTTGCAATGCAAACCGATTAAATGAATTTTTCAAAATTGTGCATTTGTATAGGAGGAGTGAAAGGATTAAGGTGATTAGACACATATATTTTTATTTTAATGATATTTACATCTTTATACTATCACCTAATTTTCAAATCAATAGCTGAAATGGTTTCAGCGAAAAACTAATTTCTTTAAATTTCGAAATTTCATGTAATTCATATTGGAGTGGGTAGAAGGAGTGGAGGGATGTGGCCCGTTCATTTTGCAAAAAATTACATATGACAAATTTCAGTACGATAGGTCAAAACTTCCGAAAGTTATGTTGTAGACAGACGAACAGACGGTCTCTCAGAATCCAGGTTTTTGAGCGACAACAAATATTTGTGTACCCTTGGCGACTCGGTGCGAGCATTATTTCTTAGTGTTACAAACGGTAAGACAAACACAACATACTCTCAGATTTCATCTAGAGTATAACAATCAAAAACATTTCTGATTTGAGTTCTCATATGTATGTAAATCAGTATCAAAATCTTAAAGAAAATTTTCCAGATTTCCAAAATCGGATGGTTCTTCGCAATGATTCTTTTATTCAATTTCGCAATGAAATCGAGAGATTTTCCATTAAGAATGCTGTTCGTAATGAAGACGCTTCTCTTACGGATTTAGTCGGAAAATAATTTTTGATGAGATCTTAGAGCGTTTCCCTGATTCCAATAAATTTATAAATTTGTAAATTTGATTAATTTCGACAAATTAGCTAGTATATATACGAATACACACATTTTTTTGCGTATGTTTCGAAATAAAAATCAAATTGTCTAATACATTGAGAAAGCAATAATGAACTACATAATAATGCAACTTGTCCCATTTCCAATAAAGGCATGTCATTAATTAATTATTTAATCAAATAAAATTAGTTTTCAAAGAATCTTAAGTGTCCACCTATAAGTTTTTAATTTTGCTAATTTCTCGTACTGTAACACCAAGAAACAATGCTCGCACAGAGCGCCAAGGGTACAGAAATATTTGTTGTCGCTCGAAAGCTTCGATTCTGAAAGACCGTCTGAAAGACCGTCTGTCTGTCTGTCTGTCTGTCTGTCTGTCTGTCTGTCTGTCTGTCTACAACATATAGTCGCCTCAATACTATAACTAAATAACTCAAAAATTAACCACTTCGAGATGTGTTCTGAAGGTATACTTAACTTTGATCTGGATTGTGCTACAATTCGACAACTGAAAAGCCGACCCTTGTGATATTATGTAGTAATATTAAAACTGAAGAAATTCTAAATTTCCTTAATATTCTTGCGAGCTAGAGGTTCGCCGGGATTTCAAGAAAAACACAATTCGTTTAAAAATAAAGGATAATTTATTTATTCGCACGTTTCACTCTAATTCGCACTTTTAATTTAATTTTCTCTATAACTTAATTAGCACTATCTGGCTAAACCGCCGATATTTCGCTTTCTATCGCTTTCACTACCGTTCTCGTTCAGATGTCGCTGACTGACTGACTGCTGCCTGGAAGTGGTGATACTAAATATCCCAGTTCTCGAAGTTTCTGCTGGGATGTTTTCGGGTGTGTTTCTAGACTATTCTAGCTCCGTCGGGTGTTTGCTTGAACGTTCTAGATGGCGTTTTACACATTAGGGGATACTGTTCTTGTATTTTCCAGAAAGATCAATTACGTGGTTGCCAGATCTATAACAATATTTAATACTCCAACTTGATTTTACGTCTAATGTTTTTCTACTACAATGGCCCAAATCGAGCCTTGGCCTCCTGACCTTCAGGTTCCTTAACATTTTTTCATTATTTATTGTGAAAGAGTTGTTAGACCTTCGCACAACCCTCTATCTACGAATTTTTCGTAGATTGAGGTGACCAAGATACACCCAAAGCAGGCAGTGTGTTGGAGTTATGCGTCAAGCGGGTTTTGAACTCACGACCTTCGCATTGTAGACCAACACGATACCCACTAGACTACACCCTAATGTTTTTGCTGGTCTTGAATTGTGTTGCATTGATAATATGTCTCTCAACCGCTTTGAGCAATCGTCCTGAAATTTGTTTTATATAATTTTCAGCAAAAAAGAAACATTAATTTTGTGGCCCGTTCACATCCCCCAAACAACAATTCTTATGAAATTGATTTTTCTCCGCTATTAACGTTATCGATTTCAAAAATTAGGTGTATAACATCACATCACAACATCACAATAACATACTTTATTATTAGAAAGTAAAATAAATTACAAACCAACCCCCCCCCCCCCCCCCTATCTTTTCTACTATTTCCCATAGAAAAGTTTTTATTTACTATTCTAAAAAACTTGAGAAGACTGTATTTTCCTGTACATTAAACTCATTCCCAATTCATCTAGACTATCGCATGATTGGGCTTTAGTTCTGTTATGTGTATGCCTGCGAAACTATGAATAAAGAAGAGAAAAATTATCTAATAAGCATAACCGTTAAGCATTTGTGTGAGAAAAAGAACGTGAACTTGGACAATTCGTGCTCGTATATAAGCAGCAATTGGGCTATATTAGAGCATCATTCGTTTCATAATGGCTATCGTTACAAGATCTTTCCTCATCTGTAAGTAAAGATACAATCAATCCTTAGACATTTTGCTGAAGTCTTGAACATTTTCAGGTGCAGTAGTGGCTGTAGTTTATGCAGCTCAAAATGCAGAGTCCAACTCGAAAAGTAATACATTCAGTAATTTGGTCGATCCAAAACGCCATCCGCGCCAACTAAAGCATGGTGGAAATAATGGCGGCGGCGGCGATAACTGTCATTGCCCACCGGGACAACCAGGTCCACCAGGACCGCCTGGACATCGAGGCGAAACTGGAATACAAGGACAACCAGGCCGACGTGGTAAATTGGGAAGCGTAGGAGAAAGTGGTCATGTGGGACGCGATGGCCAACTTGGTGCTCCGGGTCGTGATGGAGATCGCGGGTCACATGGCCCACCTGGCCATGCAGGACCAATAGGTCCACGTGGCCTGACCGGACCACAAGGACGTGATGGGCCAATGGGCCCACTTGGACCCCAAGGACCAAGCGGTGAACGAGGACCACCCGGTGAGATGGGACCACAAGGACACCAAGGCCCAAGTGGGCAACGGGGTTCTAGAGGACCTCGAGGCTTTCCGGGTGCTGATGCTCCCACTACCACCACCACCGCTGCGGCCGCCGGGAGACTTCAGTTTAATTCACACTATTTCTAATATCTTCGTAAAAGGCCTATTCTTTGAAGTACGCTAAAACCTATACCGGGAATTTCGTTCAGCTCAGTTAGAGAATAATGAATAGTTTTAATATTTATTTATTTATTTTCTGTATTAAATACACAATATTTATTTTTATATTATAATCCAAACCAAATTTTCTGAAAGTGCTATAAGTTTGCTCCAATGAATTTTGTAACGCTAAGAAAAAAGACTCAGAGAGCAACACGGACTGAACAGAAGTTCAAATCGTCACAATACAAGCTCTGAACCGGATGACTGACCATCGTTCTGTTCATTTGTAACGTCAAGATCGGAAATGAAAGCGTAAGCGTCACTCCTTCTACTTTCTACTTCTCCTTCTACAATGGCACTACAGCCCAAATCGGACTTTGGCCTCCTGATATTCAGGTTCCTTAACATTTTTCATTATTTATTGCGGAAGGGTTGTTCGCAAAACCCTCTATCTACGAATTTTTCATTTTCGTAGATTTAGGTAACCAAGGTATACTCAAGCAAGTAGTGTGCTAGAATTATACGTCGACCGGGATTTGAAATCACGACCTTCGCATTACAAGACCAACACGCCACTTACTAGTCTACACCCTAGCTTCCTTCTACCTTCTCCCATACCAAATGTCACATTTTTGCCACTTGATAATAAGTCGATTTTGTCGGAGAGCACCAGAAATTAAGTTTTTTTTAAGACCATTGCAGTATTCCCCTCTTCCTTCACCATCTTCCATACAAGCTGCTCTTTCCCATTAGTGATCAAGTATATGAACTTTTTCAAAGAAGAATCACGACAGCTAACAAAGCATTTTATGCGGTCCTCCCCATAATGAAATCAAGGAAAATCCATCGAAACAATAAACTTCGCATCTATTTTTTTATATTTATAAGATATTAATTCGTCCTGTGCTGCTATATGGATGCGAAACGTTGGCCTTGACGCGGTTGTCGGAGAAGTTAATCGACAAATTCTTCGGAAGCTGTACGGAGCAGTTAAGGAATGAGATGATTGGCGAATTCGATACAACCATGAGCTGTATCAACTATATTTGACGACCCACCAGCATCTATCGTGACAAAACTGCGCAAGCTACAATGGGTTGGCCACCTAAAACGAATGCACGAGGAACGAACGAGTGCTCAAGGGCAAAGCTCAAGACAACCGACCGCAGGGGAATTCGATTTTTCAAACTGGAGGACAACTGGAGGAGGTGCATCCGGGAGGCCAAGTCTCGATATGGGCTGTAGCACCATTACATCATCATCATCATCATATGAACTTTTTTCGTACCCTAAGGATTGTAAGGTTGAAAATAATGGCCCGTCGCCCATTCCGTTGCTTCACCAAAAAGTCTTCTAAAAGTCCTACAGTATGAAATGATTCTGTTCTTACAGATATGTCGTAAATCGAGTCTGAAACCTCCAGCAGAAGAATATAAGCAGGGCAGGTCCTATAAAGATGCAGTTGTGCCAGGCGGTATGTACTCGTATGATAGTCGGCACCATCAAAAGACTGAAAAGTTTAATCAAGCCATAAAATGTATAACCATCACTGTAGCCAAATTTTATCATTTCAGAAAAATGTGACATTTTATCACAATAGTTAGTGCTGTCGAATTTGTTGTCAGAAATTTGTCCAATAATTTCATGAAGAATCTTTATTTCAAATATTCGAATTTCTTACAGTTAAAATTGGTTTTGGGAAAATTCTCACAATTATTTGTGACCACTAAATCTGATCTCCAGCATTGCTGTAATAATTTTTCATGATTTTTTTCCCACCTTAGATGTCTTGCAATGCACTGAGTGCTCCTGAGAATTTTCTGAATAAACCGTCTAAATAAAATCTCTTCAGCTAATTCAATTGTTTTTTTATACACTAGATGGAAGCTAGCCTAGTAAGAACGAAAAAAATTAGACGATAGACAACATGACGCAATTTAACAACTTTACAAAAATACATTTTCTTGAAAAGTATGAATGCTACTGATATGCAATTTAAGACTTGTCAATTAAATGATGTTTATAGTTATTTCTGAAAAATCATTAAGAACTCTCAACTCCTTCTACCATCTCCCACACAAAATGCACACTTTCACTAAATCCAATACACTAATTTTTAGTAACTATTTCATTTTTGAGCCTAAATTTTCTTTAAAACATTTTCATAGCAACTCTAGCATGATCTGAAAACATTACCTCCATGCCACCCCGTCTACCACTCCCCACACACAATTTCTTAAAATCAAAAAAAAAATCTTTTTCATCTAGAGTATCGTATGGTGGAGCTTTACGCTCAATTGTAATACTGTTATGTTTATACTCTAGATGAAATCTGAGAGTACATTGTGCTTACCTTTCCGTTTGTAACGCTAAGAAATAATGCTCGCACAGAGCCGCTAAGGGTATAGAAATATTTGTTGTCGCTCAAAAACTTCGAATCCGAGTTGCTGTCTGTCCGTCTGTTTGTCTGTCCGTCTGTTTGTCTGTCCGTCTGTCTACAGCACAACTCTCGAACGCTTTGAGCTATCGTGCTGAAATTTTTTGTCATATTTGTAGTAAAATAAACTGCCAACAAGTCGGGCGAAACTTTATTATTCTTGGGACAAGTTGCGGATGCGTGAAAAGTCAATATGCAGGTTAGAGTGGTTAGGGAAGACTAAGTGAAAGGAGTTCTTGTTCAAGGCAGTTGTAAATTTAACACTTTGCGGAAACGTTCAAAAGCTCCAGTACATATTATCAATATTTCGTTCGTTTATTTATGCAAGTTTGAGTTTTTATGAGGGAAGGGGTGAGGAGTGATAGTACGGGTGGGTGAATGTTAATAGTTTTTTGATTGATTGCTTCAATCATGTCCAATATTTTCTGTATAGAATGTCAGTTTCATAGACGAAGTTCCATAGAATTTTCATAGAATTCGTTCTATTTTACATTCACGAAACCAAACATTTGTATGGGAGGGGGTAGAGGAGGTAGGGGAATCGTAAAATTTGTGACGCAATTTTATTTCCTTTCTTTTGTAAGGTGCTCGTACAAAATTTCAAGTTCGTAGCTTTTAATTTGTTGGTTATTAGTTGATTTAATGAAATTTGTCGAAACCATACTTTTGTATGGGAGGGGGTAGAAGGCCAAGCGCGATTTTAAAACTTTTAACGTAATTTCATTTCAACTATTTTCGTAAGTTTTTATGCAAAATTTCAAATTGATAGCTTTTAATAGGAAAACTTTACAAGCAAACGGAAGGAGCAGCAATGGGATCTCCAATTTCACCGGTGGTTGCGGAAATTTTCATGGAGGAATTCGAAAAGAACACCCTGGACTCAGCTTCATTAACACCGAAATTATATCTACGGTATGTGGATGACACCTTCATCATTTGGCAACATGGAAAAGAAGAGCTCGACAAATTCTTAGCACACCTGAACTCACACCACGAGAAAATTAAGTTCACCATGGAAACAGAAAGCAACGGAAAACTGCCATTCTTGGATGTACTCGTCGAAAGGAATGATACGTCGCTAACCTTCGGAGTATACAGGAAACCAACTCACACCAACAGATATATCCACGCTCATTCACATCACCACCCAAGCCAGAAAACAGGCGTACTGAAGACCCTAATACACAGAGCTCGACGCACAACTGAAGGAAATCCCAGCAGTCTACGAAAAGAAAAGGAACAGTTGAATCGGGCATTCACAGCAAACAGAAACAAAGCGAGCGAAATTAACAATGCGTGGAAACCGAAGCATCCAAGGACAACAGAACGAGAAGACACTGAAGAAGGAAATGCAGACAAACGATGGGTAAAACTACCTTACATCCAGGGCACGACGGATAAAATAGGAAAAATCCTTCGGAAATCCAACATCAAGAAAACTTTCACTACCCTGACTACTATCCGAGGAATCCTAGGAAACCAGAAGGACAAAAAACCATTGGAGACTGAAGGAGTATACAAAGTACCATGCGGCTCATGCGATAAAGTATACATAGGAGAAAAGGGACGCACAGTCCAAACAAGGATCAACGAGCAACAACGATGCACACGGAAAAACCAGATACAGTCATCAGCGATTGCGGAACATGCAACGACAGAGGACTATACAATCGATTTCGACAATGTGCAAATTCTGGCCAGGACAAATCAATATTATCAACGAATAGTACGAGAAGCAATAGAAATTTCCAAACATCCACAGAACTTCAACCGAGACACCGGATACAAGTTATCAGCAGTTTGGCTACCTGCCTTAAAATTTGGTAAGAACAAAATCCGTACCCAGAAATCCTTAACAAATTTAACTACCTGATACTAATTAATTAACCTTAATTAACTAATTTAACCTCCCTTTTCTTATAATAATTTAAGAGACAGTTGATAGCAACTCTAGCGTGAAGTTAAAAAATTAGTTCAATGTCGTCACCCCCACTACCACTTCCCCTACAAACTTTCTTAAAATCAGTAAATTTATCTTTCATCTAGAGTATCGCACGATTGGGCTTTAGTTCTGCTATGTTTACACTCTAGATGAAATCTGAGAGTATATTATATTTGCCTTACCGTTGTTTGTAACACTAAGAAATAACGCTCGCACAGAACCGCCAAGGGTACAGAAATATTTGTTGTCGCTCAAAAACCTCGATTCCGAGTGATCGTCTGTTCGTCTATGAGTCGGTCTACAGCATAACTCTCGAAAGCTTTGAACATTTGTGTGTGTCATTTTTAGCAAAAAAGTAACTTTAAGTTCGTGAATGGGCTACATCCCCCCCACTCCTTCCACCCCCTCCCATACAAATTTCACGAAATTTCGAAATATAAAGAAATTGATTTTTCTTTGAAACTATTTAAGCTATCGACTTGAAATTTAGATTAAAGTATTATGATATAGATGTCATTCAACCAATCAATCAAATTTCTGTTAAGACCCCCTATAGGGGCATAGGACAGAAACAACTCTCTTCCACAAGGCGCGATCCTGAGCATCGGCTTTAAGCTGTTGCCAGGACTTGTTTATTCCTCTGGCCTCCTGCTCAACTGCTCCATGTGTTACATGGTCGACCAATCCGACGTCTTCCTTGAGGGTTATAATCCAGAGCCTGTTTTGCGATGTTTTGCTCTGGTTTCCTCAAAGTATGCCACTTTCGCCGTTGAATCTCAATACCTATTTTAGTCTGGCGAGTTGTACTCCAAAGTTCGTCGTTGGAGATTACTTCTGGCCAGAATATTCCTAAAATGCGCCGGAGGCATTGGTTTACGAAAGTCTGTACTTTCTTGGTGAGTCGAACGGTCACTTTCCACGTAGTACAACCATATAACAACACGGATTTGACGCATGCGTCAAAAACTCGCAGCTTCGTGCGAAGGGAGATCTCTCTTAACCTCCAGAAAGGGTAACGAAGGCCTGACAAGCTTTATTTAGCCGAGCCTCAACATCCTTTTCGGCTCCGCCGTCCATGCTGACAATGCTTCCGAGATAGCAAAAATCTTGCACCTCTTCCACATCCTGTCCATTAAGAACAATCGGTGTGCTTGCGTTCGAACCCATGTGCATGTACTTGGTTTTACGCACATTTATTTTCAGTCCCGCCTCTTTGAATTTAGAATGCAACGAGCGAACATTTGACTCTAAGTCCGAACGGGTATGTGCAAGCAAACACACGTCATCAGCATAATCAAGATGACTTAATATGTTAAATAGTCTCCATTGAAGACCTTTACCTTCCCCACCTTCCAGTGCAGCTTTCAAGATGTCATTTATTACCACCAGAAA
This sequence comes from Chorisops tibialis, assembly GCA_963669355.1. Lineage (NCBI taxonomy): Eukaryota > Metazoa > Arthropoda > Insecta > Diptera > Stratiomyidae > Chorisops > Chorisops tibialis. The sequence goes on along the minus strand of OY770262.1, from coordinate 82,297,782 downwards.
CAGGGCTGGTGATAATATGCAGCCTTGTCTGACACCCGTTCGCACAGGAAAGCTCTCGGACAGCTCTCCTCTATGCAAAACGCGACACCTTGCATCTTCGTAGGATTCTTTAATCATAGCTATAACCTTATCTGGAATACCTCTCCTACGCAAAGCATTCCATATGTAATCTCGCTTCACGCTGTCGAAAGCCTTCTCGAAGCCCACAAACATGAGATGTAGTGGCGAACCCATTTCGGTTGACTGCTCTAATATTATCCGTAGGGTATTTGTGTGGTCGGTACAAGACGACCCTTTACGGAATCCAGCCTGATAAACTTCGAGAGTGCTCTCGACGACACCACTAATCCTATTGAGAATTACCTTAGCCATAATTTTTGATACGGCAGTAAGTAGACATATACCACGCCAATTGCCACAATCCCGAAGGTCGCCCTTTTTCGGAATTTTCACAATGACGCCTTCCTTCCATTCAGTCGGATATCTTCCATCATTCCACACCTTAGTGAAGAGTGGGAGGAGTATATCGGCTGTTATTTCCGGGTCCGCTTTGAGGAGTTCGGTTGGTAGTCCGTCTATACCTGGAGCTTTCCTTCCCACCATTGACCGAATGGCGGAAACTATCTCTTCCTTATCTGGGGGATCGTCCCTAATAGAGGATTGTTGCGGTTGGATGTTTGGAAGTTGTTCTGTTTCTGGAATATCTTCATCTGACAAGATGTTTAAAATATCAGAGAAGTATTCCTTCCATCGTCGCAACTGGTGTTCACTCATATTAAGGAGAGTTCCGTTGACATCTCTCACCAGGTGGTTGGCGGTGAAATTCCTGTTCGTCAACTGTTTCATGATTTTAAATAGTGAACTCATATCCCCAAGGTAAGCCGCAGATTCTGCCTTGTTTGCCAGATCTTCAATGGCCTTTCTCTTGTCGCGTCTAACAGCCTTTTTAAGCTGTATATGAGCATCGCGGTAGTTCTGCCTTAAGTCGGGCGTTCGTTGGTTGACATCGGGTTGAGAGATGATTGCCAATTTGGCTCTTTTCCGATTGCCAACTTTGTCCCATGTGTCTTGCGACATCCAGGGTTTCTCACCGCTTTGCACATATCCCACAGATTCTTCAGCACTAGTTAGAAAAGTGTTTCTGGTTGCCTCCCAATTGGCGTCCAGTGTGCGCATTTCATGTTCACCCAATGTGGATGACTTTTCGCGTAGAATGGTGGTGTATTCGAGTTTTTTGTTGGGATCTCTGAGTTTATCCACATTAAGCTTGCGCTTCATTTGAAGAATTTGTGGTCGTCGGATAGCTGCTGTACACAATCTCAAGCAGGCAACCATCAAGTGGTGATCGCTCCCCACGTCAGCTCCACGTTTCGCTCGCACATCGAGGAGACATCTTCTCCATCGGCGACTTATAGCCAAATGGTCGATCTGGTTCTGAGATGTCATTAATATTACGGAATATTGATCCGATTCCCTCACTCCTTCTACCCCCTCCCATCAATCAAATTCCTGTTAGGACCCCCTATAGGGGCATAGGACAGAAACAACTCTCTTCCACAAGGCGCGGTCCTGAGCATCGGCTTTAAGCTGTTGCCAGGACTTGTTTATTCCTCTGGCCTCCTGCTCAACTGCTCGCTTCCATGTGTTACATGGTCGACCAACCCGACGTCTTCCTTGAGGGTTATAATCCAGAGCCTGTTTTGCGATGTTTTGCTCTGGTTTCCTCAAAGTATGACCGATCCACTGCCACTTTCGCCGTTGAATCTCAATACCTATTTTAGTCTGGCGAGTTGTACTCCAAAGTTCGTCGTTGGAGATTACTTCTGGCCAGAATATTCCTAAAATGCGCCGGAGGCATTGGTTTACGAAAGTCTGTAGTTTCTTGGTAAGTCGAACGGTCACTTTCCACGTAGTACAACCATATAACAACACGGATTTGACGCATGCGTCAAAAACTCGCAGCTTCGTGCGAAGGGAGATCTCTCTTAACCTCCAGAAAAGGGAAAGGATACCGAAAGCCTGACGAGCTTTATTTAGCCGAGCCTCAACATCCTTTTCGGCTCCGCCGTCCATGCTGACAATGCTTCCGAGATAGCAAAAATCTTGCACCTCTTCCACATCCTGTCCATTAAGAACAATCGCTGTGCTTGCGTTCGAACCCATGTGCATGTACTTGGTTTTACGCACATTTATTTTCAGTCCCGCCTCTTTGAATTTAGAATGCAACGAGCGAACATTTGACTCTAAGTCCGAACGGGTATGTGCAAGCAAACACACGTCATCAGCATAATCAAGATGACTTAAGATGTTAAATAGTCTCCATTGAAGACCTTTACCTTCCCCACCTTCCAGTGCAGCTTTCAAGATGTCATTTATTACCACCAGAAACAGGGCTGGTGATAATATGCAGCCTTGTCTGACACCCGTTCGCACAGGAAAGCTCTCGGACAGCTCTCCTCTATGCAAAACGCGACACCTTGCATCTTCGTAGGATTCTTTAATCATAGCTATAACCTTATCTGGAATACCTCTCCTACGCAAAGCATTCCATATGTAATCTCGCTTCACGCTGTCGAAAGCCTTCTCGAAGCCCACAAACATGAGATGTAGTGGCGAACCCATTTCGGTTGACTGCTCTAATATTATCCGTAGGGTATTTGTGTGGTCGGTACAAGACGACCCTTTACGGAATCCAGCCTGATAAACTTCGAGAGTGCTCTCGACGACACCACTAATCCTATTGAGAATTACCTTAGCCATAATTTTTGATACGGCAGTAAGTAGACATATACCACGCCAATTGCCACAATCCCGAAGGTCGCCCTTTTTCGGAATTTTCACAATGACGCCTTCCTTCCATTCAGTCGGATATCTTCCATCATTCCACACCTTAGTGAAGAGTGGGAGGAGTATATCGGCTGTTATTTCTGGGTCCGCTTTGAGGAGTTCGGTTGGTAGTCCGTCTATACCTGGAGCTTTCCTTCCCACCATTGACCGAATGGCGGAAACTATCTCTTCCTTATCTGGGGGATCGTCCCTAATAGAGGATTGTTGCGGTTGGATGTTTGGAAGTTGTTCTGTTTCTGGAATATCTTCATCTGACAAGATGTTTAAAATATCAGAGAAGTATTCCTTCCATCGTCGCAACTGGTGTTCACTCATATTAAGGAGAGTTCCGTTGACATCTCTCACCAGGTGGTTGGCGGTGAAATTCCTGTTCGTCAACTGTTTCATGATTTTAAATAGTGAACTCATATCCCCAAGGTAAGCCGCAGATTCTGCCTTGTTTGCCAGATCTTCAATGGCCTTTCTCTTGTCGCGTCTAACAGCCTTTTTAAGCTGTATATGAGCATCGCGGTAGTTCTGCCTTAAGTCGGGCGTTCGTTGGTTGACATCGGGTTGAGAGATGATTGCCAATTTGGCTCTTTTCCGATTGCCAACTTTGTCCCATGTGTCTTGCGACATCCAGGGTTTCTCACCGCTTTGCACATATCCCACAGATTCTTCAGCACTAGTTAGAAAAGTGTTTCTGGTTGCCTCCCAATTGACGTCCAGTGTGCGCATTTCATGTTCACCCAATGTGGATGACTTTTCGCGTAGAATGGTGGTGTATTCGAGTTTTTTGTTGGGATCTCTGAGTTTATCCACATTAAGCTTGCGCTTCATTTGAAGAATTTGTGGTCGTCGGATAGCTGCTGTACACAATCTCAAGCAGGCAACCATCAAGTGGTGATCGCTCCCCACGTCAGCTCCACGTTTCGCTCGCACATCGAGGAGACATCTTCTCCATCGGCGACTTATAGCCAAATGGTCGATCTGGTTCTGAGATGTCATTAATATTACGGAATATTGATCCGATTCCCTCACTCCTTCTACCCCCTCCCATCAATCAAATTCCTGTTAAGACCCCCTATAGGGGCATAGGACAGAAACAACTCTCTTCCACAAGGCGCGGTCCTGAGCATCGGCTTTAAGCTGTTGCCAGGACTTGTTTATTCCTCTGGCCTCCTGCTCAACTGCTCGCTTCCATGTGTTACATGGTCGACCAACCCGACGTCTTCCTTGAGGGTTATAATCCAGAGCCTGTTTTGCGATGTTTTGCTCTGGTTTCCTCAAAGTATGACCGATCCACTGCCACTTTCGCCGTTGAATCTCAATACCTATTTTAGTCTGGCGAGTTGTACTCCAAAGTTCGTCGTTGGAGATTACTTCTGGCCAGAATATTCCTAAAATGCGCCGGAGGCATTGGTTTACGAAAGTCTGTAGTTTCTTGGTAAGTCGAACGGTCACTTTCCACGTAGTACAACCATATAACAACACGGATTTGACGCATGCGTCAAAAACTCGCAGCTTCGTGCGAAGGGAGATCTCTCTTAACCTCCAGAAAGGGGAAAGGATACCGAAGGCCTGACGGGCTTTATTTAGCCGAGCCTCAACATCCTTTTCGGCTCCGCCGTCCATGCTGACAATGCTTCCGAGATAGCAAAAATCTTGCACCTCTTCCACATCCTGTCCATTAAGAACAATCGGTGTGCTTGCGTTCGAACCCATGTGCATGTACTTGGTTTTACGCACATTTATTTTCAGTCCCGCCTCTTTGCATTTAGAATGCAACGAGCAAACATTTGACTCTAAGTCCGAACGGGTATGTGCAAGCAAACACACGTCATCAGCATAATCAAGGTGACTTAAGATGTTAAATAGTCTCCATTGAAGACCTTTACCTTCCCCACCCTCCAGTGCAGCTTTCAAGATGTCATTTATTACACCAGAAACAGGGCTGGTGATAATATGCAGCCTTGTCTGACACCCGTTCGCACAGGAAAGCTCTCGGACAGCTCTCCTCTATGCAAGACACGACACCTTGCATCTTCGTAGGATTCTTTAATCATAGCTATGACCTTATCTGGAATACCTCTCCTACGCAAAGCATTCCATATGTAATCTCGCTTAACGCTGTCGAAAGCCTTCTCGAAGTCCACAAACATGAGATGTAGTGGCGAACCCATTTCGGCTGACTGCTCTAATATTATCCGTAGGGTATTTGTGTGGTCGGTACAAGACGACCCTTTACGGAATCCAGCCTGATAAACTTCGAGAGTGCTCTCGACGACATCACTAATCCTATTGAGAATTACCTTAGCCATAATTTTTGATACGGCAGTAAGTAGACATATACTACGCCAATTGCCACAATCCCGAAGGTCGCCCTTCTTCGGAATTTTCACAATGACGCCCTCCTTCCATTCAGTCGGATATCTTCCCTCATTCCACACCTTAGTGAAGAGTGGGAGGAGTATATCGGCTGTTATTTCTGGGTCCGCTTTGAGGAGTTCGGTTGGTAGTCCGTCTATACCTGGAGCTTTCCTTCCCGCCATTGACCGAATGGCGGAAACTATCTCTTCCTTATCTGGGGGATCGTCCCTAATAGAGGATTGTTGCGGTTGGATGTTTGGAAGTTGTTCTGTTTCCGGAATATCTTCATCTGACAAGATGTTTAAAATATCAGAGAAGTATTCCTTCCATCGTCGCAACTGGTGTTCACTCATATTAAGGAGAGTTCCGTTGACATCTTTCACCAGGTGGTTGGCGGTGAAATTCCTGTTCGTCAACTGTTTCATGATTTTGAAAAGTGAGCCCATATCCCCAAGGTAAGCCGCAGATTCTGCCTTGTTTGCCAGATCTTCAATGGCCTTTCTCTTATCGCGTCTAACAGCCTTTTTAAGCTGTATATGAGCATCGCGGTAGTTCTGCCTCAAGTCGGGCGTTCGTTGGTTGACATCGGGTTGAGAGATGATTGCCAATTTGGCTTTTTTCCGATTGCCAACCTTGTCCCATGTGTCTTGTGACATCCAGGGTTTCTCACCGCTTTGCACATATCCCACAGATTCTTCAGCACTAGTTAGAAAAGTGTTTCTGGTTGCCTCCCAATTGGCGTCCAGTGTGCGCATTTCATGTTCACCCAATGTGGATGACTTTTCGCGTAGAATGGTGGTGTATTCGCGTTTTTTGTTGGGATCTCTGAGTTTATCCACATTAAGCTTGCGCTTCATTTGAAGAATTTGTGGTCGTCGGATAGCTGCTGTACACAATCTCAAGCAGGCAACCATCAAGTGGTGATCGCTCCCCACGTCAGCTCCACGTTTCGCTCGCACATCGAGGAGACATCTTCTCCATCGGCGACTTATAGCCAAATGGTCGATCTGGTTCTGAGTAACACCGTCAGGGGAAACCCAAGATGTTTTATGATGACTCTTGTGTGGAAAAAGGGTCCCTCCGATGACCATTTGCCGAGTACTACAGAACTCCACAAATAATTCGCCGTTTTCGGGTCTCTTAATCCAAGGTCGTGAAGCGTCGACCCAAGGGTCACCATGCCTCCCCATGACGTGTTCTAGTCCAGTGTTGTCTGATCCAACCTGGGCGTTCATATCTCCCGAGATGATAATAATATCACCTCTTGGAACACGTTCGAAGGTGGCACTCAGTTGGCTATAAAACTCCTCTTTGTCACCAGATGTTGCGGTATTAGTTGGTGCGTAGCACTGCAGAATTGTGACGTTTCTGACACTGGTCCTGAGCCTGACGACGATAATCCTATCCGAGATTGGTTCCCAGCTAATGAGACTGTTTCTCGCTCTCGGCGTAAGGACGAACGCCACGCCATTTCTGGCTCCACTTTCAGGGCCAATGTACAGAATAGTGTTTCCGCTAGGGGTTCGTTCTTCTCCTGATCCTGTCCACCTGACCTCGCTCAAGCCCAAGATTTGGATGTTATAGTGCTCCATTTCACGGTCGATCACTGATTGGCGGTGCAAGGACCGAGTAACCCCAGCTCTTCCCCCGTCATTCAATGTTCGAACATTCCAGAAGCCAATCATAGTCCGTTTTCGAATGCCAAAAGTCGTTACCGTAGGATCAGTCCGTATCCGAGGCGATGTATCCGTTTCTCGTATCATTTAGGTCTTAAGATCACGGGTGATAAGCCCATGATCCACCCCCTCCCATACAAATGGACAATTTTGAAAAATACATTTGTTCGATTTTCATTGAAACTAGTAAAGGTGAAAAGACAAAATTTTGCCAAAATTAATTTTACTATAATTGTAATTAGTTTTAAAAAGAATTATCAACTGTACCTCACTCCTTCTACCCTCTCCCATACAAATTTCACGAAATTTTGAAATTTAAATTAAATTATTTTTCTTCGAGACTGTTAAAGCTATCAATTTTATATTTTGTATGAGCTATACAAAGAGAAATACCAATAATAAGAAAAAAAATTGTTTTGATCCTTACACTCCTTCTACCCCCTCCCATACAAATGCATAATTTTTATTTTTGTTAAATGCATTTAACAAAAATTATGCATTATTATCGATTTCCATTAAAACTACAAATATTACAAACTTAAAATTTTGCCAGAATTTGTTTTTTAATATTTGCAATAAATGCTAGAAAAAATTATCAGTTCAGCTTCACTCCTTCCACCCCCTCCCATATAAATATCTGCATTACAAATTCAGGAAAAGCATTTCTCCTTCGAATATATGAGAGCTATCGACTTTGAAATTGAATCAAAGCATGGTGATAAGGGTGCTGACAAGCAGTTTCAAAATCTTCTAAAACGTTCTACTTCCTCTGCCACCTCCCATACATACCCCAATTTCAGGAAAACTATGTCCAATTTCTTTAAAAATAATGAAAACTAAAAACTTTGAACTCAGCAAAAAACATTTTGCATGCCATCTTCAATGTCATTTACGAAAAATATAAACCTCCCCTTCTACTTCTACCACCTCCCATTCAAAAGTCTCTATTCACTATTCGAAAGAATTGGTGATGACATATTTTCCGGTATATTAAAGTCATTCCCATTTCATCTAGAGTATCATATGATTGAGCTTTACGCCCAATCATAATTCTATTATGTTTGTAGTTTAGTTTTCCTGTATAAGTTTTTGTTTTTGATTATTGAAAGTACCGAATAATACGTCTTATTTGCCATCATTATCAATCTTTTAATTTCGATGGGTTCGCTTCCATCCTCTAGGTATACAAAGTTGTCTACGTTTTCTAGGCTATAGTCTTCCACTGTAAATGGCTTGTGTTATTGGCAATTTCCGCCTTTATGTGCAATGCACAAACACAGTCATAGAGGGAAGGAATGGGATTGGAAAGGTAGGGGAAAGGGAGTGAAAACGACCGTAAGAAATGGTGAGGCTGGTATGTTTTTCAACTCTACTGGTTACTCCTGACAAGTAATTGCAGACGTTACGGGGAACTGAAAGATAAAAAGCGAACGAAAACCATCTACTGAGTGTATAGACCTACTAGAAGTGAAACTGTTTCACTTTTACATTGTTTGCTCATTTTATTTTGAAAATTTTTTCATTGCCAATATCAACTGGAAAATTCGTGGTTAAAAAATTCGACTGATTGGAGCAGGAATCGTACCCACGACCCATTGACTGTGAAGCAAGCACGCACTACGCCACGTTGGCTTTAGATGAAATGTACAGCATATTGTCGACGTCGAAGCGTGATCAACACCTGTACACACCTCCATCGGCTTATTCGGCTCTGAGGCTGCATCCCCTAGTGTCATAATGTGTGTCAGCGAGATCACTGAGTTCTGACATGGAAGACTCAGTGCGCCGGGTGTTTGCCAGTAGCAAACCACTACTGAAACCTGGTTTCACCGTTCTAGTAGCTCCCGAGCCGCGTTCGGACCCGGTGATTGTAGCACTTTCTTTTGCCGGGAACTGAGGCCCAATACAGGAGGACTCCAACTCATAGTTTATTAGTCTAGTACAGAACTAATGTTTGCTACTATTTCCACCTCAAAGGTTCATCAATTTAAGCTAACAAGGCGCTGGCGTGTGTCCGATGAGCACGTTAAGGGAAGAACAACTGTGAAACTTATTTTCTTGCTATTGTCATGCTAACCGCGGACGAGGGACTTGCGACATACCGTGGGGTCCTCTATTTTCCAACTGGGAGCGCGCCTGATAGGTGCCCCAACCCTCAGAAAAAAAAATTGACATGAACACTTCTGCTTTTCAACCGTCGATATCATGCAGAAATTTGGAATGATCCCTTGTGTCCACTTCGCACAAATTTCAAAGCAGCAGACTATCTTAAAATAAAAGAGAAAGCTCTCTATATTTGAGTGTCATGTATAACGAACAAAATAATAATAAGTTTCATATCAATAAAACAGAGATCATACACAAGCATTACATAAAAAGAGGTCTTGCTAAACATTTCACTGGTCACTGTAATCAAACTAGCCCACTATTTAACACTCACTGTATAAGATTAATATCTAATATTGTACATAAACCAGTTTCTTTATTTCTCGGATTCAAAGTCAAGATCAAAATATTATGCTCATTCATAATATGCAAATAAGCAACCGATTCGATACATTCATTTTAATACAGATAGATTATAACACTGATTTATCAATAAATTATAAATCTTTATGTCATAGATTCGCGCTAATTTTAACAACTTTTTTTTTGTAATAAAAAATATGGTATATGTTGTCAGGAAATTAATTAACTATGTATGTATTTATTATTTACATTTTTGCAGAGATGTTATTATAGAAACATTTAGTTATACTTTTCCACAGTTTTACATTTCTTAACCGAATGAATTCTTCCCGCTCATAACTACAGCCGCAAAAAAAAGATTATTCCAAAATTTATTATATTGTAAGTTATAAATAAAAAAAAATTCATAGATAGAGGGTTGTGTGAAGAGTAATAATAAGTAATGAACAAAAAACAATGTTAAGGAATCTGAAGGTCAGGAGGCCAAATCCCATTTGGGCGTAGAAGAAGTAGAAGAGAAATTATAAAAAAAAATTATTTTTGGACATAAGAAAACCTACGATTATTGAAACTCGCTACGTTTACTACGGTTAGCTTTTCCACTAAATCAATAACTTTCTAAAGCTCGCCAGAAAGAAAATCCTTTAAAGGAATTTTTATGGTATATGCATGCAGTTATCTTATAAATAATGAAGAGAAGAATCCTACAAAGAAAACATTAAATTTCGGATCTAAAGATATTTGAAATTTGATTCAAGAAAAAGAAAACATCCGGGTAGAAATTTTAAAATTAAATCATCACCTAGTTTAACCTGAAAATATGATGAATACGCGCAGAACGCACCTGACCAGAATATTCTTGATTTGAAAGGTTTTTCGAAACTCATCGTTTATGCTAATTTGCAAAAAGACAATTTTTCTCATGTCACTTCTTAATCTTAATGAGCTTGATGAGACTGCGTATTGTATTAGAGAAAGAAATTTCTTTCTCTACATGCGTGTGAAATAAAATAGAAAAATAAATTAAAACAGCTAAGCTGATAAGATCAACCCTCAGGGCTTTGAACCGTTTTGTTTTTGAAATCCATCGAAAAACATCTTCATTTAAATTTATTAATTAAGAGGAGTCAATGTCCTAAATACCGATATAATAACTTTCTACTTGATTTCAAAACAATTCTATAAATCATTAAAATAGATACTTTTTTTTTTTAATTTTACCGCCGCATGCATAGGCTCAAGCAAAATTAGAAATAATTTCGCACTATACTTTCTTACCGGAAGCCATAAAATCCCGGTTGTTCTTAATCCAAATCTTTGATTAATCGTAATGAGATGTGTCTAAAGATGTCTTTGTTTTCAGATACCTACATATGGTATGAATAATATAAAAAAATCTAATAGCTACCAGGTGAAAGACTGGAAGGCGATGAACTAATTTATCCCGTAGTTTAATTCTAAAAAGTAAAAGCTGAAACAGTTTTTTTTTACTTTTGTTATATGATATTGATAGTAGGAAATAAACTTTAATAAAACTTAGTTCTACATCTTGATTTTTTGATTTTAATAAAGCCGTTTGCATAATAAGGTAATAAATCTTCTTTGGTTTTGAGTTCAAATTGGGATTGAATTGAATGTTTTTAATTTTTGGCTTTTTTTTACAACATGTAACAGAATACTGAATATGTCCGTAGACGAGTGGTCGCCTTTGTATACCCAGAGGCTTGATTTTAGCTTTAAGAAGAACAAAGAGTTGATCTAGTTTTTTAAAAACTGATTCTTAGTCACCGTAACCGATATTTAACTCTTTTATATGACTTAAGGTAACGGCTACTTGCAGGTAGATAATTTTTTGATAAAATGTTTCCTGTGCCATTTCTTGAGAAATCGTTTAAGGTTAATTCAAATATTAAAAAATTTTGCAACTTCAACATACCTTGTATGTAACATTGTAGCCAAAAGTTCATGGCTGCAAAAATTTACAAAGTTAATCATTTGACAGAGAGCTCTTATTTGTATGACACATATTGTGACGACATCTCTCGTGGCGAACTAAGTTGCTGTAAAGTGATAAATTTCTAATGAAGAATAACCTTCGTCAATACCTAAATTTTTTGTATTGAATATTTCCTTTTGATTTCTTGGATCTCGTGTATGGGAGGTGGCAGATGAAGAGGGATTCTTAGATGATTTTGAAACTGCTTATCAACATCCTTATCACCGTGCTCTGTTCCAATTTGAACATAATAGAATTATGATTGGACGTAAGGCCCAATCATGCGATACTCTAGATGAAAAGGATAGAGAGCTCACATTTTTTACTCGTCGTTTTCGACAAAAAGTAAGGGCAAGTTCGTGAACGGGGCAAATTGCTCCACCCCTTCTACCCACCTCCCATACAAAATTACACAATTTCGCAATTTTACAATAAACGGATTTTCTCGAAAACTATGAATGCTATTGATCTAAAATTTGAAATATAATACTTTTATGATGATTTCAATTTACTGCATAAAAATTATTTGAGCCTCTCCCTCCTTCCACCACCTTCTGCTCTTTTTCATGAAATGCTCTAAACCAATTTACTCAGTGCGTATAAAATTTATCGAGCTAAAATTGTGCACTAAATATTTAGAATTATTAGTAAAACCAAAAAAAAATAGACGATTAGCTTTACTCCTTCTATCCCCTCTCATACACAATTCCGCAATTTGACAATAAACGTATTTGATCGAAAAGTATAAATGGTATTGATCTGAAATTTGGAATATATTACTTTTATGATGATTTCAATCTACTGAAAAAAAATTATTTGATTCCTCCCTCCCTTCCTTCCACCAGCTCCCATACAAACTGCACTTTTTCATGAAATGCTATAAACAAATTTACTCCGTACAAGATCCCCGATCCGTTTCCGACGAGCTAAGCTCTGTCAGCCAACGAGCTTGCAGCACCCATGCTCCACATACCATTACATTATTTAAGCTGAAAACACTATAGTCGAAACGCTGAGTTATTCCAAAAACTGTGTTTAACCAATATTGTCTATCATACTATCTAAATTACTATAATCTAATCAATTAAATGGTTAATATCTATTGTATTGAGTAGTCCAAAAATATTTCCAATTCAACCAAGCGTTTCACCAAAACCGATTTATACAAAATTATGTCGTGGGAAAGAATTTTTTTTATCAACCCTCAAATTAAATACGATTGAACACCATTATGATGTGTAAATTGGAAAATTTGCAAAACAACCCTCTAGGCAATGACTGCATACGTTAATGTATGAGTAAGATCAGACTTATTATACATATTAGCTCCGTTAGCAACACGCTAATCAAATCCTTGCGTATGTGTACCAATATCCTTCCGAAACCTTTGCAGTCCACTAGAATGACAAAAAAAAATACGTTGTCCAGCCTGTCAATAAAAATCAAAAAGGGGGTAGTAATCAACTTCTAAATATACAATTTTTTTGTATTATTAGAAAAATCACTAAGAATCAGCTGAGCGTAAGATATTTGAATTTTACGAGCCGGCGAGTTTTTTGAATGGCGCGCGGCAAGCGAGTAAAAATGGATCGGGTACGGCAATTTTCAATTCTTTTGAAAAAATGAAGAAACATTAAATTGAGGTCCGGGCTTAAGGATTTTCCCACATTTCGAGTGTGCATTAGGTGCAAATTACATGCTTGACTTATACACTAAACTGTTTGGTTCGCTTCAAGTAGGTGTCGATAGTTTAACACCTCGAAAATCCTTCCTTTCGGACAAGTAAGCTACTCGTCTCTGTTATTGTGGTAATGTTTAGAATGGATTTCTTATTCTTCTGGTCAGTAATGGACATGAGGATCATTCTAAAGAAATCATTTTTGTTCTGTTAAAGATTTTCTAATGCTAATGCACTTGAAAATGTTGTTTGTCGGTTTTTTAATTAGTGCACTAACAACGCTTCGATTACTTTATGCTCGATTTCATGCTTACTCGATGGTTCACAAAATTTTGAAACTAATTTAAAACCATTTTCAAGCTGCATAATGACGGAAATGGCTTTAACTATTGAGTACTTTATTATTATTGTTAGGTTGATTTGAAATTCCAGCTATTCGTCCATTATGGATTAAAATAAAAAAATGTAAACAAGGAGATATGTAACTGCTTTGTTATGCGGCTAATAACTGTTCAATGTAGACTGAAATTCTTCTTCTTCAATGGCACTACTGGCCAAATCGGGCTCTGGCCTCATAACCTTCAGGTTCTTTAACAAATTATTTGTTATTGAGAGAAAGGGGAACGGGTTATGTTCATTATCTCAGGCTTAGCTCGCCAAGATATACCCAAGCAAATAGTGTGCTGAAATTATACATAGACGGGGTTTTGAAGTTCCGCCCTTCGCATTGCGCTACCAACTAAGCTGTACCATAGCTGTTGACAACAATACATTTTATGGAGACTTGTAAAATTGTATTTTTTTGATTTAGTACTAGTTTGTGCGTTTTGTTATTATCATTTTCAACTTTCAGCGCATAGTCGAAAATTAAATTACTCAAAAACAAAATATAATGCACGGCAATAGGTAGGAATGAAAGAATTGTTATCGGACTTGCACTAATGAATACACTGCTCTTTTTACCGAATACTTTTAAACTCGTTTATTTTGGGACCACCAATCTTATTCGAGTGGAAAGCGAAAAAGCAAGGTGTGGATTCTATCAAATTCGGACTAGTACAATTTGCAACATACCTAAAAGAAGGGTATATCCGAAAAATTAAAAGTCAACTAGTTATTGTGATGCGAATACGCACAGCAGGTAAAACTTAAGATACGATTTTCTTAAAAATAAAAAATATTTCACCCGATGCGGTGAGCAATACATATTTCTCAAAAATTGTTCAGCGATCAAATCGCGATATGTATAATAGACGCAATCAGTAGTTTACGTTCTCATCAATAAATGTGTCGCAAGCTGACAAAAGAGACCTTATCCTGCCAGAGGTCAAAATTGAGTTTTTGAAATCATTGGATAAAGGATAAAATTCTGAAGAAAACGCTGCAGTAGTAGCTTAAAAATTTCAAAAATTGATGAAGTTATGGTGTTTTGAATTTTCAAGTACAAAAGAGATAGTGAATTTTCAGCAACCCTCCGCCTCCAATATTTTGTTGTCAAAGAACTTTAAATGAATTTTTATGGTATCTTGCCGTTAGAATATCAAATAAAACCACTTTGTACTTAATCTTAAGATATGTAGGTAGCGTTTGGTGTAAAAACACAAAACATGAACCTTTGACCTAAACTCATGTTTTGGCTAATACTAAAAATTTTACCTTATCAAGATAAGGTCCCTTTTGTCAATTTGCGCAACAAATAAATAAATTTTAAATTAGAGTTTTCGTGGAGATCACTCCATAGCGATATATTCCAGCCCGATTTTTGAAATAAGTTTTGTGTCTTTTTTTTTAACGGAAATAATCTACGAGTATATTGCAGCCTTCTAACAAAGTACGTTTATCCATCTTCAAAGTATGACGATTTTAATTATCACAGCAAGCCCGATGAGCTGTTGAATCACCACTATACCAAAAACCAGTGAGACAAGTCATCACTCTATAGGGTAGTTATTAATTGAAAATTTTCCAATATTTACCCACCTTCGCTTAATTTCCAATTTTTCTCATTTTCCATTCAAGTGTGAACACGCGCTTAATCCTTGAGCTGTTAAGCAGCAAGTATTAGCCCTTACCGAGAGAGAGCAGAACAGATCCAGCACAGTCGTTTCCTAATTCATCAAGAAAGGTCATAAGGACCACACAAGTGCACACCATCCTACGAAAAGACTTTTCATTCGGTTTTTTTATTGAATCGAATAATAAAAGTCTATATATCTCTCCCTGACGCGACGACGACGAATAAATCTCTGCGGGTTGCAAATATATGAAATTTTATAAAGTGCTCATCAAGAAGCAGAGAGCTCCGATTCGATTCCGCAAAATACAATCAACTGCGTACCAACATCCCGAATCGTGGAGTAGTTGAAATGATTTGTAGAGGACACTTGAAAGTATTAAAATCAAATGAAAAGATTTAGTACAGTACTTAATATCGTTGTTCGAATGTATGTAAGGATTGCTAGGAATAGGATTCAGGATTGCGATCCATCTCTCGAGTGACTTGCAGTTTCCATCGAGTACAACGTGAGCCTATCAACCGAAAAAAGTAGCACATTTTTTATACTATATTTCTCCTGCAGGGTGTATACACAGTCTAAGGTAAGACTATATATAAAATAGTCTTTGAGAGAGATGCCAAAAGGATGAGTAGGTCCTTCAATTCTATACGGGAATGAATGGTGGGATAATTTTTAAGTCTTTGATTAAACTAAGCCTTCTGATGAGGATGATGTTGATGATAATGATGAATGGTTCGAGCAATGAAGGATGCCTGACTGAATGAATCAATGAATGAATGATGATGATGATGATGACGAAAATTCTATACAAGAGATTTTCGACTCATTATCAAAGACATTCATACAAATGGCACTTAAGAGGGGAATTTTTGTAATTCCTGAAATGAATTTGAATATTGTTTCGTCTTGGTTTATATCGTAACCTAAAAAGGTAGCTCTAAGTAGTCATACAGACGTATACTGGTTAATTGTTTTACTTTAGAGCGCTAGTTGTTTTACTATACAAATGGGATAGCTCCTATAATTACACAGTAACAAAGCTATATACTGATAGTTTGTCACACTATATTAATTATGGATAATAACAGTTCCGTCGTCTATGACGTAATACTGTGCATAATCCTTCAGCCCGGTCATGTAGTCAAATATCTATTAAGTGAAGCTACAACAAACCTGCAGCGAAGTCTTTGAGTGAGCGCACTCAAAGCTTATACCATCAAAATCAAACCGATTTCCTAAAATTCAAAGACAATCCATCAATTTCCTGTTAAGGCCCCCTAGGGCATGGGTTAGAAACAGTTCTTTTCAACAAGGCGAGCTCCGGCTGAACCTGTTGCCAGAATTTGTTCATTCCTCTGGTCTCCGGCTCAACTCATCGCATCAATGTGCTACATGGTCGACCAGACCGACATCTTCCTGTAGGAATATAATACAAAACTTGTTCCGCTCTCGTTTCCTCAAAGTCTGACCAATCCACTGCCACTTCCGCTTTTGGATCTCAATGACTATTTTAGTCTGTCCAGTTGTACTCCAAAGTTCGTCGTTGGACATCACTTCTAGCCAGAATATTCCTAAAATACGTCGGAGGCATTGGTTTACGAAAGTTTGTAATTTTTTGGTAAGTCGAACGGTCACTCTCCACGTAGTACAACCATATAACAACACGGATTTCATGCAAGCGTCAAAAACTCGCAGCTTCGTGCGATGGAGATCTCCCTTAACCTCCAGAAAGGAGAAAGGATACCGGAGGCCTGACGAGCTTTTTTTATATGAGCCTCAATATCGTGTTAAGCTTCGCCGTCCATCTTGACAATGCTTCCGTGGTAGCAAAAGTTTTGCAACACTTCGAAATCTTGTGCGTACTCATGTATATGGACTTGGTGTAGCCTAGTGGGTAGCGTGTTGGTCTTGTAATGCGAAGGTCGTGAGTTCAAATTCCGGTCGGCGCAATATATAATTTCAACACTTTGCTTGCTTGGATATACCTTGGTCACTTCATTCTACGAAAATGAAAAATTCGTAGAAAGAGGGTTGTGCGAAGAGCTAACAATCTTTACACAATAAGTAATGAAAATGTTAAGGAACCTGCATATCAGGAGGCCAAGGTTCGATTTGGGCTGTAGCGCCATTGTAGAATCCTATTGAAAATTACCTTAGCAATTATTTTCGATTCGGCAGTAAGTATACATATAACACGTCAATTGCCACAATCCCGAAGGTTGCCCTTCTTCGGCATTTTGACAATGATGCCTTCCTTCCATGCTGTCGGGCATCTTTCTTCATTCCACACCACACACAGTAAAGAGTAGGAGGAGTATATCGGTGGTTATTTCCGGGTCTGCTTTGACGAGTTCGGTTAGTCGTCCATCTATACCTGTGGTTTCCCACCATTAACCAAATGGCGAAAACTACTTCTTGCTTTTCTGTTGAATCATCCCTAATAGAGGATTGTTGTGGTTGGATGTTTGGCAATTATGTTGTTTCTAGAATATCTTCCTATGCCAAGCTGTTCAAAATTTCAGAAAAGTATTCCTTCCATCGCCGCGTCATATTGAGAAGTGTTCCGTTGATATCTCTAACCAGGTGGTTGTCGGTGAAATTCCTGTTCTATTTTAAATAGTGAACCCATATCCCCAAGACGAGCCGGAGATTCTGCCTTATTGGCCAGCTATTCAATGGCCCTTATCTTGTTGCGTCTAACCGCCATTTTAAGCTGTATATGGGCGTCGCGGTAGTTTTGTCTCAAGTCGGGTGTTCGTTAGTTAAAATCGAGTTGAGAGATGATTGCCAATTTGGCTTTTTTCTGATCACCAACCTTGTCAGATGTCTCTTGCGATATCCAGGATTTCTCACCGCTTTGCACATATCCCACAGATTCTTCAGCACTATTTCCAAACGTGTTTCTGGCTGCCTCCCAATTGGCGTCCAGTGTGCGCATTTCATATCTACCCAATGTGGATGACATTTCGCGTAGAACTGTAGTTTACTCGCGCTTTTGTTCACACTCGGAATCAATATACAGAATGGTGCTTCCGTTTTTTTTTTTACGGCCGTCGAAAATAACTTAGGGGGTCACTCTTTAATGTGCGATGCACAGTTGAGTCGACACGGGTACGGGGAAACAAGTGGATAGAGGAAAATTAGTAGGGAAACACAGGAGGGAAGATTTTGAAGTGGCAGTGAACGTTGTTCTTAAATTGCTGGAGGTTGTATCCCATTGGAAAGAGATTGCCTGGTAATGAATTCCACAACACTGTCGTCCGAGGGATGAAGGACTGCCTAAACTTCACTGTTCTCCACGGCAAGGGCTTCACGGTGTACTCGTGTGAGCGTGTAGCTTGGCGAGTATTTCGGGGGGCATTGAATGTAGGTGGTATAAGGACTTTTAGTTCCTTGCTGCATTTACCATGGAAATATCTATAGTAAATGCAGAGTGCACCGATATTTCGACAATGCTCGAGGGAGTCAATTGAAGCCGATATAGCATCATCTCCAATTAATCGGAATGCATATTTCTGGATACGGTCAAGAAGGGCCAGATGTGATTTTGGGGCCTCAGCCCAAACATGCGAGCTGTACTCCAGACGTGGTGGGATATAAGCCTTATAGATGGTAGCTAGTTCGGTGGCAGAGAAGTATTTCTGACACTTCCGCAGAATACCTAGGCGTTTCGAAGCATCAAGAGCGACTTCGTAAATGTGTTGGCTTCAATCTAGGCGATTGTTAAGTTTTACACCTAGTAATGTAAAATCTGCAGAAGGTGGAATCTGTACGCCATTCAAGGATATATTAGTGACCGACGTCGGAACGTTATGTTTAAGAGATAGATGACAGGACTGCGTTTTAAGGCTTTGAACTCTACTCTGTTGTTCCTGCTCCATTCCAGGATTAAACTGAGGTCAGAGTTCAATGACTGTATCGACTCATTACGACAAGAGGCCACCGATATCGGACGAGCGTCCGCAGGAGAGTCGAATTGGTAGGTGTTATCTAAAGTGCTGTCATCTACGAAACAGTGAATAGGATTGAGAGTAGACCACAAAAGGTCATTTATGAAGACAAAAAAGAGAGTGGGAGATAAAACTGAGCCCTGAAGGACGCCGGAGTTAATAGGAAAGGGAGCAGAAGTTACTCCGTCTAATACGACTCGAATAGAGCGCTCGGAGAGGAAACTCTCAATATATTGAAGAAATAAAGTGTTTAAACCCAATGCCTTTAGCTTGGCTAAGAGGCATTTGTGCCAAACTCTGTCAAACGCTTTGGCGATGTCAAGAGCAAGAACTTGACCTTCACCAAATTTGTGGATGCAGGAATTGCTCGGTAAGATAGATCAGGAGATCGCCTGTAGAGCGACCCGAGCGAAATCCATATTAGCGATCATGAATGAGATTTTTATCCACAAGAAAGTTGACTATCCTGCGATTGACAGCAGTTTACATTACCTTTGAAAGCACTGAGGTAATGGCTATGGGACGGTAATTGGCGGGGTTCGCTTTGCTTCCTTTCTTTGGAATTGACTGAACATTCGCGACCTTCCAAATCTTAGGAAAGCACCCTGAAGAGTATGAAAGATTGTAGAGATTACGAAGAGGTTTAGCTAGAGAGGAAGCGCAGTTTTTAAGGACAATAGGGGGGATGCCATCTGGCCCAGCAGACTTGTGAATATTGAGCTCTTACAGGATCCTGGAAACAACCCTAGTTCGAAAACGAAGAGGTGGCAGCGAGAAACCAAAGTCCGGTAAGTACGGAGGACTTTGGCTCAACTGTGGAAGCTTCGAGTTTCTAGCGAAGTTTGCTGCCAAAAGGTTTGCTTTTTCAACAGGATCAACAACGGCTCGGTCACCATCAAGAAGAGGAGGTGTTGAAGATGTGCTGAAATTCTGGTTGACCGATTTCACAAATGACCAGAAAGATCTTGAGATTTTGGGATTCTCAATGATCTTAAGTCGGCGTTTCCGATCATGTTCGAATTTAGCTTGCTTTAAAATTTTATTGCAGACATTTCTTGCCACCTTTAATGAGTCCTTGTTTTCTAACGTCGGATTATTGCGAAAGGTAACAAAAGACTGCTTTTTTGGCTCTAATTGCTTCGAGACACTCATTGTTAAACATGAATCATTTGCAGGTCTGATCCTTTTGAGGTTGCATGGAATAAAAAGCCTCATGCCTTTTATGATTGTCTCGGTCACAAGTTGTGAGATGGTATCACAATTACCGGACTCAAAGCACAGCCTCCCCGTTCGGGGTTCATTCTTCTTCTTATCCTGCCTACACGGTTAAAAATTTTGGTGTAAATTTTATAGCAACATGATATACATGTAAATCCTTACAAATTATTTATAAAATGAATATTATTCATTTCGATTGATTTTATAACGACTGAGTTTGAATTTATACTTTTCCTTATAGAACCATTTTATAACATTTTCGTATAAATTTTATTCGCAGTATTTATGAAAATATGATATAAAATAAATGTATAAAATTAATAGCACTATATATCCATAGCTCCTATTTAATCTATACCTGAATTTAAAGAGATCCTTATACCTCTTTGGTATACTCTTATAATCCGGGTAAAATGTTTGTTAAAGGTCTCAGCAGAAACCGACACGTCACGGTTAATAAAACACAAAAGTGTAGAATCCAGAAATCATAAAATAATATTATTAATTACAAAATTATCTATCTACATTTACTTATACATGATTAACAATATTTAACTGCTACAATCTGTGGCGATAAGTCGACCGAATTTCATACATACTCCTTCTTAGTTTCATACTGCAGCCTAGTAAAGAGTTTGATTTATTATTATAATTGAATCAATTAAATAAAAAAAAAAGTTACGTGTTGCGCATTTGCCAATGCGTTAATATGTCGGCAACTTTTTGTTTCCATTCAGTGGAGGTGGTAATAATCGAACCAGATTCAGGAAGGGTAGCGTACATCAATCTGAAATTTTTTAAAACCTTAGCCAAATGACAAAATAATATGAAACTCTTACCTTTTAAAGTTTTCAGGAATAGACCATGCAAAGTCTATTTTTTAAGAAATATTAATATTTGAAGATGCCTTAAACGCTGCTGCATCAAAAACAATTTCTTCATCGATATTATTCGAAATGATTCCGACGCCTAGCCTATTATCTAATTTTATCTTTATGGGTTTTCATTCCAATGTCATGGGTAAGGTAAACAACATTTACTTTACAATTTGTCGTCCGTTTCTATAGGTAAATAAATAACATTGAGTAAGAACGTTTTTCACGGTTGGATTTGAAAATTTGTGAATATGAAAATAATTATACTATAAAACTTGGAAGCATATTATACATACCGGAATACAAAACATCTATGTATTCTATGCGCACTTTTCACTAATAAATGTGTCCACTCGCACTATTTTGCCCACACAAATAAGAAAAAGAAACTGTCGTTGTCAAAAAGGAATCCAATTATGATCTAAATTCGAAGATCAAATAAATTTTATAACATTTTAAAATTAAAAGACAAATAATAATAATAATAATAGAATAAATATAAAAATCGTTTCCATGGCAAACATTTGTCAATCACACGTATAAAATCTATCCCGAGCCTTATAAAAGAATCTTCCAGGCAATTTTTTTGTTTGTTACCATTTTTGGAAAAAAAGTTTATCTCACGATTTTATAAAATCTATTGCGGTTAGTATAAGAAGACCAGTTCTTAAGATCAAATTTATACCAAAAGGAAGATAAAAAAATGAATGACCTTGTTCTAGAATTCATTCAATAACTATCAGGATAAATTTAATACATATTGGAATAATACTTATTTTGCTCTAATAAAAGCAAATCCTTATATTTAAATCCATATACACTTTAAACCAATTTAATATAAAGTATTTTAATATAATAACTTTTCATAAAAACCATAGCAATTTTCAGATACATGACTTTTATAATAAAAAAAGTATAGATGAGTTGTATCTTTTACACCAATATTTTTAACCGTGTACCTTAACTCGCTCAATCCTAAGATTTGGATTTGTGAATGCACCATTTCACGGTCGATCACTGATTGGCGGTGTATGGACTAATATGTGAAGATTAACACTTTTTCAGTGATATTATTCAACTAGTTTTACTCCCTCCCTTACAAATTACACCATTTCATTAAATCTGCCAATTTCCTCTGTACTTATCAGACTTATGAAGCTCAAATTTAATACAAAAGTATTTTGGTAGTGATAATAGTAAAATGTGAAAAGATATGTTCGATTCCGCGACCCCTTCAATCACCTCCCACACAAAACGGTGCAATTTAAAAACTTTAAAAAGTGTCGATTTTCTTGGAAACAATAAAAATTACTGACCTGAAATTTAAATCCATTTCTATATCGATTACAGAATTCTGAAAAAAATCGTTTTTCTTCTCCCACCTCACATACAAAAGTCGCAGATACGCGTTAAAACTATTTTCAAAAAAAAATAATGCTTCAATTACACGTAATTTACTTTTACCAGTTTGTTCCTGATATATCAGAAAAATCACTTTCAGTCATTGAAACTTTTATTTCATCTGGAGTATCGTATGATTGAGTTTACCCGCAATCGTTGTTAAATTATGCATATTTTTTATGCTTACGAAATTTATCATCAACAGTAAAGAGTCTGGCTAAATTCTGATTCAGGCGAAGTAATGCTACTATAATCATTAGCATTAGTTGTGTATAAATAATTATAAGCTAGGTGTGGCCTAGTAAGTAACGTGTTGGCTTACAATGTCAAGGTCGTGAGTTCAAATCACAGTCGACTTATAATTCCTGCATGCTGCCTACTTGGTTAAATCTCGGCCATATCAATCTACAAAAATAAACTCGTAGATCGATGGTTGTGCAAAGAGCTAACAACCCTTCCACAAGGCCAAGAGGTCCATGTCGAATATGGGCTATAGTGCATTTGCAGAAGTAGAAATAATTATAATATAATACGAGGGTCGTTTGATAAGTCCCTGGCCCAAATGACAAAACGTGGTTTCACGAAAAAGTTTTTGCTGTCGCTAGGTAGATGGCACTTTCGAACGGTCTCATGAATTTTTTCAGGTTTCTGTAGGTAACAGTTTGTTTTTGGCAGCCATTCTAAGTTGACGTGTCACGCGAATCGTCAACGATGGAGCACGTCCAGTACCGAGCGGTCATAAGCGGTTTCCATGTCCAAATTACACGATTTGCGGTATGAGATCGTTGACCACCCACCTTATTCGCCCGACTTGGCCCCATGTGACTTTTTTTTGTTCCCCAAATTGAAAACTCACCTCGGTGGACAAAAATTTTCATCGAACCAAGAGGTGAAAGACGCCGTTTCCCAATTTTTTGCAGACTGTGACAAAAATTTCTTTTTGAAAGGTATGAAAGGACTTGAGAAACGTTGGACCAAATGTATTAACCTCCAGGGAGATTATGTTGAAAAATAAAAAAAAAATTTCCGGAAAAAATGCTTTTTTCTTACTTGGGCCAGGGACTTATCAAACGACCCTCGTATGTGATATATTATTCAATGTCTGAAATTATAAGATTGTAAATAACTGACCGAAAATCCCCGAAGGAGATGCCGTAAACTATAAAAAAGGATTCAAATTCGAAATAAATGGAAAATGACAAAATTGTTCTTTCAGAAGAATCACAACAAATCGTTTTTTTTTTGGTAAAAGATTCTTACTTATCAAGGAGAAGACCTGATTTCAAGTTTGAGTATTACTGGCTTTCGGTGCCCTTAAACCCTGCATTACAGGCAGTGGGAGTTTTCTACTTCGCCATCCCACAGGGGAAAATCAGACAATATGAGTGGCGAATTTTCCATTTTTTTGGTCGGTAATGCAACTGAAAAATCTTGAATTTCACGAAAAGCTTTTGACTTTCCGACTACATAACAAAAATCTCCAAACATTTTAATTAATCGTAATATTTTATTCACTGCAAGCACTGAAAAAGTTCAACATATTGAAACAATTCCATAAATGTTAAAAACTCACTTGCTACCTGCTCCCATTCATTAAACAATGAACAAAAAATGTACAATAACTACCATTTTAATTAATGTTGCTTCAAGTTTATTATTTTGCACCTAATTTGACTTGAATTTTCTTCCAGATGTTTATTTTGATACAACAAATCTTTTTTCTTTCGGTTAAAAGCCGAAGAACCACTTGAACTTTATTCAGTTCTATCTGACTGTATATTCATTCTTGTACTTGAGTGCTCAAGAGGCGTATTTAATTCATTCCAATGGGTTTCGCACCCTTTTTTTTGTAAGCCCGGAGCCATCATCATCGTCGGCACTCAGGAGTTAGCTTAGTTCAAGTATGCAGCAACACTGGCTTCAATGGAAGCGCAACATTCGGCATATTTCTATTGAAAGATGTTCATCGGAAACACTTTTATTACAATACTTAAAAGGATATTAACGAAATAAAAATGAAGGCACCCTTTCTTACGCATTGTAACATACCTCATATTAATAATAGAAAAATACACGCGCACAACAGGATACTGAAATATGAAAATCATGTCTTTTATGATTATAAATTACTTTGTCCCGCAAACTATCTCTTATATTAAATTTAAAAAGAAGTTTTGAAATTTTCTAAACGTTGATTAAAAAAAAAATCCCTCTTTACTTTTCCTTTTCTCAAACTAAAGTACCTATATTCCTCCTCTCCTGGTGTATCATATAACATCAAATTTGACGAAAACCGATACAACTATAATTGATAGTTTGTTGCGGTCACCACAAACAAATTGTAACATACATATATAAGTATGAAATGCAATTGATTGAGGCAATTCCTTTCAAAAGATTCCGAAATTTGATACTCTATAATTTGCAGTCCTCATTTTTTTGGCAGGACTTCCTTAAATTTCAATTGATTGGTGGATGGATAGCTAATCCGGATGCTAAGATGTTGTAAACATCTTAGCTACAATGTCATTTTACTGATTTGTGCATCTTTAGATACGTACCGACAGTATGATTTGAGGTTGATATTCTTGTCGGCATACATATTTACTAGATTGGGACTTTTCCTTTGGGCATTTGACCGAAAGAAATTCGCAATAAATTGATTGGAATGGAGAATTTGTATTAAAAAGGACATTTTTCTATTGAATGAGAAATGATCTCCCACTGATCTATGCCGGATTTAAATTGTTGTTCGAGAAAAAAGCTATTGATAGATTGCCATCGCTGTAACTTAATATCGTCATTATGGCTAGCTAAATGTTTACGACAATTGTAATCTCTGGCTTGTGGAACCGCAACTTCAATGTATGATTTTGTTATATTCTTTCATTATTCGAATAAGAAAATACAACGAGGGATGTCGTCAACCGCAGTCTAGTAATCTCTACTGTTTTGCTTGAAAATGGGAATCAATATCAGATTTTCTTGAAATTCAATTCAATTCGTTTATTGCTGTATGAAAATCTTACTAATTATTACAAAATTGGAAGTTAATTATTGTGAGTGTACAATGATGTTAAAAATGTGTAGTGCTCATGAGCACTAGGGCGCAGCTGAGCAGGCTGGCTGATATTACTATTATAAAATATTAGCAGTATTCCAACAACGACCTTCGACTGCTCCTTTTTCATGTCTACGTAGGCGAATGAACAAAACTCATAAGGGCTGTGTTTAATTACCAATAATAACTGTTGGCTTTGAATCGCACGGGCACATCTGCTACCGAGCTTCTCGAAAATTATGATATTTTTACTCTAGTCAAATCTAAACAAAAAGATATTTGTAAAGAAACATTACATAAATATATATATATATTTCTGGAATTGAACTCAGGCCGGCCGGATGTCAGACGAACACTCTATCACTAAGTCACCGATCCTGATAATATTATCACGCCAACAGATACCTATCTACTTAATGTGTGTGGTTTAGGGTGTAATATATTTTGGATTTGAAAGTTTTTACAGTATTAGTACTTTCAAATTGCAAAAAATTTAATAATAAAACATAACAGAATTATGATTGGGCGTAAAGCGGAGGTGGTGGATGGGGTGAGGGATTCGAATAATTTTTATACCATTTATAATAAAAATAATATATTTTAAATTTCAAATTATTAGCTTTTATAGTTTCCAAGAAAATTATTGTTAATAATTGAATATGAGTCATTTTGTATGGGACGGGGTAGAACGGAAGCGATTTGGTCCGTTCACGAACTTAACCTTACATTTTCATCAAAGGCGACGTGTACAAAATTTGAACGTTTTTCTCAACGAGGTATAAAGCAAAAATGGCGGACAGACGGATATATGGTTTTAAGATTTTCAAGCGTCAAATCTTAAAAAAAAAAAAAACATAAACATTTTTCTGGAATCGAGCTCGGACCGCGGATGTCAGGCGAGCATTTTTATACAAAACCACCGATGCCCATGAGCTTGTCTCGCCCCAAATTGTAATCATGTACTTGATGTGCAAAGTTTTTCTTTTTCTTATGGGAGACCCTTTAAACCCTTTTTCAAAGATTTAGGGTACATTATTTTTTGAATCTGAAGATTTGTACATTTAGTACTTTCATGTTTCAAAGAATTTAATGAAAAAACCACAAGTCCATAGGTGTTACCTTTTGGTCTGGGAATTTTCATCAACCACTTACATCCAAGGGCTAGGGTGTAGCCTAGTGAGTAGCGTCATAGTCTAACAATGCGAAGGTCGTGAGTTCAAATTCCGGTCGACGTAATATAATTCCCGCACACTACCTGCTTGGATATACCTTGGTTACCTCAGTCTACGAAAATGAAAAATTTGTAGATTGAGGGTTGTGCGAAGTGCTAACAACTCATCCACAATAAATAATGAAAAAAAAATGTTAAGGAGCCTGATGGTCAAGAGACCAAGGTCCGACTTGGGCTGTGGTGCCATTATACATGTAGACTTACATCCGAGCATATATGAGGCTATGAGAGCAACATTAACCTAACGTATTGGGGTTTGGACACTTTTGCTCTCATTGCCTCAAATATTAGATGTAATTATGTTAGCTTTTAAATACTCGTATGTGGAGACTTAGAAAAATTTAACAAAACTGCAAAAAGGAGTATAAGATAAGAGTTGGGAAGAAATTTCAAAGCTAGAATGCCAAGTAACATAACATCAAGCCTAATTATTATTATTTATTATTATAATAAGCGAGAGAACTAATAACCCCATTTGAGAAGATTGTATAAAACGAAAAAGAAGAAGAAGAGAAGAGAAGCCTGGCCCCTCAAATGAGACGAATCAGTTTGATAAAGGTCTCAGCAGAGATTGAAACGTCACGAATAATAAAGCGTAACAGTGTAGAATCCGGAAATCTTTTCTTTCAATTCGAAATGCACTGTGAAAGCATTCACCAAACCATGAGACGAATCCCTTCTGTTGTAGAATCTCGAAAGGGGCCAGTTAGTCCACGGTTTAACAGATTAAATGGTGAAAGGTAAAAATTGCCGGGGTATAGTCTTTCCGTCAAAAAGTAACCAAAATTTCATACTCATGTCCACCGTGCTCCTAAGGCCTAAGGAAGTATTTCGAAAACAAATCATTTTGCTGGGTTCTATACTGCGTCGTCAAATATTATAAAAAATACTGAGTGGTTTGGTGAATGTTTTCACAGTGCATTTTGGATTGAAAGAAAAGATTTCCGGATTCTACACTTGCACTTAACAGTTTGATAAAGGTCTCAGCAGAGACCGAAACGTCACGAATAATAAAGCGTAACAGTGTAGAATCCAGAAATCTTTTCTTTCAATACTGATAGTCCTTAAATGCAAGGCGACCTTCTTAAGGGTGATTTCGGGCCTTTCAGCCGTGTCATCAGCATACAGAATCGCGGTGAAGTTAACCCCCGAAGGGTATTTAT
Organism: Chorisops tibialis; assembly: GCA_963669355.1. Taxonomy (NCBI): domain Eukaryota; kingdom Metazoa; phylum Arthropoda; class Insecta; order Diptera; family Stratiomyidae; genus Chorisops; species Chorisops tibialis. Next base: position 82,269,850 of record OY770262.1, on the reverse strand, counting down.
GCACTCGAGAAAAATTATTTCGAAAGATGTACTACTTTGGGCACAGTATGTTGCACCGGGGCATTCCTCCACTCACATCAAACTCCGCGGAGATCGCCCCGTCACACACTCTTATCTTTCTGATCTTGAAGAAGCTATAAATCAGCCGAAACAAGGGAGAAGCAACTCAATTATTAACAACCTGTCGAGAAGGCCATCGATCCAAAAGCACTCGAAGGCCTTACTGATACCTAGAGAGCATAATACTGTTGCTTTTTTGTTTCTCAGGCCCCTTGCTACATCATCGCCAAGTTTAAGTTGAGCGTATTTCGTGGAGTAAGTCATCCTAAAACTAAATTGCTCCTGAGAAAAAAGTCCATCTCGGAGAAAAAGTTGCTTAAGGCCATAGCGATGGCTCTTACAAAGAGATTGAACAGTAGGGAAACGGGTCTGAGGTCGGTCACCTCATACGATGAAGCCTTTTTTATAGGAGCAAGTCGGGCTGTATTCCAGCGAAGGAAAATATAGCCTGTGCAGATGTTTTTGTTAGAAATTACCACTGAAAATTCCAATGCTCTAGGTGGCAGGTTTTAGGGATAAAGTTAGAGATTCCGCCAGGACCGGAGGATATTTTTCCCACAATTCTTCTGTTCAGCCGCCGCTCCTATGAAGGGCTTAGAATATTCTCCCAAGAACAATTTCTCCGCAGAAAAAGTAGCAAAAGGTATCAAAGCTCCAGACGGGCACTGGTCCTCTTTGAATTGTCAATCCTCTCTAGAACAGTATGAGTATGAAATTACTAGGAGTAAAGGCCCCAATAATAGTCTGAAAAGATTGACTATCTCCTAACTGGTTTTATAAAGGTTGACGTCCTTGGTATTTTTTTTCTACCTATTATTCTATTTATAGTGTTAAAGGTGTTTGGGCCAGGCTTGCGGCCACTTGGGATCTCCCGAAACTGCCTATTGAAGTGATTGTTGACATTTCGATCAGTCTGAGTAGAGGGATCTCTGAAGAGCTTCTGCAACCTCGAGAACTTTGTAATCCATATGACCAGATTGACCTTCGAGTAACGAGGAAAAGCACCTCCACCTTCGACGTGGTATCGGATTCAAAATCCCTCCAGGAGGTGAAAAGGATAAAAATTTACCAAAATTTAGCCTAATGGAGTTAGAAGATGGGAGTGTACAATTCCAATCTAACGGCATAATGGTCAAAGAAGGAGAGAATTGTGTCAGAGTTTCCACAAAGGTCAAAGAAAGCGTCACAGTTTCCCGATATCACAAAGAAATCCAGGCAATTACCACTCCTAGGAAAGGTGGCCATAGACCATAGATCCAACGTTAAGGACTGAGATACCAATAAGTGGGTCTCCTATATTCGTATATTTTCGTGAAGTTTCAGTTTATTATTCATTACTACCAGTGCTCTGTAACGTTATAGCTTTATTTCATTTGGAGCAAAAATAGCGTTGTTTTCATAACAAAATAATTTTCGTTTCATTTATATTGTTATTTTTATTTCCAAATTCTTTCGCTGGGGAATCTCCTCCGGCTTTCGAATATTCATTTTATAAAAAAGTAACAAACTCTGCTGTGCAAACTACCGAGGAATATCTTTTTTGTGCAAGTTTTGACAAAAATTCTGGAAAAGATAGTTAAGTCTTATGCTGACAAGATAATTGATGAATACCAAATCGGATTACACTTAAGAAATGTTTTTCCTCTCTGGTTAAGTCCGTTCGCAATCTATTTTACCTGTCATTACCTTCAGAACACTTTCCAACCATATGGAAAATGGCGAATGTCCAATCCCTAAGAAAGGAAAAAAAGCGATTCCCTCGAACTACTCCCCTACAGATATTACTTCAGTGCTATGATGGAAACAGCTGTCAACCGCAAACTTATCAGTTACCTTGAAGATAACTATCTTATCCACGATCGCCAATAAGGGTTCCATTTTTGGCGATTTACTGAAGATCTCCTAGTCTATCTGACTGAACGTTGGAACTCGTGCATTCACAAATACGGTAAACGTCAAGTACTGGCTCATGGCGAAGACTTTTGACAGAGTTTGACGCAAAGGTCTATTAGTAAAACTCATAGCCATAGGTGTTACCACTACCTTAATCAAATGGATTGAGAGTATCCTTTTTGAATGATCGACTCAAGTCCAACCATTTTAGATCGATTCCGGCGTCCCTCAAGGCTCTGTCCTATTCCTCATTCTCTTCTAAATCTTCATTAATGACCTTCTGTCAAAAAACACTCAATCCAATTCATAGCTTTGCTGATGACAGTACCCTGGATTTTACCTTTCAGTTCGACTCCGTTAATAAAGCTCATCATGCCACGGTGAATCCTAAACTTATCGAATTGTACGATTCATTGAACTCAAATCAACTTAATCCTGGAATGAGGGGAAAGAAAAAATAGAGTAGACTTCAATGCCTCAGAAACTCACACCTGTCATCTAGACTATATAAAGAATGCTCCGGCGAAGTTCTCGAATATAAAACTCGGTAACACACAAATAAAATCTTCAGAAGAATTCACATTACTCGGCATCAAACTTAACAAACATCTCAATTGGAGCAAACATAATTTTGATATACCACTCGATACCGCCAAACGCCTTGGTGTTCTTCGAAGATGTAAACAGTATTTTACGTCTCACGATCTAGCTGACATCTACAAGATCTATATTCGTCCCCGTCTCAAGTATAACTCACACATATGGGCTGGAGCACCCAAAACACAACTTGCGCTACTCTATCGAATCCAAAAGCATGCGTTCCATCTAGTTAGAGATGAGACTATAACAGCTTCTATAAATTACCTCCAACATCGTAGAAAAATCGCGGTACTCAGCGTTTACTATCGATATTTGCACGGTAAATGCAGCGATGAACTTTCCAAGTCGTTCTTAATTTTGAGAGATTGCTAAACTGAGCATAAAAAACATAACAGGGCTACGATTGCGCGTAAAGCGCAATCTTACGATACTCTAGATGAAATAGAATTTTTTGTGATCCCAAGAAATTTTGTATGGGGAGTGTTAGAAGGGATGGTAGCATTGAACTAATTTTTTCGACATCATGCTGAAGTAGCTATGAAAATGTTTTATACAAAATGCTTACTCCAAAAACTGAATGGGATCTGAGGATATTAGTGAGTTTGATTTAGTGAAAATGTGCAGTTTGTATGGGAGGTGGTAGAAAGAGTGGGGGGATTTTAATGATTTTTTCAGAAATAACTAGGAATATTATAAAATTGGCATCCCTTAAATTTCAGACTAGTGCCATTCATACTTTTCAAGAAAATCGATTTTTTGTGAAGTTGTGAAACTGTGTCATATTGTGTGGGAGGGGGTAGAAGTAGTGAAGCAAATCAAATATTTTTTTTCTCATCTTAGTAATAATATTAATTAAATATTTATTACAAAATATGAGCTCAACAAATGTTATATGTTCTGAGAAAATCGGCTTAGAGCATTTCAGGACAAAGTGTAGTTTGTATGGGAGGGGGTGGAAGGAAAGGGAGGAAGCAAATAATTTTTGTAATGTAGATTTAAATCATTAATAAAGTAATATATACCAAAATTGAGACCAATAGCTTTTATACTTTTTGAGTAAATCCATTTATTGTCAAATTGCGAAATTGTGTCATTTTGTATGGGAGGGGGTAGAAGGGGTGAAGCTAATCATCTCATTTTTTTTGACCTTACTAACAATTTTAAATAAATATTTGGTGCACAATTTCAGCCCGCTGAATTTTATAAGCACTGAGGAAATTGGCTTAGAGTAATTCATGATAAGTACAGTTTGTATGGGAGGTGGTAGAAGGAGGGGAAGGACACGCACAATTTTTATACGATAGATTGATATTATCATAAAAGTAATATATTCTGAATTTCAGGCCAATAACTTTTATACTTTTTGAGCAAATCCGTTTATTGTCAAATTGCGTAATTGTGTCATTTTGTATGGGAGGGGGTAGAAGGGGTGGAGCGATTTGGCCCGTTCACGAACTTGACCTTACTTTTTTGTCAAAAACGACGTGTACAAAATTTGAACTTTCTAGCTCAACGCGTTCTCAAGCTAGAGAGCGCACGGACGGACGGACGGACGGACATCCGGTTTTGAGATTTTTGAGTGATAATATTAACTTCTGTATAACTCATTTTTTTCTCCGAGCCTTATTTCTTAGCGTTACAAACCTTAGAGCGAACTTATAATACTCTCAGATTCCATCTAGAGTATAATGACGAAAAGCCTTTATTTAAATTAATTTTTTGATTTATTTTTTTAATTTATAAAGCTAGCTGTTTGAGATATTGAAAGTATTGATAGTACATAAATTTGCATGCTATCAAATTATTAGAATAATAAAATAATAGGTATAAAAAGTAATGCCAGAACCTACATAACTTTTGAAGCCCCTGCCTTTTCTCAAGCCTGTTCTGCATTTCGCCTCTATGAACCGTAAACACGTTCCCTCTTCTCCTATTAAAACCACAATTATCACGAAAGAAATCTTATTATGGCTTTCGAAGTTTACCTATGGTTAATTTCTTTACATCATAAGAATTTTTTTGTAATTGATATTAAATTTGTAATGATAAAGATCGTTGATCAAAAAACCATTCAAACCCTTTTTCTCCAAAATTAATATAATACATAGGTATGTAGGTACTGATATGCAAATTATCCTTAAATGCGAGACCGAAAATGAGTTTCATCTTAATCTTTCTGCACCTTAGAATGAATCCAGGTCACTTAATGTAACATAATCCGAGCTAAAATTCCAAAGCAATTAGACTGAACAATTCTTAACTCTGAAACTAAACCGAAACTTTGGAACGTCAATTCTGAAGGAATCGTTCAGACAGTATCAGAATTCATTAAGGATGAGATTACGTCGGTAGCAATGAATAGCAAATATGGTATGTATATACATCATTCAAACGAAAGTATAACGTTCTTTTTTCCTTTGGTAAATGACTTGTAATCCTTAAAGATAATGAAATCTTGAGCATATTGAAGGTAGAAAAAGGCAAACAAGAATTACATATACTCGTGCGCTACGAAGAGAGATATTTTAACTACAATACAATACATTTAAAATTTCCTTTTCCTTTGAGAAAGTGTTCAAGTCTAAATGAACAAAAATTTGGCGAAGTTTGGTTCATCCTTGCCGCCTCCACTTCGATGACCAATTTTGGCATAATATCAGTTAAACAACTCTGATATCGTCGGTTGACAAGCAGACGTATCATCGTATCAATGAAAATTCTACTCCCTCCTTATAAATTTTGAAATTTCAATTAAATTATTCTTCTTCGAAACTGTCAAAGCTACCTACGTGAAATTTTGAGCAAAGCATTATAATAAATTATAATACCATTAACATAGAAAAATTTTATATTGATCCCTATACTCCTTCTACCATCTCCAATACAAATGCAGAGTTTTGAAAAATACATTATATCGATTTCCATTAAAATTAGCAGAAGTGGAGACCTAAAATTTTGACAGAATTTGTCCCTTAATAATTGCAATAAATACTATAATAAAAAAAATATCAGCTTCGCTTCACTCCCCCTTCAGTTATAAATTCAGGAAAAGCATTTCTCATTCGAACATATGAGACATATCAATTTTTAAATTGGAAAAAAGTATGGTGATAAAAATGTTGATAAGCTGTTTCAAAATCATTCAATACCTTCCACTTTCTCTGCCACCTCTCATACAAATACCACAATTTCAGCAAGACAATGTCCAAATTCCTTGAAAATTATGAAGGCAACAAACTTTAAATTCGTCACGAAACATTTTACATACCATGTTCAGTGTCACATACAAGAAATATAAAACTCCCCTCTCTGTTTCTACCATCTCCTATATAAAATAAATTAAATTTGAGGTAACATATTTACCGGTACATGAAACTCTTCTCCATTTCATTTATAGTTTCGCATGACTAGGATTTACGCACAATCATAATTCTATTCGCTTGATATAGACAACAACATGATAATTTTCAAACTTATATTCCATGCATTTCTGTGTTATGGTGCGCCTGTTTGGTACGATTTTGCAAAAGTCCATATTCAAAAGTTGCAAATTTCTCAGATAGGAGAGAGTTTTTATAGCTTCCAACCATAGTTGGGAATTAAATCCAATACGTGGTCTAATATAGGCCTTGTAAATTTTCAGTAATCTAGAAGCGATGAAGGAGCTTTTACAGCGTCTTAGGTAACCAACACATTTAGATGCTTCTTTGGTGATGCTAAGTATATATGATCGTTCCAAGATAAATTAGCTGTGATTTGAAAAAAATAACATCTTAACGCTTGCAAAATTGGATAATGGCCGACCTCCCAAGGTGATTGGATCTGGTTAGAGTCACGTTTGTGGGACATATGACAGAACTTGGTTTTCAAAGCATTAAACTCTACTTGATTCTTATTGCCTCAACTAAGAATTCAGCCATGTCGTCATTCAATGATTGAAGCATGAACCTACGTTGCTCCATTAAGCTTGTGCATCACGCTAAATACGCAGTGTTGAAGTGAAAATCTGATGATGATGTTATCAGCGAAGCTATGTATAGGATTGAAAGTTGAAGATAGAAAATCATTAATGCATATTAGAATAAGTTTGGAAGGAAGAACCGAGCCCTGAGGGACACTAATATTAATTTTATAAGGAGAAGAAACCACACCATCCAATACGACACGCATTAAACGGTTGGCTAAGAAACTTTGAATCCAGGAGATAACAGATTCGCCCAAACCAATAGCTTTATAGACAAGTCCTGGCAACAACTTAAGGCCGATGCTCAGGATCGTACCTTGTGGAAGATAGTTGTTTCTATCCAATGCCCCTATAGGGGGTCTTAATAGGGATTTGATTTGATTGAATAGCTTTCAGTTTGGCTGACCTGTGATAGCTTATCCAGTCCAACGCAGGAGACTTGGTAATATGTTGTAATGCTAATGCCCCTCACACCTACTGGTCTAACACAGATTGTAACGATTGCAGTAAGTCAATTCTAGAATTTCTTACAATGAACAATCTAAATGCTTCTAAAGTTGGTAATAATCCCACCTTCATAAGAGTAAGTAAGAAGCGAGGTTATAGACTTGACTCTTGCAACTAACTCTAAATCACTAGTGGCCCGCAACTGGAGAGTTTCGAAAGAACTATCCTTGTCAAACCACATGTGGACAAGATTTGAAATAGTTGGAACAACGAAAAATAGCGAGTTTTATAGGAGTCCAGTAAGAACGGATTGGGTTAAATATCAGGAGCTAATAACCAGCTACCGGCAATAGTTCTTCACCCAATAAAAACACCAAATTCCTTAGATAGAAGAGCCCAACCTCATACAAGAGTTCATGCCCTCAGAAGTATAAATATAACGACCTTCATATTCTGAAGCTAACGTGACACAGACTGGGACAAATACCAAGCAGCACTTGCACTGTATAAAAACAGCTAAGAGCCGTCAAACAAAATTCATGGAAGAGATTCTGTGAAGAAATCGATCAACGTTACCACTAGGATAAAGAGGACTCTATCCAAAGACCCATACATGCCTGAATTATTAGATAAAGGCGATGGTTCATGGATGGGGTCTAAAGGCGAATCCTTAAACTTTTAATGCAAACGCATTTCCCCGGATGCTTTGAGCCCACGCCGCAAAGTTCATATGTCAATCGAATTCTAGCTAACTCAGAACTAGTAGATACAGTCGTGACACCAGAAAACAGGAATTACGTTCAGTTCCTTCAAACCTTACAAGTCACCAGAATGCGGATGAAGCAATAATTCAGTACCTGGTTCACATGTACACAGCATGCATCAGTCTTTGCCGACATACCGAAGTCATGGCAAGAGGTTAAGGTATTTTTCATACTCAAACCAGGCAGAACCTCCCATAACATCCCGAAGGCTTTCCGACCCATCAGCCTAACTTCAACCTACTTAAAGGCCTGGAAAGGCTGGTTGACAGCTACCTATGTGCAAATTTGAACGTCTTGGTCAGATGTCACTACTAACACGCCTATCTGAAAGGTAGATCCACTGACACCGCCTTGCATGTGACGGTAGCCGCCGTAGAGATAGCTTTCCATCATAAAGAGGTTGCACTCGGTGCCTTTCTAGGCGTGGAAGGCGCTTTTAACCATGTCAACATTGAAGCCATACTTGAGGACTTGCACAGCCATAGTTTGGAACCTCTCCTGACTGCATAGATAGCTAAGCTTCTTCGAAACAAGAAAAGGCTCTGTCTAGAAAGGAACGCCACAGAGCGGCATAATATCGCCTCTCTTCTGGATCCTAACAGTCCATTTTATATCCGAATGGCTACCCCACAATAACATATGCAGACGATCTTGTCATCATGCTAACTGGTAAGTTGGAACACTAGATAAAGGACTTACCATTAACCCTTAAAAACAGATCTGATCCTCTTCTCTAGAAGAAGAAGACCATATGTTTTCAATCCACCACATTCGGGGTAACACTATGGTTCTCGAATCAAGTTAAATATTTAGGTCTTATTCTTGATAGTAAATTATCCTCGAAGGCCAACATTCAAAAACGAGCAAAAAAAGGCTACCGTAGCCTTCTTCGCTTGCAAAAATACAATCGGCTTGAAATGAGGCCGATTTATTTGCTATGGCGAGCTGTTGTGGTGACCAGCGGTGGTACTAAAAACCAACCTAACATCTTTGCAGCTAATCCAACGAATGGCATGTCTGGGCATAACAGGTGCTCTTAGAACCACACCAACTGCAGCCCTGCAGGTAGTTCTCTCACTACCTCCACTTGATCTTTTTATAAGACAAACTGCAGGCCTAGCTGCCATTAGATTAAAAACCTCTAATTCGTGGCCAGCACCACAAATTGGTCATGGAAAAATTTTAAACATCATTAGAGACGAAAATTTCCTTTTAGATTGCGAGTATGATCGCATGAAACAACTGGAGGTTGAGAAACAGAAGTTTCACATTAAGTTTCCTGAACGAATCGAATGGGCAATAAACACGATACTCAGCACGTGTACAGATCCTCATTTCTATACGGACGGATCTAAAACTAACCAGCGAACAGGTGCAGGAACCACGACCTCACCATCCACACTTCCTTTCATCTTACAGAACAGAAGTGCACAAGAATTATTTTAGATATCCAGAACAGTCTCGGAAATTGTTACATTTTCTCGGACAGCAGGGCTGCTTTTCTGGCACTCCAATCCTACAGGACCACGTCCAAACTAGTGTCCATTTGTAGACACAGTTTGAATCGCCCAGCGGCTACAACTGAAGTATATTTAATTTGGGTACCGGGTCATAGCAACCTGGTTGGAAAAGACGCAGCAGTCACGATTACGCGCAAGAATCTGCAAACATCAATTCCACTAGGAAGTGAGTCGATGTAGCACCAACAGTTCTGAAGTGTAGCTTCAAACAAACTATTTTGAACTCTTTCTTAGCGGGGTGGCGGTAGCTGGGCAGCTGCAGAATGGCCAAATCCTTTTGGGAAGAACCGAATAAAAATATTACAGATCAGCTGTTACAACGTAGTCACTATAGCTTCCGAACTACTGTCGACCTGATCACAGATCATTGCTGGCTAAAGCTGCACGCATTTAAGCTGCGGATCGTGAGCGATAGCCTTTGCAGAAGTTGCGAGGAAGACGAAGAATCAATCGAACATTATCTTTGTCACTGTCCGCAAATCTCCAACAGCCGTCTTCTTTGTTTAGGCTTTAGGTTCTTCTCAGAACTAGACGACCTCAGAGGCGTCCAACATTCCAGCTTGCTTCGGTTCGCAAACCAGACCAAATGACTAGCACAGGAGGAGTAAAAACTATTTTATAACAAATAGGGGAAGCACAATTGGGCCAACTAGCCCCAGTGCATTGTGGTTCTACGAAACCACCTTCCTACAACCTAAACCTAAGATGTTTGCCTGGGATCTAACAATCAAATACCTGTTAAGACCCCCTATAGGGGCATAGGACAGAAACAACCCTCTTCCACAAGGCGCAATCCTGAGCATCGGCCTTTAGCATCTTTAATCTACAAAAATGAGAATATTACAGATCCTAGTAGAATTCACCATGGGATCTGCAATAACCTCATTTTTTGTAGATTAAAGATGGAATTAATGATGCAGAACTACCTCTGATAGAACGAACAAAATACCAGAAACTTTTACTACCCTTAGGGAATCTCAAAATTGTCTGGATTTACGGAGATTCCTCTTTTTTAAATTAATTCAATTAACATACATTTTTCATTAAAGAAAGCCTTTGAACTGGACTTGATTGGTTTGTAGCTTTGGGAGATGAAAAGTCTCATGCCCAACAAAATGGTCTCATTTACTGCGGCAGAAGCATACTCTACACCTCTGTTGACCAATCAAATGAATGATAAAATTTCTTAAGACTTAACCAATCGGCACTTCCGTAATACCATACCAACTTTTTTAGAGTTGGAGTGATTGGTGTTGAGATGGTGACTGGGAAGCGGACGGAAATTAAGCAATGGTCTGAGCTTCCGAGTGGAGAATTAACAGAAGCCGAGTGTTTAGCTGGGTCTGAAGTTAAGAAAAGACCAAGAAGATAAAAATAACTTTTTTGACTTTGAAATTTGATATGGGAAGTAAGTTTGTAGTACTTACTTTATTCAACTACTTTACTTTTTATAAATTAATAAATCGTAGTAAAAGATAAAATATTTCACTTAGGTTTTTATGACATAAAAAATAATGTTAGTCGAAAAATAAATATCGTTGAAAAATGTTGTAAAAAAATAAAATAAAAATAATTTTAAGTGTTGATAATAATAAATAATTATATAAGTGTTATTAAATACTAAATAATATAATTTGTTTATATTAAATTAAAAATAAATTTAGTGATTTTGAGTCTGACATTTTTTTTAAATATTTAACGAGATTCTAGTCATTAAAAGTTGTTGGAATGAAAATAAGAAATATATTGAAAGAATCTCACCGGATAACTGACAATAAGTTTATGGGTTCCTTTCAAAGCAGAAATAAAAAATATAATAAAAAAGTGCGTTTATTTTTTTTCCGATCGCGATGTTAATGCAGTGAATTTCACAACCGTAGGTCGTATTAATTGTTTATAAAATAGGAGCTTGGATTTTCTAACAACAGCTTACTACTGCGTTTATATATTTTTGCGATAATAGTTATGCAAAGGTCCAATAAGTATACATTATTTCGTCTAATAAAATTTTTAAGCAATTAAACAAATAAACGCACTAAAAAAGTAATAGTTATATAGTGGTAAACACATTTCGATAAATTTACTTCTACAGCTTAGAGGAGTGTTACCGAAAATTGGAATCAATACTTTTAATAGTCGCTGCTTTAAATTATATAATGGTTGCATAGATGTAGCTGCTAAATTTGTATTCAATCTTATAACCATAGCCCATGTAAGACAAGGAAATTTTACTGATTTACATTGTGACCAGAAAGTACCGACAATTTGTAAATAAAAACATAACAGAATTCAAATCATATGATACTCTAGATGAGATGGAAATATCTTTAATATACCGGAAAATATGTCATCTCAAATTCTTTCGAATAGTGAATAGAGACTTTGCATTTGTATGGGAGGTGGCAGAGGAAGTGGAGCGTTTAAGATGATTTTGAAGCTGCTTATCATCATCCTTATCACCATGCTTTGATTCAATTTCAAAGTCGATAGCTCTCATATACTTGAAGGAGAAATGCTTTTCTTGAATTTATAATACAGATATTTGTATGGGAGGTGGTAGAAGGAGTGGAGTGGAGCTCATAATTTTTTCTAACACTTATTTCAATTATTAAGAAACAAATTCCGGCAAAATTTGAAGTTTGTACTTTTTCTAGTTTGAATGGAAATCGATAAAATGCATTTAACAAAAATTATGCCTTTGTATGAGAGGGGGTAGAAGGACTGTACGGATCAAAACAAATTTATTTCGCATAATTAATATTTCTATTTGTATACTTTTTACAAAATATGAAGTTGATAGCTTTAACAGTTTCGAAGAAAAATAATTTAATTTAAATTTCAAAATTTTGTGAAATTTGTATGGGAGGGGGTGGAAGGAGTAAGGTGAAGTTGATAATTATTTTTAAAATAAATTGCAATTAAAGTAAAATTAATTCTGACAAAATTTCGTCTTTTCAGCTTTGCTAGTTTCAATGAAAATCGAAAATATGTATTTTTCAAAATTGTCCATTTGTATGGGACGGGGTAGAAGGAGTAAGGGGATCGGGTCAATATTCCGTGATATTAATGACATCTATATCATAATACTTTGACTTAAATTTCAATTTGATAGCTTAAATAGTTTCAAAGAAAAATCAATTTCTTAATATTTCAAAATTTCATGAAATTTGTATGGGAGGGGGTAGAAGGAGTGGGGGGATGTAGCCCATTCACGAACTTAAAGTTACTTACTCTAGCTCAAAGCTTTCGAGAGTTATGCTGTAGACAAACGGACATACAGACAGACGGACAGACGGTCACTCGGAATTGGGGTTTTTGAGCGACAACAAATATTTCTGTACTTTTGGCGGATCTGTGCGAGCGTTATTTCTTAGCGTTACAAACGGTAGGGCAAACACGATATACTCTCAGATTTCATCTAGAGTATAAACATAATAGATTTATGATTGGGCGTAAAGCCCCTTCCCCAACCTTCCCAATACCATTCCTTCCCTCCATGACTGTGCTTGTGCATTGCACATAAAGGCCGAAATTGCCTATAACACAGGTCATTCTGTAAAAAAAAAAAAATATGATACTTTAGATGAAACAGGAAAGAGTTTATTGTACCAGAAAATAGGTAATCTCAAATTCTTTCGAATAGTGAATAGCGACTTTTGTATGGGAGGTGATCAAACCCCTCCTTCTGCTTTTACCCCCTCCTATACAAAAGGTTTGTAATTTTTGTAACACTGAACGTAGTATACGAAATGTTTCATGCTGAATTTAAAGTTTGTAGCTTTCATAATTTTCGAGGAAATTGCACAAATTTGTCTGAATTTATGGCATTTGTATGGGAGGTGGCAGAGAAAGAGGGAGGTTTTGGATGATTTTGAATCTGCTTATCAATATCCTAATCACATTGCCTTGTTACTCATATGTTCGAAGGAGAAATACATTTCTTGAATTTTCAATACAAAAAATTGGATGAGAGGTGGTAGAAAGAAGAATCCAAGTTCATAGTTTTTTTAGCATTTATTGCAATTATTAAGGGACAAATTCTGGCAAGTTTGAAGTTTGTAATTTTCCTAGTTTCAATGAAAATTGATTAAATGCATTTGCCAAAAATTGTGCATTTGTATGGGAGGGCGTATCGAATCGAAACCAAATTTTTTTTACAACAATGATATTTGTAATAGTATACTTTTCTTAAAAATTGAAGTTGATAGCTTTGACAGTTTTGAAGAAAAATAATTTAATTGAAATTCGGAAATTTCTTGAAATTTGTGTAGAAGGTGATAGAAAGAGTGAGGTGAAGTTGATAGTTTTCCAAAATTGGTTGCAATTGTAATAAAATTAATTATGACAAAGATTAGTTCTTTTAGCTTTGCTAGCCGCAAAGAAAATCGAATAAATGCATTTTTGAAAATTGTGCATTTGTATGGGAGGTGGTAGAAGGAGTGAAAGGATCAAATCAATATTTTTTGACGTCAGTAATATTCACATCATTATACTATGACCTAATTTTCAAGTCAATAGCTGAAATGGTTTTGGAGAAAAATCAATTTCTCTCAAATTTCATCCAGAGTATAAGGAGAGTATGTGGTTTGCATGTCAAGCTCGTAGACCCATATCTCACCACCAGTTATAATACGCTTCATGAATTTGGGATCAGAGTTCGCAAGATCAAACATGTCCAAAGTGACCTACCTGTTCACTTACTTACTTTTTTTTTAAGAAAATTCAGCTTTATTGGAAAGATTCGATAAAGGACGCGTTTCATGGCCAAAGTATCCACGAAAATCGAACGAACGGACTCGGAAGAGATGTCGAGCTTTCCTCTCTAACACTGGTATGAAGATTCCCGAGAACTATTTCCATCACTTTTTGAATGTTTTCGTCAGTTGAAGAGGTCGGAGGTCGTCCAGAACGAGGTATGTCTTCAAGGATCCCTCGACCTCCTTAAAGGCATTGTACCACTCGTAGGCTCGTGTTTTTGATATTACTGAATCATCGTAAGACTTTTCCAACATTCGCAACGGTTCCGCACACGAAAATTGGTTGGAAACACAAAATTTGAGACAAATTCTTTGTTCCATATTTTTATCCACAGTAAAAATCGTCATGGACTACTGAAGTGCACCCATTTCACCAGCTTATTCTTCTTAAAATGGCGCTACAGCCCAAATCGGACCTTGGCCTCCTGATATTCAGGTTCCTTAAAATTTTTTGTTATTACTTATTGTGAAAGGATTGTTAGCCCTTCGCACAACCCTCTTTCTACGAATTATTCATTTTCGTAGATTGAGGTGACCAAGGTATATCCAAGTAGGCAATGGACTGAGCTCACGACCTTCGTAATACAATACCAACACGATACCCACTAGGCTATACCCATTCCACCAGCTGCTGTAAACAAACTGATTAACGAACCGCGCTAATTTTTGGGATTGTAATTAAGGACATTCCTACCTGCTTACCAAAAAAAAAGATTTTGAAATATCATTCCCCAGGGTAATTTTATTTACAAATTGTCGGTACTTTCTGGTCACAATGTAAATAGTGGCGGCAAAGTGTAGCTTGCTTGAACAACTTGCGAATATGCAGTACCAATTAACATAAAGAAACGAACGTGTGCTGAATAGAAGACGTTCATAATTCGGAAGCGATCAAGTTCAGCTGAGCGATGTACAGCGATAATAGCACGATGGGATTTAATTAAGTGAAATTAAAAATTGTTGATCATAAAGCAAAATAGTAAATATTGTGTTTTGTTAACTATAAAGTGCACTGAACCTCAATATTAACGTAGTGACTAAAATATAAATATATCCAAGCATAAAAAATTAAACGAAGATTATTTTTAATGTGTGTGCTTCTTGTCAAAAATATTCACTTCAACGAAGTTAGTGGAACGTAACAACGACGTTGTAGGAACGTAAAAATCATCCACATGGTATCTGGCTCGCAATAAGAATTTCACAATCGTGTAAACTCCGAAAATCACTGTGAAAGAAATTCATCTAACTTCTAATAAATTAATAATTAAAAAATTTTAATTTATATTTCTTAGTTAAAAGTCTAGTTGAACAAAACAACCAAATAATTTCTAAGAAAAATACAATAATACTAACTAGTACACCGGCTGAATACATCAATAAAATTGATGCGAATTGATTAAGCGTTAATGATTCAAAATCGTGACTTTTACCCAATGATTTTGAAACGTAGGCCAATCCTTTTCTCTCCCAATAGTCCAAAATACCACCTTCAAACAAACGCAAAACGAATTCGTTCAGAACATCGAAAAGTGGCGATCCTCTTTTAACCACAAATGAATAACGATCTTCAGCTAGAATTAAATCAGTTTACTATCTGTTGATTCGGAAAATTAAATTCAAAAAACCACCAAAAGATTTCGTCTTATGATATACAAATTGTCTTCGCTCTTGCATGTAATTTGCAAGCATTTCTCCAATAAGAAATGCATTCTCGCCAGATCCTTGCAAGAGTTTTTCAAATAGTATCTCATCCGAAACGCCATATAATCTATTTTCGAGAAGTTTTGTTAAAGCAGGACCGCCAAGATTTCTCCTAAAAATTAAATAATTATTTTAAAAACTCAATGTAATAAAACAATTCAATTTACGCTGAAAAAAATGTCGCATAATCACGAAAAGTGTAAAATTTCCAATTGGTTTTTTGAATAGCCTCCGTTGGTTCATTAATGTCTTTATGCCTTAGCGGCAGAATAAGGCTTGTAATAAATTCGCCGCTAGTCAAAATTGCTATAAACATCGAGAAAAATAGCCACGATGCTAGCCCAATTCGAATTGATGTCATCTGACTCTTAATGGAAATTCCTTGTGCCAATAAAATTGCAATAAAGTTAGCAAATATTTTCACGAAGCTAGCTTTCAATCGAAATACTGCATAAGATAGTCGAAGAAAAATAGTTATTACTATGACTATAAGAATAATACTGCCTCCCAAGAAGTTCCTGAATGGTCGGAGTAGTAATGAATATTGCGGAACAAAGCCTGCTTTCGGTACTAAGAAAAGAACCTTTGTAATTCGTATTGGATAGGTGTAGTCGAATAAGTAGGAGCGATCAACATTTCTTCGAATCGTATTTAAATCTGTTTCTCCGTGAAAAATATCCAATTCATTTCCATATCGTACTATCGAAGCAGTATCATTCAGGAAGATTTCGAATCCAAAAGTTGCATTGGTAAATATCTTCAAGCTGTAGGTGGCATTGCAATATTTTATAAAAGGTTCGATAATTTCAACGCAATCGCCAACCCAAATCCAGCGGTGATTCCAAAACACTTGCATTGCATTCGGGATCACTGCGAAATAAGACACTTTAATCGGATATCCAAAAACGTTTCGAAAAGGGTCTTCGAATCTGCGATTTCTTGTTCGCACTAATCTGCTCCTGTGAAACGGCTGAAATGCTACAAGATCGCATCCTGTTTTTTTCTCTCTGCACAAGATTTTAATGTTAAAAATAGAATTTTTCAAGAATCCATCGAATATTTCGTCTGCCTCAGTTCCATTAAGTTTTCCCGAAATTATCACCAATATCTTCGACCGATTTACGATTGAAGCTGATTCCAAATGTTGACTTACGATTAATGGAACATTTTTCAAACTATCCGTACAAATCACAAAAACGAAATTATTGTTAAAAGAAATTTGAGGCCTTTTAAACTTTATAGTGAATGTCGTAGCAGCCGTTATTAATGGAATTTGTGTATTTTTTATAATTTTATTAAGGAAATTTCCATCACTTGAATTTTGAAATATATAAATTTGATATGAGTCACTATAGTGCAGTATTTGTTCAAAACTATGCAGATATTGACTTACTGACGGGTTCTTGTTAAGTTTGAAATTCGCGAACTGCACCGTATTTACACATGCTAAACAATTTAAAACGATAAGAAAGAAACACGTAATCCGCAACATTATAGGATAATACTGACGTGAATTCTACTTGAGAATGACACGTGAAATAGCAAATGGTTACGTATGTATAATAACAATATTTCATTTCTTCAAGTCACTTACCTTAATTGAAAAGATAATTAATTTCTGAATAAAACGATGAGAGGTTGACTAATAGTCCTAATAGAGCAAGAGCCCTAGTACAAAAAATAACAACGCAAAGCGACAAGAATATGAAGTGCATACAATGACGCAGTGCACCTAAGACGAAGGACGAACAATGAATTTCTAAAACTGGTCCGAGTCCTGCGTAATGAGTCGAAAAATTTGAAGGTACAGACACAAAACTGATGTCATTGGAAAGGTCTAGCTGAGCACTTTACAAAAATATAATTAATTTTCTAATAATTTGTTGCCTTTGAAACAGAAATGGTAAATTAGTAATTTAAATTTAATAAAATTTTGTGTAAAATTTTTACAAAACAGTTGATATTTTCGAGAAAAAATAAATATTCAAGGGCTTTCCAATGACACCAAGCTTATCCTCGAATAATTTTTCGGTTCCACTGCACAGGACACGTTTGGCATCGGATTTGGAAATTTATTTTTCGCTATTCGTCTTAGTTACACTGCGTTCTATCATTATAAACACTTTGTATCCTCGTTGCTTTCCGTTGTTATTCTTTGTTCTAGGGCTCTTGAACTGTAAGGAGAGTACAAAGTGCTTCTGTATGACGGCAACAAAATAAATGGCTGATTTATAGTAAAATAACACTACGAAGGGGTTTTTGATCAAATAAAACATATGTGGTGACATTTTGGTATATTGATTTCCAGACCAGAAAAATTATCCAGATTCTGCTGTAATAATTCCTCTACCACAAGTGCATTAATGGCTTCAAATATTTTGCTGCCACCCGCAAATAGTAAATAAACTGCCAACAAGTCGGGCGAAACTTTATTATTCTTGGGACAAGTTGCGGATGTGTGGAAAGTCAATATGCAGGTTAGAGTAGTTAGGGAAGGCTAAGTGAAAGGGAGTTATTGGGCAGGGCTGTTGTCAATTTAACAATATTTCATTCATTTCTGCAAGTTTGGGTTTTTATGCGGGGAGGAGGAGGGGTAAGGGTGGGTGGATGTTAATAGCTTTTTAATTAATTGCTTGAATCACGTCCAATATCCTCTGTATAGAATGTGTTTCATAGACGAAGTTGCATAGAATTTTCATAAAATTCGGTGTATTTTACATTCACGAAACCGAACATTTGTATGGGAGGGGGTAGAGAAGGTAGGGGAATCGTAAAATTTGATATGTAGTTTTATTTCGCTTCTCTTGTAAGGTGCTTGTACAAAATTTCAAGTTCGTAGCTTTTAATTTGATGGTTATTAGTTGATTCAATGAAATAGGTAGAAATGATACTTTTGTATGGGAGGGGGTAGAAGGGCAAGCGCGATTTCAAAACTTTTAAAGGAATTTCATTTCAATTATTTTTATAAGTTTTTAGGCAAAATTTGAAATGCATAGCTTTTAAGAGTTAGCTGATAGCTGAATTCTTAAAAATGCTCGAAAAAATAATTTTGTACGGGAGGGGGTAGAAGAGGTAAGGGAATTGCAAAATTTGTGACGCAATTTTATTTCCTTTTTCTTGTAAGCTGCTCGTACAAAATTTCAAGTTCGTAGCTTTTAAATTGTTGGTTATTAGTTGATTTAATGAAATTGGTCGAAATCATACTTTTGTATGGGAGGGGGTAGAAGGGCAAGTGTGATTTTGAAACTTTTAAAATAATTTCTTTGCAAATATTTTTATAAGTTCTTATGCAAAATTTCAAATGGATAGCTTTTAATAGTTAGGTGATAATTAATTTCTTAAAAATGGTCGAAAAAATAATTTTGTATGGGAGGGGGTAGAAGTTTTGAAGGTATTCGACCAGTTAATATTTTATACTTTTAGGGATTTTTTTTAAATGTATTTCCCAAATTTTCAAGTTTCTACACTAAAAGTACATCCAAAAAATTTTAGTTTTCGTGTTTTTTTTTCGTTGCACATGAAACAGCTTGTGCCCATTAGACCGGGGTGGTCGGTTCATAACAATTGTGGATCAAATTATTATTTTTTTTCTATGTATATCAAATAGATGTATTTACATGCAAAATTTAAAGTTTCTATCTTTGAGCAGAGTCCTAAAAAATTCACTCAAAATTTTCGACATTTTTGCTTACCACCTCCCTCCCTTTACACCCCCTAACTTAAAATTTTTATCAAAATTATAAATTATGTAGTTCTATAATCTGACAAATTTTCAATTCGATATCTGTACTCAATTTTGAGATATAATGATTTCTAATTTTGAAAAGTGCACCATTTTTCAAATGCTCCCCATTTCACCCCACTACTATTATGACCAAATTTTATATTTTTTTTGTATTTCGCTAGTATAGCTTAGTATATGTTTTAAATTTCAATTACATAGCTTAAGAGATAGTTGAGATATTAATTCTTAAGTGTTTTTCCTTGCACCCCCCCGACCCTTCCCCTTACAATAATAAGCCTATTTCTAAGCTGATTCTGGTGGATCTATACGCCATCTTAATTGTCCCAAAATATGAATTTTTTATGGTAAGAAGTTTCGAAGATATAACCATTTCAAAAAAAGATTCGGCCGACAATTTGTTTTTAGCCCTCCCTTTACGGACGCCAATGGATAAAAAAATTAAATTATTTTTGGAATATGTCCCACAGCTCTCTCCATACGTGTGCTGATTTTCATCTTTCTATCTGCATTCGTGGTGAAGATATTAGCAAGTGTATATTTCGACTTTTTCCACCCCCCCGCCTCCCCCTTCCACCACACACTCCCCAAAATTTGGATAATGGAGCTCACTTACCAAGTTAATAACCCACCCAAAAATCAACATTCTATCTTTAACGGTCTTGGAGGTATGAGTCCATATGTACGGCGTACGGCGGGACGGATTTTTTTTTTTGCTTTTTTAGGCTAATTTAGTCATGAAACGCGAAAAAACAAAATTTCAGGGTAGCAAATTTTTTTTTTTTTCTGTGTCGATCACAATACTTTATTATTAAAATAATAAAGTAAAATTATTATCAAAAAAGAAGGAACTAAAGTCGGTAATGAAGAGTAAAAGCAGCAACGGGTAGGAGTGATCCTAGAGGGACGCCAGATATGGCACATGTTATCTTACGTCCGTATTGCGTTTCAATTAGGAATACAAGGATTTCAGTACCCGTTTCATGTAATAAATTCTATGCTTTTGAATAGCGCGTGCCGTGACAGAAATTTTCTGTTCGAATTAAATGGAAATGACACATATATGGCAGGAAATTTAATTTTGCTAGCCACATAAAAGAAGCGAAAAATAATAGTTATTTATTAAAAGTCCCACAAAAATCGTAGTTGGATGCAAAAAGGGGAGTTAATAACAAAAAGCCCCGCAGGGCTATTTAAAACCTAGTTCTGTGCGTAGTTGTAGTTGGATGCGAAAAGGGGAATTAATGATCAACATAGCAGAATTATGATTGGGCGTAAAGCCCAATTATATGATACTTTATTTAAAATGGGAATTAGTAAATATTGTATGGGAGGTAGTAGAAGCAGGGAGCAGGGTTTTAAATTTTGTGTATGACACCGAACGTGGTGTTGAACATTTTTCGTGCTGAATTTAAAGTTTGAAGTATTCATTATTTTCAAAGAAATTGGACATAGTTTTCTTGAAATTAGAGCATTTGTATGGGAGGTGGCAGAGGATGATTAGATTAGATGATATTAAAATTGCTTTTCGACATCCGTATCACCATGCTTTCTTTTAATTTCAAAGTCAATAGCTCTCATATGTTCGAAGGAGAAATGCTTTTCTTAAATTTAGACGAAGTAAATTCTATGAATTATCGGTGTATTTTATGTTCTTGAAACCATACATTTGTATGGAAGAGGTACAGGAGGTGAGGTATTCGCTCCCTTCCTTCCAAAAGTTTTGATGCGGTTTGTTAAGTTTGTTTTGAAAAGTGTTCGTACAAAATTTCAAGTTCACAGTTGTTGTTTATTAGTTGATTTGTTGAAATTGATCGAAATCATACTTTTGCATGGTGGAAGGGCAGAGGGGATTTCAAAACTTGTGATCCATTTTGATCTGAAATATTTATGCTCTAGATGAAATCTGAAAGTATTGTAAGTTTGCTCTAAAGTTTGTAACGCTAAGAAATAAGGCTCGAAAAAAAATGGACCATTCAGAAGTTCATATAATCACTCAAAAATCTCAAAACCGGATGTCCATGCGCTCTCTAGCTTGAGAACGCGTTATGTACAATTTCAGTAAATCCAATAAACTAATTTTCTCAGTACCTATTAAATTTTTGAATCCTACATTTTGTATAAAATATTTTGATAGCAACTTTAGCGTGATGAGAAAAAATTAGTTCAATGTCGTCGACCCCTGTGCCACTTCCCCTACAAAATTTGTTGAAATCAAAAAATTTCTCTTTTATCTAGAGTATCGTACGATTGGGCTTTACTTATGTTTCCTTTGTGTATATCAAATGGACATGTGCAAAATTTTAACTGTGTATCTTTTACCAGAACCCTAAAAAACTAGTGACAGTTTTCGACATTTTGGCGAATACCTCGATCCTCTAATACCCACCATCTTAAATTTTTTACAAAAATTATAGATCATATAGCTCTACAATTTGACAAAAATTTTGTGATGTAACGGTTTGATATTTTGAAGTGCATCATTATACTCTAGATGGAATCTGAGAGTGATATAAGTTTGCTCTAAGGTTTGTAACGCCAAGAAATAAGGCTTGGAGAAAAAAATGAATGATACAGAAGTTCATAAAATCACTCAAAAATCTCAAAACCGGATGTCCGTCTGTCCGTCCGTCCGTCCGTCCGTCCGTCCGTCCGTCCGTCCGTCCGTCTGTTCGCTCTCTAGCTTGAGAACGCGTTGAGCTAGAAAGTTCAAATTTTGTACACGTCGTTTTTGACAAAAAAGTAAGGTCAAGTTCGTGAACGGGCCAAATCGCTCCACCCCTTCTACCCCCTCCCATACAAAATGACACAATTGCGCAATTTGACAATTAACGGATTTGCTCGAAAAGTATAAAAGCTATTGGCCTGAAATTTAGAATATATTACTTTTCTGATAATATCAATCTACCGTATAAAAATTATGCATATCCTCCCTCTCCTTCTACCACCTCCCATACAAAGTGTACTTATCATGAATTACTATAAGCCAATTTACTCAGTGTGTATAAAATTTAGCGGGCTGAAATTATGCACCATATATTTATTTAAAATTGTTAGTAAAACCAAAAAAATTAGACGATTAGCTTTACCCCCTCTACCCCCTCCCATACAAAATGACCCAATTTCGCAATTTGACAATAAATGGATTTAATCGAAAAGTATAAAAGCTATTAGTCTGAATTTTGGAATATATTACTTTAATAATTATATAAATATACAGTAGACAAATTATCTGCGTCCTCCCTCTCCTTCCACCCCCTCCCATACAAACTACACTTTTTCATAAGATGCTCTAAAACATTTTTCTCAGATCATATAATATTTATCGATCTCATATTTTGTAATAAATACTTAATTAGTATTATCACTAAGATCAGAAAAAAATATTTGATTAGCTTCACCCCTTCTACCCCCTCCCTCCATACAATATGACACAGTTTCACAACTTCACAAAAAATCGATTTTCTTGAAAAGTATGAATGGTACTAGTCTGAAATTTAAGGAATGTCAATTTTATAATATTCCCAGTTATTTCTTAAAAAATCACTAAAATCCCCCCACTTTTTCTACCACCTCCCATACAAACTGCACATTTTCACTAAATCTAACACAATAATTTTCTCAGCTCCTATTCAATTTTTGGAGTAAGCATTTTGTATAAGACATTTTTATAGCTACTTTAGCATGATGGGGAAAAAATTAGTTCAATGCTATCACCCCTTCTAACACTCCCAATACAAAATTTCTTGGGATCACAAAAAAATCTATTTCATCTAGAGTATCGCAAGATTGCGCTTTACGCGCAATCGTAGCCCTGTTATGTTTTTTAATTGCTCTCCATTTCCCCCCCACCACTATCATGACCAAATTTTATATACATATATTTATATTATTATATATATATTTGTATTCCGCTAATATATGATTTTAGTTTAAATTATATAGCTTAAGAGATAGCTGATATTAGTTTTAAGTGTTTTTCTTTGCACCCAATTAGGTGGCATACAGTTCCACTATAATCTACTAAAAGTGAGGCCCATAATTATAATTATGATTATAATTATGGGCCTCACTTTTAGTAGATTATAGTGGAACTGTATGCCACCTAATTAATCATAAAATAAAATTTTTTTGGTTCAAGTAGTTCCGAAGATATAATCATTTGGAAAAAAAATTTCGGCCAATAATTTGTTTTTAGCCCCCTCTTCGGACCCCAATGGATAAAAAAATTAATTATTTTTAAAATTTGTACCGCAACCCTTTCTAGACCAATGCGGATTTTCAGCATCATCTCTGCATTCGTAGTGGAGATATTAGCAAGTGTAGTGTTTGACTCTTTCTAGCCCCTGCCTTCCACTTCCACCTGACACTCCCTAAAATTTAGAAAATGGAACTAACCCAATCAACAGTCCACCCAAAAACGAACATTCTACCTTTAACGATCTCGGAGATATGAGTTCATATGTAGAGCGTACGTCAGACGGCGTACGGACGGACGGATTTTTTTTTTTTTACATTTGAAGGCAAATTTAATCACGAAAAGCGAAAAAAAAAAAAAAATTTTTTTTCTATGTCGATCATAATAGTTTAGTTAGTTAGTTAGTTTTCGCTATAGCAAAGATATTACCGTTCAAATAATTTTAAGCACTTTTTTCACTTTTCTGAATGCACTTTTTTCAACGCACTTATTTAATTAAAATTGTTACTTTTTTTTGTGTCAAATTCTGCGATGTTCACTCGTTCACTTTATCTGTCCATTGTGTGATTCAATTCAGCCGTTTTTGTTTTTTCTCGAATCACTATAGTTTTTTGTTTTTGCGATCCCGGTTGAGCCCCTAAGTTGTGCGCTCCAAAGAAAACAGCCACCCTTGTATAGTTCAAACCAGTTTCGAAAATGAAAAAGATAATAAAACACAACAGATTTATGATTGGGCGAAAAGCTCAAGATGAAATAGGACACATGTAGATAATTGTACCGGCAAATAAGTCATCTCGAATTCTTTCGAATAGTGAATAGTGACTATGGGAGGTGGTAAAAGCAGATGGGGAGGTTTTTAATTTTATTTATTATTCTAATAATAAAGTACTGTGATCGACCCAGAAAAAAAATTTCCAGCCTTGAAATTTTGTTTTTTTTTCGCGTTTAGCCTAAGAATACAAAAAAAACATAACAGGGTACGATTGGGCATAAAGCCCAATCGTGCGATACTCTAGATGAAAGAGAAATTTTTGTATCTTAAGAAATTTTGTAGGGGAAGTGGTAGAGGGGGTGACGACATTGAACTAATTTTTTCACATGACGGTAAGGTTGCTATCAAAATGTTTTATACAAAATTTAGGATTTAAAAATTTAATAGGTACTGAGAAAATTAGTGTATTGGATGTAGTGAAGTAGTACAGTTTGTATGGGAGGTGATAGAAGGAGGGGCGAGTTTTTAATGACTTTTAAGAAATAACTATAAATATCATGCTTTTGACATGTCTTAAATTGCAGATCAGTAGTATTCATACTTTTCATGAAAATCTACTTTTTATAAAGTTGTGAAATTGTGTCATTTTGTATGGGAGGGGTAGAAGGGGTAAAGCTAATCGCCTAATTTTTTTTTGATTTTACTAATAATTCTAAATAAATATTTAGTGCACAATTTCAGCTCGGTCAATTTTATACGCACTGAGTAAATTGGCTTAGAGCATTTCATGAAAAAGTGCAGTTTGTATGGGAGGTGGTGGAAGGAAGGGGAGGACTCAAATAACTTTTGTACAGTAGATTTATATCATCATAAAAGTAATATATTCCAAATTTCAGATCAATAGCATTTATATTTTTCGAGCAAATCTGTTTATTGTGAAATTACGAAATTGTGTCATTTTGTATGGGAGGGGGTAGAAGGGGTACAGCTAATCGTCTCATTTTTTTTGGTCTTAATAATAATTTTAAATAAATATTTCTTACACAATTTCAGCTTGATAACTGTTATACGCACTGAGTAAATTGGTATAGAGCATTTCATGAAAAAGTGCAGTTTGTATGGGAGGTGGTGGAAGGAGAGGGAAGACACAAATTGTTTTTATAGAGTAGATTGGAATCATCATAAAAGTATTACACTCCAAATTTCAGATCAATGTCATTTGTACTTTTCAAGGAAATCCGTTTATTGTTATTTGTATGGGAGGGGGTAGAAGGGGTGGAGCGATTTGGCTCGTTCACGAACTTCACCTTACTTTTTTGTTAAAAACGACGTATACAAAATTTGAACTTTCTAGCTCAACGCGTTCTCAAGCTAGAGAGGACACGGACGGACAGACGGATAGACAGACAGACAGACAGACGGACGGACGGACGGACATCCGGTTTTGAGATTTTTGAGTGATTATATGAACTTCTGGATCATTAATTTTTTCCTCCGAGCCTTATTTCTTGGCGTTACAAACTTTGTGGCAAACTTATAATACTCTCAGATTTCATCTAGAGTATAAAAATCCGTCCCGCCGTACGCCGCACATATGGACTCATATCTCCGAAGCCGTTAAAGGTAGAATGTTCGTTTCTGGGTGGATTGTTAAATGGGTAAGCTCCATTAAATAAATTTTTGGGAGTGTCAGGCAGAAGGAGGAGGCGGGGAAGGGAAAGAGTCGAAAAGTACACTTGCTAATATCTCCACTACGAATGCAGATAGGAAGCTGAAAATCAGCATAGGTATAGATAGGGTTGTGAAACAAACTTTAAAAATAATTTAATTTTTTTCTCCATTGGCGTCCGAAAAGGGGGGAAACTGAAAACAAATTATCGGTCGAATTTCGAAATTACTTACCATAAAAAATTAATATTTTGGGACCACTAAGGCAGATCCACCAAAATTAGATTAGAAAGAGGCTAGTTATTGTAAGGGGTAGGGTCAGGGGGAGAGGGGGTGTAAAGAAAAACACTTAAAATTGAATATCTCAACTATCTCTTAATACATAACTTAATAGATAGTTGAGATATTGAAACTTGAAATATATATACATTTAAAAAATGATGCACTTTCCAAAATTTCAAACCGTTATATCTCAAAACAGATATCAGATATCAAATCAAAAATGTGTCATATTGTAGAACACGTAGTCTTTAAATTTGGTAAAAATTTTAAGTTGGGGGTGTAAGGGGAGAGAGGTGATAAGCAAAACTTCAAAACCTTTACCACCTCCCATACAAAATTATTTTTTTCGACCATTTTTAAGAAATTAATTATCACCTAACTATTTAAAGTTATCAATTTAAAATTTTTCACAAGAACCTTTAAAAATAGTTGAAACGAAATTACGTCAAAAGTTTTGAGATCGCGGCTACTCTTCTACCCCTCCCATACAAAACTATGATTTAACCAATTTCAATAAATCAGCTAGTAACCAACAAATTAAAAGCTACGAACTTGAAATACTTGTACGAGCACCTTACAAGAGAAACGAAATAAAATTGCATCATAAATTTTACGATTCCCTTACCTCCTCTGAAACTGACTTTATATGCAAAGAATATTGGCCGTTATTCAAGCAATCAATTGAAAAACTAACCTCCACCCACCCTTTCTATCACCCCTAACCACTCCCCTTATAAAAACCCAAACTTGCAGAAATAAAAGAATGAAATATTGATTATTCACATATACTGGAGCTATTGATCGTATACCCAATTAAGTATTAAATTGATAACAGCCGTGCCCCCTTTCACTTAGTCTCCCTAACCACTCAAACCTGCGTATTGACTTTCCACGCATCCTCAATTTGTCCCAAGAATAATAAAGTTGAGCCCGACTTGTTGGCAGTTTATTTTTATATAACATCGAACGCAGTATACAAAATATTTCATGCTGAATTTAAACTTTGCGGCTTGGACGAAATTGAACAATTTTTTTCTGAATTTATGGCATTTGTATGGGAGGTGGCAGAGAAAGTGGAAGGTTTTGGATAGTTTTGAATCTTTTGAAGCTTATCAATATCCTAATCACATTGCTTTGCTAAAATTTTAAAGTCGATAGCTCTCATATACTCGAAGAAATACTTTTCTTGAATTTCCAATAAAAAAAATTGTATGGGAGGTGGCAGAAGGGGTGAAGTTTATATTTTTTATAACATTTATTGCGAATATTAAGGGACAAATTCTGGCAAAATTTTAAGTTTGTACTTTTTCTAGTTTCAATGAAAATCGATTAAATGCATTTACCAAAATTGTGCACTTGTATGGGAGGGGATAGAAGGAGTATTCGAATCAAAAACAAATTTTTCGACATCAATAATATTTCTAATAGTATACTTTTCTCAAAATTTAAAGTTGATAGTAGTTTTGAAGAAAAAGAATTTAATTGAAATTCGGAAATTTTGTGAAATTTGTATGGGAGGAGCTAGAAACAGCGAATTGAAATTGATGGTTATTCCAAAATTGGTTACAATTGTATTAAAATAATTATGACAAAAATTGGTTATTTTAGCTTTGCTAGTAGCAATGCAAACCGAATAAATGCATTTTTGAAAACTTGTCAATTGTATGGGAGGAAGTAGAAGGAGTAAGGGGATCAGATAAATATTTCTTGACGTTAATGATATTTATATCATTATACAATGACCTAATTTTCAAGCCAATAACTGAAACGGTTGAATCAAAACCAAATTTTTCAACATCAATGAAATTTGCAATAGTATACTTTTCCCAAAATTTAAAGTTGATAGCTTTGACGGTTTTGAAGAAAAATAATTTAATTGGAATTCCAAAATTTCGTGAAATTTTTTTGTGAGGTGGTAGAAATAGTGAGATGAAGTTGATAACTTTTTCAAAATTGGTTGCAATTGTAATAAAATTAATTATGCTTTTGTTCCAAATTGCAGATCAGTAGCATTCATACTTTTCAGGAAAATCGACTTTTTATTAAGTTGTGAAATTGTGTCAGGTTGTATGGGAAGGGGTAGAAGGAGTGAATGTAATCATCTAATTTTTTTGGTCTTAAAAATAATTTATATAATAAATATTTCGTGCACAGGACTCAAATAAATTTTGTACATTAGATTTATATCATTATAAAAGTAATATATTCCAAATTTCAGATCAATACCATTTATATTTTTCGATCAGTTCCGTTTATTATGAAATTACGAAATTGTGTAATTTTGTATGGGACGGGGTAGAAAGGGTGCAGCTAATCGTCTAATTTTTTTGGTTTTACTAATAATATGTTTAGCGCACAATTTCAGCTCGATAAGTATTACCTAGTCGTGCCATAAGTTCTGTCACACGTATATGGGCAATTTTTGTATAAATGAAAAAGAGTTTTTGACAAAGGAAAATATATTTTATTTTGGCATACTAATGGAAGTAAAATAAGCAACAAATTATTCAAAGTGGCCGCCTTTAGCCTTAACACAGCTCTTTAATCTGTTGGGCCAGTCATCGATAGCAGTACGCACTGTTTCTAGCGGAAAATTAGCTACTGCTTCTGTCAAAGATCGCTTAAGGCTCTCGATATTTGGGTGTCGTCTCGTGCACACCATGGACTCTAACTCCGCCCACAGTTTGTAGTCCAGGGGATTCAAATCTGGGCTCCCAGAAGGCCATTCCGTCGCCCTTATAAACTGTGGAATATTGGTTTCCAACCACGCTTGTGTGGTTCGAGCTTTGCGGGCTGGCGCAGAATCTTGCTGGAAAACCCAATGTCGATTGTTGAATAGCGTAGAGTTCAGCGGCTTCACACATCCCTCCAGGATGTCCGTTTCATAATTTTTCGCTGCAGTTTTTACGCCTTTTTCGCAAAAATGAAGCTCGGTGACCCCTTCGTAGCTGACACCCCACCATACCATGACTGATGCTGGATGTTGTCCTCGCTGTACCCTAGTGGCAACTTCTCGGGCTTCTATGGAGCTGTGGGCATACACCTTATCATTTTGGCGGTTGAAATGTTCCTCCACCGTAAAAATTTTTTCATCGGTAAATAAAATTTCTCGATGTTTGTTGTTGCCGTACCGCCGAAGGAGCTCTTTCGATCTGGTCCTCCTAATTTGCTTCAACTGCTCAGTCAGCAAATGTCCCGTTGATCGTCGAAAGGCACTCATCCCGAGGTCAGATTTTATGATGCGAGACATACTTCGGGTGGAGATGTTCATCTCTCGAGCCATGATTCGTTGTTTACGAAGCGGATTTCGACGAATTCGACTCTCGACCGCTTTGATGGCAGCAGAAGAACGTACATCACGCGGACGTCCAGAACGAGGTAGATCTTCAATAGTCTGGATCGCGTTATATCTCTGGATCGCACGATACACAAATCTTTGCGATATTTTTAACGGGCACAACAACTTGAAAATTTCACTCGCGGATTTTCCACACTTATGTAGTGCAATTAATTAATTAAAAAGGCTGTTAGACGCGACAAGAGAAAGGCCATTGAAGATCTGGCAAACAAGGCAGAATCTGCGGCTTACCTTGGGGATATGGGTTCACTATTTAAAATCATGAAACAGTTGACGAACAGGAATTTCACCGCCAACCACCTGGTGAGAGATGTCAACGGAACTCTCCTTAATATGAGTGAACACCAGTTGCGACGATGGAAGGAATACTTCTCTGATATTTTAAACATCTTGTCAGATGAAGATATTCCGGAAACAGAACAACTTCCAAACATCCAACCGCAACAATCCTCTATTAGGGACGATCCCCCAGATAAGGAAGAGATAGTTTCCGCCATTCGGTCAATGGCGGGAAGGAAAGCTCCAGGTATAGACGGACTACCAACCGAACTCCTCAAAGCGGACCCGGAAATAACAGCCGATATACTCCTCCCACTCTTCACTAAGGTGTGGAATGATGGAAGATATCCGACTGAATGGAAGGAGGGCGTCATTGTGAAAATTCCGAAGAAGGGCGACCTTCGGGATTGTGGCAATTGGCGTGGTATATGTCTACTTACTGCCGTATCAAAAATTATGGCTAAGGTAATTCTCAATAGGATTAGTGATGTCGTCGAGAGCACTCTCGAAGTTTATCAGGCTGGATTCCGTAAAGGGTCGTCTTGTACCGACCACACAAATACCCTACGGATAATATTAGAGCAGTCAGCCGAAATGGGTTCGCCACTACATCTCATGTTTGTGGACTTCGAGAAGGCTTTCGACAGCGTTAAGCGAGATTACATATGGAATGCTTTGCGTAGGAGAGGTATTCCAAATAAGGTCATAGCTATGATTAAAAAATCCTACGAAGATGCAAGGTGTCGCGTCTTGCATAGAGGAGAGCTGTCCGAGAGCTTTCCTGTGCGAACGGGTGTCAGACAAGGCTGCATATTATCACCAGCCCTGTTTCTGGTGGTAATAAATGACATCTTGAAAGCTGCACTGGAAGGTGGGGAAGGTAAAGGTCTTCAATGGAGACTATTTAACATCTTAAGTCACCTTGATTATGCTGATGACGTGTGTTTGCTTGCACATACCCGTTCGGACTTAGAGTCAAATGTTCGCTCGTTGCATTCTAAATGCAAAGAGGCGGGACTGAAAATAAATGTGCGTAAAACCAAGTACATGCACATGGGTTCGAACGCAAGCACACCGATTGTTCTTAATGGACAGGATGTGGAAGAGGTGCAAGATTTTTGCTATCTCGGAAGCATTGTCAGCATGGACGGCGGAGCCGAAAAGGATGTTGAGGCTCGGCTAAATAAAGCTCGTCAGGCCTTCGGTATCCTTTCCCCTTTCTGGAGGTTAAGAGAGATCTCCCTTCGCACGAAGCTGCGAGTTTTTGACGCATGCGTCAAATCCGTGTTGTTATATGGTTGTACTACGTGGAAAGTGACCGTTCGACTTACCAAGAAACTACAGACTTTCGTAAACCAATGCCTCCGACGCATTTTAGGAATATTCTGGCCAGAAGTGATCTCCAACGACGAACTTTGGAGTACAACTCGCCAGACTAAAATAGGTATTGAGATTCAACGGCGAAAGTGGCAGTGGATCGGTCATACTTTGAGGAAACCAGAGCAAAACATCGCAAAACAGGCTCTGGATTATAACCCTCAAGGAAGACGTCGGGTTGGTCGACCATGTAACACATGGAAGCGAGCAGTTGAGCAGGAGGCCAGAGGAATAAACAAGTCCTGGCAACAGCTTAAAGCCGATGCTCAGGATCGCGCCTTGTGGAAGAGAGTTGTTTCTGTCCTATGCCCCTATAGGGGGTCTTAACAGGAATTTGATGATGATGTAGTGCAATCACTGCAGTTCGGTTTTCTATTACACCCCATTCCATCTTCACACGTTAACGAACACACTTTAAATGACCATCAACTGTCAACAACATTATGACGTTTATAAAACTGGCCGATATTGAAATGTCACTCATAAAATAAAGTTGTTGCCAATGTGAGAAATTATGTGACAGAACTTATGGCAGGACTAGGTATATGCACTGAGTAAATTGGTTTAGAGCATTTCATGGAAAAGTGCAGTTTGTATGGGAGGTGGTGGAAGGAGGGGGAAGACACAAATTATTTTTATAGAGTAGATTGGAATCATCATAAAAGTATTACATTCCAAATTTCAGATCAATGTCATTTCTACTTTTTGAGTAAATCCGTCTATTGTCAAATTGCGAAATTGTGTCATTTTGTATGGGAGGGGGTAGAAGGGGTGGAGCAATTTAGACCGTTCACGAACTTGACCTTACCTTTTTGTTAAAAACCACGTATACAAAAATTGAACTTTCTAGCTCAACGCGTTCTCAAGCTAGAGAAGACACGGACGGACGGACATCCGGTTTTGAGATTTTTGAGTGATTGTATGAACTTCTGTATCATTAATTTTTTTCTCCGAGCCTTATTTCTTGGCGTTACAAACTTTGTGGCAAACTTATAATACTCTCAGATTTCATCAAGAGTATAAAAATTGTGCGTTTGTATAAGAAGGGGAAGGAGAGGAAGGAGAAAGGGAATCAGATCAATATTTTTGACGTTAATGTTATTTAAATCTACTATGACCTAATTTTGTAGTCAATAGCTGAAATGGTTTCGGAGAAAAATTAATTTCTTTAAATTTCGAAATTTCATGAAAATTGGTTGGCAGGGGTTAAAAGGAGTGGGGAATGTGGCCTGTTCACGAACTAAAGTTACTTTTTTACTAAAAATTACATATGACAAATTTCAGCTCGATAGGTCGAAGCTATCGAGAGTTGTGTTGTAGACAGATGGACAGATGGTCACTCGGGACCTTGGTTTTTGAGCGACAACAAATCTGTACCCTTGGAGACTCTCTTATTTCTTAACGTTACAAACTGTAAAGCGAAGACAAAATACTCCCAGATTTCATCTAAAGTGTAAATGTAACAGGACTACGATTGAGCGTAAAGCCCAATCATAAGATACTCTAGATGAAATATAAATTTTTGTGTCTTAAGAAATTTTGTATGGGGAGTGGTAGAAGGGTTGACAGCTTTGAACTTTTTTTTATCACATTATGCTAGAATAGCTATAAAAACGCCTTACACCAAATTTAGGCTTCAGAAATTAGTGGATTAGATTTAGTGAAATTGTTCAGTTTGTATGGGAGATGGTATAAGTGGTGGGGGCTTCTTACTGATTTATTTAGAAGCAACGGTAAATTATGCAAATGATATCTTTAAAATATCAGACCAGCAACTTTAAAACTTTTCAAGAAAATCGATTTTTTGTAAAGTTGTAATCAAAATTATATACAACATCTAGATAGTCATTATAGATCAAGAGGAAGTACCCAAAATATTTATTTTTATATTACTGTTTCTTAACTTGAAGCCATTAGAATTGAAACAGTTACTTCGAAATTGTTTGCTTTCATACAAATAATTTGGAAAAAATTTATCAGGATCTATATGTCCATGTCTCTCGGTAAGCCCTGTGCTGTAGTCGTACATTCAGCCGAGCGTATGCGCTGTTAAATTTAGTTCTTTCTAGCGTATACCCTTTAGTATGTAGTGTCCTCTCCCACTCATCATACTTTTTAGAGGGTGTATGCTGAATCTGTTTAAAAAGCAGAGGGTATACGGCGCAACTTAGGTAAGCCATCGCATAAATATAAAATAGCCATAGAGATTAGTATGGAATATTCTAAAATTAGTAGTTGTTAACTTGGCACTGACCGCGACTATGACTCAGTTTTGCCAAGGACCTTTAATTTTAGGTAATGAACTGAAATTGCAAACCTCTGAAACTCTCCTTTCATTACCTTATCCATACAACTGTCGATTAACCTAGGAAAGGAAACGTTTTCTCTCCACTTCTAAAATGGTTCGTTTCGAAAAATTTTCAATTTTGATGTATTCGATAATCGAGGACAGGACTCCTGAATTTTAAAATTGCCTTGAATACTTTGAAATCGAAGAAGTGTATCTCTATTCCATACACCTCAAGTGAAACGATAGAAGATTGCCTTCGCCCACGTTCTCTCTGTGCTATCGACGAAGAAGGAGGAAGGACTTCGCTTGATATAACTCAAAAGGAAATTCATTTAAGTCGAATGACAAAAGTTCATAGAGCTGGAATCGCAAAAGAGGCATCATCATCATCTTCGTTGTCGTCATCCTTCCACTGCCGCCTTACAGTATACGATTGTTACTCTCTCTTGGTATTATGTGCGAAACTGTATAATGGAGTGGTACAGGGTGTATACCAGCCACTTAATGCTTTAAAAGGCCATTCAGCTGATTAAATCAGGCGAAATAATTGATCCTCGTCTATTGTCATAGATTGTGATGTTGTTGAGATTAACGCAGGACATTTTATGCGACACAGGGATAAGGGTGAATATTTGTGAAGAGTATATATATATATGTTATAAGAGGAAGTTGCACTCAAAAGTATTCGACCTAATGGCAGTTCGTAACTATGCTTTCGCATTTGTCCCACCCTTAACAATTTCGTCTTCCGCGCTGTTTGCAATACAAAACGATTGAAAATTAGAACCGATTTTGGTTCTTGTTTAACTTCATTTCGAGATGAGTGGACCAATCGACCGGCAAATCTTAAGTATAAAAGATTTAAATAAGATCTTAAATACCGACCGACCAGACAGATTTATCTCACCACAGCAGTGTTTCCGGGGGCATAATGCGATCCGCAAAAATTTCTGATTGCTTTGAAAACGAATCGTTTAGAATTTGAAAATATTTGCAAAACAGATCGGTTACGAATTTGAATCCGATGAACCGAAATAAGAAGATACCGATAGGCTTCACTCTGCGAAGAGTAAATAAGAGATTAGTTTGCAATATAAGACTCAATTTAAAATTTACTGCAAGAAATTATTGAAAGTAATTGACAGTGCACTTAGCTTGATAAATTAATGCTGTAGTTAACGACATTCAACTAATTTTTTCACACCACGCTAGAGTTACTAGCGAAATGTTTTATACAAAATTTAGGATTCAAAAATTTAATAGGTATTGATGAAATTGGTGTTATAGATTTAGTGACATTGTGCAGTTTGCATGGGAGATGGTAGAAGGAGTGTGGAGCTATTAATGACTTTTATAGAAATAACTGTTAACATCATTTAATTGACATATTTTAAATTGCAGATCGGTAGCATACATACTTTTCAGGAAAATCAACTTTTTGTAAAGTTGTGAAATTGTGTCAGGTTGTATGGGAGGAGGTAGAAGGAGTGAAGCTAATCGTCTAATTTTTTTTTCAGTCTTACTAATAATTCTAAATAAATATTTAGTGCACAAATTCAGCTCGATAAATTTTATACGCACTGAGTAAATTGGTTTAGAGAATTTCTTGAAAAAGTGCAGTTTGTATGGGAGATGGTAAAAGACGGAGAAGGACAGCAATATTTTGTATACCGTAGATTGAAATCATCATAAAAGTAATAAATTTCAAATTTCAGATCAATAGATTTTATACTTTTCGAGTAAATCCGTTTATTGTCAAATTGCGAAATTGTGTCAATTTGTATGGGAGGGAGTAGAAGGGGTGGAGCGATTTGGCTCGTTTACGAACTTGACCTTACTTTTCCGTCAAAAACAACGTGTATGAAATTTGAACTTTCTAGCTCAATGCGTTCTCTAGCAATAGAGCGCAAACGAACGAACGGACATCCGGTTTTGAGATTTTTGAGCGACAACAAATGTTTCTGTACCCTTGACGCCTCTGTGCGAGCATTATTTCTTGGTGGTACAAACTTTAGAGCAAGCTTACAATACTCTCAGATTCCATCTAGAGTATAATTATTTACCATACATAATTAAAGATTCACTTGCGAGGATCTATTTTAGTACGTTTATCGTTTTATTGAAGTATAGTTTTCGGACCCGTTAACGATTAAAATGCTCGTAAAAATAATACAATAATAATTTATTTATGAATCATTTGGTTTGGTCGGAAATCCTGGCTGGACAGCTGCTCAGGATCGCGCCTTGTAGAAGTAATATGGGAATTCAACGGAAACTAATTAAATTAGGCAAATTATTGTGCCCTTTAAATTAATTAACACAAGTCAGCACCGCTCTTGTCATCAAGATGGTGATCTCTCATCCTCTCCCAACATACCGCGGTTATTTATGTGATCTATTTTGTTCAAGTTTACAACGTATATGGCACAAGGAGATCGCCTGATTTGTTTCAAACAATAGATGAGCATATTTCCTTTTCGAGGATACCATATGTACTACATACTCATTTTTCTATCATTATTTGCGTGCCCTCGTTAAAATGTTTCCCGGAAATATCATTTCATCGGCATTTTTTAAACGTTTCATTACATTGTAATACACATTAACTTATTTCAATTTCAATCTAATCAACAAGCAAACATTAGTTCCAGAAAGTTGAATCAAGCGTGAAATTCTCAATATAACATTGCTACTATATGTATTTTGTATCAATTCACAATCATTCCGAAATCCCATCACTATTTCTAAATTGAGATTAAATTTACTCTCTTACTAAATAAACAGGATTTAACTTATTTATTACTTTTCTGTAGGGTAAACAAAGGATTTAGTGGGTGCATTAATGGGCTAGTTACCATTCAACTATAGAAACGTACGTGGGATCCTGGAGCTCTACCCTTCTAACTTTGTACGTGCAGAATATCTACTGGGAGTTTATTTGTAGCGTTCTGATGAGGGTGTTTATTCGCCCCTGAAATAAACGTTCGCCTAATTTACTGGAAGAAAAAAAAAGCATACTGCGATGAATGTCTGGTATTTGTTTGGCCAATTTTCGCCCTTAACTGGATTTCTAATAAAATGTATTAACGCTTTGGTTTATCGGTCGGGTTTAGGTATGCTGGTGATTGTTCAATGGGAACTACATAATTAAAGGGTCATGATTTTGGATTTAGAAGAATCTGAGGGAAAAAAGGATTCTACGTAAACATGAAGTGATGTGAGAATAGAGTGGCAAACTAAAACAAGAGATTTGAACCGCATCAAAGGCCAGTCAGCGATTATTGTTTTCGCAGTGGTAGCCATATCATGCTGCATATAATTCCAGAAATTTGGAATACATATTTGAAACGATCCGAAAACGTTTCATTAAATTATCCATTATTTTTCTGCGTACAAAAACATTGTGTTGTATTTTTTTATTTCGGTTCACATGGTAGATAGGTACCTTTAGGGCAAACGAGCTGAGAAATGTCCTCCTATTTATTTAAGAACGTGTGTCCTTTGCGATTCTAACAAAATGAAATGGGCACGTGCGCGCTAAATCTGTCAACGGAGAAACTTTATTAAGTTTTGATTCGTACTTGATTTAGCAATTTTCCATTCTTTTTTTTTATTTGATATATTGGAATTAAACGAGCGAGTCAATATTGTAATTTCAACGATTATTTTTTTTTTTAGTGAGGAATAATACTGAACTCACTTTTATCTACAACTATCTAAATTCGAAGATTTAACAGAGATAAATTGTGACAAAACGGAAAGTATGGGTTTTACACATTGCAATGTCATTAATGTTTATATATTTTTAAATCAATAAGGTAGATATCAACATACCAGCTTAAACATGTGGAGTATGAAATTGTTCATTTTGAGTGAGAGATTGGTACAAGGATACAGATAAATTTGTACCTTGGTACAAGAACAACCAAAGCCATTTTTGCTAAGGACAAAAGTATAATTTGGTTCTTCTTGTAAGTTACATTTATAAACACTACAACTGACATTGTTTCGTACTATGACATTGAATGTTAATGCACTAAACAGAGCAGGCTTCGTAGACGTATTCAGTCAGAAAGATTTCGGATTGCAAAGCTGCCGTGCAGACCACTGAGTTATCTAGACTCCACGGCTTAAGGCGGGTTTTCCTAGCCAGCGTATCTATCGTAATATGAATGGGGAATTACACGTCGACAGGAGCGTATTTTATATTACGTTTGTGTGTTCCTAGGGAACATATTATTATATCTATATATTAACAATGCAAGCCAATACAAACCAAGAACGAACAGCCACTATCATAAATTAGTGAATACAAGGGCTGTATGATAAGTACCCGTGTTTACCGACTGATGGCAACACTGACGCAAAATGTTTATGCCATCATGTAGCGCCATCTTTACAATGACGACTGTGAAAATTTCAGATAGTCAAAACAGTGAATTTCACCCGGCGAAACTCCAAAGAAGACAAAAACGGTTCCATCGGCAGGAAAAATCATGGCCACCGTTTTTTGGGATTCGCAAGGCATCATCTTCACCGACTATTTGGAGGAAGGAAGGACAATCGCGGGGCAGTACTATGCTGATTTATTGGATCGATTCAATGCTGAATTGATAAAAAAACGGCCTCATTTGGCGAAAAAAAGTCCTTTTTCACCATGACAACGCACCTGCTCACTCGTCCGCAATCGCCACAGCAAAACTGGTCGAATCGCGCTACTAATTGCTGCCTCACCCACCATATTCCCCTGATTTGGCCCCCTGTGACTTTTTCCTTTTTCCAAACTTAAAGAAATCGTTGGCAGGAAAGAAATTCGGCTCGAATGAGGAGGCTATCGACGCAACAGAGGCCTATTTTGCGAAATTCGACAAATCATATTTTTTGGACGGCTTGAAAAACTTAGAATATCTCTGGACTAAATGTATCGAGCTGAAAGGAGATTATAATGAGAAATAAATAAAATAAAATTTTTTTTAATGCGTTTTCTTGCCTAACACGGGTACTTATCATACACCCCTCGTATATGCAGCGTACGACGCAATAGATTCCTTCGAGTGCAGTTGGCCTTATCGCGTTCGACGTACGATGCTGGCGTGGATGGTATTGCGCTCTGCAGGAAAACACTAGCACTACACGCCTAATGAACAGTGCCGACGTGTTGCGCTGGTTGCATTACGTTGTACGTGGCACACACTGGCTAGAAAAACCCGCCTTTAGTCGGTTAGTAGCGATGCAGTATAAGCCGCTACAGTATGCTTGGGTAATAATCTGATTTTGGCTGTATTTCAATCCCCTTGTCTGTAGCCGTATTGACACTGTAGCAGTATCGATACTTATGGGCTGGCCATGTGGAGTGGATGGATGACGGAAGAATTACCAAACGCAAACCAAATGGGAAAGTCAATGGCAAAGACCAGTTTGAAAACCACGAAAGGGCTGGGAAGATTCTATTGACGCAGACAGCAAATCACTACTAGATTTTCAAACTGGAGGACGTGGTCACTGATTCGAGAAGGACGGAGGCGTAGTATACAGACGGCAAGGCATGATTTGGTCCGCAGCGCATGTTTACCATTACTTTCCGGTTTTTCAACAGGTAGGTAATCGATTGCATGGATTTATGTGTATAGCGCGGACAACACCAATTAAGAATTCCTTAGCACACGTACCCCCACGTTCGTTGCTAGCCAAGAAAAATCGCGCTTTGTGCTATTGTTTGTTTTTAAATTTCAAGAAAATGTGCATTCTTCACATTTGAATCAATCAATCAATCAAATTCCTGTTAAGATCCCCTATAGGGCCATAGGACAGAAACAACTCTCTTCCAAAAGGCGCGATCCTGAGCATCACCCTTAAGCCGTTGCCAGGACTTGTTTATTCCTCTGGCCTCCTGCTCAACTGCTCACTTCCATGTGTTACATCGTCGACCAACCCGACGTCTTCGTTGAGGATTATAATCCAGAGCTTGTTTGGCGATGTTTTGCTCTGGTTTCCTTAAAGTATGACCGATCCTCTACCACTTCCGTCTTTGAATCTCAATGCCTAATTTAGTTTGTCCAGTTGTACTCCAAAGTTCGTCGTTGGAGATCACTTCTTTTATTTATTTATTTATTTACAGCTTTAACACAGATAGCTCCAATAATGTAAGGCCGCCATTTAGAAGTGAAAAACAAATAATAAAATAAAAATAATAAAAACAATAAAATTACAAATTACTAGGAGTTACGTTAATCAAGATAGGTCAAGAATATGTTTAAGTGTGCGTAAAAATAAGCTATATGGAATAGTTAAAGAACCAAGCTGCAGGAGATCATGCATCCTTTGAAATCTAGGAAAGGGCGAATGATAATATGAAGTGCTCGAGGGAGATTGAAAATATCACGATTCCTCGTAGCAGTAGAAACCCGGAATGATAGTTCGATAAGAAACGGTAAAGTAACGATACCGTTAGCGATTTTGTATAGTGTACACTGATCGATTAAAATACGTCGCTGATAAAGGGATGGAAGATCAAGTTCGGCCAAACGATTAGCATAAGAAACTTGCTGTATATCAAAGCGAAAGAATAGAGATCGAGTGAAGTTACGCTGGGCAGACTCAATAAGGTCTATATCACACTGGTAATGGGGGTTCCAAAAGGGAGAACAGTACTCTAGGATAGGACGAGCTAACGTTTTAAACAGCAAAACAGCAACGGTTATACTCGAAAAGGATTTAGTGGAGCGCAATATAAAACCAGAGAGCCGATAGGCTTTAGCAGAGATTTCAGCGTAGTGATGCGTAAATTTTAGCTTACTGTCAAATAGAACACCAAGGTCCTTATAAGTGCTAACCTCAGAAAGACGAGTCGAGTTGATTATGTAGGTAAAGTTAAGGGGGTTAAGTTGGCAAGTGAACTTCATGAAAAGACATTTCTCAATGTTAAGAGAAATGTCATTGTTAAGACACCACTCAGATAGAGAATAAAGGTCACTTTGCAGTGCCAGACAGTCAGAAAGAGATTCGATCACTCGGAATATTTTGAGGTCGCAGCATATAAAAGACAGTCAGAAGATAAAAATGATGGTAAGTCATTTATTAAAACAAGAAATAAGAGTGGACCGAGAATGGAACCCTGAGGAACTTCAGAGTTTACCGAAAAAATGGGTGATGATTTGCCGAGAAAGGTCACTCTCATACTTCGATCAAACAAATATGAAGAAATCCAACCGAGAAGCGAACCACAGATACCGTACTTCTTTAATTTAGATACGAGTATCTTAGGATTCACAGAGTCAAATGCTTTGGCAAAGTCAGTGTATATGGTGTGCACGGATCTATGGCTTTCAAAGGATTTCGCAACAATATTAGTAAGTTCGAGGAGATTTGAAGTCGTGGACTTACCTTTAAGAAACCCATGTTGCTTTGAAGAAATAAGATGAGAAAGATGTTCTGAGATAGAGGTATGAGCTAATCGTTCAAATATTTTTCCAAAGCAGTTCAGTGTTGAGATTGGCCGATAGTTTGTAACATTATTCTTGCCACCTTTTTCAAAAATTCGGATCACGGTAGCTAGCTTCCAAGCACTGGGAAAGTAACCATCCCTGAGAGATTTGTTGAAAATCATCGCAAGCGGAGAAGATAATTCATCACAAAGTGATTTGGTGAACCAATTGGAAATACCATCCGGTCCACCATTGGTGTTTGGATCCAGTAGAGTAATGCAATTTGCAACATCGACCGAAGAAATAGGGATGAAGCCCAAAGGT
Source organism: Chorisops tibialis (assembly GCA_963669355.1). Lineage (NCBI taxonomy): Eukaryota > Metazoa > Arthropoda > Insecta > Diptera > Stratiomyidae > Chorisops > Chorisops tibialis. Next base: position 82,228,487 of record OY770262.1, on the reverse strand, counting down.
TCATGGCTCTCAACAAAGAAATCGTAGTTTAGATCCTTGTCGGTGGAATAGAAAACAGAGCTAAAGTATGAAGCGAAAAGATCACAGATACCTTGAGGTTCCACAGCAGAGATGTTTCCATAATGCACAATAGAGGGAAGCGGTCTCTATTTTTCTTAATGTACGACCACAAGGTCTTAGTCATATTACGAGCTAAACATGACTCAATGAAACTAAGGTAATGGTTCCAATCATTTTTAATGGAGTTCTTGGCAAGCAATCTGAGCGCAAAATAATTCTGGTAATCAGAAATATGATTTGAACGCTTGTACATGCGACGAAGAATCGTTTTCTTTCGAAGTAATTGAATTGTAGTTTTTGAAAACCAGTCAGTATAAGTTCTCTTAGCAGAGATTTGCAATGGAACATGTTGTGCAATGAGTTTGTCAAGTATATTATGAAAGAGTGGTAAAGCATTTTCAGACGAAAGATCATTCAATATAGCGTCCCAATCAACCAAGCCAAGTTCCGTTTTTATGGCGCTTTCCTAAAATTCTTTTAGAAGTCGTCGAGATAAATGGTGAAAAGGCTTTGAGCGGACTAGTTACAGTAACGTTTAAAGGTGGATGATGGGTGTCAATAGGAACAAACCCATCGAAAGACGAAATTAACACATTAGCAGCATCCGTATTCGAAAATACAAGGTAAAGTAGTTTATCGTTGGAATTGGGAATTTTATTGTGTTGTTGGAGGGAAAAGACGAAACACAAACGTTAAGACGGGAAGTTGTAGGTATAGGCACTGGCCAGAATATCCCTAAAATGCGGCGGAGGCATTGGTTCACGAAAGTTTGCAATTTCTTGGAAAGTCGAACGGTCTTTCCACGTAGTACAACCCTATCATATACTTCAAACACTCGCAGCTTCGTGCGAAGGGAAATCTCTTAACCTCCAGAAAGGGGAAAGGATACCGAAAACCTGACGAGCTTTATTTAGACGAGCCTTAATATCCTTTTCGGCTCCGCCGTCCATGCTGACAATGCTTCCGAGATAACAAAAATTTTGCATCTCCTCCACATCTTGTCCGTTCAGAAAAATCGGTTTGCTTGTATTCGAGCCCATATGCATATACTTGGTTTTAAGTACATTCATTTTCAGACACATCTCTTTCGAGTGGTTAGATTCAAGCAAACACGCGTCATCAGCTTAATCAAGGTGCACTTAAGATATTAAATAGTCTCCATTTAAGAATTTTATCTTCCCCACCTTCCAGTGCAGTTTTCAAGATGTCATTTATTACCACCAGAAACTGGGCTGGTGATAATATGCAGCCTTGTCTGACACCCGTTCGCATAAGGAAACTCTCGGACAGCTCTCCTGTATGTAAAACGCGACACCTTGCATCTTCGAAGGATTCTTTAATCATAGCTGTGACCTTATCTGGAATACTTCTCCTACGCAAAGCATTACATATGTAATCTCGCTTAATGCTGTCGAAAGCCTTCTCACAAACAATAGATGCAGTGGCGAACCCATTTCGGTGGACTGCTCCAATATTATCCGTAAGGTATTCTAGTGATCAGTACAAACGACCCTTTATGAAATCTAGCCTGATAAACTTCGAAAGTGCTCTCCACGACATCACTAATCCTATTGAGAATTACCTTAGGCGTGATTTTCGATACGGCAGTAAGTAGACATATACCACGCCAATTGCCACAATCCCGAAGGTCGCCCTTCTTCGGAATTTTCACAATGACGCCCTCCTTCCATTCAGTCTGATATCTTCCTTCATTCCACACCTCAGTAATGAGTGGGAGGAGTATATCGGCTGTTATTTCCGGGTTCGCTTTGAGGAGTTCGGTTGGTAGCCCGTCTATACCTGGAGCTTTCCTTCTCGCCATTGACAGAATGGCGGAAACTCTCTCTTCCTTATCTGGGGGATCGTCCCTAATAGAGAATTGTTGCGGTTGGATGTTCTGTAGTTAATCACATTTGAATGCTTGAGTCGTTCTCGAAGTTATTACCATAACAGAACTACGATTGGGTGTAAGGCCCAATCTAGAGATAAAAGAGGATTTTTTGTGATTTAAAAAAAAATGTGCGAAGTGGTAGAAGGCGTAACGGCATTGTATTACTTTTTGCACATAATGCCAGAGTTGCTATAACCTAGAAAACGAAGACAACTTTATATTCCTAGAGGCGAACCTGTCGAACAATAGAAGCGAACCCATCGAAATCAAAAGAAGGATAATGATGGCAAACAAGACGTATTATTCGGTATTACCAATAATTAAAAGCAAGAACGTACACAAAGGAACAAAACTTTACTGACAGTGAACTCTTTAGTTCAGACTTCCAAGTCTTTCGTAGGGATCGTTACGTTTCCGATTTGAGATTGAAAGGTGGTGGGTTGTTATTAGCAGTCCGAAGCTGCATTAATTGTGTAGTTGTTGACGTGCCGAACCCTCACTGTCTGGAGATCCTGTGTGTTAAATGTGTGTTTAACCATAAGGATATTTATGTCTTTTTGACATATATTCCCCCTTCGAGTCCTATTACTTTATATGAAAGAACAGTTGACTGTATAATATTTGTTCATAGAACTATGAATATGTCTGACGAACTCATTTTATTGGGTGATTTTAATATGCCAGGTCTTTCTTGGTCATTTTCTGACGATGATTCTACTCTTTTAGTTTCTGATGCTTCGTCCTCGCTTGAATGTTTTTTTGTAGATAGTATATGTGCACTTGGTCTCCACCAACTTAGTCTTGTTCGGAATTCCTATGGAAGACAGCTTGACCTGATTTTTTATACTGACTACTGTGCTTGTTCCGTGGAAGAGAGCTTATCACCAATTTCAAATATTGATGTTTTACACCCTCCGATTAATATATTTCTTATTATTGACGAGGAGCATATTTTAAATCCTGGTGAGAAAGAGCTATCTTTTGATTTTATCAAAGCAGATTTTGTGCAGTTGGACTACCTTATCTCTAATTTCAACTTTAACGAAATATTTGACAATCCCGATTTTGAGGGTGCCGTTGTTGATTTTTATTATATTCTGTACCAATTTTTTGTTGCTACAGTTCCTTTTACTTATCGTAAAAATATCTCATTGTCTTATCCCTGGTACACTAGTGAGTTGCGTGCAATTCGCAATTCTCGTTTCTCGTAATGCTGCCTGGAATAAGTATACTAGGACGAAGACTGACACTAATTTTCGTTTGTATGTAGAATATTATGACTTATTCAAAGATTTATCTACTCGCTTGTATTCTGAATACATACTTAAAGTACAGTCGGATATTATTAGAGATCCCCAAAAGTTTTGGAAATTTGTTAATTGTAAGCGTAAATCTGATGGTTATCCAGCTTCTTTTCAATTCCTTGGCAGCAATAGTAATGATCAATTTACTATTTGTAATTTTTTTGCGACATTCTTTAGTGGCTCTTTTTCTGGTAATAACTTTATACCTGACATGACGTACTTTGATAACTTCAGAGGTACCGCTTCAACTACTTTGTCTGCTATACCGATTTCTTATAATGATATAGTTAGCCATATCTCTCGCCTTAAAGATGTTTCTTATCCTGGCCCAGATGGAGTTCCTGCAGTTGTCTTGAAACGCTGCTGTGTCTCTATTGCTGAACCACTCTCCCTCCTTTTTCAAAGGTCCCTAAAAACTGGGATTTTCCCGAACGTATGGAAGGCCTCTTTTATCATACCGACTCATAAGGGCGGTGCAAAATCTGAAATCGTTAACTATCGACCAATAGCTAAGCTATCAGCTATTCCAAAGCTTTTTGAGTCTGTAGTGTATGAGTGCTTGTCGTTTCACTGTAAATCCTTGATTTCAAGTAAACAACATGGTTTTGTCAAAAATAGGTCAACAGTCACTAATTTGATGGAGTTTACGAATAAATCCATTGTGGATATTGAGGAGGGTAAGCAGGTGGACTGTATTTATACTGATTTTAGTAAGGCATTCGATAAACTACCCCATTCCATTATTTTGTTGAAGTTAGACATGTTGGGTTTTCCTACATGGTTTATTAATTGGATTAGGTCATATCTATTTAATAGAACTTATCAAATTCTCTTTCGTGACTGTACTTCTATGCCATTTACTGCGCATTCCGGTGTTCCTCAAGGAAGTCACTTGGGGCCACTTTTGCTTGTCCTAGCCATTAATGATGTTGCATCTGTTCTTAAACACTCGGAAGTACTTATTTATGCAGATGACATTAAGATCTTTAGGTCTCTTAGTTCCAACTCCGACAATTTTCTTCAAGAAGATTTGATTAGTTTTAGTAATTGGTGTCGCCACAATGATCTTCATTTGAATGTGGATAAATGTCATGTTATGTCATTTACTAGGAAAGTCTCACCGTTTGTAATAATATACAGTCTTAATGACTGTATATTGGATCGTGTCAAATCAATAATTGACTTAGGTGTTACATTTGACCGTAAACTTGATTTTAGCTTGCATATAAATAAGATTGTACAAAAGGGTAATTCTATGTTAGGATTTACCACACGCTTATCCAAGGAATTTAACAATCCCTTTGATTCTTTATAACACCTTCGTTAGATCTCACCTTGAATATGCTTCTCAAGTTTGGTCTCCTTATTATGATGAGCACATTGGCAGAATCGAATCAATTCAGCGTAAATTTGTGAGAATTGCCTTATGCCACCTTAATTGGAATGACAGAGTTCGTCTTCCCCCTTATATCGATCGACTTAAGCTATTAAATATGTCATCACTCTCTAAACGACGTGAGGTAGCTGATGTAGTTTTTGCTCATCAACTTCTTACAGGGTTAGTTGATTCTTCCACGCTTTTGGGCTTAATGCAGTTTGCAGTTGGTCAATTTTTACCCAGGCAGCCTAGACTTCTTCAGATTTGCTTTCATCGGACAAACTATGGTATGAATGAGCCGATTTCGCGTCTCGCGAGAGAAGTTAATAAGAATGCTGATGTATTCGACTTCTCTATCGATAAGATGTGCTTAAAGCGTAAACTTAATGCTGGTTGATATCAATTTTTTTTGTCAATTTTTTGTTAATTTTTTGTTATTTTTATTTATGTACATGGTGTAGGGATGTTCTTGTTTGTTTCGTCCCTTCACTAAATGATGAGCCAGAGGATAATTTGGTTTCCATCTTTTGAATTTGGAACCGATTTATGGCATTTCCTTGCATTAAGGAATTCTGATAGTGATAAAAAACCTAAGCTATAAAAACGATCATAACACCTGTGCTATGCTATGGCAGCGAAACGTGGACATTAACTTATGCGTCCGAAAAACTACTTAACGCCTTTGAAAGAAAGGTCCTCGGAAGAATCCTCAGACCAGTGAGGGAAGACTCGATCTGGAGAATACGATACAATAGAGAATTTTATGCCATTTTCGACAATCCAGAAGTATCAACCCTCATAAAACTTAAGAAGTTACAATGGGGTGGTCATTTGGAGCGCACACTAAAAAGGAAAGTCAATGGACAAATGCCGGTCGGAAAACCACGGAACCGCTATTAGGATTCGATTGACGCAGACAGCAAATCACTGCTAAAATTTTCAAACTGGAGGACGCGGTCACTGAACCAAGAAGGATGGAGGCAAAACATTCAGGAGGGCAAGGTCCGATTTGGGCTGTAGCGCCATTGTAAGTAAGTAAGTATAGTTTTCATCAAAATGTTTCATATAAAATTTAAGCTTCAAAAATTTAGTAGGTTCCTAGAAAATTCACGTATTTAGTGAAATTCTGGAGTTTGTATGGAAGGTGGTAGAAGGAGTGTGGAGTTCTTAATGACTTTTTCAGAGATAACCATAAAAATCATGCATTTGAAATGCAATCGCAGATCAGTAGCATTCAAACTTTTCATGAAAATCAACTTTTTGTAAAGTTATGAAATTGTATGGGAGTGACTAGAAGTGCAGCGAAGCGTTTAATTTTTTGGATCTTACTAAAAATTCTAAATAAATATTTAGCGCACAGTAGAGATGAACTGAGATAATTCGTTTACAGTATTTCATGAAAAAAAGCAGTTTGTATGGAAGGTGACAAAAGAAGTGGGATAATTCGAAAAATTTTCATACCGTAGATTTATATCATAAAAATAATACGTTCCATATTTTAGATCAATAGCTTTTGATCTGATATATTAAGGCTTCATATGAATCCATAAAATTTAAAATCGTACTCACAGCGGACGGCATACAGGCAGACAAATCTTCTTTATTCCATTTTTAAACTTAGTGATGATATGTGAAAAAAGAAATTCTCGGGGTAGCAAATTTTTTTTGTTCTATACTGATCGCAATACTTTACTATGGAATAATAAAGTAATACATGAAAAACTACATTCTGAATTCAAATCTGGCAATGGAGAATCCCAAAATCTAACTTAATTCTACCAACAGTTTTTATTTATTTGTTATTACAATATAAAAACAATTCTTAATATATAGCATCCTGAAACTATTCAATTGATGCCTGGCTCACGAGGAATTAGATAATTGACGTTAGAAGCCATAAAACTTCATTAAAAGGCAAAAAAAATAGAATACGTTTTATAAATTTATCTGGTGATCTATACTATCTACACCTGAAAAAAACGCTTATTCCACAACATATAAAATCAGACATAATACCCCCATGCCTATTACTGATAAAGTAACATAATTTAGACATAATATTCTAATTTACTACCAGAAAAGATTGCAAACAAGCGCATAATCCTTATCTGAAGATTACCAAGATTAGTTAGCTCAGTCGTACAGTTAATTGGAATAGACCCTGAGAGTAGTGACACCTGTAAAAAAAATATTATATGGCGATAATATTTGATTATAATTAATTTAGTCGAATTTTCCGACACCCACATCTTAACGATACGCGATGTATGTACATGAATGTGCTGCAACAGTGGCAACCAATAACCCTATCTCAAGACCATTGATCTAATTATGAGGCAGGTGGCCAATAAGCACACATAATTGAACAAATTACGCGATAAATACTTTATCGAACGAAAACCCCAAATAGGTGACGATGTAAGTCAACACACGGGAATGCTTAACATCGGAAAAGGAGCAAAACACGTGTAGAATATCTCATACTATTGATGGTCATGTAATGTCAAATTAAAGGGTTTAAATATTTTTGTATAGTAAGAAGGTATACACTAATTGAGGCAATAAGAGCAACACTGGCCTAACCCCAAAAGGAATGCTGCTTGGTTAGGTCATTTTTGATCTTATAGCATCAATTCTACTCGAAAACAATAGTAAATATACTGCCAACAAATCGGGCGCACCTTTATTATTTTTGGTACAAGTTCAGGATGCATGAAAAGTCAATATGCAGTTTAGTGGTTAAGGAAGACTTAGTGCAATCCCGTTTCACCAGTGGAATCTGCTTTCACAAGTGGAACCCCCTTTAGGGCAGGGCTGCTGTCAATTTAACACTACTAACTTTTCACTAATCAATATTTCATTCGCTTATGAAAGTTTGGGTTTTTATGAGGAGAAGGGTGATAGTAAGGGTGGGTGGATGTTAATAATTTTTATTCTCTGCATAGAATGTCAGTTTCATGGTCGAAGTTGCATACAATTTTCATAAAATTCGATGTATATTTTACATTCACGACACCAAACATTTGTTTGAGAGGGGATAGTGAATCGTAAAATTTGTGATGCAGTTTTATTTCGTTTCTCTTGTAAGCTGCTCGTACAAAATTTCAAGTTCGTAGCTTTTAATTTGTTGGTTAGTAGTTAATTTATTGAAATTGGTCGAATTCGCACTTTTGTATGGGAGGGGGTAGAAGAGCAGGTGCGATCTCAAAACTATTAACGCAATTTCGTTTCAACTATTTTTAAAAGTTTTTGTGGAAAATTTCAAATTGATAGCTTTTAATAGTTGGGTGATAATTCATTTCTTAACAATGGTAGAAAAAATAATTTTGTATGGGAGCGGGTAGAAATTTTGAAGGTATTCGACCAATTAATATTTCATACATTTACGGATTTGTTTTTTTATGCATTTTGCAAATTTTCAAGTTTCTACCTTAAAATTTCATTCAAAAATTTTGAGTTTTTGTTTTTTTCATTGCACATGAAACACCTTGTGTGTTAGACCGGGGGTTCGGTGCATAACAATTGTGGATTTTTTTATTATTTTTTTCTGTATATTCTTTTACGAGAGCCCTAAAAAATTCACTCAAAATTTTCGTCTTTCTTGCTTACTACCTCTCCCTCTCCTTACACCCACCAACGTAAATTTTTTACCAAAATTAATAACTTTGTAGTTCTATAATCTGACAAAATTTCAATTCAATATTTGTACTCAATTTTGGGATATAACGGTTTGAAATTTTGGAAAGTGCGCCATTTTTGAAATGCTCCCCATTTTCCCCCACTGCTAGTCTATCCAAATTTTATATTTTTCTCATAATTCCCTAGTATAGCTTAAGAAATAGCCGAGATATTGATTTCTTTTTTTCTTTGCATTTCCCCTGATTCTCCCCCTTACAATAATTAGCCGCCCTCTAAGCTGTTTCTAGTGGAACGGTATGCCACCTTAACAGTTCCAAAATATCAATTTTTTATGGTAAGTAATTTCGAAGATATAATCATTTGAAAAAAAAAGAAAAGGTTTTCGGACGTCAGTGGATAAAAAAATTAAATTATTTTTAAAGTTCGTGCCACAAACTCCTCTTTCTAGCTAGAACCATGATTGAGATATTCGAATTTTAAGTTTTCGGGTTAAGCGCTCCCCCGCCTTCCCCTTAATCCATACACCCCCCAAAATGGGTGTCCGCCTGAGGTCCTCAACTACCTATAATCCACCCAAAAATTAACTTTCTATCTTGAAAGGTTTGAGAGTTAATCTGCGCTGAGCGGACACGTACGGCGTGCGGCGGGCGGCATACAGACGGATTTTTTTTTGCATTTTTTGGCTATTTTACCCATGAAACGCGAAAAGGTGGTGAAAAGAATGGGAGGACTCGAATAATTTTTATACAGTAGATTGAGATAATCATAAAAGTAATATAGGTATTTCATATTTCTGACCAATTGCTTATATGCTTTTTCTAGCAAACCCGTTTATTGTCGAATTGCGAAACTGTGTCAGATTGTATGGAAGGGGTAATGCACATTAATAGTTTTAAATAAATATTCACTGCACAATTTTATACATTATGCATTCTTCTCCTTCCTTCCAACACCTCCCATACAAACGGCACTTTTTCATGAAATACTCTAAACCAATTTAATCTGAGCGTATAAAATTTAGCGAGCTGAAATTGTGCTCTAAATATTTAATTAGAATTATTAGTAAGACCAAAGATCATTAGCTTTACCCCTTCTACCCCCTCTCATACGAAATGACACAATTTCGCAATTCGACATTAAACGGATTTGTTCAAAAAGTATAAGAGCTATTAGTCTGAAATTTGGAATATATTACTTTTATGATGATTTCAATCTATCGTATAAAAGTTATTTGCATGCTCTCTCTTCTACCACCCCCTCCCAAACAAACTGCACTTTTTCATGAAATGTTCTAAACCAATTTACTCAGTACATATAAAATTTATCGAGCTCAAATTTTGCACTAATAGCTTATGTAGAGTTATTAGTAATACCAAAAAAATTGGACGATTAGCTTTACCCCTTCTATGCTCTCCCATACAAAATGACGCAATTTTGCAATTCGACAATAAACGGATTTGTTCGATAAGTATAAATGCTATTAATGTGAAATTTGGAATACATTACTTTTATGATGATTTCAATCTACTATATAAAGATTATTTAAGTCCTCCCTTTCCTTCCACCACCTCCCATATAAACTGTACTTTTCCATGAAATTCTCTAAACCAATTTACTCAGTGCGTATTAAATTTATCGAGCTGAAATTGTGCACTTCATATTTATTTAGAATTATTAGTAAGGCGAAAAGAATTAGACTATTAACTTTACCCCTTCTACCCCCTCCCATACAAACTGCACAATTTCACTAAATCCAATACACTAATTTTCTCATTACCTATTAAATTTTCGGACCCACAAAATTTCTTGAAATCAAAAAATTGCTTTTTCATCTAGAGTATCGCACGATTGGCTTTGCGCCCAATCGTAGTATTGTTTAATAATATTTTGAACAATATGCACTATCCTGAACGATGGAAGAGTGCTATGTCGTTCCAATCCTTAAACCTGGGAAAGATCCAACCGATCCTAAAAGCTATCGGCCTATAAGTCTGCTTTCTACCATAAGCAAGGTTTTGAAAAAATCGGAAATAACTTCTTAAATCTCTACGCTGCGGAAAACAAATTGATAGACGACTGTCAGTTTGGTTTCCGCAGTGGTCTCTCAACAATTCATGCGGTAACAAGATTGACTTCGGACATTTGTTGGCGCCTAAATAATGACGAATATTTTTGTGCATGTCTCATTGATATGGAAAAAGCTGGATGGACCCATATTTAAATTGTTGCAGGCACAATACCCAACAATCCTCATAAAATAGAGGAAATGGTTCAAGCTAAAAATTTTGTCGTGATCAATAGAAATGAGGGACTGTAATGACCAATGACCAATGGAAATGAGGGACTGCAATAAGGAAGTCACTGCACCAGTTCTATTCTCCATCTATCTAAAGACTTTCCAATTTGTATGGATTCAACAAGACAAAAATAAGTTAATCATAGCTTTCGTGGATGATTTGATCGTTTACACTGCACACAATAATCATATAGTACAACAGGAGCTGCAAAAGATGTACAGCGAAATCAAGCGGTACACCAGCACCTGGAGAATGAAAATGAATCCACAGAAGTGTGAAACGATTATGTTCAAAACCACTCTCCGATATGCAAATCGCGATTCGAGACGTAACTGCAAGAAGTTCCACATTATGACTGAGGAGGGTGGCAATGAACAGGTACCGCACAAAACTTGCGTCAGATATCTAAGTGTACATCTTCACCAGCACCTTAAGTACAGAGAGCATTCATCTATCCAGCTAGAAAAAACTCGCAAATGTTTTATGTTGCTCCGTAAATTGTTTTATGCAAATCGCATTCTCCCGAGAATGAAAATAATTTGTTACATGACTCTTTTTAGGCCTATACTCACGTATAGTTGGCCCATTTGGTTTAACATGAGTGCTTCCATGGTGAAAAAATATAGAGTACTGGGGATGAAATGCCTGCGTGCATGAACAGGGCTGTATCGTAAGGCGGAGACGAATATCTGCATTATATTTCAAATAGCGTGCTGTATGATGCTGCAGAGGTGATAAAACTCGATTCCACCATAATCCATCAGATTCGTATCCATATTTATAGGTTTTCGCAACAAAGTGAAAATCTTTGGATCTCACAACCCATCTTTCCGAATCCTCTACATTTCGAAAATACACTGAGGACAGGGTATATTCCTCCTAAAGCATTCACATACCTCGACAGCTAGGACCACATAACCGACGCACAGAATGTGACTGTTTAGTACCACGCTTAAGGACTATAGACAAGCGAATTCTCTTCGACCCACACCTGAGTTCTTTGGAAGCACTGCCTATTTAGATATATTCTACAGCTAGATATATTCTACAGCCAATCATGACTGGCGTGTTAATCAATCGCACAAATTCTGGTGGCTTAACGATAATGATCGTTAAGATACGTGGATAGGATTTGTTTTATCTTGTTTTGAATAATTCAAAATTTAGAGTAAATTTTATGATAAAAACTTAGATTAAAAGACATTTTGATGATCATTTTGATGATCGTAAAACCAAAATATCACAAACTTCCTAGGACGGACGAGATATCTTCTCCATCAGTGACTTCTACTCAAATGGTCGATTTGGTTCTGAGTAACACCATCAGGCAAAACCCAAGGGCGCATATACGAGGGGAGGTCAAAAATTTTGCGGAATGACAGAGAAGGGTGGCAAAATTACTATTTTTCCTTTTCAATATATTCTCCCTTAAGCCTAATACATTTATCACATCTCCCACAAAATTGATTAACTCCTTCTTAAAAAAATGTTTTATCAAGGCCTCCAAAATGGGCTGAAATTGCCGACTTCAACTTCTTTATCGTTGAAAAATTTTCTTCCCCCAAGTAATTTCTGCAGTTTTGGGAACAAATAGTAATCGGAAGGGGTCACATCTCGACTACAAGGGGGGTGGTTCAATATCCCATAGCCGCATTTCTGTAATGCAGCCATTGCCACGTGGCTTTTGAGAACAGTTTTGTTGTCGTGCCAAAAGCAGCACACCTCGAGTCCGCTTTCATCTTCTTTTTTCTTCGATGGCATCCTTTAATTTTTGTAGCAGATTGGTATAGTATCCCCTTGTGATATGCTGTCGTTTTTCTTTATACTCTGAATCCCGAAAAATAGTGGGCGAGACCTGAGACCTGGAACTTCTGGGGGGTGAAGCGCCTTTATCAACCACTGCATTGACTCCTGCTTTAGTTCAGGCTCATAATGATGAACCCAAGTTTCGTTTCCAGTAACAATTCGGGTCAACATTTCATCCCTGTTCTCGCTACAGATATCCAAAAATCGCGTAAAAACTCGACACGCTGTTTTTCTAAGCTGCTGAAAGTATTCTCGGTACCCATCTTGACCTTAGACATGCCGAGATGATCGTAGAGGATATACAAAATGATAGTATCTGATACTCGAACCATGTTTGCGACTTGTTTCTTCTTTAAACGAACATCTTCGAGAACAAGTTTCTTCACTTTTTCAACGATTTTTGAGGAAGTGACCTCAATCAGCCGGCCTGAGAGTTTATCATCTTCAATAGACTCTCAGCATTACCTGAATAAACTATGCCACTTATAAGTCATCGTTTTTTTCAGAAAAGAATAGTATACCTTCAGGTAAAAATATTTCCCCCCCCCCCCCTTTTGTCCATCCCCTTCATTCCGCGAAATTTTCGATCTACCCTCGTAGCTCTGTAAAAATTGTAAATATTGAATAATTGTATTGAAATTTAAGTTATGCTTAGAAGTAGTTTAGATTAATTAAGGCTTAATTTTTATAATTTTGTTCTAGTTAGTTAATTCAAATTTTTATTTTATTATAGACTAGCAAACGCCCGCGACTTCGTCCGCGTAAAAATCGTATTAATAAGCAATTTTTGAGAATGTAGTTAGTAATATGTACATTATATGGGATATATAATCCGCTTACTTTAATGGCTCTTTGAACACAATGTTTTGTATTTTGTTGGAGTCAGAACCATAAATTATTAAGAATGATAGCATGATACTCGCATTTGAATGGGAGAGGGATCAAATCAAACCCGTGATTCGAGATCATATGTATACGTGTTAAGGACATGTGAATAGTTGTAGCTTGTGTTAATTGAAAAAAGCCCAAATAAAATGACATTAAGCTTAAAAACATAACAGGACTTCGATTGTGCGTAAAGCCCCATTATATGATACTACCGATGAAATCGAAATTTTTGTAATCTTAAGAATTTTTGTGTGGGGAGTGATAGAAGGGATGACAGTACTAAATTAATTTTTTTCACACCATGCTAGAGTATCTATAAAAATATTTTGCACCAAATTTAAGCTTGAAAAACTGAATAGGTAACTTGAGAAACTGAGCATTGGATTTAGTGAAATTGTGAAATTTGTATGGGAGGTAGTAGAAGGAGTGGAGGGTTTCTGGTAATTTTTCTAGAAACAACTATAATCACCATGCAATTGATGTGTTTTAAATTTTAGATCAGTTAGATTCACACTTTTCAAGAAAATCGAGTTTTTGCAAAGTCGTGGAATTGTGCCACATTGTATGGGAGGGGGTAGAAGGAGTAAAGCTAATCGGTTAATTTTTCCCAAGAATAATAATTATGCTAATTAAAGATTTAGTACAAAATTTTAGCTCGATCAAAGCTATACGTACTGAGAAAATCGGTTTAGAATATTTCATGAAAAAGTGCAGTTTGCATAGGAGGTGGTGCAAGGAGTGGAGGGTTTTTAGTTATTTTTTGAGAAGCAACTAAAATTATCATTAAATTGATATATTTTATATTTCAGAACAGTAACATTCACACTTTTCAAGAAAATCGAATTTTCGCAAAGTCGTGGATTTATGTCAAATTGTATGGGAGGGGGTAGAAGGAGTAAACCTAATTGGTTAGTTTTTCCTGACATCAATAACAATGCTAATTAAGGATTTAATACAAAATCTTAGCTCGATCAAAGTTATACGTACTGAGAAAATTGGAGTATAGTATTTCATGAAAAAGTTTAGTTTGTATGGGAGCTGGTGGAAGGAGTTGGGGGATTCAAACTATTTATATATTTGAAGATTGCATTTATAATAGAAATAATATATTTTGAATTTCAAATTAATAGCTTTAATAGTTTCCATGAAAATTTGATTATTATAAGTTTTTGAAAATGAGTCATTTTGTATGGGAGGGGGTAGAAGGCGTGAGGGGAGACAAATAACACCTAAAGCAGATTACTCCCAAAGGCAGACCTAATAATCTGTGAAAGTTTCATTGCAATCGGTGCAGCCGTTTTTGCGTGAAAGCCGGAAAGACAGACAGACAGACAGAGAAATTTTTTAAAAACGTTTGATTTTGCTTAGTTTTTGCTAAAATGAAGCAAAAAACTTATTTATAGCATTTATAAACAAATAACAGACAGACACTACAATTATATTTATATAGATAGATTAAGTAGTATTAGGTGAATTAATTAGTATAACAATATTGTAAAACACAACCACGTGTACTGCGTTCAATGTAGTGCCGGCAGTTAAATGGTTGCATTTATCTCGGTTTGATGTTCAGACTAAGACTGAGGCTATTAGGAAGTACACGGCCGAAAAGCTCCAAATTGCGGAGGAGCAGGTACTTTGCAGCAGACTGACGAAGAGAGATGCTGACATTAACTCGCTTCGTTATATTACTTTTAAGATTGCAGTTCCTGTTTCTCTTCTTGAGCGTAATTCGTTCGTCTCAGGAAGGAGTTTGATTGGCTTAATCGCTTTCTTTATAGACAATATTTCGACTCAGTTGAATCAAAGATTAAACGTAATAGTAAATCCTTTTGGATCTTCTTCAACTCCAAACGTAATTCCTCATTACTGCCTAATTCAATGGAGTTTCTAGGAGAGGTATCGAACTCTGCTGAAGGGTCCTGGGAACTGTTCGCATCATTTTTCAAGTCCGTTTACAACTCAACCACAACAGTCGATTCAAATTTTTCAGGAAGGTTCGATGGTTTGGTCCCCATTGTTGATCTTGGCAGTTTAACTCTTACTGAAGATGATGTATTAGTTGCTCAATGCAATTTAGACATTCAAAAGGATCTGGTATCGATCAAATTCCGGCTATGTTCTTAAAAGGTTGCGCTTCATCGCTTTATGAAGTGTTAGCTATTATTTTTAACAAGTCGCTGGAATCCGGTTCATTTTTGGATACTTGGAAACTGTCTTTCATAACTCCAATATTTAAGTCTGGTCGCAGACATATGATTGAAAATTATAGACCTTCATATATCCAAACTATCCTCCATCCCTAAGTTATTTGAAAGCATAGTTAAGGAAATGCTATTTTTTCATATTAAAGAGGTTATTCCAAACTGTCAGCATGGTTTTGTTTGCGGTCGTTCTACGTCTACAAATTTAACGACTTTCACTAAATATTGTATAGATGCAATGGAACAAGGCTTTCAAGTTGACGTCTTCTATTCAGATTTCAAAAAGGCATTTGATCGGGTTCATCATGGTCTTTTGATTGAAAAATTGAAGCCACTAGGGTTTCATTCTAATCTGTAGAACTGGTTTTCATCTTACGTGACGATTAGAAGACAAGTTGTGCGAATAAATGGAATTTCTTCATCGTGTTTTGATGTTAAATCTGGCGTTCCCCAAGGAAGCCATTTAGGGCCTTTACTTTTTGTTTAATTTGTAATCGACATTCCGTCAATATTTAAATTTTCTAGCTCTCTTTTGTACGCTGATGATGTTAAACTCTTTTCTAAGATTTCAAGCTTGGGTGATTGTCTTGAACTTCAGGCTGATATTTCTGAGCTCTATAATTGGTGTGACGTTAACTTGTTAGAACTTAATTATGATAAATGCAAAATATTTTCTGCCTACAGAAAATCTTTTTCCCATTTTATTTGACTACAACTTAAATAACAGATCTCTTCATAGATCTTGGCGTGTTGATCGATTCTAATTTTAACTTTAATTCTCATATCGACTACATAATCTGCAAAGCTAATTCAAATCTGGGTTTTTTAAAACGTAATGCTAAAGATTTCATTGACCCATACACTGTCAAAGCACTCTTTGTTTTCCTTGTGAGACCTATTTTGGAATATTGCTGTGTGGTTTGGGATCCTGTATATCAGATTCATGTATTGCGGATTGAACGGATTCAACGTAATTTCTCTAGGTATGCTCTTCGTAAGTTTAACTAGAGCGCTGACATTCCCACGTATGAAACCAGATGCCAATTAATTGGCTTGCAATCTTTGGCTCATCGAAGGAAGTTATTATGTGTGATGTTTATAAAGGATGTTATCTCCTATCGCATTAAAAGCCCTGAATTGCTTAGTTATCTACCAATTTATGCTCCAGAAAGGCCATTGAGGCAGAGAGCGATTTTTCATCCCACCGCGCACCGCACAAATTATGGACTTAATGAACCAATTTTAGATGCATCTCCTACTTTAAGATGATATGCGACAAAATCGATTTTACTGACAGTCGACCGCAGTTCAAAGCCTATATTGTAGCAAATTTATAATTTTTTTTTTAATGTTCCTTATTGTTTTGGTTTTTCTTAATTTTTAATGTGTACAGATTTTTAATTGTAATTCTTTAATCTGTTGAGATATCCTCTATAGATGAATAAATAAATAAATAAATGGGAGTCCGACAAAGCCCAAACCAATATACATGCCAACCGTCATCTGGGCATGGATTAAAAAGTTTGCAGTTCGAAGGGTATTAAATAATTTTATGCACAATCTCATGATTTTAACTTATCCTAAAATCCAAAATGCCCAACAGACAATTTCATTCATTCATAAATCATACAAAGCCTATGCATTACTAGGGATTCACATTGATTCATGAAATCAAAAACAAAACACAGTAACGACTTTGCTAAAAGAAACAAAAGCGTTCAGGAGATCAATTCAATTATGCCAAAAAGAATGACGAAATTTAAAAATATTAGTTAAAAAAACCAAGAAAATGCGAAAAAAACCCAATATAATTATAAGTTAAAAAGCCATCAAAGTTTTTTTTGTTGTAAATGTTATGAAATAATCTTAACTTTATTAGATTACTTTTAAAATAAAAGATGTTTTTGGCAAAAAAATAAAGCGCTTTAAAACTTCAAACCTAATGGTAGAATGCTCGGCCGACATGCGGGCAATCCGGAATTCGATTCCAGTTATATATTTTTTTAAGATTTGACTAAAGTAAAAAATACGATCCAAGGCCATCAATAATTGATTATTGGCAATTAACACAACCCTTACGAGTTTTATACGTTCGGCTACGTAGACGCAAGGAAATTCCAGTGTCGATTGGCACGGCTAGTTTTAAAATGTTTTATTCTGAATTTTGAAAATCTGTGTATTCAAATAAATTAGCTAATAAATATTATAAAACATGTGTGTCAAATTTCAGCCAAATCCGCCGATTGGTTTGGTAGAGAAAAAGGATACCGAAAAACTCATATTTTTGTATGGCAAATGAAGCGTGTTGTGCTCCCCTTAATACCCTTCATTTCATCCAATAATATTCAAAAATTAAATGTTGAACTCGCTAACATGTAATATAGAAGTTGCGCGTGAGCGACTTTTCAATTGTGAAATATCTTACACACAATACACCGCATCTTTACAAATATTATATCTTACTTATAACTACCGAACGATAATGAATGCGCTTACTAGCACGTTTAAGTTATAATAGTGAAAAACGTGTGACAAAACAAAAAAAAATGCTTCTCACATACATTCTACAGGGTGTTTGGTACTCCGCGTGCCACCTTGTAAGGAGTTATTCCTAGATATATTTTGAGAAAAAAATTGTTCTACGGAGATGGTCAATTTTCAATATCCGCGGAGATACACCTACAATGGCGCTACAGCCCAAATCGGACCTTGGCCTCCTGATATTCAGGTTCCTTAACATTTTTCATTACTTATTGCGGAAGGGTTGTTAGCCCTTCGCACAACCCTCTTTCTACGAATTTTTCATTCTCTTAGATTGAGGTGACCAAGGTATATCCAAGCAGGCAATGTGCCGGAATTATATATTGCGCCGACCGGGATTTGAACTCACGACCTTCGCATTACAAGACCAACACACTACCTACTAGGCTATACCCCGCGGAGATACAGGGTGATCAAGAAAAGTGTTTCGGACCTGTACCCTCACTCACTCAAAACGCTATATCTTAAAAACTAATAATCACAATTCAAAGTGTTATAGCTTGTTTTTTAGGGAATCGGATTACCTATCATTTGGTGTAATAGTTGGTTTTTACCCCTAGCGCCATAAAACTTATGCACAATTTCTTGAATGACCGCTGGCAGGCAGTGCGGGTCGGTGACGATATCTCTTCTTCGCTACCTCTCTTGCGGGGCGTACCTCAAGGCTCTATACTGGGTCCATTACTGTTCAGCTTCTACATCAATGACTTGCCAAGCGGACTGCAAGATTGCAATATTCATATGTATGCTGACGATGTTCAGCTCTACTTAAGTAGACCGGTGGGTCTTATTGACGACTGTGTTGCGCGTATTAATGATGATATTGCAAGAGTTTTTGGTTGGTCGACCGAAAATAGATTAGTACTTAATGAGAAAAAGTCACAATGTATCGTCTATTATCCAGGAATTAAGAATCATGAATCGTTGAATTTGCCTTGTGTTATGATGAATGGTACATGTCTTGTTTTTAGTTCTGTTGTTAAAAATTTAGGAATTACGCTTAACTCCACAATGACCTGCTGCAATCATGTGTCTACCATTTTAAGAAAAGTTTACGGTGGTTTGCGTCGGCTATGGCTTTTCGCTAGCATCTTGCCGCTTACCATTCGACTTAGACTTGTAAAATCCCTAATAATTCCTTTCTCCACGTATGGTAGTTTAATATTTCCTAAATTCGACTCTATTTGCCAACGTAAATTAGACATTGCCTTTAATGATTGCACACGCTTTGTCTTTTTGTTACGACGCCATGATCATGTTTCACCCTTCAAACATGCGGTTGTACGCTATCGGTACACTTGAAACGTAAGATTCTGATATTTCTGTTTGATGTTTTTCATACAGGCGAGCCTTCTTATTTGAGTGACTTCATTGTAGCCTTAACCTCAACTAGACACCTTAAACTCCTTGTTCCGCGTTTTTCCAAATCTGTAAATGAGTGCTCTTACTTCGTTCAGGCAATCAGACATTGGAATAATCTTCCTGAAGTAGTTCGGCGTGCGGTTGACCCTAGTGCATTCAGAAAACTTGTATTGACAAATGTATTGTAATTTTTAAATTTTTTCTTGTTTTTTTTTTTTTGTCTAATACTTTCACTATTCTTTTTTTTTTTGTTTTTTCCCTATTGTTATTGGTTCTATTATATCATTCTATTTTATTTTAATTTTAGTTTTAGTTTTTTTTTATTTTCTTTTATTAATCCGTTGAATTAAATCCTGTAATTTATTGTACTTTTATATAAGATTTTATAATCTTGTAGTACTATTGAATAAATATTTATCTTATCTTATCTTATCTTACAGTCCGAATTGCAACTATACCCAATCTTGAGGTATTGGCTTCACAACACAAATTTTTGACACTTTGACCCTCAAAATTCTGGAGTCAATGTAGTTTTTCTCAAAAAAACGCATGATAAAAATGTCATTTTAATGTTGGTTTTTTATGTGCCAAATTATTGCCTACAAAAGATGTATACACTTGCATTGCATAAGTTTCATAGTTTAGAAAAAACTATCATTCCAATAGTAAAGCACTTTTATCAAAAAACTATGTTGATCAACACTCTCCGCTTGAACTAAAAGAACTTAAGAATGGTTTTTATGGTTTATTTCAAATTTCCTTAATTACAATAAATGTTCAAAATGGCCACCTTCATTTTGAATGCACGCTAAAGCTCGTTTTGCCAGTGTTCTCTTTGTGTTCATACTCCTCAACTGCTGCCTTACTTCTGTTGCTGCCGCATCGATTCTGGTGTTTAGATCCTGCAACGTTACTACTTCCGTTGCGTAGACAAGGTCCTTCATCCGTCCCCATACAAAGAAATCCATAATAGTTAAATCAGGAGATCTTGCAGGCCAGTGTATCGGTCCATTTCTACCGATCCAGCGATTGCTATAATTGGAATTTAACCAATCTCTGATTTGTCGGCCGTAATGAGCTGGAGCACCATCGTGTTGGTAAAACATGGAAGCCAATCGTTGAAGTGGCACATCATCCAATAACTCCTGTTGATCATTTGTCAAAAAATGCAAGTAATTGGAACTATTTAGGGTAGCCTAATAGGACCAATGAAATCGTCACCAATCACACCTGCCCATAAATTGACACTGAATCTGTGCTGAAATGATGCCTCTCTTCTTGTATGTGGATTGCTCTCAGCCCATGTGTGTAAGTTGTGGAAGTTTGTGATACCGTCCCTGGTGAATTGGGACTCATCCGTCCAAAGAATGTTGTTCATAAAATTCTCGTCACTTAGTTGTCGTTCAAGGAGCCAATTGCAAAACTCCATCCTTTTGGGCAAATCAATGGGTAACAGCTCCTGTGTGGTGGTAGGGATGCAAACGCTCCGCTTTTAGGACACTCTAAACTTTCCACGTAGAGACGTTTAACTGCAATGCCAAGCGTCGGATACTAATTGATGGATTATTTCGGACTGCATGTACATAGTATTCCTTCATCGGTTGGAACAGCGATTATCGGCGCAGGATTTGCATTTACTTTGCTTGTTCTAACGCTGCCTGTTTCCCGAATCCTTCTGTAAACGTCTTGGAATACTCTCCTGGAAGGTATCCGACGATTAGGAAATCTCTGATGATACAAAGATCGCGCCGCTCGTGTATTTGCCTGACACTCTCCATAAATGAAAAAGATGTCTGCATATTCTTCATTCGAGTACTCAGGCATTTCGAAATATTTTCTAAATTATAGTGACACCTTCTACTTTTAACAATGTAACTAAAACTGGTAAAAATATGAAGATGTGCGCTTTTCATTTTGTTAGGTACACCATTAAAAAAGGCATAGTGCTGAACCTAGTTGTGTTGAAACTCATTTTAATTTAATTCAATTCCTCGATAATTTAATACTAATTAAAGGACATTCCTCAATAATTTGAATAGTATTTAAAGGACACAAAGAATATTTCAATTTAACAACATTTCAGGTAGTTTTTTTAGAACGAGGGTTGCTTTATGGCATATTTTATTTTAAGACCATATGTATTTTCGCTTATTACCTGGAAAACCGGAAAACCTAAGTCATAAGTACGTGTGCATCTTTTATAGGCAATAATATGGCACATAAAAAACCAACATTAAAATGACATTTTTATAATGCGTTTTTTTGAGAAAAACTACATTGATCCCAGAATTTTGAGGGTCAAATTATCAAAAATTTGTGTTCTGAGGCAAATACCTCAGGATCGGGTACAGTTACAATACAGACTATTACACCAAATGATAGGTAATTCGATTCCCTAAAAATCAAGCTATAACACTTTGAATTGTGATTATTAGTTTTCAAGATATAGCGTTTTGAGTGAGTGAGGGTACAGGTACGAAACACTTTTCTTGATCACCCTGTATCTCCGCGGATATTGAAAATTGACCATCTTCGTAAAACAATTTTTTTCTCAAAATATATCCAGGAATAACCCCTTACAAGGTGTCACACGGAGTACCAAACACCCTGTATAAGTAGAATTTGTCACTTCCCCAGAGTATGTTTGAGCTACCCTGACGCCACAGTTTTAATAAAAATACAGTTTTAGTTGAACTCGACTAAGAACAAAGTCCATAGTGCCCCATCAAGTACATGTCGACTGCAAGACCGGATTCGCTTTGATCAATTCACAAATTTTACTCAAAATAACCCTTAACTTCCTGAATTAAATGGGAATTTATGTTTACAGTATTTCAAGTAAAATACTTACCATTTATTCGTTCAACATTCTCATGAATTTCCATTTTAATCACGACATTAAAATTGCACTGTTTGGCTCAATAATAATTGAATATTTTTGTTGCCAAAAATCCATTAAATAGAAAAAGATAAAAGATCATTCGATCGAAATATAATTCATCGGTTTATTGTAATTTTTTCTTTTATATTTTATTTTTACTTAGTGGACAATATTCAACAAAACAATGTTTTTTTTTCTCAGAATTCACAATTTTTTTTAATATTATTTTTATTTTTATTGTTTTTTTTTTTTTTTAATTCAATTAAATTATTGTTATTCTTTTTTTTTTATTTCATTGGCAACAACAAAAGTTGAGTCTTAAGGCTACTGAAAAAAAAAAATTGATGAAACAGATGAAGTGTGTAAGTAAAAATAAAAATAGAATAAAAGACATTCTTCGGTTATATTTGTATTTATTTTTCAATAAACTTTTTTCTCCATGTTGAATTTGAAACTTGTTTTTTTCCTCTCACATTTTTAAGTAGCTTATTTTTTTGGTGGTTGTTTTTTTTTTTAATATTTTGTATGTTCTTTTTTTCTTCTTTTTTTTCTTCCAAAAAATCTTTTTTTTTTTGTCTTCTTTGTGTTGTTTTTTTTTTAGTTCTTTTTTTCGATAAAGTGGCTCTTTTTTTATCTCTTTTGATTTTTTTTAAGCTTTGATATTGTCATAAATATTTTTTTATGTGATAAATTTTTTGATTTATTTTTTTCGGCTTGTTCAAAAAACATTATTTCAGACAACATGTACTTGTTGTTACCTGATGTACTTTTTTTTAGTTTTTTTTTGTGTGGAATCTTTTGTGGCCTTTTGTTTTTTTATCGCTCTTTTTTTAGTTTTTATTTTATATATTTATTATTAATAATATTTTTTTCCTTAGAGAAGACAAATAATGTTTTTTGAATTCTTTTTAAAAAACATTTAAAATCTGAAACAATAATTTATCAATTAACATAAATTAATTCGGCTTTCATTAGTTAAACATGCATGGAATTTTGTTTTAACTGGTTGTATATATATTTTTTTTTAAGCGGACAAAAAAGGAAGTTTAATGATTATAAAATATTGCACAGCTCTATCCCAATACCTATATGTATAACAAAAAAATTTATTTAAAAAAATAACTACAAATTTTCTACTGGATCGCAACGATAGAGATATTATAAAAAATAAGTTCACAGCCGTTATTAGAACTCGGGAAATAAATTATACTGATCTTTCGCCCTAAGATTGTAATGAAATATATTGCAATACATACATTCCTATTCTACAAAATGGGTACTAAGACGATTTTACAACTCCGAAAAAGATACAAGGCCTGTCAGAATCAGCTTCACCAATTTGGTGCAGCAGCAACATGAACGAGACAACATACTTGACGTAAGGGCAATTTCCAATAAGACTTCCATATGTCGCGTACCTAGAAACAGCATAGGACGACTGGCGGACAAAGATAATGATTCATAGAAATAGAATAGAAGGCGAACTGGCGAACGAAGAGGCCGACAAGAACGATATAATAAGGCGAGCGTGTGCGATGAGAGATTAAGTTTAAAGTGATTTAATAAAATTTAATAAAAAATAAAGTTTGTGAGTAGTAAAAATTGAAGTGAACTAATTTTATTATTTTTACTTGAAATCTAGCGACCACTAGCGCACTTCAATACAAATGAGTTTTGGCAAAATCGAAGCCGAAGCTGATGCATCCATTTCCATCACTAATCCTGAAGTTAAAAAAACATCGCTAGGATTTCAAGAAAAATGTGGACGAAATGAAACAAACGAGGTCGAACAATACCGAAAATATGTGTCACTGCGCAAGACGATGGATGTATAAGCAAGCTACATAATAAATAGCTTTAGAGGTTTGAAATCACTTCTACATACCTAAACTATCTTCATTTTTCCAGAAGAAATACAGCCCAAACAAGTATTTTCTGTTGTTAGGCCTACTTTAGACTACGTAAAGTAAATCTCGCATAGACATTTTCAATTTAATGAACTACTAATGACCTTGAACTCAGGCTTGGTTTGACAATTTATTGAAAGTTCTTTCGATATCCATCATCTATAAAACACGTGACGCAGCTATTTTTTTAAATAAAGAGATACTAATAAGTTCACAGTTACCTCAAACTATGTATATAAAATTATTTAGACCTCCACTTTTATATAACGAACGAATTGTAGTCCATCCTGTTAAAAAGCCCGAAATTCCAGACTGCCAGCGACCAACCAATTTCACCCGCATATAACACTATTTGGATTTCGTCTACCTTTAATTCATTTTTGCGAAAATCTGCGGTTCCCGACAGTATTCCCCCTATGAATTGTTTTTGTCCTCTCGGGCTAAATCGGCCCGCGATTCAATTCATCTCTCATAGTTTTCTGGGTACTTTTCGTGTTTGTGGAAAATGGCGAATGTGCAGCCCACTCCCAACAGAGAAAACAAGTCCTTAAAACCACTCGCAAAATTGATTGAGAGTTTCTCATTGGAGAACAAGTCGTAATTAGGGATGGCAAAAACCTGCTCTTTTTCAATTTCAGTTGATCAACTGCGATTGCTCTTTTCAATATCTGCGAAAAAGCGCTACTGGTCAGTGACGAGCGAGTGCGAACAAAAACCCCGGGGTTCATAACAATTATCATCAAGTGAGCTGGCGGCAATTTTATTGGCGATATGCCGTAAGCAGTATGCATTAGCTATGTTCTAAGCACTTTTCAGATCGCAATATGCGATTGCTCTTTTAAAATAGCAGTAAAAAAATCGCGGGTATGTAAAAGAGCATACCATCTCTAGTCGTAATGGATTGTCTTCTTCCCCTTCTCAATAGATTTCGGAATCCAACAAAGCTTCGCTTTAGCACCCACTCTTTTTCCAAGTTTTATTTATTACCTTCTGTCGTCAACTCGGAATCGCACAAATGGTTTTGCAGATAACAGTACCGTGGATAAAAAATATGAATTCGACTCAATTACAGATTACTCATAGCGTCCCGGTCGCATCTAAACATGCGGAATTATGTATTTGGTTCGTTAAATTGAGACCTGAACTTAATCTTGAATGGGGCAGGGTCAAAAAAAAAAAGAGTAGAGTAGACACAGGCCTGTCATCACCTTAAACGTATTGTTCCAGCGACAGTTTTTAATGTAGAATTCGGTGGAGTGCAACTTTGTTCTTCTGAATACAGCCAACTGATTGGCATTCAATAAATAAACAACTACCTTAATTAAAGCCAGCACATATTCGACGCAGCCCTTGATGCTTCCGAACGCCTAGGAAGTCGCCCGAAGATGCCAAAAAAAT
This sequence comes from Chorisops tibialis, assembly GCA_963669355.1. Lineage (NCBI taxonomy): Eukaryota > Metazoa > Arthropoda > Insecta > Diptera > Stratiomyidae > Chorisops > Chorisops tibialis. The sequence goes on along the minus strand of OY770262.1, from coordinate 82,202,931 downwards.
ATTTTCCTACTTTTGACCTAGCCAATATCAACAATGCCTACTTACAGAACAATTCGCATATGAGCTGGGACACATAAAACACGACTAACAAGCGTATCGCCATGGAAACAATACTCTGCCAATCATGCTCGGAGCCGATTTCTCAAAACACTGAGGACTGCTCGTGCGTTACTAGTCGACAACAAAACGAAAATATCTGGCAAACTCCTACCAGCAAAGCGAGCGTGCCTACAGTAGCTCAGAGGAATGTTGACCACACGCTACTCGCCAAATACCCCCCAAACTTCTTCGAGACAAAAAATCGTTGAAGCTTAAACACTTCATCACAATAACGGGCTCGATTTCGGTGGCCAAAGAGGACACAGAAAAGACGGCCATTACAACGCCATTCGACCTTTTTGAATTTCACGCCATGACGTTCGGCCTACGAAATAAGGTGCGAAGTCTTGAGAGGAGGCTTATGACCGGCGTTCTTAGTGGATTGGATTTTGTCAGCGGTTATATAGATGAGGTATTCACCGCTTCGACTAACGAGCACATCTAAAAAAAACTTCGATCTTTCCATCAAAGTCCAAGAAAATCGCGAGTTTTCTCGTTATGTTTAATTTCTAACACCGTTTCGTCAAGAACACAACAGAAATTCAATCACCACTACTCATGTATCTGAGCGACAGGAAAAAAGCGGAAAAGCCAAAAATAACCTGGGTAAAAGCAGAGAAGCGGCGGCAGTAGACGCATCCGACACAGCATTGGGGGCAGCGCTTGAACAACTCCCCATAGCAACCACTTGGATTTTTCTCATTACATGGCTCAGAACTTCGCTACAGGGTAGATGGACGATCGGAAATTGCTTGCAATTTGTCTCAACTAAGATAACTAATCAGGTAATCTGAGATAAATTCGTTTGGCCCGCAAAGAAACAGGAAATTAATCAATGGTTCTAAACATGCTAGTGCAGCCAGCTAAGCAAAATAAATGTCATGTAAGCCGACATACATTTTAGAATGTCGACTTGGACATCGTCGGGCCTCTCAGAACATCACACGGTTACCACTATTGCTTCACCACTATTGAGTTCTTTAGGTGGCTCGAAGTTGTAGCTTTAAGAGAAGCAGCAGCGGACGCAATAGCAACAGCGTTCTACGGGAATTGGGTTTATCGGTTTGACAGTTCTGAACTATGACTGATTCAGAACTTCCAAACCGACATACCCAATTCTAGGAGAACGCTGTTGCTACTGATCCGCTATTGCTTCTCCCTTAAAGGTACAATTTCGAGCCACTTAATGAACTGATTAATAATGGTGAGGCAATAGTGGTAACCATGTGATGTTCTGGCCAGGGACCCGAATTTGAAGGACAAATTTTCGCTATGCTCGTAAAACTGATCGAGTGCAACAAAAGGAAACCAAACCTGTCCCACCATGAAATCTAATCTAATATCATCCGCAGCCTAGCGAGATAATCGACAGCATTGATGTGTCACGGAGGCGCAAACTAAGCGCACACTCTTGACAGTGGTTCTTTGAGTCAGAACAGCGGTAAAAGATGACCTCCAGCTGAGCTCTCGTCTTCAGCGCACCGATTAGAATTCCTGGCAAATTCATATTTTCGAACCTTGATACGGCTAAACCATAATTATTCATCGAGAAATTTAAACGCCAGATGCTACCATAGGAAACACAGCGTACTGTCTACAAGGAGCATCACGTATTTTTACGTACTGATGCAAACAGACGGCCTTTAGAACCTCCTTACAAAGGTCCGTATCAGGTGATCGGCCGACCGCGCGAAAAAATCTTCAAAATACATATGAGAAACCGAGACGTGAACGTGACAATCGAGCGGTTAAAAAGCGGCATATAAATTAAACGAGGAAGCAAAAAGGAATCGCGAAAGCCAACTACCGCCTACATCAGGATCAGCGGGAACATTTCGAAAGAAAAATCATAATTTTCGAAAGCCAGTTTAGTCGCAAAGAGTATTGTAGCGAAAGAAAAGATTTCCGGATTCTACACTGTTACGCTTTATTATTCCTGACGTTTCGGTCTCTGCTGAGACCTTTATCAAAACATTGTTTTGAAATCTTTTCTTTCAATTCGAAATGCACTGTGAAAATATTCACCAGACCAGTATTGTAGCGGTCTACAGTTGAGGCGCGTCGATTGCTTGTAGAAGCAATATGGTGAGACTGCTTTAAGTGAGAGAAGTTATCGTGACTGGTTTCAAAAGTTTAAAAATCGTGAGTTTGAAGTGGAAGACAAAGAACGTAATGGAAGGCCGAAAGTGTACAAAGACTCGGAATTGGAAGCATTACTGGAGGAAGATTCGTGCCATACGCAAGACTCAAGCAATTTCACATCGTTTAAAATCGTTGCAAATATTCAAAAACAAAGAAATTGGATTCCATATGAACTGAAGACGAGAGACGTTTAACACCGATTTTGCATGTGTAAAATGCTGTTTGCCAGGCATAAAAGAAAGGGTTTTTTGCATCGTATAGTAACTGGTGATGAAAACTTGATTCACTACGGTAACCCAAAGAGAAAATCATGGGGACCACCTGACCATGCTTCAACATCGACAGTCAAACCGAATGTTCGTGGAAAAAAATTCATGCTGTGTATTTGGTGGTATGAGATTGGTGTCGTGTATTATGAGTTGCTTAAACCGGGCGAAACTATTACTGAAGCTTTCTACCGCATACAATTAATAAGATTGAGCCGAACACTCAACGAACAATGCGGCCATTACTACTCCAGACACGAAAAAAATTATTCTCCTACATGATAATGCTCGTCCGCATGTTGCGGCGTCGGTCAAAACCTATTTCGAAACACTTCGTTGGGAAGTTCTACCCCACCCGCTGTATTCACCAGACATTGCCCCTTCCGATTATCACTTGTTCCGGTCGACGACACATGGCTTGTCTAAGCAGCGCTTTACGTCATATGAAGATACTAAAAATTGGGTCGATTCGTGGATAGCCACTAAAGATGAAGAGTTCTTCCGACGTGGTATCCGAACATTTTGCCAGAAGTCAAAACGAACTAACTTTTGGCAGTATTGGAAAATTCACTCAAAAAAAATGAAGATAACGGCGAAAAACCGCGAGAAAAACTCAAAAATTGGCGAAATTATGACACTTTGAATATTGGAGTTGAAATAGGGTAGTTTCGAGATAATTGATGTTAAAGTTTCACTAGTTTTCGGACGTATTACTTGTCAACATAATTCTAACGAATATAGTTCTCCTAAGATCTTCCAATCATTTTTTTACCGCTTTGGCAAGATAAAATCCCTTTTTGTCATGGCGCGTCACATATAAATTTTACAGCAAATATTCGTTTCGTTTGTAGTTAATATTACACTTGAGTTTGGAGCCCTTTGATTGACATCGGCCTTGGGAGTTTGATCGCGTTTGATATAATTGAGTTGAGTTTTCCATATCCGTACATAACGAACTGTCGTTGCGAAAATTGAAGTATTTGTATATTAAAACATGATAGAACCTTAGTCGTGGCATGTCAAAGGTTGTGACACCTTACTCGTGGTAGATCAAAGGTTATGAGTTCTGATGTGATATTTTTGAATAAAAACGGCCAGCGGTGGTACTAAAAACCAAACTAGCACCTTTACAGCTAATCCAACGGATGGCATGTATGTGTATAACAGGTGCTCTAGAACCATACCAACTGCAGCCCTGGCTGGCATTAGATTAAAAACCACTAATTCGTGATCAGCGCCATAAATTGATCATGGCAAAATTTCAAACGTCATTAGAGACGCAAACTCCCTTTTCGACTGCAAGTATGATTGCATGAACCAACCGCAAGTTGATAAGTTTCACATTACGTTTCCTGAAAGAAAGGAATGAGCAACAAACACTATACTCAGCACCTGTACAGGTCCTCATTCTAACCAGACAGGTGCAGAGATTTATACCCACGACCTCGACATTTTCCAAAACACGCGACGGTGTTCCATGCGGAAATATTAGCTATTGACAAGTGCAAAACAATTATTTTAGAGATGCAGAACAGTCTCGGAAATTGTTACATATTCTCGGACAGCAGTGCTACGTTTTTGGCACTCCAATCCTACAAAATCACGTCGAAACTAGTGTCCATTTGTAGACACAATTTGAATCGCCTAGCGCCTATAACGGAAGTTTTTCTAATTTGGATACCGGGTCATAGCGACCTGCTAGGAAACGAGGCAGAATACACGCTTGCACGGTAAGGATCTGCTGACATCAATTCCACCACACATTCAGTCGATGTAGCACCAACTTCATCTTCAAACAAACTATTTTGGATTCTTTCTTAGCAAAGTGGCCAAATCCGTTTGGGAAGAACCGAATAAAAATATTAAAGCTCAGGTGTTACAACGTAGTCGCTATAGCGTCCGAACCATTGTTGGCTTGACCACAGGTCATTGCTTGCTAAGGCTGCATGCATTTAGTATGCGGATCGCGAGCGACAGCCTTTGCAGAGGTTGCGAGGAAGACGAAGAATCTATCGAACATTATCTTTGTCACTGTCTGCAAATCTCTGCTTTGCTTAGGCTCTAGATTCTTCTCAGAACTGGACGACCTCAGAGGCGTCCAACATTTGAGCCTGCTACCGTTCGCAAAGCTAACCAAGTGGCTAGAACAAGAGGAGTGACATCCAACTTATAATCAATAGGGGGAGTACAATGGGCCCAACTAGATGGCCCCAGTGCATCGTGGTTCTATGAAACCACCCTCCTACAACCTAAACAAAAACGGAAATCACATTAAAAACTGACAGAAGATATTTTCTTCTTTCGAACTAACAGAAATTCATTAATAAATCACTTCTTAAGAAAATAATTATTATCTTTCACAAAAATTTCTTAAACTACAATATTTTGCATCCTAGATAAATCTAATCCTTTCTTTAAATTTCTAAATCTATTTGAATACCTCAAAAGTAGAAAATCAAACACACAAAAAAAAAACATGCGAATAAAAGTTAATAAAGTACTCTCTCTCTCCCTCCCTCGGCAAAGACAAACGTTCAGATCTCAATATTAAATTTTATCACAGTAGTCTAAGGAATTACGAATTACTTCTAAAAATTCGATAACTTACTTCTGTTAAGCTCTAATCAAATGCTACATGAAAACTGTAAAACGAAAAAAAAAAAAATTTATCTACAAGATTCGAAACGAAAAAAAAAATTTGTTTCCATTAAATTAAAATATGTTCTAGGAGAATGAACTGAAAATAAACAAAATAATTTCTAAACCCCCCCTCCCCAATCCTTTCTTTACAAATTTATCTAATAAATACAGCAACGATATTTTCCCAATCAATTTTTATCACTTCGCGAGAAAATATTTCTTTCTTTATTAATACCCCCAAATCGACAAGCGTAAATAAATTAATAATAAATTCTGCATGCGAAAGTTTTTGTTTAAAAAAAATTCTATAAAAATTTGTTTTGCAGTGTACAACAAAAAAAAAACGCTGTAATTAATTAATTCGTTTCTTGTTCTCTCTAACGATTCATTTTTCATTAAAAAATAAATTAACTATTTATGAATAACAGAAGTGACTAGTTTCAATTGAATGAGAAGCTGATTTACCTGAAAGAGAAGGAATGAATATTAAACTTACCTTATGCATAGTTAATAATAGAAATATTTAATACGGCGAATAGTAGTTGGCTCGGCCACGATATCCACGTCTGAAGAGAAACAGAAATATTAATACATATGATCAATAAACGTGGAATTTGTACCTTACATTGGTCTTCTTGTACCCCGGTAGCTTGTATGACAACATGCTCCCCGTGATACACGTGCTGTTCGACCACGAAATCCGCGTGGGAATCTGTTTGTTGTTGATATACCTGGCCGATTTGTTCTCTTGGCCATAACCTGTAATTAAAAAAAAATTATTTCCTTAATATTTATAAAAAAAAAAAAAGGTTAAAAAAAAAATTCTCGACGAGGATGGGATTCGAACCCACGCGTGCAGAGCACATTGGATTAGCAGTCCAACGCCTTAACCACTCGGCCACCTCGTCAGTTGTCTGTAGCTCGGTAGAATGAATGCTGGTTCTTTTAATCGTAATCAAAGATGAAAGAGTTTCACCTTATCGATATAAAACAAAATTAAAGAACAGCCGCGTTGTAAGGGAATTTTTATTGGCATTCAGGTTTTTGCCGTTCGCAGACATTTACTCTAATAGTAATAAAATCGGATTTGCCTTGCGCTACAGAGTTCCATAATAAACTGTGATAGTACAAGCGCCAGCGTAGTTATGTCTAGTTGAGGGGTTCACAAATATGGCTTGTGCTTCAATTACACACATATCTGTGTATGTCTCATATGGCCTTGTTTGACCATTATTGGGAGTTGACTATTTCGCCATCTGCTGTGGCAAGTTGAAAGATGAACTCCTACACCGACCGATAGAGGAACTAAAAGCGATTCAAAGGTGTAAAATGACCGCAGATAATGGTTAATATATATCGTCCACATACAGTGGTGGCCACGAATTTAGCACGCTCGGCATCTGTAACTTTCAAGTGCAAATATTTTCTACTGTTTTATACTTTTCAGCTTTTGTTTCTTGAGTGTTGACTATGATGAGTTCATCATGTCCCGTTAATTTAGTCTGGTTCCTTTTTTCCCTTTCTTTTCTATTCTCACTTCATTGCGAAAAGTACGTGATCAAGTTGGCCACGAATTTAGCACACCTTTGAAATCTTACTAATTTCGGGCTTTTGTTTGTGTTAAATCAAATTAATTGGTAAGATTTGCGTTTTTTTATTTTAATTAATGATTGTTGTTTAACAAATGGCGAAAGGTACATGGTGCACAAAGAATCAGCGGCAGGTAGTTCAGCAAATGAATAGTAGTGGAAGTACCGTTACGCAAATTGCTAGTGCTTTAAGATGTTGCAAAAATAAACTGCCAACAAGTCGGGCGAAACTTTATTATTCTTGGGACAAGTTGCGTATGAGTGGAAAGTCAATATGCAGGTTAGAGTGGTTAGGGAAGGCTAAGTGAAAGGGAGTTCTTGGGCAGGGCTGTTGTCAATTTAACAATATTTCATTCGTTTCTGCAAGTTTGGGTTTTTATGAGGGGAGGAGGAGGGGTAATAGTAAGGGTGGGTGGATGTTAATAGCTTTTTAATTAATTGCTTGAATCACGTCCAATATTCTCTGTATAGAATGTGTATCACAGACGAAGTTGCATAGAATTTTCATAAAATTCGGTGTATTTTACATTCACGAAACCGAACATTTGTATGGGAGGGGGTAGAGAAGGTAGGGGAATCGTAAAATTTGGTATGTAGTTTTATTTGCTTCTTATGTGAGGTGCTTGTATGAAATTTCAAGTTCGTAACTCCTAGTTAGTTGGTTCTTAGTTGATTTAATGAAATTGATCGAAATTATGGTTTTGTATGGGAGGGGGTAGAAGGACAAGCGCGATTTCAAAACTTTTAAAGCAACTTCATTTGAATTATTTTTATAAGTTTTTCTGCAAAATTTTAAATTGATAGCTTTTAAGAGTTAGCTGACAACTTATTTCTTAAAAATGCTCGAAAAAATAATTTTGTATGGGAGGGGGTAGAGGAGGGAGGGAAATCGTAAGACTTGTGATGCAATTTTCTTTCTTTTCTGTTGTAAGATGCTCGTACAAAATTTCAAGTTCGTAGCTTTTAATTTGTTGATTATTAGTTGATTTAATGAAATTGGTCGAAATCATACTTTTGTATGGGAGGGGGTAGAAGGGTAAGCGGGATTTCAAAACTTTTAACGTAATTTCATTTAAATTATTTTTGTAAGTTTTTGTGCAAAATTGCAAATTGATAGCTTTTAAAAGTAAGGTGATAATTGATTTTTTAAAAATGATCGAAAAAATAATTTTGTATGGGAGGGGGTAGAAGTTTTAAAGGTTTTCGACCAGTTAATATTTCGTATATTTAGGGATTTTTTTGAAATGCATTTTGCAAATTTTCAAGTTTCTACCTTAAAATTTCACTCAAAAATGTTCAGTTTATGTGTTTTTTTCAATGCACATGAAACACCTTGTGCACGTTAGACCGGGGGGGTCAGTTTATAACAATTATGGATCAAGTTATTATTATTTTTCTATGTACATCAAACAGACGTATTCACATGCAAAATTTAAATTTTGTATCTTTCAACAGAGTCCTAAAAAAATCACTCAAAATTTTCGACACTTTTGCTTATCACCTCCCTCCCCTTTCACCTCCTAACTTAAAATTTTTACCAAAATTAAACATTATACAGTTCTACAATCTGACAAATTTTTGATTTGATATCTGTACCTTTTTTTGAGATATAAGGATTCGTAATTTTGAAAAGTGCGCCATTTTTGAAATGCTCCTCATTTCCCCCCACTACTATTATTTCAACATGTTATATTTTTTTTGTATTTTCCTAGTATAGCTTAATATAAGTTTTAAGTTTCAATTACATAGCTTAATAGATAGTTGAGATATTCACTTTTAAGTGTTTTTCTTTGCACCCCCCCTGACCCTCCCCCTTACAATAATTAACCACTTTCTAAGCTGATTCCGAAGGAACTATATGCCAGCGTAACGGTCTCAAAATATCAATTTTTTATGGTAAGTAATTTCGAAGATATAATCATTTGAAAAAAAATTTGGCCGACAATTGGTTCTTAGCCCCCCCCCCCTTTTTGCACCCCAATGGATAAAAAAATTAAATTATTTTTAAAAGTTGTCCCACAAACCCTTCAATATGTGTATTGAGTTTTAGCTTCCTAGCTGTAACCATAGCTGAGATATTTGAATTCGTATTTTTCGGCTTAAGCGCTCCCCCCGGTTCCCCCTGAACCCGTACACCCCCCAAAATAGGTGTCCGCCTGAGATCCGCAACTATCTACAATCCCTCCAAAAATAAACTTTCTATCTTGAACGGTTTGGGAGTTAATGTGCGCTGAGCGTACACGTCGGTGTACGGCGGACGGCGTACAGACAGACGGATTTTTTTTTTTTAATTTTTCGGCTAATTTAGTCATGAAACGCGAAAAAACAAAATTTCAGGGTAGCAAATTTTTTTTTTTTTCCAAGTCGATCACAATACTTTATTATTAAAATAATAAAGTAAAATGGTGTACAATGCATTGAGCCATATGCAAACAATATGGGAGCTCCAAAAATGTTAAACAGCGACCTAGAGCACGAAAAACCACAATTAAAGAGGACCGTCTGATTTATAGAGCCTCAATCAAGAACCCTTTTAATAGCTCGACCATTATAAAAAAAAATATTTCGTCGGAATTTCTCATTGACGTATCCTCAAGGACAATAAGACGATAGCTCAATCAAAAACATAATAGAATTATGATTGGGCGTAAAGCTCAATCATATGATACTCTAGATGAAATGGGAATGACTTTAATATACCGGAACATATGTCATCACAAATTCTTTCGAATAGTGAATAGAGACTTTTGCATGGTGGTAGAAGTAGAAGGCGAGGTTTATATTTTTCGCATATGACATCGAATATGGCATGCAAAATGTTTTTTGCTGAATTTAAAGTTTTTAGTTTCATTATTTTTAAAGAAATTGGACATAGCTTTCCTGAAATCGGGGTATGTATGGGAGGTGGCAGAGGAAGTAGAACGTTTTAGAAGATTTTGAAACTGCTTGTCAGCAGCCTTATCACCATGCTTTGATTAAATTTCAAAGTCGATAGCTCTCATATATTCGAAGGAGAAATGCTTTTCCTGAATTTGTAATGCAGATATTTATATGGGAGGGGGTGGAAGGAGTGAAGCTGAACTGATATTTTTTTCTAGCATTTATTGCAATTATTAAAGAACAAATTCTGGCAAAATTTTAAGTTTGTAATTTTTGTAGTTTTAATGGAAATCGATAATAATGCATAATTTTTGTTAAATGCATTTAACAAAAATTATGCATTTGTACGGGAGGGGGTAGAAGGAGTGTAAGGATCAAAATAATTTTTTTTCTTATTATTGGTATTTCTATTTGTATAGCTCACACAAAATATAAAATTGATAGCTTTAACAGTTTCGAAGAAAAATAATTTAATTTAAATTTCAAAATTTCGTGAAATTTGTATGGGAGGGGGTAGAAGGAGTGAGGTACAGTTGATAATTCTTTTTAAAATTAATTGCAATTATAGTAGAATTCATTTTGGCAAAATTTCGTCTTTTCAGCTTTACTAGTTTCAATGAAAATCGAACAAATGTATTTTTCAAAATTGTCCATTTGTATGGGAGGGGGTAGAAGGAGTGAGGGAATCGGATCAATATTCCGTAATATTAATGACATCTATATCATAATACTTTGATCTAAATTTCATGTCGATAGCTTAAATATTTTCAAAGAAAAATCAATTTCTTTATATTTCGAAATTTCATGAAATTTGTATGGGAGGGGGTAGAAGGAGGGGGGATGTAGCCCATTCACGAACTTAAAGTTACTTTTTTGCTAAAAATGACACACAAAAATGTTTAGCCCTATAGTTCAAAGCTTTCCAGAGTTATGCTGTAGACAGACTCATAGACGGACAGACGATCACTCGGAATCGAGGTTTTTGAGCGACAACAAATATTTCTGTACCCTTGGCGGTTCTGTGCGAGCGTTATTTCTTAGTGTTACAAACAACGGTAAGGCAAACATAATATACTCTCAGATTTCATCTAGAGTGTAAACATAGCAGAACTAAAGCCCAATAGTGCGATACTCTAGATGAAAGATAAATTTACTGATTTTAAGAAAGTTTGTAGGGGAAGTGGTACTGGGGGTGACGACATTGAACTAATTTTTTAACTTCACGCTAGAGTTGCTATCAACTGTCTCTTAAGCTATGTAATTGAAACTTATACTAAGCTTTCATAGCAAAATATGAAAAAAATATAACATGTGGATATAATAGTGGGGGGAAATGGGGAGCATTCCAAAAATGGCGCACTTTCCAAAACTACAAATCATTATATCTCAAAATTGAGTACAGATATCAAATCAAAAATTTGTCAGATTGTAGAGCTATATAATCCTTAATTTTGGTAAAACATTTAAGTTGGGCGGTGTAAGGGGAGGGTGGTTGAAAGCAAAAATGTTGAAAATTGTGAGTAAGTTTTTTAGGATTCTGGTAAAAGATACAAAGTTTAAATTTTGCACGTCGATACATCTATTTGATATACATAGAAGAAAAATAATAATTTGTTCCAAAATTGTTATGCACCAAAGTGGGGGTCTAACGTGCACAAGGTGTTTCATGTACAATGAAAAAAACACATAAACTGAAAATTTTTGAATAAAATTTTAATGTAGAAACTTGAAAATTTGCGGAATGCATTTAAAAAAAATCTTTAAAAGTTTGAAATATTAACTGGTCGAATATCTTTAAAACTTTTACCAAACAAAATTATTTGTCGACCATTTTTAAGAAATCAATTATTACCTAACTATTAAAAGTTTTGAAATTGAAAGAAAAGATTTAAGATTTAAATGACATACAGTGAAATATGTATAGGCAGTAGTTCCAATCTCGAACAACCAAAATGTGGAATGCACTACACGCGGCCGCATTGCCTATTTTCCTAACATTATGCAATTTAAAAGCAACATTCACTTATTTCTTTTATACTGTCCGCCCTTATTCAATTAACTGTATATTTTGTTTATTTTCATTTTGTTTCATCCCTTCTATAGTTACTCCATGGGACACTAGAGGCGCTTTTCCATAGTTTGGCAGAGCTGAAGCCCTGTTTTTGGAGCGAAATTTAAAAAAGTGTCCTTCTTTTTTTTGGTACGTTCTTAACATTAAGAACTGTGCGCAGTTTTTAATACTTAACTAAAAAGTCACAAACAAAAATTTTGAAGCAATAATTTATCTTAGGGTGCATGAAATTTGCAAAAGAAATCATTAAGCTCACCACTACACGAATGGTGAAATGGGGATGGTGAATTCGCAGGTGACGGTTGTGACAGATCTGCCATACTCTACCCTGGATGGAGGTACTCTAATCCCTTCTAAACCAACTTGACTGTTCGCTACAGTATTAAAGGGTGACTCATAAGTTCATGTTGGTGCCTTAAAAAAAAACTCAAATTCTTTTGAATTTTTTGGTGGTAGAAGCAGAGGGGGAAGGTTTGTCATTTTTGCATGTGACACTGAAAGTAACATGAAAATTGTTTCGTGCTGAATTTAAAGTTTGTAGTTTTATTATTTTCAAAGAAATTGGAGATAAATTTACTGAAATTGGGCATTTGCATGGGAGGTGGCGGAGGAAGTGGATCGGGTCAATATTTTGTAATGCTACTGATATATACGTCATTATACTTTGACTTAAATTTAAAATTATAGCTTAAATAGTTTTAAAGATAATATTCCTAAAAATTTCGAAATTTCATGAAATTTATATGGAAGGGGTTAAAAGGAGTGAGAGGATGTAGCCCGTTCACGAAAGTTTTTCTTTTTTGCAAAAAACGACACATAACAAATTTAAGAACAATGACTCAACGTATTCGAGAGCTATGTTGCAGACAGACAGGCATGCAGACGGCCACTCGGTATCGAGGTTTTTGGACGACAACAAATATTTCTGTACCTTTAGTGACTCTGTGCGAGCAATATGTATTTCTCAGCGTTACAAACGGTAAGCCAATCACAATATATTCTCAGATCCCATCTTCTGCAATGGCGCTACAGCCCAAATCGGACCTTGGCCTCCTGACATTCAGGTTCCTTTACATTTTTTCATTATTTATTGTGGAAGGGTTGTTAGCCCTTCGCACAACCCTCTTTCTACAATTTTTTTTTATTTTCGTAGATTGAAGTGACCAAGGTATATCCAGCACATGGAATTATATATTGCACCGACCGGGGTTTGAACTCACGACTTTCGCATTACAAGACCAACACGCTACCTACTAGTCTATATTCTAGCTTCCATATAGTGTATAAAAAAACAATTGAATTAGCTGAAGAGATTTTATTTAGACGGTTTATTCAGAAAATTCTCAGGAGCACTCAGTGCATTGCAAGACATCTAAGGTGGGAAAAAAATCATGAAAAATTATTACAGCAATGCTGGAGATCAGATTTAGTGGTCACAAATAATTGTGAGAATTTTCCCAAAACCAATTTTAACTGTAAGAAATTCGAATATTTGAAATAAAGATTCTTCATGAAATTATTGGACAAATTTCTGACAACAAATTCGACAGCACTAACTATTGTGATAAAATGTCACATTTTTCTGAAATGATAAAATTTGGCTACAGTGATGGTTATACATTTTATGGCTTGATTAAACTTTTCAGTCTTTTGATGGTGCCGACTATCATACAAGTACATACCGCCTGGCACAACTGCATCTTTATAGGACCTGTCCTGCTTATATTCTTCTGCTGGAGGTTTCAGACTCGATTTACGACATATCTGTAAGAACAGAATCATTTCATACTGTAGGACTTTTAGAAGAGTTTTTGCTGAAGCAACGGAATGGGCGACGGGCCATTATTTTCAACCTTACAATCCTTAGGGTACGAAAAAAGTTCATATGATGATGATGATGATGATGATGTAATGGTGCTACAGCCCATATCGAGCCTTGGCCTCCCGGATGCACCTCCTCCAGTTGTCCTCCAGTTTGAAAAATCGAATTCCCCTGCGGTCGGTTGTCTTGAGCTTTGCCCTTGAGCACTCGTTCGTTCCTCGTGCATTCGTTTTAGGTGGCCAGCCCATTGTAGCTTGCGCAGTTTTATCACGATAGATGCTGGTGGGTCGTCAAATATAGTTGATACAGCTCATGGTTGTATCGAATTCGCCAATCATCTCATTCCTTAACTGCTCCGTAGAGCTTCCGAAGAATTTGTCGATTAACTTCTCCGACAACCGCGTCAAGGCCAACGTTTCGCATCCATATAGCAGCACAGGACGAATTAATATCTTATAGATGCGTAGTTTATTGTTTCGATGGATTTTCATTGATTTCATTATGGGGAGGACCGCATAAAATGCTTTGTTAGCTGTCGTGATTCTTCTTTGAAAAAGTTCATATACTTGATCACTAATGGGAAAGAGCAGCTTGTATGGAAGATGGTGAGAGGAAGAGGGGAATACTGCAATGGTCTTAAAAAAAATTTAATTTCTGGTGCTCTCCGACAAAATCGACTTATTATCAAGTGGCAAAAATGTGACATTTGGTATGGGAGAAGGTAGAAGGAAGGTACGGTGTAGACTAGTAAGTGGCGTGTTGGTCTTGTAATGCGAAGGTCGTGATTTTAAATCCCGGTCGACGTATAATTCTAGCACACTACTTGCTTGAGTATACCTTGGTTACCTAAATCTACGAAAATGAAAAATTCGTAGATAGAGGGTTTTGCGAACAACCCTTCCGCAATAAATAATGAAAAATGTTAAGGAACCTGAATGTCAGGAGGCCAAAGTCCGATTTGGGCTGTAGTGCCATTGTAGAAGGAGAAGTAGAAAGTAGAAGGAGTGACGCTTACGCTTTCATTTCCGATCTTGACGTTACAAATGAACAGAACGATGGTCAGTCATCCGGTTCAGAGCTTGTATTGTGACGATTTGAACTTCTGTTCAGTCCGTGTTGCTCTCTGAGTCTTTTTTCTTAGCGTTACAAAATTCATTGGAGCAAACTTATAGCACTTTCAGAAAATTTGGTTTGGATTATAATATAAAAATAAATATTGTGTATTTAATACAGAAAATAAATAAATAAATATTAAAACTATTCATTATTCTCTAACTGAGCTGAACGAAATTCCCGGTATAGGTTTTAGCGTACTTCAAAGAATAGGCCTTTTACGAAGATATTAGAAATAGTGTGAATTAAACTGAAGTCTCCCGGCGGGCGCAGCGGTGGTGGTGGTAGTGGGAGCATCAGCACCCGGAAAGCCTCGAGGTCCTCTAGAACCCCGTTGCCCACTTGGGCCTTGGTGTCCTTGTGGTCCCATCTCACCGGGTGGTCCTCGTTCACCGCTTGGTCCTTGGGGTCCAAGTGGGCCCATTGGCCCATCACGTCCTTGTGGTCCGGTCAGGCCACGTGGACCTATTGGTCCTGCATGGCCAGGTGGGCCATGTGACCCGCGATCTCCATCACGACCCGGAGCACCAAGTTGGCCATCGCGTCCCACATGACCACTTTCTCCTACGCTTCCCAATTTACCACGTCGGCCTGGTTGTCCTTGTATTCCAGTTTCGCCTCGATGTCCAGGCGGTCCTGGTGGACCTGGTTGTCCCGGTGGGCAATGACAGTTATCGCCGCCGCCGCCGCCATTATTTCCACCATGCTTTAGTTGGCGCGGATGGCGTTTTGGATCGACCAAATTACTGAATGTATTACTTTTCGAGTTGGACTCTGCATTTTGAGCTGCATAAACTACAGCCACTACTGCACCTGAAAATGTTCAAGACTTCAGCAAAATGTCTAAGGATTGATTGTATCTTTACTTACAGATGAGGAAAGATCTTGTAACGATAGCCATTATGAAACGAATGATGCTCTAATATAGCCCAATTGCTGCTTATATATGAGCACGAATTGTCCAAGTTCCGGTTCTTTCTTACCGATCGACTCACACAGATGCTTAACGGTTGCGCTTATTAGATAATTTTTTTCTTCTTTATTCATAGTTTCGCAGGCATACACATAACAGAACTAAAGCCCAATCATGCGATAGTCTAGATGAATTGGGAATGAGTTTAATGTACTGGAAAATACAGTCTTCTCAAGTTTTTTAGAATAGTAAATAAAAACTTTTCTATGGGAAATAGTAGAAAATTGTAATTTATTTTACTTTCTAATAATAAAGTATGTTATTGTGATGTTATGATGTGATGTTATACACGATAACGTTAATAGCGGAGAAAAATCAATTTCATAAGAATTGTTGTTTGGGGGATGTGAACGGGCCACAAAATTAATGTTTCTTTTTTGCTGAAAATTATATAAAACAAATTTCAGGACGATTGCTCAAAGCGGTTGAGAGACATATTGTCAATGCAACACAATTCAAGACCAGCAAAAACATTAGGGTGTAGTCTAGTGGGTATCGTGTTGGTCTACAATGCGAAGGTCGTGAGTTCAAAACCCGGTTGACGCATAACTCCAATACACTGCCTGCTTTGGGTGTATCTTGGTCACCTCAATCTACGAAAAATTCGTAGATAGAGGGTTGTGCGAAGGTCTAACAACTCCTTCACAATAAATAATGAAAAAATGTTAAGGAACCTGAAGGTCAGGAGGCCAAGGCTCGATTTGGGCCATTGTAGTAGAAAAACATTAGACGTAAAATCAAGTTGGAGTATTAAATATTAAGAAAATTTAGAATTTCTTAAGTTTTAATATTACTACATAATATCACAAGGGTCGGCTTTTCCAACGACGAACTTTGGAGTACAACTGGTTAGACTAAAATAGGCAGTGAGATTCAGAGGCGGATTTGACAGTGGATCGGTAAAACTTTGAGGAAACCAGAGCGAAACATCGCCAAACAGGCTTTGGATTATAATCCCCAAGGAAAAAAACGTCGGGTTGGTCGACCATGTAGCACATAGAAACGAGCAATTAAACAGGAGACCAGAGAAATTAACAAGTCTTGGCAACAGCTTAAGGCCGATGCTCATGATCGCGCCTTGTGGAAGAGAGTTGTTTTGGTTCTATGCCCCTATAGAGGGTTTTTTCAGAAATTATTAAAAATTTCACTCAAATTCATTTGGATAAATTAAAATCTAGATTGTAGCCCTGCGGACCTTTTTATCACCTAACCCTCTTTTTCGTATCCAACTACGGCTACAAATACGATGAAAAACTCCACAGGGCTACAATCTACTAGATTGTAATTCTCCCAAATAATAAATTAAAAATGAATTAATACCAAAAAAAAAAAATCCCTCGGTGGGAAATTATGTAATCCTACTTGGTTTTTGTATACACTACAGTACAATGGCGCTACAGCCCAAATCGGACCTTGGCCTCCTGACATTCAAGTTCCTTAACATTTTTCATTACTTATTGTGGAAGGGTTGTTAGCCCTTCGCAAAACCCTCTTTCTACGAATTTTTCATTTTCGTAGACTGAGGTGATCAAGGTATATCCAAGCAGGCATTGTGCTGGAATTATATATTGCGTCGACCGGGATTTGAACTCACGACCTTCGCATTACAAGACCAACACGCTACCCACTAGGCTACACCCTAGCTTGGTTTTTGTATAGGGCATTACTAAATAATCGAACTGTCATTCGGGAGTACTTGAAAACGCGAAGAAACCCGGACGTTTATTTATTTTTGTATAAATTGCTTAATTTTTGCCTTCCGGAAGGCCGTCTTTACACCGAGAGGGAGAAACAGTCTCATTAGCTGGGAACCAATCTCGGATAGGATTATCATCGTCAGACTCGACCAGTGTCAGAAACGTCACAATTCTACAGTGTTACGCACCAACTAATACCGCAGCACCTGGTGACAAAGAGCAGTTTTATAGCCAACTGAGTGCCACATTCGGCCGTTTTCCAAGAGGTGACATTATTTGCCCTCCTGACTTCCAGGTTCTTAAACATTTTCATTACTTATTTATTGCGGAAAGTTCGCACACACCTCTATCTACGAACAAATTGGCTAGCTACCTTTTCACCGACTTTGATATGTTTCTAAATTAAAGGGTTCCTTGTAAGGTTGTGATCGGTACAGCAAAGGAAATATTGAAAATTTCCCTACGGTGCGGCAAAATATGAATGAACCAGGCTGCAAAATCTCTCGAACCAGTTCTCTGAAGTGTGACCAAAAGTACAGATTTCAAATTAAAAAAAAAAAACATTTAAAACCAAAACACAAGCCGAAAGCCGAGGAAAAGTCACTATGAAAAAGCTGTAACCCGAACAATTTCTCCATATTTAACGAAAATCTTTAAAAATCTTCAAAGCTTTTCTTCTATGCATGAAAGACGATTTTCTTTCTTGTGCTCCAGATTTTCAAATTACCAACCAACCCCAAGTTAATAAAAATTCTGTTCATGAAAAAAAACCGAGGAGATTTTTTGCTGCGCAGTAAATTTGAATCTCTACCTCCGACCTATCGAAGGTTAAATGCGATGAGAGCCAAATTTAGCAGATTGAAAATTTTCTGTAGCGGGCCAATTTCTTAGGCCATAGACCCGGAAACTAGATTAGTTCTGGATTCGAGGCGAATTCCCGAAAATGAATTTAAAGCGGCAACGTTAAATTCGCCCAATTATCACGGTTCAAATCAAACACACACTCGCCGCCATATTTTCGTAAAGAAAAAAAAACATCTTCGATTACACAACGCCCACAATCGACGCGTCCTACGTCCCCAACCCTAGGACTATTTCCGAATCGATATCAGCTAAAAATGCCACCACCCGCGCCCATTTTTTTCGCACTCGCACTCATACTGACCTTAATCTGCCGGCCCCGGAACAGCGTCTCGTTCATAGCCAGCGCCGTCTCGACAAATTCCCTCGAGCCGAATTCGATGTAGGCGAAACCCTTCGGATGTCCGTCCGCTTTATTGCATAAAATCGTGACGCGATTGATGGTACCGCAACCGTGAAAATGGGCCTCCAGCTCCTCGGCGGAGGCCCCGTAGTCGACGTTGCCCACGTAAACCGATCGATTGTCGATCTCCTGCTTTTCTTCTAGCGAGAGCGGAATCGCAGCGATGCCGGCCGCCGTGCCCAGCGTCATTTGTTTATCGACTTCCGATTGCATTTGTTTAATTTTCTCGGCTTCTTCTTCCATTTCCTTGACGCGCGCTTTAATTGCTTCCAGTTCGGGATCGATCTGCATGTTGGATTCGTCCTGCGAGAAAAACACAAACGAGAACGGAAAAACCAGTTAAATGAATTTTTTCGGGCGATTTATTGCGATTTTTTCGCGGCCCGCAGCCAAACACTTACTTCGTTTAAGAGCTCCGACTCGCCATTGGCATCGTCCGAATTGTCCAGGAGTTGGTCTTCGTTCAACGAAAGATCTTCGTCTGCCATCGTTCCGGGGGAAGTTTCCAAGCTGCTGGGAACTGGCGGGGATGCGCAGTGCAGTGTGCGGTGTCTCGGAACGGAACTCTCGCGTTTGCGTCGGTCTGGAGCGAACGAAAATCGAGGCAGAAAAGAAACGACGCGAAAATTTTCCGCTACGCACTCAGGAATTCAACACACACAAAATGGAGGACGTGATTGGAGCGAGGTGGCCGCGGGAAAAGGGGGAGCGCGCGATAGAAATATGCAACAAAAAAATTCTAAATTACAGGAATAAAAATCAGGCACTTGACGAACGTAATCACAGATAAGTATTGCCGTACGGAAATTGAACGACGGTGAGCTGCACTGAGGGACGAAATTTCACAGCAAAGTTCGCGAATTGGATGACGATGCGAATCGATTTCGCCCGGCAAAAATTTCACTAGACGGGTTCAAGATGGCGGATTCGATACCTTTTGACAGTTTCGCGCTGCGAATGTGTGTGGGTGTGTGTGCTTTGATATGAGTGCGTGCGAACGAAATGGCGCTACTAAACTACGCCTTGATGACGTTTGAATTTATTTTCCGTTACTGGCTAGGGGAATGGATTGCACAGTGCAACAACCAAAAATCAATACTCTTACAGTGAAACCTTTGGAACCATCTAAAATTGCCAAAATTTGACGAGCAGCATATTTGCAGTCCTAGTGAGAAAGAGCTATCTTTCGATTTTATTAAGGCAAATTTTTCGCAGTTGGACTACCTTATCTCTGCCTGGCACAGTTGTACGTATTGAGAAAATTGGTTTAAAGTATTTCATCAAAAAGTGCAGTTTCTATGGGAGGTGGTGGAAAGAGTGAGGGATTTTTAGTGATTTTTGAGGAACAACTACGATCATTATGCGATTGATAAATTTTAAATTTGAGAATATTCAAAATTTTCAAGAAAATCGAATTTTTGTAAAGTCGTGCAATCGTGTCACATTGTACGGAAGGGGGTAGAAGGGGTGAAGCTGATCGGTTAATTTTTTGTCAATATTAATAATAATGCTAATTAAGGATTTGGTACAAAATTTTAGCTCGATGGAAGTTATTCGTACTGAGAAAATTGGTATATAGTATTTAATGAAAAAGTGTAGTTTGTATGGGAGGTGGGAGAAGGAGTAAGAGGATTCAAATAATTTGTATACTAAAAGATTGCATTTATAGTAGAAATAATTTATTCCAAATTTCAAATTATTAGATCTTATAGTTTCCAAGAAAATTTGATTATTACATATTTTTGAAAATGTGTCACTTTTTATGGTAGGGGGTAGAAGGCGTGAGGGGAGGGAAATAAAACTGTGAAAGTTTCATTATAATCGGTTCAGCTGAGAATTTGTGGTTAGTTATTACTAAAATAAAGCAGCAAATTAACTTGTAACCATTTCTAAACAAATAACAGACAGACACTACAATTATATTTATATGCATAGATTCCTTTCGGAGCTTTTGTTTTGTTATTCACCAAGCACAAGAAAATATTATTAACTCTTAACTCTATAGCTTTGTTCTTATTAACCTTTCATTTCTTACGCCATCTTTTTTTTTCTCTTATCAAAAAAAAACTTTCTTCTTTCCAAAAACATCTTTTTTTTCACGCCCCCAACTGCTCGCCGATAGCCCCCAGAACCAACTCCCCTGACAAATTTTCTCCTGCTTTCGTTTTTGGCTGGCAGACCAGAAGCAGAAAAACAACCGGTTTTCTTGCATTCTGGTCGGTGAATTTTGGCGCCAAAAAGATTTACTGCAGTGCTGCCTTGTTAAATTTGTCCATGTTTTTGTTATTATTAGTTATTGTTTTATTATCATTTTCTTATTATTTTGAGTGCCAATTAATTACACAGAAAAAAACTTACGTATTTAGGAATATCAAGAAATAGAAAAATGAAAAGAAGAAAAACGCGACTGGGGAATGAGTATGAGGAGTAAATATAAACAAATATATATAAAATAAACTGTCAACAAGTCGGGCGCAACTTTATTATTCTTGGGCAAGTTGAGGATGCATGGAAAGTCAATATGCAGGTTAGAGTGGCTAGGGAAGACCAAGTGAAAGGGGGTTCTAGGGCATGGCTGTTGTCAATTTAACACTTAATTGCGAATGCGATAAATAGCTCCAGCACATGTAATCAATATTTGATTCGTTAAAAAATTTATAACCTGAAGAACACCCTCGGAAAGGATGGACTCAACGGCAACGACCCCGCAAACGAAAAATGGACTACTCTTGGAATGTTCGATCCTTGTTTAGGACAGGAGCTCTGAAAGAGTTCCTCGAATAAGTGGCAAAACACAACATCAACATAACTGCCATCCAAGAAACGAAATAGCTCGGTAACGAAATCATGAATATGAGATCACACATAATCTATTCAAGTTTAAAATTCTCGGGAAGCAGCAAGCTGCGGATATATAAAACTATTATACGACCTGCGCTCTGTTATGGCAGCGAGACTTGGAAATTAACGCGAACTTCCATAAAAACAGTCAAAGCTTTTAAAAGAAAGGTCCTCCGAAAAATTTTGGGACCTGTAACGGAAGGAACGGAATGGCGAATAAAATACAACCAGTAGTTGTATGACTCTGTGACGAGCCAGAAACTTCAACGTTCATCAAACTACGTAAACTGCGGTGGGCTAGTCATGTAGAGCGAATGGAAGATAGAAGACGTGCTCTTAAAGGCAAGGCAACCGAATCTACCCATCGCTTGCGTTGTTGGCCTACTCACCGGTTACTATTCGCTTTGCCTTGAAGGACTGGCTACTACATTATACTCCAAGACAGCTCAATACACCCCTACAAAGCCCGGACTTGAATGTCATCGAGCACGTTTGGGAACTTCTGGATCGCAAAATAAGAAAACACGACATTAGATGTGCTACAATACTAAAAAAGGGAAGTTCATTGATGAATGGGGTCAAATAACGCCTAACGAGTTAGAAAATTTGGTCGCATCAATGCCAAGACGCTTGCAGGCAATTATAGATGCCCATGGTGGACCAACAAAATATTAATATTAAGTTTTGAAATGAAATATAAATTCCTTAATGAAGTTTTTTGGTGGATCTCATAATCGTACGTAGACTTTTGTGAATGCTATTTTTTAGTTTTTTATGAATAAATTGTTAAGTTTATATTGGAGAAAAGATTTTTGTGTTACATATCAATAAAAATAGATTATAAACTAGACTACATCATTACTTTTTCAAATAGTGCTGTTGGGCTTGTCAAGCAGCGCAAATAGGGGCCGTATGTAGATTTTTGTTGGCCACTGCATATGTAGGATTGAAGACCACAAATGGTTATATATTATTGTAGTTTAATGTTTATTAATAATACAATGAAAATATAAGAGGTTTGCTCATTCGCGGATTTAAATGAAATGCGTCGATACAATGCTTAGCTACAGTTTTTATAGGACCTCTAGACAATACATACATACATACGACCGAATTTAATTAAAAAATATAAGTAAATGGAAAATACAATGATAATGAGAATCCAAATAAAGTAATAAAATGAGTAGGTATGCAATAAACGGTAATGCAAATAACTAAACCTACTACAAGAATATGGATTACCACATATATGATAATATGTACATACATATATCAATTCTTCACTGGACTCCCAGTCGGACTTTTTGGAAGCAGTGGGAAATATTCCTTCATGTTTCATCGATGTCTTTCGATTGAAAAAGTAACTAATGAAAAATTCAACACAAGGAACTGATTTAACTTCTGAATTACACTACCTAAAAGGTAAAGCAGAAGTGGAAGCAGTTTATTGATGGTAATATTAGCAAATGGTAATTCAACAAGATAACTGAAAAGCCCCTTCAAGTTATGTTGGCTTCCGGGAAATTGCGAAATTGGTCTGGATTTTTCATGTCAGTTATACGTTTTACTTTGAGTGAAGTGGTCGTGCACCGGCAATTTGTTTTTAAACCCCCCCCCCGTCGTAAGGTGATTTTTTATACAAGGAAAGCGTAGTTATTTTTTCTTTATAGACTCGGTGCTCTTCAACAAAGTGAAATCAGTTTTATAAAACTTTTCTCTACTTAAAGAGCTCAGCGTTCGAGTCTGCTATTGCATTTCTTTTTTAACTCAAATTTGAACGTTAAGCGCAAGAAAGAATAATAAGAATAATGAAGCAGCTAGTTCATCCCCAAGGCCTAAAGAAGAATCTTTGCCGTATCTTCACAGAAGAAATTATATTAAATTTTAATTTTGATGGGATACACGGCAAATTATCTTTAAAAGAATACAGCAATGTTATTGATGCAATTTTTGGTAAAATGTACAAATTCTCTTTGATTCAAGATTTAACAACTTTATTTTATTTACACAGGCAGTGAAAACGGATGAGACAATATTCCTCTTTTTTTTAAAGGACCTGCGCACTGCTTTAAGGGTTCATAAGGATCTTCGTTTAAAAAAATATGCTAACAGAAAGATCATTGAAAAACATTATTATATTATTAACTTATTTTTTGTTCGTTTTAATGAAAAGAAGTTATTTATTTTTATTATTTTTTATTTGTTAGTTAGAAAATATGATTTGAATTTTTTGAATACATAAAATTTATTTTGGATTGCTTTTGTTTTTTTTTAAATAACCAAGGCAATTATTAAAAGGCGAATTCTGGCAAAATTTCATGTTTCTACTCTTGCTTGTTTTAACGGAATTCGATATACATAATGTACTTTTCAGAATTGTGCAGAATTGGGTGGAAGGATTGAGGCGATCGGATCAATATTTTGTGACATTTATGATATCCACATCATTATACCTCTGTCCAATTTTCAAGTGAATAGCTTGCTTTGAAGCTTTCGTTGTGTTATTTTGGTAGTTGCCGTGCTTTATTAATTACATATTCATTTGCATAATTCACATTACCAAATCATGTTTCGGGAAGGCATTATGAGTCAATCTGAAAAGAAGTACTTCCTTGTAGCTTCATTTGTAACCTGAAATGAAGCAGTTACCACTAGAGTCCCTCCATTAGAAGAAGGCTGCCTGGCTAGAGTCTGGCAGAGACGTCACAGTCGACACCTTATGACTTTCGAAATCGAATTCGCGTCAGCTTTCGAAAATTGTAATTTGGTAGTATATGTGAGAATGTATGTAAGCAGCTGGTAATAGTTAGCCATGGATGCACTGGCGGCGCTTTCGTCGAACTGTCACAATTGGCGCGCTTTTCACGGTTTAGGTTCAAATTATTATTTTAATACGGTGAGTTTTCTTTGAAAAAAATTGCAAAGCTCAACGTAAATGAGCTATAAAAATTATTAAGACTTGAGTATCATCGCCCAGAAGTTAGCAGAAAGTTCTGCCGACATTAACTGAAAGGGACAGTTATTAACTAAAAATCACTAAACGAATCGCTAACGAAAAAAAAGTATTATTATAACAAATCCCAAAACCCAAGGACAGCAGCAAGCAGGGAATATAATTTAATTAGCTGAATTGAATACAGGAGGACTTAATTAAAACGAATCTGAAAACCCAAGGAGAGGACAGCCGCAAACAAGAAGTATTATTAAGGAAATTAGTTAAATTAAATACAGGAGGATATAAAAAATGGAGGTAAAGTCAAGTTTTATTCGACCGTTAACGGACCGCCGTCGTTATTAACCGGTTGAGCGCTCGGCTTCCTGCCGGAGTCCGGAAACGGTTTCCCCCTTCTGAAATTACCTGACTTGACCTTTTGGCGGATCGCCCTCGGCATCAGCCGGTTGTGGGCTCCGCTGGAAGCCGGAGTCCCGAAACGATCCCACGTACGCTCACAGTAACAATCGAAAGATTGCATTCTAAAGGCATCAAAGTTATTGTCATTACTTTTAACTTTTTTGTCATTGCAAATAACTGTGAAGAAAAGGGTGGAAAAAAGGAAGACGGTAGACGTTTAAGTTGCCTACATTCTTGGATCGGCGGCTCGATTTTGGCCAGCATCAGTACGAGGCAGAGTCAGGGGGACAAGGAAATGCCCATAAATGCTAAAATGCAGAATGCAGAAGCGAATTATTTTACATGAAATATGGACAAAAGTAAATTATAATTAAATCTCTTTAGTTTAAACAGAAAATGGAACTTTACTCGCCTTAGCTCGCTAGTCACGAAAATAATTAAAAGGTTTGAGAGAGACCGGATGTAGTTGAATTACATTTCTTTTTTACTTCTCTTCATTTCCGGATGCATGGGCAAATGACAAATGCCCGTCGGAGAACTTTCGGCACTATTGTAGAACGTCAACGGGCGTTTTGTAGTACGATCGATAAAACTATCCGGAATAATCCTTGCAAACTCTACAATGGGTTTAATGATCCTACTTAAGAATCGATTCAACCAGCAACGTAATCCTCCCTCCAAATCGAGTTACGATGAGAAACTGAAAGCGGGATACGTCTCCCCCGCTGACGGACATTTCTACATACTTGCTGCCGTCGAGACGATTACATGAGTGAAACCGATAGTCTTCAGCGCGCAAATATTCGTCCGATTATAGTTCACGTTGCTGGGCATCACCGAGTGATTCCTTCTGTGCCGAGCCAGTAATGTACATTTCATATCTTGAATGTCGCCTTCTATAATAACGCCCGTAGGATTCCCAAAAAATCCGGCTATCGTATGCATATACCGATGACTGACGTTTGAAAGATGACATTTCTCAACTTCGAAAGTCATAAGAAACTGTTTCGAAAATGTCCGACTTGTATATATATGCGTGGCACTTTCAGAGATTTTCTCTTGCAAACTTTGTAAATATTTCACAAAATTGTTCCTTCAAAATTTTTGTTTATGACTTTTTAGTCAAGTTTTATGAACTGCGCACAATTCTTGATGTTAATAACGTACCAAAAAAAATCGACACTTTTATTAAATTTCGCTCCAAAAACAGGGCTTCAGCTTTGCCAAATTATGGAAAAGCGCCTCTAGTGTCCCATGGAGTAACTATAGTTATCAGCAATGACATCGCTGTAGAAATGTAATCAGAGTGTGTAATCGAGTTGGTAACTACTTCTGTGTCTTATGTAATGCGTTAAAAAGCAGATGATGGAATGCTTCCAAGTCCGACTGGGCTACTTGCTTTCGAGTCCGTAGATTATTAAACATGGGGTTCGTTGTCTTGGCGGTTCAATAGTGCAGGAGTGTCCAAGTTTTGCTTCCATTTACTTGAGAAGAATTTCATTAATGACTTTATTGCCACTTTTCATAATGAATTCTTCACTGGAAAGTAATTTTTTTGAAGTCTTATTTCCATCCGAATCAATGGCATGATGCAGAGTTTTGCTGTGTTTTTGATTTGACAATTAATCCACCGTTGTTACATTTAATCCGATTATCTGCCAGTACTGTTGCTGATATACTCGCCATTACATTACTATGCCTTTATTTTCGATTAATTTTGTTTTCAGGATAACGCATCTCATTTTTAAACTTACTACCGAGCGCACACTCTTAGAACACTGAACCATAATTCCAATCAGCTGATCAAAATTAGGGAAATAGTTACCGGGTGTGTGAACTGTCATCCGTGATAGTTTCAAGTACGACTTTTCGGTGTTATATTTTTATCTTGACTCCGTGGTTCCAAAAAAGAATGGCAGCAGCTCGATCCTTAATATTATTGGGACAATGTGTGCCTTCCGTTAAATTCAACGCTTCCAAAATTCGCATCCGGAAAATGGAATTGGATCAGAATCTGTTAATGGTGAGAGCTACATAACCTCTGACTTTCTGTAATGTTTACATCTTTTTATAACGTATCTCAATGACTTACAATTTTTATAGGCTTCCGATAACTGTCTCGCGTTGTGGTATAACCTGAGCCCCATTGTTTAGCATTAAGCCATTTGCCAGATTACCAGCTATTACAATAATTGGTATGGATGATCTAAATGACTTCTCTAGAATTATTTTCCTCGAATCGCGTTCTGATCTTTTGTTAAAAATAAGAACAGGTCGCAATGACCATCGTTAATCTAGTTCGGGGATAGCTCCTCTAGCGACCCAGAAGGCCTTTTTCAGCCTCGTATTTTCAACTACCTTTTCCATTACTCTCAACATACAAGGGGAGGTAAAAAAATTCGCGGAATGAAGGGGATGGACCAGAGAAAGGGGAATTATTTTTACCTGGAGGTAGAGATGGGAAATCTGACTCTTTTCATTGAGCCGACTCATTTCAACTCACTCACTTGATTGAGTCGATCAAAAAGACTGCTTCAAAAGAGTCACAAGACTATTAGAGGCTATTTTCTTTCTAAATGAGACAAGTTCATGATAATTTTGTCTATTAATCAATATTCATCCGTCAATCATTTTGTTCGTAAAAGAAAGATTTCCGATCTTATATTACTAAATAATTATATTGTTTTTCAAAAAAATTTAGATGCAAAAATAAAAGACTTTTCGTAATATACAGGGTGTTTGGTACTCCGTACATAACCTTGTAAGGGGTTATTCCTGGATATATTTTGAGCAAAAAATTGTTCTACGGAGATGGTTAATTTTCAATATCCACGGAGATACAGGGTGATCAAGAAAAGTCCTTCGGACCTGTACCCTCACTCACTCAAAACGCTATATCTTGAAAACTAATAATCACAATTCAAAGTGTTATAGCTTGTTTTTTAGGGAATCAAATTACCTTTCATTTGGTTTAATAGTCCGCATTGTAACTGTATCCAATTCTGAGATATTTGCTTCAGAACACAAATTTTTGACAGTTTGACCGTCAAAATTCTAAGATGAATGTAGTTTTTCTCTAAAAAACGGATTATAAAAATGTAATTTTAATGTTGTTTTTTATGTGCCATATTATTGCCTACAAAAGATGCATACACTTGCATTGCATAAGTTTTATAGTTTAGAAGAAATTATCATTCCAATAATTTAGCACTTTTGTCAAAAAAGCAAGAATAGGTTGATCAACACTCTCCGCTTGAACTAAAAGAACTTAAGAATGGTTTTTACGGTTTATTTCAAATTTCCTTAATTACAATAAATGTTCAAAATGGCTACCTTCATTTTGAATGCACGCTAAGCTCGTTTTGCCAGTGTTCTCTTTGTGTTCATACTCCTCAACTGCTGCCTTACTTCTGTTGCTGCCGCATCGATTCTGGTGTTTAGATCCTGCAACGTTACTACTTCCGTTGCGTAGACAAGGTCCTTCATCCGTCCCCATACAAAGAAATCCCTAATAGTTAAATCAGGGGATCTTGCAGGCCAGTGTATCGGTCCATTTCTACCGATCCAGCGATTGCTATAATTGGAATTTAACCAATCTCTGATCTGTCGGCCGTAATGAGCTGGAGCACCATCGTGTTGGTAAAACATGGAAGCCAATCGTTGCAGTGGCATATCATCCAATAACTCCTGTAGATCATTTGTCAAAAAATGCAAGTAATTGGAACTATTTAAGGTAGGCGGAAGCCTAATAGGACCAATAAAATCGTTGCCAATCACACCTGCCCATAAATTGACACTGAATCTGTGCTGAAATGATGCCTCTCTTCTTGTATGTGGATTGCTCTCAGCCCATGTGTGTAAGTTATGGAAGTTTGTGATACCGTCCCTGGTGAATTGGGACTCATCCGTCCAAAGAATGTTGCTGATAAAATTCTCGTCACTTATTTGTAGTTCAAGGAGCCAATTGCAAAACTCCATCCTTTTGGGTAAATCAATGGGTAACAGCTCCTGCACTGGTGTGTGGTGGTAGGGATGCAAACGTTCTGCTTTCAGGACACTCCAAACTTTCCACGTAGAGACGTTAAACCGCAATGCCAAGCGTCGTATACTAGTTGATGGATCATTTTGAACTGCAGCTAGGATTCGTTGATCAATTGAAACAGCGATTACCGGCGCAGGATTTGCATTCACTCTGCTTGTCCTAACACTGCCTGTTTCCCTAATCCTTCTGTAAACGTCTTGGAATACTCTCGGGTAAGGTATTCGACGATTGGGAAATCTGTGATGATACAAAGATCGCGCCGCTTGCTCATTTCCCTGACACTCTCCATAGAGGAAAATTATGTCTGCATATTCTTCGTTCGTGAACTCAGGCATTTCGAAATTCTTTTCTAAATTTTAGTGACACCTTGTTCTTTTACAAATTTAACTAAAACTGATAAAAATATGAAGTATGGTTTGCTTTTATAGGCTTTTCATTTTGTTAGGTAACCCATTAAAAAGGGCAAAGTGCTGCACCTAGTTGTGTTGAAACTCATTTTAATTTAATTCATTTTCTCGATAATTTTAATACTACCTAAAGGACATTCATTGATAATTTAAATAGTAATTAAAGGACACAAAGAATATTTCAGTTTAACAACATTTCAGGTAGTTTTTTTAGAACGAGGGTTGGTTTATGGCATATTTTATTTTTAAGCCATATGTATTTTCGCTTATTACCTGGAAAACGGGAAAACCTAAGTCATAAGTATGTGTGCATCTTTTGTAGGCAATAATATGGCACATAAAAAAACAACATTAAAATGACATTTTTATAATGCGTTTTCTTGAGAAAAACTACATTGATCACAGAATTTTGAGGGTCAAAGTATCAAAAATTTGTGGTCTGAAGGAAATACCTCAGGATTGGGTACAGGTACAATACGGACTATTACACTAAATGAAAGATAATTTGATTCCCTAAAAAACAAGCTATAACACTTTGAAATGCGATTATTGGTTTTCAAGATATAGCGTTTTGAGTGAGTGAGGGTACAGGTCCGAAGGACTTTTCTTGATCACCCTGTATCTCCGTGGATATTGAAAATTGGCCATCTCCGTAGAACAATTTTTTGCTCGAAATATATCTAGGAATAACCCCTTACAAGGTTATGTACGTAGTACCAAACACCCTGTATATAGATTTGAAAGAAAAGATTTCCGGATTCTACACTGTCACGCTTTATTATTCGTGACGTTTCGCTCTCCGCTGAGACCTTTTACAATCCGAAAATCTTTTCTTTCAATTCAAAATGCTCTGTGAAAACATTCACCAAACCAATATATGTATATAGATATTTACAGCTTATAAACTAAAATTTTCTACAACTAGTCATTACTCATATGAGGAAAATATGGCTTACAAACTATAATATAAAAACAATCAAAAGAGTTTTCCTAATCATCCCAAAAAACCGCAGAACAAAAAAAAATGAAATTGCGTTTGTATTACACAGCCACTTATCAAAAGTCTTCCTGTGCACGTGTCCAAGGCACGCACAGCGCATCATCAACCGACACCTCAGCTCAACGCATACAATGCAGCAAAGCCACAATTCGATGTCGGCGACTCACAACATAAACCACACATACCGCTCGTACTCATCGGCAACTGTGTCGCAGCGTAATCGCACTTCGCACACTTCCTGTGCCATATACAAATGCATCATCGAGTTGGTGTGGTGAGGTGACACAATTGTTGCAATATAACTCTTTTGAGGTGAGTCGCAACCAGAGTACAACAAAGAGTAGGAACATTCAGCTAAAAATGCGACCCGGCTCCGAAAATTTGCCGAAAACACACTCGTGTTTCATCGCCGATACGTGTGCTTCCTCTCTCTCAAGCTTATAGTGAACATTTAATCTGATCTTTCCATTTCATGCTCGCAAAGATTTTTATTTATTAGACAAGAGCAAGCGAAAAATATCGAAAACATTGAGCGGAAGGAGAATCGTCGATCACCTGCCGACCATGACCCGCGCACCCGCCGTCCAAGTTGAATACGACGCGAGCAAAAGCTGTAAGAACGCCACATACTAGAATGAGAGATAAGAAGTGTCGCGGACTCGGCGGGACACGTTTCTCTCTTTATTTTCAGAGGTAAAAACCGGATTTTTCAGAGGTATTACGTCACAAACATGTTAACCCAGGCACTATACAAAGTGTTCTTACTGTTTGTTGTACTCTGGTCGCAACAGTCGCCTCAGTAAACTGACTAGCACATTTCGAGTGACACACTCCTGAGTTGCCCATCTCTACCTGGAGGTATTTTAACATACAGTGCTGGAAAAAAAATTTGCAACCGAGTCAGAAACAAAATCTTTTGTGCAAAACTTTCTCTATTTTAGATTGAGCTTAATTTTTTAACAAAATTATGTCCCGTAATGTACTAAAAACCAAAACTAAAACAAAAAAAATAAAAATGTCAATTGAGCCACACTTTTAGTTGAACAAAACATTTGCAACTTCTAAAAATAACGGCATCATATGCGTTTTACTGCTAAACTGCCTTTTTGTATTTTTTCATTTTGTTGTGTGCTTGGCTATGTACATACAGCTGCGAAAAAAATAATAGCACCAACGTCACCAACAATCTTTCCAAAGGCATTGTAATTCTATTTGTTAGTTTAAATAACTAATGAACACATTTTTAAAAGTAAAAAAGTTTTATAAAAATTATTTAATAAAAATATTTAAGGCTTTATTTACCGTTTGAAAGCTTTTAAACAAATCTTGTAAAAACATAAAAATAAGGCGAAAAAAAAATTGCACCACAATTCCAAAGTGCACTTAAGGTTAAAAAAATAGAAAAAATTAATTAGTTTGCGATAGTTATCTGTTCCAGCTGATGACGTCCTTCAGTGTTAATATTTAGTTGCGTGACCTTTATTGGAAATAACGGCTGCACAACGTTTTGGCATTGAATCAACCAAGCTCTGGCATCGACTTAGCGGAATTTCGTTCCAGGACTCCTTAATCACATTCCAAAGTAACTGCTTATTTTATATCAGCCCACAAATTCTCAATAGGGTTGAGATCTGGTGACTGCGCAGGCCACTCCATGACGTTCACTGAATGCTCTCTGAACCATTTCTTCGCTTTCTTGCTGCTGTATTTGGGGTCGTTGTCTTGTTGAAAGACCCACAGCAAAGGCATCTCGTACTCTGCATAAGGTAGCATAATTTTTTCAATTAATTCAACGTAAACGTGTTGGTCCATACTTGTTTTTATCCAATGTATTGGGCCTATGCCATAATGCGAAAAGCAAGCCCACACCATTACACTTGACCCCCATGTTTATTGGTTTTATATGTATTATATGTATTGAGGATTGTATTCTGCATTCGGAGGGCGTCTGACATATGAACGAGAGCCTTTTCCGCCATACAGAACAATTTTGCTCTCCTCTTACCATAAGATCTTCCTCCATTTTTCAACTGGCCATTTCAGGTGTTCTTTTGCAAACTCAATTCGTTTGGCTACATGCTTCGCACTTAAGAGTGGAACTTTTCTTGGGCTACAGGCTTTTAAATTGTGATGTCTTAAACGATTACGAGCTCTTTGCACCGTTGCAGCTATATTGAGATCCTTTTTCAGTTCAGTTGCCGGCTTAAAAGGCTCCTTCTTGCTCTGGCGGATCAACCAATTTTCAAGCAACTTTGATATGGCGCGTTTACGTCCACGTGCTTCAGCTTTTTCTTAGAAAGTACTAATTCGTCTTATCTACAGAACATTTATCAGTTATTTGATATTGTCACTTGTCATTGTTGCAATAAAGTAAATATTCTGCGTGATTAGTGTGTTATTCTTTAGTAAATTTGAAACTAAATGAAAGATTTTATGAATAACAAATATGGAGAAGACCTAAAATTTAGAATTCTATGTGATTATAAAAGTGGATCATCACAAAAAAACATTTGCAAAAAGTACAAAATGTTAAAGTTCACAGTTTGTAGAATAGTTAAAAGTGAAAAAATAGAGACAATCCACAAAGGAGGGCGACCTAGCAAAACTACCCAAAGAGGTGATTTAAATATTAAAATAAAAAAGGATCCTGAAATATCATCCAAACAGTTAAAGAACGAACTGAATTTAAATGTAACCTCTAGAACCATTCGAAGAAGAGCTGTTGAATTTGGACTTAAAAGCTACCGACCAGCAAAGAAGCCATTGATTTCTAAAAAAAAGTGAAGGCCAGACTAGAATTTGCCAGAAATAATATCGATTGAAATTTACAAAAGTGGAAGAACGTTTCGGACGAAAGTAAATTTATCTTAAGAGGTACTGATGGGTTACCTCATGTAAGAACGCCTAAGGGTGGAAGAAGAATGGGAAAGAATTCCAAAATGCATTATCGATAACTTAATTTCATCTATGCCCAGAAGATGTGCATAAGTCATGGCCATTCAAGTAAATATTAAAAAATGAAACATTTAAAATAAAAGTTGCAAATGTTTTGTCCAACTAAAAGTGTGACTCAATTGACATTGAAAATTATTAAAAATTATTATTTGTTATAGCTTTTGTTTTTAGTATATTACATGAAATTCTGTTAAAAAATTGCTCAATTCAAAATAAAGAAAGTTTTGAAAACTTCGGTTGCAAATGTTTTTTTCCAGCACTGTAAATAAAAAGTTTCTGTCAAATCGAATCACTAACATTTTAGTTATCGCCAAATTAACAAGTCAGTCGGAGAGAAAACGCGAACTATGGACAAAATTGAGATTCGTGCTGTCATAAAGTTCTTTACCAAGCAAGGAAAAACGCCACAAATCATTTTAGATGAAATGCCATCTGTTTACGGGGACTCCTACCCAGGAAAAACGATAATTTATAAGTGGCATAGTTTTTTCGGGAAAGACAGAGAGTCAATTCAAGATGAAAAACACTCGGGCCGGCCGATTGAGGTCTCTTCCTCAAAAATCGTCGAAAAAGTGGAGAAACTTGTTCTTGAAGATGATCGTTTAAAGAAGAAACAAATAGCAAAAATGGTTGGAGTACCAGATCGTACAACCATTTTGAATATCCTTCGGGATCGTCTCGGCATGTCTATAGTTACTCCATGGGACACTAGAGGCGCTTTACCATAGTTTGGTGTTCATAATTAATTCATAAAAGGCTCTTTTTTATGATTGTTCATATCATAAATGAGTCTGAAAAAGATTATTAAATGATTTATCGGTCCTATCAAAATGGATACTTGCAAGAAATATTTTTTATGAGTCAGTTATAAATTTAAAATAATTATAATTTGTCGAGTATTTTCCAAATTATACAGGGTGTAACTTGTGTGAAGCGTCAAACGAAAATGGGAGATAGAGGAACTTGTCCTGAGTGGAAAATCGTTCCACACATACTCCCGTTTTTGCACCGTTGTAAAGACGAAGGATTTTCATCGTACCTGTGATCACTGTTTGATCTATAACTTCTGCCGTACTTAGCGTAACGCAATAATTTTGGGCTCGTTGGAAAGGACACAAATTCTTCTTTCCATATTGCTATCAACTGTGTCAGTCAGTGCTATACTTTTTGAGAAAAAGTCATTTCAATGACACAAAAATAATAAAAAATTGAAAAAAGTCCTTTTTTCTTCAAGAAAACCTGATTAACCACCAAATTTTATTACATTTTCGGAAAGCCCATAAAATTTCATTTTTATAAGTTTGCAAACAGAATTTCTTCATATTTGCAATAACACGTGAGTTCCCTGCACATGTTTGAAATACTGCTAAACATAGAATTTACCGCAAAACAGAAGCAGTAATGAGAGCAACCATGTTAACAACACAAGTATTGAAAAATATGACAACTAATTAGATAGCGTCCATTTAAGTAAATTAACTAACATCCATTTAAGTTAATTAAGTAATCTTCATTCAAGTAGAGCGTGGAGTTTACCTTCTCCCTTTAGGAACAGGAATGACTTCGTCCTACGTAAATTTTTCTGCGATAAAAGCATCGGGAGGAAGCAGCAGCAAACAGAATGTCATAGACATCATTACGGAGGCCTTTTACAACGGAAGAAAGGGCAGACATGCACTTCGTGTATGGGTTGTGCGACGGGAATGCTAGGCGAGCCGAAAGAGGTTACCGGGAACGGTATCCGGACAGATCTCGGCACCCCCATTATCAGATGTTCATCAGCATTCATCGGAACCTTCGTGAACGAGGTACACTGCAGCCGTGGCGGTAGACACAACATCGAAGACGGTGACACTCGGTACCTGTGCCCACGGAGGAGCGCATACTGCGCATCGTGGCTAGGGACCCCACAATAAGCACCCGGCGCATCGGCCATCGGTTGCATCGGCCACATGCAAGTATTCCGAATTCTGCAAGGAGAAGGACTGTATCCATATCATAATACACCGGTGCCCGGTGATCATGAACATCGGCGAGACTTTTGTCGTACCATGTTACTGCGAGCAGAAGAATATCCAGCGTTTTTCGGAAGAATTCTCTGGACCGACGAATCCCAATTCACCCGCGATGGCATACAAAATTTCCACAATATGCATGTGTGGGCACGTAAAAGTCCCCATACCAGCCGAAATACGTCCTATCAACATCGCTTCAGTGTGAATGTTTGGGCTGGCATCATCGGCAGAACTTTCATCGGTCCGGTATTTCTTCCCCCATTTCTCAATTCCACTAATTATGCCGAATTTTTGGAGGAAACTTTACCAGACCTCATAGAGGATATACCACTTCGTAATGTCCGTCGGTGGCTCGACGCGAGTTTTCAGGATCGATGGATTGGTCATGGCGGTCCCATTGCATGGCCTCCACGATCTCCCGACTTAACTCCCATGGACTTTATGTCTGCGGGTATTTGAAAAGCATCGTCTACGCAGAGGAAATTCATACACGAGAACGGCTCATTTCCCGTATCACCGAAGCATGCGATGTGAACCCCACAAATGCCATTCATCGGCGATACCAATTGTGCTTGCTCCACAGCGGCGGACATGTTGAAAATTATTTATAAACTAAATAAACGTACTGAACTATACTTCAACTCTTTTAGTTCGTCCTCACTATTATTAATCATACTCCTTCGGCGAATGACGGGTGTCAAACCAGATTTACTTGAAGGGAACTTGCTTGATAACTGTTAGCCCCGCTCCTTTACAATTCAACCTATGAAGAAATTCTGTTTGCAAACTTATAGTGAAATTACGCTAAGTACGGCAGATAGATCAAACAGTGATCACAGGTACGATGAAAATCCTTCGTCCTTACAATCGCGTTATCTCCTTAACGGTGCAAAAACGGGAGTATGTGTGGAACGATTTTCCACTCAGGATAAGTTCCTCTATCTCCCATTTTCGTTTGACGCTTCACACAAGTTACACCCTGTATACTCGCTAAATTGAGTCTTTTACGAACATTAAAGACTGTTCTTGTGATAAAAGATTTTAACAAATTATCAACGACTATTTTAAAGAGCTTGAGAGGAACGAAGTAGAAGTTATTGTTGGAAGTTGCTTAATTAAATCCAGGTTCGGTGTAATCTAGTTTGAGCGTGTTATAGTGCGAAGGTCGGGTCTGCAAATCCCGGTCGACGTATAAATCTACCACATTGCCTACGTGGGTAATGACTAAAAGATGAATAGATATGGCTTGGTGACGCTTGATATTTGGAGCGAAATTGAGATAAGTGTTGACCTTTTTTTTGGTACGTTCTTAACACGTTCTTAACTGTGCCCAGTTTTTAATACTTAACTAAAAAGTCGGAAACAAAAATTTTGAAGGAACAATTTATCTTAGAGTGGATGAAATTGACAAAACAAAACTACTAAACTCACCATGGAATGGTGAATCAGGGAAGGTGAATTCGCAAGTGTCGATTGTTGTTCTACAAAGCTAGCACATCGGTGATAGGAGATGTCGAATGTGCTGTCATCCGAGAAGCTATGTATAGGATTGAAAGTTGAAGATAGCAAGTCATTAATAAATATTAGAAAAAGGGTGGGAGAAACCGAGCTTTGAGGGACACCAGCGTTATTTTTATAAGAGGGGCAAACCATACCATCCAATACCACACGCATTGAACAATTGGCTAACAAATTTTCAATCCAGGAAATAAGAGTGTCGCCCAGACCAATAGCTTTAAGTTTGATTAAAAGGGCACTGTGCCATACTCTATTTAAGGTCTTAGAAATATCGAGAGCGATAATACAAGATTCACCAAACTGGTGAATGCTCTTGTTCCAACGTTCAGTGAGGGTAGTTAAAAGGTCTCCTGTGGAACGTTTTTTGCGGAATCCATACTATTTGTCGTCAATAATATCACTTTATTGTTGATGATTGTTTCCATGACCTTCAACAGAATTGAGGTTATAGCTATTATGCGATAATTAGCGGCATTAATGCGTTCTCTTTTTTTCGGACTGGCTGAACATTTGCAAGCTTCTGTGAAGATGGGGCAGTGGAGGGCGATAAGGAGAGACGGTAAAGTTTGCATAGTGGTTTAGCAAGAGCTTTGGATGAAGTCATACCAGATGCCCTTATTGTGCCATACAACCATAAGTATTTGATGCTATTCGTAACAACAAGAACAACAACAAAATATTAATGAGAACACGTGCACGACCTTGAGATTCAACCATCTAGCAACGAACGAGAAAGAAATAATTCTGATAATTTGCAACTCGATTGGAATGTTCAGCAGCAACAACAACAACACAGCACTATTGAGAGGACCTTGAGTTGAATTTAACGATCAAGGGAGCGAGGTCCAAGTCGTAGTCGTCGTCGCCATCTTCCTTGTTGATGTCGCTTTGTCGAGGCTCAGAAGCGAAAGAGTCTTCCATCAACCTCCAGAGCTACAAGTTGTCCTCTATAAAAGTTATATTTTTTTAAATAAGCTGAAAGTCGCAATAAGGTTAAAGTAATATAAAAGTTCACTTCTGTAAAAGCAAAGTGAATTAAATAAATAGTATTAACTGAAATAAAACATCGATAGTTTTAATTAAAAAGTATTGATTCTGGCGATCATTCAGTTGATTTCCGGAAAATATACATAATTCAGTATAATAAAAAAAAAAATGTCCTCTTTCGACATTTCAAATCATATCTGATTGGTTCCAGTATTGCCTTTTTCGAATCATCATTTGCTCTGGCTAGAGTTACTCTCTAGTTAGGGTGTAGCCTAGTGGGTAGCGTGTTGGTCTACAATGCGAAGGTCGTGAGTTCAAATCCCGGTCGACGCATAATTCCAGCACACTGCCTGCTTGCTACCTTACTCACCTCAATCTACGAAAATGAAAAAATTCGAAGATAGAAAGTCTAACAACCGTTCCACAATAGATAATGAAAAATGTTAAGGAACCTGAAAGTCAGGAGGCCAAGGCTCGATTTGGGCTGTAGTGCCATTGCAGAGAGTTACTCTATGGAGAAGAAAGAACAAGACACGTGGTAATGTAGTTCTGTCAATGTGATAACCAGCTTTTCCGTTTAATTTCAAAAAGCGCCCACTTATTTTCCAGCATGCGATAAATAAGCAAATGTGATTGCAAACCGTTCATTAGTACGTGAAACCTACCAAATCAATTTTTTATCACTTAAAAGTTCTGAAAATAAAAGATATTTGCGAAATAAAACCACTAAAACAAAGCGCTCAATCTGACAGGTTGATCTAACTTTTTCAGGTGCCTTGCTCTTTTTTCTTCATAGAGTAACTCTGGCTCTGGCTGACTAAAGAAACCCATTGGCATATAGACTCGCAATTTTCAACTTCCTATTTGTTTTTTGAATTGTTATTCTAAACATTTTTTCTTAAATAAATTATTTTTTTCAGTACTTTCGAAAGGAGGAATTCGTTTTCGCACACGATCCTGAAAAGAAGTGTAAAACCGGCGACATTGTTCTAATCAAAGAGCTACCAGAAAAGTTTACCCGCCTCATTACACACTCTGTAGAAGAGATCGTTTATCCGCTAGGTGACGTTACAGATCCGATAACGGGTAAAAAAGTTGTTGTCGGCAAATATCGTGAAGATGTCGAAGAAGTCAATAAATTGTTCGGTAAATCTGAAAAAGCATTCGATTATACGAAAGCACCGCCTCGAGGACGATTGGAAGGAACGAAAGATTTTACTCATGGCGAAACGTATATTAAATATCACGATGATGGCAAGGATCAACCGTTTGCCGTATAGAATTGTATTCTTTTGCCAACTTGTATAGTAATAATTTTTATAATAGAAATAAATTTGTTTAAATTGAATGTTGAATTGGTTGATTGAAAATGCTTCTATGGAAATCATAATTTAGGATCTTCGGTATCTGCATATACATTGAATTCAGCTCTCAGCATTCCGCTCTGTGCATGATTTATTGACAGTATCAGAATTTGGCAGCCAGTAGAGGTAAGTTAAAAAAAAGTAATTAACACAATCGAAATTACAAAATGTGATAAGAAAACAACACACACTTTTTTTTTTAATTTAGAACATAATTTTATTTTCTTGTATGGCAAATGTTCCGTTTTCTTCGTTATTTACATTCAACAATGCTTTTTATTTAATTTGTCCATAATAGTTATAATTTATTTTTCTTTCTTTTTCATAATAATAAAATGCATGATGATTATGTTTAGTTAAAATAAAAATTATTAATCAGCATTATATGTATTTTATTTAAAGATTATTTAACGCTTTTTATTTATTTTAAGTGAAAATTATTTTTTATTATTTTTAATTTTTTTGGTATAAATTACATAATTTTTGGTTTTGTTGATTATTTAAAAATGAAAAAATGGCACTGAACGAGTTTAAAAAAAAAGAAAAATTATTTCATTTCCTTACGGTTGTTCAAAGGATCGGAAATATCGAGCCACGTAGATGATGACGACGACTACATGCGAAAATGATTGTAAATCATAAAATAATAATGGAAATAATTATTTATTTCTAAGATTTTCGAAGAAGGCGATGCTGCTCTTTAGTTTACCGGGCACTAGAACCGGACTAATTGGTCGCTCGCGAGTCGGAGACTCTTGTGTAAAGCGAATTTCAGCGCGTTTTTGTTCGACAATTGACGTTTTCGGTTCGTCATTTTGAGCTGCTGATGTTGCGGATTGTTCTGATTCTGTTTGTTGTGTTTTTTGTTCTAATGGAAGACTAGTTGGAGCTGGTGTTTCAGGAGCTGGTATTTCAGGAGCTGGTATTTCAGGAGCTGGTGTTTCAGGGGATTCAGCAATTTGAGCTTCTTCCTGGGTTGTTGGAGTTGCAATTGAGTCATGTGATCCGTTTTGAATTGCTGTTTCATTTTCGTTTTGAGTTGGGTGCGGTGAAATTGGAGTTGGTTGTTCGTCGTTGGGTGATGCATCTGACTGAATTTCTGTTGGCTTCTCCTCTTGTTTAGGTTCCAGTTGGATTGACGTCGGTGCAATTGGAGTGATGGGTTCGCTAAACGTTACTGCTTTCGCGTGCTCTTCGACAGTCAATTGTTCGGGGCATGAAGTGGGTGTGTTGGCTGGTACTTCTCCTTCCTCGTCTTCTGGTGGATTAGGAGTATTTGGTGGTGTTGCATAATGTTCAGCTAGGATTGGTGCCGCTAATTCCGAAGCAATGGCCGGATCACCTTCTTTTGGCTGATCTTGTGAAACGGGAAGTGTGTCTTTATGCACCATTTCGATATTTTCTTCTTTCCATTCTAGTGAAATTGGTTCGCACTCTTCTCGTTCGGGCGGTGTTTCAACTGTCAACGAGGTAACTTGCGGTGTTTGAGGAGCTGGAACTTCTTCTGCAACTGGTTCATCTTGTGGTGCCGTAGTCAACTCAGGTTGCACTGGTTCTGGCAACGTTGTCACTGGCTCTATCGTTTGGGGCGGTTGTTCTGTTTCGGGCTCCTTTTGCACTTCGAAATTTTCCGCAATCGGCTCGGATTGGACAACTGCTACGGGCTCTGCTGGTTGAGGTGATGCTGGTTGCGTCGTCTCTTCTGCAGATGATGCGGACACACTAGAGATGAGAACTTATTATTAATTGTTTTATTATTTCGAAATGTTACTTACTTGGTCTGATTCTCAGAGACGTGTTCGTCGCTACATGATCCGTTGACTTTTTGCTCGGTGGCTGGTTCGGCTGGAACGTATTTCTGATCATAGGACGGACTATAGGAATCTCTTGATGGAGTTTTAGGCTCCGATTTTTCATCGCCATTTGTGGTTGAAACTATCGGTTGGCCATTTGATTTTATGTCAACCGATTTCCATGATGTGGACTGCGGACGAAAGATAATTGTTTATTATGGTATTTTTTCAATTTCTATAGCGTTTTTTATGTTTGTTGCAATGTGATATTTCATTAACTTTGAAGTTCTTTGAAATGCAAAAGGCCTTTTGATAAAGCAAAAATATCCGCAAATGTTAGCAAGTGCTCTAAGGATAAAAACTGTTTCCTGATAAAAAATATGCTTTAGATTGAGTGCAATACTAATGAGGTTCTTCGGGGGAGCAAACGGCAAATGGTCTTTGGGCTTGAACAGGTAGAGCTTCGTCTCCAGGAACTGGAGGAGTCTAGCAATCGCCTGGTACCCAATGCCGCACCCAATGGCCAAGCTAGTAGAAACTTGGTCGTTGGTGGTGAAGAGGAGAGATAAAGCGGTCACACAAGCAAGTCGTGGCGGAAGTTGTGATTGGAGTAGCGCCTTTTTTTGGAGTAGGCTGCACGAGATTAATGCTATTGAAAGGTGGTGGGGCGAGGGATATAATTAGGTGGCATCGATGCGGGAGATGGGACGTGGGCTTATGAATATGACACGCAATTCAGGCGGGAAGTATCGTGGTGCCTTTGGGTTAATGCTCAAATGCGGGTAGAGTTCTTCGGAGTTGGACGTGAAGTTGCGTTTTTCAACCGAGTGTCATCAAACAGAGATTGGCAAAGATGTTAGATAGGTCTTGTATCCATCAGTACGGATGCCGAACTTGCATTCGGTATAGACTGCTGGTACCTTCGGAGGCATTATTTGTTGTCGTCTCAAACTCAGTCCGTGTCTGGAGGACCATGGGATAAAGCCCTAGAGACGTCGACGTTAATCAACACAAGATATGGTTATATGCAGATTGATGGTATATGTAAATATAACTTTAATCACATTCTTTATCGCTTTAAATCTTTAAAAGCGTTTTTCCCAAAAATCATGTTTTTCCAGGTGAGCACCTATCGAGTAATTTTTTTTTTGAATCTTTAGCACACATGTTATGGTTGGATCGTTCAGTTTTTCAAAGTCAAGGGCGTGGTTTCGCTGGGACAATCCCATACTGTAAGAAAGACTGAACTGTATGCCATAACGCGCGTCACAGGTTGGGGATAGTGGATGGCCGACTTGGGTCGATTAGTTGCTGAATAAACAAAACATGCGAATATGCAACCGCGGGTAAAGAGAATGTTTTCCCACTCTGTCATCGTTTTTCCAATTCCCCCCGCCCTACAAATCTTTTTCATTATGCAATCCATCTTCCTAAAATCCTTATCTTTTTCTACAATCAATGGTCTGAATTAAGGAACCCGTATCGATAATCGACCAAGCTGAGGGCCCATTTAAATAGCTCAGACGCTAGCGGAGGATCCGGATACCAGGCGACCTCCGGATAAATTAGCCTTGTTTGCACAATTCGGATCTCTGTTCAGATTAACCGTTTTTCTCCGCTACTCGTAGGATCATATATGTCCAGTAATACTAAATAACCCCCAATGATCGGCTCTCTTAAAATGCCGGAAGGTAGCAAGCACGTTTCCTTCAACGCTCCCTTGGAGCCCAACAAGATCTTGGCCACCAAACCCGGTCTCATAATGGGTGCTGCGAAGACTATGGCTACGAAGCCTGGTCCAAGCAAAAAACGTAAGGCCCCCATCGTGCAAACAGCTGAATTTGTGGATCCTAAACCTGAACCTAGTGTCTTAGGGCACGTGGGGAAATATTGGTTTCCTCTAAGCCTAATGCATATAGTACAGTAAGCCGGTAAGGATAAGGATACCACACCTGGACCCAATAGCGGTGTGCACTGTGGAATTGGTAGAGGGGACCCACCCAAATCTTTGGTGGTTAAATTAGGGGGGCAATCGAAGGATTCCACCCTCAAAACAGCTCTTTAGGAAGCGGCGTAGTGCCCAAGCGCTTCTGAGTCGCCTGGGGATCATCCCAGAACACAAAATCGAAAAGTAGAGAGAATCTGCAGCTTGGGCTACCAGAATGATTACCGAATGCACAGACTTCCTCTCGGCGAGGAAGCGTTCAAGAAGGAAGCAAAGAGGCCGAAGACAGCCAGCACCTGTACCAAGGGTTTTATCAAGGTCCTTCAGCAGATAGAAGCATTACTCATGAGGGCTGGACCAAGGTTGAAAGCAAACTTTCAGCCAACTTCGTAAGCATTATGCGTGAACATCCTCGTCCTCCATCGGTGTGCACCAACGGCGGATGGCAGGGCAAGGTCATATAAAACTAGTCCAGTGTGCTGATCGAAGGTCCGCGGATTTGTAGAATATAGCAATCGCTATATTGGGAGAAGTGTGGCCAGGCGCGCAACTCGAGGTTGTGTCAAGGGATGAGATCCCGAGTCGTCCTCGAGCACGTGTATGGTTATCTTCAGAACCGAGCGATGCATGTGCGATTTTGAACATTATTCGGTCCTGCAGCCCAAATCTTTCTTCCCATAATTGAAGGATTGTGAAGATGGAGGAGATAGAATGGAACTCTAGATGCGCCGTCCCTAGCTCCCTTGGCAAAAACCGGAGGTATCACCAATTATGGTTGCGGTGCGGTGCGGTGTTTAAGAAGGTCGGATTAGAAGCGGAGCAAAGAGCATAGAATCCCGTTTCTCCATGATGGACACGGAGAGGTAGACGCTACATCCGAATCCGATCCAGCCCTTCACATGGCTAGTCCATCCATGACCCAAAACGACTCACAGTCGTCAGGCTAAGAAATGGAGTGCGAGCACCTTAGTTTGCATCCGCTCAGCGAGGACGAACTTTTGGCTTCCGATCTGGAAGAAGCGGACGTAACCATAGTGGAAGTTGAATGCAGAAATGACTCCGACACTGAAGTTCCTGAAAATTAACCATCACTACTACAAATTGGAGTCACCCTTCTTACTTTTCCAGCTGAATCAGCAAGGAGAAGACATAGTCTTGATCCCAGAACTTTGGGCAGTTGGGAACCTAATCTGTGGTTTCAAGACTCCTAAATATACTCTCATCTACGTATATAAAAACGGTTGACTTAGATCTTTTATTCTTGCGAAGAGCACTTTAAACTTATTTCTATTCCCTCGTCATAGTAACCAGCATA
The DNA here is from genome assembly GCA_963669355.1 of Chorisops tibialis. Lineage (NCBI taxonomy): Eukaryota > Metazoa > Arthropoda > Insecta > Diptera > Stratiomyidae > Chorisops > Chorisops tibialis. The sequence continues at coordinate 82,158,841 of OY770262.1, read as the reverse complement.
CTATTGCAGCCAGCCTCGAAACGAGAGGAAAAAACTACTGGTTGATTTCGGATTATCTGGTTCATGAGCCACTCCCCCAGATAATCTGAGAGGTCTGATTGCTGAAGCACAGAGCCTCAAAGCAAACCTCATTATTGGATGTAACGCTAACGCGCATTATACAGTATGGGGTAGCTCCGACATCAATGAAAGAGGCGAGGTGGGGAGCCCACTTTTGTTACTAAAAATAGATAGGAAGTCCTGGACATAATCCTAGTCTCAGAGAATATCGCGCATTTCGTTGGGGACTGGAAGGTGTCCAATGAAGATTCTTCCTCAGACCATCAATATCTCCATTTGGTTTAAATAACCATTATTCCGAAAAACCAGTCTTCATGAATTACAGGAAGACTAAGCCTAATACAGGGATAGTGTCATGAAACTGCTTCCCTCCGAAGTTTTAAGTCTTTCAGATACCATAGTTGCTCTTGATGGGGTCGTGTTTACGCTCGCAAGGGCTTTAAACGGGGCAATGTTTAGGTTTAGGTTGTAGGAGGGTGGTTTCGTAGAATCACAATGCACTGCGGCCATCTAGTTGGGCCCATTGCACTCCCCCTATTTATTTTGAGATGGTTTTGACTCCTCCTGTGCTAGCCATTTGTGTCGATTTGCGAACCGAAGCCGGCTCGAATATTTGACGCCACTGAGGTCGTCTAGTTCTGAGAAGAATCTAGAGCCTAAGCAAAGGAGACGACTGTTGGAGATTTGCGGATAGTGGCAAAGATTATATTCGATAAGTTCTTCATCTTTCTCGCAATCTCTGCAAAGGCTGTCGCTCGCGATCCACAGCCTAAATTCGTGCTCAAGCAATGACCTGTGGTCAGGCAAATAATAGTTCGGATGCTATAGCGACTACGTTGTAACAGCTGAGCTGTAATACTTTTATTCGGTTCTTCCCAAAAGGAATTGGCCGCAGCTGTCCAGTTGCTGCCACCCTGCCAAGAAAGAATCCAAAATAGCTTGTTTGAAGGTAGTTTTCAGTATTGTTGGTGGTATATCCGCTGCCTTACTAGTGAAGTTAATGTTTGTAGATCCTTGCCGTGCAAGCGTGTCTGCTGCGTCATTTCCTAACAGGTTGGTATGAGCCGGTATCCAAATTAGAAATACTTCGGTTATGGCCGCTAGGCGATTCAAATTGTGTCTACAAATGGACACTAGTTTGGACGTGGTCCTGTAGGATTGGAGTGCTAGAAGTGCAGCCCTGCAGTCTTTTCCGAGAAAATGTAACAATTTCCGAGACTGTTCTGCATATCTAAAATAATTTTTGTGCATTTGTTAATAGCTATCACTTGGTGTGGTTCTAAAAGTACCTGCTATACACAGACATGCCATCCGTAAATGACAATATCACGCTCTTGTTTCACTAGGAAGCCAAAAGGTGGAGTGACGAAATTTTGAGATCTCAGGAAAGTCTGTAGACGACTTTTTATTAAGACGAAACGAACCAGACTGGGAATCCTATAAGGAAGCCCTTCGCTGCTATAAAAAGAATTTGAGGAAAGCGCAGCGCTAACCCTGGAAAGTTTTTTGCTGTTTGGTAGAAGAGACATCCGAAGCGTCAAGACTTCGCAAATTTCTCTCTACCTTCCTGTCAATGCCCAGCTACATGGATCATGAGTTTGAATGACGAAACCATCGATCTTCTCCTAAATACTTTCCATGCCGTTTTTCAAAATACATCTGATATCATCCTTCCCTGGTTGGACGCAAGTTTTAGAGGGTCCACATTCTTCAAATATGGCAGGAGGTGATAGTGGTTTTTATCTCCAAAGCGGGAAGAGGCTCTCAAACATGCCCGAAGGATCTAAGACCTACAACCTCCTCAGCAAGGTGCAGAGAACAGCATGTTTATGAATAAATGGGGATCTGCAGCATTAGAAGTACTGTTTCATCCGCTACCTCTCGATATTATTGGTAAACAAATGGCTGCACTTGTGCCAACCTCAAAGAAACTCGTCTGTGGAGCTTCATTCAAACTGGTCACTCCTTAATTCTAGAAGATTTCGAGAATTTAACCGAAAACACAGACTACACTTTCCTAAGTTTTGATTTTGATAATAATTTTCACACCGTCATTCTATCGAGACAAGATGAAATACGGGAGAAAGGGTTCATATCCTTCTATACTAATGGCTGCAAAACTAAACGTGGGGTGGAAGGAGGTGTTTTCTCTGCAATGCTTAACTTAAGCATATCTTTCTGTCTTCCGGGTCATTATAGAGTGTTCCAAGCAGAGGTGATGTGGATAAAAGAAGCCTTGACCTGGCTGATGTGTAGTTTAGTATCTACAAAGGATATTAGTTTCTTCACTTGAAGGCCGCTATTACATCCCTGGATTCATGTCTACATCCAAGACTGTTCATGATTGTTGCGCGTCTCTGAGGGAGATGGCTCAACAATTCAACATTCGCTGGGCACCAGGGCATAGGGCCATTCCATTTTTGTACTTCATAAAATATTTAATAAGAGACAAGAATTGTGTGGAATAATCATGTGCTGTTTTTACAAAATTAATTCCTAAAAGTAGGCTCGAAAATTGGCCAACAAGGAGCAAAGAAAATGAGCTGGGCTTGTATGGTGTAATTTGCATCGTATCGACAAAAAGACCGACATCGACGTACGAGGCATCGGTCGCATGAATATACCGTAACTACGACGTATGTCCGTACACTATAAACATATAAATCTAGTACAGATGGCATCAAAATGAACTTCCTACATTTTATTATTAAGCAGTGATAGTGATAGAGAATATGAACGGCTAAATTTAAACGCAATGCGAAGAAAATTGAAGACTCATAGTGACCCATTGAAATTGAACGAGAACGAGAACGAGTGAGTTTCTATTTAACATATAATAAATTAAAAACCAATAAATTCATTTACTCTTAAAGGTTCAAAAAGAGATTCCGTCTCACAAGAGATGTGTTCAAATACGTTTTAGAGGCACCGCAATTGTCATCTGGACAAAAGTCTACAGTCATCTCTCCTGCTATTGAATTAGCTTCAGTAGGAAACAATTTTTTTGTTTCGAATGACTCTCGAAAGGGTTTATGGTACGCAAGCTGCAGATCCAAAATGTGGTGGAGCTTCTTACGATACTTGCATGGGTCACAGTAGTGAAAGGCGATTTTTAGATGCAACATTTATGATTGATGGTAACAATTAATGGTTATTAGATATTTAATCATGTTTGGTTTAATTCATTTAAAATATTTTTATTTATTTAAAGGGTGATAGCGGATATTCCATAGAACATTGGCTAATAAAGGCTTATAGATGTGCAGAGAATGATTGTTCAAAACATTATGTCAGCGAAGATCAATTATTATGAAGATCTCTGAAACATAACGAAAATCTAATATTGGAATAGATCAAGAGAAGAAATGATAGTGTTGAATGTTCACAATACTTGAGGATGAGGGCAATGCAAAGTAACTTGGAAAAGTGGAAAATAGCAGCAGCAATCTGCGGAAATCATATGCTCCTAGAATGAGTTTCAGAAAAAACAGTGAGGGCGAGAGATGAGTGCGGTATGTTAAACGAGTCACGAGCTGCGACCCATAAAAACGATGAATCACCAAAGCGAATGGTAGCTGGATTATCACGTGAGCATGTTATATAAATTAACTCAACTATAGGTAGTGAACTGATAAAACAAAATTATATTACAGTTTCCGTACAGGTTTCTGTTACAAACGTACGTTCGATAATTTGCCAACTAATGCTCTATCGAAGCTTAAGTTCACTCAAAGATAAGTTTTGTATTAATCGTAAATAAAGCATCAAGTTAAAGTCAGAAAAAACATTTTCGACACTCGATTAACTGCCAAGATATTGTCCACTATCGAAACTATTTAAGTACAACTTAATTTACAATTAATCACCCCCGAAAAAAAAACTAGTTACTTACACGACTTAAGTGTTTTACCAAATCTACGCAATGTTGATGAATTACGTCCGAAATAACATCCAAACTGGACATTTTTACTTCGAATTTTAGTCACCACTTGCTATGGCAAAAATATGATAAGAATAACTTAAAAACCCAGAAAATACTTAAAATCTGTAGTAAAAGATTTTTTTTATACGTTATTTAACCGATCGCGAAATCACAGTGATTCACTTGCGAATGGATAAAAAACAGAATGTTGCAGTTTTAACATTCCAGTATAAAAGATTTCTTTTTTATCATAAGCTATAAATTTTATTTTTTTTTATTTTATTCAATTGGCTTAGTGATTTAAAGACAAAAATGATCGATGTAAATGATGATAAAAACATGAATCTTAGGCCTTCATGACAATCTTATCTAATCACAATCCTACTGCTGTATTTTTCTTTATTATCAGTTTTTATTATAAATGGAGTCACTCTCATATGATTTTTTGTTTTAAATGTAATTTCAAAATCAAGCCGTTTTAATATGCTACGTTGCTATCTGTATTAATGACGATCAATGATCACTAGTAAGATTGGTATTTTTTATTGTGGTTTTAATAAAAAGCACTGCAACACGCTATTGTCCTATCTGATAAGCTTGAAAGCCAAGATGAGAATTGCGAATAAGATTTCGAAATTTTCCGGTATTTCTTTCATTACTGCACTTAAAAAGATGAATGCTATTTAAATATTTAAACAGGGTGATGATGCCGATTATATCGCGCTCGTATGATAAAAAATTAAACTGTAAAGTCTATGCGGTGCGGTGTGATATCTAAAATGCTTTATTCAAGATAATTATTTTAAAAATAAAACTTGCAGGCAAATATTAAACGATAATTAATGGTGGTATTTACCAGACGATATCTTATCTGGAGAGCATGCAAAATAGATGACGAATAATAATACAGTTTAATCAGATACTCATATATATAGGTACATATACGATAGAATAATTTGTGGACAACCAAAAACTTGTCGTTTGTATGTAGAGGGATTTTTTCTAAATATTTTTTTATCAGTTTTTCTATAGAGTTAGAGCTTACCTTTGGTCGGTTAACAGGTGCCGAGGAATCCTGCGACGTGTTCTGGAAAGCTCTGGCCAAGGCCTTTACTGACGGTAAAGATGAAATGACATCTTCTTCGATAACGTTCTTCTCGGGAGTGCCATTCGATCGAAGTGACTGTAATGGGATAATAGATTAATCATGCGTATAAGATTAGTGATTCAGCCAAAATTGATGCTGATTAGATTAATTAGTCATTGGATTTTCGATAACAAGTCGACAACTGAGAATTATCGTTTTTCTTCCAAGACGATTAACCAGTAGCGCAATCACCTAAATCCAAATTACTTATAAATTTAACTAAGCGATTGCGTAACTTACGTTCTCTCGGTCGAAAGTTGCTAATGTTGCGTTATCCTCCGACATAATTCTACGCGAATCGAATAGTTTCCTTTTGGGTTGCAGAAATCTAAGTGAAGATGGAGTTACAGCGCGATTTTTCACTAATCGTGGCGATGCAAAGGACTGTGTTGATTGTGACGTGATCAGCGGCAATCGTAGTCCTTGTATTGCACTTGTTCCACTTGTATTTGTTCCTGTTTGCGGCGAATTCACTTGGTCATCTCGAAGGAGCAGGCGCGTTTCTTGCGTTTTAAGATCGTACACACGTATCGTATCGGAATCTTCGCTCGGTGTTAGACTGTCGCCAGCTTGCGATAAACTGTGCTCCGAAGTACTTATGCTTCTTAAACTCGAAATTTCTTCGGTAGGCAATAGATAAAAATCCCGATCGGGTGTGCTCAAGTATTCGAGTTTCGTTGCCTTGCTCAGAATCGGATCGCTTTCTTCGACGCGAACCGGTCGTGCAGCGAAAATATCGGCGGTATCGTGGCGCTTATCGCCCCAACTATGCGATCTAGGAATGGGCTGGGGCGTCGGTGGTGGTGATAACTGCGAAAATACGAAAACATATTAGCATTTTGTTCATTGCACTTAATTTTTTTTTCGGTCTTTACATGGAGATAGGATTCTTATTAAAAAATGGTTCAAGAATATTATGGATACGATTTTTTAAAAGTTGATGGAAGCGCGCCGTATCAACTAACACCAACGCCTGACGATTTTGAAAATGAGAGTAACTACTCGCATGTCAGAGATTTAGTACTTTAGTTAGTCACTCGTTGTTATTGATATTTCAATTGTTCATTGTTAATCAGTTTCATATTTAATAGATAACGGCTTAATGCTGTTTTTTTTTTAGATGTTTGACATTTATATGAATAATGAAGATACATTTAGTTGATTTTTTTTTCGGAATTCATACATATCCGCTACAGATAACGTTATTCAAATTATGAAATATATTGGAACATAATATTTATCGCATTGCAGATTATAATATCGAATTGTATTGTTAATTTACCTTGCAGTGGAAGAGGGGAGCTTTTTTTATCGTTTATATTTGAGTTAAAATCGGGGCAGTTTATAATTCTGTACACTTACATTAATTATACTCTTGATGAAATCTGAGAGTGTTGGGAGTTTACCACAAAGTTTGTAGCGCTAAGAAATAAGGCTCGGGGAAAAAAACGAATGATACAGAAGTTCCTATTATCACTCAAAAATCTCAAAATCGGATGTCCGTCCGTCTGTCCGTCCCTGTCCTCACTAGCTCGAGAACGCGTTAAGCTAGGAAGTTCAAATTTTGTACACGTCGTTGTCTAAAAAGTAAAGCCAAGTTCGTGAACGGGCCAAATCGCTCCACCCCTTCTACCCCTCCCATATAAAATGACTCAATTTCGGAATTTCACAATAAATGGGTTTTCTCGAAAAGTATGAAAGCTATTGATCTGAACTTTGGAATATATCATTTTACTTATTATTCTAATAATAAAGTATTGCGATCGACTTGAAAAAAAGCTACCTTGAAATTTTGATTTTTTCGCGTTTCATTACTAAATTAGCCTAAAAATGCAAAAAAGAAATCTATTTGTACGCCGTTTGTGTACGCTCAGAGCACATTAACGCCCAAACCCTTCAAGACAGAAAGTTGTAGATAAATGATGATCTCAGGCGGACTCTTATTTTGTGGTATGTATATGGGTTAAGGGGGAGGCGGGGGGAGTGCTAGACCCGAAAACTACGAATTCGAATATCTCAACTATGGTTCTAGTTAGAAAGCTAAAAATCGACATACGTATAGAAGGGGTTGTGGGACAAACTCTAAAAATAATTTATTCGGGTCCAAAAAGGGGAGGCTAAAAACAAATTGTCAGCCGAATTTTTTTTCTTAAATGATTATATCTTCGGAATTACTTACCATAAGAAAGTCATATTTTAGGACCAATAAGGCGGCATATAAATATAGATTCGCCATAATTTTTTTTTTTTTTTTGAGTCACCGGAACTAGAGGGGTACTGAAGCACAGCTTTCCTTTAAATTGCTGAATGCTGTAGTCATGCGGGAACACCGAGATGGGCAGCGAGTTCCATATTCGAAAAGTCCGGCTTAAAAACGAATCACGAAATTTGACAGTGCGACCGAAAGTGGGGTTGAGAGAATACTTATGAGCGCGCGAAGCAGCTCTAGTATTACGGGGTAAGGGCATACATGAGGGCAAGAGATTAGAGATTTCGTTCGAACAATCTCCATTGTAGTAGCGATACAAAAGGGTTAGGGAGCTTACAGTTCGTCTATGCTCGAGTGAATCGAGCGAAAAAGTGATGTCAGAATCTACTATAATTTTAATAGTCCGAGACTGGATACTATCCAGATAGGAGAGAGAAATTTTTGCAGCTCCCGCCCATAGGTGGGAATTAAATTCAAGACGTGGTCTAATATAGGCCTTATAAATTGTTAGTAACCCAGAAGGGGTGAAGGAGTTTTTACACCGTTTTAGGTAGCCCAAACATTTAGATACTTCCTTGGCGATGTTAAATATATGATCGTTCCAAGATAAGTTATCAGTGATTTGGATACCTAACATCTTAACACTTGAAGAAGAGGTTAATGGCTGGCCTTCGAAGGTGATTGGGTCGAGGTTAGAGTCACGTTTGTGGGACACAAGACAGCACTGGGTTTTCAAAGCATTAAACTCAACTTGATTCTTATTGCCCCAACTAAGAATTTTAGCCAAGTCGTGATTCAATGACTGAACCATGTACCTACGTTGTTCTACTAAGCTAGTACATCGGACTAAGGACGCACTGTTGAAGTGATAGGAGAAGTCTAAAGTGCTGTCATCGGCGAAGCTATGTATAGGATTGAAAGTTGAAGATAGCTAGTCATTAATAAATATCTGAAAAAGGGTGGGAGAAAGAACCGAGCCCTGAGGGACACCAGCGTTAATTTTATAAGAAGAGGAAACCACACCATCCAATACCATACGCATTGAACGATTGACTAAAAAAATTTTAATCCAGGAAATAAGAAAGTCGCCCAAACCAATAGCTTTAAGTTTGATTAAAAGGGCAGTGTGCCATACTCTGTCAAAAGCCTTGGAAATATCGAGAGTGATAATACAAGATTCACCAAACTGGTGAATGCTCTTGTTCCAACGTTCAGTGAGGGTGGTTAAAAGGTCTCCTGTGGAACGTTTTTTGCGGAATCCATACTGTTTGTCGTTAATAATATCATTGATGTTGAGATATTCTATTACTCTATTGTTGATGATTGTTTCCATGACCTTGGACAGAATTGAGGTTATTGCTATTGGGCGATAATTAGCGGGATTAGTGCGTTCTCTTTTTTTTGGAACTGGCTGAACATTTGCAAGCTTCCATGAAGGTGGGACAGTGGAGGACGATAAAGAGAGACGGTAAAGTTTGCATAGAGGTTTAGCTAGAGAAGCGCAGCAATTTTTAAGGACAAGGGCAGGGATTCCATCTGGACCGGACGATTTGTTAGCATCTAGATTCTTAAGAACTCGGTATACGTTTCGCGGACGAATACTAATCTGCACTAAGGAGGAATTTAGCGTAGTATACGTTGGAAAGTTTGAGTTCGCTGATGGTAAAGAAGAGTAGGCAGCGAATTGATCCGCTAAAATGTTTGCCATCATGTTAGGATCCGTAATAACCTCATCGTTGTAGATTAATGATGGAATCGATGATGCAAAACTACCTCTGATGGAACGAGCGAGAGACCAGAAACTTTTGCTGCCCTTAGGACTTCTCAAAATTTTTAGCCTCATTTTCTGGTCATGCAAATATTTTTCTCGTTGTAAGCTGGATTTACAGAGGTTCCTTTCTTTTTTGAAATTAATCCAATTAACTTCGGATGGCAGCTGCTTATAAGCACGGTAAGCTGCCTCTTTAGCCTTTATCGCAGTACTACAATTTTCATTAAACCAAGCCTTAGAAATGGGCTTGATTTATTAACTTAGAAAGAGGCTAATTATTGTAAGTGAGAGGGTCAGGGGGGTGCAAAGAGAAACACTTAAAAATTATTATAATAGTTTGACTATTCCTAAGCTATGTCATTCAAACTTTGAACATATATTAAGCGGAATATGAGAAAAATATAATATTTTGACATTATAGTAGTGGAGGAGAATGGCGAACACATCAAAAATGGTACACTTTTCAAAATTTTTAACCGTTATATCTTAAAATCCAATACAGGTATAAAGTTGAAACTTTGCCAGATTATAGAGTTCTATGACTTATAATTTTGGTAAAATTTTTAGGTTGAGGGATGTAAGGGGATGGAGGTCGAAAACTTGCAGTAATTTTTTTAGGGCTCAGGTAAAAAATATAAAGCTAAAATTTTGCAAGTGTGTACATACACTGGTGGTCAAAATAATAAATACACCCCTAAGTTTCTTGTAAAACATCTATTTTTTCAGCTGGCAATGCTTTTCAAGTGAAGTAATCAACTGCAATGAACCATTAGATTGGGAAGCCATTGTTTTAAGTAGCAAGCCTGTTCATATGTTTTATGCGGACATGTCAATTTGAATTTGATAGTCAAAGGACCACTTTCACATTGGACAAAATAATAAATACAGTGTTTTTAAATAAGTACTTTCGGGCTAATTTTTAATTTTTATTGAGAACTTGTGGAAGCAAGTCAAGGATAAGGTTTATGTACATAAACCCAGATATAAGTTCAAATTGTGGACTGTAGTAAAAAGAGAGTGGCACCTGATTTCAAAAGAAAGTTGTGACCGTTTAGTGGATTCGATGCCGGCTCGTTGCAAAGAAATTTTTAAAAATAAGGGTCAAGCAATAAATTACTAATTTAAAATTATAAAAAAAATAAAACTGAAAACTTCTCTTGAAAAGAATTAAATTTTTCAATACAATTTCTAATACTGTATTTATTATTTTGTCCACTCTACAATTAGGATAATGAATCCAAATCGGAATATATTAAAAACCCTTAACAGGTAAGACTGGTGTTTCATGTGTATTAAAAAAAACATATTTTTGGTTGAAATTTTAAGTTAAAAACTTGAAAATTTGTGAAGTTCATTTAATAAAAATGCACAAAAGTTTAACATATTAACTGGTCGAATATCTTTTAAACTTCTACCCCATCCCATACAAAAGTATTTTTTCGACCATTTATAAGAAATTACAAAAGCGTTAAAAGCATCAACCTAAAATTTTGCACAACCACTTCTAAAAACATTTAAAACAAAGTTGCATCACAAGTTTTGAGATCCATTTTGTCATTCTACAACCTCCCAAACAAAAGTATGATTTCGACCAATTTCATTAAATCAACTAATAAACAACAAATTAAAAGTCACGATCATGAAATTTCGTACGAACACCTTTCAAGACAAACGAAATGATACTACAACACAAATTTTACGATTCCCTCAACTCCTCTATCCCTCCCACACAAATTTATGGTTTCAAGATTATAAAATATATCGAGAATTTCATAGAACTTATTTCGTCTATGAAAATGACATTTTATACAGCGAATTTTGAACGTGATTCTAGCAATATTTTAACAAATTATTAACATGTAACCATCCCTTCTATTGCGCCCCCCACCCACACACACAAATCCAAACTTGCATATATAAAAGAGGCCCGACATCTTTATAGCCACTATGCAAAAGTTTTTCGAGGAAGGAGTCTTTCTTGAACCATGGAAGCTCCAAAATTTGGTACTTTTACCAAAAGGAAATAAGCCTCCTGGAGAATCATCGTCATATCGCCCAATATGTTTACTTGACACGTTGGGAAAGATCCTTGAGCGAATTATAAACAACAGACTGCTCGTACTAGCAGAGGAGAAAGGAGCTCTGTCAGAACACCAGTTCGGATTTAGGAAATCGCGTTCAACTGTTGACGTCATAAAAGCGGTAGTCGATACTGCAGCTGAGGCGATACAAGGAGAAAGATGGTGATGGGGGGAAAAGAAATATTGTACAGTAGTGACACTGGACATTAAAAATGCCTTTAACTCGGCAGATTGGTCACTTATAAACAGATCGTTAGCCAGGATGGATATACCACACTACTTGTTGAGAATAATTACAAATTACTTCACCAACAGGAAGTTGAGGTACCAAACTGACGAGGGGGTAAGGTACTACAACGTCACCGCGGGAGTCTCTCAAGGATCTGTACTAGGCCCTATCCTGTGGAATATTATGTACGATGGAGTTCTTCGGAAGCCGGAAGGAGTAAAATTAATCGGTTTCGCTGACGACATCGCTGTTGTTACCGTGGCTAAGCAGATCTACGAAATAGAGTCAGCAACAAATGAAGCCGTATCACAAATTAGAGACTGGTTAGAGTCCGCTGGTTTAAAATTAGCTGACCACAAAACGGAGGCTTTTCTAATAACAAGCCGAAAGAAAATTGAATACGTGAACATTCAGGTCGGCAGTGAAACCATCAGATCTAAAAAAGGAATTAAATATCTAGGAGTTATGCTCGATAATAGATTAAAATTTAAAGTTCACGTGGGGTTCGCGAGCAAAAAGGCGTCACAAACGCAGCCCTTTCCCGAATACTGCCAATCATCGGTGGATCAGCATATGCCTGAAAGATACTACTTTCCAGAGTAGTCAGCTACTCCGGTTTGGGTGGCGGCGCTAGCGACAAAGGAAACAAGGAAAAAGATTTCATCAACATGTAGGCTAGGCGGAATGATCCCCATTGACATTCTCGCGAATGAGATGCTAATGATCTACGAAAGAAGATCCTCGATCCAACAAGAGGCGGCTGTTGTCAGGAAAATAAAAGAAAAAGAAAAGACAACATCAATAGCTATGTGGCAATCCACATCAATAGCTATGTACAAAAGGCAGATGGACCTATAAGTTAATCCCCGCGATTGAGGTCTGGACACAGCGGGCGTTTGGGAGCTGCAATTATCACCTCACGCAGATCCTATCAGGTCACGGCGGCTACCGCAAAGACCTACATAGGTTCGGACGCGATAACTCGCATCTTTGTCCAAATTGCCCAGATCAAGACGAAGGCACAGAAGACGCGGTTTTCAACTGCAGTCGCTTCGCAGAATGGAAAATTGAAATATGATGGAATCAAAGGAAAATTGGATGGAAATTTGCACACTCGTAACGAATGTGCAAAAGGATCTAGGATCTTCGGAGAATGGAGTGAGAAAGGAGAGCAGAAGCAGTATAAGGAGCACAGCATAAAATGCTAGCCAGCCCCGCGAAGTAATACCTAACGTTCTGCGGGGAGAGTGGTTGAAGATTGCGTGCGAGGTGTGGTTTAGTACGCAGGCACATATCAGCTGACAGTTTTCTATTAGGGTCAGGTATGTGAATCGTGCATACCAATGGCACGGGATATTTGTGTCTAATGAAAATTCCACACCTCCCTGGCATATCCAGAAAGAAAGAAAAAAAATTATATACATAAACGAATGAAATATTGATTCAATGTACTGGAGCTATTCATCGTGAACGCAGTTAAGTGTTAAATAATTGACACCAGCTCTGCGCTAGAACTCCCGTTCACTTAGTCTTCCCTCTCCACCTTAACCTGATTATTGACTTCCTACGCATACTTAACTTGTTCCAAGAATAATAAAGTTGTGCGTGACTCGTTGGCAGACTTTTTATGATGATTTCAATCTACTGTGTAAATACTATTTAAGTTAATTAATTAACTAATTATTTCGAAGGTGGCAGAAGTGGTGAGGGACTTGCGCCACGTCTCGTACAAACTGCACATTTTCTTGAAATACTATAAACCAATTTACTCAGTACGTATAAAATTTATCGAGTTGAAATTGTAAATTGTGCACCAAGTATTTATTTAGAATTATTAGTAAGACCAAAAAAAAAGACGATTAGTTGCACTCCTTCTACCCCTCTCATACAATATGAGACAATTTAACAACTTTACAAAAATTAAATTTTCCTTAAAAGTATGACTGTAACTGATGGTTATAGTTATAGTTGTTTGTCAAAAAAATTACTGAAACCCCACACTCCTTCTACCACCTCTCATGCAAACTGCATAGACTTCTCAGTACATATTTAATTCTTGGAGCTTAAATTAAAAAAAAAAACATTGGCATGATGTGAGAAAAATACGACGGTTGACAAAAAGAGGTGATCAAGTCCAATTTGGTAGAAGTCGGGGTTTTTTTATGGCATTAGCTTTCAATTTCAGAATGTTTTAAACTATTAAAAGTTCATACATATTAGGAGTACAAAGAAGTCCTGAGGAACCACCCAAACCACAAAGCGCCGGGCACCGATCAAATTTCAGCTCAGCTTTTGAAAGCCGGCGACACCTACAAAGCTTATCTCCTACATTAATTAGTCACGGACATATGGACGCAAGAAACACTTCCTGAAGATTGGCGCAAGAGCGTTATATGCCCAATTTATAAAAAAGGTGACAAACTTTGCTGCGAAAACTACCGAGGAATATCTCTTTTGTGTACGTCTTATAAGATCTTGACGTAAATTCTAGAAATTCTGGTACTGATACTAAGGCAGATTTAGAGCTGGACGATCGACCATGGACCAGATATTCTCAGTTAAACAGGTTCTGGAATATAATATTGATGAGCATCAGATATCTGTTGACTTCAAGTAAATATACGCCAGTATCGACAGTCGCGTACTGTATAAAATCATGTTGGAGTTTGGAGTCCCAGCGAAACTGGTTCGGCTTACAAGAACGACAATGACCGAGTCTTTGTCACAAGTTAGAGTAGGAAACGATCTGACTTCCAGTTTTAAACCAGACAACGGCCTTAAGCAAGGTGACGGCCTCGCACCAATGTTGTTCAATTTGACACTCGAATATGTTGTTCGGAAACTTCCCGTTGACACCGAGGGCACACTATGCTTCAAATCCACACAACTCGTAGCATATGCCGACCACATAAACATACTTGCAAGATCTCTGGAGACTGCTAAAGAAATATTTTTAAACCTTGACTGAGCATATATGTTAGACCTTCTAGAAGTGAAACTGTTTCACTTTTATATAGTTTGACCATTTTGTTTCGAATAATTTTTCATTGCCGTACTGAAATAAAATCTATTGCCTGCAGTAGCAATCGAACCGACGATCGATTGAATGTGAAGCAAGTACGCAGTCACTACCCCACGGAAGTAAGTATGTTGGAAAAGATAAGTTTCTTGCTGTACGAAAATTTTTCGTTTAAATATCAACTGTCAATTTTTTTTCTCTCTTACAGATAAATTTTCTGATGAGGTCAGGAAACTGTTTTCTTCCACAAGGCGGAATCCTAAGCATTACTTTGGCCTCCTTTTAGCCTGCTTTCAACTAACTCTAGAAATTCTTTGACGACGGTCCAATTTTATCATAAATGCCACAAATTTTGTTGAAAATCAATATTTTCGTTGGATGTTTCTGTCGAAATTTATTGACATCTGTGAGGCTCCCAATACAAAATTATACCGAAGTATACTGAATGTCCTGAGTTATTATTTGTTGCTATTGTTTTCTCTCCTTCTGGAGATTGAAAGAGATGACTCCTTTACACAAATCATCTTTCGGTTGTTGTGCGGTTGTACTACATGGATGGGTGGCGTTGTCCTTGCCAAACTATTGTAAGGTGTCTCTAATGTTCCATGGATCAACTATAGTTATGATTAGTTGTCACTTTCCGTTTAAAAAGTTTGATACATTGCGACCCGACTGGCATGAGCTTTAAAATGCTCAACACCGTGTAATGCCGGCCACGTAAAATGCCTAGCAAAAGCGGTAAATGCCTGTCAAATGGTAGCCCTAATCACAGCTTGATTATCGTCACATATGAAGGCGATCCCGCACGCAATAAAGGCGAGGCGCATGGTCAACGCTTGAAGAGAGAAGTAGAAAGGAAACCTTTTCTGCTGGGTGATTTCATGTTGCTCACCTTGGATAGTCCGATCTTCACTAGTGAGATGGCTTGTTTCGCGGAATCCGCAATGCGTTGAGTGGTGGAAAGAGGAATTAGCGGGAAAGCGCACAGTAGTGCGGGTCTTAAAGAAGCAACCCCAAGGAGCCCGTGTGAGTGGACAAGCAAATGTTGCCCAGTTCAAACTCGATTACCAGCGAGGCATGTACGAGTATCGCGAGTTGGTCATATCCAGGGAGGATGAATGGAAGCGCTTTCTCCGTGCGATTTCTCGTGACCCTTGTGGTCAGTCTTACTGGAGAAAGTAATTGGGGTCTGAAATGTTTGTCATAACTATTGGGAGCAACAATATGTCGACATGGACAGAGTGTGCAGGTCCGGAGCCTAGTGAACTCGCTTATGATGAGGTATCAGCTGAGGGAGAAATCACCAAGCTAAAACCTGAAGAGATTGGCATGAGTTTTAGTAGGATTTGATCTGGAAGGGCACCAGGATTCCACGGAATAACGCGTTTTCCCTGTGGGTTAAGAGATAGCACATGCCACCAGAAAAAGTCAGGAGTAATCCTGGTCATATCGGGGCATACCCGTTTTCCTGGCCTCAAGCAAGGTCCTGGAGGTTGGACCAGAAAGTGGCCCATCGGCTTCGGGCTGGCAGTACAGCTTTCGTACTGTGATATGCACGTGAACTCATAGAAAAGACCGCATTTCGAGGGGTGCTAGCAAGTACGTCTTTGGAATCTTTGTAAATTTTAAGGGCGCATTTCACTTTTTGAGGTGGAAGGTAATGTTTGATAAGCTCAGGGTCTATGACTGTCAAGAAGTTGCTCTCTGGGAAAATTACTTCTCCTACAGGTATGACGGCCTTATACGATACTGTCTGGAAGGCAATCAAGCGCGATTCTATCAGTGGTCCATTTATTTGGAACTTAATGGTGGTGCAGCCCGCGCTCATACAGTGACGCGGTATACGCTGGTAAAATGTTTATTCTGGTTTTATTCCATATGTTGTGCGAAACCTTGGCAACTGGAAAGGGTATTCGATTATTACTATGCACTAGGAAGAAGTCCAGCGTACATGTTTACCCGTATGTCGCACGGTTTTTTCGAGCGCTATACAGATACTCATGGCAGTTCTAGCATTGGACTTGGAGGGAAATCGCATTTACTTTCCCTTTTCATTGAAAGAAGATTGCAATCTATACAAATTACTTTATAATGTCAAAATGCTATGTCTGCTATTATATCTACATTTAAAAAATTAATAAACAGGTATTAAAATTTTGAAATTAAAAATGAATGGTGTACATTTATTATACTTGTGTATGCGGGTATTTGTAAATTAAAATTGTAATTATGATTTTTTTTTAATTTATCTTCACAGAAAATGCAAGCCTTGATAATTTCAAAGATAATAAAAAATTTTATGATAATATACCGCGATTTTCACGACTTTATTCGAATAAAATATTTAATACAATGCCATTACGTCGTGCGTAATAAAAACTTAAAAGTGTTTTACTGTGTAAACAATTTTAAATTTTATTGGAAAAAAAAATCACGTACATATCTTGATCAAGTCAGTAATTTAATGGCAACAAGTACAGAAGTTATTAGTATAAAAATAATAACAATAATAAAATGTTGAAAAAATAATCGTAATTTGGTTTTACCGGCTTTTTAAATGAAAAAAATAACTTAAGAAATTCCGTTGACGTATGATAATAATAATTGAAAATTTTGATTAAAAGATATCGATTGTTACTCGTAAATCCCATATTTCTAGTAATAAAACCTATTAAAATTTTTTAAGTTCTACTAATCATATTTTCATTGGAATCTACTTATATAAATAATTATATTCTAGATGAAATCTGAAAGTATATGAGTTTGTTCCAACGAATTTGGTGTCGCTCAGGAATAAGGGAAATTAAAAATTTTAGGAAAAAATATATAAACTCTATCATCTGACAAAATTTTAACTTGATGGCCTTAAAGGAAAGATTTCCTGATTTTACACTGTTTGCTTTATTTTGTATAACGTTTCGGTTTCTGCTGAGACCTTTATCAAACAATAAAGCAAACAGTTTAAAATTCGGAAATCTTTCTTTAAATTCACTCCGAAAGCATTCACCAAACCAACTTAATGTCTGTATTGGATTCTGAACGTTTTGAAAAGTGCACAATTTTTCAAATGTGCTCTCATTTCCACTCGCAATTGTTGTCTTCAAATGTTATATTTTTTTTCATAGTATAGCTAAACATACGAGTATGTTTCAAGTTTCAACTACATACCGTGATAGTCGAGATCTTCTTCAACGGCACTATAGCCCAAATCGGGCTTTGGCCTCCCCACCTTCAGGTTCCTTAACTTTTCGCACAACCCTCTATCTACAAATTTTCATTTTGGAAGGTTGAATTGGCCGAGATGCATGCTAAAATTATACATCAACCGGGATTTGAACTCCCGACCTTCGTATTGTAGAGTAAAGCACACCTTAGCTAGATAGTCAAGATATCAATTAATATATTCCTCCGTACAAGTATTGGCCTCCCTCAAAGCTATACATAAACTAGATTGTTTTTGTGTTCGGTTATTCCGAAGATATAATCATTTCAAATTCGGCCGACAATTTGTTTGTAAAGTCAATAAAATTTCTGTTATTCCTGTCAAGAACACGATTATAATCCAGAGCCTGTTTGGCGATGTTTCGCTCTGGTTTCCTCAAAGTTTGACTGATCCACTGCCACTTCCGTCTTTGAATCTCAATGCCTATTTTAGTCTGTCCAGTTGTACTCCAAACTTCGTTGTTGGAGATCACTTCTGGCCAAAATATTCCTAAAATTCGTCGGAGGCATTGGTTCACTAAAGTTTGAAGTTTCTTGGCAAGTTGAACGGTCACTTTTTACGTAGTACAACCATAAAACAACACGGATTTGACGCATGCGTCAAAAACTCGCAGCTTCGTGTGAAGGGAGAGCTCTCTTAGCCTCCAGAAAGGAGAAAGGATACCGAAGGCCTGACGAGCTTTATTTAAATGAGCCTCAATATCCTTTTCGGCTCCGCCGTCCATGCCGACAATGTTTCCGAGATAACAAAAATCTTGCACCTCTTCACATCTTCTCCATTAAGAACAATTGTTTGAACCCATGTGCATGTACTTGGTTTTACGCACAGTAAAGTAGCAATGTAAAAAAATTGTCTATCATCTCCCAAATAAAGTGCCAAAGTAAATATTAAAAATAAATAAAACGCGCCACCCAAATGAAATTATGCATTGTTTTCCTTTCCAATATATAATTTTATTTTAATTTTTAAAACTTAAAAATCTCTAATTTAGCATAAATGCTTTCAAAAGTAATCGTAAGAAAAAAGTAAGAAATCATAGATATCTGATTTCCCACTTTTTTTTTATTTCTAATGGCAGCAATCTAGTTACAAGTCTCAGTGTTTGTAGCCCAAAGTTTTGGTATAAAACTCGAAACATTCTTATAACCTGCTATCGAGTCCCAGCGAAGGACATACTCTGATTCATGATGCAATAAGAGTCAAGATAACGACAAAACCCGCTCATGATTTTGCAATCATTAAATAACGTTTTCGTTTGGTCAAGAGAATGGCCCACTGGTGGGACGATTACTGGAATACCAAAAAAATTAGTAGCCCATCGCAGGAGCATGAGATTTTTCTCATATCTTCAACTATTTTACGCTGACAACAATAAATTAAAATACATTCGGCCCCAATATTTTATAAAGGAGAGCTTTATATGCCTAGTGAAAGTTGCCTTGGCCTAACTTTATTCATAGCTGATTTAATGGTAATTATGCTTTTAAGTGGCCCATCACTGGTACAGTGATACCTTAGTTTGAGGATGGTTGGAACTAGAAGATATAAAAGTGAGGCTAGGTTCGTTAATGAGCCAAATCCCTTCTACCCCCTTCCAAATGACACCTTTTTCGCACTTTGACGATAAGCCGAATTTCTCGGAAAGTACGTGATCTGAAATTTGGAGCATAATGCTCCGTCTACTGTGTAAAAATTAGACTGTTAGACACAGGAATTGTGACATGATAATTTGTAGGTGTTTCTAATGGATTTTAATACCCTGAAATCAAATCTGGAAACAAAATTTTTCTATCACCCTTAGATATTCAGAAGCATGTACATTTATACATTACTACCATTGCATATTAAATAGGGATTGATGAAGAATTTTGTTAAAGCAATGGAATGGAGTGGAAGAGGTTTCTTGTACCTAAAAAAAAATAAACTGCCAACAATCGGCGCAACTTTATTATTCTTGGGACAAGCTAAAGATGCGTGGAAAATCAATATGCACGTTAGAGTCGTTAGGGAAGACTAAGTGAAAGCGGATTCTTGGGCAGAGATGTTGTCAATTTAATACTTAATTGCTGATGCGATCGATAGCTCAATATTTCAGTCGTTTATTTATGCAAGTTTAGGTTTTTATTAGGGGAGGGGTGAGGGGTGATAGTAACGGTGGGTAGAATCACGTTCAATATTCTCTGCACAGAATGTCAGTTTCATAGACGAAGTTGCATAGAATTTTCATAAGATTTGGTGTAGTTTACATTCACGAAACCAAAAATTTGTATGGGAGGGGATAAAGGAGGTAAGAGAATCGTAAAATTTGTGATGCAGTTTTATTTCGATTCTCTTGTACGATGCTCGTACAAAATTTCAAGTTCGTAGCTCTTAATTTGTTGGTTATTAGTTGATTTATTGAAATTGGTCGAAATCATAATTGTATGGGAGGGAGTAGAAGGGCATGCGCGATCTCAAAACTTTAGACGCAATTTCGTTTCAATTATTTTTAGAAGTTTCCATGCAAAATTTTAATTTGATAGGTTTCAATAATTAATTTCTTAAAAATGGTCGAAAAAATAATTTTGTATGGGAGGGGGTTTTGAAGATATTCGACCAGTTAATATTTCATACATTTAGAGATTTTTTTTTTAAATGCATTTCGAAAATTTTCAAGCTTCTACCTTAAAACATGAAACACCGTTTGGGTTAGATCAGGGGGGTCGGCGCATAACAATTGTGGAACACATTATTATCTGTTTTCTATGTATATGAAATAGATGTAGCCACATGCAAAATGCAAACTTTGTATTTTTCACCAGAGCCCTAAAAAAATCACTTAAAATTTTCGACATTTTTACTTACCACCTCCCTCCCCTTACACTCCCCAACTTAAAATGTTTACCAAGATTAAACTTTCGATTTGATATATTTACTCAATTTTGAGATATAACGGTTTGAAATTTTGGAAAGTGCACCATTTTTGTAATGCTCCCCACTACTGGTACGATAAAATTTTATATTTTTCTTGTAGTGTAGATTAATATAGTTTTTAAATTTCAATTACATAGCTTAAGAGATAGTTGAGATATTCATTATTAAGCGGTTTTCTTTGCACCCCCCGAGACGCCCCCCCCCTTACAATAATTAGCCTCCCTTTAAACTGATTTTGCTGGATCTGTATGTCACCTTAATGGTCCCAAAATATGATTTTTTATGGTAAGTAATTTCATTTGAAAAAACAATTCGGCCGACAATTTGTTCTTAGCCCCCCTTTTTCGGACGCCAATGGATAAAAAATTAAATTATTTTTAAAGTTTGTCCCATAACTCTCTCCATATTTGTGATGATTTTCAGCTTCCTATCTGCACGCGTAGTGGAGATATTAGCATGTGTAGTTTTTAACTCTTTTACTCTTACCACCTCCCCTTCCACCTAACACTCCCCGAAATTTAGATAATGGAGTTCACTTACCCAGTTAATAATCCACCCAAAAACGAACATTCTACCTTTAACGGTCTCGGAGATATTTGTCCATATGTACGGCGTATGTCGGGACGGTTTTTTTTGTTTGCATTTTCAGGTTAATTTAGTCATGAAACACGAAAAAGCTAAATTTCAGCCAGTTTTACATAATAAGCACCTTGCTTTGTCCATGTCAAAAAAAATAAAATAAAAAATAAATTAATTTTTGTTTACCAGTGTTATTCGAGTTCTCCTCTCATTCCAACACCTCCTATAAAAATTTCACTATTTACCGACATATAATAAACCTACTTTCTTAAAATGTATTACATTTATCGAGCTTCCTTGAGAAGTATAATCTCTTATAATCTGAAATTTGGAACTTATAATTTGTATGATTATAATAGTTATTTTTGAAAAAATCACACAAATTCCACAGCTCCTTTTCCAATTCTAATCTATCTATTGTTACCCCTTTTACCAGTTCCGGTACAAAATATAATAATCTCTTAAATCTTTTTACAAAAGTCTCTGTTTCATGTAGACTATCGCTCGATTGAGGTTTCCTCACAAACGTAGCTCTTTATATTTTTACAATTCTGTTTTTCTACACAACTGCAAAACCAAGTACTGCATTAACTTTTTAAAGGCAGAGGGTTATCGAGATATTCACAAAAGCTTCGATTTGCGTTACACTTAAAGTTATTTTTCTCATTTTCGGTGCAAATTTTCAGATCGCAGATAACTATTACTGCAGATTTGGACTTTTTCGTTTTTACGACTGTACCTGTTATCATGCATCACACAACTTTTGTACTGTTACAAATTTTCATAGTAAGGAAAGTAGGATAAAAAACCAATCAATTTGTTTGTTTGTTAAAAAGTGGCATTAACCAGGTTAACAATTACAAAAATTTAGAAGTGCATATTAATTATCTGTTATTAGATAATTGATACCTTGTTACGCAACAATTTTCAACTTATTTGGATATTACCGCACCAATTCCACTAATTTTATTACATATATTTGAATTACCACAATAAAAAGTGTATAAATGTGTATTATGAATGTTACCATGAATGTGCAATAAACTAAAAAGCTTTCCTAATGACAACGCATACCAAACAATTAATTCTTTATACCGAAATTAAATTAAGAAAATTATAATCGTACAAATTCATATAAAATATAGAACTCTGCTAAATTATTGCAGCTAATTCTTTTTTAATACTACACGAATGATGATACTACAATGAAACAAATGTTATTAGTAAAATTGTTTTGTATTATTTATATAGTTACATTTTAGGCAAGATTAAAATCGTAATTTAATTTAATTTTTCCATTAAGCAATAGAAGCACAACATTTATAAATGTTCATTATAATAATAAAAAAAAATGTAGGTAAGTGTATTACAAATTAGACAATAATTGACTTACCCAATTTTGCACTTTTGGTTCAATCTTCCAACATTTTTTCAACAACATAAATTTTACTAAAAACATTTGTTTCTGGGAGGAACAAGATTTTTTTATTTTTTTTTTTATATTTGTATATCAATAATAATTAAATGAAACTTAATAATTAATACGGACATAAAAAAACCAAAATTCTAAAATACTAAACTTAGCTATACAAGGACGTTCTTTTTTTCAGACATGTTTAATGAATTTTATAAATGAAAGCTACTAAAAACACTGGAATAACACACTAACTATATTTTATAACAAGTGATGAATAAAAAGATATTTTTTACCACAGACTAGCCAAATCTCTTAATTTCAAACTACTCGATCGTTGTACCGAACTTTTCGTATTTTTTTCATCTTCTTCAAATGGCAATTTTTGATATTTTGAATCGTAACAGGTCGATAGGCTACTGAAACTATCGACACCGGAATCACCTTCGATACTTTCACCGCCGCATTGTTCTTGTCGATGATTTTCCAATAAATGTTCGGTATCATAGATTGGATTTAAAACAAACTCTTTAGTGGCAGATCTTGCACGAAAACTATTTCTTTTCAGATCGTGTTGGAGTAATTGTTTTTCGAATTGTGCGAATTGATTTGTTGGAATTTCAAGATTCGATACGGGACGGGGACGTCTACGTCGGAACGATTTCAAAAAGTCTTCATCGCTCGAATCGCAACTAATACTTCGAAAACTTCGCAATGAAGTGGTTTTTCGAACGGATTTCGGTACTTGCCAAAAACTACTATCAATAGGATGTTTAGTTACCTCTTTGTCGCTAAATTTATCGTCCTCGGCACACGTTAGGAATGATGTTGATGCAGCTAGATTTCGCTTATTGGTGCCTGATGCATGCTTAGCGCAATTTATGTAATAATCTCGACCGTATCTGTAATGATATTTTAAAAATATTTTAATGAGGGTTTTAAGATTTATATTGTAGAAAATTTGTCTTAAAGTTTTTACTTTAAACTTGATTATTCTCCAACTACCGCCCTCCCATTTCCTACACCAGATGTATACAGATTTACAGACTTGGCAGTTAAATGACTTATCATCATCAAAAATAGAAAGTTTCTTATGAGCTATGGCACAATTTTTATGAACTTATTATTATCAACCATAAAAACTCTACTGATTTCAGGATAGTAATTTAAGTTAGACAAAAAAACATAACAGAATTATGATTGGGTGTAAAGTCCAATCATACGATACTCTAGATGAAATGGAGAAGAGTTCAATGTACCGCAACATAAGTTATCTCAAATTCTTCGAAGAGTAATCAAAAACTTTTGTATGGGAGGTGGTGGATGCAGAGGGGGAGGTTTGTCATTTTGGTGTATGACACCGAACGTAGTATGCAGAATGTTTCATGCATAGTTTAAAGTTTGTAGCTTTCATAATTTTCGAGGAAATTAAACAATTTTTGTCTGAAATTATGGCATTTGCATAGGAGGTGGCAGAGGAAGTGAAAGGTTTTGGATGATTTTCAAATTGCTTACATATCAACATCCTAATTACATTGCTTTGTTACAATTTTAAAGTCGATAGCTGTCTCGAACATATGTTCGAAGGAGAAATACTTTTCTTGAATTTCTAATAAAAAAATTTGTATGGGCTCGAAGGAGTGAAGCAAAGTAGATTTTTTTTTGCATTTATTGAAATTGTTGAAGGACCAATTCTGAAAAAATTTGAAGTTTTTCTAGTTTTTTCTAGTTTCAATGTGAATCGGCTAAATGTATATACCCAAATTGCGCATTTGTATGGGAGGGGGTAGAAGGAGTATTCGGATCGAAACCAAATTTTTCGAAATAAATGATATTTGCAATAGTATACTTTTCTCAAAATATCAAGTTGATAGCTTTGACGTTTTTGAAAAAAAAAATAATAATTTAATTTAAATTTCGAAATATCGTGAAATTTGTATGGAAGGGTGTAGAAGGAGTAAGGCGAAGTTGACAGTTTTTTCAAAATTGATTGCAATTATACTAAAATTTATTCTGGCAAAAATTCGTTTTGTTAGTTTTACTAGTTGCAATGAAAACCGAATAAATCCTTTTTTGAAAATTGTGCTTTTGTATGGAAGGGGGTAGAAGGAGTAAGGGGATCGAATCAGCATTTTTCGTCATGAATGATATGTATATTATTATAATATGACCTAATTTTCAAGTCGATAGCTGAAATAGTTTCGAAGAAAAATCAATTTCTTTAAATTTCGAAATTTTATGAAATTTTGATGGGGTTGGGTAGAAGAAGTGGGGGGGATGTGGCCCATTCACGAACTTGAAGTTAGCTTTTTAATAAAAATTAAGAAAACATAAATTTCAATACGATAGATCAAAGCGTTTGAGAGTTATGTTGTAGACAGACGGTCACTCAGAATCGAGGTTTTGAGCGGCAACAAATATTTCTGTACCCTTGGCGACTCTGTGCGAACATTATTTCTTAGCGAATGGTAAATCAAACACAATATACTGTCAGATTTCATCTAAAGTGCCTCGTTTCAAGGTGATATTTCTATCGAAGTAGAATAGCGTCATAACTTCGAGCTTAAATTTGTTATTTGGCACTCGTAAACGTACATTTTTATTTACATTCAATGCACGAAAACCTCCAATCCTATAGAGACCACACCATTTTCGATGGCGCCTGCCGCTTCGGACTCGATCGAGATTTCAACCATACTCGGAACGAGATAAAATATAATCAAATCAAGAAACTCGATTCGAGACACCATTTTAGTATTCAATTATCCATTCATCAAATCCATGTGTGTTGTTGCGTCGTGAACCGTTTTATTTATCATCCATTAATAATATCGATATGTGCACATAATAGGGGAAGGGAATTGCAAATGAGTGTTTTTTTAGTAGATTTTTTTCACTCCACCTGGATTTAATTTTGTTTTGCTCTTACCTTTTCCAGGTCGTATTTCGTAATGTTTTTTAAGTAGATATATAAATATAATTAAAAATAATAACATTAATAATTAAAATAACAAAAAATACTTAAAAAGAATAACTATTCAAATCCAGTTCGCGCCAAATAGAATGGTGTAAAGAATGCTGGGGCAGCATTACTTTAATATATTTTGGCGCCAAAATTATAGACGAGATTGATAAAAAAAAACGTTGATTCATCTTGTCTGCCGGCCAAATTTAAAATAGCGAGAATATCCCGGGGATTGTTAATCCGGACGTTGTACTGCAAGATACCTTGAGGAAAGTGAGGACTTTTTTTTATATTCATTTTTTTTAAGCAGTTTGAATTTTTCTTCGCCAAAAATGTAACAAGGGCCCAGACCGATGAAACCGACCAAAAGTAGAAAAGTTCTAATAATAATAATGTTACATGTCAGTTCTACTTGTTCATCATCTACCACTGAACAGCGATGCAAATAAGTGTGCGCGTACGAACACTACAAGGTACACCTACTTGAACGCTATGCCATTCAATCGCAATGTTCAAGGTCTCCAACAAAAATTACACGGGCAATGTGGAGAAGCGGCTGACAGCGATTGGAAGTCAAGGGAATGCTCGAAAGAGAATAAAATTGTTTATAGGTTCAACCAACAACAACTCTAGTAGGGGAACACCTATGAGTTCTTTACCAAAAAAGCAACAACAACTAAATGTCTAGATTATAGAAGCATCAGCACTCAGTCGAAAAGGAATATTCGTATGACAAGGGAAAGATTAGTCCGACAAGAGCGATATAAAAAGGCGAATGTTTTTGATAAACAGCCAGTCTGGTTTGCAGCCGTCGACGAGTCAGTCGATGTTTAGATAGCGAAAGAGTCAAGATTGGCAAGCGGTAATTTGTGAGCGAAAAAGTCTCAAGTGAAAAGCGGTTTAGTTGAATTAAATAAATTTTTTTCGGTTAAATTAAAGTGAACTTGTTAAACTAGTAGTTCCATTACATTGTAGATGAAATCGGAGAGTATTATAAGTTTGCCACAAAGTTTGTAATGCTAAGAAATAAGGCTCGGAGAAAAAAATGAATGATACAAAAGTTCATAGAATTACTCAAAAATCTCAAAACCGGATGTCCGTCCAATAAAAACAATAAACGGATTTTGTCGAAATGTATAAAAGCTAGTGATCTGAAATTTGGAATATGTCATTTTACTTTATTGCTTTAATAATAAAGTATTATGATCGACAAAGAAAAATAAAAAAAAAATTGCTGCCCTGAAATTTTGTCTTTTCGCGTTTCATGACTAAATTAACCTAAAAATGCAAAAAACCGTCCCGCCCTACGCCGTACATATGGACTTATGTATATCTCCGAGACCGTTGAAGGTAGAATATTCGTTTCTGGGTGGATTGTTGATTGGGCAAGTGAACTCCAAAGGGGGAGGCGGGGGGAGGGAAAGAGTCAAAAACTAGAGTTGCTAATATCTCCACCACAAATGCAGATACGAAGATGAAAATCAATATAGGTATAGAGAGGGTTGTTGGACAAACTTCAAAAATAATTTAATTTCTTTATCCATTGGGGTCCGAAAAGGAGGGGGGGGCTAAAAACAATATTTTCTTAAATGATAATATCTTCGAAATTACTTACCACAACAATTCATATTTTGGGACCGTGGCATACAGATCCACCAGAATCAGCTTAGAGGAGGAAAATGAAATATATCGACTATTTCTTAAGCTATGTAATTGAAATTTCGAACATATATTAAGCTATACTAGCAAAATACGAGAAAAATATAGCATTTTGAAACAATAGTAGTGGGGGGAAATGGGGAGCATTTCAAAAATAGCGCACTTTCAAAAATTACAAACCGTTATATCTCAAAATTGAGTACAGATATATCATGAAATTTCGTCAGATTGTAGAACTATATAGTCTTTAATTTTGGTAAACAATTTAAGTTGGGAAGGAGGTGGCAAGCAAAAATATCTAAAATTCTGAGTGACTTCTTTAAGGCCCTAGTGAAAAATACAAAGTTTAAATTTTACATATCGATACATCTATTTGATGTACATACAAAAAAATAATAATTTGTTCCACAATTGTTGTGCACCCACCCCACTGGTCTAACGTTCACAAGATGTTTCATGTGCAATTAAAAAAAACACAAAAACTGAAAATTTTTGAGTCAAATTTTAAGGTAACTTGAAAATATGCGAAATGCATTTAAAAAAATCTCTAAAAGTTATATTATATAATATTATATAATATTAACTGGTCGAATACCTTCAGAACTTCTACCTTCTCCCATATAAAATTATTTTTTCGACCATTTTTAAGAAATCAATTATCACCTAACTATTAAAAGCTATCAATTTGAAATTGCGCACAAAAACTTTTAAAAATAGTTGAAACGAAATTGCGTCAAAAGTTTTGAGATTGCGCTTGCACTTCTACCCCCACCCATACAAAAGTATGATTTCGACCAATTTCAACAAATCAACTAATAAAAAATTAAAACCTACGAACTTGAAATTTTATACGAGCACCTTACATGAAAATTCAATGCAACTTTGTCTATGAAACCGACATTCTGTACAGAGAATATTGGACATGATTCAAGCAATCAACATACTATAAGCCCTCCCCCACCCCTCACAAAAACCCAAACTTCCATAAATAAACGAATGAAATATTTATTCAATAAACTGGAGCTATTGATCGTACCCGCAATTAAGTGTTAAATTGACAAGAGCCCTGCTCAAGAATCCCCTTTCACTTAGTCTTCTCTAACCGCTCTAACCTGCATATTGGCTTCCCACGCATCTTCAGTTTGTACCAAGAATAATAAAGTTGCGCCCGACTTGTTGGCAGATTATTATATGATATTAACCAGTGATTATATGCTTTGACCGTCGGCAAGTGACCGTTAGAGAATGAAGCAAATCGAGAAAGATTTAAGGAGAGTGATAAAACTTTTAAAATATTACTGTCGTATGAGTAATTTAAAAGTCGCTTGAAAACATATTTCGTCAAGAACAGGCAGTCATCTTTAAAAACGTGATCGTTGGAGCAATGTTAAACAATTTTGCGAGCGTCAAAATGGGTAATCTCATAACACAACCTGTTCAACAGTAATATGAACATTTTTTAAGTGAAAAATACCGAAATGTTATTAATAAAAATGTATGTCAATTTCGCATAGGAAGACAAACAATTAGTATAAGACTTATTTTCAATAAATTCAAGAAAAAGATCACACCGCAGCATATCGAATGATCTTGTCGATCTCAAATTTTCTATGTAAAACTTTTTAAACTATCGATAGTCCATTATTTCTTTCACCATTAGTCTACCGACGTTTCATTAGGATTAAGTTTATCAACAGCGTCCAGTATTCAAACAGTAATTGAAAAGTTGCATCCACTCCATAGTCATTTTCATTCATTCAAAAAAGTAATTTGATTGCCACTATCGATAAAAGCGATCCAACATTTACTATTGATAATAATTTCATTCATTCGAAACGTTATTCGATAGTCAATATCGATGGTAATTATCATTAGTTACTATCGATAATCATTTTCAGTCATTTAAAAGTTGTTCGATACTATAGTTTGGTACACTTACTTACCTAGAAACTTGCTAAGGCTCTTGCCACTGAGTTACGCCCACAAGTGGGTAAAACATTGCACTCAGTTAAGAATTCAGCTCTCTATAGTGGAGGTACTGCAGAAAATCAACTTGGAACCAACGGTTATTTTAGTCGGCCTCATCACTTTTCACCAACATCCCGATTAAGGACATCTAAGATATTGTTGCATATTACCCCAGTCGTTCATCAAATATTCGCAGTTTTTCACTGTACTCGAAGTAACGCGAAATGTCAGTTCTACCACTGAACAGTGAATCAAATTAATGTGCGCGTACGAACACTATAAATAACACCTGCATGGACTTGATCGTAATGTTGACGGTCTCAACAAACAGTAATGAAAGAACGCACGATTATCGAATGTCTGAAGACCTTGGACATTCAACTAACCAACAACAAATTAGACGGGCAATGTAGAGAAGCAACAACAACGACTGTAACGAGGAGGAAATGCTTGATAAAAGGCATTTACAGCGCTCGGCCGAGAAGAGCGATAACAATAATACTTATTCTGAACATCTGCCACCAAATTCGACTCGATCGAAATGTTTAGCAATAACAACCACACGCCCAACAGGAAAAAGACTCGGGCGACGAGAAAATGCTTTATGAACGCCTGTGAGTTATTTACCTAGAAAGCAACAACAAACACGTATAGGCTCGGCCGGCAGGGAAATGACTCGGGCGACTAGGCAATTCTTCATAAAAGCATTTAAGAGTGCTAGGCTGAGAACGAAGAGATTCACACGACAAAAGAAAGAGTGGGCATCGAGCAAAGAAACACAAACAAACGATAGGTTAAATTACCTTACATCCAAAGCTCGACGGGTAGGATAGGGAAATCGGAAATCGGAAATCGAACATCAGGACAACATTCTCAACAGCGACTACTATCCGGGAAATTTTAGGAAACCAAAAGGACAGAAAACCATTGCAAACTAAATAATTGTACAAATTACTTCTTGCGGAAAAGTCTATAGTCTAGTCCAAACAAGGATTAACGAATATCAACGATGTATATGAAACAACTAGATACAATCATCAACGATCGCGGAACATACAACAACAGAAGATCACACAATCGATTTCAACAATATGTAAATTCTGGCCAAGAAATACCATTTGTTCAACTCATAGTACAAGAATCCATCGAAATTTCCAAACGTCCACGGAACTTCAACCGAGACTTCGGATACAAATTATCAGCAGTTTGGAAACCTGCCATAAAATTTTGTAAGAACATGATACTTTGGTGAATGTTTTAACAGTGCATTCCAAGAAAAGATTTCCGGATTCTACACTGTTACGCTTTACTATTCGTGACGTTTCAACATGATACTTATTCATTAACCCTAATTATCCTTTCCACATGCAATTAACTCCTTTCTGCATACAAATTGTCGATCAGTTTATTCATCGTCTCAGCAGAGACCGAAACGTCATATTTAATAAAGCATAACGGTGTGAAATCCGGAAATCTTTTCTTTTAATTTTAATTCCAAAATTGTAGATATAAGAAAATATCATGATTTAATTTGGATTTCAAAACGACAATTCAGAATTGTGTCGCACAATCCAACCAAGTGTCATATAAGTATTATTAAATATTTGATAACATCAGTTTCGTAATAGTAAGTAGCACACTTTAAGCATACATGTAAAATATGATTACTCTGAAGTACACTTATGACTTAACATGCGTGTGTACAAGAATTAATATCGATATGAAATGATGTATTACGATATATTCAATGTTTTGCAAGATAACAACTTAATTAACATGGCGCCCTATTATATATTTGATTCACTGCTGGTATAAAATTATATTGTAATGGTGGTATAGCATACTAGGAAGGGTGATAAACGGTCATAGTATAGTTTAACAGCAACATGTTCCTAACAAATGAGGAATAAATTTGCCACATCAATTAAATTGCGATTTTGCATGGCTTGTTGATAAAAAATATCCTTTATCATGGACGCATGGAAAAATAAGGTTTGCTACTTACCACTTTTGAGCACACACAGGCAGCAAAAAAAGGTTTAAGTACACGGTATATCACGATATTTATGGCATTATAATTTTTTTCGAATTTAGTGCATCAGGAAAGAATCGATACTATGTGAATGTATGTTACATGTATACTAGGAATGGTGATATGGTGTGATATCAGCTGTTTGTTAATGGAGAGGGAGCTGAAGCGTAACAGCAAATTTACCTATTAGAAAATGGGCAAAATTAATACAATATATGAAACATTTGCGAATTTAGGCCCACGTAGATACCACGTATAAATTAGAGCGTATGCTATAGCCGGTCCCAAGCCCGGTTGAAAATGGATGAGGGAGTTAACCTGAATGGCCAGTAGCACCAGTGCGTCTCAGGTAGTATGCAAAAGGTATGACATAGTTGGACTAGCAGCATAGCTGTGAGAACTCCAGTATGTCACATTTAGCTGAAAACTCCCACCCTTTTTCTATCAGGGTTTAATAAATAAGTAGAACTGCCCTCCAGGTCGAAGGTTGGGTGAGGCACCGACAAAGCATCAGCGGAAAAAACACTGTCCAGAAACCTGAAGAACAACTTCGGAAAGGATGGACTCAACGGCAACGACTCCGCTAACGAAAAATGGACTACTCTTTTGGATCTTGAAATGTTCGATTCTTATTTAGGACAGTAGCTCTGAAAGAGTTCCTAGAAGAAGTGGCAAAACACAAAATGAACATAACTGCCATCCAAGCAACGAAATGGCTTCGTAACGAAATTATGGACATAGATCATACACATTCTTTCCAAGTGGAAAATTGTCGGGAAGCAGAGAGTTTGGAGTCGCTTTTGTAGTTGATAAAAAAAAAATTAAACAACAGGTCACGAGTTTCAAACCAGTAAGTGAAAGATTGTGTGTAATCCGAATAAAAACAAAATTTTCCAACATTTAGTTGATCATCGTCCATGTACCAAGGACGACATAATTAGATAGGAGTTTTATGTCACCCTAGAGACAACCTATGATTCACTGCTCTCGAATGATCTAAAAATTCTCTTAGGGGATTTTAATGCAAAAGTCGAACAGAAGGAGGGTTATAGAGGAACAACAGGAGGGCACAGTCTCCATGAGATAGCCAACGACAATGATCTTATTGATTTCGCAAGCAGTAAATATATGATAGTAATTGTGAAAAGGGTTGCTTCCAGAATATGTGCTTGATGTACGAATCCTTCGCGGTGCGAATTGTGACTTTGATTACTAGCTAGTCAGAGCTACGATGAGGGGTCAAAAATTTCGCGGAATGAAGGGGATGAACAAGGGAGGGGGGGGGAATAAATACAAGGTTTCTGTCAAATCGAATCACTAACCATTTGGTTATCGGCAAATCAACAAGTTAATCGGAAAGAAAATGAACAAAATTGAGTTTCGTGCTGTCATAAAGGAACAACGCCACAAATCATTTTAGTAGAAATGTGATCTGTTTACGGGGACTCTTGCCCTGGAAAACGATGATTTATAAATGGCATAGTTTAATCAGGGTGTAGCCTAGTGGGTAGCTTGTTAGTCTACAGTGCGAAGGTCGTGAGTTCAAATCCCGGTCGACGCATAATTGTAGCACACTATCTGCTTGGGTATACCTTAGTTACATCAATCTACGAAAATTAAAATTTGTAGATAGAGGATTGTGCGAAGGGCTAACAACCCTTCCACAATAAGTAATGAAAAATTTTAAGGAACCTGAATATCAGGAGGCCAAGGTTCGATTTGGGCTGTATTGCCATTGTAGAATAGAATAGTTTATTCAGGCAATTGAAGATGATGAACGCTCAAAAGTCGTCGAAAAAATGGAGAAACTTGTTCTCGAGGATTATTTAAAAATGGAACAAATTTCAAAAATGGTTGGAGTATCAGATACAACCATTTCGAAAAACTCCACGATTATCTCGGCATGTCTAAAGTCAGCGCAAAATGCTCTCAGCGGTTCAGAAAAGGCAGAGCGTCGAGTGTTCACGTAAATTTTTGGATCTCTGTAGCGAGAACAGGGATGATTGTTATCATTGTTACTGGAGACGAAACTTGGGCTCATCACTATGAGCCTGAATCAAAGCAGGAGTCAATGCAGTGGCTCAAAAAAGGCACATCACCCTAAGAAGTTCAAAGTGGTACAATCGGCCGGAAAAATTATGGCCATTACTTTTTGGGATACAGAGGGGGTTTTGATGATCGACTATAAAGAAAAAGGACAAAATATTAAAGGGAATACTTTGCCAACCCGCTACAAAAGTTAAGAGATATCATTAAAGAAAAAAGAAAAGTGGACACGTGGTTTTCTGCTTTTGTACGACAACGCACCTGTTCACAAGAGCCACGTTGCAATGGCTGCCCAACAGAAATGCGGCTACGAAATATTGAACCACCCCCGTTAGAGTCCAGATCTGGACTATTCCGATTACTATTGTTCCCAAAACTGAAGAAAGAACTTTGGGGATGAAAATTTACCGACGATAAAGAGGTGAAATTGGAAATTTCTGCCTATTTTAAAGGCCTTGGTAAAACATTGTTTTACAAGGAATTAATAAACTTTGTCAGAGATGAGATAAATGTATTAGGCTTAAGGGAGAATATATTGAAAAGGAAAAATAATAACTTGTTTAATTTTAACCCTTCACGAGCTTTTTGATTAAGTAACGATGCCGAATAGCTTGTCGTGGATATTCGAAAACGGGAAGAGCTCGCAAATTCATCTTCGATAAGCTTAAAGACGAAACCGTGGCGCAGGAGTACATGTCACCACTGGATCAACACTTGACACCAATATATGGAAATATGCAGAATATGCCAGTGAAGAAATATTAGGATATCAAGAACTGCTAAAAACAACGATAGGTTCGACCAAGAATGTAGCAATGCAATAGATGGAAAAAACGAGGCTTGCAAAATTTTTGCTGAACGACCAACACGAGCAAAAAAAGATAGATATGACGAGATATGGGAAAAAAACCTGCAGGTGAAAAAGAAAAGGAAGTATCATAATGACAAGATACGAAAAACGTATGACGATATGAAACAAAATAAAACGCATACGAAATAGTAAAAACCTAAAAAATGGTATATAAGCCAAAAACCAGTCTTTGCAAAGACTCAGCAACATCATCAGCGATACGCAGGAAATTAAAAGGAGACGGGATTCCTATTTCGAACATCTTCTCAATCCCAATCCACTAACACCGATCACGACAGACAAAATCTCAATTGAGGTTTCAACTGACGAAAAACGACACTATCCACGCTTGCCAAAATCAGAAAAGCCCAATGTGACCAAAAACTAAACACAGCGCCGAAATGCTAGCTGAACTTCTGAAAAACGGTTGAAACTGTGTAGCTGAAATACTACATAAGATGATATGTAAAATTTGGACACAAGAAATCATACCCGACGAGTGGCGAAAAAGCATCATATGTTTTAATGTTTTAATTTACAAGAACGGAGACAAACTCTGCTGTGAGAATTACAGAGGAATATCATTGTTGTGTAACAATCCTATAAAATTATGACAAAAATAATTGAACGTCGTCTTAAACCCTATACTAGTGAAATAATTGGCGGATACCAAGGCGGATTCAGAACCGGACGATCTACAATAGACCAGATATTCTCGGTGAAACAGGTGGTCGAGAAATCCTGGAAACACAACACAGACGTGCACCAAATTTTCGTAGAATTTAAACAAGTATACGACAGTGTCGACAGAAGGGTACTGTACCAAATCATGCTTGATATTGGAACTCCCCCAAAACTAGTCCGACTAACAAGACTCACAATGACGAACACTGAATCCCAAGTGAGAATGCAAACCGATTCCTCAATCTTTCAAACGGAATGTGGCTTAAAGCAGGGAGATGGCCTAGCCCCCATGCTTTGCAACTGGGCACTAGAGTATGTCGTCCGAAAAATCCTAGTCGACATCAACGGGACACTACTATTCAAGTCCCCACTCAAC
Organism: Chorisops tibialis; assembly: GCA_963669355.1. Classification (NCBI taxonomy): domain Eukaryota; kingdom Metazoa; phylum Arthropoda; class Insecta; order Diptera; family Stratiomyidae; genus Chorisops; species Chorisops tibialis. The sequence continues at coordinate 82,123,694 of OY770262.1, read as the reverse complement.
TAGTAGCACACGCTGACGACATTAACATCTTAGCCAGATTCTTCTCTAGTGATAAGGAGGTATTTGTCAATCTTGACTCCGCCGCAAAAGAACTCGGGTTGCGTATTAATGAAAGCAAAACAAAAGTAATGACGCAAACAAGAAGGAGAACGCTTATCAGACAAATCATAACAATTGCGAAATATAATTTGAAGAGTGTGGACAAATTTACGTATCGGGAGGTTAATCTAGCAAAGGACGTCAATAAACGGACGAAATCGATAGAAGGATAACACTAGCAAATAAACCTTATTATTCGGTACTTCCAATAATGAAATCCAAGAAAGTGTATAGAAACAATAAGCTGCGAATATACAAAACTAAAATACGATCTGTGCTCTGTTAAGGCAGTGAGACGTGGCCATTAACGCGAACTTCCGAAAAGGCAGTTATCGCTTTCGAAAAAAAGGTCCTCCGAAGAATTTTGGGACCTGTGGAGGAAGGAGTGGTATGTCGAATAAGATACAACCATGAGTTGTATCAACTCTACGACGAGTCAGAAGCTTCAACGTTCATCAAACTTCGTAAACTGCAGTGGGCTGGCTTTGTAGAGGGGATGGAAGATAAAAAAATCCCCAAATGTGCTCTTAAAGGCAATGCGAGTGGTAGTCGGCCAATAGGCAAACCTTGCAAGCCTGTCTTAAATGTTAGCAGCTCGACGACGCGATTTTTAGATCGAAACGATTAGATGCGACGACTTCTGGAGGCCAGAGTCCGAAATGGGCGGTCGCGTCATTGGTTATGGTGATGATGTTATTGAATATGTTAGACACTATGTTGATATTTCTAGAAAAATAGATTTGTCCCTAAAGTTAAAGGTGTATATTAGCCGACACTACTTTTAATGAAACTTGTTATGTCTGAAAAGACTTAACATCTCTAACCACCTTAGTAAAGTGGTGAGAACAAAAGGTAAAAGCTTAAAGGGAGTTTAAATGCCTTTCAGATTTTTAATAAAAGCAAAACTGTCTAATCGAATTAGCCACTGCGTTTAGGAGGAAACTCCTTACCCTGACAAAATCAAGTTAAAGTTATATCGATGTTATTCTGAGATTTTAGGGTAAGGCTAAAAATGTTTTGAAAACCCGTCCATCGTAAGTATTAATTCCGCACAGCTCCACTTACAACCCCTTAGTTCTAAGCTAAAATAACTAATCACTCACCTTTTGTAATCCAATTTGTTCTCATCAATATTGATTTCATTTTCGTCGTTGCCGCCATTTAGCGGATCCTCACTGGACGTTTTTTCCAGTGCCGCTGAATTCATATTGGGAATATCGATTGGTTTATCTGACGTCCCACTTAGCCGTCTCTTAAGTGCTTCCTTCGAATACGGATTATTTGGCATATCGACGGCATTATACCATTTCTTATGTTCACGTTCGGCTATCGATCCTGCAATTAAAATCCGTCGACACTTTGAACAGATTTCTTCGCCAGAATCACAGTTGGCCTCTACTTCCTTACCTGGCATAAGGTGACTTAAATGTCCCACAACATCTTCCTCATCAGATAACTGTGTGGAAAATGCTGAATATTTAAGAGTGTCAAGTTTAGTATGAAGTTTATTAGAGGAGCCATTTGGTAATGTTGTGGTGGCATCTGATGTAGTGCTATCATTACTAATTTCATTGGCCGTGCTAGAATCTTCTTGGTTAGTATTGTTATGATTGTTATTGAGAGGTATTAATGAAAGCGAAACCGAATAGGTTTCCGTCGGTACGGGAAATAAATCTTTGTGCAGGACTAGAACGGTCGGATTATTGATATCCGTTTTGGTTGTTTCGATAGCCGATTGAACAGTATCGTCAGTTGTTGTGCTAGATTCTGTGCTGGTTTTTCTATCTGCTGATAAAGAAATTACAACTGATGGCGATTTTAAGTCAATGTCGGAGATGGTGCTAGTGGTGGTTTGAGGATGAGATGGTAATATCTGAATGTCTTCCTGCTGTGTAGTGTCTTCCGGAGATTCGTCGAAATTGCGCTCTGTAGTTTCTTCGGGTTCTTGATATTCAGATTCGATAGAGTCGTTAGCAATTTTGTTTCGATCTTCTATTTCCTGTACTAATAGTTCGATATTTTCCGAAAAAGATTTCGGTGGGCTATCAGATATTTCAAAATCTTCGGGAATTGATTCCAAGAAGGTTGGTGTCATGTAGCTCAATGAGATTTCAGGCGGTGTAATCGATAGTTCCGGTTCAATTTCAAGACTATCTGGAGTATATTCAGCTTGCTCTTCTTCTCCTTCTTCAAATTCCTCGTTTGGTTCATCAAGTTCTTCTTCTTCGTCCTGGGGAGATTCTGATGACATTTCTATAGATGGATAGTTGGTTATTGTGAGATCGGCTAACATGATTGCATCGATTCCGAGCTCTACAGAAAGTTCTGTAAGTAATTTTGCAGGTAAAGCTGAGATCTTACCCACTGATTCAGTCTGTATTTCTACTGGTAGGGCGGATATTTCACTAGTAGGAGTGGGGAAGGAAGTAGTATTATGTTGTACATCACCGGATGGTAGTGAAGTTATTGATTCCACTATAGTGTCATTGCTGTGAGTTGAAGATACTTCGCTATTTGATTCTGCTTCGCTCAAATCGATTTGATTCGTTGAATCAATGTCTTCTTCAAAAGGTTCGCTATCATCTGATAGAGTAGGCGATGATGAAGAATCAATGAGAACTTCAAGAGAAGAATCATCATATTTGGAAACATCAAGGCTTAATCGATTTTTGTCGTTTTCTTGCTTGCAAGAGCCGCAACCATTTTTTATATCAACGGATAGTGGGGTGGAAACGCTATCACCGGTTCCTAATGACGGTTTATTTTCAACAGTGGATTCAAACTGCCGTGATTGCTTCTCGTTTTCAACTAGAACAGTTGGCATTTGCATTGATTCCTGTTGGGAGTAGTGGCGATCAGGACTGGGCTTGATGTTGAGTGAAGCAGCTTCGGGAAGTTTTTGGACATCGCTTACTGTTTCGTCTTTAAGTGATTCAAAGTTCCATTGAGGCTTGCATTTATTTGAAGTTGGTTCAATTTCAGTAGCTGTTTCCAGTTTTTCTGGTAATGAAGATTCGGCGATTTCATCAGGAAGTTCTACTTGCTTGACGTCCAAGTCGATCACTTTTTCAATAATATTATTTTCTTCCAAATTTTCGATGGTGGAAGTTTCTAGTTCGACTGCTTTGTTATCAGTTCGGAGTGAATCTGAGTCTTTCAACTCAATTTCTAGACTAGTAGTCTCTATTGATGTTTCTCTATCAAGTTCAGAAACATCCAACATGGCATCAGATCCGTCAGTAATACATGAAACTTTTTCCTTTAGGTCGAGTTCTTTCATTTCGACATGTTCTTCTGAATTAGATTCCGAAGTAATATTGCCCTCGATTGATTCAAAATCTTCCAGTTCATCGGGTTCAGGTTTTCGATGTTCCAAATCTATTTCATTCTTCTGTTCAGAATGAGCTTGAGGTTCAGGTTGGGGTTGAGATTGTGTTTCCTCACACTCTGTCTTATCTTCACCATAAATCTTGAGTGAATCGTATTGGTCGGTATCAAGACATGTTTTTTGTTCGTCTTGAGACCGAATTGAACTTTCTAAATCTGTAGAACTAATTGAGTTTCGTTCACTTGAGATGCTGTCCTCTGCAATTACACACGAGATTTGAATGAAATCTGCAACTATTATTTGTTGTGGTGCTACATCTGAATGAGAAGCTTTTACTACTGCATTACATAGTTCTAGTGATAAATTATCTGATACTACTTGTTCTTTGGAAATTTGATTTGTTTGTGAAGAATCTTTTAATATTCCTGATATAGCTTCATCTAGTTCTGACGATGGTTTGTCTATTACTGTCGAAGGCTCTTCTATTTCGGACGGAACTTGTTCCATTTTAGGAGAAGCTTCTTCTAATTCTGGCGAAACTTCTTGTATTATTGGCGAAGCTTTTTTTATTCCAGGCAAAGCTTCGTCTGTTTCTGAAGGAAATACGTTTTCAGAGCATGAATCACAAGTTTTGTTGGCTGCTTCAGTATTTTGAGAATTCAAAGAATCGTCTGTTGCATCATTTTTATTACTGAAATCTAGATTAACTGCTACTTCCGATTTTGGTAACTCATGCAGCTCCGTACTCGTTTCAGGTGAAGTAATTTCTTCAACCAAACTATTCGCCGATTGAATAATTGTCGATTTTTCACAAGACGGTACACCAATACTTAGATCTTCATTTGATTCAATGCCAGAAGAGTCGCTCCATGTAGTTTCTTCAGCCACTCTAATTGATATATGTGTTTCAGGTGATTCTTCGGAAGGGTCATCACGAGTAACTGAATCTATTATTGAATGAGTTTCAGATAATTCTGTTTGAGGAATAGTCAATTCCAAATCTGTAGAAGATATTTTCATATTGTTATTACTAGTTTCACCAATTTGAGAAGATTCGATCGCATCGATTTGACTTTTAGTTACAACTTGTTCCTCAATTCTGGTTCCTTCTGAAATTTCACTGAGGATGAGAGACTCTTTTTCTTCTGTGTTTCGATCAACGTTAACTATATCAACTGTGTTTTGAATAGTCGGTAAATCTGTTTCAATTGATTTGTGAGATTCAACAGCTAATTTTGATTCTATCTTCGAAGAAGTATCTAGTGTTTCACCAATCATGAATTCGAGTAGTCCACTTCCTGAAAGCTCATCTAACAGTTTTTTTGGGTTCGATGTTGCCGATAGGTTTTCAGAGGACTCACAATTATTATCTACTTTGTCTACTGCTAATTGAGGTTCTCCTTTTTGTAGATTGTTAACTACACCAGAGGCTGTTTGTACTAGCTTAGAATCACAGCACACTTCATTGCAAAGCTCTTCACTAGTGCCTGGTGAATTATTTATAGCTATCTGAGTTTCAACACCAACCATATTATTCAGTTCAGTTTGAGTTTCATTCTGAAGTGGAGGTACTGATGTTATTTCATCAGGAGTTTCTTCAATAACATTTACAGTCTCGGTGTCAATCAGACTAATTTCATCACTCTGATTTATTTCTTCTGAAACAATTATAGAACAACCAGTGGCAGAAATTACCACATTTTGACTCGATTCGTTTTTTGTCAACTGATTATCTTCATTGTTAGTTGTTTGAAATTCTAATGGCGGAGGAACACTTAAGAGATCTGTTAAGTCTTCTTTATTTGCTTGAAAATCGTTATTTGATTCATCTTTTGATTCAACTTTTAATTCGGGAGCTAAATTTGCAGCTTCAGTTGATTCCTGAGGATCTGAAAAAACTTGTAACTCTTCAGATGAACTCGAAACCATTGCTTCTAAGACGTCCGTAAGGCTAGATGGTGCTGTATCGTAATTTGATATATCTTCTGAGGACGAAGATATCTCTTTGGAACTACGCGAGGCACCTTCATTGGTTCCATTTGGTTCTAGTGTTGTTTTCTGTGTAGACTGTTGGTCAGAATGACTTTCTTCCATAGTTTCTGAGTTCAGCTGCTGCGATTTTAGGTTTCCTGGTAATTTGTCATAATCAGTGTTGCACTGAGCTTCATAATAAACCGCATTTTGTTTTAGATTTTCATCGTTGGTAACAACTTGATCGGTATCATCTACCTTGACTTCATTAGATGCAGCTAATTCGGACGTTCCTTTATCTATGGATACAGTTTGTACAAGCTCAACCTTTATTTTTTTGATTTCTTGAAATTGATTCAAGCATGGGTTATTTTGAACTGACACAATTTTTTCGTGGTTCACACTAGCAACCAATTCACAACATTCTGATTTTGGTACATTATCATCGCATTCTTGCTGCTGCCTCGAAACTTCTGCTTCCACAGAAGATTTACCGCCTGTCCCCTCTCCAGGAAATACATCTAAAACCTCATGTAATGATGCCTTTTCCAAATTTTCACTTGATTTTGTAGTAAGTTCTTCAATTTCAAGATTCGGTTTCTTGGCTTCTTTATTATGTTGTTCCAAACTCATTGATGTAATTGCTACTGCTTCGATCGGCTTCTTCGAAGAAATATCCAGTTCTTCAAGCTCAGCCTCTTTGCCAAAACTTTTTGTTTCCTTTTCGGCAGTAATGATATCTTCTATTCGCTGTATTACTTGAGAAATTGCGTCCTCTTGCGAATGTTCAACATCGTGCGAAGCAATGGGACTTGAAAGTGGAGTTCCAGCCGAACAATCGATTGGACTATTCAGTTCTTCTATTTCTATAGTAGATGTAGACTCATGGCACGATTCAGTTGTAATGCTGGAAGATTCGTCTTCTGAGATATGAGCAAACAGTACTTCCGTTTCAAGTTCTTGATTGTCTTCCGCAATTGGTTCCTTTGATGTTGTACCTTTGAACTCCGTTACAGCTTCACATGATATTTCTGTAGCATTAGTGGTAATAGTAAGATCCTGATGGCGCTTTTCATCGTTAATAGTCTGCTTGATTTCATTTGATGATTCTGCAGCGACTGGTACAATAGGTAATGTTGCTTTTACTTCCTGGTTTTGCGTTATAGTCTCTTCTGCATTTGTTGATGTCTTTCCTTTCGAATGTTCCGGAATCTCTAAATTTAACGCCTTTTCGGTAAAATCACTGAAATCGCCTAGAGGAGCGGAAGCAGTTTCAGGAAAAGGCAACTCGACTGGAACCTTAGCGGGCTCTGTTATGTCTTCTGTTTCATTAAAATTCTCTTTTGTTTCGATATGAATGCTTGAAAAATCGAGTTGCTTCATATCGTTCTTTTTTGCTGAGATATCTTCTGTTGGAGCATTGGAGGAAGAACTAATCTTATGAATTGCAACCTCGCAAGTTGACCGCTGTGTATCTTCAATATTGCGAGAACTATCTGCTTTCACCGTTGAACTAATCAACTCGTTTAAAAGTGCAGTCAATTGATCTATTTTTTGGTTTTGGTCTATCGGAATTTCAGCAACGATTTTCAAGTAAGCTGTTTTTGTTTCTGTCGGAGCGTGAAGCGCTTTTATTTCTTCTTTAGTTGTTTCTCTACCAAACGAGTAGTCCAATGCACTATTGATAACATCTGGCTCACTAGGTTGAAGTTCGGGATGATGGAGCTCTAAGGTATGCTCCGAATGCTCTTTGTTATTTTCTTCTTTATAATTCGTCTCCGAATCAATTTCATTTTTATCTTCAATCGAAATATCTTCTCTTAGAATTTCGAATGACTGATCTTGCATATTTATGGTCCTATTTAAATTATCGGTTGTTTCTTCATTCACAGGAGGAGTATTATCTGAGCTGATTTCATTTCGAATTTCTGAAGATAAAATTGTACTTTCTTGTGAATCTAAAGAAGTTCGCGGTTCTTCTATTGGTTCAGAATCAATATTACCCTCACGTTGTTGTGTCTCCTCTGTAGCCTTGACACATTCGCTAGAACATATGCCTACTTCGAAATTTTCTTGAGTCTTGTTCGATATATCTAAAGAAAGATTATAGACAGATTCTTCCCGTTCCGAAATTTTCGTCTGGTCTATAATCTCTTCACTTTGAGATCCTAAGCACGGACTTTCGTTATCCGTGATTACGGGCTTAATTACGGATACATTTTCCTTAGATGATGAATCGGTCTGCTCTAGCTCTTTGGCAGTGTTAGCTTCTGCCGAGAAATTTTCTTCAAATGTTTCGGATGATTCACTTAGCCTTCCTAGTTTTGAATCTGAAAACAGACTGTGTTCAGCGAATGAATGCTGTGATTCAAACGATTCCATTGTATCTTGTCGTACGATTGAAGTAAGCCCAACCACATCAATTATTTCCAAACTGTTATCACTATCAATCTCATCATTTTCTTCATTACTCACTAGATTTAGAGATTCCTTCTTTTTCGGAGAAGTATTTGAAATAACTTTCGTATTCATATCTTTTGTTTCTGGATCGATTACATTAGAAGCTTTCATTTTTCTTGGTTCTTCCGGTTCTATTTTATTAATTGATTCTTTAATAATTGTTCTGCATAGTTCTCCAATTTTGGTTGGATCAATAATTTGAACTGATTCGTGTGATAGGAACAAATCTTCAAAATGATCTTCAAGTTCTTCAAAATCGTCACCACACACTGCTTCGGCAAAGTGAAAGAGTTCGCTTTCCATTTCGAAAATAAATTCATGTTCGCTTGTAACACGTTTCATTGAAGATTCTGGCACTGGTTCTGCAGATTTTGAGGAGGTGGCTTCATTGAAATGAGTTGAACTTGTATCACATTGGATTGTTTCGGACGTTTCTGTTTGAGCAATAGGTGCTGGTTCCTTTGTGGTTTCACTGTTGATCACGCTTAATATTTTGTCTTCAGCTCTACAGGTATCTGTTTGAGATTCAACTACTTTCATATCACTTCCAACTTGATTGGATCCTTCATTTTCTGCTTGACACTCTTTGATTTGAGATACTTTTTGGTGGATGTCACCCTGAATATGTTTTTCTTTAATTAGTTCTTGGTGATTAACTTTGTTCGCAATACCAATCGGCTCACTTAATTGTTCAACAGATTCTTTGAGCTTTGATTCTAGCGAAGATTTCGTCTCTGATAATGTTGAAGATTCTTTTAAGTTAGTCACTTCAGATGATTCCAAGGTATATGATGGATCGCTACTGATTACAGTATTTGTTATGGTCCCTTCTGTACCTTCACCATCAAAAGCTCCTGATTCCAGAATTTCGATTTCATCAACTTCAGTTATATTTTTTGACTGAAATTCTACTGGCGGTGGGATAGAGTCGATATCGAAAAATTCAGCATCGGGATTTTCGGTTTTTGGACTATACAAAGTTTCATTACTCTGAATTTTGTCAGGAGTTGAAGTTTTCTCTTGTGAATCGTTTTTTAAAACAGCAGAAACACTTTTCGTAACTCCGGCCTTAACTTTAATAGGAATTTTCGACTTCTTTTCTGCAAGTGTCGCGACCGCTATGTCTTTATTGAAAACTTCATAATCTGTACACTTATTAGAATTTAAAACGTTATCTTCATACGATGGAGGACTTTCGAAACTTGTCAGGTTCATACAGTCAGGAGGTTTTTCATCCTCTAACAAGGACATTTCTAAGTTTTCTTCAATCTCTATGTTCGCTCTAGGTGTGTAAGATTTGAGACATTGTTCTTGAAAATATGCTAGAGATATGTCTGAGGGCTCAATACTGGGCAAGTCCATATATTCAGGGGGTTGTTCTTCATCAATTGCCGGTTCATTCAAAGCCGATTCTGTAATCTTTTGTAGTGCTTCAGTGATTCTAGATCGATTCTCCAATGTACACTCATCTGGTGCGATATCTGTAATTGATGCTTCGGTTTGATACAATTTAACAGTTTTTTCTGTTAACAAAGAACTTTCTACGGGGTCTTCAATATTAGCTGATTTATTTGTTGATTGAACTTCGGTTATACTTTGATCTTCAGTAACAACATCTGGAATAGATGTTTCAAAACTATCTGCAGCAGCACTCTCCAAAGAATCAACATTTAAGCCGGGATTTTCTTCACATTTTTCCACAGAGTTTTCATTGGATTCGTCTTCCTTGTTAAGATTTGGTGCAACATTTTCAGAAGTAATTTCTATAACCGAACAGTGAGATCCTTCCGGCTCATTTGAAAGAACAACTTCCATTACAGATATATCGACAGCATTGTCAGTTTTATCGGATAGACGGTGCGAACATTCCCTGTTGTCTTGACTTGGAGCATCAACTACTTTTTTCGCAGTTTCAGTCTGAGATTCAGACACTGAAGGTTCTATTAATTTCGTATCTTCAATGGAGTTGGATACTGTTTCGGCGATGCAATTGGTAACGCTTTCCTGTTGAGGTGTAGTGAATGGAATATCATCTATTGAATGATCATTGCTAATGAAATTTTCATCTGCTGATGTTGTTTCTATTATCGTAGAAGCTTTACTATGAATTTCGAAAGCTGCTTGACCATCATTATCTGAATTTATGACCGCTGAAATAGGAAGATCAGTGATAGTTTGATTTAAGACCTCATTAGAGGCTACGATCGAATCATTTGTAATTGCACTTAAGAGATTCTCTGCTTCTTCTTGCATTATTACAGTAATCGCAGCAATGTGAAACTCGTGATCTTCAGCAGGTTCTTGAATTGAAGTAGTTTCAGAGTTCAGACTTTGATCTTGAGGTAATGATTCCGGTGTGGCTTCTCTTAGTAACGCTTCAGTTTCAGTATGTCCCTTAATCGTATCTTCTTTAATAGTTGCAGCAAGAGTATTTATCACTTCTATATTACTGAGATCAGAAGTAATTTGATTCAATACTTCATTAGAAGCTAATATCGAATCATTGGCCACTTCATCTAAGAGATTCTCTTCTTCTTGCATTATTGCAGTAATCGCAGCAATATGGAATGCATGATCTTCAGCAAGTACTTGAATTGAAGTAGTTTGAGAGTCCAGACTTTGATCTTGAGGTAATAATTCAGGTGCGGCTTCTTTTAGCAGCGCTTCAATTTTAGTATTTCCCTTACTTATGTTAATCGTATCTTCTTCAATAGTTGTAGCAGAAGTACTTATCACTTCTCTATTACTGAGATCAGTAGTAGTTTGATTCAATGCTTCATTAGAAGCTAAATTCGAATCATTGGCAACTTCATTTAAGAGATGCTCTTCTTCTTGCATTATTGCAGTAGTCGCAGCAATGTGGAACGCGTGATCTTCGGCAGGTACTTGAATTGAAGTAGTTTCAGAATCCAGATTTTGATCTTGAGGTGATAATTTTGGTGCGGCTTCTTTTAATAACGCTTCAATTTCAGTATTTTCCTTACTAATGTTAATCGCATCTTCTTCAATATTTGCAGCAGAAGTACTTATCACTTCTCTATTACTGAGATCAGTAGTAGTTTGATTCAATGCTTCATTAGAAGCTAAATTCGAATCATTGGCAACTTCATTTAAGAGATGCTCTTCTTCTTGCATTATTACAGTAATCGCAGCAATGTGAAACTCGTGATCTTCAGCAGGTTCTTGAATTGAAGTAGTTTCAGAGTCCAGACTTTGATCTTGAGGTAATGATTCCGGTGTGGCTTCTTTTAGTAACGCTTCAATTTCAGTATGTCCCTTAATCGTATCTTCTTCAATAGTTGCAGCAGAAGTTTTTATCACTTCTGTATTACTGAGAGCAGTAGTAGTTTGATCCAATGCTTCATTAGAAGCTAAATTCAAATCATTGGCAGCTTCATTTAAGAGATTCTCTTCTTCTTGCATTATTGCAGTAGTCGCAGCAATGTGGATCGCGTGATCTTCAGCAGGTACTTGAATTGAAGTAGTTTTAGAATCCAGATTTTGATCTTGAGGTGATAATTTTGGTGCGGCTTCTTTTAGTAACGCTTCAATTTCAATATTTTCCTGACTAATGTTAATCGTATCTTCTTCAATATTTGCAGCAGAAGTACTTATCACTTCTCTATTACTGAGATCAGTAGTAATTTGATTCAATGCTTCATTAGAAGCTAAATTCGAATCATTGGCAACTTCATTTAAGAGATGTTCTTCTTCTTGCATTATTACATTAATCGCAGCAATGTGAAACTCGTGATCTTCAGCAGGTTCTTGAATTGAAGTAGTTTCAGAGTCCAGACTTTGATCTTGAGGTAATGATTCTGGTGTGGCTTCTTTTAGTAACGCTTCAATTTCAGTATGTCCCTTAATCGTATCTTCTTTAATAGTTGCACCAAGAGCATTTATCACTTCTGTATTACTGAGATCAGTAGTAGTTTGATCCAATGCTTCATTAGAAGCTAATATCGAATCATTGGCCACTTCATTTAAGAGATTCTCTTCTTCTTGCATTATTGCAGTAGTCGCAGCAATGTGGAACGCGTGATCTTCAGCAGGTATTTGAATTGAAGTAGTTTCAGAGTCCAGACTTTGATCTTGAGGTAATAATTCAGGTGTGGCTTCTTTTAGTAACGCTTCAATTTCAGTATTTTCCTTACTAATGTTAAACGTATCTTCTTCAATAGTTGTAACAGAAATATTTATCACTTCTGTATTACTGAGATCAGTAGTAGTTTGATCCACTGCTTCATTAGAAGCTAAATTCGAATCATTGGCAACTTCATTTAAGAGATGCTCTTCTTCTTGCATTATTGCAGTAGTCTCAGCAATGTGGAACGCGTGATCTTCAGCGGGTACTTGAATTGAAGCAGTTTCAGAATCCAGATTTTGATCTTGAGGTGATAATTCAGGTGCGGCTTCATTTACCAACGCTTTAATTTCAGTATGTCCCTTAATTGTATCTTCTTTAATAGTTGCAGCAAGAGTATTTATCATTTCTATATTACTGAGATCAGAAGTAGTTTGATCCATTGCTTCATTAGAAGCTAATATCGAATCATTGGCCACTTCATTTAAGAGATTCTCTTCTTCTTGCATTATTGCAGTAATCGCAGCAATGTGGAACGCGTGATCTTCAGCAGGTACTTGAATTGAAGTAGTTTCAGAGTCCATACTTTGACCTTGAGGCAATAATTCAGGTGCGGCTTCTTTGAGCAACGCTTCAATTTCAGTATTCCCATTACTAATGTTAATAGTACCTTCTTCAATAATTGCAGCAGAAGTATTTATCACTTCTGTATTACTGAGATCAGTAGTAGTGTTACGCAATGATTCATTTGAAGCCAATATCGAATCATTGGCAACTTCATTTAAGAGATTCTCTTCATCTTGCATAATTGCAGTAATCGCAGCAATATGAAACTCATGGCAAATTTCTTCACATGTGCCTTCGTTTTCAGCAGAAGAAATTGTCTTGGATGCCGGACATTGGTCCTGAAGCAATATTTCAGGAGTGACTGTTTTCGGAATTGCATCAATTTTAGTATTTTCACTACTTTCTTCAACTTCACTTAAGAGATTTTCTGCTTCTTCTTGCATCATTGCTGCAATTGCAGCCATGTGGAACTCGTGACAAGCTCCTTCACGTGAGTCTTCCCGAATGAATTTGGCTAAAGAACAGGTCGAATCGGAACTATTAATTTCGATAGTAGCAGGTATATAGTCGAGTGCTTCACTGGAAGAGATATCACGTATAATATGTTCTTTGGTTCTTGTTTCATCTTCAACAGGATTATGAATTGAAGAAATAATTGCTACTTTATCAAGAGCTAGAATAGAATTTTCTGAAGCAACTATTGATGAATTTTCTGCTTCTTCTTGCAGCATTGCGGCAATAGCAGCCATGTGAAACTCGTGACAATCTTCTTCATATTTGTCTTCAGTAATAAATTTAGCTAAAGAAGAATTGTTGGAGATTTCTTTTGGAGATTCGTCCTTTTCAGACTGTAATAATAATTCTAATTGGTTCGGGTGGGTTATTATTTCTTCTAGCTCCGAATCCGGCGATTTTATTTCAGGAAAGATTTCTACAGCAGTTGCAACTGTTTCAAGCAAAATCTCTTCAACAATCGCAATTGATTCTTCTTTTGGATCCGAAGGCGGATCTGTTCTTGTAATTTCATCAGCTGTAGGATTTTCCTTACGAAAGTTTTCTGATCCTTTTGATTCCGGTAAGATCTCTTCGGCCACTGGAACTGCTGAAGTTGCAGATTCTGGTAAGGCCTCTTCAGTGATCGCAGCTGTCAAAACTGTGGATTCTGACAAGATCTCTTCTGTCAGAGCTTGCGTTTTTTCTTCCTGGAGAAAAGAAGACTCATTTATAGTTATTCCACCAGATAATTTTGAATTTTCTTTGGAAAACTCTTCGGAAACTGATACTGATTCTGATAAAATATTTTCAGTGTTTGCTGAAGCATTGGATTCTTTGAAGATCTCTACTTTTAGATTGGATGAGGTTATTATGGTTTCGTCAGATTGAACTATTTCTATGCGACTTACATCTGGTAATTTTGATATTTCTGAAGAAAGTTCTGTGGATTTGACCGTTTGTTCCTTGTTCTCTTCGGAGATGGAATCCTCAGTTGCCGAGCTCTTTACGGCTTCTTCAATATCGTTTGACTTTCCTAATTTCGTTTCCTCTTGTGTTTGAGTGATATTTTCTTCTGAGGTCTCATTTTGATCGAGATTTGAAGCATTCTGTGGATTCGAATTGTCGTCTATCAAAGTTTTTTCGGAATATTGGATTTCTAGTTGACATTCACCACCAAACCCAATCGGAGGAGGTATAAATCCTTCAAATTCCAGCTCGGTACTGAAATTGTTGTCCTTTAGTTCTATTGCTTGGATAGTAGAATCAATCTCTGTCGTGATTTTAATAGTTACAGGAAAATTATTCTCTGTTTGAATGTCCTTTGTTAATGACTCTATCTGGACTTTTGATTCATCCAGTATTTTTGTATCGTCGGAAATTGGATGGCTTGCTTCTATAATATCTTCAGTATTCACAAGGCTTTCTGAAGTAGTCTTATCATCTGCAATAGAAACTGCAGTACTTCCAGTTGCATCCGCAACGATATTTAAATCCCCATCAAAGCTATCTTCAAATTTAGGAGCTTGAGAAATATTAGTTTCATGCGAAATTCGTATAATGTCATCGCAATTCTCAACTGGAATGGCTAGTGATGGTGCCAGCGACAGAACAGCCAAAAAATGTATTGCCGATGGCTTAGAACATTGAAGAGGCAATAATTGAGCAGATTCTTCCTCTATATTATTATTGTTAGTTGTGTTAGTAGTTTGTGTAGGAATAGTTGTCGATTCGCATGCATTTTTATTATTGTTTGCTGAAAACACACAAAATTCGGTGAAACAAACTCTATCGCTTTGTTTTACAGAACAATGGATTCAAGCCCAATATATACGATACTACCGACAAATAGCGCATCATAATGTCGATGAAATATTCTACAAATGTGTGTGTTTCTATCAATAATCAATCGGATGTCCTAAGATTAGGTCAATTATGTACAGGTCTGATCTATTTATTTGCTAGATCTATGACTAAAGTTTTCTACACAAGCACAGCAGGAGTTTCAAGGAACCAAATGCCGTAAGAATAGAGGCGGATAGTGATCAAAATTATATGCAAAATGATGAATGAATCATACGACTTACCTGGACTATCTGTCGAAGAAGAGGTCAGCTGTGTTTCTGGAATATCCTTGGTACTTATGTAAATTGTTTTGTTTGTCGATCGCGGCAAGGCAATCGGAGGACGTTCTATTTGTACATTAACATAATGACTTTGCGTGTAATCGTCCTTCGGGTTTGTCGTCGCAGATTTTGATAGATTGTTTCGTAGCTTTTGCGTATCGACTAAAGAATTTATGGCTTCGTCTGGATCGAAAGCACTCGGTTCCCCAAGATTATTGTGAAGATCATCGCCAAGTACGAAATCATTTTTGGTTTCAGTAAATACAGCGTCGCCATCTGCCAGCGATGATGTCGACATTAAACTGGTCTGTTCGAGGAGCTCATCGAATATTCCAATAGGACTTTTGCCGCCAATAACATTTCGATTTTGAATTCGAACGTTTTGCGGGTTCTCTATGTTCCCTTCGCGATCCTTGTCTTCAAAATCCGAACCAGCTTCAGACAGATCGCTCATTTCGTCAGCTGTTCGATCTCCAATTAGCGTTTTAACATCTTCTTTTGGACATGGCACTAGCATTCCGACCGGTCCGCTTCCATCTTGGCCCGAACGTTTCTTTTTGAAAAGCCAATTTCTTTCCCATGAGTTTTCGATGCTTTTCGTATTTGCATTATCGGGAAGATCTAGAAGAATTACAGTTTATTAGTTAATTTCGCGATCTGTTCAAAATAATTATCATCGACCAAAATCTGTATTACCTTCATTTGACGAATCCGATCCGATCGAGAAATCCGGTAATGGAACCTTATGTTTAGCTAAGTAGTCATTCAAAACTGACGAATCGTTTAAATCGTTTCGATTCAGGATGTCTGAGAATATGTTCGAACCAGAATCACTTCGAGAAAAATCACCGCATCTGCTGATCTGAAATTAAATTATAAGATTTAGATATTTATAGCGCCGCGAGCATGATAGTAAATTTTTTTTAGTTACATTTGTTGGCGGATCAGTAATACTGCAATCACTTTCGGGTTCAATTGAACTGCTGGATATCGAACCACTTTGCTCTTTTCGACCGATAAGTGCATTGTGATTCTTATCCAAATCCGAACGGGTCGATGCTGATTCTCTATTGCCTTCAAATTTTTTCTCATAGTTGTATGAATCAACAATCTGAAAAATAAAACAAGATGAATATCTATAGAATTGCAATATAATTAAATTTTAGGCAAATTACAGCAATCTTGACTAAGGGCGTGCGCAGAATTTTTGCCGGGGAGTGAGATAAAGTTTTCAGAATATTAGGATATGAGGGCTTTTAAACACAATTGTGAAACAATTGCAATAACATTTATACCCTTGGGTGAAGAACAAAGTGAACGAGAGAAGCGATGCAAGTTTATCAAACCAGTTTGACAAAGGTCTCAGCAGAGACCGAAACGTCACGAATAATAAAGCGCAACAGTGTAGAATCCGGAAATCTTTTCTTTCAAATGTATACTGCTTACGTTCTATAGCCAATAAAATTGCCGCAATGATCATCGCTACAAATCCCAGAGTTTTTGTTCGCACTCGCACATTATTCCCACAATTCACACATTCCACGTAACCCCGACGAGATCGTAGCTCAGAATAAAACTCGCCAAAGAAACTAAATAAAAAAACACCAAGTCATAGAAAACCGAACCAAAAGAGTCTATTGTTTTCTTTTTTTCACACGACATTACTTACACAAGCAATTTCATCATGAAGAAGGTAAAGCTCTTATCAGATGCCGGAACCCAAATCTCATTCGAACTTTACCCAGACCCCAGCGCTAACTCGTCAATCGCGCGACCAAAGAGCTTGAACGTCGTTCTTTCGTGTCTAGCCGCTTGGGACATCTGATATATTCCATTGTCTTCGTATCTGTTATATCGCTCGTGCTCAGCGATATATCAGATCTTGTGGAAAGACTATCAATCAAATAAGCTATCCCAAACCTAGCTTATAGTCTTTGGTGATTGATATCGACACCATCTACACACTGCTCGTGCTCTCAGTGATATTGCTTTACACTGAGGAGTAGAGTAACGAATGAATTGAATTGGAGCTGGATGAAGTACGACTGCGATTTGATTAGCGATATTTTGATCGGTGGGAGCTGATCTGACAGGTAAGGTGGAATGTTGCGCCTTGCTAGAGATTTGTTTGGCGGGTTTTGTTCTGAGTTTCGATCTCGTCGGTTGGTGAGACATGTGAGTTGCGGCTATTTCAAGTTTCGCCGATTTATGTTGCAGCCCACCGTGTCGATAGGAGCTTTACGTTTTTCATGATGAAATTGCTGGTGTAAGGTAATATCTTGTGTGAAAGAAAACAATAGACCCTTTTGGTCCGGAGGTGTTTTCTATTTGGTATGTGTACATGCCATGCGATTGACATTTTTGCCATCCTGACTCGATCGTTTTTTCGTAGTTTGGATAGTAAAGAAAACCTTTTCATTCCAAGGGGGAAATGATCACTATGCTGACCTGGTAGTACTATAAGACAGAGCCTACCTGATTGTTAGATGCAGGAAAATTACGATTTGCTTAGTGATCGGTGAGATGGAACGTGCGAAGTATTCAATGAGGTACGTCTTCGTGGGTAATAGAATTACTCTATGAAGAAGAAAAAACAAGGCACCTGAAAGCATTAGGTCAGCCTGTCAGATTGGGCGCTTTTTATTTTCCTGTAACGAGTCGGTGTAACTTTTGTAGCGATTTAATTTCGCAAATATCTTTTCGATTGACATTTTTGCCTTCCTGACTCGATTGCACTCGATTGTTTTTTTTGTACTTTGGATAGTAAAAGAAAACCTTTTCATTCCGAGGGGGAAGTGAAGGAATTGTTCACTCTGCGCACTGAGCTGGTGGTACTGAGCATGAGATTGGGTCTGCCTGATTGCTAGATGCAGGATTTTGCAGAAAATTACTGTTTTGTCCGTTTGTCCTTTTTCTTTTTAATTGCGCACTAGCATAGAGAATAGAGGTGACAAAATCACTGCTATTGGAAGAGCTTTCTTTTCTTTTTCACAGATATTGAGAAAGAGCGATCGCAGTGAATCACTGCGATTGGAAAAGAGCAGATTTTGCCATCCCTAGTGGTGCCTCCAGTGATTCAAGAGTGTGATCGGTTTTTGTAAGACACCAAGCTGGGCTTACGGGTAATCCGTTAATACTGTAGCGAATCGTCCAGTCGGTTTAGAAAAAAAAAAAACCAAAATTCACAAACATGCAAATTAGTTGAGAAAGGACTTACAGGACAAAAGATGTCGGTGAATGTTTCTTTTAAATTTATGGATCATTTTGTTTGCTCCAGGTTGAAATGACTGTCTATTTTTCATTACACGTGATTTGGGTGACTAAACCGTATATTCGTGAGCAGCACGTGTACTGCTAGAGTGTAGCCTAGTAGGTAGCGTGTTGGTCTTGTAATGCGAAGGTCGTGAGCTCAAATCCCGGTCGCCGCAATACATAATTCCAGCACATTGCCTGCTTGGATATACCTTGGTCACCTCAATCTACGAAAATGAAAAAAAATCGTAGAAAGAGGGTTGTGCGAAGGGCTAACAACCCTTCCACAATAAGTAATAAAAAATGTTAAGGATACTGAATATCAGGAATCCAAAGTCCGATTTGGGCTGTAGCGCCATTGTAGAAGTAGAAGATGTGTACTGCTCAGTAATTTACATATATGT
This sequence comes from Chorisops tibialis, assembly GCA_963669355.1. Lineage (NCBI taxonomy): Eukaryota > Metazoa > Arthropoda > Insecta > Diptera > Stratiomyidae > Chorisops > Chorisops tibialis. The sequence continues at coordinate 82,104,911 of OY770262.1, read as the reverse complement.
ATAAATGATAGATAAGACGACTAATTTCACTACTACAGTGGATATAGAGGAGAATTGCAGTAGTAGGAGTAGAAGAGAGTACTTCGACGTTTCTACAATGTTCAAGAGGGATGCCGTGGTGACATCATCTCCAATAAGTCGGAACACAGATCTCTGAATTTGGTCCAGTACCGCTAGATGAGTTCTGGGTACTCTAGTCTAGAGTCTCTCTAGAAGACACAGATTCTGGCAGATATGTCACAATCAACACCTGCGCATTCACCTTCCCTAATTTTTAACCATTCGTGAAGTGGTGGTGAGTTTAGTGGTTTTCTTTGGCAAATTTCATCCACCTTATTGTTCCAAAAATTTGACACTTAAATACCGTTCCAAATATAGAGCTTCACCTTTGCCAAACTATGGTAAAGCACCTCTCGTGTCCCGTAACTAAACTCCAGCCCAGATCTGTGAATTGTACCCGAGTCTGATTGGTATTTGTCGAGTAGGTGGTTGCAAGATCAGATTGTGTAAAACATTTCTTGTACCTTTGGAGAAACCCTAGACACTTGGAGGCATCTAAAGCTACATTGCGTATTGTGTTGATGTCAGAATTTATTGAATCAGAAATCTTACTGCTTTAAAAGTGGATTGAGGAGAGTCGAAAAAAGAAGGTCGTTAAAAAAAAGGTAGGTGATGAAACTGAGCCTCTACGTGACAGTCCAAGAATTGCATGACCTTGCGGTTGAGAGCAATTTCCATCACTTTTGAAAGCACAGAAGTGATTGCTATAGAGCGATAATTTGCGGAGTTCCACTTGCTCCCTTTCTTGGGTATAGTCTGGGCATTTCCTTGTTTCTAGCTAGTGGGGATTTTACTGAAGAATAGAAAAGATTGTGAAGTGAGAATGCGAAGTATTTTTAAAGTTGACGAGAGGAATATCGAAGAATTTTAGCGATGGCGAGAGTGCATTATTTTAAGGCTTGCGATTCGGTCCCTCAAGACGATATAGTTCGGAGACAGTGATTACTAGGTACTAGAGTTGAGTTTCTCGCAAAATTTGCTGTTAATAAAATTACCTTTTTCCTGGATCAACGACGGAGCGGCTGCGATCAGAAAGAGGAGGTGTGGCATATGAGATAAAATTATTTCTGACGGCTTTGTCAAAAGACCAAAAAGATTTAGATTCTTTAGGACAATCAAGTACCTTTCGGTCTTATTATTGTTCATGCTATGTTTTGACCTAGTATACGACAGAATTGCAGGAATTTTTTGCCTTGAAATATGTTCCTTGTTGCTGTAGGTAGAGTATGCCCTGAACTTGCTGCGACAATCTTTGGTAAGCCACGAACTCTTAGATGATCTAACTCTTTTATGGTCGAAGGAAATAAAGAGCCGCACTCCTTTTTCCAATCAAAAGCTTTAAAGAATGCGTTCAGTCCATTTCGATGCCATGCGATCCACTTTAGGACTTGTACTGTCGGTGGCTTAAATCAGAAACTGATCCGTATTCCCTATTGGCGATAATGCAACAACAGATTTGTTGCATTTTTTAGACAGGTTTTTGTGAAAAAGATCAAGGAAACTAGCATAAAGGTCAGCAGCATCAGGCATAGTAGCCGAGTAAGCTCACTCATTAGCTGTTTAAATTTGCAGATCCCTATTGGTCCGAGGAGCTATAGAATTACGGGCGAGCAGTCTTACGAATGTTAGCTAGGGTGTAGCCTAGCGGGTAGCGTGTTGGTCTACAATGCGAAGGTCGTGAGTTCAAATCCCGGTCGACGCATAATTCCAGCACACGGCCTGCTTGGCTATGCCTTCTCTTCTTCTACAATGGCACTACAGCCCAAATCGGACCTTGACGAAGAACATGAGCTTCATGAATTGCGCCAACCTTGGAACCTTCAGAATAAAGCACGAAATGGTAAGCTAGAGACTGACTTTAAAGGTTCGTTGAATGAACTTAAGCACTTTGCGCGTACTGCAAAGAGGTAATCACTTCTGCTTAACTATTGACTAAGTGAATGCAGAGACTGTACGTTAAAAATTTCTGTCTTTCCGTGGTCGGGATCCTTAAAAGAAGCGAGGGCACATGGACTGCTTTGTCGACAAAATCACTGGAGCGGGATAGTCATTTCCCGGGGTGTGCGAGTTCAGATAGAACTCTGACAGAATTGCTTCGACTACAGCTGAGGTAAAGATAGTGATAATATAGTCGCTCTTCGAATAATTTCTGCGATACTACTGCATAGCGCGGACAGCATTGTAAGGCTGGTTAAAATTTTCAAGACCTGTCTTCTTCTAATTTATATGCCATCGAAGTGGAAAGAGGTGACGGTGATTTTCATACCGAAGACCAATAAAAGTAGTCATACACAGCCGAAGGACTACAGGTCAATAAGTATTGGTGACACTCGTAACAAATGTGCAAAAGGATCTTCGGAGAATCGAGAGAGAAAGGAGAGCAGAAGATATAAGGAGCATAGCATAAAATGGTAGTCAGCCCCGCGAAGTAATACCTAACGGCCGTTCCGCGCGGGAGTGGTTGAAGTCTGTGTGCGGGGTATGGTTTAGTACGCAGGCATGTATCGGCTGACAGTTTTCTGTCAGGATCAGATATGTGAATCGTGCATGCTAATGGCACGGGCTATTGGTATCTAATGAAGATTCCATACCTCCCTGGCGTAACCAGAAAGATAAAAAAGGTCAATACGTCTGACATATTTCTTTCTAAAATCTATTAAAAGGCTGATAGATGGTCTTATAAGCCCCACCGCAAACAATGTCGGTCTCAGTACTTCCCAACATTCTTACTTGAAAGGACTGTCTAGGAAGGCGATACTGTACACGGTAATATTAAATATCAAAAATTTTATGGAGTATACTTTGAGTGCTCTTGAGGATGCGTTGAATAATAAAAACTTTAATGCACTGTTAGGCGCGTTAGTCGCAAATGATATAAATTGAATGCTCAATAAATGAATTCACAACATGTTGGTGATAGAAAAATTACAGCCACGATGGGAAACGACACTAGGCCAAAACAAGTCGATAGAGGAACACCACAAAGCGGTAAAAAAAATTTTAGGCAAGAAATGGCAGCTTCATTAAGGGATGCATATCAGTATCATAATACTAATCGTTACATATGGTGCGCTGGTATGGTGGGAAAGTATCGAACTGAAATATGTTCAAGCAGCGAATATTGAGAGAACTGCTTGCATGACCATAAAGGGGAATTGCGTATAATCCCAGCAGCAGGATTGGACGTCATTTTGGGTCTTCTTCCACTGAAGCCGTAATCCTAGAGAAAGCCAGCATTGCGGCTGCGAGATTTAAAATTTTTGGTGCATAGCTTGGGATCGTTAAAATAAACTGCCAACAAGTCGAGCGCAACTTTATTATTTTTGTGACAAATTGAGGATGCGTAGAAAGTCAATATGCAGGTTAGAGTGCTTAGGGAAGACTAAGTGGAAAGGGGTCCCAGCGCAAGACTATTGTTAATTTAACACTTAATTTATGATTATGATCAGTAGCTCGTTTATTGATAGTTAGGGCTTTTATGAAGAGAGGGGGAGGGGTGATAGTAAGGGTGGGTTGAGGTTAATCATTTTTTAATTAGTTGCTTGTATCACGTCCAATATTCTCTGTATAGGATGTCAGTTTTACAGACGAAGTTGCATAGAATTTTCATAAAATTCGGTGTATTTCACAATCACGAAACCAAAAATTTGTTTGGAACCTTTTATACGGTAAGTAATTTCGAAGATATAATCATTTAAAAAAAAAAAAAAAAGTCGGCGTACACTTTGTTTTTAGCCCCCCCTTTTCGGACTCCAATGGATAAAGAAATTAAATTATTTAAAGTTTGTCCCACAAACCCCTCCAAATGTATATATTTTGATTTCCAGGTTCCTAGCTATAACCATGGTTGAGAAATTTGAATTCTTAGTTTTCGGTTCCACCACCTCCCCCTTACCCGTGAAAATGGGTGTCCGCCTGAGATTCGCAACTATCTATTATACAATCTACCCAAAAATTAACTTTCTATCTTGAAGAGTTTGTGAGTTAATGTGCGCTGAGCATACACGTACGGCGTACAGATAGACAGATTTTTTTTTCGCATTTTTAGGCAAATTTAGTCATGAAACACTATCCTTGAGGTTGATTCACAAATTGATTCACAATCATGTCATGCAGAATGTTGAGATTGTGATATTTACTGATGGTTCGAAAATGAAAGAGGGAGTAGGTTATGGCATCTTTTCATCTTTTCATCTGATCTCCAAATCTCCAGACATTTACCAGAATATGTCACCTTCTTCCGACTCGAGGGACTATTGCAAAATGAGTGAAACTGGCCTCGCGGGCAGGAGTAAATGGTAAGCGAGCAAGTTTTTACCAAGACAACCAAGCTACACTCAATGCCCACTACTTCAAGCTGCAATTCAAGATGCTTCAACCATTGTATGGACATGTTGGAAGAATTGGAAAAGCGTGCCCTTTGCGACTCAGGTTTCCGGAATATACTTGGAAACGAAATGGCGGACAGGCTGGCCAGAAACGGATCTGCCGCATGGGGAAGGGAAAATCTCAAATCATTAAAAAGCGGGCCGTGTAACACCAAGAAGATGCTATGGGATGGGTTTGATAGAAGAAAATCAACAAAAATATTGAGATTCGACAAAAAAACCCTACGGACACTTGTAGGTATAGTCATGGGCCACTGTCTTCTCAGAAAACACGCTCGAAGCCTTCTTCTTTTATCCGATGATATTAGCAGAGACTGCGGTGAAGAGAATGAGACCTTAGAGCATTTCCTCTCCAAACAATTGGAAGACAAATTCTTGGGGAGTACTTTTTTCCCGAACTGAATGATCACGGGCCCCTTGACCCAGAGAGCAGGCTGGCCCACATGGTACAAATATGGAGGTGTACAAAGGGCCCTACAAAAACCTAACCTAACCTAACTATAGATTTGAGGAAAGTTATTCCACATATCTCGTAAGTTTGTACTATCTCTTGTAGTGTATGCAAATGTTATCTGTTTAACACGTTAATCTTCGATAAGGTAGCACCATTTTTGGTATCGAACTGAGCTTTTTCCGTCCCAATAATATTTAGGTGCACTGCTATATCAACTTAGTCTGTGCACGATGTGCACCAGTCTCTAAAAATGGGAACATGTGGCATTAGGTTAATACTATTCGAGTCTGAACGTGTTAAATTTAAAATTTAATCAAATCCTTAACTCTTATGAATTACCTTATACCAAATTTCAGCTAATTTAGTCAATAATCTGACTAACTACTTGAAAATTGCATTAATTCGCACATTTTCTTTATAAAAACATTAATTTGGCATATTGCAAAGCAAATCCGTTAATTTCAGCTTAATTTTCTTGTAGTTAAATAATTCCTATGAACAGTCTATTCTGCGATATTTTATAATACAAAGCTTCCCTTACATAATTCCGTAGTATTTAGTTAAAAAAAACAGTAGTAACACTTTTTATTGCAAAAGTCAGATTTAAGTCTTCCTTTCCCGTATTCCCCCTGTTAAAGTGGTGGATGCGCCACTGTAATCAATCGTAATCGTGAAACAATTTAATTAGTGTTCTATGCTTTCTTAAATTGAATGCGCATTAGGCTGTTGAATATTGATTTCTATATATTTAGATTATATGTAATTTCCATTGTTTTATTTTCGAATTAAGTACATTTTTTAAAATGTAAATTATAATGCAACGAAGATGAAATCGTTAACTGTTTTTCTTAAAATGTGCCTTACATTTTCCATTTTGCTGATTTTAATCCATTGCAGAAACGTTAACTATATCAAGCTAAAAATTATACCACACTGTTAAAAGTTCGATTTTTCGCAGTTCACTAAAAATAGATAGTTTTAAATTATTATACACTTTCTTTTGCCACAAGTATTGACCAATTTCCTAGGCACCTCACGTAATTATTTAAAATATGAATTTCATTATTTTTATTTTTTAATCATTTTTGCATCAACGAATATTTTCAATTGCAGTTATAAACTTTTTTAAAATTTATAACACTTTCAGGTCAGGAAATTATTTAGCTTAAAACTGTTTGAACGTCGACCGCAAACTAATACTCTAGAAGAGTACAAGGCAAAATTTACATCGGTGGTTGTCGTAATCAGGTGCCCTCCAGGGAAGCCATACACCAAACTTTGGCAGAGGTAAAAATAGTGTAAATAATTCTAATGCATTCCGTCGCACTTAACGTTAACCGGCGCCAGATGTACATATGTATGGCGTAGTACCATATATACATAAGTGATGGAAGTCTAGTGGGTGTCTTTGATGTTCGGGATACTAAACTTAAGGAAAATATAGGGGTTGGTAAACTAGAAAAGACTAGAAAATGTGTAAATTATCTGTGTCTAATTTCAACTGTATTACATAACATCGTCGCCTCAATACTACAACTAGATAACTCAAAAATGATCCCCTTTGAGATGTGTTCCTAAAGATATACTTAACTTTGCTCTGTACTATGGATAACTGAAAAGCATACCCTTATGAAATTATATAGTAATATTTCAAGTTGAGAAATTCTGATTTTCCTTAATATTTAATACTACATCTAGATTTGTCGTCTCATTTATTTCAATCAATCAAATTCCTGTTAAGACCCCCTATAGGGGCATAGGACAGAAACAACTCTCTTCCACAAGGCGCGATCCTGAGCATCGGCCTTAAGCTGTTGCCAGGAGTTGTTTATTCCTCTGGCCTCCTGCTCAACTACTCGCTTCCATGTGTTACATGGTCGACCAACCCGACGTCTTCCTGGAGGATTATAATCCAGAGCCTGTTTTGCGATATTTCGCTCTGGTTTCCTCAAAGTATGACCGATCCACTGCCACTTCCGCCGTTGAATCTCATTTATTTGCTAACCTAGAATTTCGGGTATCAAGCTGTTGCATCAAGGCAACGAATAAATTTTTGACATCTTAATCCTTGTCATTTTGGGAAAAGTAAGCCCTAATATTTTCAACGTTGAGTTAATTGTAATAATTTAAGTTCCATAATATCACATCAATCAGAAATATGTATAAAAGTTTTTCACATGCTAGAATCCCTGCATTGTGTAGGTACAAAAAGTTATGTCGAATATTGTGGGATCTTTTACGTTTCATTTTCGATAACGTCAACGACTGAATCACTTCTGTTGACACACATCAATGACAAACTTTTCTATTTTCCGTTTTCCCCTTAATTTTAGCATTGTTTCATTCGATATTGATTTGTTTTCGTTGGATTTTTTTTTAATCGTCTTAAAGTCCATTATACATTTACAATTGGATCAGTAGAAAATAACAGAAATAGAAATTTACAAATGCGTAGAAACTGGCACAAGCAATAATTGTTCAAAGGATTTTTTCGCTTGTTTCGAATTATTGAAAATAAGTACTGGAAAACATTTACAGGCTTATATCATTGACACATAGCGGTCCTAATTATAATTTAGCTAATTCGTAATTTAACTCGTCTTTATCGTTAGTAGAATGATGACACATAGCAATTTGCTAATTAAGAAGAGCCACTCACTCAACTGTCATATTTTTAAAAAGTTGAATTGCATAGCCAACAGGCATTAAAATTTTGCAAGGAAGGCCACAAAAGAAGAGCAACGATCTTTAGTCCTGTTTTGGAATCGTTTGCAAGTCATCTTTCCTAGCTGGGCGTTTACATCACGCTTCAAAAATTTTATCTGATTCAGAGCTGTCAGAAAATTAATTTTCTTCTTCTCTTTTACACGAAAAAGCTTTTATGAAAGCTTCAGGTTTAGCACAATCTTCTTCGTTATAGCCTAAATTATGAGAAAAATGGGAGGACTTATACCATTGACACATAGCGGTCCTAGTTATAATTTAGCTAATTCGTAATTTAGCTCGTCTACATCGTTAGTAGAATGGTGACACATAGCACTTTGCTAATTAAGAAGAGCCACTCACTCATCTGTCATAGTTTTAGAAAGTTGAATTTCATAGCCAATAGGCAATCGAATTTTGCAAGGAAGGCAACAAAAGAAGAAAAACGATCCTTTGTCCTGATTTAGAACCGTTAGCGAGTTATCTGTCGTAGCTAGGCGTTTAAATCACTATTCCAAGATAATTCAGAGCTGTCAGAAAATGACTTTTCTTCTCTCTTGCACGACGAAGCTTTTATCAAAGCTCCAACTCTAGTACTACATTCTTCATCGTTATCGCCTAAATTATGAGAAAAATGAGAGGATTTAGCTAAATGAGATGATTTAGCTGAGAGCATGACGAGATGATTTAGCTGCTAAATGATCACTATTTTGGTAATTTAGCTAAATAAGCGTATGACACAGCCGTTTAATGATAATTTAGGCCTTAATTATAATGTAGCTGCGCTATGTGTCAATGGTATTAGCTAAATTAACGTATGACACACAGCCGCTTAATGATAATTTAGGCCTTAATTATAATTTAGCTGCGCTATGTGTCAATGGTATTAGAGAAGGAAATAAAATTGATAACAGATTTGATTGTGTTCGAAAAATATTTAGAAATGATTAATTTTAATAGAAATAATTGCACTGATTTGCGGGATAGTCGGCATTTACTCTAATTGCGGGTGTTCGCCAAATCTCAAATACTATTATGAGTTCCAATGCAAGTCATATCGAAAGTAATTGCATTGTAATAAGCGCAAGATCTATAGTTAACCATTGTGATAAGCGTAAATATGATTCGGTGCGCGTTCTTCTTCTAGTAATTTTTTGATAAATTTTGTATTTTATGTTTCGAAATGTTCACTAAAAAGCAATTAGGTCCATTCTAATATTATTTTTCAACGATTTAAAATTCTATTACCTGTAAAATATATCACGATTTACTGATTTATAAGAATATCATGCATTATTCGCTTGTGATTTACGCATTTATTAACGCAATTTTAATAAAACAAAAATGTAAATATGTTTTGGTATCATATTATTTAAAATTCAATAATTATGCTATACAGTAAGTTAATTTTTATAGTATCAAACATTTTTTTGTTGTCATATGACGTATAGATACGAAAACTAGTTTCACTTCATTTAAATACGCGGCATCTTTAAATTCCTATACATATTAATTTAAGAGGAAATTTTTTTTAACCAATCAAGCTTTAAAAATTACCGGTTATGCTTATATTTTGGCTTTTATTACCGGCATATTATACAATTAATATGGTTGGTGTTATAATAGATATAACAAATGTGCGTAAAACTAAGTGCACATGGGTTCGAGCGCCTTCATACTGACCGTAATGAAAGAAAAGAATAAAGATGATGTGCTGGATTTTTGTTGCTTTGGAAGTATTATCAGCAGTCGAAAGGATGTTAAGGCTCGTACAAATCGAGATCGTCACGCCTTCGGTATACATCCTCCTATTTGGAGCATAAGAGAGAGAGAGATAGATTTTATCACTAGAAATCTCGAGGCAGAAATGGTAGTGGATCGGTCACACTTTGAGGAAACCAAAACAAAACATCGCCAGACAAGCACTGGATTACAATCGTCAAGGATGACGTCAGGTTGGTCAACCACGTAGCACATGGCAACGAGTAGTTAAAAGGGATTCCAGAGAAATACAGTATTCCTGGTCAAAATTAACGGCCGATGCCCAGGATCGTGCTTTGTCCTATGCTGCTATAGGAGGTCCCAATAGAAAAGTGGTGTTCATATATACACACTAGAGTCACTCTATGAAAAAGAAAGAACAAGGCACTTGGTAGAAGAGTCTGGACACCTTGTCAGATGGGGCGCTTTTTATTTTCATATGTATGCGTGCAACGTGTCGGTGTAACTTTTTAGTGGTTTTATTTCGCGAATATCTTTAATTTGCAGTACTTTTAAGTGGTGAAAATTTAATTTGGTAGGTTTCACGTTCTAATGAACGGATTGCAATCACATTTGCTTACTTATCGCACGCTGGAAAAAGCAGTGCGCTTTTTCAAATTTAACGGAAAAGCTGGTTATCACCTTGGCCGAACTCTAGTACGTTTTGTTCTTTCTTTTTCATAGAGTAACTCTAATAAATACGTACTGCAAATGGTAGAACTGTGTGAATTGTGAATTACAGATAATAATGTATGTTGCGTCTTTCTATATCATTTGAAATACATACTATGTACAGAGACCAACACATGCTAGGATATTCACTTTTAAACGTAAATATTTGTACATTACACAGATTGCCTATTCCGATTTTTACTTTTTTATGCATGTTCAGTTGTGGATTTTATACTATGCATCTCAATCAATCAATTTCCTGTTAAGACCCCATATAGGGGCATAGCAAAGAAACATATCTATTGCACAAGGCGCGATTCTGAGCATCGGCCTTTAGTTGGCGCCAGGAATGGTTTATTGCTCTGGTCTTCAGCTAAACTGCTCGTTTCCGTTGACCAACTCGATGTCTTCCGTGCAAATTATAGTTCATAGCATGTTTGAGAATGTTTCCTTCGCTTTCCTCAAAGTGTGTGAATTTCAATGACTATTTTAATCTGTCCATTTGTACTCCAAAGTTCGTCGTTGGAGATCATTTCTGGCCATAATATCCTTAAAATGCATTGAAAGCATTGGTTTACTAAAGTTAGGCTAGTTTCGTGGAAGGGTTGGACACCAATGCACGTAAGCCACCAGTGGGCCCATTGCACGCCAACGTGTTCGTGCCATTTGGACGTGCATATCATTCAGCCAGCCTGCTCTACTAGTGAAACTAATGGGCTTCATTGGTGAAGAAGTACTCTCCGAGAATTTTTCTTCGAACTATTCGGAGGCATGGGCAATGGCAGAGAAAATGCTCTATATCCTACTCCCCGCAGCCTATGCAAATGTTCTCGGTTGTAATGCGAAATCTTCGAGCGTGTTTTCTAAGAAGACAGTGGCTCGTGAATATATCTTCCAGTGTCCGTAGGGAGTTTCTGCCGAGTCTCAATATTTTTGTTGATTTTTCAACTTCGTGGAATTATACACGCTTTGTAACCATTTGAGATTTTCCCTTCCCCACACTTTATTAGAGTAAATTGTCTTAATGACTCTTAAGGCAATGCCAACATTGTCCGTTTCTTCAACAGTGGCAGCGGCAGATCTGTTTCTGGCCAGCCTATCCACCATTTCGTTTCCAGATATATCTCGATGCCTCGGAACCAAACAAATTTGCAAAGTGCAGTTTTTCCTCAATTCTTCCAACATATCAATACAATGGTTAAAGCGTCTGGAATTGCAGCTGTAAGCGGAGAGGGTCGTCAGTGCAGCTCGGCTATCCGAATAAAAGCTAACTTGCTTACCATTTACTCCTGCACGCAAGGCCACTACCTCCTATTGGAAGCCCGTGGCACATTCTGGTACATGCTTGGAGATCAAGGCTTTCAGAAAAGAAGAGGCTTCCGTGGTGTAGTGGGCAGCGTGCTTGCTTCACAGTCAATAGGTTGTGGGTTTGATTCCCACTCCAGAGATTGGGATTTTTTAAGCACAAATTTTCAGTTGCTACTGGTGATGAAAAATTATTCGAAATAAAATGGGCAAACGGTGTAAAAGTTCCACTTCAAGAAGGAATATATACTCAGTAGATGGTTTCTGTTCGCTTTCAATCATTCAGTCCCCCATAACATATTTGACAGTAGCAGTCAGTACAAATCAAAAATATACCAGCTTCTTCACTCGTTACGGTCGCTCTAACTCCCCTTCCCCTACCTTCCCAATCCCATTCCTTCCCTCCATGACTGTGTTTGTGAATTGCACATAAAGGCCGAAATTGCCAATAACACAGGTCATTCTGTAAAAAAAAAAGATGCTATAACCTACTCCCTATTCCATTTTCGAACCTTCAGTAAATATCACAATTTCGTCATTCTGCATGACATGATTGTCAGTCAATTGCTGTCAGATAAAGTGACTTCAAAGTGCATCTTTGATAGCATTGTATCACTACTATAACTTAGGAAAGAAGATAAAAAGGAATACTCTCAAGGAAGGTCGCCTGAGATTTTTTTAAATTGGTCCCAAGCCATACGCCCAAAATTTCACGTCTCACCGCCATAATGCCTGCTATCTCCAGAATTACAGCATTCAGCGGAAGAAAACACAAAATGGCTTCCAGTCCTGCTGAGGCGTTCTAGGCATTGTCACCATTATGCCTATGCAGGTGATTCTCTGAATGTGACTCAATTGTGATATTTCTGTTCGGTACATTTCCGCCATACCGTATGCATCGATTGGTAGTATGGTGGAATCGATCTTGGCTTCTGTCCCCATTTTATAGTATATTGTGTTTGCATTACCGTTTGTAACGCTAAGAAATAATGCTCGCACAGAGCCGCCAAGGGTACAGAAATATTTGTAGTCGCTCAAAATCCTCGACTCCGAGTGACCGTCTGTCCGTCTGTTCGTCCGTCTGTCCGTCCGTCTGTCCGTCTATCTACAACAGAACTCTCGAACACTTTGAGCTATCGTGTTGGAATTTCTTGTGTGTTATTTTTAGCAAAAATGTAATTTTAAGTTCTTGAACGGGCTACATACCCCACTCCTTCTACACTGTCCCATGCAAATTTTTGAAATGCTCCCGATTTCCTCCCACTACTATTATTTCAACATTTTATATTTTTTTTGCATTTTCCTGATATAGCTTAATATATGTTTCAAGTTTCAGTTATATAGCTTAAGAGATAGCTGAAATATTCATTTTTAAGTGTTTTTCTTTGCACCCCCCCCCCCCCCCCCCTCTGACCCTCCCTCTTACAATAATTAGCCACTCTCTAAGCGGATTCCGGTGCAACTATATGCCATCTTAAGGGTCCAAAAATATTTATTTTTTATGATAAGTGATTTCGAAGATACAATCATTTGAAAAAACAATTCGGCCGACAATTTCTTTTTAAACCCCCTTTTCGGACGCCAATGGATAAAAAAATTAAATTATTTTTAAATTTTGTCCCACAACCCTCTCTATATCTCTACTGATTTTCAACTTCCTATCTACATTCGTGGTGGAGATATTAGCAAGTGTAGTTTTTGACTTTTTCCCTCCCCCCGCCTCCCCCTTCTTCCAAAATTTAGAAAAAAAAGTTCACTTACCCAATCAACAATCCACCCAAAAACAAACATTCTACCTTTAACGGTCTCGGAGATATGAGTCCATATGTACGGCGTACGACGGGACGGATTTTTTTTGCATTTTTATGCTAATTTAGTCATGAAACGCGAAAAAACAAAATTTCAGGGTAGCAAATTTTGTTTTTTTCTGTGTCAATCATAATACTTTATTATTAGAATAATAAAGTAATTATGATGATTTTTTTAAAACTGGTTGGAATTGTAATAAAATTAATACTGGCAAAAATTTGTTTGGAAATCGAATAAATACATTTTTGAAAATTGTGCATTTGTAATAGAGGAGGTAGAAGGAGTGACGGCATCAGATCATTATTTTGTGATTTTAATGATACTTACATCAGTATAGTTCAACCCAAATTTCAAGTCAATTTGTTGAAAGTTTACTACTAGAAATATCATTGAAATTTTGTTTTGATTCGTATACTCCTTTTACCACCTCCCATACAAAGGCATAATTTTCTAAAATGCATTTATTCAGTTTGCATTGTTACTAGCAAAGCAAAAATAACCAATTTGTGTCGTAACTAATTTTATAACATTTGCAACTAATTTTGTAACTTTTGTAGCTTCACCTCCCTCTTCCTACCCCTTCCATAGAAATTCCACGAAATTTCGTAATTTCAACTAAATTATTTTTTTTCCAAAACCGTCAAAGTTATCACCTAAATTTTGAGAAAAGTATACTACATCATTGATGTCGAAAAATTTGGTGTTGATTTGAATACTCCTTCTATCCCCTCCCATACAAATGCACAATTTTGGTAAATGCATTTAGTCGATTTTTAGTGAAACTATAAAAACTACAAACTTAAAATGTTGCCACAATTTGTCCCTTAATAATTGCAATAAATGCTAAGAAAAATATGAGCTTCGATTCACTCCTTTTACCACTTTCCATACAAATTTTTGTATTGAAAGTTCAAGAAAAATATTTCTCCTTCGAACATACCAAGGAATGTGATTAGGATCTTGATAAGCAGATTAAAAATCATCCAAAGCCTCCCAATTTCTCCACCACCTCCCATACAAATGCCATAAATTCAGACAAATTTCTTCAATTTCCTCGAAAATTATGAAAGCTACAAGCTTTAAATTCAGCATGAAACATTTTGTATACAACGTTCGGTGTTATATATACAAAAATTACAAACATTCTCCTTCTGCTTTCACCACCTCCCATACAAAAGTCACAGTTTACTATTTGAAAGAATTTGAGATGACATATTTTCCGGTACTGTAAACTCTTTCCTATTTCATCTAGCGTATCATATTATTGAGCTTTAGGCCCAATCATAGTTCTGTTATGTTTTTATGACGAAATGAAGTTCACGTCAATTTTCAGGAGGGCGCGGCCAGGTGCCGACTCTCCCCTGTCCTGCGAATGCCCCAGCAAGCAGGAGCTCCTTTTCAAAATCTCCCGGCTCAACAAATGCGAAGATACTATAATAAATGAGTGCGCTTTAAAAATTGACTATAAAGTCTTCCTAGCCCTTTGTTCCACCTATGAGTTAAACTTGTAAATACCTTTAAATTCAACATTTTACGAACATTTGAAAATATGCTTAATCTTACCTTATTTAAAACGGCTGTTGCTAAAAGCTCTTGGTACTTTTTCGGATCGAAAAAGGGCAAGTCTCCGTCATCCGATGGACCTGGATGATTTGGCTGATCTGTAATTGTCGGTAAGCGTAAGGTCTCTTGGATTATTCTTTCAATTAAGCGTTTTAATTTAACATGTGATACTCCAGGACTTTCGCCATTTTCCCATGTTGGTAAATCTGCAAATTATAAATTGAAAAAAAAGTTGTTAACTAATTAATTTAAATAATTATATGTTTAATTTTTTTTTTAATTCGATATTAATTACATAATCATATTGGATTGATTTATTAATCAAATTTAGCTTATTTTAAGACTTAATTTAGTATTTTTCTTACATTCCTAATTTAATTTATTTACATAGAAGTGCATTGTTAAAAATATTTTTTTTTTTTTTATTTTCAACGTTAGATTGGATCTTTTTTGGTTACTTATTATCAAGCAAAACGTAGACAAGGTAAATATTTTCAATTTTCTTCGACAGCATAAAAGCCCAGAAACGTATTAATTTCTTTCATTTTGTAAAATTCATGTTTCCAGACATCATGTATTTTTATACCCTGCCTAGATTAAATCTGGGAGATAATTGTTTTTGCTCCAAGGTTTGTACAGGTAACGTATTCGTCTTGCTGTTTATTGTTGCAAAAGCTTCGCATTCGATTAAGAATCAGCCTATCTTTCTGTCTGTTTTTTCGATCACAAGATACATTTTACAAATTTTGTGTTCTTTCAAAACTGTCAAAACTAGCTATTTGAAAATTGAAAAAAGTACATATTTATATGAATATGGTACCATCAACGGCAAAATTTTTACGACCCGTTTATGTTTTCCCTAGAAATGCACAATTTCGAAAAAAGCGTTACATCAATTTTCTTTAAAAGTGGATACGAGTACATAGCAACAAGAAATTTTCGCAGAATTTTAATATAATTTTCAAAACCTATGAACTATTTCTTTCACCTTCTGTCACCTCTCATATAATTTAACGGAATACCTTCACACCTTTTACCATCTCAAGTTACAAATTACACTTAAATTTTTAGAAATGCCAAGGGTGCTTTATTAGAGACGGAAAACTTTAAATTGGCAGCACTGTTTTCTGTGACAGCAGATTTCACACCTCCTGGTTGTTTTGAAGTAAGTTTAGTTTGGCAATTCGTCATGAATATATATGGGCCAAAGAAAGCATTGTTATTGATCCAGAATTTCATTTGAAACTTTTGTTCAATGATGAAGCGCACTTTTGGCTAAATGGCTATGTCAACCAGCAAGATTGCCGCATTCGAAGCGATGATAATCCACAAGCCATTACCGAAACACCATTACATCCAGGAAATGTCACCAGTGCGCTTTATGGGCCGATGGAATCATTGGTCCATGTCTTCAAAAATGATGATGGTCAGAACGTTGCAGTCAACAGTGAGCGGTACAGAGACATGATTACTAACTTTTTCGTGCTTCAATTGGAAGGCATTAATCTCGCGGACATGTGGTTTCAACAAGACGGCACCACATGCCACACAGTGCGCGATGCAATTAATTTACTGAAAGAAACATCTGATGATCGATTAATTTCACGAAATGGACCTATCAACTGGCCACCTCATTCGTACGATTTGACGCCATTAGATTTTTTTCTCTCGGGATATGTAAACGCCGATAACCCAGAAACTACGGAGCACTTGGAAGCCAACATTCGACGCGTTGTTGTCGAAATACAGCCTGATTTACTGCAAAGAGTGTGGGTAAATCGGACTTCCAGATTACGCCATATACGCGTCAGCCGCGGAAGCCACATACCCGAAGTCATATTTTGTAATTAATGCCATAAAATTATCTTTCAAATAAAGTCAATTTAATGGATATGAAAAACTGCTTTTTGTGTTTTATTTTAACTTAGAGTTCTTCGCCTCTAAAAAAACTTCCTTTTTATGCGATAAATGTTCTTGATCATTTAAATTTCCAGTTAAGACTCATTAGCTTAGGAAGAAACAGTTCTATGAAACAATGCGGTTATTGGTTATTCCTCTAGCTTCCTATTTAACTGCTCGCTTCTGTCCGACCAAATCGACGTCTTTCTTCAGGGTTATAATCTAAAGCAGTTGGAGCCTTTTGCTCTGATTTTCTCCCAAAGTGCAACCGGTCCATCGCCATTTTGGCTTTTGAATCTCAATGTCCATTTTAGTCTGTCTTATTGTACTCCAAAGTTCATCATTTGAGATGACATCTGGCTAGAATATCTCTAAACTGCGCCGGAGGCATTTGGAATGCAACGTATGGACATTTGGCTCTCCATCCGAATGGTTATGCGCAAGAGAACACACGTCATAAGCATAATCAAGGCAGCTTGGATATTAAATAGTCCCCACTGAAGATTATTACATTCTCCACCTTTTGTAGTAGTAGTTTATTACCACCAGAAACAGGGCTGGTAATAATATACAGTCTGGTGTAACAGTGCACAAGAAAGTTCCCGGACAGTTCTTCTTTATGTAAGACGTGACCTCTTGCATCTTCATACTATTTTTATTCACAGCTATGATATTAGCTGCAATACCACTCTTAAGCAAAGCGTTCCATATGTAATTTCGCTTCATGCTTTCGAAAACCTTCTCGGACCTTAAGACTAAAACATAAACTGAAAACTAGGCACAATCTTGCAACCATTGTATCAACTAGTTATGAAACTTCCTCCCATCTTCTTTACCACCTCTCATAAAAATGTCACAATTGAGCATTTTGAGGTACATTTTTCGCACGATTCGGTTTAACTTTTTATCAAAATTGGTACAGAAAAATGCATTTTACTTTATTATTTTAATCTCTTAAGCTTTGTAATTGAAACTTGGAATAAATATTAAGCTATACTAGTAAAATATGAGAAAAATATAACATTTCGACATAAATGGGGAGCATTTCAAAAATGGAGCACTTTTCAAAATTTCAAACCGCTATATCTCAAAACTTGGTGAAAATTTTAAGTTGGGAGGTGTAAATTTCGAACATTTTGAGTGATTTTTCAGGGCTCTGGTGAAAGATAAAAAGTTTAAATTCTCCATGTGGACACATCTATTTGATATACATAGAGAAAAATTAATAATTTGTCCCACAATTATTATGCACCCAAGGGGGAGGGGTCTAACGTGCACATATGCAGTGAAAAATCAGAAAAACTGAAAAATTTTGGACGAAATTTTAAGGTTGAAACTTGAAAATTTGCGAAATGTATCAAAAAAATCCCTAAAATTGTGGAATATTAACTGGTGAAATACCTTCAAAACTTCTACCCCCTCCCATACAAAATAATTTTTTCGACCATTTTTAAGAAATCAATTATGGCCTAACCATTAAAAGCTATCAAAATTTGTAGAAAAACTTTTAAAAATATGTAGTTGAAACGAAATTGCTTCAAAAGTTTTTAGATCGCGCCTACCCTTCTACCCCTCCCATACAAAAGTATGATTTAGGTCAATTTCAATAAAATAGCTTATACACAATAAGTTAAAAGCTATGAACTTGAAATCTTGTGCACAAAAAAGGGCAACGAAATAAAACTGCATCACAAATTTTACGATTCCCTTACCTCTTCTACGCGCTCTCATACAAATACAAGTGTTTGGTTTCGTGAATGTAAAAAAAAACAAATTTTATGAAAATTCTATACAACTTCGTCTATGAAACTATTACAAAGAAAATTGGACGTGATTCCAGCAATCAATTAAACAATTATTAACTTCCACCCACCCTTACTATCGCTTCTCCACTAATAAAAACCCAAACTTGCATAAATAAACAAATGACATATTGATTGAATGTACTGGAGCTGTTGATCGTATTCGCAAAGTGTTAAATTGACAACAGTTCCTAGAACCCCCTTTCACTTAGTCTACCCTAACCACTCTAACCTGCATATTGACTTTCCACGCATCCTCAACTTGTCTGAAGAATAAGAAAGTGGCGCCTGATTTGTTGGCAGTTTATTTTTAAGTTATGTCGTTCTTGCAGCAAACGAGCAATATTGATAAATGTTATTTTCGGAAATACCAATAGAATTGATTGGGTTTTAAAATATTTTTTTTATCGGCAAAAGATAATGATTATGAAAATGTGAATTACGAGATGATCGATTAATCAATCCTTCACGCTTGATTCTCAAAATCGAAAATTTTTAAGATTACACTGAACTAAATTTCAAGATCATCTTGATAATAACACTGCTTATCACATACCATCATACCAAAATTATGCAATAATTTATTTTTTTTGTAATCACATCTTCAATGAAGTAAGCTTATTATTTTTAAACATTGCCAAAGTATCTTTCAATTTATGAACGAGTAAACCTAATCGCAAATTTATACGATAAAACAATAATCCAAAAAAATGACTAAGCCTAATTATCGGTATTTATCGTGTTTGTTACGTTAGTGTAATTTGGACTTGGTATTTTATTTGGGCTTTGCAATAAATTCAGCAATATCGATACATGAAAGAATCAAAATTCATTGAGAAATATAAAAAACTCTTTGATGAAACTAACTGGGATGACGAAAGCAACATGTTGATTGGTCAAATCGATAATAAATTATGTATGAATTGGCGGATAAATAACTTACGCATTTTGGCATTCTTTTCAAGGCGTTTTAGTATGCGATAACGGATATCTTTGAATTTTTTTAAGAATATCATTTGTGTTAGGAATTCATATCTTCGAAAAATGAATGGTAACTTTGGTGTGACAGAATATTTTTCAAATAATGTCAATTTCGAGAATTCCTGTATCTTACTATTTAGAATTTTGATGTGTTTTTTTTCCAAATATTTCAGATGTTAACTACATTATTAGGAATATAACTATTTTTTTAATAATTTCGGATTGGCTTGTCTGAGAATAGTTACAACTATTATTTACTGTCATTTGTAATGCGCAATATTACAGCACCTAAAAAACAATGAGTAAGAAAACATTGTAGAGATTGTTAAGCGCAGATATTTTTGCCTTCAACGTGTTCAGATAAAATTCTTATCAACTTACACTGATAAACAATATCGACTAATGATAAAATGGTAGAGAAGAGATCGCGGAAAATTAAAAAAACAATCTCAGACGGCAACGTCATCAAGTGATGATTTTGATAAAATATTATTAATGGAAACAAATTTAATGAGAATGCTATAAACAGTTTTTTTTTAATCTTAATAATATGCTGTTTATCACAAAGAAAAAACAACAATAACTAAAAGCACAATTCATTTGCACGCCTTCGTAAGGTACATATTTGACATTCAGTTTTTTAGTTTGTTTTTAGTAAAAATATATCAGGCACTGAGTCTTAAGGCGTATATAGCAGAAATAGTTGTTTCAAGGAAAACATGGTCTTTAAATTTTTGCGTCTATAAATTTTTAATTAAGAAATAAATTAGCTGGAATATTGAGAATGAATATTAGAGTGAAAAATGGAGCTTTCCAGAAAATATTTACCATTTTCAAAGTCTCTACATATAATAGTTTTTATAGATTAGAATAAAACTGATGTTTTTGGTTTAGAGAGCCGAAAACTGCATTTTTTCTATTAATATTCGCAATATAATGAAGAGGTGTCTGACTTTAAATCCATGTTTGAAAGTTGAAAACACTGCTGATCCAAAATTTCAATTTCTAGTAACAAATATCATTGAAAGTTCTTGTGGATGATGGTGGTAAACTAACTCGTTGCATCTAACTTTTACGGTTACAAGAAACGAATTAAATTAATTTTTTGAATCACATTTATTAAATCTTGTCAAAAATAACGTCATCACTCTACTAAATAAGATCAATCAATCAATAAATTTCCTGTTAAAACCTCCCAGAGGGGCATATGACAGAAATAGTTCTCTTCTACAAGGCACGATCCTGAGCATCGGCCTTTAGATGCCGCCAGAACTTTCTATTCCTCTGACCTCCTGCTCAACTGCTCGCTTCCATGTGCTACATGGTCGACCAATCCGACGTCTTCCTTGAGGATATAATCAAGAGCATCCCCTCCCACTTCTTCATTTGAATCATAATACTTATCTTAGCCGTCGGGTTGTACTCCGAAGTTCGTGGCTGAAGATCACTTCTGACCGAAATATCACAAAAATGCGTAGGAGGTATTGGTTTACGAAAGCTTACAGTTTCATGGTAAGTAAAATGGTTGTAACTAGTGAGCGGCTACTGCTCTGTGTTGCGTTTCGTACCAGGCCCCGTCGTAAGCAGGCCTGGTACGAAACGTCAGCAAGCAGTAAGTAAGCAGGCACTGCCTTAGACGCTAAGGGAATACCGTGCAAGAAGTTAGAATAGAACCCGAGAATTTTGAATATGAAGACCCCTCGGCTTAGTCGGTTAGTAGCGTTGCACTATGAGCCGCCACACGATCACTCCTATGTAGTACAACCATATAACAACACAGGCATGTGTTAAATACTCTCAGCTTCGTGCGAAGAGAAGAGAGTTGTCGTAACATCCAGAAAGGGGAAAGTATACCGAAGACCTGATGAGCCTTATTTATATGGACCTCAATATCCTTTTTGGCTGCGCCATCCATGCTCCTTTCCAGATAACAAAAATGTTGCACCTTCCTGTATGGGCGTCATATTTAAATTATAATTGCTCATGAGTTGGTCCAAGTGTCCTCACCAATAAGGACACTTGGACCACCCCTTGAGGACACTTGGACATGGGTAAAGAAACTTTGACCACAGTTGCAAATAGCAATTATATTTTCAATTATAATAAAAAAACAATTAAAATAATAATAGATGACAATTAAAATTTAAAAGAAAAGATTTCCGGATTCTACACTGTTACGCTTTATTATTCGTGACGTTTCGATCTCTGCTGAGACCTTTATCAAACTGATCGACAATTACAAAAGACAATTATTATATAGACAAGGGGGTTAATTGAGTGTGGGAAGGATAATTAAGGTTAATTAATTAGTATCAGGTAGTTAAATTAGTTAAGGATTTTTGGGTACGAATTTTGTTCTTACCAAATGTTAACGCAGGTAGCCAAACTGCTGATAACTTGTATCCGGTGTCTCGGTTGAAGTTCTGTGGATGTTTCGAAATTTCTATGGCTTCTCGTACTATTCGTTGATAATATTTATTTGTCCTGGCCAGAATTTGCACATTGTCGAAATCGATTGTATGGTCCTCTGTAGTTGCATGTTCCGCGATCGCTGATGACTGTATCTGGTTTTTCCGTGTGCATCGTTGGTGCTCCTTGATCCTTGTTTGGACTGTGCGTCCCGTTTCTCCTATATATACTTTATCGCAAGAGCCGCATGGTACTTTGTATACTCCTTCAGTCTCCAATGGTTTTTTGTCCTTCTGGTTTCCTAAAATTCCTCGGATAGTAGTCGGGGTAGTGAATGTTGTCACCTTCCACATCTTGTCCGTTAAGAACAATCGGTGTGCTTGTGTTCGAACCCATGTGCATTTACTTGGTTTTACGCACATTTATTTTCACTCCCAGCTCTTTGCATTTAGAATGCAACGAGCGAACATTTGACTATAAGTTCGAACGATTATGTGCAAACAAACAAACGTCATCAGCATAATCAATTTGACTTAAGATCTTAATTAGAACCACTGAAGACCTTTATCTTCCTCACCTTCTTTCAATTCAGCTTTCAAGATGCAATTTATTACCACCAGAAACAGGGCTGGTGATAATATGCAGACGTTTGCACAGAAAAGCTCTCGGACAGCTCTCCTCTATGTAAGACGCGACACTTTGCATCCTCTTAAGATTATTTAATCGTAGCAATGATCTTATCTGAAAATACCTCTCCTTCGCAAAGCATTCCATATGTAATCTCGCTTGAAGCTGCCGAAAGCCTTCTCGAAGTCTAAAAACATGAGAAGTAGTGGCGAATCTATTTTGGTGGACTGCTCTAATATTATCCGTAGGGTATTTGTATGGTTTGCACAACCCTGGCCTTTTACGGAATCTAGCCTGACAAAATTCGAGAGTGCTCTCTGGAAATTCACTAACCCTATTGAGAATTACTTATTAGTTCCGATAAGGCAGTAAGTCGACATATACTACGCGGATTGCCACAATCCTGAAGATCGCCCTTCTTCGGGATTTTCACAATGACGCCTTCCTTCAGCAGGATGTCTTCCTTGTAACAACATTAATGTTGAATTTATCAACTTGTTCTAGGAGTGATTTTAGTGCTCCAGGTATGAGCAAGGATCATATTCCATTATACCGGGTCGATTCCGTTGAATCCATCCAATCCGAGGCAAAGCTTCGGATTCCGTAACAAGTGTTGTTTTGTCTTTTTATGGGGACATGTTGTTAGCTCATCGCCCAACCCCCAACCCGGAGGCCCAGGTCTGTAAGTTAACCACACAGACACGGCTCGACAATTTCAGCTGAATAGGATATGTTGATGTTCTCTTAGCTATGCCGCGAGTCCAACTATATCCATTCTTAGGCTACTTCCTGAGACGCTAATAGTAAGAAGTTTTGAGTCCATAAAATAAGCTCCCAACTACCCAAGGTTCATGGATCAAGACTAGGTCGTCGTCTTGCTGATTTAGTTGGAGAAGTACCGATGTCAATTTGGAATGGTGATGGTTAGTTTGCAGATATTTCTGTATCGGGGTCGTTTGTCTGTTCAACTTCCACCACCGTGACGTTCGGTTCTTCCCGGCCGGAAACCAAAAGTTCGTCCTCGCTGAACGGATGCGGTGCTCGTTTTTTACAAGCCTGGCGAATGTGAGTCGTTTGCGGTAATGGACTGACAAGCTATATGAAGAGCTGGATCGAGTAGAAAGATTTGGGTTGAAGAACCTAATTATATCCAAAATCGTGCCAACATCGTTCGGTTCTTTTATCAGTATGCGTGCTCGCGGACAGCTTGGAGTCTCATCCCTTGACACTACTCCTGACAACATTTCTCGCACGTACCTTTGATCAGCACACTAGATCACTTTTACATGATCTTAATATACTCCCGGTAACGATGCTGACTGTCTTTGGCCTCTTTGCTTCCTTAAGAGACTCGTCCAGAAATGTTGTACGCTTACCCGTCGAGGAGGAGTATATACATTTTGCGATCATTTTGGAAGTTCAAGTCGAAGAATCTCCCTGCTTTTCGGTTTTGAGGTGTTGTGAAATGCTGCAAAGGAAACTCAGAAGCCTTTAAGCGCCAATCTGCCCTCTAAAGAGTTGTTTTGTTTCCTTCTTGATGTAATCACCGGGAATTTGTATGGATTCCCGCTGCAAATAACAGAGTGCCCGCCACTATTGGGTTTGATATCCTTCGACTTCACCGGCTGTGTGCTATCTGCATTAGGAGTGCAGCTTCCATCTTCTGCAAATTTTACGTTACTTGGTGTAAAATTAAACAATCGTCTTGATTGAAGTTGCTCTTGATGCCTCAAAACGTTTTGGTCTTCTGCAGAAGTGTACGAAAAAATGTTCTACATCTGAGCTGGCTACCATCTAAATATATGGGTTATATACAGCTATGTCTTGAGTACAATCAGCGTGTTTGGGCTCGGGCTCCAAAATCACAACTAGTGTTGCTCGATCACATTCAAAAACAAGCGTTCTGCCTATTTAGGGATGAAACCGTATCAGCTTCAACAGACTCCATCGAACGTCGCCGAAATATCGAAGTAATCTGCATTTACTAAAGATATTTCCACGGTAAATGTAAGAAGGATCTAAGAGACCTAATACCTCCCCTATTGCATACCACATATTATACTTACCAAGCTGCACGTGCTTAAGAGTAGACTGCAAGTTCATTTCTATGGAGAACAGTGAGTTAAGGCAGTTCTTCATCCCTCGGACGTCAATGATGTGGAATGCATTACCGGGTACTCTGTTTTCAGTGGAGTACAATCTCCAGCAAATCAAAAACAGCGTCCATCGCCATTTTAGACTCATTACTAATATGTTTCCCTTCTAACTTCCCTATTTCGACTTGTTTCCCTTATCCATGTCGATCTAAGGCATTAAACGGTTACCCTCCAAGTTATTATACATATAGTCATCATCATCATCAATGGCGCGACAGCCCAAATCGGGCCTTGGCCTCCTGAAGTCGTCGCCTCCAATCGTCTCGGTCCAAAGACCGCGTCCTCCAACTGCTAATTTTTAAGATGGCTTTGCTATCTTCATCAACCGATTCTTCCCATCGCTTGCGTGGTTTACCTACTGGCCGGTTACCACTCGCTTTGTCTTTAAGAGCACGTTTGGGGATTCTTCTGTCTTCCATTCGCTCTACATGGCCAGCCCATTGCAGTTTACGTAGCTTGATGAACGTTGAAGCTTCTGGCTCGTCGTAGAGTTGATACAACTCATGGTTGTATCTTATTCGCCATTCCGTTCCTTCCTTCACAGGTCCCAAAATTCTTCGGAGGACCTTTCTTTCAAATGTGTTAACTGCTTTTTCGGAAGTTCGTGTTAATGTCCATGTCTCGCTGCCATAGCAGAGCACAGGTCGTGCAATAGTTTTATATATCCGCAGCTTATTGTTCCTGTGCACTTTCTTGGATTTCATTATTGGAAGTACCGCATAATACGTCTTATTTGCTAATATTATCCGTCGTTAATATTATATAGTCCGTCGCAGTAAAAAAAATATTTTGTGGTAAAATTCATTTTTTGCATTCTACACAAACATTCTTTTGACATATTTATACTCTAGATAAAATCTGAAAGTATAATGTGTTTGCCTTACCGTTTGTAACGCTAAGAAATAATGCTCGCACAGAGTCGCAAAGGGTACAGAAATATTTGTTGTCGTTCAAAAATCTCGATTCCGAGTGACTGTCTGTCCATCCATCTGTCAGTCTGTCTGTCCGTCTGTCTGTCCGTCTGCTTACAACATAACTCTCGAAAGCTTTGACCCCTATCGTGCTGAAACTTGTCATCTGTCATTTTTAGCTGAATAGTAACTTTAAGTTCATAAACGGGCCACATCGCCCCTCTCCTTATACCCGCTCCCATACAAATATCATGAAATTTCGAAATAAAAAAAAATTGATTTTTCTCCGAAATCATTTCAGCTATTGACTTGAAAATTAGATCATAGTATAATGATGTAAATGTCATTAACGGTTAAAAATATTGATCTGATCCTTACTCCTTCTACCCCCTTCCATACAAATGTACAATTTTGAAAAATGCATTTATTCAATTTGCATTGCAACTAGCAAAGCCAAAGGAACGAATTTTTGTTATAATAAATCTTATGACAATTGCATTCAATTTCAGAAAAACTATCAACTTCACCTCTCTCTTTCTACCACCTCCCATACAAATTTCACGAAATTCCGGAATTCCAATTAAATTGTTTTTCCCCAAAATCGTTTTGGTTTTGATTCGAATACTCCCATACAAATGTACAATTTTGGTAAATGCATTTAATCGATTTTAATTGAAACTAGAAAAAATATAAACTTAAAATTTTGACAGAATTTGTCCCTTAATAATTGCAGTAAATGCTAAAAAAATATGAACTTCGCTTCACTCATTCTACCACCTTCCATACAAATTTTTGTATTGGAAATTCAAGAAAAGTATGTCTCCTTCGAACATATGAGAGATATCGACTTTAAAATTTTACCAAAGCAATGTGGTTGGGATATTGATGAGCAAATTCAAAATCTAGCTAGGATGTGGCCTGGTGGGTAGCGTGTTGGTCTACAATGCGAAGGTCGTGAGTTCAAATTCCGGTTGGCGCATAATTCCAACACACTGCCTACTTGGGTATACCTTGGTCACCTCAATCTATGAAAAATTAAAAATTCGTAGATAGAGGGTTGTGCAGAAGGTCTAACAACCCTTCCATAATAAATATTGAAAAATGTTAAGGAGCCTGAAGGTCAGGAGGCTTAGGCCCGATTTGGGCTGTAGTGCCATTGGAGAAGAAGATGTAGAAATTTAAAATCATTTAAAACCTCCCACTTTCTTTGCCACCTCCCATACAATTGTCATAAATTCAGACAAAAATTGTTTAATTTCCTGGAAAATTTTGAAAGACTACAGACTTTAAATTCAGCATAGTTATATACAAAAATTACAAACCACCCGCCCGCCTCTGTTTTTACCACCAAAAGTCAATATTGAAAAAAAATTTAGGTGACAAATTTTCCGATACAATTAAGTTTTTCCTATTTCATCTAGAGTATCATATGATTGGGCTTTACGCCCAATCATAATTCTCTTAAGTTTTTTTTTTTTTCTAAAAATTAGAACATTAATTATTGTAAAATTAAAGAAATTTTTTACTGTGTAGGATAAATACAATTTTTTTTTAATTAATTAACTTGGTAAGGCAGTTAAGCTGCAAAACAATCTTATTTGAATGAACTAACTGAACGGGTCATGTACTAATCAAAAAATATGCATATTTATTAGAAATTAACTCGTGAACGCAAATGAATTATTTTGTTGCATTCAAAATTGTAATGACTTCAATAAAAATGAATGAGAAAGTGCCGATAGTTTCTAATAAATCGAAAAAAAACGTTACAATGTTAAACAAGAGATTTGAGGCCTTTTATTTGAAACTACTAAACATGTTAATAAATTCAGGTCCGGGTTTGAACTCGACACGAAAATTCCTTAAAAACAAAGACAAATCGCTTGATTCGACGTATTTCACTGCGTTAAAATATCAAAAATCCATTCATTCGTTATCAACACACATCTGATTGCATTATTATTTAATTGAAACTAAGTTTATATGTATATCAATAATGCCTTTCATTTTGCGCCCCAATTATCTGTCCATGAAGTGTTATAATTGTTTTTATTAGATATATGAATTATACTTGTTTTATGTATCAACTTTTTTTTTAAAAAAGAAAGAAAACACATTTCATAAATTGGAGCAAAAAAAAAAACATTCCATAAAG
Source organism: Chorisops tibialis (assembly GCA_963669355.1). Taxonomy (NCBI): domain Eukaryota; kingdom Metazoa; phylum Arthropoda; class Insecta; order Diptera; family Stratiomyidae; genus Chorisops; species Chorisops tibialis. Next base: position 82,077,256 of record OY770262.1, on the reverse strand, counting down.
ATCAATACAATGAATGCGCATAAAAAAAATCACTTAGAAATGGAATGAAAAAGAGGCGAGTTTAAGTTGACCTGTTGAAATGAAGACATAGAAAATTTTACGGAAAACAGTTCAGCTTTAAAAGAAAATATGATTACACGTGAAAGCTGCATTATTTCTATTGAGCATTGTATACAAAATGACTTAGCAATAAAAAAGAATAATTTATTAAATTCTGCTAAAAATTCCCAAGTTTAAGAAATAGCGACAAAACGAAATTAACAAGTAAACATAATTAAAGAGAGCTATCTTCAAATTTTGCTTGTTTAAAAATTAAGATGATGCTTACCGAGTTTAACTTCGATTATGTACAAGATCACATAAACAATAATGGCAATAATTCCGTAATACCATATAATCGTATAAAGGAAGGATTCCATTTTATAAAGCTTAAATTTACTTAACCGTTTCTAGATTTTTTTTGAAATTTTTTTTTTGCTATTGCAGATTACATATCATCAACATTCACATTTTGTGTTTAAATCTTATCGAAACAAATTGATTATTAGATACAACAATTTATCGATATTTTGTTTAGCCATAATCTAGCTAGCTTCTATATTTGACCCGCATTTCAATTTTCCTTTTGTTTTTCAAAATTTAACGACGTTTCACAGTTTTTGAATTATTTAAAATATTTGCGAAATTACGACGACATATTTTCACTGACATTTAGTCTGTATTTCACTGTTTTTTAAGGGAATAATGGCACTTTATTCGATTCGATCACAGAGTGGTAGTTGTAAGGAAGAGGAGATGATTTTGTGACTAATTTAAAATTACACCAGCATATTTTTTTTAGATAAATACACATTATCAGCATTTCTTGTTCAATAAAACAACAAGCACTCATGCAGCCCGGTATAACTCTTATCAGAAATTGCGATATAACAATTCAATAAAAGTTAATTTTTTTTTTATCGGAAATTACGAAATTATTGTAAACATCACGCAACTGAAAGCTACAAGTGAGAAATTTTGTAGAAAAAAAAAACTTTATTTTCACTGTAATTTTACATGAAGGGTATAAGGTTCTAGAAAAAAAAAATAACGATCACTACCTTGACGATGACCAAAGGTTACGGTCACGGATTTACATAACTAAATAAACTTGTTTTAAAGTACGTTTGAATAAATTTATTCAAGCACAAGTTCATTTTGTACGACTATGAAACTATACCAGAATTATAAGATCAGTTGGAGATATTACTGGGGAGACAATTCTTCAAATCACCACACTTCACTGGGCTATTCAGCGGCGTATATTAATCGTTTTAAAGATTTTATTGCGCGAAACTATTTTTTTGCAAGTCGGTACAATAAATCGAGTAAGTCGCGGTAATTATCAATTACAATTAATGCTCGGGGTCTAACTACGGCGCGATCAATTTAATTAGACCAAGTGTTAAAATGAAGAAAATCAAACCTCATACGGTTCACCTTGGTCGTCGTAACGTCTTCAACCGACAACTCTTCTACGGTTAATAATCGTAAGCATTTTGATAGGAGTTTAACCTGTAAAACACAGGTGGATCTAAAGTTTAGTGACGTGATAACTTGAATAGATTCAGCAGCTCATCTACGAGATTAATTTTGTTTTTAAGTAATGGCTAAATTACACAGTTTTAGTTTTTTTGGTCGATAAATGCAAGTGCGAATTTCGTTTGAGTTTATCTCGAAACGGGTTAAATAGGCTTGTGCGTGGTCACTGAGCGATTTAAAAGAGAGAGAAAATAATTTTTAGATTATTACAGGTAACGAAATTATCGCGCTGATAAGAAACCGATATTATCAGATTGCGTATGCTACAGTGGATCAAATTAGTACTATAACGTGTTTAGATTTTGGAGATGTTAAGAGGAGCTATTAGACTGAATCTCTATACTCTAGATGAAATCTGAGAGTATAATAAGTTTGCCACAAAGTTTGTAACGCTATAAAATAAGGCTCGGAAAAAAAATTAGTGACACAGCAATTAATATTATCACAATTTCAAAATCCGATGTCCGTTCGTCCGATGTCTGGCTGGAGAAAGCGTTGAGTTCGAAAGTTCAAATTTTATACACGTCGTTTTTGACTAAAACGCAAGATCAAGTTCGTGAATGGAGCAAATTTTCCATCCCTTCTACTCCATCCCCTACAATATGACTATAAAATTATTCGAATTCCTTCTCCGTACAAACTGCACTTTTTCATGAAAGAGTATAAATCAATTTTCTCAATCTTCTTCTTAAATGGCGCTACAGCCCAAATCGGGCCTTGGCCTCCTGATCTTCAGGTTCCTTAACATTTTCATTATTTATTGCGGAAGAGTTGTTAGCTCTTCGCACAACCCTCTATTTACGAATTTTTCATTTTCGTAGATTGAGGTAACCAAGGTATATTCAAGCAGGTAGTGTGCTGAAATTATGCGTCGACCGGGATTTGAACTCACGACCTTCGCATTGCAAACCAAACACGCTACCCACTAGACTACACCCTAGCTTTTTTCTCAATATATATAACATTTATCGAGCTCCAATTTTGCACTAAATATTTAATTAGCAATATCATTAAGATAGGAAAAAAAATCTATTAGCTTCACTGCCTTTACCCTTACAATATGACACAATTTCACAACCTAACAAAAAAACTGCCAAAAAGACGGGCGCAACCTTATTATTCTTAGGACAAGTTGAGGATACGTGAGAAGACAATATGCAAATTAGGGTTGATACGGAAAAATATGTAAAGGGGGGTCTAGACCAGTGCTGTTATCAAATATTTAATACTTAACAGCGGTTACGATCAATAGCTCCAGTACATAGAATAAATATTTCATTGGTTTTTATATGCAAATTTAGTTTTGTAGGGGTTGGAAGGGGGTGGGAGGGGGTGGGAGGGAGTGTGCGATAGAAGTTACATGGCAATAATTTTTTAATGGATTGCTCGAATTGCGCTCAAAATTCGTTTTATAGAATGTTAGTTTCATGGACGAAGTAAATTCTATGAAATTCTCGGTATATTTTATATTCTTAAAACCATGGGAGGGGATGGAGGAGGTGATGGAATAGCGAAATTTGTCATGCAGTTTTTTTTGAAAGGGGTTTGTACAAAATTACAAGTTCGTAGCTTTTAATTTGTTGATTATTAGTTTATATATTGAAGTTGTTCGAAATCACACTTTGCTCGGGAGGAGGTGGAAGGGCAGGGGGATTTAAAAAATTTTGATGCACTTTTATTTGAAATATTTTCAAAAGTATTTGTACAAAATTTTAAGTTGATGGCTTTTAATGGTTTGGTGATAGTTGATTTCTTAAAAATGGTCGAAAAATTACTTTTGTATGGGAGGAGGTAGAAGTTTTGGAAGTATTCGACTTGTTAATATCTTAAACTCTTAAGCATTTTTTTAAATGGGTTTTACAAATTTTCAATTTTGTTGAAATTACTGACAAATGTTGAGTTTTTGTATTTTTTTTAAATACCTCGTACAGGTTAGGGCCTCCTTTCTTTGATAACAGTTTTGGTTTAAATTAAGATTTTTTCTTTATGTATATCAAATGGATGCATGCACGTGCAAAATTTTAACTTTGTATCATTTACCAGAGCCCTAAAAAAATTAGCGAAAATTTTCGACATTTTGGCCAACCACATCGTTCCCCTTATACCCCCCATCTTAAAATATTTAAAAAAAACGGCACCATTTTTGAATGCTCCCCATTTCCCCTCATTACTATTATGACCACATTTTATATTTTTCGTGTATTCGGCTAGTATAGCTTAATATAAGTTTTAAGTTTCAATTACATACCTTAAGAGATAGTTGAGATGTTAGATTTTAAGTGTTTTTCTGTGTACCACCTGACACTATTCTTACAATTATTGGCCTTCCTTTCGGTAGGTCTTAGTGAAACTGTATGCCACCTAATTGGTCCTTAAATAAGAATTTTTTTAATCAAAAATATAATCATTTGAAAAAAGAATCGGCCAACAATTTATTTTTAGCCTCCCACCACCTCTTTTCGGACGCGAATGGATAAAAAAAGTTTAAATTGTTTTTAAAGTTAGTCACACAGCCCTCTCTATACCTACGCTGATTTTCAGCTTCCTATCTGCATTCGTAGTGAAGAAATTAGCAAGTGCAGTTTTTGACTCTTCCCCTATCGCCGCGTCCCTCTTCCACCCGACACTCCTCAAAATTTAGATAATGGAGCTCACTTACCACATTAATAATCCAACCAACCAAAACGGACACTCTACCTTTAAAGGTATCAGAGATATGAGTCCATATGTACGGTGTACGGTGGACGGCGGACGGTGTATGGCAGAACGGATTTTGTTTTTGTTTATTTAGGCTAATTTAGTCATGAAACGCGAAAAAAAATTTCAGGGTAGCAATTTTTTTTTGTGTCGATCACAATATTTTATTATTAGAATAATAATGTAAAATAGATTTACTTGAAAAGTCTGAATGTTACTGAAATTTGAGAGAAGTCAATTGCATAATGTTCATAGTTATTTCTGAAGATATCACCAAAAACCCCTCGACGCCTTCTACCACCTTCCATACAAACTGCACAATTTCGCTAAATCTAATGCACTAATTATTTCAATAAGCTAGGGTGGAGCCTAGTGGGTAGCGTGTTGGTCTACAATGCGAAGGTTGTGAGTTCAAATCCCGGTCGACGCATAATTCCAGCATACTGCTTGCCTGGGTATACAACTGATCACCTCAATATACGAAAATTAAAAATTCGTAGATAGAGGGTTGTGCGAAGGTCTAACAGCCCTTCCACAATAAATAATGACAAAATGTTAAGGAACCTGAAGGTCAGGAGACCAAGGCCCGATTTGGGCTGTAGCGCCATTGTAGAAGACGAATTATTTCAATCATCTTTCAACCCGATGTCAACCAACGAGCACCCGACTTGAGACAGAACTACCGCGATGTTCATTTACAGCTTAAAAAGGCTGTTAGACGCGACAAGAGAAAGGCCATTGAAGATCTGGCCAACAAGGCAGTATCTGGGGATATGGGTTCACTATTTAAAATTAAGAAACATTTAATGAACAGAAATTTCACCGCCAACCACCTGGTGAGAGATGTCAACGGAACTCTCCTTAATATCAGTGAATACCAGTTGCGACGTTGGAAGGAATAATTCTCTGATATTTTAAACATCTTGTCAGAGGAAGATATTCCAGAAATAAAACTACCAAATATCCAACCGCAACCATCCTCTATTAGGGACGATCCCTCAGAAAAGGAAGAGATAGTTTTTGCCATTCGGTCAATGGCGAGAAGGAAAGCCTTAGGTATAGACAGACTGAACTCTTCAAAGCCGACCCGGAAATAGCAACCGATATACTCCTCTCACTCTTTACTGAGGTGTGGAATGAAGGACGATATCCGACTGGAGGGCGTCATTGTGAAAATTCCGAAGAAGGGCGACCTTCGGGATTGTGGCAATTGGCGTGGTATATGTTTATTTACTGCCGTATCGAAAATCGTGGCTAAGGCAATTCTCAGTAGGACTAGTGATGTCGTTGAGAGCACTCTCGAAGTTTATCAGGCTGGATTCCGTAAAGGGTCGTCTTGTACCGACCACACAAATACCCTACGGATAATATTTGAGCAATCCGCTGAAATGGGCTCGCCACTACTTCTCATGTTTGTGGACTTCGAGAAGGCTTTCGACAGCGTTAAGCGAGATTACATATGGAATGCTTTGCATAGGAGAGGTATTCCAGATAAGGTCATATCAATGATTAAAGAATCCTACGAAGATGCAAGGTGTCGCGTCTTGCATATAGGAGAGCTATCCAAGAGTTGTCCGAGAACTTTCTGGTGGTAATAAATAATATCTTAAAAGCTGCCCTGGAAGGTGGGGAAGGTAAATGTTTTCAATAGAGACTATTTAACATCTTAAGTCACCTTCATTATGCTAATGACGTGTATTTGCTTGCACATAACCGTTCGGACTTAGAGTCAAATGTTGCATTCTAAATACAAAGGGGCTGAAAATAAATGTGCGTAAAACCAAGTACATGCACATGGATTCGAACGCAAGCGCACCGATTGTTCTTAACGGACAAGATGTGGAAGAGTTGCAAGATTTGATTTATCTCGGAGGCATTGTTAGCATGGACGGCGGAGCCGAAAAGAATATTGTGGCTGTGATCTCCAACGACGAACTTTGGAGTACAGCTGGACAGACTAAAATAGGCATTGAGATTCAAAGGCAAAAGTGGCAGTGGATCGGTCCCACGTTAAGGAAACCAGAGCGAAACATCGCCAAACAGGCTCTGGAGTGTAATCCTCAAGCGAGACGTCGGCTTGGTCTACATAGAAGCGAGCGAAGCAGTTGAGCAGGAGTCCAGAGGAATAAACAAGTCCTGGCAACAGCTTAAGGCCGATGCTCGGGATCGCCCCTTGTGGAAGTGAGTTGTTTTCGTCCTATGCACCTTAGGGGCTTAATAGGAATTTGATTGATTGATTGAAATCCCCAATAAAAAGATTAACCGAAAAATTGCCTGGAAGAGTACGGTATACATGTATCTGCTGGGCTGTGAAGAAGTGAAAGCGATCAGGAAATTCAAAATTTCCACTATTTCAGGAAAAACTCCATGAATTGCAAAAACGGTGCAATTTTTCATGTTCATGTTTGAAGACGAATTAAGGTGACTGTTCTAGCGATTGATTTTCGCTTTGACATAAATTTTCTATTTTGTCGTTTTATAGGTATTTTGGCGATTAATCGACCGTGCCGAAAGCGAATGAAGTGAGAAAAGTATACTAGTGTTGCTGCTTTGTGTTCAAAGGAATTTAAGTTCCCAACGAAGTGAAAGTAATCCTGACATATGTACATTGATTATTTCAAAAGCTTTGAGCATGTCGCTGATTAGTTTCCGAATCTTCCTAACGATAGACTCCCAAGCATTTATGATTAATATTTCGGATAGAAAAAAAATCAATTCGGGTTTTATCTGGAAAACAACTCTTGAATTGTGGGTCCTTCTCTATTTGCCGAATGTCTGGACCTGTAGAAATGCCTTCATTAAGTTAAGCTAAGTTTAATTTAGGCAAAAGCTCCTGTAACCGCTTAAGTGTAGGGTTTTCATGATGGAACGTCTCAATAAAATTTTTGACTAAGCCTGCCTTTATATTGTTATAGATCTTGCAATCACGCAATTTGGATGTTGCCAAAAATATCGAGAAAAGTCCATCAACATGTAAAACGCTATAAACATGTATCCAGCAACTTCTACTAAACTCCACAATGTAGGCAATCTTTCTAGACACACACACACAACGACACCTGTCTGGGAGACTTAGTATAAATATCCGTCAACTTTCAGACAACTAGTTAGTCATTCGGCGACACCTATCGGTGGAAGAACGCGAACCGGTACAAGTAAGCGAAAGAATAAGATCGACGGCATTGCCAAATCGGCGAATATAGTGCGAATTAATTAAAAGTGATCAAGAAATTAATAAAAGTGCGATTAAATAAATTATTCATTGTTTTTAAACGAATTGTGTTTTTCTTGAAATCGGCGAACCTTTAGCTCGCAACAATATGGTGGTAGCAATATTATGGGCAAGCGGAACGCTGAGGACATTGCCTGGATTCAAAATATAATAATATTCTTGCAATAAACAAACTTGTTTCGAAAATTAGTTGTCTTTATATCGTGTATCCCATTATCAGAGATAACACATTTTTTTGTATTACTTTATTATTTTAATAATAAAGTATTGTGATCGACTTGGGAAAAAAAAAAAATTTGCTACCCTGAAATTTTTTTTTCGCGTTTCATGACTAAATTAGCCTAAAAATGCAAAAAAAAAATCCGTCTGTCTGTACGCCGTCCGCCGTACGCCGACGTGTACGCTCAGCGCACATTAACTCCCAAATCCTTCAAGATAGAAAGTTCATTTTTGGAGGGATTGTAGGTAGTTGCGGATCTCAGGCGGATACTAATTTTGCGGGGTGTACGAGTTCAGGGGGAGGCAGGGGGAGCGCTTAAACCGAAAAATACGAATTCAAATATCTCAACCATGGTTACAGCTAGGAAGCTAAAAATCAACATACATATACAGGACTTTTAAAAATAACTTAATTTTTTTATCCATTGGCGTGCGAAAAGGGGGGGGCTAAGAACTAATTGTCGGCCGAATTTTTTTTCAAATGATTATATCTTCGAAATGACTTCCCATAAAAAATTGATATTTTGAGACCATCAAGATAGTATATAGATCTACTACAAGCAGGTCAGACAGAAACTAATTAGTGAAAGGGGGAGGGTCAGGGGGGGTGCAAAGAAAAACACTTAAAAATTAATATCTCAACTGTCTCTTATGCTATGTAATTAAAACTTAAAATGTATACTAAGCTTTACTAGCGACATATGAAAAAAATATAATATGTGGGCATTATAGTAGTGGGGGGAAATGGGTAGCATTTCAAAAATGGCGCACTTTCCAAAACTACAAATCATCAAATCTCAAAATTGAGTACAGATATCAAATCGAAAATTTGTCAGATTGTAGAGCTATATAATCTATAATTTTGGTAAGAAATTTGAGTTGGGGGGTGTAAGGGGAGCGAGGTGGAAAGCGAAAATGTTGAAAATTTTGAGTGATTTTTTTATGGCTCTGGTAAAAGAAACAAAGTTTAAATTTTGCACGTCGACACATCTGTTTGATATAGATAGAAAAAAAATAGTAATTTGTTCCAAAATTGTTATGCTCCGAAGTGGGGGTCTAACGTGCACAAGGTGTTTCATGTGGAATGAAAAAACACATAAACTGAAAATTTTTTAATGAAATTTTTAGGTAGAAACTTGAGAATTTGGGAAATGCAATTAAGAAAAAATCTCTAAAAGTTTGAAATATTAACTGGTCGAATATTTTTAAAACTTCTACTCCCTCCCATACAAAATTATTTTTTCGACCAATTTTAAGAAATCAATTATCACCTAACTATCAAAAGCTATCATTTTGAAATTTTGCACAAAAACTTAGAAAAATAGTAAAAATAAAATTACGGTAAAAGTTTTGAAATCATGCTTGCCCTTCTACCCCCTCCCACACAAAAGCATGATTTCGACCAATTCCATTAAATCAACTACTGACCAACAAATTAAAAGCTACGAACTTGAAATTTTGTATGAACACCTTACAACAGAAAAGAAAGAAAATTCCATCACAAATTTTGCATGAAAACTTATAAAAGTAATTCAAATGAAGTTGCTTTAAAAGTTTTGAAATTGCGCTTACCGTTCTACCCCCTCCCATACAAAACTATGATTTCGACCAATTTCATTAAATCAACTAATAACTAACAAACTAAAAGCTACGAACTTGAAATTTTATACAAGCACCTTACAAGAGAAGCGAAATAAAACTGCATATCAAATTTTACGATTCCCCTACCTTCTCTACCCCCTCCCATACAAATTTTCGGTTTCGTTAAAGTAAAATACACCGAATTTTATGAAAATTCTATGGAATTTCGTCTATGAAACACATTCTATACAGAGAATATTGGACGTGATTCAAGCAATTATTAAAAAGCTGTTAACATCCACCCACCCTTGCTAGTACCCCTTCTCCTCCCATCATAAAAACCCAAACTTGCAGAAACGAATGAAATATTGTTAAATTGACAACAGCCCTGCCCAAGAAACCCCTTTGCACTTAGCTTTCCCTAACCACTTTAACCTGCATATTGACTTTTCACTCATCCGCAACTTGTCCCAAGAATAATAAAGTTTCGCCCGACTTGTTGGCAGTTTATATTACGTTTGTAGACCACACTGTAAAGAAAGCACTTTCCAATTCGAACAAATGCGTAATTTGCCCTCACTTTATTTGACGGATTCTAAAATATTTCTCAAATACGTGTCCTTAGTATTTGAGCTGAGTAAAACATCTTTTAAACTAGATTTAGAAGCATCGATAAATAGACGCAAGTCTTCCGGACTATATTTAATGTTAAACGTATTCATGAGTTCTTTAATATTATTAGAAAATGCAAATGTGATGCCTTGGTTTTGGGTAAAATGTTGCATGACAGGATCTTGTCTTTTTCGAAATGATGGTACTCTTACGCATGGTGCCAAAACATTTAATGCAATTAAATGTTGCGCTAGGATATCTGCTTTTCGCTGCGATAGGTTCGTTTGACGATAAACTTTTGTGTTCGATAATACCGAAGATATAATCGTTTCAAAAAAAAAAAAAAAATGGGCCTAAATTAGGGTTGTAGCCTCTCTTTTTGTATTTCAATGGATACAAAATTTAATTTATTTTTACTTTTTTTCCCAAATCAATAAATTCAAATGTCGAGTGTTAGCTCTTTCTATCTGTATTCGTAGTGGAGTTTTCGACTCTAGTCCAACACTATACAAAGTTTAGGTAATGAAATGTCCCCACCCAGTCTATAATCTAACTTCATATCTCCTAGGGTTTCCGAGAAATTATTATTTCAAATTTAAAAAGCGTACACCTATGGCGGACTACGTAGAAACATACCAATTTTACTTTATTATTTGAATAATGAAGTATTGTGATCGACTTGGAAAAAAAAAATTTGCTACCCTGAAATTTTCTTTTTTCGAGTTTCATGACTAAATTAGACTAACGTGCACAAGGTGTTTCATGTGCAATCAAAAAAACACATAAACTAAAAATTTTTGAATGAAATTTTAAGGTAGAAACTTGAATACTTGCAAAAAATAAAAATTTCTAAAAGAATGAAATATAAACTGGTCGAATACCTGTCAAACTTCCCCTCGCTCCCATACAAAATTATTTTTTCGACCATTTTTATAAAATCAATTATCACCTAACTATTAAAAGCTATAAACTTGAAATTTTGCACAAAAACTTTTGAAAATAGTTGAAACGAAGCCACGTCAAGAGTTTTGACATCCCACTTACCCTTCTGCCCCTCTCATACAAAAGTATGGTTTCGACCAATTTCAATAAATCAACTGCTAAGCAACAAATTAAAAGCTGCGAACTTGAAATTTTGTACGGTCACCTTACAAGAAAAATGAAATAAAACTGCCACACAAATTTTACATTTCCCTTACCTCCTCTACTTCCTCCCATACAAATGATTGGTCTCGTGAATGTAAAATACACCGAATCCTATGAAAATTCTATGCAACTTCGTCTCTGAAACTGACATTCTATGCAGAAAATATTGGACGTAATTGAAGCAATCAATTGAAAAATTATTGACATCCAACCACCCTTAAAATGACCCCTGCCCCGCTCCCCCATAAAAACTCAAAGTTGCATAAGCGAATGAAATATTGATTACATCTACTGGAGCTATTGATTCGCAATTAAGTGTTTAAATGGCAGCATCCCTGCCTTAAAGGGGGTTCCACTTGTGAAAGCGCGTTTACTTGTGAAAGGGGGTTCCACTTGTGAAAGGGAGTTCCACTTGTGAAAGGGGGTTCCACTTGTGAAAGGGGGTTCCACTTGTGAAAGGGGGTTCCATTTAATCTTCCCTAACCACTCTAACTTGCATATTGACTTTCCATGCATCTTTAACTTGTCCCAAAAATAATAAAGTTTCGCCCGACTTGTTGGCAGTTTATTTATACTCTAGATGAAATCTGAGAGTATATTGTGTTTGCGTTACCGTTTTTAATGCTACGAAATAATGCTCGTACAGAGCCGCTAAGGATACAGACATTTTTGTTGTCGCTCAAAAACCTAAATTCCGAGTGACCGTCTTTCTACAACATAACTTTCGGACGCTTTGAGCTATCGCGCTGAAATTGGTTGTATGTCATTTTTAGCAAAAAGGAAACTTTAAGCTCGTGATCGGGCTACATCCCACACTCCGTCTACCCCCTCCCATACAAATTCCTAAAATTTCGAAATTTTAAGAAATTGATTTTTCCTTGACTTTTTTTGGGGTCAAACTATAGCGATGTATATATCATTAATATCATAAAATATTGATCTGATCTCCTCACTCCATCTACCTCTTCCCATATAAAAGCTAAATTTAGAAAAATTCGTTTTTTCGTTTTTCTTTTAAAATAGCGAAGCTGAAAAGATGAATTTTAGCCACAATTAATTTTATTATAATTGCAATCAGTTTTGAAAAAATTATCAACTTCGCCTCACTGCTTTTACCTTCTCTCATAAAAATTTCACGAAATTTCAAAATTTCAATTGAATTATTTTGCCTTGAAACTGCCAATGCTACCGACTTGAAGCTTTGTAGAATGCTTAATAATAAAAATATCATTGACGAAGAAAAATTTTGTTTTGATTCGTATACTCCTACTACCGCCACCCATACAAATGCATAATTTTGTTAAATGCATTATATAGAAAACCAGGAAAAGTACAAATTCAAAATTTTACTAGAATTTTCCCCTTAATAATTGCAATAAATGCAAAAGAAATATCAGCTTCGCTTCACTCCTTCTACTCCCTCTCGTACAAATATCAATATCATAAATTCAAGAAAAAAATGTCTTCTTCGAACGTACGAGAACTGTCGACTTTGAAATTGAAACAAAGCATGGTGATAAGGATGTTGATAAGCAGTTTCAAAATCATCCAAAACCCTCCACAATCTCTACCACCTCCCATACAAATGCTCCAATTTCAGGAAAACTATGTTCGATTTCTTTGAAAATAAAGGAAACTTCAAATTTCAAATTCAGCACGAAATATTTTGTATGCCTCGTTTGGTGTACAAACCTCCTCCGTCTGTTTTAAAGTAAAATTGAATTAAGTACGAATATTTACCATTAGAAAATTTTGAATAATTGTTTTATTGCCTGATAAATTTAAACCAATACGCATCCCTAACGCAAGGCTTGTCTTAAAAGGGGGAGTAGTCCTTTTTCTCAAAATGTTAATCCAATGAGGCATTAATACAATACTAGGATACAAACAAATTTGCTACCATCGAGGGAATTCAAGCGGAATCGACTTCGAGGAGTGTTTTCAATTACGGAAGAATCACTGGTAACGCATTGTGGACGTGAAGATCGTGACTACTTTCAAGAGGAGAATTAAAATTTTCAATAAAATAACGTAATTTTGTTCTTTTTCGCCATATTTTCAAAAAAAAAAAAAAAAACAGAAAACAACCAGAGTTAAAGTTGTAGAGTATCAAAAATAAACACTTTCGTGGTATCCAATTATTCCACATTTGCATTTATTAGCGTTGAATCGAACAAAATATTTGAAAGTACTGGTTTTATTTTTAAAACAAACCCGGAAGTGTCAAGATTTCAAAAAAGCAACCTTATCAAATTTCAGTGTTAAAATTCCGACCATAATGACTATTCGATCAGTGAGTAATAATTATTGTGTAATACTAATGGTATTTCTGATAATAGTGCGACAAAAAGTTTGTTTTTAAACAATCGATTATCTCCACATATCGAAACTTTAATATGAAACGCTTCAAGATAAATAAACAATAAATCTTATAGTATTTAGTATTAAATATCAGAGAGACCAAATACAATGTGCTACCTGCTTACAGGAATGCGTTATCATCATCCTAAGATAATTCGTATCTTTTATGCCGGAATGACTCTCGATTTTAGCTCTGCCAAGTATCGATCTGCTCGAGCTCTTCTCTAAGTGGCATTGCCAAATTTACGAAAAATAGTTATTAGACAAAAAAAATAAAACATATAGGTATTTCAAAATACGCGTAATTAAATGAAAGTAGAATTCGCAATGCGGTTGTAAGCTACCATCATGATGTATTGCAATTGAAGTGAATAAATGAGGATGAAACTTGCATTAAATATTAAGAAATGATCTATGAATTGAAGGCAGTTTGTATCTAAATTTATTATTTGTTGAAAAATTTAACTAAGATCTGCATGCAAACAGAAAATTTCAAATAAATATGTTTACTAGTGGAGAAATTGATTGTTCCGAAAGTGGGCTAAATGTTTATGAAAATTATTGTCATAGTTGTTAAAAAAAAAGGTTTTTTCTACAATAACCATTCGGTAATATTTATAGTCTGTATGAAATCTGCGAATGTTTGAAATTTGCTACAACGAATCTCGAAACTTTTAGAAATAATACTTGAAGAAAATACGAATTGAATAGAAGTTCTCAGAAACCTTTGCACGTTAGCTAGAGAATGAATTGAGCTAGAAAGTTCATTTTTTTACACGTTCTTAATGTTTTTAATGTTATCATGAATGGACCAAATCGGTCTTCTTCTTTAGCTCCTTTCAAACAAAATTACATAATTTCTCAGCTTTACAATCAATCGATTTTCTTGGTACGTTGTTCAGCATAATTTTTATGATGTTTTTAGTTCATTCTATAAAAATCCCATAATTCTCAAACTTCTTGGACTACCTCTCATAAAAACTGCTCAATCAAATTTATGAATATCAAATTTTGTACAACATATTTTGGCAGAAACTGAGAAGTGGAAATTGTACTGTAATTCAAGCTCCTTCTATAACAAATTAAACCAATTTAGGTTTTTTACTACACACTTAAATACGAAAATTTAAAATATCTTTTTTCCTTATGCTCAATTGTTCCTAAATTAATACAAATCAGTCTTAAAAATTTCTAACGATAGTGTAAATTATCAGAACGCACTATTTATCATATAATAATTTTTTTTGTGAACTTTGATGGTTGTTATAAATGACCTCCCGTCATTGCTTACGTAATTTCATTTACATAATTTTAAATGCTCGCTTTAAATATGACTATAGTGCGTTTTAAACAAGCAAGATATTTATTACAGATTGTAATTCACTCATTTCAATTTAATGAAACAAAATGAGCGACCTAGAACAACATTGAAATTATAGTTGCTATTGTTAATTAAATACGAATTACGAATGCAATACACAATTTAAAAAAAGGGAACTTAACTAAAGGGTTTTCCAATAAGGACTTGACAACTTTTTTTCAAAATAAAATGCAAACCATTTGAGAAATGTTAAGTTTACTGAATAAATTGACAGTGACAGTTTGATGATTAGTGAAAGGGTGCGTTCACAAATTGAATTCAAAGTTGTCAAGTCCCTATTGGAAAACCCGATAGTAGACTCGTTTTGTACTTACTATGCATCACAAAATTATTTGTACCATGGAAAAAAATCATAATCTTCAAGTTAAGCTATGTTTAAAGTTAAGATTTAGGGAAAAATATGTATGGAGAGAAAGGAAGCGACTAATGTCCTTAAAATACCCATGAATAGTATTTACTTTATACACTGCTCGTCACCAGAATAGGTTCAACCTTTGTGCAAAAGTACAATAGCTCTACCTCCGTAACCAACCGGACGATTTCTATGAAATAAATTTTTATCGATAGCCCAAGATGTTGTTAATGAAGTGAAATAGTTTGGGATTTAAAGCACACATTATAATTTATTTATAATTTTTTTCCCAAAAAACATAACAAAAAGTTCATTTTTTTTGGTCACCAGAAAAGGTTCAAACACAAAATAGTATACAAATTCATATATAAAGCAAACATTCAAGCTTACATTGGTTGTAACATAAAAGTGATTAGTTTTAAAATATGTTAATAGTGCGTACTACCTCCTTGGTTCAAAATGACTTCGTAAATCCGGTCTGCCAGTGAAGCATAATAATTTCCAATATCTCGAAGAGAGATTTGAGCCCACGCCCTTTTAATGGCTTCTTTTAGGGTCTCAGTATCTTCGTACTGTCTCCCCCTTCATACACCCTACGTGATAAAAGTCGCCACATATTTTCTATAATATTAAGATCAGGAGAGTATGGCGGCCATACAAGCAATTTGACATTTTGACCCTTGATCCACGATTTTACCTCTCTCGCAGTATGAATGGGGGCATTATCATGTTGGAACGTCCATGTAATTGGTCCAAAAATATTCGAGAAGTATGGAAATGCCTTTTCCAATACCGATTTGTAAGCGTTCGCCTTCATTTTGGGAGTTCAAAATTGTAATTCACAAGTCCCATAATATGTATTGGCTCCCCATACCATTACACCGCCTGCACAGCAGTGATGACGACTTAAATAGCTAAAAGTTATATTCATCAGGTCCGTCGAGGTTGAACTTTTTTTCGTCGGAAAAGACGATGGTGTGCCACTCCTTATTCCAGGTCATATGCTCTCGAGCAAAACGAAGATGTGTAGCCGCCTTTACGAGCACCATTAAGCGGTGGTTTTTTTTTAGACCAATTTTTCTGGCAATTTCTCGCTGATTTAGGCCACATTCGAGGTAACCTTTTATTTGACCCTTTTCTAAGTCATCCAGTTGTTTACCGCGACCCATTTTGCACAAAAATCACTCTACACTACACAGAAATGTCCTCATTTTTGTAGTATCAAGTCTAAACAAAAGAAAGTTTAAAACATCCAACAAAAATATAATGTACATGTTATACTTTTTGAGATATGAGAGAAAACTTAAATGAAAATTCTCGAACGTATTCTGGTGACGAGCAGTGTAATTCTAATAATAAAGTATTGTGATCGACACAGAAAAAAAACTGCTGCCTTAAATTTTGTTTTTTCGCGTTTTATGACAAAATTAACCTAAACATGCAAAAAAAAAATCCGTCTGTCTGTACGCCGTCTGCCATATGTGCATGCTCCAACGATACTCAAAGGTTCATATCTACGAAATCCTTACAGACAGAGAATTAATTTTTACGTGGATTGTAGATGGAGTAGAGAGCTTTCATTGCTTAAGTTTTGGGCAGTGTGGGGTGAAAAGGGTGGCGAGGGGAGGGTTAAGGGCGAGAACTGCGATTGTTAATATCTCCACTACGAATATAGGTAGAAAGCTGAAACTCAACATTCGGGTATACTGATGTATGGGGAAAAAAAGTGAAAATAAATTATTTTTTTTATCCAGTGGGGTACAAAAAAAGGGAGGGGGGCTAAAAACCAATTGTCGGCCCAATTTTTTTTTTTTTCAAATTACTATATCTTCACAATTACTTAACAGAATGAGTTCATATTTTGCGACCAAATAGGTGACTCATAGGTTAACCTTAGTCAGAGAGAGAGGAGCAAATATTTTTAAGGGCCCAAGTATTCTTTGATCTAATCAATGGTCGAAATTTTTGCTTTAAAGAAATTGTTGGAAGTTGCCTAAAACATTCTAGACTGATTTTTAAGAACTTTGCATTAGAGAGAAATAATGGATAATCTTGGCTATTATGACTTGATTGCATTAGAAAATTATTTCATCCAAATAGTCAATAACGAGATTTCTTTGGGAGGTGATGGGAGAATGTTTTTAAGCGTTTTAATGAAATATTTATAGAAGTCAAAATGATATGCAGCTCATTACAGTAATTTAATAAATGAATTTCCTGATAAGATCCGCTGCAGGGGATACAGGATAACCGAAACGGTCTTCTTCCACAAGACGCGATTCTGAGAATCAGCCGTAATCTGTTGCCAGAATTAGTTTATTCTTTTGGGCTCCTGTTTAACTGCTCGCTTCCATGTTCTGCATAGTCGCCCAATACGACGTTTTCTTAATTCAGAGCTTGTTTAGAGATGTTTTAGTCTGGGATCCATAAAGTGCGATCCATAGTCACTTTCGTTTTTGATCTCAAAACCTATCTTATTCCATCCAATTGTACTATAAAGTGTTTTCTTAAAGATGAGATCTGGCCATCTCTAAAATGCATCAGAGTCGTTGGCTCACTAAAGGTTGCAGTTTCTTGGTAAGCTCAACTGTCACTTTTCATGTAATGCAACCATACAAAAAAAAAAGGATTTGATTTACGGGTATTTATTTTAAGTCCAGCCCTTTAGCATACGGAGTGCAAAGAGACCTTGACATGATGAAGGGTCACTGATTTCCCCCCTTTCACAACCCCCTTTAGGGCAGCGCTGCTTTCAATTTAACACTTAATTGCGAATACCATCAATAGCCCCAGTCCATGTATGTAATCAATATTTCATTCGTTTATGCAAGTTTGGGTTTTTATGAAGGGAGGGTGATTGCTTGAATCACGTCCAATATTCTCTGTATAAAATGTCAGTTTCATAGACGAAGTTGCATAGAATTTTCATAAAATTCGGTGTACATTCATGAAACTAATCATTTGTATGGGAGGGGGTAGAGGAGGTAAGGGAATCGTAAAATTTGTGAAGCAGTTTTATTTCGTTTCTCTTGTAAGGTGATTGTAGAAAATTTCAAGTTTTTAGTTTTTAATTTGAAATATCTAAATCATCTAATAAACAATTAGATGATTTATTGAAATTGATCGAAATCATACTTTTGTATGGGAGTTGGTAGAAGGGCAGGCGTGATCTTTAAACTTTTGACGGAGTTTTGTTTCAACTATTTTCAAAAGTTTTGTGCAAAATTTCAAATTGATAGCTGTTAATAGTTAGGTAATAATTGATTTCTTAAAAATGGTCGAAAAAATAATTTTGTATGAGAGAGGGTAGAAATTTTAAAGATATTCGACCAGTTAATATTTCATACTTTTAGGGATTTTTTTAAATGCATTTCGCAAATTTTCAAATTTCAATTTTAAAATTTCATTAAAAAATTTTCAGGTTATGTGCTTTTTTCATTGCATTTGAAACACCTTGTGCACGTTGGACCACCACATCGGTGCATAACAATTCTGGAACAATTTATTATTATTTTTTCTATGTATATCAAATAGTTGTGTCCACATGGAAAATTTAAATTTTGTATCTTTCACCAAAGCCCCTAAAATTTACCACAACTAAAGACTATTTAATTCTACAATCTGACGAAATTTCAATTTGATACAGATATCAGTTTTGAGATATAACGGTTTGAAATTTAGTATTGTGCACCATTTCTGAAATGCTCCCTATTTTCCTCCACTACCATTAGGTCCAAATTTTATATTTTTCTCATAATTCTGTAGTAATTCCTTAGTAATTTATAAGTGTTTTTCTTTGCATTCCCCCTGACAATACAATAATTAATCTCCCTCTAAGCTGATTCTGATGGATATATATTCCATCTTAATGGTCTCAAAATATTTTTATGTTAAGTAATTTCGAAGATATAATCATTTGAAAAAAAAAAAAAAAAAATGGCGGATAGTTTGTTTTTAGCCCCCTTTTTGGACCCCAATGGATAAAAAATTAAACTATTTTTGAAGTTTTTTTTTCCCACAAACCCCGCTATAAGACTGGATGTAAGCTTAGTTTTTCTAGAATCAAGATGTAAATGATTTATGATTATATTAATGATTGGAGCCTAACTGTGTGGGGTGGACGGTTTTCAAAGTCTCTATGATAATACAAGTCCCTAAGAGCAAAAAGAAGGAATTGCTTTTGGATTGACTTTATTCTGTTGCGGTATAACTGAAAAAGGGGACCCAATCGGAACGAATATATTCCAGAAGAGGGCGGGCAAGAGAACAGAATAAAAATTTGGTGAACCATACATTCTTGAACTCTTTGGCTTTTCTCTTAATGAACTCAAGAAGCTTGTGGATTTTCTACGTGAAAAGCTTGTCACTTGGCATTTATTATTTATTAAGCTTCAATTTGTTCTGGTAGAGAAAAAAGGAGTGTAGCTAATCAGTTAAATTTTTCGGATCTTAACAACAATAAATGTGCGTAAAACCAAGTACATACATGCACATGGGTTCAAACGCAAGCACACCAATTGTTCTTAACGGCCAAGATGTGGAAGAGGTTGATTTCTGTTATCTCGGAAGCACTGTCAGCATGGACGGCGGAGCCGAAAAGGATATTGAGGCTCGTCTAAATAAAGATCGTCAGGCCTTCGGTATCTTTTCCCCTTTCTGGAGGTTAAGAGAGATCTCCCGCGTCAAATCCGTTTTGTTATATGGTTGTACTACGTGGAAAGTGATCGCTCGACTTACCAAGAAACTACAGACTTTCATGAACCAATAATTCCGACGCATTTGAGAAAAATTCTGGCCAGAAGTGATCTCCAACGACGAACTTTGGAGTACAACTGGCCAGACTAAAATAGATATTGAGATTCAAAGGCGGAAGTGGCAGTGGATTGGTCATACTTTGAGGAAACCAGAGCAAAAAATCGCCAAACAAGCTTTCGATTATAATCCTCAAGGAAGACGTCAGTTTGGTCGACCATGTAACACATGGAAGCGAGCAGTTGAGCAGGAGGCCAGAGGAATTAACAAGTCCTGGTAACAGCTTAAGGCCGATGCTCAAGATCGCGCCTTGTGGAAGGGAGTTGTTTCTGTCCTATGCCTCTATAGGGGGGTCTTAACAGGAATTTGATTGATTAATTAACAATAATGCTAATTAAGCATTCTGTATAAAATTTGAGCTCGATAAATGTTATAAGTTTTGAGAAAATCGGTGTATAGTATTTCGTGAAAAAGTGCATTTTGTATGGGTGGGGGTGAAAGGAGTAAGAGAATCGAATAATTCTTATACCGTATATCGCATTTATGATAAAAGAATATATTCAAAATTTCAGCTCCTATAGTTTCCAAGAAAATTTTATTATTGTAAATGATTGAAAATGAGTCATATCGTATGGGAGGGATAGAAGAGGTGGAGCGTTTTGGCCCGTTCGAGAACTCGACCTTACTTTTTCGTCAAAGAAGATGTGTGGTGTGCTCCAATTTTGTAACTTTCTAGCTGAACGCGTTCTCAAGCTAGAAATGGGTTGTTGTCCTATGGTATACGGGGTATACACTGTATACCCTGTGCTTATTTTCTAGAAAAAGCGTATACCCTCTGGTAATAGGGCTATATCCAGTGGTAAACGCTGTTATGTACACCGTATGCCCTGAGTTTTTCCATATAAGTAGTATTTAACGCATATTTTTTTACATGGAGATATATAAGTATATTTGTATCAGTGTATTGTTTGCATCAAAAAATTCGACTATATCATTATATTGTGAAACGAGAAAGACTAAAACAAACGAGTTTCGAAGAAACGTCGCGAGTTCCCACGGTCACCTACTCATCACTATTCGCATATGCATATCCTATTCCCATGCAGTACTATTTTGATAAGGATATGTCTAATGGCTCGACTCAACCAAAAACTTTTTATGTCACGAAATTCGTTACCGTGAGTCTATCTCTCTTACAGACGCCCATAATCTCAACTGAGCATTAGGTACAAAAATGTCGACCGACTCAAAATGTCCGTTCGAAAAAAATCCGGCTGCTGAGCTATGCGTGCCCGGTATTTCAGGTCGGATTTGTATGAGAAATCGAAAAATTTCGCATTCCATCAACCACGATCCTGGGAAATCTGATGAGTCAATGATGAACGTAAAAAGAGTAGCGACAGCTTATGACGGTGTCGAGACGACAATGAAAGGAAAACGCGCCTTACTCGGATCCGTCTACATTTCGCGAAAGATTTTGATTAAAAAAGAACTAGTTCTGAATTATGGTCGCCTGGTATTTCAGGGCGGATTCTGTATAGGAACTGATCGAATTGCCGACCGCATTTCTGCTCTGATTTTTCTCCGGGGAGGGCAGTACTTTTTCGTATTATAATATGAAGACAATTTAACGTAGAAGAAATCGAGACAATTGAGAGATGTTTCCGACTATACCGAAATTATTCCACAAAAATTGAAGCCTTACTTAAGGATTATAAAAACGCTGCTATATTCCACAACTGAATGCGAACGCGGTTTTAGATTGAAGAGCAACATAATAACTGATTTGCGATGTTCTTTATCAATATCAAAATGTGTCAAACTTAATGTTTTTTAAATCAAACCGACCACCAGTTGATCAGTTTCAACAAGAAAAATTTGTCCGATCATGGCTGAGAGCGTACCGATATTCCAATGACACAAGATCGAGAGTATCCAATAGAAATGACAAAAGCTGTGCTAAGGAAAATGCGAATTTACAAACAATTAGTTTTTTTTTTCGTTCCTATTTTTATAATATTTTTTTATTTTTTGCAGGAAAAATGATTATTTTTTTTTATATTAAAAACCCAATACCTATTCTACATATATTCCGCATTTTACTTTATATTTACAGAGCCATTAAAGTACTTTAATTGCTATAATCTATTGAATATAGTTTCTTATAATTGCAAACCCTTTGATCACCCCGCGGAATTTATTCTGCACTGGGATATTTATGAGTGTATAATAAATTGTTGCGTAGAATATTTAAATTGCAGCTCAATATTATTGGTAATTTGATGATTTTATAAATTGAGCAATATCGGTCACCGGTAAACACTACAATCATACAAGAGCGTATACTCTCTGCTAGATTTACGACTACAGCCCTGGCTAGCGCATAGATGGACAGACAGACGGACATCCGGTTTTGAGATTTTTGAGTAATAATATTAACTTGCGTCATTAATTTTTTTCTCCGAGCCTTATTTCTTAGCGTTACTAACTTTAGAGCAAACTTGTAATACTCTCAGATTTTATCTAGAGTATAAAAATAATATCTGGCAGAGAAAATCGCAAAAATTTCTATTATTTCTATAGAAACTCCTGCCTGGCGGATACAATTTTAAAATATAAGAAAATGTAGTATTTCTGACTGTTCTAATTAATTAATTACTTTAGAATTATGTTAAATTATCCAGATTTAGTTAAAATTTGGTTATATGAATGATAAGAGCCCAAATATTTGTTAGCTAGTACATTTATGTAATGCTGCTAATTTCAACTAATTCCGGCCGTTCTTGTCTTAGATCTATTAAGATTCCATTGCACTATGTACTTCGCAGTTCCGAATTAAAACATCTTCAACAATAATAATCCCCAAATAGTAAGGGGAAAAAAGTTCTGCTTAATAAAGATAGAACAAATTTGATCAAAAAAATCATCGATATTAAATTTGTTTTCAAAAGTTAAACCAGTAACTTTTTACATCATCGTTATTAGAATTTTTAGTAACATACATTTTTTAGAAGAATTTATATGTAATAAATAATTAACTACAAATTAAGATTAATATTAAAAGTATCGTGGCGTTCAAATTAAAACTAGTTTTTTTCCCCATATTCCAAGAAATAAATCTTCTAAAACATCACTTCCGCTCTACAACAAAATAATTTTTCAAGCCTAGAATAATCTACAAGAGACCCCATTAATTTATTGTCACCGTTTAGTAAAGAGGCCGTTAAAAAGGATTAAGTGTTGCCTGATGGTGTCAGTTACTGTGCACTAAGCAGAAATTATTTGATAGTGCAGTGATGCTCTCAAACATTGTGAGTACGGAAACATGCAAATTTTTCACAATTTTCATTGCAAGGATATAAACACGCGTCTATATACACATAACATACATCTCATGCGAAAACTCACCGTTTAGTGACTGCAGTAAAGAACCTTCCAGACGGTGTAATTTATGACTTAAAAGTGTGTGGTATTTGCAAAAAAGTTCAAGGTCTGCAATTAACATGTAATATGGAAAATGTATAGAAAATTTTAGATTGATAGGTAGGTACTAAAAATCGACCTATGTACATGCGTTTCTGCACAGACCGAAACTAAGTTGGAGGAGTAAATAAATAATCGTAAACTTAATTACGATATTAAAGCTTTCAGTTTTAGTTACTATTTAAAAGCTTTCATTTAAAATTTGGCGCCTTTAACTATGCTTATCTAAAATCAAAATTACTTACATTCTCGACTCTTATAGAGTTGACTGATAGAAACGTTATCTAAAGATCCGCCAAGCATATCGCCAAGTATTTCTTCGACCAATTGACGAACTCGTTCTTTCTTATCTACGCCGAAAGAAGAGGTAGTTTCACTGCGTCTGTCGAATTCTGAAATTGGGAAATTATTTGATTTTTCTTAAAAAATTATAAGAGCACTTAACCTTCTTATACCATGGCGTGTGTTAAACTGGCGAATTAGAGAAATGTGCATCTCTCAGCAAGTGATAGCTTTCAAACGATGCAAATTTATCAAGGGCAATTTTATACAACTAGCACGCGGGTTGGTATAGAAAGCTCAAGAATATTTTACTTACCTAAAGGATGATGATCTCGTAAAAGAGATGGTTCACTCTTAGTGTTTATCGGGCTCAGGAATCGCCCAGTTATTTGTTGATGCAGCCATTCACTGGATTTTGAGCAAGATTCGTTGCTTTGATTACATAGCTTGCATTCCCACCCGCTTTGGCTTGGGATCCATGTCGAACATTCCTGTCCGCGACATGCTACCTTTTGACAATTTATGCATTTTATGCAGCTAAAAATACAA
Source organism: Chorisops tibialis (assembly GCA_963669355.1). Lineage (NCBI taxonomy): Eukaryota > Metazoa > Arthropoda > Insecta > Diptera > Stratiomyidae > Chorisops > Chorisops tibialis. Next base: position 82,053,028 of record OY770262.1, on the reverse strand, counting down.
AAAAGAAAAGTGTTTAAGTACCGATTTACCAAAATATTGCATTTTTTTAATTCTTTGACACATGAAAGTACTAAATATAAAAACTTTCGGATCCAAAAAATGTTAAACCCTAGGCCTCCAAAAAAGTGTGTAAAGGGTTTCCCATATAAAATCTGTGCACAGTTAGTAGATTGATACATTTTGGAGGGATGAGTTTATCAGCGTTGGTGGTAGAATTCTCGCCAGACGTCCAGGCGACCCGGGTTCGATGTATATATATATATATATACACCTTCCTCATGTACATAAATATAGATTTGAAATATCATAATTTTAGCCGAGTACGCAGATGTGCCGGTGCAATTCAAGGCCAACAGTAATTATTGATAATTAAATAATTAAACACAGCCCCTATGAGTTTTAAATCTGTATTCGCCTACGTAAACGCAAAAAAAAAAAAAAATCGGCCGAAGCCTCTATAAATTTAACAGCTGGTAGATGAGGTCATTCATTTATCAGATGTTGCGGGACATTTTTCCAAATTTCTTGACCTTTTTATCACCAGCCAACTAGAGAAATTTTCTGTCTCTCTCATATCGCCATCGCCAGTTGGAAATACGGATAATTTATTGATTCGTGCATAATTTCTAGTTATAGCACTTACACCGCCGAAAATCAGAGCACCTCGAAGAAATATTTGGCATTTCAAAGGAGCCAATTGGGGCGGTAAATAACTTCTTCAGTGCATTTAATTGGAAATTGTGCTTTAATTCTAATGCCTGCGATGAAGCTTGAAGACTTGTCACTGAGATTATCTACATACCATCGGATCATAACAGAGTCAGGTCGTCGAAGGACTTTTGGTTCAACAAGCATTTCAAACTTATAAAGGCAATAAGAAACCTGCCAACAGAGAACTCTTCAATGCGTCAAGAAATGCCTGCAAATCCTTACTTAAGCGTGTTAAATTTAAGCATGACCAAAAACTTCGACGGAAGATCCAGCATTACCCTAAAGGCTCGAGATCTTACTAGTCATTCGTCAAAACGGTCAACCACAATTTCATTTCTTCTTCAATACCACCTCTTGTTGTTGGCGATCGTACCTTGATTGGTCCTATCGAAAAAGCTAAGTCACTAGCATCAAGTTTCGCAAGAAATTCATGCATTCCAACTTCAAATCAATCAATATCAATGATACTTTCCAAGAACATCGACTTGTCATAAAGTTAGAGTTAGAGGGTTTGAAGGTATTTGGTTATTTTATATTGTTCTAACTAATATTAGACAATTTTTCTTGGTATTCCATGAAATACTGAAGTTTAATGTGGGAGATGATGCAAGGATTGTAGGAATTCCAAAATTTTTTATGGAGAATACTTAAATTATTATACAGGAGGGTAACGGGTTGTACAGGGATTTAGCTCAATCAAGTTTTTTTTTTAAATTGTGTACGAAATTTTAACTTCTAGATGAATGCGTTCTTAAGCTAGAGAACGAACAGACGGATGGCTTGGAGATTTTTCAGTAATGGTATCAACTTCAGTGTCATTGTTTTTTCCTCCAAGCGTGGATTGAAAATTTTTAATATGCTCACTCAGATTTAATTTAGAGCATAAAAATTAAATATTCGGATCATATCAAGATTTTCTATCAGTCCTAATAATCTGATGCGATTTCATGTTCCCTGAATATTTTCTATTGCTCCTTACCCTTTCTTCCGAGTTAGCTACTTTTTATATTATTATTTATTAGCTACTTTTTATATTATTATTTATAACTTGCAATTTAAGATTGTTGCGAAACCTCGAAATAATTGTTGAAGTTGTCGCCTACATATATTAAAAAAAAATCAACTCTCACTCTTGTTCACTGGCCGAAGGTAGTGAAAATGAACCGCGATTTTTTTCACTACCATTTACGAGTATTTCATCGATTACCAATATCGCGATTGCTTAAATGCAACCTTATTCAAGGTCAAACCTAATATGGTAACGATCAAGACTTTGAGAAATCTTCAAAAACGACTTAACATTAGCCATTAAGTATGCATAAAGTACGTTAGTCTATAGACATAATTAAAAAAACATTTCCTCAATTGACAGTTGTTATTTATTTAAACTGTTTCTAAGCACATAATTCAATAGTATTCATAAGATAAAAGTTTCGAGACATAAGACGTCGTGAAATAAATTAAATATTTGTTTATTGTTCTACGTTTATTAGATATACTCATACGTATAGGTAGGTACTCACATTTTAATATTCTCGACATCTAAGTTAATACAGCAAACGTTACATGGTTCTTCATTAAGTTTTTTTCTTAGTTTTTTCTCCGATATTTGGCTGAAACAGTAAGAAAAATTTTTTTTTAAATATATTTCATTAATCATATCAAATTGATAAATAGTTTACATAGAAAGAATTTTGCATTACTTTCGAAGCGAATGCACTAAAAGCAATTCAAAACTATTTTTCATACGAGTGCAACGAAAATCACTAATTTTGATGCAAGGCACACAGTAGAATACTAAGGACACACATGTAGTATAGTGAACCTAGTATACGTAAAATACCTGGTATAAAGCATATGTGTCAACTTGTACTACTTTTATGCCAAGAAAACTATGTAGTATGAACCTGAAATAAAGATTGATCATAGTGTAGAAAATATAATAAATAATACCTGGTATAGGGAATATTTGTGCCAACCATGGACACAAATTTAAGGGTAGAAAGTATCAGATTTAATAATAATATTTTATTTAAATTTATCACTTTCGAATTATGACAACGAGAAATTGGCGAAACTAAGGAGGATATATAATAAGGAGTGACTATGAGCATGCTTTGTCGTGTAAGAAAATGGGAATGAAAGTATTTCTCTTCCTTACTGGTGCAATGGTCGAAATTTTTCAAAAAAAAAACGTTTCGCTATCTTTGTCTGGCACACTTAAAATATTGCAACTAACTCTTTCCCACGTTAAATTGTCCGAAACAATTGTCAAATTTTCAAAAGAATTGTTTCGCTATCTTTGTTTGGCATACTTAAACCCAAAGCAACTATCTCTGTCCCGCGTTAAATTGTCCGATGATAAAGTGCTTAGCTTAGACACGAACCAAAACTAATAAAGATTGATAAAATAAAGATTTCTGAAATAAAACAGCTAACTCCATTGTACTGAAAATTATTTTATTGCTGACTGAATATTAGCAACCAAGAGAGAATACAAATTATGGTATTGTTTTGTTAAAGTTTGAAGCTATGTCAAGCTTAAACACAATTTTCGAATATTTCTGATTCAAAAAGTATTCCCACATGAGACAGCCTATCAGGCACTCCATTGTATATATATATCCTCCTTGGGCGAAACGGTAAAAAAAAAAAAAAAAGAAAAGAGTTCTAGATTTTGCAAATTGATGTTGTGTTATTTATAACCACTAAAGTACTTTATTTACTTTACTACATTATTATACTGTTATAGATCTGGCAACCACGCACTATTGATCTTTCTCGAATATGCCAGAACAGTCCCCCAATACGTAAAATGTCATAATCAACGATCTAGAACCTTCCTGTATAGTCTACGCATACACCGGAACAGTATACTCCAAAAGGTAGGCAATCAAAGATCTAGAACCTTCCAGTATAGTCTAGACATACACCCTACAGAACCGTATACCCCAAAATGTAGGTAATTAAAGATCTAAAACTCTCCACTATAGTCGAGACATACACCCAAAAACATCCACGACAGAAGCTTCGAGAACAAGGGGAAAGTATATAAAAGCACGAAGCTTTTAGTCGGGAGGCAGTCATTTTAATGATCGAGACGCGAACCAGTGCAAGCGATAAAAGCGATACGCGGCGGTAGTGCCAAATAAGCGAATTAAGCTAAAGTGTGAATTAAGTAAAAGTGCGAATAAATAAATTATCCCTTATTTTTAAACTAATTGTGTTTTTCTTGAAATCCCGGCGAACCCCTAGCTCGCAACAATACTTTACTACATTATTATATCAGGTATAGTGTACCGGGTTTAAAATTAAATGTGTAACCAGTTTTAAGCGCGCCAAATTCGGCTCGATCAACATAATTCATTCATCGGTTTTCAATTCACTCTAAATGCAATGTTTTAAATGCTCGTAACAAGACTACGTAAAACGGTGGTGTAAGGTCTTTAATAGCCCTTACACTTTACTGTGCTTGTGTTGTTGTACGTTCAATTCTTGAATATGCTTGCTCTGTTTAGATTCCTTATTTCGATAATCAACAACTTCAACTGCTTTCGATGGAGTCACTCGAAGAAATGCGAGTTATTAGCGCTGCAGTTGCGGTTAAATTAATTTCAGGAGAGGTCTCCTAGAAAGAGCGGAAAGTCGCCCTGCTAGGAGTTCACTCTTTCAAAATTCCTTATCGATCCTGAAGAGACTACGTGCTTCGCAACATTCTAATCCATCGAATTAATTTCAGCCAGCACGAACCGCTAACTGCACTATTTCATGAAATTTATTTAGATATTGATCCCGGACCCTCCGCTTCGCCATGTATCCACTGCTTCTCCGTCCCTAATTTGGTCTCTGCTTAAGTCCAAACGGTTATGCGCAAGCAAACACACGCCATCAACATAATCAATATGTTAGACAGTCCCCACTGAAGAGGTTTACCTTATCCACCGTCCAGTGCAGCTGCAAGATGCCATTTATTGCCACCAGAAACAGAACTGGTGATAATATGCAACCTTGTCTGAAAGCTCTCGGACAGTTCTTCTTTATGTAAGACGCGACATTTTCCATCTCGTGGGATTCTTTAATCATACAAGTAGCTATGATTTTATCTAGACTACCTCTACTAAGCAAAGCATTCCATAGGTAATCTCGCTTAACGTTGTTGAAAGCCTGTCGGACTCCACGAACATCTGATGTATTAGCGATTTCACATGACTGCTTCAATATTATTCATAGGGTATTTGCATAATCGGTACGGGAAGAATTTTTACGGAATCCAGCCTGTAAACTTAGAGAGTGCTCTCTGCAGCATTGTTAATCATATTGAGAATTACCTAAGCCATCTATTACGGTCGCGGTTTTTGTATGAGGGGGGAGGAGTAGAAGGGCAGGCGCGATTTCAAAACTTTTTACGCTATTTCGTTTCAACCATTTTCAAAAGTGTTTGGGCAAAATTTCAAATTGATAGCTTTAAATAGTTAGGTGATAATTGATTTCTTAACAATGGTCGAAAAAATAATTTTGTATGGGAGAGGGTAGAAGTTTTGAAGGCATTCAACTAGTTATATTTCATACATTTAGGGATTTTTTTTAAATGCATTTCGCAAATATTCAAGGTTCCACCTTGAAATTTCATTTAAAAATTTTTAGTTTTTGTGTTTTTTCATTGCACATGAAACACCTTGTGCACGTTAGACCAGTGGGGTCGGTGCATAACAATTGTGGATTTTTTATTATTTTTTCTGTATGTATATAAAATAGATGTATCCACATGGAAAATAAAAACTATATATCTTTCACCAGAGCCCTAAAAAATCACTCAAAATTTTCGAAATTTTTGCCTTCCACCTCCCTCCCCTTACACCACCCAAACTAAATTTTTTTTATTAAAATCAAAGACTATTTAGTTCTACAATTTGACAGAATTTCAATTTGATATCTGTACTCAGTTTTGAGATATAACGGTTTGAAATTTTGAAATGCTCTCCATTTTCGTCCACTACTATTAAAATCAAATTTTACATTTTTCACCTAATTCTCTAATATAATTTAGTATATGATTTAAGTCTCAATTACGTAGCTTAAGAGATAGTGGAGATGCTAATTTTTAAGTATTTTTCTTTGCACCCCCCTGACCCTCCCCCTTACACCAATTAGCCTCCTTTCAAGTAAATTCCGGTTGGTCTGTATACCTCCTTGATGGTCCCGAAATATGAATTTTTTTTGGTAAGTAAATTTGAAGCTGTAATCATTTAAAAAAAAAATTGGCGGACAATTTGTTTTAAGCCCCCTCCTTTTTGGACCTCTATGGAAAAAATATTAAATTATTTTTAAAATTTGTCCCATAAATCTGTCTATATGTATGTTGATTTTCAGCTTTCGAGTTGGAACCATGGTTGAGATATTTGATTTCTTAATTTTCGCTTTTAGCGCTCCCCCCCGCCTCTCACTGAACCCTTATAACCCCCAAAATGGATGTCCGCCTGAAATCCGAAACTATTTACAATACCCCCGAAAATTGACTTTCTATTTTGAAGGGTTTGGAAGTTAATGTCCGCTGTGCATACACGTCAGCGTACAGCGGTCGGCGGACGGCGTATGGCGTACGGTGGACGGCATACGGCGGATGGCGTACAGACAGACTTGTTTTTTTTTTTGCTCTTTTAGGCTATATTAGTCGTGAAACGCGGAAAATTAAAATTTCAGGGTAGCAGTTTTTTTGCTCAAAGTTGATCACAATACTTTATTGTTTAAAGAATCAAATGAAATTACGAAGAAACCGGAAAAATCAATTTACTTTACTGTGGTTTTTTTGCAATTTGAGGGGAAAAATCCCCCCGCAAATCTACCTTCTTGCTGGAAATGTTCATGTTTGAGATATTTTCATCTCTCTAGCCCCTCAAAAGGAATTCAAAGGGTAAGATAATCCTTTTCATCCCTATAAATTATGGAAAATTAGTAAAAATAGGTGGGGGGGGGGGCTTCCCCAAAACGGTGGGTGATAGGAAAAAACAGAGGTCATATTCGGAGTCAGGAGGTCATTTTACATAAGAATCAGTAGGAATGGTGTCAGGGCTCGAGGAAACATTTCTTTTGTCGTACAGTGTTATCAGTTGTACAGGTGCAGGAGACGTGCAGGGAATATAACACTGATCTGTATAAGAGTTCAAACAGGCATACGACAGCATCGACAGCGCATACTGTATAAAATGATGTTGTAGTTTGGAGTCTCACCGAAACTGGTTCGGCTTGCAAGAATGACAATGACCGAGTCTTTGTCACAAGTCAGAGTAGAAAACGATTTGACTTTCAGTTTTAAAACAGACAACGGCCTTAAACAAAGGAACGGCCTCGAACCAATGCTTTGGAATTAGACACTCGAATATGGTTTTTGGAAACATCTCGTTGACACCAGGGAAACAATATGTTTCAAATCTACACAGCTCGTTGCATACGTCGACGACCTAACTATACTTGTGAGATTTCTGGAGAGTGCTAAGGAAATATTTGTAAAGTTGGGCTCGGTAGCAAGGGAAGTTAGATCACGTATTAACAAAAACAAAACAAAAGTTATGGCCCAAACTAGGAAAAGGACGCCAGTTAGACAAAATATTACAGTAGGAGAATATAGCCCAGAAAACATAGACAAACTTATAGAAAGATAGAAACGATCCCATCGAGCTACAAAAAAAAAATAATGATGGCGAATAAGGCATATTATTTGGTTATCTTCGACAAACCAAAAGTGTCAACCCTCATAGCATTTAAGAATTAAAATAGGCTGGTCATGTGAAGCGGATGGATGCCGGAATAATCCCCAAACGCTGACTAAAGGGGAAAGCCAATAGACAACGACCAATTCGAAAACCACTGACATGCGAGGAGAATTCCATTGACGCAACAGAAAATCTCATCTAAGATTTTCAAACTGAAGTACGCGGTCACTGAAGGATGGAGGCATAGTATACAGAAGGCCTAATCTGGGTTGTAAAACCATCGTAATAATAAAATAGTATACAGGTTAAATACCATAGTCCTACATCTTCACTAATAGCGCAAAACAATACTTTAAATCGTTGTCAACGTAAAAAGATCTCAACACGTTTTTGGGACGCGTTCGGAACTAACCAGCACGTCTAGGAGCAGTTATTCTTCTCAAAACGGCTGAGTGGAAAAGCTGAACTGATTTAGAATTTGGACAGCAGTCGATCTTTCAGAACGACCTCGATTAACAAACAAGACAAACAAGGCAAACAAGAACAGCGACGAGCTATCTCCTCTTTTGTGATATTTTAAGAATCAACAAAATAAATTTTCTCAAACTTAATTTTTGCCAATCCAAAAGCTGGTTTTCAGTTCTGTACTAAAAGTTAATGACGCGTTTTATATAGTAAAATTTTCTACTCGCATTTATATCTGATGAAATCGTTAGCGCCTCTTTTGCGTAATTTTTTTTTCGCAAACTGGTTACTCCGTATTATCTACATACATATGTATATGAATGCGGACAGAAATTAATAATTACCAAATTATTGAAACAATTAACAAAATATAGCACATAGACTTTGAAATATTGCAAAAATTTATAATAACGTACATATGTACATACATAAAATTGCAAAACTCGTTTCGAAGCTTCCTGTATATTTCAAACGTATTTAAGTCTAAGATTCCTTCAGATCAACGACTATCAAGGTTATTAATAGTTTTAAAATCGCATCGGCAAAAAAAAAAACGACAAAATTCTTGATAATCTCGCCAAACGTAATCGAAATATAAATAAAAGTTATAGTCTATCGATTTATTATCACGTGATGTTATTCTTGCGTTTCGCAAATAACTTCTTGATTTTTTGCTAAAATCGGTTTTCTACGTGATAACCAGGAAGAGAATTATAAGTTGAAATGTTAACTACTGCGCCAGTAGCCTTTCTAACAGCCAAATTTTCTAGTTCAGAATAGTTCTTCGAATAGTTTAAAATATTTGGCGATTTAAGCTGACTCGGTGCGAATATCTAATATAACTGGTTTCATATGAGTCACTGGCGATTAGTTACTAACTTAGACGAACTTATACCTGGATTTATCAGAGACCCTGAACTTGTATAGATCTTCGAAATGCTCGTATCTAAAGCTTTTTTTTTATTTTTTTAATGGTAACCTTGAGTGGCTTGTAAGGTACAAGTACCTTAATGTCCAACGATAAGATAAATTTAACGGTTTAATTTCTTAAGTATGTATAATTAGTTACGACTTACTTTTGATTCAAAAAGAATTAGTTGCATTTATTGGATTGTTAGTAAAATAGGGGAAAACAAATTTCAGAAGAAAATTTTGATTTGACATGAACCTTGTCTAATCCACCTGTGGTTGGTGGAATTCTAATTGGTGGCAATCTTATTTGTTTCGAAATTTTTGTTACATCTGATCTAATCTGAAGTTCCTTTCCGTTTGCATCAACTTTGGTAAGAAGAAATTGTGTGTGATGCTACTTTACTATATTGTCCCAAAGCCTCCTATGACTGAATGTGTAAAATGCGTCGCGACCTTTGCCGAGTGGAGGATGATAAAATTTTTTTTGGAGACTCTAATCTTCCAGGGCTTGCATGGGAACCATCTCAATGTGAAGAATATTTCTGCGCCAAGAACGCTTGGAATTCTTTAACTTTGACAACTTCATGAGCTAGGGATTACATCAAGCTTAGCATCAAAAACCGCCGTGGTCGTGTGCTAAACTTGGCCTTTACGTGGGATTATTCGAGTGTATTCAGCTCCATAATTCATGTTCCTCTATTGAGTGAAGGAGAGTTTGGAGTCCCACCGAAGCTGGTTCGGCTTACAAGAATGACAATGACCGAGTCTTTGTCACGAGTCAGAGTAGGAAACGATTTGACTTCCAGTTTTAAAACAGACAACGGCCTTAAGCAAGGGCCTCGCACCAATGCTGTTGAATTTGACACTCGAATATGTTGTTCGGAAACTTCCCGTTGACACCAAGGGAACACTATGCTTTAAATCCATACAAATTGTAGCATATGCCGACGATATAGATATCCTTGCAAGATCTCTGGAGAGTGCCAAGGAGGTATTTGTAAACCTTGACTCGGTAGCAAGAGAAGCTGGACTACGTATTAATGGAAACAAAACTAAAATTATGACGCAATCTAGGAAAAAGACGCCAATCAGACAAAATATTACAGTGGGAGACTATAACCTAGAAAACGTAGACAACTTTATATACCTAGGGGCGAACCTATCTAAGGATGGAAGCGAACCCATTGAAATCAAAAGAAGGATAATGATGGCAAACAAGACTTATTATTCGGTACTTCCAATAATCAAAAACATGAACGTGTACAAGAAAACAAAACTTAAGCTATATAAAACCATCATAAGAGCTGTGCTATACTATGGCAACGAAACGTGAACTTTAACTCAGGCGTCCGAAAAACTACTTAACGCCTTTGAAAGAAAGCTCCTCAGAAGAATCCTCGGATCTGTGAGGGAAGACTCGATTTGGAGAATACGATACACTAGGGAATTGTATGCCATCTTCGACAATCCAGAAGTGTCAACCCTCATAAAATTTAAGAAGTTACAATGGGCTGGTCATGTGGAGCGTATAGATGACGGAAGAATTCCCAAACGTACACTAAATGGGAAAGTCAACGGACAAAGACCGGTCGGAAAACCACGGAAGGGCTGGGAGGGTTCGACTGCCGCAGACAGCAAATCACTGCTAAGATTTTCTAACGGGAGGACGCGGTCACTGCACCGAGATGGATGGAGGCAAAGCATTCAGGAGGCCAAATTCCGATTTGGGCTGTAGCGCCATCGTAAATAAGTAAGTAAGTAAACACTCCGCGACGATGCTGAACAACAACACCAGAATGGAAATAGAAGAAATGTAACATAAATCAAAACATAACAGGGCTACGATTGCGCGTAAAGCGCAATCTTACGATACTCTAGATGAAATAGAATTTTTTGTGATCCCAAGAAATTTTTTATGGGAAGTGTTAGAAGGGATGATAGCATTGAACTAATTTTTTCCCCATCATGCTAAAGTAGCTACAAAAATGTTTTATACATAATGCTTACTCCAAAAATTGAATGCGAACTGAGAAAATTAGTGAGTTAGATTTAGTGAAAATGTGCAGTTTGTATGGGAGGTGGTAGAAAGAGTGGGGGAATTCTAGTGATTTTTTCAGAAATAACTAGGAATATTATAAAATTGACATCCCTTAAATTTCAGACTAGTGCCATTCATACTTTTCAAGAAAATCGATTGTTTGTAAAGTTGTGAAACTGTGTCATATTTTATGGGAGGCGGTAGAAGCAGTGAAGCTAATCAAATATTTTTTTCTAGTATTAGTTATAATACTAATTAAGTATTTATTACAAAATATGAGCTCAATAAATGTTATATGTTCTGAGAAAATCGTCTTAGAGCATTTCATGAAAAAGTGTAGTTTGTATGGGAGGGGGTGGAAGGAGAGGGAGGACGCAAGTAATTTTTTTACTGTAGATTACGATTATTATAGAAGTAATACTTCCCAAAATTCAGATTAATAGCTTTTATACTTTTCGAGCAAATCCGTTTATTGTCAAATTGCGCAATTATGTTATTTTGTATGGGAGGGGGTAGAAGGGGTGAAGCTAATCGTCTAATTTTTTTTGGCCTTACTAACAATTTTATTTCAGCTCGCTAAATTTTATACGCACTAAGTAAATTGGCTTAGAGTAATTCATGACAAGTACAGTTTGTATGGGAGGTGGTAGAAGGAGGGGGAGGACACGCATAATTTTTTACGATAGGTTGATATTATTATAAAAGTAACTTATTCAAAATTTCAGACCAATAGCTTTTATACTTTTTGAGCAAATCCGTTTATTGTCAAATTGCGCAATTGTGTCATTTTGTATGAGAGGGGGTAGAAGGGGTGGAGCGATTTGGCCCGTTCACGAACTGGACCTTACTTTTTTTGTCAAAAACGACGTGTACAAAATTTGAGCTTTCTAGTTCAACGCGTTCTCAAGCTAGAGCGCGCACAGACGGACGGACGGACGGACATCCGGTTTTGAGATTTTTGAGTGATAATATTATCTTCTGTATAATTCATTTTTTTCTCCGAGCCTTATTTGTTGGCGTTACAAACTTTAGAGCAAACTTATGATACTCTCAGATTTCATCTAGAGTATAAAAATGGCTTTACATTCGACGCAGGGCGATAGGACAACAGCTCCGGCACAAAAAAAAAAATAACTGAATTATGATTGGGAGGATTTTGGTGATTTTGAATCTGGTTATCAACATCCTAATCATATTGCTTTGCAACAATTTTAAAGTCCATAGCTCTTATATGTTCGAAGGAGAAATACTTTTCTTGAATTTCCAATACAAAATTTGTATGGGAGGTGGTAGAAGGAGTGAAGCGAAGTTCATACTTTTTAGCGTTTCTTGTAATTATTAAGGGACAAATTCTGGCAAAATTTGAAGTTTGTACTTTTCTAGTTTCAATGAAAATCGATTAAATGCATTTACCAAAATTAGGCATTTGTATGGGAAGGGATAGAAAAAGTATTCGAATCAAAGCCAAGTTTTTCGACATCAATGATAGTAATAATTTCATTATTTTTCTCAAAATTCACAGTTGATAGCTTTGACGTTTTTGAAGAAAAATAATTTAATTGAAATTCCGAAATTTCGTGAAATTTGTATGGGAGGGGGTAGAAAGAGTGAGGTGAAGTTGATAGTTTCTCCAAAATGGATTGCATTTGCAATAAAATTAATTATGATAAAAATTGGTTCATTTAGCTTTGCTAGTTGCCATGGAAACCGAATAAATGCATTTTTGAAAACTGTGCAATTGTATGGGAGGAGGTAGAAGGAGTAAGGGGATCAGATCAATATTTTTTTACGTTAATGATATTCAAATCATTATACTATGACCATTTTTTTTACCGAACATAACTTAGGGGGTCACCCTATAATGCTATGCACAGTTATGTCAGTACAGGTATTGGAAAAAAAACAATTAAAAATTATTAAACACAGGCTAACATAAATGGAGAGAGACAAAAGTGACGGTGGACATTGCCCTTGAAGCACTGGAGGTTGTACCTGTTGGGAAACACTTTGGCTGATAATGTGTTCCAGGCTCTTGACGTACGAGAAATGAATGCCTGCTTAAATTTTACTGTACGAGAAGGCAATAGTTTAACGATGTAATCTTGCGCGAGTTCAGTATCCCGGGGAAAAGTATGGAGTGGAGGGATGAGTACGCTTAGTTCCGCACTGCATTTACCATGGAAGTAACGATAGTAAATGCTGATTACTCTGACATTTCTGCGATGCTCGAGAGAATCTATAGAAGACGTGATGGTCTCGTCTCCAATCAGTCGGAACTCATGTTTTTGAATACGATCGAGCAACGCGAGGTGTGTTTTGGGTGCCCCAGCCCAAACATGCGAGTTGAATTCTAAACGTGGTCTAATATAAGCCTTATAGATGGTTGCAAGGTCGGTCAGCGTGAAATATTTTTTGCACTTTCGAAGAACACCTAGACGTTTAGAGGCGTCGAGGGCAACATCAAAAATGTGCTGTGCCCCTCTCCTGCCCCATTCCAGGATCAAATTGAGAGCTGAGTTCCCTGCGATTGGAAGCAATAGAGTGCTTGTTTGATTCCGCAGCAGAGTTAAATTCATAGGTGTTATCTAAAGTACTGTCATCTGCAAAACTATGGATTGGATTGAGAGTAGATGACAGAAGGTCATTGATGAAAACTAAGTAAAGAATTGGAGATAAAATAGATCCTTGAGGGACGCCGGAATCTATTGGGAAGGAGGAAGAAGTATCTAGTCATCTAGTATTACTCGTATAGTGCATTCAGACAGAAAACTCTCAATCCATTGAACAGGGGTAGCATTAATACCTATGGCCCTAAGCTTAACTATCAGGCATTCGTGCCAAACTCTGTCAAAATCTTTTGCAATGTCAAGTGCAAGAACTTGACAAAGAGTGGAGGAGTGTGGCCCGTTCACGAACTTAAAGTTAAATTTTTGCTTTCGAGTTTTACAAAAAAAAATTTAAAAACGGCATGGGACACTTGGAAATGTTTTCTTGTAAGTTAATGGCGATTCTAGGGTAGGACTAATACCAATTATTTAACACTTAAATCCGATTACGATCAATAACTGCATTACACATAATCAATAGTTCATTCATTTATTCACGCAAGTTTGGGTTTAAATGTAAGGAGTAGGGGGGTTGGGTAATATGATGGGTGGATGTTAATACTAATTCTCTTTATTTATCATTATTACTATTAGGGGAACGCGTGAGAGCACTGCGACCTTCTTGGCCTATTGTGCGTTTATAGCCCCTTCACCCTATCATAACTCAATAGCTTTAGCTAATTTGAGAATCTTTGAGGGAGCCGTATTGGCTAGTTCCTCCGTAGAAAGGAAAAATTTTCATTATTGAATGGATGTTAATACTAATTCTCTTTATATCGTAGAATGTTAGAAATTGAAAAGAATTTCTGTGAAATTCCGTTTTGTTCATTCACGAAACCAAACATTTGTATGGTAGGAGGTAGAGGAGGTGAGAGAATCTTAAAATTTCAAGTTCGTAGCTTTTGGTTATTTGTTGATTTATTGAAATTGTTCGAAATCGTACTTTTGCACGGGAGGGGGTAGAAGGGCAGAGGGGATCTTAATGGTTTTGACGCAACTTTATTTTAAATATCTTACAAAAAATTTGTGGAAATTTTCAAGTTGGTAGCTTTTAGTGGTTTGGTGATAATGAATTTCTTGAAAATGGTCGAAAAAAAAACTTTTGTATGGGAGGTAGAAGTTTTGAAGGTAATCAACCAGTTAATATTTTAAGCTTTTATGCATTTTGCAAAGTTTCAGGTTTCTTGCCAGGGTAGGTTAAAATTTCAGTGTAGCAATTTTTTTTCTGTGTTGATCACAATATTATATTAGAATAATAAATAATTTTTTTATTAGAATAACAAATAATAAATTTATGGTATTTCCTCGAGCTAAAATTTTTTTTTTTTAATTATACACGATAACTATGTTCTTGATATTATTTTCAAAAATGCGCCGGAGGATGCCAAACTATGTTATTTTTGTTACGGCAAAGTTTTGCGAAATTAAAGAAAACTAAAATTATTATACCTTCGGTGTGTGTAGCCTAGTGGATAGCGTATTGGTGTACAATCAAATCATGTTAAGGAACCTGAAGGTCAGAAAGCCTGATTTGGGATTTTGCACCATTGGAGATGAAGAAAAATTATTTTGGAACTATTAAGTCAAAGTAGCGAAAGGTGAATCTTTTTTTGTTTTCTAAGATTTATTTAAAAATTAGAAAATAACGATTAAAAAACATAACAGAATTCTGATACTCTAGATGAGATGGAAATGACTTTAATATACCGGAAAATATGTCATCTCAAATTTACTTTTGCATGGGAGGTGGTAGAAGTAGAGGGGGAGGTTTGTATTTTTCGTATATGACACCGAACATGGTATGCATAATGTTTTTTGCTGAATTTAAAGCTTTTAGTTTTCATTATTTTTAAAGAAATTGGTCATAGTTTTCCAGAAATGTATGGGAGGTGGCAGAGGAAGTGGAATGTTTAAGATGATTTTGAAACTGCTTATCCTCCTTATCACCATGCTTTGATTCAATTTCAAAGTCTATAGCTTTCATATACTTGAAGGAGTTGAAGGAGAAATGCTTTTCTTGAATTTATAATACAGATATTTGTATGGGAGATGGTAGAAGGAGTGAAGTGGAGCTGATAATTTTTTCTAACACTTATTTCAATTATTAAGAAACAAATTCTGGCAAAATTTGAAGTTTGTACTTTTTCTAGTTTGAATGGAAATCGATAAAATGCATTTATCAAAAATTATGCATGTACTATTAATATTTCTATTTGTATACTTTATACAAAATATCAAGTTGATAGCTTTGATAGTTTCGAAGAAAAATAATTTAATTTAAATTTCAAAATTTCGTGAAATTTGTATGGGGGGGAGGGGGTAGAAGGAGTGAGGTGAAGTTAATCATTATTTTTAAAATAAATTGCAATTACAGTAAAATTAATTCTGACAAAATTTTGTCTTTTCAGCTTTACTAGTTTCAATGAAAATCGAAAATATGTATTTTTCAAAATTGTCCATTTGTATGGGAGGGGGTAGAAGGAGTAAAGGGATCGGGTCAATATTCCGTGATATTAATGAGATCTATATCGTAATACTTTGACGTAAATTTCAAGTCGATAGCTTAAATAGTTTCAAAGAAAAATCAATTTCTAATTATTTCGAAATTTCATGAAATTAGTATGGGAGGGGGTAGAAGGAGTGGGGGATGTAGCTCATTCACGAACCTAAAGTTACTTTTTGCTAAAAATGACACACAAAATTTTTTAGCACTATAGCTCAAAGCTTTCGAGAGTTATGCTGTAGATAGACGGACAGACTGCAACTCGGAATCGAGGTTTTTGAGCGACAACAAATATTTCTGTACCCTTGGCGGCTCTGTGCGAGCGTTATTTCTTAGCGTTACAAACGATAAGGCAAACACAATATACTCTCAGATTTCATCTAGAGCATAAAAATTCACGATGAAGTTCTCTTTTAGTCTGTGGCGATGGAGCAGTATGTACCTGGGCCCGCTCTGCTAGTATGCCGCAAGCAAGATAATTTTGGACCAGCCATGGATAGAAGCTAGGGTGTAGAGTAGTGGGTAAGGTGTTGGTCTTGTAATGCGAAGGTCGTGAGTTTAAATCCCGGTCGACGCAATATATAATTCCAGCACATTGCCTGATTGGATATACCTTGGTCAGCTCAATCTACGAAAATTAAAAAAAAAATTCGTAGATAGAGGGTTGTGCGAAGGGCTAACAACTCCTCCACAATAAGTAATGAAAAGTGTTAAGGAACCTGAATATCAGGAGGCCAACGTCCGATTTGGCCTGTAGCGCCATTGTAGAAGATGGATAGAAGGAATCGAATCTCTCGAGTTTAATGGTACACGGTGTTTTTTACAGGTGGATAGCTTTAAATAAAAATCAAATACAGAAAACTGTTTTCGATATCCATAAAATTAGCTTTGTTTGAAAGATAATTTTATGGCATTAATGATTGAATATAATTTCGGGCATATAGCCGTCGCGGCTGACGAGTACATGACGTAATCTGGAAGTCCAATTTACATACACTCTTCGTAGTAAATAAGGCCTACGCGTTATTGCCGTATCGAATGTTGGCTATCAAGTGCTCAATAGTTTCTGGTTTATCGGCGTAGACATGGGACTTTAGATATCACGAGAGACAAAAATCTCATAGCGTCAAATCACACGAACGAGGTGGTTAGTTAACAGGTTCATTTCGTGAAATTAATCGATCATGAAATGTTTCTTTCAGTAAATTAATTGTATGCCGCTCTGTGTGACATGTGGCGCCGTCCTGTTGAAACCACATGTCTGTACCAATAATGCCTTCTAATTGAAAAAGTTAGTAATCGTGTCTCTGTACCGCTCACCGTTGACTGTAATGTTCCGACCATCATCATTTTTGAAGACATATGGACCAATGATGCCACCGGCCCATAAAGTCCACCAAACCGTGGCTTTTTCTGGATGCAATGGTGTTTCGGCAATGGATTGTAGATTGTGGCAATTCTGCTTATTGACATAGTCATTTAGTCAAAATGTGCTCCATTACTGATCAAAATTTTCAAATGAAATTGTGTATAATAGCAATTTGCAAACATGGTTTCGGCTTGAGTCTATTCATGATAAATTGCCAAACTAAACTAAGCCCAAGACAACCAGGAACTGTCAAATTAGCTGTCACATAGTACAGCGCTGCTTATTTAAATTTCCCCGCCTCTAAAAAAACACCCTTTATAAGAAAATCTAACTTTGGTTAGTTGATAGTATGCCATACTACCATACTACCATATATGTATATCAAAACTAATAGAAAAAGCATGAAAAAAAAACATTGTAGTTAGAATTGAATCAACACATTTTTTTTGTAGAATTTAGCAATTATCATTGGTCTAACAAACCAATATCAACGATATTAATATTGACAAGAGATACATAGCAGCCATTTATTGCAATGTGATTTGACTGTCCAGTTCTTAAAGAAAATGTTTTCTGGGTCATATACGCTGCTCGATGTCAAAGTTAGATTTATATAATATTATATAATAATTTTCAATTAAGAGTTCTTAAAGGCAAAGAAAAATTAACTAGATCACGTTCAAGGTTAAAAACGCTTAACTTGTTTTTTAAGTTTTAAAAATTTATTTTGAACGTGATTCTTATTTACGAGTATATTTCATTATTAAAATGCAATCGCATTGGCTTCTAAAAATTTTAATGGTACCCTAAACGCCATACACTCGTAAGATTGCTACAATATTCGTGTACGAAATAGTAACAACCATTGTGCACACGCGTTGCTTATTCACTTTCACCTCTTGCACGCGATAAAATCCCGATTTTATTCAAGATTTAGCCCATATATGCAAAGTAGGCGTACTTGATGTCTTTTATGTCGGCGGAATGTAGCGCCAGCAAAATGCCGCGCTTTCGATATTCCGGTAGTCACACAGCGCCAAAGCTTCAGGTACCTCTAAGAAGTCTTGAATAATTGCATAACGCGCAGGTATGATTTAAGAAATAACATCACCGGTCAATTACCTTCTCGGGTTTGAATTTACTCGTAATTTGAGAAGGCGCCGATTTATCGATGTCATAACCGAAGTAATTGGACAATTAGAAACAAGACTACCTTAGACGTTAAACTGAAAACTGGTTTAAGAAGCTTATTACGTGGTTATAAAAGCATAAACACAAATCTTTTTTTTTAAGTCATTAATAGCTTTTAATTTCAAGAAAACAGAAACTTCTGCACAAAATTATCACTAAAATAACACATTTATTTTTATATCCTTATAGCCTAACTATCACATTGAAAAAATTGCACGATTATCCAAACAGAAGTGAGTTGCAGACAAAACGCATGAATCGCAGTCCTCCAGTTTGAATAGAATCAAGTCGAACAGTCACGACTTATGAGATCCTTGAGGTTGGCACTCAAGGAAGCGCATAAACATAACGCTGCCTGGAATTGTTATTTTGCTCTTCTTCGTAGATGTCGTCCTCTTGCGAGTCCTCCTGCGAATACTCCAGATCATCGGTAATGGCTGTAGCGATTTTTATAACGACTACTTCGAAGGCACAGAACATGAAAAGGACCATGAAAACGGCCAGGTTGGTATGGTTTCCCGCATAAGTGAGCCTTTGCAAATCTGCTGGCTGCTCCATCAGCAGAACCGACACGAGTGTTAACATTTGATTGCGTATTATTTTTTAACTTTTTTTTTTTTTATTTCACTTATATAGATAAAGATAGTATCTATATTTGTTTAGACATTTTCACGACACTTTAGATAATTTTTATTATAACACTTTGAAAAAAAAGAAGATATACACAGAGGATTATGTTTTATAAGCCCGGTTTTCACCTGTGTCTTACTCGTGTGTTAACGCGAATCAAACTGCCCACAACGCCTGACTTGATGGAGTAATTGACTGGCTTACCACCTTTGTGGCTTGATCAGTATGCCGCGTGCGGTAAACATTAAATTTAGCATTTTTCATTTGTCGATTTTAAGATACAGTCGCGGGTCCATATCGTTGGCCGCAGTTTTCTTTAGTCTTCTAGCTTTGTATGATTGTAGGGTATTTTCTAGAAATGTTTACAGCTTGAAATAGAATACGAAACAAAATCGTATATTGAGAATTACTGTTGTAAAACTGGGAAACAAACTTTATTGGAAGGTATGTGGTAAATGGATAAAAACTGTACAAAATTATTTATATCTCAAATGGTATACTCAAAACCTCGATTCCAAGTGATTGTCCGTTTGTCCGCCTGTTTACAACATAACTCTCCAACGCGTAATTTTTAACAAAAATGTAACTTTAAGGTCACGAACGGGCCACATCGCTCCACTGCTTTTACCCCCTCGCTTACAAATTCATGAAATTCGTAAATATAAAGAAATTGATTTTTCTCCGAAATTATTTCAGCTATCGAAAATAATTAGGTCATAGTATTGATGTTCTAATGCCAAAAAATATTGATCCGATCCCTTTACATCAAAATCGATGGCCAAGCCCAACATCCATGGCTCGAATATCATTCTCCGTATTTGGTGGGACCAGCTCGGCGTGGTCTATTAAGAGTGGCAATAGCTGCTCAAAACAACCGGGTGAAACTATCACAAGTGATTACTACAAAAAACAACTAATGCGATAGAGCCGAGCATTAAAGGAGAAACGGCCGCAATACGAGGAGAGGCATGACAAAGTGATTTTGCTGCACGTCAACGCTCGGCCACATGTTACTCCCGTTGTGAAAACGTACCTGGAAACACGGAAATCAGACGTCCTACCCCTCCTGCCGTATTCTCCAGCCATTGCCCCTTGCGACTACCACCTATTTCGATCGATGACGCATGGCCTGATTGAGCAGCACTTACATTCTTACGAAGAAGCCCAAAATCGATTCGTGGATCGGCTCAAGATAAGAGCAGTTCTTTCGACGCGTATGCTGCCAGAAAGATGGGAAAAGTTGTGGCTAGCGATTTGCATTTTTTGGAATAATAAATATTTAATAATTTTTGTACATTAAAGGCTGGAGTTTTGAAAAAAAACGACGTTTTTCAATTTGTGCTTCCAATATAATATTATACCTAGTCCTGCCATAAGTTCTGTCACATAATTTCTCACATTGGCAACAACTTTATTTTATGAGTGACATTTCAATATCGGCCAGTTTTATAAACGTCATAATGTTGTTGACAGTTGATGGTCATTTAAAGTGTGTTCGTTAACGTGTGAAGATGGAATGGGGTGTAATAGAAAACCGAACTGCAGTGATTGCACTACATAAGTGTGGAAAATCAGCGAGTGAAATTTTCAAGTTGTTGTGCCCGTTAAAAATAACGCAAAGATTTGTGTATCGTGCGATCCAGAGATATAACGCGATCCAGACTATTGAAGATCGACCTCGTTCTGGACGTCCGCGTGATGTACGTTCTTCTGCTGCCATCAAAGCGGTCGAGAGTCGAATTCGTCGAAATCCGCTTCGTAAACAACGAATCATGGCTCGAGAGATGAACATCTCCACCCGAAGTATGTCTCGCATCATAAAATCTGACATCGGGATGAGTGCCTTTCGACGATCAACGGGACATTTGCTGACTGAGCAGTTGAAGCAAATTAGGAGCACCAGATCGAAAGAGCTCCTTCGGCGGTACGGCAACAACAAACATCGAGAAATTTTGTTTACCGATGAAAAAATTTTTACGGTGGTGGAACATTTCAACCGCCAAAATGATAAGGTGTATGCCCACAGCTCCATAGAAGCCCGAGAAGTTGCCACTAGGGTACAGCGAGGACATCATCCAGCATCAGTCATGGTATGGTGGGGTGTCAGCTACGAAGGGGTCACCGAGCTTCATTTTTGCGAAAAAGGCGTAAAAACTGCAGCGAAAAATTATCAAACGGACATCCTGGAGGGATGTGTGAAGCCGCTGAACTCTACGCTATTCAACAATCGACATTGGGTTTTCCAGCAAGATTCTGCGCCAGCCCACAAAGCTCGAACCACACAAGCGTGGTTGGAATCCAATATTCCACAGTTTATAAGGGCGACGGAATGGCCTTCTGGGAGCCCAGATTTGAATCCCCTGGACTACAAACTGTGGGCGGAGTTAGAGTCCATGGTGTGCACGAGACGACACCCAAATATCGAGAACCTTAAGCGATCTTTGACAGAAGCAGTAGCTAATTATCCGCTAGAAACAGTGCGTACTGCTATCGATGACTGGCCCAACAGATTAAAGAGCTGTGTTAAGGCTAAAGGCGGCCACTTTGAATAATTTGTTGCTTATTTTACTTCCATTAGTATGCCAAAATAAAATATATTTTCCTTTGTCAAAAACTCTTTTTCATTTATACAAAAATTGCCCATATACGTGTGACAGAACTTATGGCACGACTAGGTATATGTATATAATAGATATCGCACAATTTGGTTTTGATTCGAATACTCCTTGTACCGCTTCTACTTCTACAATGGCACTACAGCCCAATTCGAACCTTGGCCTCCTGACATTTAGGTTCCTTAACATTTTTCATTACTTATTTTGGATAGGTTGTTAGCCCTTCGCACAACCCTCTTTCTAAGAATTTTTCATTTTCGCAGAATGAGGTGACTAAGCTATATCCAAGCAGGCAATGTGTTGGAATTATATGTATATTGCGCCGACCGGGATTTGAACTCACGACTTTCGCATTACAAGACCAACACGCTACCCACTAGGCTTAGCAAAATAACTCAATTTCCCAAATTGACAACCAATTTACTCACTACGTATGAAACTTATCGAGCTGAAATTCAGCACTAAATATTCATTTAAAATTATTAGTAAAACGAAAAAAAAATTAAACGATTATCTTCACCTCTTCTACTCCCTTCCATACAAAATGAAGCAATTTGACAATAAACAGATTTTCTTGAAAAGTATAAAAGACATTGATCTGAAATTTGGAATATATTACTTTTATGATGATTCAATCTACGGTTTAAAAATTATTCGAGTCGTCCCACTCCTTTCACCACATCCCATTCAAACTGCACTTTTTCATTTACTCAGTACGTATAAAATTTATCGAGCTGAAATTAGTCACTAAATATTTATTTAGAATTATTGACCAACGAAAAATTTGGCGATTAGCTTCACTCCTTCTGTCCCTCCTTACAAATAGTTGGTTTTCCCAAAAACTAAATGTTACTGATATGCAATTTAAAACCTGTCAAAAGCAGTTATTTCTGAAAAAGGCATTAAGAACTCGCTCTTCCCTCTACCACCTCCCATACAAACTGCATAATTTCACTAAATCCAATACTTAGTGTATTTCTCAGTACCTATCAAATTTTTGAACCCTAAATTTTGTATAAAACATTTTGATAGCAACTCTAGCATGATGTTAACAAATTACTGAAATGCCATTACCCCTTCTTCCTTTGTACATACAACATTTTTTAAAATAAAAAAAAAATTCTCTTCAATCTAGAGTATCGCATGATTGGGTGTTACACCCAATCGTAGTCCTGTTATGTTTTTTTAAGAAAATGCTGAAATTTTCGTCTAAACAATGCGAAATAAATATGTAGTGCAAATCTATTACAGACACTAAGGGCCATCTAATTGTAACAGAGATAAAAATTTAAGTTCATTGTAAACGAACTATTCAAGATCGAAATTCTAAATTTAAGACAGCTGCAAACATAACATAGTTCTATTTTTATATTCTTAAAAAAGTTGTCCGAAGATTTCTCATCCGTATGCTTTTGCCTTCAGAAATTCATTAGTACAATACATACGGACCGTAATAAATGTCTTTAGATAATAATGATGCTAAAATTATTAATCTTGATGTTGCTCGATTGCCTTAGGCATTACAAAAAATCGTATTAACTAATTTGAAATAGTATGCATTTGCCCCAAAGATATTAAAAGAAACTAGCGACTAAAAAGAAAAATATTTGCAAAATAAGAAAATAAGACCGACATTGAATTTAAGGAAATCAATTAATTGCGTTTTAAAGCATAAGCAACGGTGGTTTTAAAGCTACGCGAACTCATCGAGATTGGCTATTCCGGAATTCTCGATGGATAACATTTGGACGAGTGTGGTGATTTGAAATACAACTTAGAATCCGTTAAGTCGTTTCCAAAATTTTTTAAGAGGCTTAATAAATATTTTCACAGTGCATTTCGAATTAAATTAGTTATATCACCACTTCTATGAGTTACACAAGTTTCCCATACAATAGCCTTAGCACATAGTAAATTATCCTTTCAACACCAAACTAAAATGTTTGTGTGAAAAGAAATAGTTCTGAGCACTGTTTCAAATTCAGAGTTCACACGATAAAGCTCTTTCACATTAACGATCAACTCCATATATAACTAAAATAGTGTCTATGGTAAGTGCCAGATGTACGAGGACCCAATTTAGTGGTCTCTCAGGAAAAAATCCAATAAAACATATGGCAATTTTATTTTTATTTTATTGACTATAAAGCTAACAATTAAAGTATAACCTTTTATAAGCTAATATCATTAAATTAAAAATATATATATAAATGAAGAAGAGGTTAAAAAACTAAATAATAATAATATAAACATATTGAAATAATAATACTAAGTTAATAAGAAAATAACAAATAAATTCAGGGAATAGTCATACTTAACATGCCAAGGAAAAAGAAATTCAAATATAAATATAATATAAAGAAAAATTAAATTAAAATATAAAGAAAAATTAAACAATGAGCACAACTGAAAAGTGGTAAGATGGTGAATTACAAAAGACGGAGAAGATTAATTACCCCTCCCAACACTGAGTGTTTGCGAGAAAATATTTAAATATAAATTTAAATATTTAAATCCTAGGTTCGTAAGACAAAATGTTCGTATTTTATGAATTACCGAAGGAGTACGGTCTTAGAATAAAAACGTTATTGAAAATAAAAAATATTTTTTTTTCCAATTTGATAACATTGCAGAATCATCGATTCTGGATTCACTTTAATTGTGAATCAGCTAATTAATAACAGATTTTCGAATTTTAAACTGTTATGTCTTATTTATCTTGACAGTTCGATCTCTACTGAGACATATATCAAACTGACATGATCAGATTGATACGAGCACCAAGTTGAAGAGCATGGAGGCGAGATCATCTCCTTGTTTGAGATCTGACTACATTTTCTTTGAGTCAACTCGTTTTGGATTGTTACTTGGCACTCATTGTTACCCATCGTGGCTTTTATTAACCGAACTAGTTTCTATGGGACACCTAGTTCATTGTTATTCTGTACAAAGCATTACGGTCGACACTATCGTATGCTTGACAAAAATCGACGAACAGTTGGTGCACATTAATATCATATTCCCAGCATTTAGCTAGCATCTGTTTCACTGAGAATAACTGGTCCGTAGTTGGTCGTCCGGGTCTGAAGGCACTTGGTATTGTCCGATGATGTTGTTAGCATATTCACTAAGTCTTCGTTCAACAATTTTCTAAAAATACACTTACTAATATCTCCACCACGAATGCAGATAGGAAGTTGGAAATCAGTAGAAATATAGAGAAAGTTGTGGGACAAACTTTAAAAATAATTTAATTTTTTTTATCCATTGGCATCCGAAAAGGGGGGAGGGGCTAAAAAAAAATTGTCGGCCGAATGGTTTTTTTTTTAAATGATTATATCTTCCAAATTACTTATTGTAAAGTTAATAGTTAATATTTTGGAAACATTAAGAAGGCATATAGCTCTACCGGAATCAGCTTAGAGAATGGCTAATTGTAATTGTAAGGGGGAGGGTCAGAGGGGGTGCAAAGAAAAACACTTCAAAATGAATATCTCAACTATCTCTTAAGCTATGTAATTGAAACTTAAAACATATATTAAGCTATACTAAGAAAATACGAAAAAAATATAATATTTTGAAATAATAGTAGTGGGGGGAAATGGAGAGTATTTCAAAAATGG
The DNA here is from genome assembly GCA_963669355.1 of Chorisops tibialis. Lineage (NCBI taxonomy): Eukaryota > Metazoa > Arthropoda > Insecta > Diptera > Stratiomyidae > Chorisops > Chorisops tibialis. Next base: position 82,027,655 of record OY770262.1, on the reverse strand, counting down.
CGCACTTTTAAAAATTACAAATCGTTATATCTCAAAACAAAGTACAGATATCAAATTGAAAATTTGTCAAATTACAGAACTACATAGTCGTTAATTTTGGTAAAAATTTTAAGTTAGGGGTGTGAGGGGAGGAACTCCGCCATAGACGGTCCCAAGCCCGAGTTGAGAAAGGAGGAGGGAACATGGAGTTAACCTGAATGGCCAGTAACACCAGTGCGTCTCAGGAAGTAGGCAAAAAGTATGACATAGTTGGACTTGCAGCATAGCTGTGAGAACTCCAGCATGTCATATTTAGCTCAAAACTCCCACCCTTTTCCTACTAGGGTGTAATAAATAAGTAGGACCGGTCCTCCAGGTCGGGGGTTGGGCGAGGCGCCGACAACGCATCACCGGAAAAAGAACACTGTCCAGAAACCTGAAGAACAGCCTCGGAAAGGATGGACTCAACGGCAACGACCCCGCAAACGAAAAATGGACTACTCTATTGGATCTTGGAATGTTCGATCCTTATTTAGGACAGGAGCTCTGAAAGAGTTTCTCGAAGAAGTGGCAAAACACAACATCAACATAACTGCCATCCAAGAAACGAAATGGCTCGGTAACGAAATCATGGACATGAGATCACACACAATCTATCCAAGTGAAAAATTGTCGGGAAGCAGAGAGTTTGGAGTCGCTTTTGTCGTTGACAAAAAATTTAAACAGCAGGTCACGAGCTTCAGACCAGTAAGTGAAAGATTGTGTGCAATCCGAATAAAGACTAAATTCTTCAACACTTGGTTGATCAACGTTCACGCACCAACAGAAGACAAGGACGATATAACTAAAGACGAATTTTATGCCACCCTAGAGACAACCTATGACTCACTGCCCTCGAATGACCTAAAAATTGTCTTAGGTGATTTTAATGCAAAAGTCGGAAAGGAGGAGGCTCATAGAGGAACAACAGGAGGGCACAGTCTCCATGACATAACCAACGACAATGGCCAACGTCTTATTGATTTCGCAAGCAGCAAAAATATCATAGTAAGCTCTACGTGCTTCCCACATCGCGATATTCATAAACGAACGTGGGCATCACCAGATGGTCACACCTTCAACCAAATAGACCACGTTCTAATTGAGAAAAGGGCTGCTTCCAGCATACTTGATGTACGAACTCTCCGCGGTGCGAATTGTGACTCTGACCACTATCTAGTCAGAGCTAAGTATCGATGCAAAATAGCTTGTCGTGGATATTCGAAAACGAGTAGAGCTCGCAAATTCAATGTCGACAAGCTTAACGACGAAACGGTGGCGCAGGCTTACATGTTAGCATGTAATAAACACCTGACACCAATATATGAAGATATCAAAAATATGCCAGTGGAGAATGCGTGGATAAAAATACGAGACGGCATCAAATCCTCCGCGGAAGAGGTATTAGGGTATCAAGCACGGCGAAAAAATAATGATTGGTTCGACCAAGAATGTCGCGACGCAATAGATAGAAAGAACGAAGCTTACAAAATTTTTACTGAACGACCAACACGAGCCAAAAAAGAAAGATATGACGAGCTTAGGCGATATGCGAAAAAGACCTGCAGACGAAAACAAAGGAAGTACCATAATGACAAGATACAAAAAATGGACGACGACATGAGAAAAAATAAAACGCGGGACGCATACGCCATAGTAATAGATTTAAAAAAGGGATATAAACCAAAAACCAGTCTCTGCAAAGACGCAGAGGGCAATATCATCAGCGACACAGGAGATGGGCTTCATACTTTGAACATCTTTTGAATCCCATCCCAGTAGCACCGATAACGACAAACAACATTTCAATTGAAGCCTCAACTGACGAACATGAACCATCATCGACACCACCCACGCTTGCTGAAATCAAAGCAGCCCTATGTGACCAAAAACGAAACAAAGCGCCAGGAATTGACGAAATACCAGTTGAACTTCTGAAAAACGGTGGAAACTGTGTCGCTGAAATACTATACAACATGATATGCAAAATTTGGACAGAGGAAATCATACTCGACGACTGGCGAAAAAGCATTATATGTCCAATTTACAAGAAAGGAGACAAACTCTGCTGTGAGAACTACAGAGGTATATCATTGTTGTGTACGTCCTATAAAATACTGACAAAAATAATTGAACGTCGTATTAAGCCCTATACTAATCAAATAATTGGCGAATACCAAGGAGGATTCAGAACCGGACGATCTACAACAGACCAGATATTCTCGGTGAAACAGGTGCTTGAGAAATGCTGGGAATATAACACAGACGTGCACCAAATATTCGTAGATTTTAAACAAGCATACGACAGTATCGACAGGAGCGTACTGTACCAAATCATGCTTGACTTTGGAATTCCTCCAAAACTAGTCCGACTAACAAGACTCACAATGACGAACACTGAATCCCAAGTGAGAATACAAACCGATTCCACAACCAGCTTTCGAACGGAATGTGGTTTAAAGCAGGGAGATGGTCTAGCTCCTATGCTTTTCAACTTGGCACTAGAGTATGTCGTCCGAAAAATCCCAGTCGACACCAACGGGACACTACTATTCAAGTCCACCCAACTAGTAGCATACGCTGACGACATTAACATTCTAGCAAGATCCTTCCCTAGTGCTAAGGAGGTATTTGTCAATCTTGACTCCGCCGCAAAAGAAGTCGGGTTGCGCATTAATGAAAGCAAAACAAAAGTAATGACGCAAACAAGAAGGAGAACGCCAATCAGACAAAACATAACAATTGCGGAATATAATTTGGAGAGTGTGGACAACTTCATATATCTTGGGGCTAATCTAGCAAAGGACGGTAATGAAACAGACGAAATCAAACGACGGATAATACTAGCAAATAAGACGTATTATTCGGTACTTCCAATAATGAAATCCAAGAAAGTGCACAGGAACAATAAGCTGCGGATTTATAAAACTGTTATACGACCTGTGCTCTGTTATGGCAGCGAGACGTGGACATTAACGCGAACTTCCGAAAAATCAGTTAACGCATTCGAAAGAAAGGTCCTCCGAAGAATTTTGGGACCTGTGAAGGAAGGAACGGAATGGCGAATAAGATACAACCATGAGTTGTATCAACTCTACGACGAGCCAGAAGCTTCAACGTTCATCAAGCTACGTAAACTGCATTGGGCTGGCCATGTAGAGCGAATGGAAGACAGAAGAATCCCCAAACGTGCTCTTAAAGGCAAAGCGAGTGGTAACCGGCCAGTAGGCAAACCACGCAAGCGATGGGAAGACTCGGTTGATGAAGACAGCAAAGCCATTTTAAAAGTTAGCAGCTGGAGGACGCGGTCTTTGGATCGAGACGATTGAAGGCGACGACTTCAGGAGGCCAGGGCCCGATTTGGGCTGTCGCGCCATTGATGATGATGATGGTGTGAGGGGAGGAAGGTGATAAGTAAAAATGTCGAAAATTTTGAGTGATTTTTTAGAGCTCTGCAGAAAGATACAAAGTTTAAATTTTGCATGTAGATACATCTATTTGATATACATAGAAAAATAGTAATAACTTGTTCCATAATTGTTATAAACCGACCCCCCTGTCTAACCCTGTCTAACGTGCACAAGGTGTTTCATGTGCATTGAAAAAACACATAAAGTGAAAATTTAAGAGTGAAATTTTAAGGTAGAAACTTGAAAATTTTGCGAAATGCATTTAAAAAATATATTAAATACACGAAATATTAACTGGTCGAAAACCTTTAAAAATTCTACCGCCTCCCATACAAAATTATTTTTTCGACCATTTTCAATAAATCAATTATCACCTAACAATTTAAAGGTATCAATTTAAAATTTTGCTTAAGAACTTTTAAAAATAGGTGAAACAAAATTTCGTCAAAAGTCTTTAAATCGCTCTTGCCGTTCTACTCTCTCCCACACAAAAGTATGATTTCAACCAATTTGATTAAATCAACTAATAACCAACAAATTAAAAGCTACGAACTTGGAATTTTGTAGAAGCACCTTGCAAGAGAAATAAAATAAAACTGCATCATAAATTTTATGATTCCCTTACCTGCTCTACCCCCTCCCAAACAAATGTTCTGTTTCATGAATGTAAAATACACCGAATTTTATGATAATTTTATGCAAATTCGTCTATGAAACACATTCTACACAGAGAATATTAGACGTAATTCAAGCAATCAATTAAAAAGCTATTGACCTCCACCCACCCTTACCCTCTTCTCCTCTCCTCATAAAAACCTAAACTTGCAGAAACGAATGAAATATTTCTAAATTGACAACAGCCTTGCTCAAGAACTTCCTTTCACTTAGTCTTCCCTAAGCACTCTAATCTGAATACTGACGTTCCACTCATCCGCAACTTGTCCCAAGAATAATAAAGTTTCGCCCGACTTGTTGGCAGTTTATTTCTTCAAGTTGTCGTCCAGTGACAAAATGTTAGCATTGTTCATTTTCCGCTGTTTTCGTCTGCATATGTTCTTGGCGTCTCGCCTAAGCCGCTGATAGTTATCCTCTCTAGCTCGTGTTTGTATTTCGATAATCAGTCGACAGGCTACGTTTTTCTTGGTTATGGCTTCTTGGCATCCCTCATCGAACGAGTCATTTCGTTTTCTCCGCTCCAAATGTCCTGAACTATCTTCAGCTACGTGCTGAATACTATTCTTAATGTTCCGCCACATTTGGTCAATACTTTCCTTCTGCCTGAGGTAATGCCTCAATATGTATATATTTTGCTTGTGGTCATATATTCCACTTTCGTTGTGTCGTCATTCAATCACTTAGGACACTCTTCCAAATGTTTTCCATCAAAAATTTCAGATGAGTCATAATTTAAAAATTCGACCAACTTTAGGACCACCGTGATTGTTATGAAACTAATTCTCTCAGTAATTGTCTCAATAAATACCTAAACGTCACGATTAATAAAGCAGAACAGTGTGGAATCCGGAAAACTTTCCTTCAATTGATTGATTTTTCGAAAATTCTTCAATTTATTTTGAATAACATTTTACGAAAATCTAAGAAAGCGAACGTACTTTACACCGAGAGCGAGAAACAGTCTCATCAGCTGGCTCTGACAACACTAACTAGAACACGTCATGGGGATGCATGGTAATACTTGGGTCGACGGCTACTATGGGAGTACTTAGAACATTTTACCATTTCTTCAGTTTTATTCCAGCCAGCTTAAGTATTTCCCTGACTTTAAATTTTAAAAATTTGAAATTGATCAAAACTTGATGGCTGCCTGCTTGATATTGTACACAGGCTTAATGTGGATAAGCTGGGACCCCTAAAAGATGGGAGTATACCACAATTCTACGCGAAAAGTCATCAACATTGCGTAGACATGAAATGCGCAGACTGGATGCCAAGTGGGAGGCAACCAAAAATATGCTGAAGGATCTGTGGGTAATGCGCAAAACGGTGAGAAATCCTGGATGTTGTGAGACACGTGAGACAAGTTTGGCGATCGGAAAAAATCCACATTGGCAATGATCGCGATGCCAACCAAAGAACTCCCAACTTCAGACGGAACTACCGTGATGATTATATAAGAAGACTGTAAGATGCGTTAAAAGAAGCGCCATTGAAGATCTGTCCAATAAGGCTGAATCAGTTGACGAACAGGAATTTCGCCACCAACAACCTGGTGAGAGATGTCAACGGAACTCTTCTTAAAATGAGTGAACACATGTTGCGGCGAAGGAAGCAATATCTCTATGATATTTTAAACATTTTGTCAGAGGAAGATATTCCAAAAACAGGAAAATTGCTAATTATCCAACCGCTATAATCCTCTATTAGGAACGAATCCTACGAAGATGCAAGGTGTCGCGTCTTGCATAGAGGAGAGCCGTTCGAGAGCTTCCCTGTGTAAACGCATCTTGAAAGCTGCATTGGAAGGTGGGGAAGAAGAGGGTATTCAGTGTGGACTGTTTAACAGCTTAAGTCACCTTGATCAAGCTGAGGACGTAAGTTTGCTTGCATATAATCGTTCGGACTTAGAGTCAAATGTTCGCTCGTTACATTCTAAATGCAAAGTTTGAGGCTTCCGTGGCGTAGTGGGCAGCATGCTTGCTTCACAGTCAATAGGCCGTGAGTTTTGTTCCCACTCCAGGCATTACGATTTTTTAAGCAGGATTTTTTCAGTTGCTACTGAAAAATGAAAAATTATTAGAAATAAAATGGGCAAACTATCTAAAAGTGAAACATGTATACGCAGTAAATATTTTTTGTTCGCTTTCTATCATTCAGATCCCCATAACATCAGCAAATAATTGTCGGTAGCAGCCAGTAGAACTGAGAAATATAACAATTTTTCCACTCATTACGGTCGTTCTTATTCCCCCTTTCCTACCTTCCAGATCCCATTTCTGTCTTCCATGTCGCTGTTTGTGCATTGCACATAAAGGCCGAAATCACCTTTAACACAAGTCATTCCGAAAAAAATGGCAGGACTGAAAATAAATGTCCGTAACACCAAGTACATCCAAAAGGGTTCGAACACTAACACACCGATTGTTCTTAACGGACAAGATGTGGAAGAGGTGCAAGATCTTTGTAACTTCCACAGTATTGAGGGTCGAATAAATAAACTACACCTTCGCTATGCTTTCTCCTTTCTGAAGGTTAAGAGAAATTTCTCATGGCACAAAGCTGCTTCAAATGTGTGTTGCTATATGGTTATGCTACATAAAAAGTAACCGTTCGACTTATCATGAAACAGCAAACATTCGTAAACAAGTGCCTCCAACATATTTTCTGGATATTTTCGCCAACGACGAACTTTGAAGAACAACTGGACAGACTAAAATAGGCACTGAAATTCAAAGGCGGAAGTGGCATTGGATCAGTCACGCTTTGAGTAAGCCAGAGCGAAATATCGCCAAACAAGCTCTGGATTAAAATCCTGAAGGAAGACCATGTAGCCCATGAAATCGAACAATTGAGCAGGAGAGGCCATAGAAGTAAACAAGTCCTGACGACAACGAAAGAGCGATGCTTAGGATCGCGCCAGGCAAATGTTTCTGCCCTATGCCTCAATAGGGCGTCTTAACAGGATATTGATTGATTGATATCAAAACTCAAAACTCAAAAAATATGAAATTTGATTTTTTTCCAGAATTCGCATTAAATACTATTAAATACTGCTATCTCTTCCCAAACAAATTTCTGTACTAGAGATTCAAGAAAAGCATTTCTCATTCGAACATGAGAGGTATCAACTTTAAGATTACAACAAAGCATGGTGATAGAGTGTTAATAAGCAGTTTTAAAACTATTAAAAACTTTCCACTTCCTCTGCCACCTCCCATACAAATTCCCCAATTCGAGCAAAGTAATATCCAATTTCCTTAAAATTTATGAAAGCTACAAACGCGATACCGAATACCGAATATAGTGTGCAAACTGAATACAATATTCGGTGCCATATAGAAGAATTATAAGCCATCCTTTCTATTTCTGTCACCTCCCACACAAAAGTTATAATTCTCTTTTCGAAAGATTTGAGATGACAATTTTTTCCGGTATATTAAGCTCTTTCACATTTTATCTAGAGTACCGACTTATTTTCATATTATTTTCAACAAATTACATCCACAAACCTGCTTATTTGTAAGCACACACGACATCGGCAGTTTTGCTTGTTAAACTAACTTACAAGTTTTTGGCGAAATATTTGCTGGGATGTGTGACTTTGAATTTTGTCGGGGTGAGATGAAAGTGTTAATGTATGTTATTCTAGAAAATTGAAGGTTATAATTGTTTTGAAAAAAAAAAAAAAATATTCGATAGTTTGTTTTGCGATACTTATTGCGAATTCAGTAATTGTGGTTCATTTGAAAACCTATAATAATGGCATAGGTAAATACAAGTTAATACATCTTTTGCCTATTTCTTGCCTTATTACTTTCAATATTTTTGCATTCCCGACTGCCTTCAAATAAGTGTCGTAAAATGGCTTAATTCTGTCGTAGGTGTCAAACGCATATTAGCAGCTTAGTGAAATCATTTTGCAAAATGTGTAAATATTTTTAATCTGATTATCTGTCCATTATTTTATCCATAGTAATGCTTTTGAAGAATAGTGACATTTTAATAAGTAGGCGAAGGTCATGTACTCACTTTGGACTCATTCTACCTTTTTGGTGTTGCTGTTTATACTCTAGATGAAATCTATTGTGTTTGCCTTACCGTCTGTAACGCTAAGAAATAATGCTCGCACAGAGCCGCCAAGGGTACAGAAATATTTGTTGTCGCTCAAAAACCTCGATTCCGAGTGACCGTCTGTCTACAGCATAGCTCTTGAAAGCTTTGAGCTATAGTGCTTAAAATTTGTGTGTGTCATTTTTAGCAAAAAAGTAACTTTAAGTTCGTGAATGGGCTACATCCCCCCACTTCTTCTATCCCCTCCCATACAAATTTCATGAAATTTCAAAATATTAAGAAATTGATTTTTCTTTGAAACTATTTAAGCTATCGACTAGGAGTTCCTTCCAGGCAGCAGTCATTAACACCAACGACGTGCTAGGCATTATATGTCGGTGAGGCCTCCGATCTACTCTTCATTGAGGAACATTCTGAGGGAACACCTCTTAGGTAATCCACCAGCTAAACCAAGCTTTTTGAAGTATGACTTCGAGTCAGGTTATCTTAGGATAACTTGTGCTGACCAAAACACTCTGGTCTTCCTTCAGGAGGCGGTTCCAAAGATGAACGAGCTCTTGAAGGACATCAAGCTACAGGTGGTGGAAGGTGCCGAGGCTCCTAGACTGACAAAAAAGTCTGTATGGATCCCGGGTATCATTGAAGGCCCTGAAATCCTATTGCAGGATATTAAGCTGCAAAATGATCTTTCCACGGAGATATGGAAGCTTTTCCATAGAGAACAAAAAGACAAGGGCCAACTTATTGTTCTCGGAATCGACCCAAGCTCCATGGAAAGGTTGTCTGTAGCGAAAGGTTTCGCGGATTGTGGACTCAACAAGGTCCACTTCAAACTACCGAAACCAAACGCAGCCAACCTCAGAAGCCGGCAAACTCAGAGTGGTTCAAGCCAATCTACATCACAGTAGAGCGGCGGCCGACACTCACCAACAACACCTCTTAAGAGGTTACTTGGATGTTGCACTTGTCCAGGAACCGTGGTTGAGTGGCTCTATCCACATTCTAGGATGGTGCAATAAAACTTTTACGGTCCTTCACGGACCCAAAACAGGTAAGCTACGGACATGTGTCGTTGCGAAAAAAAGCACTAAAATTAACTTTAATTCCGCAATTCAGCAGCCCAGACCAAACAACGACGCTTTGGGAGAGGTCACTTAACGGAACACCGCAGCCAGTTAAGCTCGTTTCATCATACCAGCCATACGACGCAAGGGTTGTTCCAACGACTGACCTGTGCCAGCTTGTCCAGTCCAACACAGGGGACTTGGTAATAGGTTGTGATGCCAATGCCCATCACACCTACTGGTTTAGCACAGACTGCAACGATCGCGGTAAGTCAATTCTAAAATTTCTTAGCATGAACAATCTAAATGTTATTAATGTTGGTAACAGTCCCACCTTCATAAATAGAGCAAGAAGCGAGGTTATCGACCTGAATCTTGCAACTAACTCTAAATCACTAACGGTCCACATTTAGGAAGTTTCGAAAGAACCATCCTTGTCAGACCACATGTGGATAAGATTTGAAATAATGGGATCAACAAAAAATAGCCGGTTTTACAGGAATCCAGCAAGAACGGATTGGGGTATATATCAGGAGCTAATAAGCCAAAGACTACCGGCAATAGTTCCTTACCCAATAAAAAAAAAAATTCCTTAGATAAAAGAGTGGGTATGTTAACAAATATACTAGCAAACTCATACAAGAGTTCCTGCCCTCAGAAGTCCGCCAAAGATAGTAAGAACACTGTCTGGTGGAATAACGATCTCGATATCTTGAAAAAACGAGCAAGGAAACTCTTTAATAAAGCTAACTCCAGAAAACTTGACACAGACTGGGACAAATACCAAGCAGCACTTACACTGTATAAAAAACAGTTAAGAGCCGTCAAACGAAATTCATGGAAGAGATTCTGCGAAGAAATCGATAACGTCAACGAAATTGCTAGGATAAAGAGGACCCTATTCAAAGACCAATGCATGCCTGAATTACTGGATAAAGGCAATGGTTCATGGACGGGGTCTAGCGGCGAGTCACTTGAACTTTTAATACAAACACATTTCCGTGGTTGCTTTGAGCGCCCACCACAAAGTTCATGTGTTGATCGCATTCCAGCTAACTCAGAACTAGTAGATACAGTCGTGATACCAGGAAACATAGGAATTACGTTCAGTTCCTTCAGACCTTACAAGTCACCAGAATGCGGATGAAGCAATAATTCAGTACCTGGTAGACATATATAAACCATGCATCAGTCTTTGTTACATACCGAAATTAAGCAAAAGGTTAAGGTAGTTTTCATACCTAAGCCAGGCAGAGCCTACCACAATATCCCAAAGGCTTTTCGACCCATCAGCCTGACTTCGTTTCTTCTTAAAGGCCTAGAAAGACTGGTGGACAGCTACCTGCGGGCAAATCTGAACCTCTCGGTTAGATGCCCCCACCAACACGCCTACCTGAAAGGTAGATCCACTGACACCACCTTGCATGTGACGGTAGCCGCCGTAGAGAAAGCTTTCCATCAAAAAGAGGTTGCACTCGGTGCCTTCCTAGACGTGGAAGGCGCGTTCAACCACGTCAACATCGATGCCATACTTGAGGCCTTGCGCAGCCATAGTGTGGAACCTCTCCTGATTGCATGGATAGCAAAGCTTCTTCGTTCACGGAAAATTGTAGCACGAATGGGTGACGAGACAAGAAAAGGCTCTATTCACAAAGGAACGCCACAGGGCGGTATAATATCGCCTCTCCTGTGGGTCCTAACAGTGAATGAACCCCTTTCCATCTTAAATCAGAACGGCTACCCCACAATAGCATATGCAAACGATCTTGTCATCATGCTAACTGGTAAGTTTGAGCAAGTTCTAGGGGACCTCATGTTAAACAGCTGGGCACTAGATAAAGGACTTACTATTAACCCACAAAAAACAGATCTGGTCCTCTTCTCCAGAAGAAGAAGACCATATGCTTTCAATCCACCAAACTGTCGTGGTATCAATATGGTCCTCTCGAATCAAGTTAAATATTTAGGTCTGATTCTTGTTAGCAAATTATCTTGGAAGGCCAATATTCAAGAACGAGCAAAAAGGCTACGGTAGCCTTCTTTGCTTGCAAAAAGACATTCAGTTTGAGATGGAGCCTTAAGCCGCACCTCATCCACTGGATGTATACCAGTATGGTTAGACCAATTATTTGCTATGGCGCGCTGGTATGGTGGCCAGCGGTGGTACTAAAAACCAACCTGGCACCCTTACAGTTAATCCAACGGATGGCATGTCTGTGCATAGCAGGTGCCCTTAGAACCACACCGACTACAGCCCTGGAGGTAATTCTCTCACTACATCCACTTGATCTTTTTTATAAAACAAGCAGCGGGTCTAGCAGCCATTGGATTAAAAACCACTAAATCGTGGTCAGCGCCACAAATTGGTCATGGAAAAATTCTAAACGTCATTAGAAACGCAAACTCCCTTTTAGACCGCGAGTATGATTGCATGAACCAACCGCAGGTTGAGAAACGGAAGTTTCACATTAAGTTTCCCGAATGAAACGAATGGGCAACAAATACGATACTCAGCACCTGTATATGTTCTCATTTCCATGCGGACGGATCTAAAACTAGCCAGGGGACAGGTGCAGGGATTTATTCCCACGACCTCGACATCCAAACTTCATTTCATCTTCCAGAACACGCGAAAGTGTTCCATGCAGAAGTGTTAGCCATTAACGAGTGTACAAAAAATATTCTTGATATGCAGAACAGTCTCGGAAATTGTTACATTTTCTCGGACAGCAGGGCTGCGCTTCAGGCACTCCAATCCTACAGGACTACGTCCAAATTAGTGTCCATTTGTAGGCACAATTTAAATCGCCTAGCGGCCATACCGGAAGTTTTTCTAATTTGGATACCGGGTCATAGCGACCTGCTCGGTAACGAGGCAGCAGACACGCTTGAACGGCAAGGATCTGCAAACATCAATTCCACTAGGAAGTCAGTCGATGTTGCACCAACAGTGCTGAAGACTAGCTTCAAAAAGACTATTTTGGATTCTTTCTTGGCGGGGTGGCGGTAACTGGAAAGCTGTAAAATGGCCAAATCCTTTTGGAAAGAACTGAACAAAAATATTACAGCTCAGCTGTTACAACGTAGTCGCTATAGTATTCGATCTATTGTCGGCCTGACCACAGGCCATTGCTTGCTAAGGCTGCACGCATTTAGGATGCGGATCGCGAGCGACAGCTTTTGCAGAGGTTGCGAGGAAGACAAAGAATCTATCAAACATTATCTCTGTCACTGTCCGCAAATCTCCAATAGTCGTCTCCTTTGTTTAAGCTCTAGATTCTTCTCAGAACTAGACGACCTCAGAGGCGTCCAACACTCGAGCCTGCTAAGGTTCGCAAATCGTAGCAAGTGGAGAGAGCAAGAGGAGTGACTTCCATCTTATAACAATAGGGGGAGTACAATGGGCCCAACTAGATGGCCTCAGTGCTTGTGGTTTCTGTGGAACCACCCTCATACAACTTAAAGCTAAGCTATCGACTTGAAACTTAGATCAAAGTATTATGATATAAAAGTCATTAGCATCATGGAATATTGACCCGATCCCCTTACTCCTGCTACCCCCTCCCATACAAATGGACAATTTTGAAAAATACTTATTTCACCAAACCAGTTATTTTAAATTTTCATTGAAACTAGTAAAGCTGAAAAGACGAAATTTTGTCAGAATTAATTCTACTATAATTGCAATTTATTTTAAAAATAATTATCAACTTTACCTCACTCCTTCTACCCCCTCCTATACAAATTTCACGAAATTTTGAATTTTAAATTTAAATTATTTTTCTTCGAAACTGTTAAAGCTATCAACTTGATATTTTGTATAAAGTATAAAAATAGAAATATTAATAATGTGAAAAAAATTTGTTTTCATCCGTACACTCCTTCTACCCCCTCCGATACAAATGCATAATTTTTGGTAAATGCATTTTATCGATTTCCATTCAAACTAGAAAAAGTATGAACTTCAAATTTTGCCAGAATTTGTTTCTTAATAATTGAAATAAGTGTTAGGAAAAATGATCAGCTCCGCTTCACTCCTTCTACCACCTCCCATACAAATATCTGTATTATAAATTCAAGAAAAGCAAATCTCCTTCAAGTATACATATGAGAGCTATCGACTTTGAAATTGAATCAAAGCATGGCGATAAGGATAATGATAAGCAGTTTCAAAATCATCTTAAGCGCTTCACTTCCTCTGCCACCACCCATACAAATGCCCAAAATTCAGGAAAACTATGACCAATTTCTTTAAAAATAATGAAAACTAAAAACTTTAAATTCAGCAAAAAACATTTTGCATGCAATGTTCGGTGTCAAATACGAAAAATACAAACCTCCCCCTCTACTTCTACCACCTCCCATGCAAAGTCTCTATTCACTATTCGAAAGAATTTGAGATGACATATTTTCCGGTATATTAAAGTCATTTCCATCTCATCTAGAGTATCATATGATTGGGCTTTAAGCCCAATCATAATTGTGTTATGTTTTTAACATCATTTGGAGAAAATGGTTGTCCTTGGCCCATTCTTTTTTGCGTACTTTCAATACATGTCACCGTTTCGAAGCAGTATGTACTTCGCACAGGACGAGAACATTTTTTTTCCAGTGTTCTCTAAGACTTACTGTTTATGAAATAATTTACGAAGGTTCGTATCTTTTACCTCTATAGTTTGTTCGTAGTCTTTCTTATTAATACCTTGGTCCATAGGAAGAAATCAATGATTGAGAAATCAAGAGTTATACAATTTGGCAGCAATCCATCGAAAAAAAGATGTTTGTTGTAGCTTAAGAGCTTAACACTTGGGCTGTAGCACCATTGAATAAGATTTTAAGGAAAAAAGCCTTTTAATTTTTGAAAAAAGTTATTGAATACTACTTTTGCAATTTTTTTTACGTTATTAATGTGCACGAATGATTTTTATATTCGTATTAAGCGGATTGTACATTAACAGCGAATATTTCATATGCATTCAAATTACATACGACTTCGGATCAAGATTTTACTTATATTCCGTACCTTGGATTATTTTGAAATTCGGTCTGTTTTTCTTTAAAAAATGGTTTTCGGTTCTTGATGGGAGAAAGGCATTTGAAAGCTGAAATGTGTATCTTTAATACGCGTTAAACGATAACTATCATACTTTCATATTTTCTAAGCTATAGAGCAATAACCTTCTGCGAAAGTGCAAGAAATACTTTTTTGCATCTGAACTAGCTACCATCTATAAGGCTTATATCCGACCACGTCTTGAGTACAATCACATCTGCTCTGCTTGACCGTATCCAGGAACATGAATTCCGATTAAATGGAGATGAAGCGATATCGGCCTCAATTGACTCCGTCGTGCATAGTCCAAACATCGGAGTACTTTGCACTTACTATAGATACTTACATGGTAAATGCAGCAAGGAACTAAAAGCCCTAAAACCACATATATTCAATGCCCCCGAAATACTCGCCAAACTGCACGCTCACACGATTACACATTCCTTCATTCCTCGGAATTCGAAAGTGTTGTGGAATTCATTACCAGGCAATCTCTTTCCCACTGAGTACAACCTCCAGTAGTTTAAGAACAACGTTCACTGCCACTTTAAACTCTTCCTTCCTGTGTTTCCCTTCTAATTTCCCTATTTCCATTTGTTGTCCTTAGCCATGCCGAATTAACTGTGCATCGAGCATTAAACAGTGACCCCTAAGTTTATTTCGGTCACTATAAAAAAAATAAAAATAAATAAAAATGTGGAAGTTACATAACCTTTCCATACTGATATCAACTACGGTTTAAGTTCAAACCCGAAAGAAAATTTGGTAGTAATTTTCCAAATCAATTCGAAAAGAAAATTCATAGGTTATCACCTCTATCCTATCAATCATCAGATTATGATAAATTAAATCTTAGAGAGAAATTTGCATAGTTAATTACATAAACATTCTTCATTGCATTTGAATAACTGCAAGCATTATTAATGAAGCGATGATAATTAGATACATTATAATAGTCGCAATGCAATAATTATTCTTATAAATCAAAGTGCATGACTGCTTTCTTATTGACGTAACTTAATTTTTATTGACGAAAAAAAACTCACATCTTAAATTATAGATAATTGTATAGTCAATAGCATGGATAACTCTACTTATTTCTTCACCTCTAGTCATACTTTAGTACTTGTTTTTGGTTTTCCCTTTCTATAGTGTTGTCGTAACACAATGCCTGCTACTAATTTTATAGAAGTATGTCACCAAAAGAAAACCTCCAATAAAATGCATGCATCTCATTGAGATTCATAATGGAAATGAGGTCAGGCGTCAGATACGCGCGCAAAACACCGGTAAAAATGGACCAAAGGTTAGTCGAACTTTCATTTTCACTTGCATACTGGCATATTACAAAAAGATATGAAGAGCGGCTGCAGCTGCACATTCCGTATATGCCTGGTAATTTGCAGTCTGCATCACATGAATTGTTTGTACATATGCTTGCGATGAAAACGTAAAGGTAAAAGATAAAAAGCTTTTTGAGTCCCACACATCTATTGTATAGGTGTATTACTTTCCTATGCATACATCTATGCCACACTGTTTCGAAATAGAAAGAAACTGAACCGCCTAGATATATGCCATGAAATATGTAGTCTTCGTAATGAAAAGCTTTTGTGCTCAGTTTTTTTTTTTTAAATTTTGTTAAAATTATAGCATAAGAGTTGATTGAATTACTTGTAGCTTTGTATAGAAGGGTTTTTGATTTGGTCCGATAAGCTATAAAATGAGCCCTAGTTTGGCCTTTGGATGCAAGAAGTAGGACTAATCAAGCTTTAGTTCTGTGCTTGCTTGATAGTCTGTTCTCCAAGTTTATGTGTAGGTACAGGCAGGGACCAACACAGGATTTGTGATCTATTTACTTAAATTTAGACTTCTAGAAATAACAATTTTTTACAGAGCTTAGTGGTCTCAAGAGTTCGAAAAAATGTTTTTCTCGGTGATGTCTGTCTGTATTTCTGGACCACAATTTAAGTAAACTTCAACAGAAAAGGTGAAGAATAGTCTCGAAAAATCCATCTGCTCGGCTGACAGAAACCGATTGATTTTGGAACTGGTAACAGGAAATGAGAGTTATTACTAATAAAATAAAAAGTCATGCAAATGACCGTAAAATAATGTATGACAATATTATAAACATATTTTTTCCTGCCCTTAGCAATTTTTCAATGGCATGAATGGCTTGCGATATAAAAGACACCTTTATTTTCTATTCGACCCAAGATACACCTCTTTCTCGGTATCCTTCTACTCAAGGATATCCTTAAGTAAGGACAAAATCCATACGCAGAAATCCTTAACTAGTTTAATTATCTTACCTTCATTAACTATAATTACCCTTCTCACAGCCAGTTTATATCTTTCTGTATAAAATTTTAGTATTTTTAAATTGGCGATTAGTTTCTTATAAACGTCACATTTCATAAAGCATAGCTGTGTGTAATCCGAAAATTTTATCCTTTAAATTTCAGATGCACTGTGAAAACATTCAACAAATTGATTTCTCTCCGAAGCTGGCTCTATCGACTTGAAAATTGGGGCATATGAATATCATTAGCGTAAAAAAAAATTGATCCTACCCATACAAATTTCATGAAATTCGAATTAAATTATTTTTCTTGGAAATTTTAAGCAAAGTAGGTATAATAATGCAAACTAGTATCGTTTTTTGTCGGAAATTCGACCAATATATTAGATTGTTGCATATGAAATGGCGACGTTCGCGATGAAGTAAAGTTAGTTGCGATTTTCATGTCTCAAACTGCCGCTTAGTGGCTCTGGTAGTATGAATATTGAATTATAAAGTTCATGGAATCATTCCACTTTTGGACTTCATTGACATCGGGAAAAAAAATAAAACAAAACATAGAATCGAGTCAAAAACGGTTAATTTTTCTTTACGAGTTCAAACTTGGCCACAACGCAAGGGAGGCAACCAAAAACATCAAAAGGACATTTGGAACTGACACAGTAAGCGAACGAACCACACAGCGAAGATTCGAAAAATTCCGATCAGGAGATATGACCCTTCAAAGTGAGCCATGTGGTCACCCAGGACCATCGATAGAACACGACGAGCTGCGTTTACTAATAGAGTCTGACTCACGTCAAATTGTAAGGGACATTGCAGAGAAACTCAGCATACACTATTCGACAGTTTCCCGGCACTTGCAACAGCTTGGAAAAGTCAAAAAGCTTGAAAAGTTAGTTCCGTATGAGCTTACTGAGCAAAAAACGGCCTCATGTATCAAGAATAACGGTTAAAAAATTAAAGGAGTTGCAGTATGAGACACTTCCTCATTCACCAGACCTCTCGCCAAACGATTACCACTTTTTTAAACATTTGAATCATTTTTTGGCGGAGAAACAATTTAACAATAAACCAGCCATCAAAAATGCCTTCGAGGAATTTTTTCAGTCTAGAATGTCGAACTTCTACGAAACTGACACAAATTCACTTGTATCTCGTTGGAAGAAGTGTATTGCATCTGCTGGTACCTATTTTGATTAATAAAATTAAGTTTTATAAGAGTTAAAGTTGTTTGAAATTTCACTAGCAAAGTCGCCATTTCATCTGCAACAACCTAATATTATTTCATGTTTGCTGTGAAGTTCGTAGGGTAACCGGGTAACTCTACATATGTGTGAAGTTGGTTAGCAATTTGCAACACTGTGCACACTTTTGAAAAGAGAGAATAGTACCAGAAACCAGATGTCGCTACATGGTTAAAAATATTGGTGTAAAAGATGAAACTCATTTATTATTTTTTTGTTATAAAAGTGAAGTATCTGATAATTGGTATGGTTTTAATGAAAAACGATTACATAAAAATGTTTTATATTAATTTGGCTTAGAGTGTATATGGATTTAAATATTAATAAATATATATATAAATAAAAAATAAAAATTAAATAATAATATTAAGCAAAATAAATTTTATTCCACTATGTATAAAATTTATCCTGATAGTTGAATGAATACTAGAATATGGTCATTAATAATTTTATCTTCCTTTCAGTATAAATTAGATCTTAAGAACTGCTAAAGACGCTCAAAAGTTGCAAAATAAAGGGTTTTCTTATACTAACCTCAATAGCTTTTATAACAACGTGAGATAAACTGCATAAAATTTGCCTAAAGTCGTAAGAAACAAATGGAATCACCTGGAAGATGCTTTTATAGGTCGCGGGATAGGTTTTATACGTGTGATTTACAAATGTTCGCCATGCATACTATTTTTATATTTATTCTATTTTCTTTTTTATAAAAGCTGATGAAATTTATTTGCTCTTCGAATTTACATCATAATTGCATTGATTCTTGACTACGTCAGTTTATTTTTCTCGTCAAAATAGTGCGGGTGGACAAGTTTATCTGTGAAAAGTGTGCATATATGCTTCCAAGTGTAATAATAATTTTCCCAATTTATAGTAAAATTCACAAATTTTCAAATCCAAGAATGGAAAACGTTCTTATGCAATATTGTTTATTTACCTACACAAATGGATGGAATGAATACTTCTCTGATATTTTAAACATCTTGTCAGAGGAAGATATTCCGGAAACAGAACAACTTCCAAACATCCAACCGCAACAATTCTCTATTAGGGACGATCCCCCAGATAAAGAAGAGATAGTTTCCGCCATTCGGTCAATGGCGGGAAGGAAAGCTCCAGGTATATACGAACTACCAACCGAACTCCTCAAAGCGGACCCGGAAATAACAGCCGATATACTCCTCCTACTCTTGACTAAGGTGTGGGATGAAGGAAGATATCAAACTGAATGGAAGGAAGGCGTCATTGTGAAAATTCCGAAGAAGGGCGACCTTCGGAATTGTGGCAATTGGCGTGGTATATGTCTACTTACTGCCGTATCAAAAATTATGGCTAAGGTAATTCTCAATAGGATTAGTGATGTCGTCGAGAGCACTCTCCAAGTTTATCAGGCTGGATTCCGTAAAGGGTCGTCTTGTACCGACCACACAAAATACCCTACAGATAATATTAGAGCAGTCAGCCGAAATGGGTTCGCCACTACATCTCATGTTTGTGGACTTCGAGAAGGCTTTTGACAGCGTTAAGCGAGATTACATATGGAATGCTTTGCGTAGGAGAGGTATTCCAGATAAGGTCATAGCTATGATTAAAGAATCCTACGAAGATGCAAGGTGTCGCGTCTTGCATAGAGGAGAGCTGTCCGAGAGCTTCCCTGTGCGAACGGGTGTCAGACAAGGCTGCATATTATCACCAGCCCTGTTTCTGGTGGTAATAAATGACATCTTGAAAGCTGCACTGGAAGGTGGGGAAGGTAAAGGTCTTCAAGGGAGACTATTTAACATCTTAAGTCACCTTGATTATACTGATGATGAGTGTTTGCTTGCACATACCCGTTCGGACTTAGAGTCAAAAGTTCGCTCGTTGCATTCTAAATGCAAACAGGCGGGACTGAAAATAAATATGCGTAAAACCAAGTACATGCACATGGGTTCGAACGCAAGCACACCGATTGTTCTTAATGGACAGGATGTGGAAGAGGTGCAAGATTTTTGTTATCTCGGAAGCATTGTCAGCTTGGACGGCGGAGCCGAAAAGGATGTTGAGGCTCGGCTAAATAAAGCTCGTCAGGCCTTCGGTATCCTTTCCCCTTTCTGGAGGTTAAGAGAGATCTCCCTTCGCACGAAGCTGCGAGTTTTTGACGCATGCGTCAAATCTGTGTTGTTATATGGTTGTACTACGTGGAAAGTGACCGTTCGACTTACCAAGAAACTGCAGACTTTCGTAAACCAATGCCTCCGGCGCATTTTAGGAATATTCTGGCCAGAAGTAATCTCCAACGACGAACTTTGGAGTACAACTCGCCAGACTAAAATAGGTATTGAGATTCAACGGCGAAAGTGGTAGTGGATCGGTCATACTTTGAGAAAACCAGAGCGAAACATCGCAAAACAGGCTCTGGATTATAACCCTCAAGGAAGGCGTCGGGTTGGACGACCATGTAACACATGGACGCGAGCAGTTGAGCAGGAGGCCAGAGTAATAAACAAGTCCTGGCAACAGCTTAAGGCCGATGCTCAGGATCGCGACTTGTGGAAAAGAGTTGTTTCTGTCCTATGCCCCTATAGGGGGTCTTAATAGGAATTTGATGTTGATGTTGACCTACACAAACGGAAGAAAAATTGTGAAGTAAACATTGGTTACCTTACCCATCACATTCAGATGAAAACATACAAGAAAGAAATTGGATAATAGTTTAGAAGTCGGAAACGAATAATATTGCTGTAGAAATTGTTTTTAACGCAGCAACGTTTACAGCATCTTCAAAAATCTACATTTCTTAAAAGAATAAACTTAGCATAGTCTATTCTAGAAAACTTTAAAATGTAAGACATCGATATTATTTTGTCATATGGCTAAGGGCTCAAACAATTTCAGATTAAAGTACGCTGCCTTGCCTTAATATTTTTCGATTACTGCCAACTCCAACGAATGGAAACAAAAAGTTGCCCACATATTAACGTATTGGCAAATGCACAACACGTAATTTTTTAATTATTTAAATCACTCAAATTTAATAATAAATCAAACTCTTTTCTAGGCTGGGTTATGGAACTAAGAAGGAGTATGTGCGAAATTCGGTCAACTAATCGCCATACATTATAGCATTTAGGTATTGTTAGTAATAGTTATATAAGTACAATAAATGTAGATAGATAATTTTAAAATTAATATTATTATTTTATAATTTCTCGCACTGATTGCAAAAACATTCCAAAAATTTTGGGATTGTTTATATTTAATGATTTGTTAAGATAAATTTTTACTTGCACTTTTTACTGGTTGTGTTATGAGTTAAGACGTTTTTACTTTTTAATGCAACAACGTTTTAACTATGATTTGATACTGAATAAATATCAGTGAGTTAAAATTTCTCTAAAAAAATTAAAAGATGTGTTCGCTCTTAAAACTCAATAATTCCAATTGCATTTATCTCAAAAGCATCTAATCGTCACTTAGACAGTTTTGCAAGCGAACGCCTAAAATACCTATATAACTTCAAAGTAATATTTTTAATATTATATCGTCGGTTGACAAGCAGGGGTGTCTAAGTCCCAAAATGAAAATTTTGCATCAGCGCGTTTTGAAACCGAAATGCACTGTGATAATTAAACTGTTAAAAAAATTGGACTTAAACATACCTGCTTCTCAACCGTCGATATATAAAGTCAAATTAAACACCTGAAGTTTTTGGTTTGGTGAATGTTTTAAGAGTTCATTTTGACTTTAGACAAAAGATTTCCGGTTTTACCAATCATGACGTTTCGGTCTCTGCTGAGACCTTTATCAAACTGGTTGAAGAACTTTATGAAACTCTTTGATAAATGTTTTAAGCAGAGACCGAAACGTCACGTTTAATAAAATGTTGAAATCCGCAAAATTGTCCTTTAAAAATGTATACTTTAGCTCTATAGCATAGTTATATGGCTAAAAATGTAATTTAATTTTGTATTACAATATATTTTATTTTTTAATATTGAAATAAATATTATGAAATGCTAAATTTTTTTTTTAAACTGTTAAGAATTATAGATTGAGAGGTAGTGTTGTACAGATACATTTTATCCGTATTACAAGAGTATAAAATTTATACTTAAGAGGTATAAAGATTTCAATAATTTAAAGGATAGATTAAATAGGAGCTATGGATACATAGTGAAAATTTTTTGCTATTAGTTTTATACATTTATTTTATAGAATATTTTCATAAATAATGCGAATAACATTTATGACTGTAAACATAGATTTGGTTTTGAATAAACTTTTCTGCGCACTTTTTATTTTGGTATATCAAATAAAAGATTTCAGATTCTATAATCCGCGAAAATTGTTTGTATTCAAATTCTTGGCGCGCTTTTTATTGTTACACGTCAAATAAACACGAAATGTAGCATGCAGTGCAGTTATTAAAATGTTAAAGTGCTAGGATTTAACGTAACATAGAAAATAATAAAATTATTTACTAATTTTAATAATATCGTATAATATCGTAAACAGTTGGGAAATATGAAAAATGTATTTTACCACTTTTCAAATCGCGAATGCAGATTAATTTTTAGCTAGAATTCTCCTCTATCATCCGAAAGACCTAAAATTAACGCAATTTTTAGAATTGTTATATCATAAACTAATGCAACACACAATTTATTTAAAGTGGAGCTCATTCTATATTTCTAGAGTGTACAAAAAAATATTATTTATTCTTCAGGCCTATAATGTCGCTGTGGGGTTTCCAGAAATTACTTTCAAAACCCTACAAAGCTATGCAGTAGATTCTTCATTACCTCGATATTGACACCAAGAAAATGTTCTTGGCAGTTCAACGAATTATGCATTTTTGAAGAAACTGCGCTCGCTTTAAAATTAAATTTTAACCAAAAATTTTGGACCAAAAAATGTTAATTCAATGAAGAGTTTTGAATCGATCGCCAAAAGCTACTTCCATAGATTTCGATGTTCTAAATATCCTTCCAATGTGAGTGATTCAGTATTTCATGTAACTGAGATCTCCTCTACGCCAGATTTGAAAATGCCATTTCGAGAAAAACCTCTTCAAAGTTTTGCTTGTTGACTGAATCCGCTTTGTGGCGCTCTGGAAACTCTTCGGTAAAATGCTTCTTTTATAATAATAATTCAGTTTCGGTCAAAAATATATGAAATTATGGTTTAAGGTTTCAAAACTCAAATTTAAAGCAGACGAAAATTTTTCTTCGAACATATATAGTGTTAAGCAACTTAAAATAAGGAAATAATTTACAGGGTCCATTACCTAGAGTTTGAAACCTATCGCTGTAATGAATTTTGCGTTTTCTTGTACAATATATTCTTAAATAATTCCAATTTTTGTGTCAAACATTCTCACTGCAGCTGGTTTCATTAATTAACACAACAAGTCGAAAAGTATGAACAGTTTTGATATAAACTGTTCGAAAATTTCAAAATCAAAATTTTTAAATATTCTACTGCACTGTACAGTTTTTTTACTTTTGTAGAAAGTGAGACTGAAAAATAAGATCGTGGCAGCACTTTGCAGAGACTATAAGCAATTATGCAGCGTTTTTCAGATAGCATGATCTAATGTGTGTGCAAAATAAAGAAATTCATCTTATTTTTGACATAATTAATTGGAATTTATAGGTGTACAAATTCTTAATTTTTACATATAAGCTTCATTTCCCTTCTTTAAATACTAAAAAAAAAATATGCCACAATTTTTGATGATCACGTCGTAAGTGCACATCTATGGCAAATTATCTCTCGAATGATATTAGTTTTATTCTCCTCCTTTATACTATGACAACTCAGTAGTAGGTACAATACAAATTAGCAAATGTTAATTTTACGTTTATTTCGAATGTCAAATCGGCGAATTGTGTATCAATCAAGGATAGACTGATAGACTGTCTCATGTGGGAATACTTTTTGATTCAGAAATTTTCAAAAATTGTGAGCTTAATTTGGCTTTAAGCTTTGACAAAAAAAATACCATAATTTGTATCCTCTATTGGTTGCTAATATTCAGTCAGCAATAAAGTAATTTTCAGTACAACGGAGTTTGCTGTTTTATATCAGAAATCTTTATTTTATCAATCCTTATTAGTTTTTGGTTCGTGTCTAAGCTAAGCACTTTAGCAACGGACAATTTAACGCGGGACAGAGATAGTTGCATTGGGTTTGAGTATGTTAAACAAGAATAGCGAAATAATTCTTTCGAAATTTGACAATTGTTTGGGACAATTTAACGCGGGACAGAATTAGTAGTAATGGGCTTAAGTGTGTCAGACAAAGATAGCGATATATGATTGTTTCGAAAAATTTCGAGCATTTCGCCATTAAGGGAGGGAAATACTTTCATTTCCATTTTCTCACAAGGCAAAACATGCTCATAGTCACTCCTTATTACATAGCCTCCTTGGTGTCAATCTAAGCTCTTTTTTAAAGAATTGTTTGTTTTGTAATTTTTACTGCTTCCCATCTCACCTTTATAGGATCCTACAACGAAAATAAAATTATTTTGCGAGATTTTTAATGAAAGACTCAGCTCCATTAACACCGAAATTATATCTACGGTATGTGGATAACACGTTCATCATTTGGCAACTTGGGAAGGAAGAGCTCGACAGATTCTTAGCGAACCTGAACTCACACCACGAGAAAATTAAGTTCACCATGGAAACAGAAAGCAACGGGAAACTGCCATTCTTGGATGTACTCGTCGAAAGGAATGATACGTCGCTAAGCTTCGGGGTATACAGGAAACCAACTCACACCAACAGATATCTCCACGCTCATTCACATCACCACCCAACCCAGAAAACAGGCGTACTGAAGACCCTAATACACAGAGCTCGACGTATCAATCAAATTCCTGTTAAGACCCTCTATAGGGGCATAGGACAGAAACAACTCTCTTCCACAAGGCGCGATCCTGAGCATCGGCTTTAAGCAGTTGCCAGGACTTGTTTATTCCTCTGGCCTCCTGCTCAACTGCTCGCTTCCATGTGTTACATGGTCGACCAACCCGACGTCTTCCTTGAGGGATATAATCCAGAGCCTGTTTTGCGATGTTTCGCTCTGGTTTCCTCAAAGTATGACCGATCCACTGCCACTTTCGCCGTTGAATCTCAATACCTATTTTAGTCTGGCGAGTTGTACTCCAAAGTTCGTCGTTGGAGATCACTTCTGGCCAGAATATTCCTAAAATGCGTCGGAGGCATTGGTTTACGAAAGTCTGTAGTTTCTTGGTAAGTCGAACGGTCACTTTCCACGTAGTACAACCATATAACAACACGGATTTGACGCATGCGTCAAAAACTCGCAGCTTCGTGCGAAGGGAGATCTCTCTTAATCTCCAGAAAGGGGAAAGGATACCGAAGGCCTGACGAGCTTTATTTAGCCGAGCCTCAACATCCTTTTCGGCTCCGCCGTCCATGCTGACAATGCTTCCGAGATAGCAAAAATCTTGCACCTCTTCCACATCCTGTCCATTAAAACAATCGGTGTGCTTGCGTTCGAACCCATGTGCATGTACTTGGTTTTACGCACATTTATTTTCAGTCCCGCCTCTTTGCATTTAGAATGCAACGAGCGAACATTTGACTCTAAGTCCGACCGGGTATGTGCAAGCAAACAGACGTCATCAGCATAATCAAGGTGACTTAAGATGTTAAATAGTCTCCATTGAAGACCTTTACCTTCCCCACTTTCCAGTGCAGCTTTCAAGATGTCATTTATTACCACCAGAAACAGGGCTGGTGATAATATGCAGCCTTCTCTGACACCCGTTCGCACAGGAAAGCTCTCGGACAGCTCTCCTCTATGCAAGACGCGACACCTTGCATCTTCGTAGGATTCTTTAATCATAGCTATGACCTTATTTGGAATACCTCTCCTACGCAAAGCATTCCATATGTAATCTCGCTTAACGCTGTCGAAAGCCTTCTCGAAGTCCACAAACATGAGATGTAGTGGCGAACCCATTTCGGCTGACTGCTCTAATATTATCCGTAGGGTAATTGTGTGGTCGGTACAAGACGACCCTTTACGGAATCCAGCCTGATAAACTTGGAGAGTGCTCTCGACGACATCACTAATTCTATTGAGAATTACCTTAGCCATAATTTTTGATACGGCAGTAAGTAGACATATACCACGCCAATTGCCACAATCCCGAAGGTCGCCCTTCTTCAGAATTTTCACAATGACGCCCTCCTTCCATTCAGTCGGATATCTTAGATCGTTCCACACCTTAGTGAAGAGTGGGAGGAGTATATCGGCTGTTATTTCCGGGTCCGCTTTGAGGAGTTCGGTTGGTAGTCCGTCTATACCTGGAGCTTTCCTTCCCGCCATTGACCGAATGGCGGAAACTATCTCTTCCTTATCTGGGGGATCGTCCCTAATAGAGGATTGTTGCGGTTGGATGTTTGGAAGTTGTTCTGTTTCCAGAATATCTTCATCTGACAAGATGTTTAAAATATCAGAGAAGTATTCCTTCCATCGTCGCAACTGGTGTTCACTCATATTAAGGAGAGTTCCGTTGACATCTCTCACCAGTTGGTTGGCGGTGAAATTCCTGTTCGTCAACTGTTTCATGATTTTTAATAGTGAACCCATATCCCCAAGGTAAGCCGCAGATTCTGCCTTGTTTGCCAGATCTTCAATGGCCTTTCTCTTGTCGCGTCTAACAGCTTTTTTAAGCTGTATATGAGCATCGCGGTAGTTCTGCCTCAAGTCGGGCGTTCGTTGGTTGATACCGGGTTGAGAGATGATTGCCAATTTGGCTTTTTTCCGATTGCCAACCTTGTCCCATGTGTCTTGCGACATCCAGGGTTTCTCACCGCTTTGCGCATATCCCACAGGTTCTTCAGCACTAGTTAGAAAAGTGTTTCTGTTTGCCTCCCAATTGGCGTCCAGTGTGCGCATTTCATGTTCACCCATGTGGATGACTTTTCGCGTAGAATGGTGGTGTATTCGAGCTCGACGTATAACTGAAGGAAATCCGGGCAGTCTACGAAAGGAAAAGGAACAGTTGAATCGGGCATTCACAGCAAATGGATACAAAGCGAGCGAAATTAACAAGGCGTGGAAACCGAAGCATCCAAGGACAACAGAACGAGAAGACACTGAAGAAGGAAATGCAGACAAACGATGGGTAAAACTACCTTACATCCAGGGTACGACGGATAAGATTGGAAAAATCCTTCGAAAATCCAACATCAAAACAACATTCACTACCCCGACTACTATCCGAGGAATTTTAGGAGACCAGAAAGACAAAAAAACATTTGAGACTGAAGGAGTATACAAGGTACCATGCGGCTCATGCGATAAAGTATACATAGGAGAAACGGGACGCACAGTCCAAACAAGGATCAACGAGCACCAACGATGCACACGGAAAAACCAAATACAGTAATCAGCGATCCCGGAACATGCAACGACAGAGGACCATACAATCGATTATTATCAACGAATAGTACTAGAAGCATCCACAGAACTTCAACCGAGACACCGGATACAAGTTATCAGCAGTTTGGCTACCTGCCTTAAAATTTGGTAAGAACAAAATCCGTACTCACAAATCCTTAACTAATTTAACTACCTGATACTAATTAATTAACCTTAATTAACTAATTTAACCTTAATTACCCTTCCTTCTATATAATAATTGTATTTTGTAATTGTCGATCAGTTTGATAAAGGTCTTAGCAGAGACCGAAACGTCACGAATAATAAAGCGTAACAGTGTAGAATCCGGAAATCTTTTCTTTTATTTCGAAATGCACTGTGAAAACATTCACCAAACCATGAGATTTTTAAGTTTTTTCACTCCTATAACATATTTTTTTTCTCGAGGCATGAACGTGATGAAAGAGCCAATGCATTAGTTGACTTTCTTTTCCGAGACACGAACCTAGTTCTTAAGTTGCTACGTTGAAAGTTGGCAATGTTGTGTTAGATTCAGTAAAGCCAAATGTGACTACTCTCATAAATACTAAAAAAAAATATCACAATGTTCATCCCTATCACCATCAATCAATCAATCAAATTCCTGTTAAGACCCCCTATAGGGGCATAGGACAGAAACAACTCTCTTCCACAAGGCGCGATCCTGCGCATCGGCTTTAAGCTGTTGCCAGGACTTGTTTATTCCTCTGGCCTCCCGCTCAACTGCTCGCTTCCATGTGTTACATGGTCGACCAACCCGACGTCTTCCTTGAGGGTTATAATCCAGAGCCTGTTTTGCGATGTTTTGCTCTGGTTTTCTCAAAGTATGACCGATCCACTGCCACTTTCGCCGTTGAATCTCAATACCTATTTTAGTCTGGCGAGTTGTACTCCAAAGTTCGTCGTTGGAGATCACTTCTGGCCAGAATATTCCTAAAATGCGTCGGAGGCATTGGTTTACGAAAGTCTGTAGTTTCTTGGTAAGTCGAACGGTCACTTTCCACGTAGTACAACCATATAACAACACGGATTTGACGCATGCGTCAAAAACTCGCAGCTTCGTGCGAAGGGAGATCTCTCTTAATCTCCAGAAAGGGGAAAGGATACCGAAGGCCTGACGAGCTTTATTTAGCCGAGCCTCAACATCCTTTTCGGCTCCGCCGTCCATGCTGACAATGCTTCCGAGATAGCAAAAATCTTGCACCTCTTCCACATCCTGTCCATTAAGAACAATCGGTGTGCTTGCGTTCGAACCTATGTGCATGTACTTGGTTTTACGCACATTTATTTTCAGTCCCGCCTCTTTGCATTTAGAATGCAACGAGCGAACATTTGACTCTAAGTCCGAACGGTTATGTGCAAGCAAACACACGTCATCAGCATAATCAAGGTGACTTAAGATGTTAAATAGTCTCCATTGAAGACCTTTACCTTCCCCACTTTCCAGTGCAGCTTTCAAGATGTCATTTATTACCACCAGAAACAGGGCTGGTGATAATATGCAGCCTTGTCTGACACCCGTTCGCACAGGAAAGCTCTCGGACAGCTCTCCTCTATGCAAGACGCGACACCTTGCATCTTCGTAGGATTCTTTAATCATAGCTATGACCTTATCTGGGATACCTCTCCTACGCAAAGCATTCCATATGTAATCTCGCTTAACGCTGCCGAAAGCCTTCTCCAAGTCCACAAACATGAGATGTAGTGGCGAACCCATTTCGGCTGACTGCTCTAATATTATCCGTAGGGTATTTGTGTGGTCGGTACAAGACGACCCTTTACGGAATCCAGCCTGATAAACTTCGAGAGTGCTCTCGACGACATCACTAATCCTATTGAGAATTACCTTAGCCATAATTTTTGATACGGCAGTAAGTAGACATATACCACGCCAATTGCCACAATCCCGAAGGTCGCCCTTCTTCGGAATTTTCACAATGACGCCCTCCTTCCATTCAGTCACCATGCTTTGCTCCAATTTTAAAGTTGATAGTTCTCATTAACTGGAAGCAGAAATGCCTTTTTTGAATTTCCAATATAGAAATTTGTATGGGAGAGGGCAGAAAGAGTGAAGTGAAGTTGAATTTTTTTTAGCACTTATTACAATTATTAAGGATAAATTTTGGCAAAATTTAAAATTCTTACTTTTTCTAGTTTTAATGGAAATCGATATAATGCATTTACCAAAATTAGTGCATCTGTATGGGTGGGGTTAGAAGGAGTAGACGGGTCAAAACAACATTTTCCTATGTCAATGATATTTATATTATTGAACTTTGCGCAAATTTCATGTCGATAGCATTAATAGCTTCGAAGAAAAATAATTTAACCGAAATTTCGTGATATTTGTATGGGACGGGGTAGAAGGAGTAAGGTAAAGTTGATAGTTTTTTTCAAAACTGATCTCAATTAAATTGAAAATAATTTTGAGAAAAAAATTGCCTTTTTAGCTTTGGAAGTTTCAATGGAATTTTAAGAAATGCAGTCGAATCTATATTTTCTGATGTTAATGATCTTCACATCATTATGCTTAGCCCTCAGTAGCGAAAACGAAGAGCAGCAGCGTCCCTCCGCGAAATTTTCAGAGCACCCCACACCCGAGCCAGCGAATTGCTGTAAAATTGTGCGTACAAGTTGCTATTGCAAAAATGAAGCTCTGTGATAATTCTTAGCAAATTTACTCGGTTTTACAAGGGAAATCCCTGTCGACAGGTTTAATAGTAAATATGAAATTTATCATCTGCGTATCTATCGACGCCAATTCTAAAGAGTTTCACTGACTTCTGTAGTGAGTTCAGTGCAACACACCAGGTGCTTTGTGTTTTGTTGCGTAGTAAAAACCATGTGGCGGTGATGTGCTTAAATAACACACAAATTCACCAAATAGTGATGTTTCTCTAATGTCAAAACATAACTAAGGCAGAAGCATGCAAGCGCCTAGTCCGATAAATTATTATTTTCTTCAAAAGAACTTATATATTGTGTCAAAAAAGTACCAATAATCTGTAAATAAAATTACTCTAATTACTCTGGGGAATGATATTCAAAAAATTTTTTTTGGTAAGCAGGTACGACTATCCTCAATTATTATCCCAAAAATTAGAGCGGTCTGCTATTTTGAGTTTATATACAGCAGCTGGTTGAATCGGTACACCTAAGTAGTACACGGCGATTTTTGAAATGTGTTGAAGTTCGAAGCACTGAGAAGCATTGAACTTGAAAATGCGTAATGGAAAACAGTACGAACCAATGTTATGAGCGCATCGTTGTGTAAAAATGCCACTTTTTGTCACATTCTGCTTGAGAGTGTTCAGTGCAACACACCAGGTGCGTTGTGTTTTGTGGCATTATGACAACGATGCGGCGGCAGTGTGATCAAACAACACACCGCTTCACTGTACATAATGTGTTTCTAATGTTAAAATTTTACTAAAATCGAAATTTTATGACACAAACATTACACGCTACTCCGAATAAATTAATTTTTCGAATCGGATCAGAGAACATACATCGAAATAGCAAAGTGATATCGAGCCGATTTCAATGCGAACTCGAACCGGTATTCCCGAATATCAATCCTTTTGTTCAAGTAGCATAAAAAGTCTCCGTTCAAACTTATCCATTTTTACATTTTATTACCTTTCGTTTAAACTTCCTTTTTCATTTATAGTTCCTTTTTCATACAAAGTTCCTTTTATGAAGTAAAGTATTCTACCTGATACTTGAACCTCTAATAATATATAAGTATGGAATAGTGTATTGTGACTTCTGTATGGGAGGTGGTAGAAGCAAAGGGGGGAGTTTCGTAATTTTTTGATATGACACCGAACGGGGGATCCTGAATTTAAAAGTTGTAGTTTTTATTATTTTCAAAGCAATTGGACATAGCTTTCCTGAAATTGGGGTATTTGTATGGGAGGTGGTAGAGAAAATGGACAATTTTATATGATTTTCGAACTGCTTATCAATATCCTTGTCACCATGCCTTGTTTTAATTTCAAAGTCGATAGCTCTCATATGTTCGAAGGAGAAATGCTTTTCTTGAATTTATAATACAGGTATTTGTATGGGAGGTGGTGAAAGGAGCTCAGGGAAGCTGATAATTTTTTTTAGTATTCATTGCAATTAGTAAGAGACAAATTCTGACAAGTTAAGTTTATACTTTTTCTAGTTTTAATAGAAATCGATGCTTTTATCAAAATTATGCATTTATTTTGCAGGTCGTAGAGAGTGTATCAAAATCAAATTTTTCGTCGTCA
The DNA here is from genome assembly GCA_963669355.1 of Chorisops tibialis. Classification (NCBI taxonomy): domain Eukaryota; kingdom Metazoa; phylum Arthropoda; class Insecta; order Diptera; family Stratiomyidae; genus Chorisops; species Chorisops tibialis. Next base: position 81,996,100 of record OY770262.1, on the reverse strand, counting down.
ATGATTTTTCAACAAAACTTCAAGTCGATAGCTTTGACAGTTTCGAAGAAAAATAATTTAATATAAATTTTCAAATTTCATGAAATTTGTGTGGGATGAGGAAGAAGGAGTGAGGTGAAGTTGATGATATTTCTAAAAAGCTCAACGCCAAGAAATAATGTTCGCACAGAGACTTGGCGCCTCCGAAATATTTGTTGTCGCTCAAAAATTTCAGAAACGGATATCCGTCCGTCTGTCTGCGCGCTCTCTAGCATGAGAACGTGTTGAGCTAGAGAGCTCAAATTTTGTACACGTCGTTTTTGATAAAAAAGTAAGGTCAATTTCGTGAACGTGCCAAATCGCTCCGCCCCTTCTACCCAACTCCCACACAAAATGACTCATTTTCAATCATTTACAATAATCAAATTTTTTTTATAAACTACGAGTAAAAGCTAATAATTGGAAATTTAAAATGTATTTTTTTTTATCATAAATGAAATCAATGATACTAAACTTATTTGAATACCCCAGCTCTTTCCACCACAAAAAATCGATTTTCTTCAAAAGTATTAATGTTATTAACCTGAAATTTGAGAGATATTAATTGCATAACATTGATATTCATTTCACTAAGAAACCCCCTAATCCTTCCCCCACTAATTTTCTCAGTATCTACTCAATTTCTGAATCCTCAATTTTGTATAAAACATTTATGTAGCTACTCTAGCGTGAAAAAAATAGATCAATGATGTTACCCCTTCTATCACTCCCCATAAAAAATTTCTTAAGATCACTAAAATTTTTATTTCATCTAGAGTATCGTATGATTGGGCTTTACGCGCAATCGTAGTCCTGTTATGTTATTATGTTATAACCATTTTTAAGAAATCAATAATCACAAACACATTAAAAGTTATCAAATTAAAATTTTGTACAAACACTTTTTAAAACATAACAGAATTATGATTGGGCGTAACCCCCAATAATATGATACTCTAGATGAAATAGGAAATAGTTTATTGTACTGGAAAATATGTCATCTTAAATTCTTTCGAATAGTGAATTGTGACTTTTGTACGGGAGGTGGTAAAAGCAAAGGGGGAAGGTTTCTAATTTTTTATATAACACCGAACGTCGTATACAAAGTGTTTCATGCTGAATTTAAAGTTTGTAGCTTTCATAATTTTCGAGGAAATTGAACAATTTTTGCCTGGATTTATGCATTTTTATGGGAGGTGGCAGAAAAAGTGGGGGGTTTTGGAAGATTTTGAATCTCCTTTTCAACATCCTAATCATATTGCTTTGTTACTCATATGCTCGAAGAAGAAATACTTTTCTTGAGTTTTCAATACAAAAATTTGTATGGGAGGTGGTAGAAGGAGTGAAGCGAAGTTAATATTTTTTTATCATTTATTGAAATTATTAAGGGACAAATTGAGGCAAAATTTTAAGCTTGTACTTTTCCTAGTTTCAATAAAAATCGATTAAATGCATTTTATCAAAATTGTGCATTTGTATGGGACGGGGTAGAAGGAGTATTCGAATCAAAACTAAATTTTTTGGCATCAATGATACTTGTAGTATTATACTTTCCTCAAAATTTAAAGTTGATAGCCTTGATGATTTTGGAGAAAAATAATTTTGTTTAAATTCCGAAATTTCGTTAAATTTGCTAGTTGCGATGCAAACCGAATAAACGCATTTTTGAAAAATGTACATTTGTATGGGAGGGGGTAGAAAGAGTAAGGAGATCAGAGCAATATTTTTTTACAGTAATAGTATTCTCATTATAATACCATTGCCTAATTTTCAAGTCATTAGCTGAAACGGTTTCGGATAAAAATCAATTTCTTTAAATTTCCAAATTTCATGAAATTTGTATGGAAGGGGGTAGAAGGAGTGGAGGGATGTGGCCCGTTCACGAACTTAAAGTTACTTTTTTGCTAAAAATGATATATGAAAAATTTCAACACGATAGGTCAAAGCTTTCGAGAGTTATTTTGTAGACAGACGGACAGACGGTCATTCGGAATCGAGATTTTTGAGCAACAACAAATATTTCTGTACCCTTGGCGACTCTGTACGAGCATTATTTCTTAGCATTACAAACGGTAAGGCAAACACAATATACTCTCAGATTTCATCTAGAGTATAAATATATGAAACAAAGTTCCATCAAAAGTGCCATACAAAATTATTATTTCGACCAATTTCAATCAATCAACTTATAGCCAACAATTTAAAAGCTATGAATTGGAGTTTTTGTACAAGCCAAGAGAAACCAAAAAAAAACTTCATCACAAATTTTACGTTTCCCTCACCTCCTCCACCACCTCCCACACAAATGTATAGTTTCATGAATATACGATAAAATACACCGATTTTCATATAAGTAGAAATTCTATCAAACTTAACCTTTTATACAAAGAATTCTGAACGTGACTTAAGCAAGTAATTAAACAACTATTAGCAATCAGCTCTTCCTTCTACCACCTCCTCCTCTCTCCCGTACAAATCCAAACTTCCATAAATAAACGAATGACATATTGATACTACGTAGTGGAGCTATTGATCGTAATTGCAGTTAAGTGTTAAATAATTGCTAGCTAGTGTGTAGCCTAGTGGGTAGCGTCTGGGTCTTGCAATGCGAAGGTCGTGAGTTCAAATCCCGGTCGGCGCAATATATAATTCCAACACATTGCCTGCTTGGATATACCTTGGTCAATTCATTCTACGAAAATGAAAAATTCGTAGAAAGAGGGTTGTGCGAAGGGCTAACAACTTTTCCACAATAAGTACTGAAAAATGTTAAGGAGCCTGCATATCAGGAGGCCAAGGTCCGATTTGGGCTGTAGCGCGATTGTAGAAGAAGAAGTTTAATAATTGATAACAGCCCTGCAATACAATACTCAGTCTCTTAGTCTTCCCTATTTACTCTAGTCACCATATTGGCTTCACACGCATCCTCAACTTGTCCCAAGAATAATAAAGTGGCAGCGACTTGTTGGCAGATATTTTATAAAATTTTGTAGCAAAGTATGGAATTATAAAATTCCTGTCTGAGATACATAACGAAATGTTTCATTGATATATGAGTAAGAAATTATGATTTTATAAACAACTTAAAAACATGAACACTTTTTTACCATTACTATTTTAGTATTCACAGCTATATACATCAATAATAACACTTGTTCATACGATCATTTTTGCGTTTCTTGCAGAAGTTACATAAAGAAAAACGAAGCACAGTAAGGCAATAGAGAAAATTAATTCTAGGTCAATATCATAACAAATATTAATCGAAACTATATTCATGTGAATAATTAATTACGTATTTGTGATTAAAAACGGTATACTGATCCATTAAAAATGCTGCCATTGTTTGCTGAAATTCTGCAATCCATATTTGTGATATCAAGAAAAAATTATGCGAGAAAAGAAATTTATGGCAGAGTTTTGCAATAAAGTTACTGTATTGAATCTATTTTAAATGTTGCAAGCCAACTTTCCTAATTAATTGGATATCGAACTTAATAAACGTCAGTCGCTACTTAATAAGGTGCTCAAAATTGAAGAGTAGAAAAGTGTTTGAAATTGAAAATCAAGAAGTTCTAGTTATCTATAAAATTTGATCTCATAGATTCTATTATCGGAAAATTCTACATGGCAAGAGCTTGATACTGCACTCGACGCTTTTTCTTAAGACCCATTGATATCTTTGCTTTCTGATCCGAGACGCATGTAATTTTGTAAGTACAGGAAGTATCTGCAGGTTAGGCACATGCAGTTCTAGCTACTCATACACGGCGCGATAGAAATCGAGAGCTTGTTTTCACGTTCTGTAGGAAGCACCGCCAGAGTAGACCTTGAGGCTGGCGATTCTATCGAAAATGAAAATGTACTTGACATACAATATATAGCGAGGTGACGTCACTTCGATTTAAAGAAGCTCATCGGGAATCGGTTTTCTAATGAATTCAAGCGAGTGGGTGCTCAAACACACACGCATTATTTTATGCAACGTGCAATTATTATCATGTCTTACCATTTGCCTATTGTTAGATATTCCGAGTTCATTGACGCACAGCAATTTCCACATAGGTTAAGTGTGTGCTCGTATGATTTGTACCTGAAAATCACTCTAAAACACTCTAGAACGTCACCGAGCAAGATGTAGAGCAGCCGAGATAATCGTATAATGCGCGATAATCCGGAAGCGAATTCGTACAAATGCACGTATGCAAAGTGGAAAATAACAACAACACTCAAGATTGGCACAGAACACTTCGAAGAACTTAAGCGTGGGGAACAATAGAATGCGACGTATGTTGAGGACACGGAACTAAACAAACTAAAAGTGGTCAGGTAAAACCTTTTCTCATTACCATCAGACTGAAAATTAGAGGAACTTTACCACACCAGTGCCCATAGTGTGTCGCATATTTTTCTCCATATGTACATCTCCGAAGTCTGAATGCAAGACCATGCCGAGCGCTGAGAGCTCTCGCTATTCCATTGCGTACTTCCGTTCTGGACTTCACAGTTGACAGGTTATTGTCGCATGTGAACGAACAGACCTTACCTGTCGGTGTTTCCTATATCGCCGCATAGGTGAGTATGTGAGTAGAGAACTGAAAGGTGCTCACATGAATTATGGTCTAGAAAAGTCATTATATGCCCCGCTCGTATTTGGTCAACAATTTGCTTTAAAATGATTTTTTTACACTAATGTTGTATTTACAAACTATATATTTATAAAGGTTCAACATTAATCTCCCATATGGCGAAATCGTCTGGTGGCAATTTTAAACTTTTAGAGAATATTTGATAACAAAACTTACCTGATGTACTTTATGCTTTTGGTTAGAAGGTAAATGCCGCTTGCAGCCCCCACTACCACGGAAATTCCAATTAAGAAGTTAGTGCGTATCGGAAAATTCTCTCCGAAAATCGGTTTCATCGTGACACATTTCACCGTTAACAAATTTTTTGTATTATTTAAATATATACATATGGGTATACTAATTATTCTGTTCAATTATTTAGATAACTGCATAGATTTTTTTTTATTGCGGATGAAAATTTGTTTTAATCATGAAGAAAACCGCTTCAAATGTTCATCAAGGATGACGAAAATTGCTTAGTGAGATCTTCAGTAGAAAATAATAAGATTTTATTATTTGAGTACAACTTGTAATATATTGGAAGTTTTTGAACTAAAAAAAAATGTATGTTATTATTATTACATAATAGCCAAGTTACAATTTGAATTATTGTTTTCAGATTTTTTCTGACCCTAGGATTTATTCGAAGTTCAGGGGAGAAATTTTTGTGTACAGTTGTTATTGCTCAACGGCTTTTAATCTATAAAGATATATCATGGTCTTATCAATCTACGAAAATCGGGAATTCATGAATGAGAGTTTAAGCGATAACAACAACAACAACAAAAAAAAACTGTCAACAAATCGGGAGCAACTTTATTATTCTTGGGTCAAGTTGAAGATTTGTGGGAAGTCAATATCCTTAAGTGTAAAGTTAAAGCGGTAGTATGATAGAATGAAGCGACAAGTAATCGTAAAATTCGACTAATGGTCAACTTATTTTTTTATGAGGACTGCAGAGCATTTTATGATTAGTTTCACCGGTACAGCAGGCTGGCTAAATGATATGTAGATCCACATCGTAAGAACACGCAGGCGTACAATGAGCCACTGGTGACCTACCTACATTGATAGCCAACCCCTCCTCGAATCTAACCTAACCTTTACCCTCATGCGGGCGAGAATCCAAGATATTGTGACAGGCAAAACCTGGACATTCCAATAATAGAATTTTTTGCAGTAGCACCTCGGTCTAACTAAATGGGTCTCAAACAGAAACTTAACTTTTCTCCAACCTAAAAATGTTGAAGCAAACTTCTGAAATGCTCCACATGCTGTAAGAGCTGCCAAATATGCAACCTTTATAATGGTTGCATTATATAGGTGAAACAGCTGCTTGAGAAATGCTGATAATATAACACAGAAACCACCAAATCTTCGTAGATTTTAGACAAGCATACGACAGTATCGACAGGAGCGTACTGTACCAAATCATGCTTGACTTTGGAATCCCCCCAAAACTAGTCCGACTAACAAGACTCACAATGACGAACACTGAATCCCAAGTGAGAATACAAACCGATTCCACAATCAGCTTTCGAACGGAATGTGGTTTAAAGCAGGGAGATGGTCTAGCCCCTATGCTTTTCAACTTTGCTTTAGAATATGTCATCCGAAAAATCCCAATCGACACCAACGGGACACTACTATTCAAGTCCACCCAACTAGTAGCATACGCTGACGACATTAACATTCTAGCAAGATCCTTCCCTAGTGCTAAGGAGGTATTTGTCAATCTCGACTCCGCCGCAAAAGAAGTCGGGCTGCGCATTAATGAAAGCAAAACAAAAGTAATGACGCAAACAAGAAGGAGAACGCCAATCAGACAAAACATAACAATTGCGGAATATAATTTGGAGAATGTGGACAACTTCATATATCTTGGGGCTAATCTACCAACGGACGGTAATGAAACGGACGAAATCAAACGACGGATAATACTTGCAAATAAGACGTATTATTTGGTACTTCCAATAATGATATCCAAGAAAGTGCACAGGAACAATAAGGTGCGGATTTATAAAACTATTATACGACCTGTGCTCTGTTATGGCAGTGAGACGTGGATATTAACGCGAACTTCCGAAAAAGCAATTAACGCATTCGAAAGAAAGGTGCTCCGAAGAACTTTGGGACCTGTGAAGGAAGGAACGGAATGGCGAATAAGATACAACCATGAGTTGTATTAACTCTACGATGAGCCAGAAGCTTCAACGTTGATCAAGCTATGTAAACTGCAGTGGGCTGGCCATGTAGAGCGAATGGAAGACAGAAGAATCCCCAAACGTGCTCTTAAAGGCAAAGCGAGTGGTAACCGGCCAGTAGGCAAACCACGCAAGCGATGGGAAGACTCGGTTGATGAAGACAGCAAAGCCATATTAAAAATTAGCAGTTGGAGGACGCGGTCTTTGGATCGAGACGATTAGAGGCGACGATTTCAGGACGCCAGGGCTCGATTTGGACTGTCGCGCCATTCATGATGATGATACAGGATACATATAAATAGAATTATTTATATAACTGCTTATTGTGATCAAATAGAGACTAGATTTAAGCAAACAGATTTCTTTCATCAACCTTATATTTGCGTCTGATAAACTGATCATCGACTACTAAAGTTGATTAACATGTTTTGAAATTAGGCAGAGTCCAGAACCATGTATTCCAGGATTTAAAAAAATAATTCAATTGCAATAAACTAATTTCACTGTACGGCATGAAAGCCCTGACACCATTCCTAATGATTTTTACGTAAAGTGACCTCCTAAATCCGAATATGACTCCGTTTTTTCCCGATCAGCTACCGTTTTCGGAGGAGGCCCCACCCATTTTTATTAATTTAGTTTGAAAAGGATTATTTCAGACTATAAATTCATTTTGAGGGGCTACAGAGGTGAAAACATCTAGAACATGAATATATCTAGCAGTGCTCTAAAGTTTGTAACGCCAAAAAATAATGCTCGCACAGAGGCGCCAAGAGTACACAAATATTTGTAGTCGCTCAAAAATCTCAAAACCGGATATCCGTCCGTCCGTCCGTCCGCCTGTGCGCTCTCTAGGTTGAAAACGCGTTGAGCTAGAAAGTTCAAATTTCGTACACGTCATTAAGTAAGTAAGGTAAAGTTCGTGAATGGGCCAAATCGCTCCACCCTTTCTAACCATCCCATACAGAATGACACGATTTCGCAATTTGACAATAAAGGGATTTGCTCGAAAAGTATAAAATCTATTGATCTGAAAGTTGGAAGACATTATTTTTATAATGATACTGTCGTATACAAATTATTCGTGTCCTCTACTTCCTTTCTCCACCTCCCATACAAACTGCACTTTTTCATGAAATGCTCTAAGCCAATTTACTCAGTGCGTTTAAAATCGAGCTGAAATTGTGCATTAAATATTCATTTAGAATTATTAGTAAGACCAAAAAGAAAATAGAGGATTAGCTTCACTTCTTCTACCCTCTCCCATACAATCTGACACAATTTCACAACTTCGATTTTCCTGAAAAGTACAAATGCTGCTGATCTGCAATTTAAAAAACAAAAAGTCGTTAAGAACTTTTTCCTCCTGCTACCTCCTCACATTCAAACTGCACAATTTCACGAAGTCATATTCTCAGCACCTATTAAATTCTTGGATACTGAATTTTTTATGAGACATCTTGATGACGTGATGTGAAATAATCAGTTTAATTTTTGGTAACGAAATACCATTTCCTCTTCCACTTCCCTTACAAAATTCCTAAAATCAAAAAATTTCTATTTTATCTACAGTTTCGCATGGTTGGGCCTTACGCCCAATCGCAGTCCTTTTATGTTTTTTATTAAATTCTTTGAAACATGAAAGTACTATAAAAACTCACAGATACAAAATATATTACACCTCCGAAAAGGGTTTAAAAGGTTCCCCAAATCTGTGCACATTCAGTAGATGACTACATTTTAGCGGCATAAGTTTATCAGCATCGGTGGGGTAAAACCAGTGGTAAAATGCTACGAATAATTATACTCTATAGATCATGTTATCTAAAAAACGCAGCATATGTACCAAAGGATGTCTCTGCAAAGTTCTGCCACGACATAACTTTCAAGTCTCCTTTTCAACGAAAGTAAACAAATTGTGCAGTGCAATAGAATAATTTGAGTTTTGGATTTCGGGATTTTCGAGCAATTTATTAATTAGGAAATAAAACCGAATTATTTAAAAATACATTGTTCTAGAAAACTCTAAATTCATTTCAGCAATAAGTTTCAAACTCCAGGTCTAAACTGATTGATTCTGCAAATTATTACTTTATTACGCTACAAGCGGCGAGATGACATATATAGATCGGTTCGAAGAAATTTTACCGAAGGCCAGACGAGCTTTATTTAGACGAGCCTCAATATCCTTTCGGCTCCACCGTCCATACTAAAAATATTTCCGAGATAACAAAAATCTTGCACCTCTTGCACATCTTGTCCATTAAGAACAATCGGTGTGCTTGTGTTCGAACCCATCCCATATACTTGGTTACACGTACATTTATGTTCAGTCCCGCCTCTTTGCATTTAGAATGCAACGAGTGAACACCTCTCCTACGCAAAACATTCCATATGTAATCTCGCTTAACGCTGTCGAAAGCCTTCTCGAAGTCCACAAAAATGAGATATAGTGGCGAACCCATTTCGGCTGACTGCTCCAATATTATCCATAGGGTATTTGGGTGTGGTCGGTACGAAACGACCCTTTACGGAATCCAGCCTGATAAACTTCCAGAGTGTTCTCCACGACAGCACTAATCCTATTGAGAATTCCCTAGCCATAATTTTCGATACAGCAGTATACCGCGCCAATTGCCACAATCCCGAAGGTCGCCCTTCTCCGGAATTTTCACAATCACGCCTCCTTCTATTCAGTCGGATATTTTCCTTCATTCCACACCTCAGTGAAGAGTGGGAGGAGTATATCGGCTGTTATTTCCGGGTCCACCTTGAGAAGTTCGGTTGGTAGTCCGTCTATACCTGGGGCTTTCTTTTTCACCATTGACTGAATGGCGGAAACTATCTCTTTGTTATCTGGGAAATCGTCCCTAAAATGCGGTTGGATGTTTGGTAGTTGTACTGTTTCTGGAATGTCTTCCTCTGGAAAGATGTTTAAAATATCATAGAAGTATTCCTTCCATCGCCGCAACTGGTGTTCACTGATATTAAGGAGAGTTCCGTTGACATCTCTCACCAGGTGGTTGGCGGTGAAATTCTTGTTCGTCAATTGTTTCATAATTTTAAGTAGTGAACCCATATCCCCAAGGTAAGCCGCCGATTCTGCCTTATTGGCCAGGTTTTCAATAGCCTTTCTCTTGTCGCGTCTAATAGCCTTTTTAAGCTGTACATCAGCATCGCGGTAGTTCTGCCTCAACTCATGTGTTCTTTGATTGACATCGGGTTGCGAGATGATAGCCAATTTGGCTTTTTTCCGATCGCCAACCGTATCCCATGTGTCTCGCGACATCCAGGGTTTCTCACCACTTTGCCCATATCGCTCATATTCTTCAGCACTAGCTAGAAACGTGTTTCTGGTTGCCTCCCAGTTGGCTTCCAGTGTGCACATTTCGTATCCGCTCAATGTGGAAGACTTTTCACGTAGAACTGTGGTGTACTCGCGCTTTTTGTTGGGGTCTCTAAGTTTATCCACATTAATCTTGCGCTTCATTTGGAGAATTTGTGGTCGTCGGATAGCTGCTGTGCACAATCTCAAGCAGGTAACCATCAAGTGGTGATCGCTCCCCACGTCAGCTCCACGCATCGCTCGCACATCGAGGAGACATCTTCTTCATCGGTGACTTATAGCCAAATGGTCAATCTGTTTCTGAGTATCACCATCGGGGGAAACCCAAGATCTTTTATAGTGACTCTTGTGTGGAAAAAGGGTCGTTCCTATAACCATTTGCCGAGTACTACAAAATTCCACAAATGATTCGCCGCTTTCGGGTCTCCTAATCCAAAGTCGTGAAGCGTCGACCCAAGGGCACCATACTTCCCCATGACGTGTTCTAGTCCAGTGCTGTTACAGCCAACCTGGGCCTTCATATCTCCTGAGATGATAATAATATCACCTCTTGGAACACGTTCGAAGGTGGCACTCAGTTGGCTATGAAACTCCTCTTTGTCATCAGGTGATACGGTATTTGTTGGTGCGTAGCACTGTAGAATTGTGTGACACTGGTTCTGAGCCTAACGACGATAATCCTTTCCGAGATTGGCTCCCAACTGATGAAACTTTTTCTCGCTCTCGGTGTAAGGACGACCCCACGCTATTTTTGGCTTCAATCTCAGGACCAACGTATAGAATGGTATTTCCACTCGGCGTTCGTTCTTCTCCTGATCCTTTCGACCTGACCATGTTCAAGCTCAAGATGTGGGTGTTATAATGCTCCATTTCACGGTCGATCACTGATTGGCGGTGCGAGGACCGAGTGACTTTAGCCCTTCCTCCGTTCGAACGTTCCAGAAGCCAATCATAGTCCGTTTTTGAATGCTAAAAGTCGTTAGCGTAGAGTCCATATCCGAGACGCTGTATCCGTTTCTCATATCAGTTAGGTCTTAAAATCACGGGTGATAAGCTCATGATCCAGTGAGTGTCCATTTGGCATTTTTAGAGCAAGCAGGACTGGCTAGGATGTAGCCTAGCGGGTAGCGTGTTGGTCTACAATACGAAGGTCGTGAGTTTAAATCCCGGTCGACGCATAATTCCAGCACACTGCCTGCTTGGGTATACCTTGGTCACCTCAGTCTAAGAAAATGAAAAATTCGTACATAGAGGGTTGTGCGAAGGCTTACCAACCCTTCCACAATAAATAATGCAAACATTTTAAGGATTCTGACTGTCAGGAGGCCAAGACCCGATTTGGGCTGTGGCGCCATTGAAGAAGAAGAAGGATTATGGGTGAATTCGACTGCCCCCATTCCACAGGGGGAATGTTAGTATATTACTTGATTGAAATTGTTCAATATATGTGAATTAAGTTTGTCCAATCCAAACACTTTACATTTTTCTTTTGCCAAATGTACGAATATCTATAACCGATTTTAAGATTAAATATTTAACTTCGCGGCTGATGCTATACTAAATGATATGACCTTGAAACAAAAATGTATAAGACCAGAAATAAATCAGAAAATGATGTTTAGAATCCAGTCCGAAACTGATGGAATACATTAAAATAGTGTTTTCCTTGTACATTACTATTTACATAATATATTTCAGACTACATATTTGAAATGAGCTAACAAATGTTAGATTTTGAAGATGCTCTTAATTGCACAAATTTGATTTGGAAAGTTTCAGCAGTGCTGTTTATAATTAAACAATTCGCGCCCTAAAGCTAAACAGGCGAATGAATGTTCAAGGGAAAGGGTCATTTAACATAAATGATACAAAAAAAAAAAAACAATGTAATGAGTAATGATAAACAAAAATGTATATTTTTAATGGCACTAAAGACCAAATCAGGTCTTGGCTTCCGAATTTTCAGTTTCTTTAAAATTTATTTCTTATAATACAAGGGTTGTTAGTCCTTTCAAGATCTCTTTGCCGATGAATTTTTCATTTTCGCAGAGTGAGGTAGCCCGGATATACCCACAGTGGCTTAATTAAGGGCAGCAGCATTCCCATGAAATTTTCAGAGCCCCTCCAGAACCACATTTATTGCGGTGGTAAAATATTATGTACAAATTTTTATCCCGGGGGTAGGGGAGCAGCTACTGGTACAAAGGTTCGTCGATTGCAGTTGTTTTCTTTTGTAGTTTGGCAACTCCAAGGACCCGAGCTGTTTGATTAGTATCAACGTTTTGCAAGAACTCAGACTGAAGAGTGTGGCTACTTATAAAGACCGCACTAGATGTCTATATATGATACTACGGGGAGAGTGCCGAGGACCCCAAATCATGTCAAATTGCTGGTATACAAAGGAGATTACAAGGCTCTGTGAGTCATAGGCAACACAGGAACAGATAAAACTAAGAAACGATGAATTGCTGAATTGCTGATGTGATTTTTCGGTGAAGAAGTAGACTTATGATGAAAGTAGTGGACTCAAGTCACGAAACGTAATAGCTAAACGCATTGGAAAGTAGCTTTCTGAGGGGAGCGAAATCGATGGTTTCGATTATTGAGTAGTAGTTTTGCGAAAATTATTAACGGACTGAAGTGAACAAATTACAAATATCACTCTTACTTAGTTTGAGGATTTCCTTCATATTGTTTTTGTGTGATACGATTAATTTTTTTGAGATTGATAAGCCTGGAAGTCTATTCCAGTAGATTGTGCGCTCCTGTTTAATCCACTTTTTCAGTATTAGGCTGGAATACCCTTGTGGTTTTCCGCAGAATGGCTCTGGTCCAATAAAGTTTTTCCGCCTTTTTTTTGTGAGGCAGTGTGCTTCCTCATTTCCCCTAATCCCTATGTGTTCTTGGACCCACATTAAGGTAAATTTGTTCCATTTTTCCAGGGCAGTCCCAAACTAGCCTCGATCCGTATTTATTGGATGCTTTGAGAACTGCCTGACTATCCGAGATGATATGAATAGTTTTATTGCAATGAGATCTCCTTATAATTTCTAGGATTCATAGCTGCCTTGCAATTAGTTCGGCCTGGAAGATAGTAGCTTCTTTACCGAATGGTCTGCCTGGGGTATGTTGTGAAAGAATTGACTTGGAGGAAGTGAATTATTATGATTCACTCTACTTACCCTCCGATTGATAAAGTAGCGAACTTATGGTAAGTTCTAGTTTGGACTAGGCTAGTAATTTAGTTGAGTGGCGAGTAATTTAGTTACTAAACGTGTCTGAATAACACAATTTTAGTGGATAGTTTAGAGAGTGACTAAACTACTCTACTAAATAATCAATCCATTTCATTCCATTCGTACTGCATCGTGATACTAAACAAATGCGAACCTGACGTTTTAGTCAAGTTCATTAGTTCATAGTTCCCGTGCCGTAAACATATTGTTTCGTTGGAGTGAAAGCACAACTTGAAAGTTTGTTTCGATTAATTTAAAAATTTCTTCTTCCACTTGTTCCAAAATAGCAATTGCAATAAGCTTATTTACTTTGTTTGTTGCGTGTTGTTCATCTTGCAATGCACTCACTAATGTACTGTACACGACTGTAGTGCGAAGATTTTTGGTCAGTTGGTAGTCGTTTAGTAACTAAATTACTCGTCACTCCACTAAATTACTAGCTTAGTGCGAACGAGGATTTAGGAAGCGAAATCGGATGCACAGTGGTAGAGCAGGTACGGGGAAGAGAGTAGTGACCAACGAGATCGAAATATCTACAGACGGTAAAGTAGTGCCCCGAAGGGATTATAATCCGATTCGGAAATTTATGGTATGGCTCAAACATCTAGTGGTCATTCAAAGTTGCAGAGATGGGTTTATACGACAGGAGACGGGCAAATAGGCGCAGCCTTAAACGAGGTCCCTTCGGAGTACACGTAGTGGTGTCGGTTATGTTCACATCGTGGGCAGAGATTCGTTTTTCGGCGTGGAGTTGCTTTAAGCATCCTGGCGCCACGACCCACAGACAGGCAGAGATGTTAGATAGGTCCCGCATCACATTGTATGAATGCCTAACTGCAAATAAATAGACATAAATTGGTACCATCGTGGTTAATATAACACATAGATTCTATACAAATTCGTTATGCAAAAATGAAGCTCTGTGCAAATTTTTAGCAAATGTACCCAGTTTTTCAAGTGAAATCCCTGTATAATAAAATCATCAGCGAGCCTTACGAGGTTTATTATCTACGGATCTATCGACGTCAGCTGTGCAGAGTTTTGCTGACTTTGCTGATTCAGGCGATGCACCAATTATTGAAGTCTATAAAATTCCGAAGAGAAAACTGAAAAATCGCCAGAGGCAAATGTCGAAAACTAAAAGAAAACGATTCATTGCTCAAATTTCGAGTATAACTTGCTTTAAACTTTCTTTAGGCATAGCCACTTTGGCACCCTTAAACCCTGCCGCCCCCCACAACGTGAGATCAGTGTATGTGCTATTTACCCCACTGATATGCAAGCAGTGTGCTGGAATTATGCGTCGATCGAGATTCCAACACACTACTCATTAGCCTACCCCCAAAAAGATATGCGAATATGAAAAAAAAAAATTCTATTATAAAAAATTTTTTATTTTCGATTGAAAAACAATTGAAAAGGTTAAAAATACGACGAACAGACCAAAAAGTAATTTGCATCGTCAAGAAAATTTCGAAAAAAAAATTATGTGACAAAAAATTACTTTCTGCTATTGTAAAAATTTCAGATCACAAAACTGTTGCTGAAGATTTTTTTTTAAATTGTTTAAATGCCAATAACTTTTACATCCAGTTAACTAACATTCCCAAGAGCAATACCGATCTGTCTGGCAATGTTATCGATCTTTTGCGATTTTTGCCACCATTTTGTGCTGAGATTGGCTGGCGTAATCGTCAAGACAGACAGAAAAACCATAATTTTTGGGACCGGAGACAGTGAAAGTCCGTCCAAAACCACAAGTATATATTTTATCACAATAACTCCTTCATGGCAAACTAAAACCTGAAGAAAAAAAATGGTTTAAAGAATATAATCAAATGAAGCTATCCAAGAAGATTTAACAACTTCCTTAATATCTGTTAAATTTTTTTTTTCCATATTTTTTTTTAATATCACACAATATCTCTTAAAATATCTCACATTGTTCTTTACTTTACACATTTACGCCAATTACGAAAATAAAATGTCGTCTTATCATTTCAGCCTATTTGGATAAAAAGATATAGAAAATGCTATCATCAAGCTGAGTTTAAATGCTCGCAGATAGCAATTTCTTCAAGGTTTTTTTTTTTTTTGAATGTGATTTAATATTTTTTTTTATTTAAAAATTATTCAAGTTGAATATCTTTTATAACTTATTTTAAATTATATAATTGTGAGGTCGATAATCTAGTGAAATATTGGTATGGCCTGGTTGTCATCTACAATGGGAATCTTGTGAGTTTAAATCCCGATCTTCGCATAGTTGTAGTCACACGGTAGTCCCAGAAGTAAGAAAGCATAAATATCTTTATTTCTCTACAAAGTCTTGTTTTAGCTCGATAATTTTTTTCCTGCGATGTTCAATAGCTTCGAAACCCTGTTTCTAGTGAGAATTGTCAAGCTCCTCAAACTAGCCGGTAACAGCAGACTCCAGTCCTTCATCGTTGGCAAATTATTTACAACCAAGTTAAGATTTGAAACAGAAAATAATCCGATTGCCTACATTTAGCGAATGGGTTGCATGAGGAATTTTAACCCATTGATTTTGGGCATCACGATGATGGATGTGTAAAAAGGTCCGACAAATGCTGCCAATTTCTTTTGATTTCATCACTCAAACACTGCCCAAATCGGGCTTTGGTCTCCTGATCTTCAGGTTCCTTAACATTTTATTCGTCATTTTGAGAGAGTTGTTAGCCATTCGCACAGCCCTCTATATACGAATTTCACAGATTTTCACAGATTAAGGTGGCCAAGATATAACAACGCAAGTAGTGTGCTAAAATTATACGTCGACCGGGATTTGAACTACCGACCTTCGCATTGTAGACAAAAACGCTACCGACTAGGCTAAACCTTGCTTATCATAATTATAAGCGAACTTAAAGATGAGTGTTTCTGCATTGAAATATAAACGTAAGGGTTTTGAGAATTCAAAAAATTATTTTTTTCTGTCTTACTTCCTTATTTCTCTATTTTTTTGGGCACATTTCACAAAGGAAGTGTCTTTGTAGAACAAGGAGTGACAAGAAATATAGTATACTAACTATGTAGATGCTTAGCGACGAATTTATTTTTTTGTTTACTTCCTATACCTACTATAACTGAAGATCGGAAAATGGCGGTAATTCCGCGATTGGATGCCCTAAATAGCCAACAAAAAGATTTGTGAAGTACTTCAAATTAATTTCCTTTTCGGTAAAGTTTTTCTTCTTTTAAGAGTGGTTTTTCTTTATTTATAGAGAAACAAAACGTGTAAATAAGGCTAATATATCTAACACGTCAATAACATACTTATCTATAGTTGTACAAGGTGTTATTAATGTCTAAGGTAGTGGAACTTAATTGAGTACTATTGCATATCTACTGTCTTATAAATTAAAATTATTACGATATACGTAACATGTTTATATTCATAACTAAACATTATACTCTACTACGTACGCTATCCATACTGAACCTTTCTAATAACTTTTTAGGTCTTATCAAGTAATAAGTACAATAGGAATTTTTATTTAATATCAATAAGATTAGTATTTGTACAGACATTCGTTATTTAGCGGGTAATCTTTATATATGGTGTTATATATCATAAAATGTCATAAAACTCATATTGTAGTCGCAATGTGTGCATGAGACAGGAATAGCAGTGACCCAAACGAAATTGAAAAACAAAATATAACCTTGTACTAAATAAGTTACCTACAAAATTTAAATCTTGCCCCTTTAAATGACTCTTTTACAATAAATTAACACCAGAATGTGAACATTTGATTAACATGATTATTATCACCAAGACCCTAGATCACTTTCAACACTTTCTCATACCAGAAAAGATATAGATCAGGCACACTCACGAATAGGGGATTACATAAGATTGAAAATTTGAAGCGGTTTTCCTGATTAGTTGATGAATTGAGATAAAATCCAAAGCAAACACAAATTTCGATCACAATTTTTTTTTGGTTATCAATATAAAACTGTATTTAGGATCATCGAAGATCATAAACTGATCGTGCGAATAACTCTACTTACTACGCGTTTTCCGTAATACTTTCCGTTAAAAGTAATCGGTGCGAATATTTGAACGCGAGTGCTCACATGATCGCCTGAAGAAGAGCAATTCTATGATACTGATAATCTTATCACACCGTACATGTAGTTATATTCGTAATAATAAAACCGTGCATAAGTAGTATTGTTTTGTTTTGTCACATACATCAGGTGCTATAATAACCGGTGCGAAATGAGCTTTTCCTTTCCAACAGTACTCAACTCTTATACACTTCAAGTTCATTTTTTAGATTTATTTGCGTTTAAACTTATTATTTTCTTAAGTTTTAGATTTCGTATTATACGCTGGTTTAGTTGAAATAAGCTCGCACTTATCACTAAGATCTATCACTAAAATTTTGTATGTAATTATTTTGATGGGATAAATTTATTCGCGATATTTACAGCGAAGAAAAAAAAATCATTCTAGCACAGCTAAAGAATAGTCTCGTTGTGCAGTCAATCATATGGAAATCTTACATAAAGGGTATAATTTTACAATAATCGATATGTCGATTTTTTGTTTTAAAGAAAAATAATTTGTTCTTGCAATATAATAAGTAGGTAACTACATGGAAATACTGTTTAGTTTTGGTGTTTGTTTGAAGAAGACAAAGAAACACTTGAAAAGAAGGTTAAGATGGGTAATTTAGTGAAAAAATTCGTCAGAAGGAGTTAATTATAATGAAAATATCTATTATGAAAAAGTGAGTAAGTGATGTAAGAGATATAAAATATTGCAGTCCGATAATATAATACTGATAACAAATTAGTTGCAAAATTAAAGTATTTCGCCTGTGCTTATGCAAAGAATGTAATTTACTTTATGCTGGGAATAAATGTTTAAAAAATTATTTTTCTTCGAAGCTCTCAAAGCTATCGACTTGAAAATTTTAACAAAGTACCCGTAAACACCTTTAATGTCGATTTTGGTTTAATCCCTATACTCCTTCTACCCCCTTCTATAAAAATGCAAAATTAAAACTAGAAAAAAATTGAAACTTAAAATTCTGCCAGATTTTATTTATTTATTCAATTATTTAGCAAGTCGAGCCCAAAATTATGATTGGGCGTAAATCCCAAGGGGGTGAAGGAGTGCAGCGAAGCCGATATTTTTTTTTTGTATTTATTGCAATTATTAAGGGACAAATTCTGACAAAATTCTAAGTTTGTACTTTTTTTAGTTTTAATGGAAATCGATGTAATGCATTTACCAAAGTCATGCATTTGTATGGGAGGTGGAAAAAGGAGCATACGAATCAAAATAAAACTTTCGTCGCGAATGATATTTATATTATTATATTTTCAACAAAACAACAAAAGTCGCTAGCTTTGACAGTTTCAAAGAAAAATAATTTAATTTAAATTTCAAAATTTTTGAATTTTGTATGAGAGGTGGTAGAAAGAGTGGGGGATGTAGCCCGTTTACGAAATTAAAGTTGCTTTTACGCTAAAAATGACACACAACAAATTTTAGTTCGATAGTTTAAAGCGTTCGATGGTTATATTGTAGACAGGCTGACAAACGAACAGACAGATGGACAGATGAACAGACGGACAGACGGACAGACGGACAGACGGACAGACGGACAGGCGGACAGACGGACAGACGGACAGACGGATGGAGGGACTGACGGACTAACGAACAGACAGACGGACACTTGGAATCGAGATTTTTGAGCGACAACAAATATTTCTGTACCCTTGAAAGCTCTGTGCGAGCGTTATTTCTTAGCGTTACAAACGGTAAGGCAAACACAGATTTCATCTAGAGTTTAAAAGGCAGATAAAAAATCTTTAATGAACATTATTCCAAGCATCTCTAAGACGTTGTGCAAGTGTGTGCAACACTAATTGTTGGCATCGCACTTAATATGGAAGTGTTTCAGATGACCAATTCAACTTACGTAAGGCAAATTTAGTAAAAATTAAAAAAAAAAAAGATGTCTTGATTGAACACTGCTTTATTTTGTGTAACGTTTCGGTCTCTGCTAAAATCTTTATCAAGCCAGTTTGATAAAGGTCACAGTGGCGACCGAAACATAATACAAAATAAAGCAAACAGTACTCCATCCTTTAAATTCAAAATGCACTCTGAAAACATTCACTTAATTTAGTTGCACTCTCCCAATTCGCTTTACGTGAACATCCACATGAGGGGTCCCAAATTTTGCAACAATACTAAATAATTGGCCTAGCAAGCGATAGGAAAAGAGTTTTTTTGCGAGGCTATACGAAATCAGAGGGGTAAGGCCATGTACCCTGAACCTATTGTACCTTGGGCCCATTGCTATTTGGAAGAATTTAACAAAATTTTGAAAAAATGGATCTTACTGACTTTTTTAGTAAATTTTTAGCACATGATATCCTTTCGAAGTAGCCCGTACTTCACACAGGAAGAAGGAACATTTTTTTGGAGTCTGAGAGTATTATAATGTAAGTTTGCCACAGAGTTTGTAACGCTAAGAAATAAGGCTCGGAGAAAAAAATTAATGACACAGAAGTTCAAATAATCACTCAAAAATCTCAAAATCGGATGTCCGTACATCCGTCCGTCCGTCCGTGTCCTCTACAGCTTGAGAACACGAGCTCGAAAGTTCAAATTTTTACACGCCGTCCTTAAGTAAGGTCAATTCCGGGCGAAATAGTTCCACCCTTCTACCATCTCCCGTACAAAATTACACAATTTAGCAATTTGACAATAAACGGAACTGCTCGACATGTATAAAAGGAATTTATCTGAAATTTGGGATATATTACGTACTACTACAATAATTTCAATCAATCGTACAAAAACTACTTGTTTCCTCTCTCTCCTACCACCACCTCTCATACAAACTGCACTTTTTCATGAAATGCTCTATACCAATTTACTCAGTCCGTATAAGATTTGTCGACCTGAAATTGTGTAATAAATATTTATTTACAATTATTACTAAAACTAAAAAAATAGATGATTAGCCTTACCCCTTCTACTCCCTCCCATACAAAATGACACGATGTCGCAATTTGACAATAGACGCATAAGGGCTATTTATCTAAAATTTGGAATATATTATTTGATGATTTAAATCTACTTTATAAAAATTATTTGAGTCCTTCTCTTCATTCCACCACCTTCCCAAACAAACTGAACTTTTCATGAAATACTCTAAACAAATTTACCAAGTACGTATAAAATTGATCGAGCTGAAATTGTTCACTAAATATTTATTCAGAACTATTAGTAAGACAAAAAAAATTAAACGATTAGCTTCACTCCTTCTACCTCACCCATACAATCTGACTCAATATCACAACTTTACAAAAAGTTGATTTTCCTGAAAAGTATGAATGCTAGTGATCTACAATTTAAAACCATGTCAAAAGCATGATGCTTATAGTTATTTTTGAAAAAGTCTTTAAGAACTCGCCCCTCCTTCTACCACCTCCCATACAAACTGCACAATTTCATTAAATCCAATACTCTAATATTTTTAGTACCTATTAAATTGCTGAACCATAAATTTTGTATAAAACACTTTGATGGCAAATCTAGCGTTATGTAAACATATTAGTTCAATGTTGTAACCCCATCTACAGCTTCACCTACAAAATTTTCAAAAATTAAAAAATAAAAAACTCTTTCATTTAGAGTATCGATTGGGTATTATGTCGAATCGTAATCTTATTATATTTTGAGAATCAGTTTCACTTTATTACTTTTAAATTAAAGTATTGTGATCGACTTGAAAAAGAAAATTTGCTACTCCGAAATTTCGATTTTTCGCGTTTCATGACTAAAATAGCCTAAAAATCCACAAGAAAAATCCGTCTGTCTGTACGCTGAACAGTTTGATCTCTCTCAGCAGAGACCGAAACGTCACGAATAATAAAGAGTAACAGTGTAGAATTCGGAAATCTTTTCTTTCAATACTCATTTTTGTAATTTATTTAGTGAAATACCCTAATTACTTTATTATTTGGAAAAAAATATAGTTTTCCAGCGTTTCATGATCAAAACAGCCTAAAAATGCAAAAAAAAGTCTGTCTACCTGTACGCCGTACACCGTCCATTCGTGTACGCTCAGCGCACATTAACTCCCAAGATAGAAAGTTCATTTTTGGGTGGATTGCATTATAGAAAGTTGCGGATCTCAGGCGGACACCCATTTTGGTGGGTGTAAGGGTTAAGGGGGAGGCGAGGGGAGTGCAAAAACTGAAAACTAAGAATTCGAATATTTCAACCATGGTTAGCTAGGAAGATGAAAATCAACGTATATAACATATACAAATTGTCCGTTGACTATTTTTAAATGATTATATTTTCGAAATTACGTACCATAAAAAATCATATTTTTCTATCAATAAGGCGGTATGGAGATCCACCAGAATCAGGTTAAAAGGAGGTTAATTATTGTAAGGAGGGGTGGTCAAGGGGTGCAAAGAAAAAACTAAAAAAAAAAATGAATATTTCGACTATTTCTTTAGCTTGAAACTTGAAATATATATTAAGCTATACTAGCGAAATACCAGAAAAATATAACATTTTGAAATTATAGTAGTGGGCGAAAATAGGGAGCATTTCAAAAATGGTGCACTTTCCAAAATTTAAAACCGTTATATCTCACAGCTAAGTACAGATATCAAATTGAAACTTTGTCAGATTGTAGAACAGCATAGTTTTTAATTTTGGAATGATTTTTAGTTTGGAGATGAAAGGGGAGGGAGGTGGTACGCGAAAATTTGGAGTGATATTTTAGGGCTCTGGTGAAAGATACAAAGTTGAAATTTTCCATGTGGATACATCTATTTGATATGCGTAGAAAAAAAATAATGATTTGTTCCACAATTGTTATGCACCGAAGCGGTGGTCTAACGTGAACAAGGCATTCCACGTGTAATGAAAAAAACACAAAAAATGAAATTTTTCCAATGAAATTTTAAGGTAGAAACTTGAAAATTTGTGAAATGCATTTAAAAAACATACACTTTAGATGTAAGAGGATTTTTTTGATTTTATGAAATTTTGTAGGAGAACTATTTTTTTCTCATCACGCTAAAGTTGCTATCAAAATGTTTTATATAAAACTAAGGATTCGAAAATCTAATAAGTACTACGAAAATTAGAGTTTTGGATGTAGTGAAATTTCGCAGTTTGAATGAAAGGTGCTAGAAGTAGGGGCGAGTTCTTAACGGCTTTTCCAGAAATAACCATAAGCATTATGCTTTTGATATGTTTTAAATTGCAAATCAGTTGCATTCATACTTTTCAGGAAATCCAATTTTTGTAAAGTTGTGAAATTGTGTCAGGTTGTGTAGGAAGTGATTGAAGGAGTAAAGCTAATAGCCTTATTTTTGTTGGCGTTATTAATAGTTCTAAATAAATATTAAGTGCATAATTTCAGCTCGATAAACTTTATACGCAATGAGTAAATTGGTTTAGAGTATTTCATGAAGAAGTGCACTTTGTATGGGAGGTGGTGGAAGGAAGGGAATCAATCAATCAAATTCCTGTTAAGACCCCCTATAGGGGCATAGGACAGAAACAACTCTCTTCCACAAGGCGCGATCCTGAGCATCGGCTTTAAGCTGTTGCCAGGACTTGTTTATTCCTCTGGCCTCCTGCTCAACTGCTCGCTTCCATGTGTTACATGGTCGACCAACCCGACGTCTTCCTTGAGGGTTATAATCCAGAGCCTGTTTTGCGATGTTTTGCTCTGGTTTCCTCAAAGTATGACCGATCCACTGCCACTTTCGCCGTTGAATCTCAATACCTATTTTAGTCTGGCGAGTTGTACTCCAAAGTTCGTCGTTGGAGATCACTTCTGGCCAGAATATTCCTAAAATGCGTCGGAGGCATTGGTTTACGAAAGTCTGTAGTTTCTTGGTAAGTCGAACGGTCACTTTCCACGTAGTACAACCATATAACAACACGGATTTGACGCATGCGTCAAAAACTCGCAGCTTCGTGCGAAGGGAGATCTCTCTTAACCTCCAGAAAGGGGAAAGGATACCGAAGGCCTGACGAGCTTTATTTAGCCGAGCCTCAACATCCTTTTCGGCTCCGCCGTCCATGCTGACAATGCTTCCGAGATAGCAAAAATCTTGCACCTCTTCTACATCCTGTCCATTAAGAACAATCGGTGTGCTTGCGTTCGAACCCATGTGCATGTACTTGGTTTTACGCACATTTATTTTCAGTCCCGCCTCTTTGCATTTAGAATGCAACGAGCGAACATTTGACTCTAAGTCCGAACGGGTATGTGCAAGCAAACACACGTCATCAGCATAATCAAGGTGACTTAAGATGTTAAATAGTCTCCATTGAAGACCTTTACCTTCCCCACCTTCCAGTGCAGCTTTCAAGATGTCATTTATTACCACCAGAAACAGGGCTGGTGATAATATGCAGCCTTGTCTGACACCCGTTCGCACAGGAAAGCTCTCGGACAGCTCTCCTCTATGCAAGACGCGACACCTTGCATCTTCGTAGGATTCTTTAATCATAGCTATGACCTTATTTGGAATACCTCTCCTACGCAAAGCATTCCATATGTAATCTCGCTTAACGCTGTCGAAAGCCTTCTCGAAGTCCACAAACATGAGATGTAGTGGCGAACCCATTTCGGCTGACTGCTCTAATATTATCCGTAGGGTATTTGTGTGGTCGGTACAAGACGACCCTTTACGGAATCCAGCCTGATAAACTTCGAGAGTGCTCTCGACGACATCACTAATCCTATTGAGAATTACCTTAGTCATAATTTTTGATACGGCACTAAGTAGACATATACCACGCCAATTGCCACAATCCCGAAGGTCGCCCTTCTTCGGAATTTTCACAATGACGCCCTCCTTCCATTCAGTCGGATATCTTCCATCATTCCACACCTTAGTGAAGAGTGGGAGGAGTATATCGGCTGTTATTTCCGGGTCCGCTTTGAGGAGTTCGGTTGGTAGTCCGTCTATACCTGGAGCTTTCCTTCCCGCCATTGACCGAATGGCGGAAACTATCTCTTCCTTATCTGGGGGATCGTCCCTAATAGAGGATTGTTGCGGTTGGATGTTTGGAAGTTGTTCTGTTTCCGGAATATCTTCATCTGACAAGATGTTTAAAATATCAGAGAAGTATTCCTTCCATCGTCGCAACTGGTGTTCACTCATATTAAGGAGAGTTCCGTTGACATCTCTCACCAGGTGGTTGGCGGTGAAATTCCTGTTCGTCAACTGTTTCATGATTTTAAATAGTGAACCCATATCCCCAAGGTAAGCCGCAGATTCTGCCTTGTTTGCCAGATCTTCAATGGCCTTTCTCTTGTCGCGTCTAACAGCCTTTTTAAGCTGTATATGAGCATCGCGGTAGTTCTGCCTCAAGTCGGGCGTTCGTTGGTTGACATCGGGTTGAGAGATGATTGCAAATTTGGCTTTTTTCCGATTGTCAACCTTGTCCCATGTGTCTTGCGACATCCAGGGTTTCTCACCGCTTTGCGCATATCCCACAGATTCTTCAGCACTAGTTAGAAAAGTGTTTCTGGTTGCCTCCCAATTGGCGTCCAGTGTGCGCATTTCATGTTCACCCAATGTGGATGACTTTTCGCGTAGAATGGTGGTGTATTCGAGTTTTTTGTTGGGATCTCTGAGTTTATCCACATTAAGCTTGCGCTTCATTTGAAGAATTTGTGGTCGTCGGATAGCTGCTGTACACAATCTCAAGCAGGCAACCATCAAGTGGTGATCGCTCCCCACGTCAGCTCCACGTTTCGCTCGCACATCGAGGAGACATCTTCTCCATCGGCGACTTATGGCCAAATGGTCGATCTGGTTCTGAGTAACACCATCAGGGGAAACCCAAGATGTTTTATGATGACTCTTGTGTGGAAAAAGGGTCCCTCCGATGACCATTTGCCGAGTACTACAGAACTCCACAAATAATTCGCCGTTTTCGGGTCTCTTAATCCAAGGTCGTGAAGGGTCGACCCAAGGGTCACCATGCCTCCCCATGACGTGTTCTAGTCCAGTGTTGTCTGATCCAACCTGGGCGTTCATATCTCCCGAGATGATAATAATATCACCTCTTGGAACACGTTCGAAGGTGGCACTCAGTTGACTATAAAACTCCTCTTTGTCACCAGATGTTGCGGTATTAGTTGGTGCGTAGCACTGCAGAATTGTGACGTTTCTGACACTGGTCCTGAGCCTGACGACGATAATCCTATCCGAGATTGGTTCCCAGCTAATGAGACTGTTTCTCGCTCTCGGCGTAAGGACGAACGCCACGCCATTTCTGGCTTCACTTTCAGGGCCAATGTACAGAATAGTGTTTCCGCTAGGGGTTCGTTCTTCTCCTGATCCTGTCCACCTGACCTCGCTCAAGCCCAAGATTTGGATGTTATAGTGCTCCATTTCACGGTCGATCACTGATTGGCGGTGCAAGGACCGAGTAACCCCAGCTCTTCCCCCGTCATTCAATGTTCGAACGTTCCAGAAGCCAATCATAGTCCGTTTTCGAATGCCAAAAGTCGTTACCGTAGAATCAGTCCGTATCCGAGGCGATGTATCCGTTTCTCGTATCATTTAGGTCTTAAGATCACGGGTGATAAGCCCATGATCCAGTGAGTGTCCATTTGCCATTTTTAGGGCAAGCAGGACTGGCTGTGGGTGAATTCTACAGCCCCCATCCCAGAGGGGGATAGTTAGCTCAGGTCCGTGGAGTCGCTAACTCCAAAGATAGTTGCAGGAATTGGTAAAACCTCATACTACAACTACCCCCTTGCGGAAGGAAGGGAAGGACACAAATAATTGTTTTTACAGTGGACTGAAAACATTATATAAGTAATATATTCCAAATTTCAGATCAATGTCTTTAATACTTTTCGAGCAAATCCATTTATCGTCGAATTGCGAAATTGTGTCATTTTGTATGGGAGGAGGTAGAAGGGGTAAAGCTAATCGCTTAATTTTTTTTGTATTACTAATAATCTATATACATAAATATAATTGTAGTGTCTGTCTGTTATTTGCTTAGAAATGGCTATAAGTTAGTTTTTTGCTTTATTTTAGCAATAACTAAGCAGAAACATGCGTTTTTAAAAATCTTCTCGGTCTGTCCGTCTGTCTGTCTGTCCGGCTTTGAAAATTTCACAGTTTATTAGGTATGCTCCGAGATGTAATCTGCTTTTGGTTTTATTTCCCTCCCCTCACGCCTTCTTCCCCGTCCCATACAAAGTGACTCATTTTTAATAATATGTATTAATCAAATTTTCTTGGAAACTATAAGCGCTATTAATTTGAAATTTAAAATATATTATTTCCATTATAAATGCAATCTTTAAGCACACAAATTATTTAAATCCACCCACTCCTCCGCCCACCTCCCTGCACTTTTTCATTAAATACTATACACCAATTTTCTCAGTACGTATAAGTTCTATCGAGCTAAAATTTTGTACCATTTCCATAATTATTATTATTATTAATATTGGGAAAAACGAACCCATTATCTTCACTATTTCTACCCCTTCCCGTACAATGAATGACATCAATTGTATAATGATTGTAGTTGTTTTTCGAAAAATCACTAAGATCCCTTCACTCCTTCCAACACCTCCCATGCAAACTGCACTTTTTCATGAAATACTCTAAACCAATTTTTTCAATACGTATAGCTTTAATCGAGCTAAAATTTTGTATAGAATCTTTAATTAGCATTATTATTAATATCGGGAAAAATCAACCGATTAGCTTCACTACTGCTACCCCCTCCCATACAAAGTCACACAATTTCACAATTTTTCAAAAATTCTATTTTCTTGAAAAGTGTGAACGTTACTGAACTAAAATTTAAAATATATCAGTTTTGTTTCTCGAAAAATCACCAAAAAACACTCCTCTCCTTCTACCACCTCCCATACAAATTGCACAATTTCACTAAATCCAATGCACTAAGTACCTCAGTACCTATTCAATTTTTGTAACTTAAATTTGGTACAAAATATTTTTATAGCTACTCTAGCATGATGTGAAACAAATTAGTTCAGTACTATCACCCCTTCTACCACTCCCCATACAAAACTCTTAACATCACAAAAATTTCATCTGTAGTATCGTATGATTGCGCTTTACGCAGAGTCGTAGTCCTGTTATAGTTTTAAGCTTAATGTTATTTTATTTGGGCTTTTTTTTAATTAACACAAGCTATAACTATTCACATGTCCTTAGTGCTCTTCATTACGAATATGGTCTTAGATCACGGGATTGATTTGATACAAATGTCCCATACAAATGCGAGTATCGTGGTTGAATTCTTAATAATTTATGGTTCTGATTTCAGCAAAATAGAAACCATTGCCTTCAAAGGGCCATTAAGCTAATAAGTTTATATATCCCGGATAATGTATTACTAACTACATTCTCAAAAATTGCTTATTTTGCGATTCTTACGCGGACAAAGTCGCGGGCGATCGCTAGTTCTAAATAAATATTTAGTTCAAGTTTTCAGCTCGATGAATTTTATACGCACTGAGTAAACTGGTTTAAAGTATTTCATAAAGTTGTGCAGTTTGTATGTGAGGTGAAGGAAAGAGGGGAGGACACGCGTAATTTTTATTAGTTAGATTGAAATCATCATTAAAGTAATATAGTCCAAACTTCAGATCAATAGCTTTTATACTTTTCGAGCAAATCCGCTTATTGCCAAATTGCGGTTTTGTGTCATTTTGTATGGGGTAGAAGGGGACGGACGGATATCCGATTTTAAGATTTTCGAGTGATTACATGAACTTCTGTATCATTCATTTTCATTTAAAGCTACGAACTAGAAATTTTGTACAAGCCACCTTACAACAGAAACGAAATAAAACTGCATCACAAATTTTACGATTCACTTACCTCCTCTATCCCCTCCCAAACGAATGTTTGGTTGCGTGAATGTACAATATTCCGAATTTTATGAAAATTCTATGCAACTTAGTCTATGAAACTGACATTCTATACAAAGAATATTGGACGTGATTCATGCAATCAATTAAAGAATTATTAACATCCTCCCAGCCTTACTATCACTCCTCACCCCTCCTCTCATTAAAATCCAAATTTGCATAAATAATCGAATGAAATATTGTTTATATGTACTGGAGCAATTAAGTGTTAAGTTGACAACATTCCTGCCCTAGAACTGCCTTTCACTTAGTCTTTCCTAACCACTCTAATCTGCATATTGACTTTCCACACATCCTCAGCTTGAATAATAAAGCCCGGCTTTTTTATTATACTCTAGATGAAATCTGAGAGTATATTGTGTTTGCCTTACCGTTTGTAACGCTAAGAAATAACGCTCGCAAAGAGCCGCCAAGGGTACAGAAATATTTGTTGCCGCTCAAAAACCTCGATTCCGAGTTGCTGTCTGTCTGTCTGTCTATAGCATAGGTCTCGAAAGCTTTGAGCTATAGTGCAAAAAATTTTTGTGTGTCATTTTTAGCAAAAAAGTAACTTTAAGTTCGTGAATGGGCTACATCCCCGCACTCCGTACAAATTTCATGAAATTTCGAAATAATAAAAAATTGATTATTTTTGAAAGTATTTAAGCTATCTACTTGAAATTTACGTCAAAATATTACGATATGGATGTCATTAATATCACGGAATATTCACCCGATACCTTTACTCCTTCCACCCCCTCCCATTCAAATGGACAATTTTGAAAAATACATATTTTCAATTTTCATTGAAACTAGCAAAGCTGAAAAGACAACATTTTGTTAGAATTAATTTTATTATAATTGTAATTTATTTTAAAAATAATTATCAACTTCACCTCACTCCTTCTACCCCCTCCCATACAAATTTCACGAAATTTTGAAATTTATATTAAATTATTTTTCCTCGAAACTGTCAAAGCTATCAACTTGATATTTTGTATAAAGTATACAAACAGAAATATTAATAATACGAGAAAAATTTGTTTCGATCCGTACACTCCTTCTACCCCCTCCCATACAAATGCATAATTTCTGTTAAATGCATTTTATCGATTTCCATTCAAACTAGAAAAAGTACAAATTTAAAATATGCCAGAATTTGTTTCTTAATAATTGAAATAAGTTTTAGAAAAAATTATCAGCTCCGCTTCACTCCTTCTGCCACCTCCCATACAAATATCTGTATTATAAATACAAGAAAAGCATTTCTCCTTCAAGTATATGAGAGCTATCGACTTTGAAATTGAATGGTGATAAGGATGATGATAAGCAGTTTCAAAATCATCTTAAACGCTCCATTTCCTCTACCACCTCCCATATAAATGCCCCAATTTCAGGAAAACTATGACCAATTTCTTTAAAAGTAATGAAATTTAAAAACTTTAAATTCAGCAAAAAACATTTTGCATGCCATGTTCGGTGTCATACACGAACAATACAAACCTCTCCCTCTACTTCTACCACCTCCCAATCAAAAGTGTCTATTCACTATTCGAAAGAATTTGAGATGACATATTTTCCGGTATATTAAGGTAATTTCCATCTCATCTAGAGTATCATATGATTGGGCTTTTAGCCCAATCATAATTCTGTTATGTTTTTTCAATTGTTTCTAAGATAAGAGGGGCGTCAAGTTCAATTTGTGCCCCGGGCGCAATTTTTCCACTGCAAGGCCCTGCTTCTGCTTGTAAAATGACGATAAATATATTTAAAAATCATTAAACTGGCTGGGGAGTCACGAGTACCTTGTTTGTACTAACTGAAATCTACTGGATATCGGAATACATCAGTTCATGATTTTTACGTTTACGTTGTTATAAAAAGGAATATAAAAGCGATGATGGCATCTGCTGCGATGGACCACGGACCAGATATTCTCAGTTAAGCAGTTACTGGAAAAGGGCTTGGAACATAATATTGATGTGCACCAGATATTTGTTGACTTCAAACAAGCATACGACAGTATAGAGAGTCGCGTACTGTATAAAATCATGTTGGAGCTTGGAGTCCCACCAGAACTTATTCAGCTTACAAGAATGTCAGTCTTTGTCACAAGTCAGAGTAGAAAATGATCTGACTTCCAGTTTTAAAACAGACAACGGCCTGACACAAGGTGACAGCATGGCACCAATGCTTTTCAATTTGACACTCGAATATGTCGTTCGGGAACTTCCCGTTGATACCAAGGGAACACTATGCTTCAAATCCACACAACTCGTACCACATGCCGACGATATAAATTTGCTTGCAATATCTCTGGAGAGTGCTAATAAGGTATTTGTAAACCTTGACTCGGTAGCAAGGGAAGTTGGACTACGTATTAATGAAAACAAAACAAATAAACTGCCAACAAGTCGGGCGAAACTTTATTATTCTTGGGACAACTTGCGGATGAGTGGAAAGTCAATTTTGATTTGATATCTGTACCCTTTTTTGAGATATAAGGATTCGTAATTTTGAAAAGTGCGCCATTTTTGAAATGCTCCCCATTTCCCCCCACTACTATTATTTCAACATGTTATATTTTTTTTGTATTTTCCTAGTATAGCTTAATATAAGTTTTAAGTTTCAATTACATAACTTAAGAGATAGTTGAGATATTCATTTTTAAGTGTTTTTCTTTGCACCCCCCCCTGACCCTCCCCCTTACAACAATT
Source organism: Chorisops tibialis (assembly GCA_963669355.1). Taxonomy (NCBI): domain Eukaryota; kingdom Metazoa; phylum Arthropoda; class Insecta; order Diptera; family Stratiomyidae; genus Chorisops; species Chorisops tibialis. Next base: position 81,964,997 of record OY770262.1, on the reverse strand, counting down.
AACCACTCTCTAAGCTGATTCCAAAGGAAATATATGCCACACTGACGGTCCCAAAATATGAATTTTTTACGATAAGTAATTTCGAAGATATAATCATTTGAAGAAACAATTCGGCCGACAATTTGTTTTTAGCCCCCCCTTTTCGGGCACCAATGGATAAAAAAAATAAATTATTTTTAGAAGTTGTCCCACAAACCATTCTATATGTGTGTTGAGTTTTAGCTTTCTAGCTGTTACCATGGCTGAGATATTTGAATTCGTATTTTTTTGCTTAAGCGCTCCCCCCGCCTCCCCCTGAACCCGTACACCCCCCAAAATGGGCGCCTGAAATCCGCAACTATCTACAATCCTTCCGAAAATGAACTTTCTATCTTGAAGGGTTTGGGAGTTAATGTGCGCTGAGCGTACACGTCGGCTTACGGCGGACGGCGTACAGACACACGAATTTTTTTTTTTTGCATTTTTCGGCTAATTTAGTCATGAAACGCGAAAAAACAAAATTTCAGGGTAGCAAATTTTTTTTTTTCCAAGTCGATCACAATACTTTATTATTAAAATAATAAAGTAAAATTCTGACATGAAATAGGAAAAATCCAATCAGCCAATCAGACAAAATATTACAGTAGAACACTAGATACCTATCGAAGAATGGAAGCGAACCCATCGGAATCAAAAGAAGAATAATAATGGCAAACAATACGTATTATTTGGTACTTCCAATAATTAAAAACAAGAACGTACACAGGAAAACAAAACTTAAGCTATATAAAACCATCATAAGATCTGTACTATGCTGTGGCAGCGAAACGTGGACATTAGCTCAGGCGTCCAAAAAATTACTTAACGCCTTTGAAAGAAAGGTCCTCAGAAGAATCCTCGGACCTCTGAAGGAAGACTCTATCTGGAGAATACGATACAATAGAGAATTGTATGCCATTTTCGCTAATCCAGAACCTTTATAAAATTTAAAAAGTTGAAATGGGCTGGTCATGTAGAGCGGACGGATTACGGAAGAATTCCCAAATGCACACTAAAAGGGAAAGTCAATGAACAAAAACCGGTCGGAAAGCCATGGAAGTGCTGGGAGAATTCGATTGACGCATACAGCAAATCACTGCTAAGATTTTCAAACTGGAGGACGCAATCATTGAACGGAGATGGATGAAGGTAAAACATTCAGGAGGCCAAGGTCCGATTTGGGCTGTAGCGCCATCGTAAGTAAGTAAGTAAGTAAGTTGGCACCTATTGTATATTTATTTTGAGATATAAATTGTAAATCTTAATTGTAAACTATGGAATATATTATAATATAAATCATAAAGAATAAAATTACTTCGCAAAAGAAGGCTTATTATTCGCTTTAATCGCGTACCTCGAGTCTTAAATAGCGAAACAAATGAACACAAATTGTATTGATGGAATTAAAAAAAAAATTGATTAATCGATTTTTTTTATTCGAGCTTCCGCATCCAACCTATTACAGTATTCTATGTATATACGAATGTTCATAGGAACCCAGCGCAAATGAGACTGGCACATTTTCTCTCCACTTTGGCAGTACTAATCTGTTTGCATGCAAATCAATTATCAATATATACGAGTGTGATGGAAATGGAATTGAATGACGAATAGAATGAATTTCGGAATCCTTTAGAAGTGAAAGCCTTTACATCATTTACTCATTTATTCCGACCAATGTTATTGTGTCAAGAGGAAATTAAAACTTTTTATTTTCAAATGTTGCCACAACACTTCCATTAGGATGTATTTAACAATGATTTGACCGAAATTTTTGATTATCCTTGATGTTTTATAAAGATAAGTCTGAGCTCGGCTATATCGTACACATCGCGCGCATTGCATTTGTATATTTAGGCGACTTTTCGATGCAAAACATACCTGCAATCGAACTTTTCAATAATAATAAAGAAATTTTAATGTAATTTAAAACATAACAGGGTTACGATTGCGCGTAAAGCGCAATCTTACGATACTCTAGATGAAATAGATTTTTTTGTGATCCCAAGAAATTTCGCATGGGAAGTGTTAGAAGGGGTGATAGCATTGAACTAATTTTTTCCCCATCATGCTAAAGTAGCTATAAAAAAGTTTTATACGAAATGCTTACTCCAAAAATTGAATGGGAACTGAAAAAATTAGTGAGTTAGATTTAGTGAAAATATGCAGTTTGTATGGGAGATGGTAGAAAGAGTGGGGGGATTTTAGTGATTTTTTTAGAAATAACTAGGAATATTATAAAATTGATATCCCTGAAATTTCAGTGCCATTCATACTTTTCAAGAAAATCGATTTTTTGTGAAGTTGTGAAACTGGGTCATGTTGTATGGGAGGGGGTAGAAGCAGTGAAGCTAATCAAATATTTTTTTCTGATCTTAGTGATAATACTAGTTAAGTATTTATTACAAAATATGAGCTCAATAAATGTTATATGTTCTGAGAAAATCGTATTAGAGCATTACATGAAAAAGTGTAGTTTGTTTGGGAGGGGGTGGAAGGAGAGGGAGGACGCAAATAATTTTTCTATAAGTAATATATCTCAAAATTCAGACTAATAGCTTTTATGTTTTTCGAGTAAATTCATTTATTGGCAAATTGCGAAATTGTGTCATTTTGTATGGGAGGAGGTAGAAGGGGTGAAGCTAATCGTCTAATTTTTCTTAGCCTTACTAACAATTTTAAATAAATATTTGGTGCATAGTTTCAGCCCGCTAAATTTTATACGCACTGAGTAAATTGGCTTAGAGTAATTCATGACAAGTACAGTTTGTATGGGAGGTGGTAGAAGGAGGAGGAGGACACGCATAATTTTTACACGGTAGATTGATATTATCATAAAAGTAACATATCCCAAATTTCAGGTCAATAGCTTTTATACTTTTTGAGCAAATCCGTTTATTGTCAAATTGCGCAATTGTGTTATTTTGTATGGGAGGGGGTGGAAGGGGTGGAGCGATTTAGCCCGTTCACGAACTTGACATTCCTTTTTTGTCAAAAACGACGTGTGCAAAATTTGAACTATCTAGCTCAACGCATTCTCAAGCTATAGCGCGCATAGATGGACGGACGGACATCCAGTTTTGAAATTTTTGAGTGATAATATTAACTTCTGTATCATTCATTTTTTTCTCCGAGCCTTATTTCTTAGCGTTACAAACTTTAGAGTAAACTTATAATACTCTCAGATTTCATCTAAGGTATAAAAATCTGGCTCAGAAGGTGGTCGCTTAGGCTACTGTTCGGATTCTGTTACCAACAAAACTAAAATATTTATGCTTGAATGTAAATGTACATAAATTACAAAGTGTACTTCCACCTATCGGGATTAATTTGTTGAAAATAGCATTATTCTTGCTTACAAATCACGAGAAAACAATTCACGTTAAATATTTCTCATTGTTTGCATTTTGATAAGATCGGGCGAAGCTTTTCAAAGCCAAGATGCTTATAAAGCAGATCTCGATAGAATCGCGGTATTGAATCATACCGACAAAATTATTCAGTTCAATGTTGCAATTATTTGTGATTAATTAGTGGCAGTTTTAACACTTACCTTAAACGTTTCCGTTGCTCCGCTCGCAGCCGTTGATCGCGATCCAATAAGAACAGGATGCGTTGATAGGTCTTAAGCTTGTTCTCCTGATCACCGGGCGAAGTATCAAGACAAATTCCACTGTCGATGCTCGTCTCAACAAGATTATCGTCTTCACGCATTTTGATTAAAAATATTTAAGAACAAAATACCACAAACACTTAACACCAATTTAAATCAGTTTTGTAAGATAAATGCGTCACACAAAAACTTTTAATTTAAATTAACTTTTCCGCAACAGCACATCTGTAATTTCGAATTGAAAGTTGAGTTGTATTACCTTGTTACAAGTATGGCAAGTTGAAAATAAGTAGCAACATTTTTTTCGTTATCAGCAATATTCTGGATAAGAAAATGTTTGCGTGCGCATTGCGCTCGAAACTTAACTTTCTGATGCTTCTTCGAAATCTTCATCTCTAAAAGTTTGAAGACAATTTTTCTAAGGAAAAAAAACTTGTATGCGCTTAAACAATTTGCGTGGCAAAACAGCAATAAAAATGATTCTAAACGCAACCTACAGGTGATGTCTAGAAGGTGCAATTAGAGACATCACCCACGAGATTGCGATGGGTTGGGATGTCTGTGCGATGAGATTTTATTCGTTTTGTAACAATTTATTGTTTGTGTTGCAATTTGTTATTCGAAGTACAGCAATGAGTCATATTTTTGAATCTAAGCTAATTGTCAATATATTTTTTTTTTTAATTATTCAAGCAATTCTTTTTTTAAGTTCCCCATATTATGAAATAGCTAGGGTGTATCCTAGTGGGACCAACACGCTGGTCTTGTAATGCGAAGGTCGTGAGTTCAAATCCCGGTCGGCGCAATATATAATTCGAACACATTGCCCGCTTGGATATACCTTGGTCACCTCATTCTAAGAAAATGAAAAATTCGTAGAAAGAGGGTTGTGTGAAGGGCTAACAACCTTTCCACAATAAGTAATGAAAAGTGTTAAGGAACCTGCATGTCAGGAGGCCAAGGTCCGATTTGGGCTGTAACGCCATTGTAGAAGAAGTAGATATTATGAAATAATAATAAGTAACTTTGGTAATCGTGAAAAATTTTTGACATCCGCTTTTTGATGGATTTACGTGTTTTGAGGTCACAGGAGTCTAAAAGCGAATTTTTTCCATGATGTCTGACCATTTGTCTGTGTGTCGCGACGATAACTCGAGTAAATCTCAACAGAATTGGATGGCAATAATCGCAAAAGATCGGGCTCCACTTCGGCCAGTATGCTATTGATTTTGAACTTGGCTGCTAACCGAAAAAGAAACTATAAGCATTTAAATTTTTAAAAAATATCAGAAAAACTCCATTTTTAATCGGATCGGAAGATGTTGTATGACAAAGTTGTAGACCGGGTGAAAATAAATTTTAATCGCTCTAACGGTATTATTTTCGCTATGATGTACGACTGCCGAGATAGAGCACATTTTGGCTATATTTAAACTGAATTCGCCGCATTTTAAATCGGATGAAAAAACTTATTGAGCAAAGTTTGTTTATATTTAGAAATACCCACTTTTTGCCATACGAACTTTTTCGATATTTTCATATCCATTTTACTTTATTATTATAATAATAAAGTATTGTGATCGACACAAGAAAAAAAAAAAAATTTGCTACCCTGAAATTTTTTTTTTTTTCGCGTTTCATGACTAAATTAGCCTAAAAATGCAAAAAAAAAACATAACAGGACTACGATTGCGCGTAAAGCGCAATCTTACGATACTCTAGATGAAATAGAATTTTTTGTGATCCCAAGAAATTTTGTATGGGGAGTGTTAGAAGGTCTGATAGCATTGAACTAATTTTTTCCCGATCATGCTAAAGTAGCTATAAAAATGTTTTATACAAAATGCTTACTCCAAAAATTGAATAGGAGCTGAGAAATAGATTTAGTTAAAATGTGCAGTTTGTATGGGAGGTGGTAGAAGGGTGGGGGATTTTAGTGTTTTTTCAGAAATAACTAAGAATATTATAAAATTGACATCCCTTAAATTTAAGACTAGTAACATTCATACTTTTCAAGAAAATAGATTTTTTGTGAAGTTGTGAAACTGTGTCATATTGTATGGCAGGGGGTAGAAGCAGTAAAGCTAATCAAATCTTTTTTTCTGATCTTAGTGATAATGCTAAATAAGTATTTATTACAAAATATGAGCTCGATAAATGTTATATGTTCTGAGAAAATCGGATTAGAGCTTTTCATGAAAAAGTGTAGTTTGTATGGGAGGGGTTGGAAGGAGAGGAAGGACGCAGAAAATTTTTATACTGTATATTGAAATCATTATGAAAGTAATATATCCCGAAATTCAGACTAATAGCTTTTATACTTTTCGAGCAAATCCATTTATAGTCGAATTGCGAAATTGTGTCATTTTGTATGGGAGCGGGTAGAAGAGGTAGAGCTAATCGTCTAATTTTTTTTGGCCTTACTAACAATTTTAAATAAATATTTAGTGCAGAATTTCAGCTCGCTAAATTTTATACGCACTGAGTAAATTGGCTTAGAGTAATTCATGACAAGTGGAGTTTGTATGGGAGGTGGTAGAAGAAGGGGGAGGACACGCATAATTTTTTTACGGTAGATTGATATTATCATAAAAAAAAATATATTTCAAATTCCAGGCCAATAGGTTTTATACTTTTCGAGCAAATCCGTTTATTGTCAAATTGCGCATTTGTGTCATTTTGTATGGGAGGGGGTAGAAGGGGTGGAGCGATTTGGCCCGTTCACGAACTTCACCTTACTTTTTTGTCAAAAACGACGTGTACAAAATTTGAGCTTTCTAGCTCAACGCGTTCTCAAGCTAGAGAGCGAACGGACGGACGACGGACGGACGGACGGACGGACGGACGGACATCCGGTTTTGAGATTTTTGAGTGATAATATTAATTTCTGTATTCATCATTTTTTTCTCCGAGCCTTATTTCTTGGCGTTACACACTCCAGAGCAAACTTATAATACTCTCAGATTTCATCTAGAGTATAAAAATCCGTCTGTCTGTAAGCCGTCCGCCGTACGCCGACGTGTACGCTCAGCGCACATTAACTCCCAAACCCTTCAAGATAGAAAGTTCATTTTTGGGGTGATTGTAGATAATTGCGGATCTCCGGCAGATACCCATTTTAGAGGGTGTACGGCTTCAGGGGGAGGCGGGGGAAGCGCTTAAGCCGAAAAATACGAATTGAAATATCTCAACCATGGTAACAGCTAGGAAGCTAAAACTCAACATACATATAGAGGGGTTTGTGGGACAACTTTAAAAAATAATTTAATTTTTTTATCCATTGGGGTGCGAAAAGGGGGGGCTAAGAACCAAATGTCGGCTGAATTTTTTTTTCAAATGATTATATCTTCGAAATTACTTATCGTAAAAAAATCATATTTAGAGACCGTCAAGGTGGCATACAGTTTCATCGGAACCAGCTCAGAAAGCGGCTAATTATTGTAAGGGGGAGGGTCAGGGGGGGTGCAAAGACAAACACTTAAGAATTAATATCTCAACTATCTCTTAAGCTATGTAATTGAGACTTAAAACGTATATTAAACTATACTAGAGAAATACAAAAAAAATATAACATGTTGAAATAATAGTAGTGGGGGGAAATGGGGAACATTTCAAAAATGGAGCACTTTTCAAAATTACAAATCCTTATATCTCAAAAAATAGTTTAGATATCAAATCAAAAATTTGTAAGATTGTAGAACTACATAATGTCTAATTTTGGTAAATTTTAAGTTGGGAGGTGTAAGGGGAGGGAGGTGATAAGCAAAAATGTCGAAAAATTTAAGTGATTTTTTTAGGGCTCTGGTGAAAGATACAAAGTTAAAATGTTGCATGTGAAAACCTATATTTAATGTACATAGAAAAATAATAATAACTTGATCCATATTTATTATAAACCGACCCCCCAGTCTAACGTGCACATGTGCATTGAAAAAAAACACGTAAACTGAAAATTTTTGAGTGAAATTTTAAGGTAGAAACTTGAAAACTTGCGAAATGCATTTAAAAAAAATCCCTAAATATATGAAATATTAACTGGTCGAAAACCTTTAACACTTCTACCCCCTCCCATACAAAATTATTTTTTCGACCATTTTCAAGAAATGAATTATCACCTAACTATTAAAAGCTATCAATTTGAAATTTTGCACAGCTACTTACAAAAATAATTAAAATGAAATTGCGTTAAAAGTTTTAAGATCGCGCTTGCCCTTCTACCCCCTCCCATACAAAGGTATGATTTCGACTAATTTCATTAAATCAACTAATAACCAACAAATTAAAAGCTATGAACTTGAAATTTCGTACGAACATCTAACAACAAAAGTGAAAAAATTTGTATCACAAGTTTTACGATTCTTTTACCTCCTCTACCCCCTCCCATACAAAATTGTTTTTTCGAACATTTTTAAGAAATCAGTTATCAACTAACTCTTAAAAGCTATCAATTTCAAATTTGGCATAAAACTTATAAAAATAATTCAAATGAAGTTGCTTTAAAAGTTTTGAAATCGCGCTTGCGCTTCTACCCCTTCCCATACAAAACTAAGATTTCGATCAATTTCATTTAATCAACTAATAACCAACAAACTAAAAGCTGCGAACTTGAAATTCTATACAAGCACCTTACAAGAGACATGAAATAAAACTGCGTATCAAATTTTACGATTCCCCTATATTCTCTACCCCCTCCCATACAAATGTTCGGTTTCATGAATGTAAAATACACCGAATTTTATGAAAATTCTATGCAACTTCGTCTGTGAAACACATTCTATACAGAGAATATTGGACGTGATTCAAGCAATTAATTAAAAAGCTATTAATATCCACCCACCCCTACTCTTCCCCTCATAAAAACCCAAATTTGCAGAAACGAATGAAATATTGTTAAATTAACAACAGCACTGCCCAAGAACTCCCTTTCACTTAGCCTTCCCTAACCACTCTAACCTGCATATTGACCTTCCACTCATCCGCAACTTGTCCCAAGAATAATAAAGTTTCGCCCGACTTGTTGGCAGTTTATTTTTTTTCAATTTTAGATTTTTTTTTGCAATTGATGTGAATCAATGCTTTATTCGACAAAAATCGCCATTCATTTCTAGTGGGATATTAGTAAGGCGCCGTCAATGATAGCTTAATCTAAAATTGCGCTTGAGAATATTAATGTAGTCTATTTTATTCATAATACTTTCAATAAACTCCATTTTTTCAACTCCTCCACTAGCCATACAACCCCATATCATAACACCGCCACCACCGTGCTTTACTGTTGGACAGAGATTTTTTACGTCGAAGGCCGCGCTAGTTTTTCTCTATACACTCTTCCGACCTTTGATTCCAAAAATACAAAATTTACTTTCATCCGAGAAAATAACTTGTTTCCAAAATTCTTTTGGCTTATTTATGTGTTCCTTAGCAAACGCCAGCCGATTGAGTCTGTTTACTGTTGTTATAAATGGCTTTCTACGGGCAACGCGTCCGTGATACCCATATTTCCTAAGAATTTTACGAACACCATCATCAGAAATAGACTTGCGGTACTTTGCTTTGATGTCCTTTGTCATATCAGCTGCAGTTAATCTAGGATTAGCCTTCATCGTTAGGAGCACACTCCGAGTTTGCTGAGGGCTCAACTTTGGAGGCCGACCAGATCTGGGTTTTGAAACCAAAACTCCTGTGTTTTGAAGTTGTTTACGACTTGTTGGACAGATGAATGACTTCTGCTGACTATTGCACCTATTTCACGATATGACGTACCTTTTTTCCACAAATCCACGATAATTTTCCTTTCCCCAAATTCAATTTCCTTTCCTTTATTAGACATCTCTTACTTAACGTTTTTTAGCAATTATTTTTAACGGAAACCTTAGATAAAAACACGTTTATCAACTTTCCTACGCAAACTTTATTGTTATTAATGATTTAACTGCAACTCAGAGACTTTGACTTCCCTTTATACGCTTTGAACGCAGACTTTTTATTCCTGGAATTTCAGACTATTTTTCGTTTCCGAATTTTACCGTTGTTTTAGAGTACAGTAGTTCTCATTTTTGTTTTGTTTTATGTTCATAATAAAGAAATTTAAAATAGGAAAAAAAAATATTTCGGAATAAAATGTTAGAAATGATGTTTTTTATAGATATGTCGGATGTGTTGGGTATGTAAGCAAATTTTTTCTGCCTAGTGTACATAAAAAATTTCCAACTAAACCTAACGGTATTTCTTCGAAATTTGTTTATTTGCTCTTACTGCCATTCAGTACATGTGCAGCTGCAACTCTATTATAGGTTTATCGCTAGTTTCGAACTGTAAGGACCGCAAAATGTCATCGTGAAAAGAAATTTCCAGTGATGTCCGAAATTTGGCCGTCCAGTATAAGAAAGACAATAAATCGTGCTCGGAAATTGCGAAATTACTGAAACTAAAACACAGTTCTGCTTACACCATTATCAAAAATTTTGAAAATAGCGTTTCAATTGAAAATAAGTCGCAAACTGGCCGACCGAGCTTACGCGCAGAGACATTAGTTCAATTTTAAAAGAAGTAAACAAAAATCCAAAAATAAGTGTTCCAGATTTAGCGAAATAAGTGGCTGCGGTAAGGAAAAAGGATGTCCATGCAAGAACAATCTCGAGAGCATTAAATCTTAATGGGTTTCAGAGCAGAACTCCACGTAAAAAATCATTAATATCCGCCAAAAACCGACTTCTGCCCCTAGAGTTTGCCAAGGCCCATATCAACAAGGACAATGATTTTTGAAATCGAGTCCTTTTTAGCGATGAGTCAAAATACAACATGTCCGGGTGTGTTGGTCGCAGTTAAATATGGAGAAAATAGAATACGGCTTTAGAGACAACAAAATTGATTCCTACTGTCAAGCACGGTGGAGATAATGTTATGGTTCGGAGAGCATCTGGGGTCGACAGATCGGCTTTTGTTGAAACTACTATAGACCGCTATGTTTACAAGATCCTGTTGGAACAACATTTAAGACCATCAGTTGAGAAGTTGTGCCTTGGAGGGAGTTGAATTTTCCAACAGGACAATGATCCGAAACATAGAACATGTATGGGAGCTTCTGGAGCGGAAAATTCAGAAATGTTGCATAAAAAATAAAAATTTGTTGAAGGAAGCGCTCATTACAGAACGTTAGAAAATTACATCCGCAGAAACTGGTAATTTAATCGCCTTTATGCCCCGAAGACTGCAAGCAGTAATTGATGCTAAAGGGGATCCAACCAAGTATTAAGTCATCAAATAATTTAAAAAATTCCGATAAGTTTAGTTGGAAATTTTTTGTGTGTACGAGGGCAGTATGATAAGTACCCGTGTTTACCGACTGATGGCAACACTGACGCAAAATGTTTATGCCATCATGTAGCGCCATCTTTACAATGACGACTGTGAAAATTTCAGACAGATTTATTGCGTAGTTTTGTTTTGACAGCTGTTGAAATTCAGCAAGTTCGTGTTTATTTGCAATCATGGAGAAAGAGCAATATCGATCAGTGATTCGATTTCTTTTTTTTGGATGGGAAGACGTGTGAGGAAATCAAAGTGAAGTTGCATGCCGTTTATAAGGACCATGTACCTTCGATGACTACCATCAGATATTGGTTTAATGAATTCAAGCGTAGCCGAACATCCGTTTTTGATGAAGGCCGTCCGATTGAGATAACTACGGAGGATATGGTTAATAAAATCCATGATATTGTGTTAGCAGACAGATTGCTGCTCATTCGTCCGCAATCGCCACAGCAAAACTGGTCGAATTGCTGCCTCACCCACCATATTCCCCTGATTTGGCCCCCTATGATTTTTTCCTCTTTCCAAACTTGAAGAAATCGTTGGCAGGAAAGAAATTCGGCTCGAATGAGAGGGCTATCGACGCAACAGAGGCCTATTTTGCGGAGTTCGACAAATGATATTTTTTGGATGGCTTGAAAAAGTTAGAACATCGCTGGACTAAATGTATCGAGCTGAAAGGAGATTATATTGAGAAATAAATAAAAAAAAAAAATTTTTAATGCGTTTTCTTGCCTAACACGGGTACTTTCATACACCTCTCGTAAGTGAGCCACCACTGACTGCCGTAGACTTTTGTCCATCCAATTTTTTGTTTTTATGAATTTCTCTTTAAGTTTGTTATGAAAAGTTTTTGTTTTTGTTTTTTTTTTTTATAAATATATTTCCGTTACTGAAAAAATGTGCATCAATGGATTTTTGATTAAATCTTCCAATTAACCAAAACCTCAATATAAGGTGCTGCCGTAGACTTTTTTCCGCCGCTGTACATATTTCGAGAATTCTGAACGCAAGAATTCATGGGTTGATCCCGGTCAACCCTCCAAAAACTTTCCCAGGATCAAATCGCTTCATATGGAAGACGATGCTGTGCGTTTGGTGGGATCAGCAGGGTATCCTCAACTATGAGATTTTGAAACCTGGTCAAACTTTCAATGCACACTGCTACCACCAACAACTGATCAAATTATACCGTGCTCTCCTCGAAAAAAATGCCGGATTATCAAAAAAGACGTGACACCATTGCGCTCTTCAAAAATAGTCCGACACTACTTGGAGACACTCCACTGGGAGGTGCTACTCCATGCTGATTATTCACCAGACTTAGACCCTTCCGACTACCACCTGTTTCCATCAATGGGCCACGAGCTCGCAGAGCAGCACTTCGGTTCTCACGAAGACGTCCGAAAATGGCATAATGAGTGTTTGCTATGAGAAAATTTTTCGGCGTGTTATTAACGAATTGCCCGAGACATGGAAAAATGGGTAACTAGCGAGGGCAAGTACTTTGAATAAATTTGTTTTTGCTAAGGCTCGATTTAGGCTGAAATATTATTATGTAAATAATGTAATAAACATTCCGCCCCGTAACCCCTTTGTGCCCCGGGTTCCTCTATATAGAAGAAGATTTAACCAAAATCTCATTTTTTCTAAACTGTGAATTTAGGCTAAATGGTAAATGGTAAAATGGTTTATTCAAAATTGAGAATTTGTATGGGAGGTGGTACAATGAGTGAGCGGATCGCTACAAAATAGGATGTTAATACGTTAGAATGCCAAAGTCAAAAACCTTAATAGTTGGGAATGTTGCTTGTTTACAAATTTAGAGTAACTTTTTTTGCCGAAAACTAGTTCTCGGCTTGAAAATTGGAACCTGCCATGCTCATAAAATAGTTAAGTAGAAGTTTAAATCGTTCAATATTTACACTCTTATTACCGCCTCCCAAACAAATACCACATATTCAGAAAAGTCAATTTATCAAATTCCTTGAAAATTATTTAATCTATAAACCTGAAATTTAACAAGAAAAGTTTTTATACCAAGTCCGATCTCCCATATAAATGTCACTATTCTGTATTATAAGAAATTTGCGATAACACATTTTCTAGTGCTCTTAACTAAATCCAATTTCATTTAGAGTATTGCTTTACGCTCAATTATAAATCTGTTATGTTTTCAGTTTTTATAATTTTTTTGAAGTAATTTTTAATTTTGTTATTTTTTTTTCGATCTTTTTGTGATATCTGATTTTTTAAAAATTTCTAAAATTAAAAAGTAATTTCTCTGATGAAATATTATCACAAGAATTTTTCGATAAAGAAAATTGCTGCTACCAATATTCGATTTCAAAGCATAAACTTGACACTGCGTATTCTGAGGCGAAGATTTATCATAATGAAAAACATTTTCGTCTCATTATTAAAAGATGAGCACAGCACAATAAAAATCTTCACTGAGATTAAAAACTGTTTTGAGTTTCAATAACAATAACTGTATGAATTGCAACAAATTATTTTCTTAAAAAAAAAAGTTGTTCATTATTAACTAAAAACAAGTTTAATGAATTTAAATAATAGCCTTCGATCACGAACTACAGCTTAAAAGAGAGAAAAAAAATCGAAATACTTATAATGTTCTTATCACAGTCATAGATTCATTTGTTGTTTACTTGAAGCCATATTGCAAAAAGCAATTCTTCGTTTATCATAGTTTGCTAGCTAATGAATTATGAGTTCCAGTAATGATGGATGGCCTAATGGTTTCTCCAATTTCTTATATAAAGAAGTTTTCTTACAAGGCGTCGGAACAGAATACACTCTCAGCCGAAAGTCTGATTTGGTATTGTCTCATATCGAAAATACCGACACCTACGTCATTTTATAATGCATGGGTTTTTAATAACTTTTTTTCCTACAAGCGTATCACTTTTTACATTAATGCAACACCAGCGCCTTTTGAATGGCAAATATAAGTAAGGGTCAGCACTAAGTGTTCTTTAGAGATACTGGCGATCACAATGAACTCATATGTCGATTTTTTTTTTCGTTTCAGGAGTCCTCACAGTAACAACTTTAACATTCGAATAATTGGATTGGAATAAACACTTAATTATGGCACAAGTCACAGGACGATACGGTGAGCTCCTTGAACTGGTAATTAGCACGGGAAAGGCTACCTATCGCGTTCTCGTCACACTTGGCACTGGTCAGAGCCACACCGGGAATTTAATGTTAAATTCTAGTCAGCGCGCGATTGTTAGCTAATTAAAAACCGATTTTCAATTAAATTTACCGCCTCATATGGACGACGGACGCAACCAACAACTATCGTAAAGGTGAACACGAAGAGTTATACAGTAAAATTAGTAAAATTTTACAATGCGATTTACTAGCGATATAGAGAAGCTATCGACGTAGAGTAGTTTATTGCGAATTAGTTCATCGCTCGACTAATTCCCACACCTCTTTCTAACAAACTAAAACTGTTAGTTTAATGTTTTCGGCTGTTTTTTTTTTGTTTAAAATTGCGTTAAATGATTCGCGGTTAATTACAAACTTCGTTGCAGTCGTAGATAACGACAAGTGAATTGTCGTGTAGAATTTCCATTAGGTGTTCGTTTTTTTGTACTTATTTATCTTCAGGAGGCCATATAGTAAGTTATGTTTATTTTTGTTGAGCGTTTAGAACTTTGTAACTTCAGGCAGACCAGTAGTTTAGTAGTGAGATTGTTGTTAATTTTGTGCATGATTTTATGGCTTTTTCGATAGACGTAACATAACTATTATAAATAAAAAAAACATATCAATATTATGATTGGGCCTAAACCCCAGTCATACAATACTTTAGATGAACAGGGAAAGAGTTTAATGTTCCCAAAATATGTCATATCAAGGGGGCGGTTTTCAATTTTTAAATATTACAGCGAACGAATGGAATGCAAAATGTTTCAAGATGAATTTAGAGTATGTGGCTTTCATAATTGTCACAGAAGTAGTGAAGCGAAGTTGATATTTTTGTTTTAGGATTTATAGCAATTATTGACGGCCAAGTTCTGGCAATTTTAAGTTTCCATTTTTTATAGTTTTAATGTTAACCAAAATTATGTACATGCATATTACGCCTTCCACCCCGTCCCATACAAATCTTTGTATTAGAAACTCAAGAAAAGTTTTTCTCCTTCGAACATATGAGAGCTATTGACTATAAAATTGATACAAAACAATGTGATTAGGATGTTGATAAGTTGTTTCAAAATCATCCAAAACCTTTCACTTTCTCTGCCACCTCCTATATAAATGCAATGAATTCAGACACAAATTGTTCAATTTACTCAAAATTATGAAAGCTATAAATTTTAAATTCAGCGTGAAACATTTTGCATGCCACGTTCGGTGTCATATACAAAAATGACCAATCTTTCCCCTTTGAATATACCACCTCCCATACAAAAGTCTTTATTCACTCTTCGAAAAATTTGAGATGATATATCCGGTACATTAAACTCGCCACATTTCATCTAGAGCATCATATGATTGAGCTTTACGCTCAATCATAATTCTTTTATATTTCTTTATTGCGTCCAAATAGAAATTTCAATCCGAATTTTACCAAATTCACCTAAAGAGTGTTGTTTAATATTAAAGAGATCCAGAAAATGGTTCATATTTATTGTCTCACATATTTGATGAAGTAAATTAAGCATGTCGGCGCAGAGAAAAAAATCTGTCAACAAGTCTGGCGCAACTTTATTGTTCTTGGGACACGTTGGGGATACGTGGGAATATAATGTGCAGGTTAGTGTGGACTATGTGAATGGGGGTTCTAGGGCAGGGCTATTCCTAATTATTTAACAATTAACTGCGATTACGATCATCAGCTGTAGTACATAGAATCAATATTTCATTCGTTTATATTAGAGTCACTCCATGCAAGAACGAGACATACTGTCTAGTATGTCACAATCGACACCTGCGAATTCCCCATTCGGGGAATGGTGGGTTTAGTGGTTATTTTTTGCCAATTTCATCCGCCCTAGGGAAAATTTTTCTTTTCAGAATTTTCTTTGTGACTTTTTAGTTAAATATTAAAAACTGCGCACAGTTCTTGATGTTAAGAACGTATCAAAAAAATGTCGAAAATTTTTTAAAATTTCGCTCCAGATATCAGGCTTCACCTTTGCCAAACTATGGCAAAGCGCCTCTAGTCTCCCATGAAGTAACTACTACAATTCTACCACCACAGCCCAAATTTGGCCTTGGCCTCCTGACCTTCAGGTTCCTTAACATTTTTCATTATTTATTGTGGAAGGCTATCTTCGAATTTTTTTCGTTTTCGTAGATAACTAAGGTATACCCAGGCAGGCAGTGTTCTGAAATTATGCGTCGGCCGGTATTTGAACTCACGACGCACAGTGGTGCCAGAGCGGAAAAAATTCGATTTTCGAAAGCGCTAATTTCGATTATTTAGTTTTTGATTCTCACACTATATAAGCTACAGGATCTAGGAACAGCATGTTTTTTTTCCTGTTTCAAGTCTATTCCCATTAATTTAGGTCAACTCTCATAATAATGGAAGTTTGACCAAATTACACACTACTCTAAATGAGTGATATATAACTGTAAAAGCGGGAGATAAAAATTGTCAAATTTTTTCCCTGCTCTACGATGGCCAACTAAGCCACACATCAGTCAAACTGGGCAAAAAAAAAAATTAGAGCGCTTTACAACGTTATAAGTAACGAATTTTAAATAAGCATTGAGAACAGCTATGATTACAAAAAAGCTCCGGCTTCCTCCGAAATGTGGAAGGTCACTTTTCAAACTAGACGTGTTAAAGTAAAGATTAGAACAAAAATCACCTGCCTTTATCTGCCTATCCGATCATAGTGCGCCTTTGTTTGTTGCACTTTCTTGTTTACTCAATTGGCTCAAATAATGCCTGTCCCAACTTCAAAACACTTTTAATTCGAGTTCAGTCTAGTTGCTAACGTTTTTCTAGTCATGAGCTCTATCAAAATTAAATACCGCGATTTGTGTGAGTGCTTGTGGGGTGGTACAAACTTCGACGTATTCCTTCGACAAAATCACCCTGAACTTGACGAGGAAAACACTTCTTCAATGCTGGCAACTCTAAGCAAGAATTTTTTGCCTCATTTTACTAAAAAAAAGAAATGGTAAATCGGGACCGGGCGAGGTCCAAAAAAAAATTCAGCGAGTGGATGGAAAATAAATATGTTTTTAACATACGAGACCAGGAATTCACTGCATGTTTGGGGAGACCAAGTAAAGACTTTGATGATTGTGGTGAAAAAAGCAAGAGGAATAAAATACGCAAGCTTCAAGCATCGTACCAACAAAGCTTGATTAACGCAGCTGCGATAAATGAAGACCACGATAAACCCGAAGCTTTGTCAGCCGATCAGGCATTAGCTATATTTCTCCAGACCAAACTGACAAAATATCAGTACGAGGTGATTCGACAAGCGCTAAAAGACCTTGGGAGCCATGTATTTCCAAGTTATAAAAAATTAATACTCGCAAAGAAGCAGTGCTACCCTGAAAATGTGTCAATTAATGAAACATCTGCAATGGTCCCTTTGCAGAATGTGCTTGACCATACTGCCAAACGAATTCTGGAAACAAAACCTCCAGAAGTACTAGAAAAATTAAATAATCACGAATTAATATTGACGACTAAATGGGGATTCGACGGTGCCTCAGGCCAAAATGAATTTGCCCAAAAATATTCGATCAACAATAACGAAATAAGTGACTCGAATTTATTCATGACGTCAATAGTTCCCCTGAAGCTCATAATCCCAATTGATGTTGATCAAAATGGATCAATTTGGGAAAATAACCGACCTTCCTCAACAAGACATTGCAGGCCCTTGAGATAAAGTTTCCAGAAAGAGACACTTGATTTGGCGCGAGCTGAAAAAAAACGGGTTGAAGTAGAAATAGAGAAGTTGGAAGCTACCGAAGTGGTGATCGGCATTACTGTTATCCGTATTCGACATATTCTGGTGATGACAATGTTGGACAAATATGAAGTCTGCAAGTGCCTGTTACATATGCAGTGCTCTACCATCCGAAATGAACGACTTGGCAAAAATCCAACAAAAACCTCTTAATGTGAATGCTCTCGAATTTGGTATCTCTCCATTACATGCCAGAATCAAGTGTATGGAATACATTCTTCACATTGCCTACAATAAAAATTTTGAAAAATGGAGGACCACAAAAGACACGCGAGTCATGCACGAAAACGAAAAGAAACGTATTCAACAAGAATTTGTTGGGAAAGTCGGCATCAAAGTAGACTTCGTTAAGCAGGGTTACGGATCTTCAAATAATGGCAACACTGCCAGCCAGACGTTTTTTCAATGATTGCAAGGTCACAAGTGCAATAACGGGAGTCGACGAAACTCTAATCCACCGGATCGCTACCATACTGGAAGTCATAAATAGCAATGAAATGATCGACCCAGAAAAATTCCGGCTCTTCTCAAAAGAAACAGTAAAGATGGCCATTGAGAAGTATTCATGGTACTATATGCCATCCACGGTACATAAGATTTTGTTGCATGGTGCTGAAATAGTGCAGAAGTCGATTCTCCCAGCCGGAATATTGTCGGAAGAGGCACAAGAAATTAGAAATAAGGATTACAAGACTTTTAGGATCAGAAACTCGCGGAAAATGTCTCGTTTATCTACCAACGAAGACGTGTTCCACAAGCCACTGGTGACTTCGGATCCTTTTATCACGAACATGAGACCCGAACAAAGAAAAAGCACCTAGAAATGAGTGATGCAGCTAAGGAGCTGTTAATCTAATTTCCTAGAATTTGAAATCGTAAATATCTTTTCAATTTGAACTACCTTTGACTTTGAATCTCTAGTTTTATTATTTACCAAATTCTCCAGTCTCTTAAGCTTTCTTGAATTTTTAATTGTAATTATTTTTTTTTAAATTATTTATTGTTATAATGTAATTATTTATTAATTTAATTATTTTAATTTAAATATACACTCAAAATACTTGTTGCTACTTGATCAACAAGACTTGTTTGTTACAACCAATTCCGAAAATTTCAGAAATTTTTATCTTGCCAATAGGCTTTCATTTCCTCATTAGTTATATAATTTCCTTCAATAAAAACAGTTGAACTTGATGAATTTTCTTGTTCTGAATCGAATGAGACCGGCCCCAGGTTTCTATGTTAATCCGTTCTCGAGATATTGAATTTTTTCCGCTTTTACGCCATTCGGTCCCACTGTGCGACGCTAGCTAGCATGAAGTAACTATAGTTTATACAGGGTGGGCCATCCATTGGTTTCTTTTTAAATCATAGCCGAGAGTGTGAAACTCACTCCACGAACATCAACTCGCCGTCGATCTCAACAGCTCAACATTTCACGCACTAGCCTAAGGAGAATTCTGCACAAAGATATCGGATTATTCGCTTAAAAGGTCCAATTGACTCAGCAATTGAAGGCGCACGACCATGCGCTTCGTTATCGCTTCGCAATTTGGGCCTTAGAGCAGCTTGAATTGGACAACGATTTTGGGCGAAAAATCATCTTTTCCGGCGAGACGCATTTTTATCTCGGAGGCTACGTTAACAAACAAAATTGCCGCATCTGGGGCTCAGAAAACCCGTACGTTATTGTCGAGAAGCCAATGCATCCACAGAGAGTGACATTTTGGTGCGGATTGTGGAGTGGTGGCATCATTGGACCATTTTTCTTTGAAAATGAGGCTGGGAACAACGTTTCGGTCAACGGTGAACGTTACAGAGCCATGTTATCCGAATTTTTTTTACTGAAATTGAAGACATGGATTAGGACGACCTCTGGTTCATGCAGGATGGCGCGCCATGTCACACAGCCCATGCCACAATCGTTCTTTTACGCACCAAATTCCCAAATCGTGTTATCAGCCGTCTTGGCGATGTCAATTGGCTGCCTCGGAGCTGCGTTTTGACCCCTTTGGACTTTTTTTTCTGGGGAACCGTGAAGGACCGATGTTATGCCAACAATCCAGAAACGATTGAAGCACTTAAGGCCAATATCATCCGAGCAATCCGTGAGCTACAACCCGAAACCATCGACATGGTCTTGAAAAATTGGAGTGACAGAATGCGCTACTGCGAAGCCAGCCGAGGCAGCTACTTGAACGAAGTTGTATTTCATCATTAATGGGAATGTTTGCTCTTACTAATGAATACAAAAAAAAAATAATTTTATTCATTTTATTGCATTTTAAAAAAAAAAACTTGTATTCGGCCTACCCTGTACATATATGCATGTTTGGGTTTGTATGGGGAAGGGGAGGGGGGGGAGCTGAGGGAGTGCGATAAAAAGGATGGTTACATGTAAATAATTTTTTAATTGATTGCTCGAATCACGCTCAAATTTCGCTGCATGGAATGTTAGTTTCATACACGAAGGTAAATTCTATGAAATTCTCGCTATATTTTATATTCTTAAAACCATACATTTGTATGGGAGGCGTTCTGACGCCTGAAGCGAAGAGGTTGTTATTTTTTTTTGAAAAGTATTCGTACAAAATTTCAAGTTCGTAGCTTTTAGTTGATTTATTGATATTCGTCAAAATTATACATTTGTATGGGTGGAGGTGGAAGGGCTGCAGGGATTTCAAAACTTTTTATACATTTTTACTTAAAATATTTTTGTTTTTACAAATTTTAAAGTTAATAGCTTCTAATGGTTTAGTTTGATAATTGACTTCTTAAAAATGGTCGAAAAAAATACTTTTTTATGGGAGGGGGTAGAAATTTTCAAGGTATTCAACCAGTTAATATCTTAAGCTTTTAAGTATTCTTTTTAAATGAATTTCACAAATTTTCAAGTTTGTAGCATAAAATTTCACTACTACATAACAGGACTACGAATGGACGTAAAGTCCAATTGTGTGATACTCTAGATGAAAAAGAAATTTTTGAAATCTATGAAGTTTTGTAGGAAATGAGGGGGTAACGACATTGAGCTAATTTTTTCACATCACGCTAAGGTTACTATCAAAATGTTTTACACAAAACCCAGGATTCAAAAATTTAATAGGTACTGAGAAAATTAATGTATTGTAGAGGTATTCTATAAGAGGTGTTATTTTGAATAGCCAGCTATTTCGGTAGATGTCACTTTTGAAGCTGTCATTTTTTGACATTTGACAAGTAGAAACTACGCCATTAATAAACATAACAGAATTATGATTGGGCTTAAAGCCCAATCATATCATACTCTAGATGAGATGGAAATGACTTTAATATACCGGAAAATATGTCATCTCAAATTCTTTCGAATAGTGAATAGAGACTTTTGCATGAGAGGTGGTAGAAGTAGAGGGGGAGGTTTGTATTTTTCGTATATGACACCGAACATGGCATGCAAAATGTTTTTTGCTGAATTTAAAGTTTTTAGTTGTCATTATTTTGAAAGAAATTGGTCATAGTTTTCCTGAAATTGGGACATTTGCATGGGAGGTGGCAGAGGAAGTGGAGCGTTCAAGATGATTTTGAAACTGCTTATCATCATCCTCATCACCATGCTTTGATTCAATTTCAAAGTCGATAGCTCTCATATACTTGAAGGAGAAATGCTTTTCTTGAATTTATAATACAGATATTTGTATGGGAGGTGGTGGAAGGAGTGAAGCGGAGCTGATAATTTTTTCTAACGTTTATTGCAATTATTAAGAAACAAATTCTGGCAAAATTTGAAGTTCGTACTTTTTCTAGTTTGAATGGAAATCGATGAAATGCATTTAACGAAAATGATGCATTTGTATGGGAGGGGGTAGAAGGAGTGTACAGATCAAAATAAATTTTTTTCGCATTCGTGATATTTCTATTTGTATACAGTATACAAAATATCAAGTTGATAGCTTTAACAGTTTCGAAGAAAAATAATTTAATTTAAATTTCAAAATTTCGTGAAATTTGGGGGGTAGAAGGAGTAAGGTGAAGTTGATAATTATTTTTAAAATAAATTGCAATTATAGTAGAATTAATTCTGACAAAATTTCGTTTTTTCAGCTTTACTAGTTTCAATGAAAATCGAAAATATGTATTTTTCAAAATTGACCATTTGTGTGGGAGGGGGTGGAAGGAGTAAAGGGATCGAGTCAATATTCCGTGGTATTAATGACATCTTTATCATAATACTTTGACCTAAATTTCAAGTCGATAGCTTAAATAGCTTCAAAGAAAATCAATTTCTTAATTTTTCGAAATTTCATGAAATTTGTATGGGAGGGGATAGAAGGAGTGGGGGGATGTGGCTCATTCACGAACTTGAAGTTACTTTTTTGCTAAAAATGACACACAAAAATTTTTAGCATTATAGCTCAAAGCTTTCGAGAGTTATGCTGTAGACAGACGCACAGACGGACAGACAGACAGACAGACGGTCACTCAGAATCGAGGTTTTTGAGCGGCAACAAATATTTCTGTACCCTTGGCGACTCTGTGCGAGCGTTATTTCTTAGCGTTACAAACGGTAAGGCAAACACAATATACTCTCAGATTTCATCTAGAGTATAAAAATGGAACGATACACGCTTCAACAAAGCATTGAAATTATTAAAATTCACTATAAAAATAGTGAAAATTTGGCAGAGACGGTTCGTAGGGTTATCCAATAAGAGGTGTTATTTTGATATTCAAAGAAAAATGGCATTTTTTGAGATAAATGATCGGATGTTTATTTCATTACGTTAATAATGGAAAACAACATCAGCCAGATGGTCCGGCGGGGTCATTTGACCTTACTTTTTCGAAAATGAGGCTGTAGCAACAGTTACGGTGAATGGATTGCGCTATCGAGAGATGATTAATGATTTTATTTTTTATGGCCGGAATTGGATAATATTGATCTGGACAACGTTTGATTTCAACAAGACGGCGCTACGTGCCATACAAGCACCGAAACCATTGATCTTTTGCGGGAAAAGTTTCCGGACCGCGTTATCTCTCGAAGAGATGATCGCAATTGGCCACCAAGATCTTCTGATTTAACACCTTGCGACTTTTTCCTTTGAGACTACATGAAAGATAAGGTCTACGCCAACAGCCCAACGTCGATTGAAGACTTCAAAGATGGAATTCGTGAGACTATCGAGGACATAGGGCAGCCACTTTGCGATTTGGTTATGAAAAATTCATGGAAAAAATACGGTCCTGTACGCGTGGTCGTGGTAGCCATTTGGCTAATGTTGTTTTTCATTATTAACGGCATACCTTCCTCTTTACAATGAAATAAACATCCGATCATTTATCTCAAAAAATGCCATTTTTCTTTGAATATCAAAATAACACCTCTTATAGAATAACCCTATATTTACGGAAATCGTGCAGTTTGTATGGGAGGTGGTAAAAGGAGTGGCGAGTTCTTAATTATTTTTTTTGGAAATAACTATATACATCATGCTTTTGACATGTTTTAAATTGCAGATCATTAGAAGGGGTGAAGCGATTTGGCCCATTCACAAACATGACCTTAAACCTTTTAAACCTTTTTTGTCATAAACGACTTGCACAAAATTTGAGCTCTCTAGTTCAACGCTTTTCAAAGCTAGAGAAGACACGGACGAACAAACGGATGGATAGACGGACGGACAGTCGGACGGACATCCGGTTTTGAGATTTTTGACTGATTATATGAACTTCTGTATCATTCATTTTTTCTCCGATCCCTATTTCTTAGCCTTACAAACTATGTTGCAAACTTATAATACTCTCAGATTTCATCTAGAGTATAAACAAACTGCCAACAAGTCGGGCGGAACTTTATTATTCTTGGGACAAGTTTCGACTGGTTAGGTCAGACTAAGTGAAAGGGGGTTCTTGGACAGGGTTGTTGTCAATTTAACACTTAATTGAGGACACGATCAATAGCTCCAGTACATGTAATCAATATTTCATTGGTTTATTTATGCAAGTTTGAGTTTTTATGAAGGGATGGGTGAGGGGTGAGAGAAAGGGTGGAAGGATGTTAATAGCTTTTTAATTTATTGCTTGAATCTCGTTCAATATTCTCTGTATAGAATGTCAGTTTCATAGACTAAGTTGCACAGAAAAAGTTCGTACCTTTTAATTTGTTGGTTATTAGTTGATTTAATGTAATTGGTTGAAATCACACTTTTGTATGGGAGGGGTAGAAGGGCAAGTGCGATCTCAAGACTTTTGACGCAGTTAGTTTCAACTATTTTTAAAAGTTCTTAAGCAAAATTTGATATTGATAGCTTTAAACAGTTAGGTGATAACTGGTTTCTTAAAAATGGTCGAACAAATACTTTTATATGGGAGGAGGTAGAAATTTTAAAGATATTCGACCAGTTTAAATGCATTTCACAAATTTTCAAGTTTCTACCTTAAAATTCCATTCAAAAATTTTTAGTTTATGTGTTTTTTTCAATGCACATAAAACACCTTGTGCACGTTAGACCGGGGGTCAGTTTTTAACAATTGTGGAACAAACTATTATTTTTTTTTCTTTGTACATCAAATAGATGTATCCACATGCAAAATCTCAACTATTTATCTTTCACCAGAGCCCTAAAAAAATCACTGAAAGTTTTCGACATTTGTGCTTGCCACCTCCATCTCCTTGCACCCATCAACTTAAAATTTTACCAAAATTAAGAATTATGTATGTAGTTCTGAAATCTGACGACTTTTCGATTTGATATCTAGTTTTGAGATAGACGGGTTTGAAATTTTGGAAAGTGCACCATTTTTTAAATGCTCCCAATTTCCCCCCACTACTGTTATGACCAAATTTTATATTTTTTTGTATTTTACTAGTATAGCTTAATACATGTTTTAAGCTTCAATTACATAGCTTAAGAGATAGTTGAGATATTAATTTTTAAGCGTTTTTCTTTGCACCCCCTGACCGTCTTGGCCCCTTCTGAAATATTGTTCATTTATTTGAGATTCATCATATGTCATTCGTAGTAGACGAACTGAGAGTGTTCAGAGAAGATTCACTCGTTTTGTCTTGAGAAAGCTAGATTGGTCAAATGATATGTCATGCAATGAAAATCGTTGTAAGTTAATCGACCTACAATTTCTAAATGTTCGAAGAAAACAACATTCATTCGAATTAATTCTCCTGAGCTGCTTTATAAAATCTCCAATTATGTTCCTGAGAGACCTCTACATATTCGTGATTTTTTTGTATAT
This sequence comes from Chorisops tibialis, assembly GCA_963669355.1. NCBI lineage: Eukaryota > Metazoa > Arthropoda > Insecta > Diptera > Stratiomyidae > Chorisops > Chorisops tibialis. Next base: position 81,939,845 of record OY770262.1, on the reverse strand, counting down.
CCTGCTCTTAAGACAGTTTACGGATCCAATGAGCCCTTGCAGCATATTTAATTTTAATTCGGTTGCGAATTTTATTGATATCAGCTTTAATAGAGACTGCTTTAGAGAAATGGTATTAGACGCATTAAATCGTACCTGATCGTATGTGTTGATTTATGTTTTAACTCTGCTTGTTTTTTTTTTTTTTTAATTTCAATTTTATTTCAAGCTTTCCATAATCTACAAATTTTATTGTTTTATTGACTTAATATTTAATGATTGGTATAAGTTTTCTTTTTTTCCAATTAATGTTAAATTGTATTTTTTATCATCTGGCCTGTAAGGACTTTGTACGGTAGGCTAAATAAATAAATAAATTAATATATAAATAATATGATAACCCGAATTATTACTAATACGTCATTTACCAAATTTTAGTTGAATAACCTTGATACATTCCAAGGAAATGGACGAAAAAATCCATAAATGACACATTTTGTATGACAGGCGGATGAAGAGAGAGAGGAACATTTAATTAATCTTGCTCCGTTTTACTTCAATCAAATTACAGCACTAAAAATTTATTTTAAAACAACAAAAAATCAAAAATAGTTTTCATATGGTGAAATTGTGACATTTGAATGTGAAGCGGTAGAAGGCGTGGGGGATATTGATTACTCTTGCTTCAATAACCATGGTCATTAACAAAGCTAATTTTCATAAAAAAACCCTAACTCCAATCGGACGTACATCGACTTACGTCATGACGTAAATCGGGGTGGCTAGAGATATAGAAATAAAACCAAAAGCATATTACGTCTCCGAGCATAATCAGCAAACTTTGAAAATTTCATTACAATCGCTTCAACCGTTTTTGAGGTAAATTCGGACAAACATAAATCATACGTGTTTTTATGCTTAGTTATTGTCTCAATAAAGGAAAACAATAACTTATAGACATTTATAAGCAAATAACAGATAGACACTACAATTATATTTATACATATGTATGTATGTATAGATGGTAAGATCATCCTGAACGGCTATGTTGTGGAACAAGTGATTTAATCTTAATTGAAAGCACTCTCAGCGTGGACGGCGGAGAAAAAAAAATATGAAAAAAATGTACTAATCACAAAAAAACTTGCGTAATGAATGTAATCCGTGATTCTTATCTGTACGTTTCTACATGTACAACATATTTTCTTAAAATAATTAACATTGATTTATACGACAAGCATTGTATATATTGTATTGCATTAAATAAAAAAAAATTACTGAAGAAAAATAATAACTAAAACTATTAAAATTTAAATCGATTGGGTGTGTCAAATTAAATTTATTTCTGATAAAAAAAAATTTCCTTTCAATTTGAATAGAATTTATCTTATATGTGTTCAGTCAGTTTTGCGAATTGGACGTTGAAAAGAAATTGGTAAGAAACAAATTCATATATTTTAGGTATTTTAATTTATATCTTATTTTATAGTAGCGATCCCCGCGACTTGGTCCGCGTAAAAATCGCAATAATAACAAATATTTGATAATGTATTGGAAGTACAAATAGAAAACCCCCGTTTTTTTTCAAAATTCGAGTCTTTATTGTGCAAAAATGCTTATTAAGCAAATAAATGCCCATCGCTAACCACAACATTTTTTCCCATCTTTCTTGTAGCATACGGGTTTCGCGTCGAAAAAATTGCTCTTCTCTTGAGCCGATCCCACGAATCGACCCAATTTTTGGCTTCTTTGTAAGAATGGAAGTGCTGCTCATCCAGGCCGTACGTCATCGATCGGAATAGGAGGTAGTCGGAAGGGGCGATATTTGAAAAATCCGGCGGATGGGGTAGATTGTCCCATTTCAGTGTTTCCAGGTAGGTGTTCACAACGCAAGCAACATGTGGCCGATCGTTGTCGTGCAGCAAAATCACTTTGTCGTGTTTCTCCTCGTATTGCGGCCGTTTCTCCTTCAATGCTCGGATCAAACGAATTAGTTGTTTCTTGTAGCGATTTTCCGTGATGGTTTTACACGGTTGCAGCAGCTCATAATAGACCACGCCGAGCTGGTCCCGCCAAATACACAGCATATTTTTCGAGCCATCGATGTTGGGCTTAGCCGTCGATGTTGATGCATGGCCACGGTATCCCCACGATTTTTCTCACTTTAGATTATCGTAATGGATCCACTTCTCATCGCCAGTGACGACAAAATGCAAAAAGCCCTACCATTTTTTGCCATTAGAGCAGCTGTTCGCATGTGAAAAACTCCGTTCGAAGTTTCTTGGTTTCAACTCGTATGGCACGTAATCTTCTTGCTTTCCCATCAGTTCCAAGCTTAACAAACGAAGTAAAATAGCTTGTTGAGTCACGCCCAATGAATTTGTAAGTTGTTGTTGCTTTTGGCATGAATCTTCGTCCAGTAATGTCTCCAATTCTGCATCTTCAAACTTTTTAACCGCTCCTGGACGCTCCATGTCTTTCACGCCGAAATCACCCATTTTATAGCGTTGAAACCATTTGCGACATGTTCTTTCACTAAAAGCACCCTCGCAATAAGAATTTTTTTTTTTAAATTGAAGGCGAAAAGCAAAACCTCCCGCAAATGACGCTTATTTGGCTCAAATCACACAAAAGAGTATATACCGCCGATAAAACTTCACAAATCTAATTATGATCCTTATCCGCCATTTTTGATCAGCATTTACTGTTGACGCCATCTATGGGGAAACGGTGGATTTTAATTTGAACTCCCGATAGTTAGTAAGACATTACGAGGGATGCTGAATTTGCTTAGTTTAATCATAGACTAATAAAACATAAGATACTCCAATTAGAACAAACTCAAAAAAATTCAAATCGAAAACTGGCTGTCATAGTCATGGGATATAAATATATGGATTTTGCATGCACACACATTGTCCTGTAATTCCTGTAACGTGTGCATCGTGCATATGTTTTATACACTCACAGGTTTGCAAGTGAACCTTTGGGCGACGACGGTTTGTATTCTGCGATTTATGAATGAAAAAAATATTTTCTACAGAGGATTTAAGTTTAATAAATTATGTTATCGCATATCGACCAAATTGGCAAGAAAAATTGTAACCGCAAGTATACATATATCTAGTTGTTTCTTATTTCCAGGGAAGGAAATATGTAAAGTCCCTTATAACATCTTTGTAATTATGTTTTTGCTTCTTAATTAAAATTCGGGATATTAGCTGATCATTTGTTAACAGAATTATGATTGGGAGTAAAGCCCAATAATATGATACTCTAGATGAAACAAGAAAGAGTTTATTGTACCGGAAAATATGTCATCTCAAATTCTTTCGAATAGTGAACTGTGACTTTTGTATGGGAGGTGGTAAAAGCAGAGTGGAAGGTTTGCAACTTTTGTATATAACATCGAACATAGTATAGAAAATGTTTCATGCTAAATTTAAAGTTAGTAGCTTTCATGATTTTCGTGGAAATTTTTCAATAAAAAAATTTGTATGGAAGGTGGTAAAAGGAGCGGAGCGAAGTTCATATTTTTTTAACATTTATTACAACTATTAACGGACAAATTGTTGCAAAATTTTAAAGTTTTACCTTTTCCAGTTTCAATAAAAATCGATTAAATGCATTTGCCAAAAATTGGGCATTTGTATGGGAGGGGGTTGAAGGAGTATTTGAATCAAAACCAAATTTTTCGACATCAATGATATTCAAAATAGTATACTTTTCTCAAAATTTGAAATTGATAGCTTTAACGGTTTGGGAGAAAAATAATTTAGTTAAAATTCAGAAATTTCGTGAAATTTGTATGGAAAGAGTGAGGTGAAGTTGATAGGTTTCACAAATCGGTTGCAATTGTAATAAAACTAATTATGATAAAAATTAGTTCTTTTAACTTTACCAGTTGCAATGAAAACCGATTAAATGCATTTTTGAAAATTGTGCATTTCTATGGGAGGTGGTAAAAGGAGTGAAAGGATCAGAACAATATTTTTTGACGTAAATGGTATTCATATCTTTATATTATGACCTAATTTTCAAGGCAATAGCAGAAATGGCTTCGGAGAAAAATTAATTTCTTTAAATTTCGAAACTTCATGAAATTTATATGGGAGGAGGTAGAAGGATCCCCCCATGTGGCCCGTTCATGAACCCAAAGTTACATTTTTGTTAAAAATGATTTATGAAAAATTTCAGCACGATAGGTCAAAGTCTTCAGAGGTTATGCTATAGACAGACGGACAGACGGTTACTCAGAATCGAGGTTTTTGAGCGACAACAAATATTTCTGTACCCTTGGCGACTCTGTGCCAGCATTATTTTTTAACGTTACTATTAGTAAGGCAAACACAATATGATCTCAGATTTTATCTAGAGTATATAAATTACTGATACTGTCTTTTTTATTAAAATTGTTCTCCAATTTGAGAAGTTTGTGTAACAAATTTTATTATTTTCAATGCACTTACCATTTAGTCTAAAATTATGCAACTAAATTTCTAAATGCTATTTTTTTTTAATTCGAATAACTTGACATTGTCTTCATATAATTTTACTTTATTATTTTAATAATCGCGTTTTATGATTAAATTAACCAGCAAATACGCCGTACGTATATATACGCTTTAAAGAAATTCAAAGACTAATATCTCAAAAGCCCCTGTATGACCATTAAAGACAAAAAATTAATTTTTGGGAGGATTGTATTATAGATTGGGTGGGGAACTTTCATTGCCTAAATTTGGAAAGTGTTGGGTTAAAGGGGGAGGCGAGTTAAGGGGTTAAGGCCGAAAACTCCGATTGCGAATATCTCTACGAAAAATACAGATATAAAGTTTAAATTTGATACACATATATGGGGAAAAAGGTGAAAATAAACCAAGAGTCGACCGAATTGTTTTTTTCAAATGACTATATCTTCGAAACTACTTAACAGATTTTATTCATTTTTACAATCAAATAGATGGCTCATAGGTCAACAATAATCAACGTAGAGGAGATCAATAATTTTAAGAGGAAGAGTAAGAGGGTAAGAGGATACTATTTTAATATACATAAAGGAGGTCCCCAACCTAGACGAGGTGTTCCATGAGAAATAAAAATCGAATAACAAAACAAAAACACACAAAATTTTTGATTAAAATTTTGAGCTGTAAGCTTCAAAATTTATAAAACTCATTCAAAAATGTGCGTAAAAATTTAAAATGTTAACCGGTCGAATACATTCAAAACTTCTAACCCCTCCCATACAAAATTGTGACCATTTTTAAGAAATCACTTATCACCAAGCCACTGAAAGCTATCAGCTTGAAATTTTATACAAGCACTTCTTAAAATATTTAAAATAAAGTTGCTTTGAAAGTTGTTAAATGCACTTCTATTCCCTCCATCAGAAAATAATGATTTCGATAAATTCCAATAAACCAACTGATAACCAATTACTTTCAAGAGAAACTTAATAAAAGTAATAAAAGTACATCACAAATTTTGTGATTCCCACACGCCCTCCTTTAAAAATGTATATTTTCGTGCATATGAAATACACCAAGTTTGATAGGAACTCTAAACAACTCTGTTTATAAAACTAACATTCTATACAGACATTTTTGATTGTGATTCAATAATCATAAGCTTTCTACCCCCTCCCCACACACTCCATGCAATTTGGTTTTGCATGGATAAACGAATGAAATACTTATTGATTACATATACTGAAGCAATTGATCGTAATCGCGTTTAAATGTTATATGACCTAGAACCACCATCAACATAGTCTTCGCTGTCCACCCTAAGCTGACTTCTCACACTTTCTCAACTTGCCCCTAGAACAATAAATTCGCGAGCGATTCGTTGGCTGAGTTTTTTGTTAATTGGGTTTTTTTAAATGATTATATCTTTGGAATTACTAGCCACAAAAAAATCATATTTTGGGGCATACATATTAAGTGACATACACCATAATCAACTTCGAAGAAGGCGAATTATTTTAAAGGGGTCAGGGGGAGGGCAGCAAAGAAAAACACTTAAAATTTAATATCTCGAGTATCTCTTAAGATATGTAATTGAAACCTGGAGCATATACTAAGTCATACTAGCGAAATATGAGAAAAATATATCATTTGGACATCCATCATAGTAGCGGGGGGAAATGGGAAGAATTTAAAATAGTGCGCTTTTTCAAAATTTCAAACCGTTATATCTCAAAATGCAATATAGATATTAAGTTGAAATTTTATCAGAGCTAGATTATCTATAATTTTGTCTTTCAAATTGGTAGATGTAAGGGTAATTATTTTCGGGCTCTAATGAAAGATGCAAAGTTAAAACCTTGTAGTGCATACATCCATTTGAAATACATATATGAAGAAAAAATGTCAATTTGAACCAGAACTGTTATGTACCGAGGTATTTGATGTGTATTGAAAAAGAAAAACACAGAAACTCAAAATTTTTCACTGAAATTTTAAAATAAAAAATTGAAAATTTGTTACATTAAATAGAAAAAAAATACTTAAAAAATTAAGATATTAACTAGTCCCCCCCCCCCTCCAAAAAAGTATTTTTTCGACTTTTTTTAAAAAATTATCCCCAAACTATTAAAAGCTATTAACTTGATATTTTGTACAAACACTTTTAAAAAATTGTAAAACAAAGTAGCATCAAAAAAATACAAAAGTATGATTTCGACCAATTTCAATAAATCAACTAATAAGCAACGAATTAGAAGCTCCGAACTTTAAATTTTTTTCAAACACATTTTATTACAAACGAAATAATAATACATCACAAATTTTATGATTCCCTCAACTCCTCTACCCCCTCTCATACCAAAGGTTTCAAGAATATAAACTACACCGCATTTCATAGAATTAACTTCGTCTATCAAACTAACATTCTATACAGCAAGATTCGAATGTGATTCAGCCAATTAATAAAAAAATTATTATCTTTTCTAGCGCTATATAAACGAATGGCATATTATTTATTGTATTGAAACTTTTGATCACAATCGCAGTTAACTGTTAAATAATTGAAAACAAACTTAACCTATAACCCACATTCAGTTAGTCTTCCTTATCCACCCTAACCTGCATATTGATGTCCCACGCATCCTCAACTTTTCCCAAAACTAATAAAGTTGCGCCCAACTTGTTGGCAGATCTTTTATTTTACTTGAATCCCGGCGACCGGAACCCACTTTTTTATGAATAATATTGTAAGAAAATATCGCTCAATTTAGTTGTGCTGATAGTGTGTATACGGCTTTATGATGCAATAGATAATGATGTTCAGAAAGCATAAGCGTAGGAAAAGTGATTAATAGGAGCTTTCAGTTACGGCCAAGAAATATTAAAATGTAATGCCATGTTAGCAAACAATGATTTATTTTCAGGTTGCATAGCTTTTGGCTGAACATAATAATTACGCTGATGATTGCTGAAGCTAATAATAATAGGTGAAGTAAAATATATACATGTACATAATATACAAATCGTTTGTTATTGCTTGCCGATGTCATATGGCCATTCGGTAGATGGTTTGGCAATGGAATTTACGTTATGTTGCGAAAACAGTGACTTTTGTATGAAAGGTAAAAGAAGGGGTGGACATTTTTATAATTTCTAGATGTGGAAGTAAAACGATTTAAATTTCAGATCAGTAACCTTTACGTTTTCAAAAAAATCGACATAATATAGGGTGGAGTAAAAGATATTTTCGTATTTTGCAGACAGATGTCTTTGGAAGTCGATTTTCTCTGGCAGTAAGATACAGAATTTAGAAAATAAATACATTTGAAAAAGGTGACATTTTAGAAAATATTTTCTGTCACTAAAGTGCGCAATTTCAAACAATTCTTCTTCTTCAATGGCACTACAGCCCAAATCCGACATTGGCCTCATGATATTCAGGTTCCTTAACATTTATTTATTATTTATTGTGAAAGAGTTGTTAGCCCTTCGCACAACCCTCTATTCACGAATTTTCATTTTCGCAGATTGAGGTAGCCAAGATATACCCTGGCAAATAGTGTGTTGAAATTATGCTTTGACCGGGATTTGAACTCCTGACCTTCGCATTGTAGATCAACACGCTATCCACTAAGCTACACCCCAGTTTAAATTCAAAAAATTACTTAAAAGTTATTCAAGTTTGAACATGAAAGTATTTACCGAAGAAATTCATGCCATTTTAAAGTTTTACTTCCACGAAGGCAAGAATGCGTTGCAAGCTCATGAAAGAAATGGGTGCAGTTCATGGCGACGATGCTCTATAGACAAGTGTAGCATAATAATGGTTCAAGCGATTTCGTCCTACAAATTTTAATGTCAAAGATACACCTCGCTTTGGCCATCCAATAACGGAAAAAGTCGACGAAATTTTTCAAAAAATCGATGAAAATTCACAAGCGGCCTTTTGTGAGATCGTTGCGGAGCTAAACGCAGCTCAGAAAACTGTTTGAGAAATTTTAATTCATTCACCTTAAAGCCCTGTCTTTGGTCCTTAAGATTGTCATTTATTCCGGACTCTTCAAAACTCCCTACGGCGAAAAAAATTGAATTCAAAAAATTACTGCGAAAAACATTTGTCGGCGTTTTTTGGCCAGAAAACACAGAAGTTCTACAAAGATGGAATCATGACTCTACCAAAAAGGTGGCAAAAAGTCAGCGATAAGAATGGAAAATATTTAGATAAATTAAATTTATTTCAGTCATGCTTTTACTTCAATATTTTTCTTAACTATTTGACAATTTTTTACATAATTAAATGGAATTTATCTATAATCGAGTATTATCTATACATTTAAATACAATTGTCGTGTCTGTCGGTTATTTGTTTATATATGACTGTAAGTTAGTATTTTGCTTTATTTGGACAATATCTAAGCAGAAAGACACGTTTTTAAAATTCTTTTCTATCTGTCTATTCAGCTTTCACGCAAAAACGACTGAACCAATTGTAATTATTTCACGGTTTGTTAGGTATGCTTCGAGATGTAATCCACGTTTGCTGTTATTTCAATACTCCCACGCCTTCTACCCTACAGAAATGATTTATTTTCAAAAAAATATGTTCTTCAAATTTTCTTCGAAACCATAGAAGCGAAAATTTTAAATTTAGAATAACTTATTTTTAAAATAAATGTGATCTATTGCGAAACCCCCACTCCTTCCACCACTTTCCATACAAACTGCACTTCTTCAAGAAATACTCTAAACCAATTTGCTCAGTACGTACAACATTTATCGAAATTTTGTACTAAATCCTTAATTACTATTATAGAAAACTAACCCGATTAGCTTCTTCCCTTCCACCCAATCTCTTGCAATGTGACACAATATCGCATCTTTTCCAAAATTCGATTTTCTTGAAAAGTATGAAAGTGACTGATCCGAAATTTGAAATATATCAATTGCATAATGATTGTAGTTGTTTTTCAAAAAATTACTAAACTCCCCTCCTTCTACCACCTCCCATACAAACTGCACAATTTCACTAAAATGTTTGAAGCTTAAATTTGGTACAAAACATTTATTCGATGTGGAACAAATTACTTCAGTGCCTCCTACCACTCCTCATACACAATTTCTTAAGATCACAAAACTTTCGATTTCATATATAGTATCATATGATTTACGCGCTGTCGTAGTCCTGTTATGTTTTACTTTATTACTTAAATAATAAAGTATTGTGATCAACACAGAAAAAAAAATTTGATACCATGAAATTTTGTTTTTTCGCGTTTCATGACTAAATTATGCAAAAAAATATAACAGGGCTACGATTGCGCATAAAGCGCAATTTTACGATACTCTAGATGAAATAGAATTTTTTGTGATCCCAAGAAATTTTGTATGGGGAGTGTTAGAAGGGGTGATAGCATTGAACTAATTTTCATCCCATCATGCTAAAGTAGCTATAAAAATGTTTTATACAAAATGCTTACTCCAAAAATTGAATAGGAGCTGAAAAAATTAAAGTGTTAGATTTAGTGAAAATGTGCAGTTTGTATGGGAGGTGGTAGAAAGAGTATGGGGATTTTAGTGATTTTTTCAGAAATAACTAAGAATATCATAAAATTGACATCTCTTAAATTTTAGACCAGTAGCATTCATACTTTTCAAGAAAATAGATTTTTTGTGAAGCTGCTAAACTGTGTCATATTGTATGGGAGGGGGTAGCAGCAGTAATGCCAATCAAACATTTTTTTCTGATCTTAGTGATAATGCTAAATAAGTATTTATTACAAAATGTGAGCTCGATCAATGTTATATGTTCTGAGAAAATCGGCTTAGAGCATTTCATGAAAAAGTGTAGTTTGTATGGGAGGGGGTGGAAGGGGAGGGAGGACGCAAACAATTTTTATACTGTATATTGAAATCAATATGAAAGTAATATATCCCAAAATTTAGACTAATAGCTTTTATACTGTTCGAGCAAATCCATTTATAGTCGAATTGCGAAATTGTGTCATTTTGTATGGGAGGGGGTAGAAGGGGTGAAGCTAATCGAATAATTTTGTTTGACCTTACTAAAAATTTTAAATAAATATTTAGTGCATAATTTCAGCTTGCTAAATTTTATACGCACTGAGTAAATTGGCTTAGAGTATTTCATGACAAGTTCAGTTTGTATGGGAGGTGGTAGAAGGAGGAGGAGGAAACGCATAATTTTTATACCGTAGATTGATATTATCATAAAAGTAATATATTCCAAATTCCAGGCCAATAGCTTTTATACTTTTTGAGCAAATCCGTTTTTTGTCAAATTGCGCATTTGTGTCATTTTGTATGGGAGGGGGTAGAAGGGGTGGAGCGATTTAACCCGTTCACGAACTTGACCTTACTTTTTTGTCAAAAATGACGTGTATGAAATTTGAGCTTTCTAGCTCAACGCGTTCTCAAGCTAGAGAGCGAACGGACGGACGGACAGACGGACGGACGGACATCCGGTTTTGAGATTTTTGAGTGATAATATTAACTTCTGTATCATTCATTTTTTTCTTCGAGCCTTATTTCTTGGCGTTACAAACTTTAGAGCAAACTTGTAATACTCTCAGATTTCATCTAGAGTATAAAAAATCCGTTCCGCCGTATGCCGTACATATGGACTCATATCTCCGAGATCGTTAAAGGTAGAATGTTCCTTTCTGGGTGGATTGTTGATTCAATAACTTAAATCTATTCTCTAAATTTTGGGGGGTGTTAGATGGAAGGGGCAAGCGGAGGGAGGGAAAGAGTCAAAAACTTCAAATGCTAATATCTCCACCACGAATGCAGATAGGAATTTGAAAACTAGCAGAGATATAGAGAAAGTTGTGGGACAAACTTTAAAAATAATTAATTTTTTTTATCCATTGGCGTCCGAAAAGGGGGGCTAAGAACAAATTGTCGGCCGAATTGTTTTTTCAAATGATTATATCTTCGAAATTACTTATCGTAAAAAATTCATATTTTGGGACCATTGAGGTGATATATAGCTTCACCGGAATCAGGTTAGAGAGTGGCTAATTATTGTAAGAGGGAGGGTCAGGGGTGGGGGTACAAACAAAAACGCTTAAAAATTAATATCTCAACTATCTCTTAAGCTATGTAATTCAAACTTAGAACATATATTAGGCTCTACTAGAAAAATATGGAAAAAATATAACACGTTGAAATAATAGTAGTGGGGGAAATAGAGAGTATTTAAAAAATGGCGCACTCTTCAAAATTACAAAAATCCTTATATCTCAAAACAGGGTACAGATATCAAATCGAAAATTGGTCAGATTGTAGAACTACATAGTGGTTAATTGATAAACATTTTAAGTTGGGAGGTGTAAGGGGAGGAAGGTGATAAGCAAAAATGTCGAAAATGTTGAGGGATTTTTTTTCTGGTGAAAGATACAAAGTTTAAATTTTGCATGTAGATACATCTATTTGATATACATAGAAAAATAATAATAACTTGATCCATAATTGTCATAAACCGAACCCCGGTCTAAAGTGCATAAGGTGTTTCAAGTGCATTGAAAAAAACCCATAAACTGAAAATTTTTGAGTGAAATTTTAAGGTAGAAACTTGACATTTTGCGTAATGCATTTTAAAAAATCCTTAAATATACGAAATATTAACTGGTCGAAAACCTTTAAAACTTCTACCCCCTCCCATACAAAATTATTTTTTCAACCATTTTCAAGAAATCAATTATCACCTAACTATTAAAAGCTATCAATTTAAAATGTTGCTTAAGAATTTTTAAAAATACTTGAGACAAAATTGCCTCAAAACTCTTGAAATCGCTCTTGCCCTTCTACCCCCTCCCATACAAAAGTATAATTTCGACCAATTTCATTAAATCAACTTATGACCAACAAATTAAAACTACGAACTTGGAATTTTGTACAAGAAACCTTGCAAGAGAAATGAAATAAGACTACATCACAAATTTTATGATTCCCTTACTCGCTCTTCCCCCTCCCATACAAATGTTCGGGTTCGTGAATGTAAAATACACCGAATTTTATGAAAATTCTATGCAACTTCGTCTATGGAACACATTCTATACAGAGAATATTGGACGTGATTCAAGCAATCAATTAAAAAGCTATTAACATTCACCCACCCTTACTATTACCCCTCCTCCTCTCCTCATAAAAACCCAAACTTGCAGAAACGAATGAAATATTGTTAAATTGCCCTGCCCAAGAACTCCCTTTCACTTAGTCTTCCCTAATCACTATACCCTGCATATTGACTTTCCACTCATCCGCACCTTGTCTCAAGAATAATAAAGTTTCGCCCGACTTAGTTTATTTAAGCTTAATGTTATATTTTTTTTTCAACAAAAGTTTTTCTCTTTCATCATATGAGAGCTATCGACTTTAAAGTTGAAACAATGGTAATAAGGATGTTGATAAACAGGTTCAAAAATAAATATTAAACACAAAATTTAGGAAAATTAAGTACAATTTCTTTGAAAATAATAAAACTACAGATTTAAATTCAGCACGAAACATTTTACATGCCACGTTGTATATACAAAAATTACAAACCTCCCCCCTCTGCTTCTACCACCTCCCATACAGAAGTCCCAATATCCTATTCGAAAGAATTTGAAATGACATATTTTCCGGAATATTAAACTCTTTCTCATTTCATCTTGAGTATCATAATTCTGTTATGTTTTTAACAAGGCTTTCGTGATCTCGGTATTTTTATTATCTACAATGCTAGTAATCGCCCGAGACTTCATCCATATAGGAATCGCAATAATATGACGTATATAAAGTTAGCAGTCCACTTGTAGCTGCCGGCAAAAAAATAACTAGAGATTTTGTTACTTATTTGTTGCTATTTTGTTACGTCAAAATAAAATTTGTATCTTCAATTATTTCCGAGAAATCGGCGAACTGCTATCTTAAATCTAAAGTTAGTAGCCACCGCGGTTTCTCATTGCCTAATTATGCTAGAGGGATGATATATGTACCAGATTTGTTACTTTTAAAGTACTTTTAGAAAAAAATAAAAATAATTTTGCTCCGATTAATTTGACAACAAGAATTAATACTATTAGCGATGAAAACGAAATTAAGGCTAACACGTGAATCAAACGAGGTCGAAAAAGCAACAAATTGCTTCAATAAGCCACCGTATTCACCAGATTTGGCCCCGTGTGACTTTTTCCTACCCACGAAACTGAAATTACCGCTCTGTGGAACCCATTTTCAATCGATTGAGGATATAAAACAGAAATTTCCGTAGACTACTGAGGTGTACCCATTCAACCAGCTGCTGTAAGCAACTTATTAACAGACCGCCCTAATTTTTGGGACAATAATTAAGAACAGTCCTACCTGCTTACCAAAAAATTTTTAAAATATCAATTTTAATTGCAAATTCCCGATAATTTATGATCACAATATATATCTGTTGATCGAGATATTTCCATTGATTTAGCCAATAATTTGTCAATGTTCTAGGAATTTTGATTTTCTTGCACATGAAATTATATAAGCTCGATCGACTCAGCGAGGGTCATCTTACAATGTTGTCGGGATCGAGGAAAACCAACTTATCTCAAAGTTGTGATACTTATATATGGTACCATAGCCTCATCATGCATAGGAGAACAAATATTGTTTTAAGCGATTAGTGGAAAATTGTACTGGATTTAAAAATTATGAAGTCATGATATTTAAATAAAACAGTCCCGAGCAAACGGGGATTTGCAGTTCCAGCTTTCCCATTTTATTAGCCTAAGAATTCTCACGTAAAATGACTGGGATTCTTGAGATCATAAATATAATGCGCTCGGGTATGGTATGTGAGGTACCAGGATTTCAATTCATTTTCAATGTGATGACTTCAATTACTACTAAGAGGACCAAATTTTGGATGAATAACTTTGACACGTTCCAAAAAAATGGTCAAAAAACTGAAAATAACACGGGTGGAAGCAGAAAGAAGAAAATTTAAATAATCTTAATACGTTTTACTACAACCAAATCAGAACACTACACTTTCATTTTAAGACAACAAAAAATCAAAAATAGTTTTCATATGGTGAAGTTGTGACATTTGTATGGGAGGTGGTAGAAGGCGTGGGGGGATATTAATTATTCTTGCTGAAATTAGTATTATTATTAACAAAACTTATTTTCATAAAAAAGCTAACAGCAAGCAAACGTTCCTTGACTTACGTCGACGTAAATCGAGGTAGTTTGAGATATTGAAATAAAGCTAAAAGCAGATTATGTCTCGAAGCAGACCCTATAAACTGCAAAGGTTTCATTAGAATCGGCTTAGCCGTTATTGAGTTAAATCCAGCTGGACAGACGAAAACCTCAAAAACATATTGTTGTGCTTAGTTATTGTCTAAATAAAACCAAACACTAACTAATTTATAAACAAATAGCAGACAGACACTTCAGTTATATTTATATACATTATTGAGGAAGGTAAGCAGGTGGATTATATTTATATTGATTTTAGTATGGCTTTCCATAAATTAACCCGTTCCATTATTTTGTTGAAATTAGACATGTTGGATTTTCCTACACGGTTTATTAATTGCATTAAGTCATATCTATTTAAAAGAATTTATCACATTCTCTTTGGTGATTGAACTTCTAAGCCATTTACTGCGCATTCTGGTGTTCCTCAAGGAAGTCATTTGGGACCACTTTTGTTTGTCCTGGCCCGTAATGATGTTGCCTCTGTTCATACATTTTGATCATAAAGTATCTGAACTTTGTAAATAAATCGCAAAATATTTAATTAATTTCCAATATTTATTTTGTCACCTTCAAAGTAATCCCCATTAGATACAACACATGACAGCGTTTTTTCCAGTCCTCGAAACATTTTTTATAAGCACTGTCTGGTATGGCCTTCAGCCCCTTAGACGAATTTTATTTTATGTCCTCGATCGATTCAAAACGGTAATTTCAGTTTAGAGAATAGGAAAAAGTCACACGGGGCTAAGCCTGGTGAATACGGTGGTTGATTTATGCAATTTTTTTGCTTTTTTGGCCTTGAATTCAGTCACAATTGAGGCTCTATGCGAAGGCGTATTATCATCGTGAAAAACCCATGAATTCTCCTTCCATAATTCCGGCCGTTTTTTACGGATTCCCTCACGCAAACACATCAATACGGTCAAATAGTACTCCTTATTGACCGTCTGTCCCTCCGGAATGAATTCATGATGGATCAAACCCCGAATATCGAAAAAATCAATGAGCATCGTCTTTATTTTTGAGCGGCTTTGGCGTGATTTTTTCGGTTTCGACTCATTTTTGGTCCTCCATTCCGATGATTGTTGACTGGTTTGCATGTCAAACTCGTAGACCCATGTCTCGTCATCAGTTATGATGCGCTCCATGAATGTGGGATCATCAGAATTCGCACGATCAAGGATGTCCAAAGAGACCTGTCCACGGTAATTTTTTCCGCTTTCCGCTTTCGGAACAAGTCGGGCAAGGACACATTTCATGGCCAAATTTTCCACCAAAGTCGAACAAACGGGCTCGCCAGAGATGTCGAGCTCTCCCGCTATCTCCCTAACACTAGCATGATGATTTTCAAGCACCATTTCCTTCACTTTTTGAATGTTTTCGTTAGTTGAAAAGGTCAAAGGTCACCCAGAACGAGGCATGTCTGCAACGATTTCTCGACCATCCATAAAAGCACTATACCACACGTAGGCTCCTGCTCTTGCTATTACTAAATCACCGTAAGCCTTATCCGACATTCGTATTGATTCCGCACACCAAATTTCGTTGGAAACACAAAATTTGAGACTTCGAGACTTGATTTTAGCTTGCATATAACTAAGATTGTGCAAAAGGGTAATTCTATGCTGGGATTCACCACTCCCTTATCCAAGAAATTTAAGAATTCCTTTGTTAAATTGATTCTCTATAACACCTTCGTTAGATCTCACCTTGAATATGCTTTTCAAGTTTAGTCTCCTTCTTATAATGAGCACATTATAGAATTGAATTAATTCAGCGTAAATTTATGAGAATAGTCTTATGCCACCTCAATTGGAACGACAGAGTTCGTCGTTCTCCTTATATCGGTCGACTTAATCTATTAAATATGTCATCACTCTCGAAACTTGTTCGTTTATGTGTGGTTAATTGAAAATCAAAATATGAAAAAAATCGACTGTTTTACAATTTGTATAACTCGAAGACATTTTAGTGTCAAAGATTTCAGTGGCAAATACGTCGATGAGAATTAATTCAGTAGTCACACGAGGGTCACGCTAGGATGTAGCCTAGTGGGTAGCGTGTTGGTCTACAATGCTAAGGTCGTGAGTTCAAATCGCGGTTGACGCATAATTCCAGCAGACTGCTTGCTTGGATACATATTGGTTGCCTCAATCTACGAAAATGAAAAATTTGTAGATAGATGGTTGTGCGAAGAGTTAATAACCCTTCCACAATAAATAAGTAATGAAAATGTTAAGAAACCTGAAGGTCAGGATGTCAAGGCCCGATTTGGGATGTAGTGCCATTGTAGATAAGGACAGAGTCACACGAGTCGTAATGTGCTGAAAATTCGATTGATGGTTTAGCTGAATGTGTCTTATCTATATCTATACGGAACAATTCACACTATTTACCATAAAAAAAAACATTAAAGTTTTGCGAAATTACAGGAGTAGCAACATCAACTCTAATAGAGAAAAAATTTATAAAACGTTGACATAGCATTATTATTCTTTCGTGTAGTAATCATTCACCTGCATTGGAAGAATCACAGTCGTACAAGCTGAAGTTAATTAATAAAGCGGAAATAAATAATTCACCGACACTCGTACTTCCCACAACAACACCTCAAACAATAACAAAACTCCATTTAATTACAACCAAATTAGCAATAATCTCGCATGTATTATGAAGAAGTCAATGAAAAGGAATGATACGAGGGATTAAGCTATAAGCAATATTGCAAATCCCCTATGTTACTTACCACTGAGCTGGCATTTACCTACTTGAAACTTCCACAAACTATTGTTTCCAGCTCATTAGTTATTCCGAAAATCGACCCACAAATATTGACAGTAAAAGTATTAAATGTCCTTAGTGGGTCAATTGCTCTTAATACTGCCATAGGGCAGGTGGTGGTATCCTTGATCTCTAAAACTCAGCGAAGCGACGATTATTAAACTACATGTGACGTCAGCATATTTTTATCCGGTCCATACAAATTGAGTTATCTATGAAAGAGCTTCTGCTTTTTTTTTTAAGTTCAGAAATCCTTGAACAAGGAAATATTCGAATACATTGACAAACAGAAACAAACACACAGAAACGAAAGAATTCAAATTGCGACTTTGGTGACGTCATATCGAGATTGAGCACGTGCAACGTATGAAATTTCTGAATGGATCACGTATACCCAACGGAGAGAGAAAAAAGGATGCTGAACCGTCTTAAGCTTTTGGGTAAACTTTTATCGACTTCCTGGTATTTTTGCTTGTTCTTCACTCCGTTGTAATTGTATGATGGTACAGTGACTCGCGCACAAAGTGTTCCAATTTGATAAGTTTATCTTTAAGTGTTTTGGTTGTTTCAATAAAGATTATTAACGTGAGACGTAACAAATTGCAGCTTATTTATTTATTTAAATTCAAAGAAGCCTATAGTTATTGAAAACCTATTTAAGCCTACATATGTATAATTCAAATAAAGAATTCATTGATAAAATTATACCACTAAAAAAAGATTTAATATAATAGAAAAAAAAATTAAGTAAGTGTGGAAATAAAGATCGAAAAATGGAAGAGAGGGATTAAAATAAAATTAAAATATTTTACAGAAAGCAAGTTGCCTAATGAGGAGAGCCAAGTTGGAGATCTGCTAATATGTGTAGCTTTAAAGCAGTGAGATCAAACTGAGAATGTCGACGTCTGAAAATATTTCATTGTGTAAGTCTGGAATTCTATTCAATAGTGGTTTAAATAAAGCATTCGTCAGTCTATTTCCTCTGCAGGGTGTGTTAATGTCTATTGGACAAATGAAAACAGGATAATCAGTTCTGTTCGTGCTCAATTTGTGCAAAATATTTTCGTCGTGCATCAGCCTTCTATGATGAAGATATATTGAATTAAAAGAATGTGATTTCGAAGGATATACTTCCCTCTCTAGGCGCATCCTATAATATAGCAATCGAATTAAACAGACTCAATTTTGTTTATGTGTGTCACATAGAATCGATTTCAGATATGCAGGCCTCCATTTCAGAATCGAAGCAGCACCTTCTGGGAAGATCGGTTTTCCATTGCTGCAGAGAAGTTAAAGGAGGACTTCAGGACGTGGCCAAATACGTTTGAAATCTTCTGCCAACAGATGAAAAGACTGGAAAGGCAGTACAGATAAGCAATTCCTCTTGAAAAGAGAGTGAGAATCGCAGTGTATGCTCTCGCTTCGTCTGCGGAATACAGGAGCATCGCTAATTTATTTGATGTTGGGCGGACGACCGTGGGTGAAATAGTGTTGGAATTCTGCGAGGAAATATGGAAAGTCATCCAAGAAGAATATCTATCATTCTCCAACAATCTGGATGATGACAAGGTTCAAGAATGTGTGGATGGATTCAGTGTTGTGTTCCTTATGCAACACTATTGACACTTATGTGATGATTTCATTTTTTAAAGATGTATGTCACATTGCAGTGTCACCGCCGGCAGAAGAAGCTTACGATTCAATCAAATCAATCATCAAATTCCTGTTGAGACCCCCTATAGGGGCATAGGACAGAAACAACTCTCTTCCACAAGGCGCGATCCTGAGCATCGGCCTTAAGCTGTTGCTAGGACTTGTTTATTCCTCTGGCCTCCTGCTCAACTGCTCGCTTCCATGTGTTACATGGTCGATCAATCCGACGTCTTCCTTGAGGATTATAATACCGAGCCTGTTTGGCTATGTTTCGCTCTGGTTGCCTCAAAGTATGACCGATCCACTGCCATTTCCGCCTTTGAATCTCTATACCTATTTAAGTCTGACCAGTTGTACTCCAAAGTTCGTCGTTGGAGATCACTTCTGACCAGAATATTCCTAAAATGCGTCGAAGGCATTGGTTCACGAAAGTCTGTAGTTTCTTGGTAAGTCGAACGGTCACTTTCCACGTAGTACAACCATATAACAACATGGACTTGATGCATGCGTCAAAAACCTCAAACAGTTTCGTGCGAAGGGAGATCTCTCTTAACCTCCAGAAAGGGGAAAGGGTACCGAAGGCCTCAACATCCTCTTCGCCTCCGCCCGTTCATGCTGACAATGCTTCCGAGATAGCAAAAATTTTGCACCTCTTCCACATCCTGTCCGTTAAGAACAATCGGTGAGCTTGCGTTCGAACCCATGTGCATGTACTTGGTCTTACGCACATTTATTTTCAGTCCCGCCTCTTTGTCTTTAGAACGTAACGAGCGAACATTTGACTCTAAGTCCGAACGGTTATGTGCAAGCAAACACACGTCATCAGAATAATCAAGGTGACTTAAGATGTTAAATAGTCTCCATTAAAGAACTTTACCTTCCCCACCTTCCAGTGCAGCTTTCAAGGTGTCATTTATTACCACCAGAAACAGGGCTGGTGATAATATGCAGCCTTGTCTGACACCTGTTCGAACAAGAAAGCTTTCGGACAGCTCTCCTCTATGCAAGACGCGACACCTTGCATCTTCGTACGATTCTTTAATCATAGCTATGACCTTATCTGGAATACCTCTCCTACGCAAAGCATTCCATATGTAATCTCGCTTAACGCTGTCGAAAGCCTTCTCGAAGTCCACAAACATGAGATGTTATGTTATTATAATATTATCCGTAGGGTATTTGTGTGGTCGGTACAAGACGACCCTTTACGGAATCTAGCCTGACAAACTTCGAGAGTGCTCTCGACGACATCACTAATCCTATTGAGAATTACCTTAGCCATAATTTTTGATACGGCAGTAAGTAGACATATACCACGCCAATTGCCACAATCCCGAAGGTCGCCCTTCTTCGGAATTTTCACAAAGACGGATATCTTCCTTCATTCCACATTTCAGTTAAGAGTGGGAGGAGTATATCGGCTGTTATTTCCGGGTCCGCTTTGAGGAGTTCAGTTGGTAGTCCGTCTATACCTGGAGCTTTCCTTTCTGCCATTGACCGAATGGCGGAAACTTTCTCTTCCTTATCTGGGGGATAGTCCCTAATAGAGGATTGTTGCGGTTGGATGTTTGGTAGTTGTTCTGTTTCTGGGATATCTTCCTCTGACAAGATGTTTTAAATATCAGAGAAGTATTCCTTCTATCGCCGCAACTGGTGTTCACTCATATTAAGGAGAGTTCCGTTGACATCTCTCACCAGATGGTTGGCGGTGAAATTCCTGTTCGTCAACTGTTTCATGATTTTAAATAGTGAACCCATATCCCCAAGGTAAGCCGCTGATTCTGCCTTGTTTGCCAGATCTTCAATGGCCTTTCTCTTGTCGCGTCTAACAGCCTTTTTAAGCTGTATATGAGCATCCCGGTAGTTCTGCCTCAGGTCGGGCGTTCGTTGGTTGACATCGGGTTGAGAGATGGGTTTTTTTCCGATTGCCAACCTTGTCCCATGTGTCTCGCGACGTCCAGGGTTTCTCACCGCTTTGCACATATCCCACAGATTCTTCAGCACTAGTTAGAAAAGTGTTTTTGGTTGCGTCCAGTGTGCGCATTTCATATTCACCCAATGTGGATTACTTTTCGCGTAGAATAGTGGTGTATTCGCGTTTTTTGTTGGGATCTCTAAAGTTATCCACATTAAGCTTGCGCTTCATTTGAAGAATTTGTGGTCGTCGGATAGCTGCTGTACACAATCTGAAGCAGACAACCATCAAGTGGTGATCGCTCCCCACGTCAGCTCCACGTTTCGCTCGCACATCGACGAGACATCTTCTCCATCAGCGACCTATATCCAAATGGTCGATCTGATTCTGCGTAACACCATCATGTTTTATGATGACTCTTGTGTGGAAAAAGTGTCCCTCCGATGACCATTTGCCGAGTACTACAAAACCCCACAAATAATTCGCCGTTTTGGGGTCTCTTAATCCAAGCTCGTGACGCGTCGACCCAAGGGTCACCATGCCTCCCCATGACGCGTTCTAGTTCAGTGTTGTCTGATCCAACCTGGGCGTTCATATCTCCTGAGATGATAATAATATCACCTCTTGGAACACGTTCGAAGGTGGCACTCAGTTGGCTATAAAACTCCTCTTTGTCACCAGATGTTGCGGTATTAGTTGGTGCGTAGCACTGCAGAATTGTGACGTTTCTGACACTGGTCCTGAGCCTGACGACGATAATCCTATCCGAGATTGGTTCCCAGCTAATGAGACTGTTTCTCGCTCTCGCTGTAAGGACGAACGCCACACGATTTTTGGCTTCACTTTCAGGGCCAATGTACAGAATAGTGTTTCCGCTAGGGGTTCGTTCTTCTCCTGATCCTGTCCACCTGACCTCGCTCAAGCCCAAGATTTGGATGTTATAGTGCTCCATTTCACGGTCGATCACTGATTGGCGGTGCAAGGACCGAGTAACCCCAGCTCTTCCCCCCGTCATTCAATGTTCGAACGTTCCAGAAGCCAATCATAGTCCGTTTTCGAGTGCCAAAAGTCGTTACCGTAGAATCAGTCCGTATCCGATGCGCTCTATCCGTTTCTCGTATCAGTTAGGTCTTAAGATCACGGGTGATAAGCCCATGATCCAGTGAGTGTCCATTTGCCATTTTTAGGGCAAGCAGGACTGGCTGTGGGTGAATTCTACAGCCCCCATCCCACAAGGGGATAGTTAGCTCAGGTCCGTGAAGTCGCTAGTCTCCAAAGATAGTTGCAGGAATTGGTAAAACCTCATCCTACAACTACCCCCTTGCGGGGAAAAAAACTGTAGATGTACCATATTAGTAGATTAGTGATTTAGGTGGTATTCCTACCATAGACCCTACGTACGACGGTAGGAACGACTTTTAGCATGTCCCAATGACGTGACCTTAAAAGTTCGGGGAGCTCTTTGCATTCGCGAGCCTCTCACTAACCTCCTCCGAAGTTAATCAATCGTTAACCAGCAATGGGAGTTCTCTGTGGATTTTGCAGGTGATAGCACGACACTTGAACTGAGTGCTTCACCAGCCGCCAATGATTTGAACCATATCACCGACTCAAATGCTGCACAGGCAACGAACTAACCGGCGTATGTGACACAAACTGACCGTGTCCACTCGTGTCTCAGAGCCCTGCGGATCTGGTTTACACTGCTGAGAAGACGCCCCTAGACCTTTTACAGATGAATCTCAACCGTTCGTACCTAGAAATAATTTTAGTATTGTTATCGCGATTGCCGTTTTATGTATTTCAACAATGTTTGGCTAGACCTGAATTTTCAAATGCGAATACTTACGACAATCGCTGTAAACGCGACCAAAACAAATGGAAAGGTATGAGTTTATTTGTTTCTGCGCTGTAGCAGGGATGCTGAGGTGGTACCCTCACCGCGGCTCCGACATGTCTAGGAAGACCGCGAAGACTCAGCGTCTCGCAGTGATACAACATCTTTGAATTCCAATAAGACAGACTATCGAGCTGCTCGGTACGAGTCGCGAAATTGTCTAAAGCCGTATTTATCGGATCGCAATGATGCGGGAGATTGCGCATTCACCACGAGCACGAGAGCTTGGACTCGGAGATGAGTTTCATTTTTTGGGATGCCATTCAGTGTTGTGTGTAGCCCCCTAACTCTGGCAGCATCACCTCTCCTTGACAGCTTCTGCTCCCGGTTCGGTCCTTTTTCAGTGCTTCATAAATCACAACGAGCAGGCTGCCGATTTTAAAAGGCTTGCAATTCAGTCGGGCCGTCAGTTCGTCAGGTGACGTGCCGACTTGACGGTCTTCCAAACTTGGAGTTTTAAAATTGCCTCACGCATAAACCGCGCCGTTTTTATTCAAATAACTAATAAGCAAAATGTTACGATTTGGATAGAAGTTAAGTGCAACTTTTCGGGATTCCTACGGGAGTTTTGGCAATTTCGAACTCGCCACAGTGAAATTCAGTGTGAATCAAATATCAAAACAAAATTGCCACCTGACTTCACTATTGTCGAGCTCTTAAATTCGAGGGCAACGTAAAAAGCTGTGTAACAAGTTGTGCCTGCCTACTGAGAACTGCACCGAGATTAGCTACATCGTCTGCAAACAAGTACGTAGCTTAAAGCTGTGTGATTCACTTTAAAACATCAATATTTACATTTTTTTTTCATACTGGCCGGTATTCCCCATTGTTCGTTTTTCGTTTTGCAATTCGAATTATTTGCATATTAAGGTACGAGTATAAGCAATGTTATTGAATTGCTTGTCGAATTATTCAGTATTTTCTACCGGGCTTCTATAAAAATTGTTCGGTATACATAGTATATTGTATAATGTAAATCTCTGATATCTGTATAGTAGGTTAAGAGTTTGTATCACTAGAGAATTAAAAATAAAAACAGTTTTAAAGAAACTACTAACTGAGGTAATTAGACGGCTCAATAAGTGAGCCCTACAGCCGGTCAGCTTCAGTTAAATTAAGACGATGTAAAAAGGGTTTTTATCAGCCGACTGTTTAGTTGGTCATGCAGCCATATGGTAATGCACAAGTCAACCAATTCGAAATCAGCCAAACTAAATCAGCATACTGCTTCCCGATAAGTTTTAAGTTTGAATGCTAAATGTGAATTTGTCTAATAAATTGCTCAATCATGCACATTATTCAAATAAAATTTTTTTTGATGTTGCTTAAATTTAATTTCTCGCCTTCTATTGACTCAAATTTCACATTGTATTGTTCAAAATATGTATGTACATGCCTTTCCAAAACAATCTATTAATATAATTGTAGTGTCTGTCTGTTATTTGCTTATAACTGGCTATAAGTTAATTTTTTGGGTTATTTTAACAATAACTAAGCATAAAAACACATTTTTGAAATTTTTGTCTGTCTGTCCGGCCGCTTTTCACGCACAAACGGCTGAACCGATTGTAATGAAACTTGCACAGTTTATTAAATGTCTATCGGAATGTAATCTGCTTTTGGTTTTATCTCACTTTTCATGAAATACTCTAAACCAGTTTTCTCAGTACATTTAAATTTCATCGAGCTAAAATTTTGTGCTTAATCATTAATTAGCATTATTATTAATATCGGGAAAGAAATTAACCGAGTAGCTTCACTCCTTCTACCCCCTCCCATACAATGTGACACATTCCACGACTATACAACAATTCGATTTTCTTGAGAAGTGTGAATGATACAGATCTGAAATTTAAAGTATATCAATTGCATGATAATTATAGTTGTTTCTCAAAAAATCACCATAAACCCTCCACTCCTTCTACCACCTCCCATACAAATTGCACAATTTCATTAAATTCAATGCACTAAGTTTCTCAGTACCTACTCAATTTTTGAAGCTTAAATTTGGTACAAAACATTTTTATAGCTACTCTAGCATGATGTGAAACAAATTAGTTCAGTGCTGTCACCCCTTCTACCACTCCCCATACAAAATTTCTTAACACCGCAAAAATTTCGATTTCATCTATACACGACGAAGTCGCGGGCGTTTGCTAGTTGCGATTCTAGATAAAAGAGAAATTTTTTGTTTTTAAGAAATTTTGTATGGGGAGTGGTAGAAGGGGTGATGGCACTAAACCGATTTGCTTACATTATGCTAGAATTGCTATCAGAATGTTTTATGAGCTTTAAAAGTTTAGAAGGTACATACACTCAATTCTTTTTTACACGGTAGATACGTTGCAATGAAAACCGTGTCAAAAACATGTCAAAATCAAAGATTTGTTCCAGAATTTAAAAAAAAACTGTGAGATGAAAAATTACTTCATGTTGTTTTGAAAATCATTTAAAAAAAAATAGCGGAAGCCCATATTATGTTAATTCTATAAAAAATAATTCATTTATTAAATAAAGTTAACAAAATTCATTAGCGAAAACAAAATTTATTTGTAAAAATAAAAAAATTAAATCAAATATAAAGCTTATTTAGTAACTATCATCACTGCTTGAAAATTGGCCAGCTCGTTTATTACTGGCTGGAGCAATATTGCTTTCGTCGCTTGATATGTTGTATTAATGAGCTTGAACATATTGAAGACTCCCGTTCTTTAATAACTTCTTTTGATGTTGGCTTTCTTTGTATTAAAAAATCTGTTTCAGATTTTCTTTTTCTGGGTTTTCAATATGCTTAGTCCTTGGTACCCGTACAAACCAGCATATTACGTTGAACCTTTAATGTACATTCTAAGTTGTTGAATTGTGTTAGATTGTGTTGGAGGGATAGAAGGAGTGAAGTTAATCGTCGATTTTTTTTGGTTTTACTAATAATTCTAAATAAATATTTAATGCACAATCTCAGCTCGATAAATTTTATACGTACTGAATAAATTTGCTTAGAGTATTTTATGAAAAAGTGCATGTTGTATGGGAGGTGATGGAAGGAAGGGGAGGACTCGAATAATTTTTTTACAGAAGAATGAAATCATCAGAAAAATATTATATTCCAAATTTCAGATCAATAGCATTTATACTTTTCGAGAAAATCCGTTTATTGTCAAATTGCGAAATTGTGTCATTTTGTATGGGAGGTGGTAGAAGGGATGGAGCGATTTGCCCCGTTCACGAACTTGTCCTTACATTCTTGTCAATGACGTGTACAAAATTTGAACTTTCTATATGAACGCGTTCTCAAGCTAGAGAGGACACGGACGGACGGACATTCGGTTTTGAAATTTTCGAGTGATTATATGAACTTCTGTATCATTCGTTTTTTTTCCGGACCTTATTTCTTAGCGTTGCAAATCTTGTGGCAAACTTGTACTACTCCCAGATTTCATCTAGAGTATAAAAATGTAAAATGCAACTGATATAATAAAATTCGGGAACTTGACAACCGTATTTTGTTGTTGTATCGTATATATATTTTATGTAAAACAATAAAAATTTGAGTTTACTTAAAAACATTTTCTAGCAAACGTATTAGAATAAATAAACTGCCAACAAATCGAGCGAAACTTTATTATTCTTGGGACAAGTTGCGGATGCGTGGAAAGTCAATATGCAGGTTAGAGTGATTAGGGAAGACTAAATGAAAGGGAGTTCTTGGGCAGGGCTATTGTCAATTTAACACTTAATTGCGGAAACGATTAATAGCTCCAGTACATATAATCAATATTTCATTCGTTTATGCAAGTTTGGGCTTATATGAGAGGAGGATGGAGGGGGAGAGTAATAGTAACGGTGGGTGGATGTGATGATTAATTGATTGCTTAAATCACGGCCAATATTCTGCGTAAAGAATGTCAAGTTCACAGACGAAGTTGCATTGAATTTGGGGCAGAGAGTCATTTGAAGATCACTCGGGCCGGCCGATTGATTCCTCAAAAATCGTCGAAGAAATGGAAAAACTTGTTCTCGAAAATGCTCGTTTACGAAGAAACAAATCGAAAAAATGGTTGGAGCATCAGATACAATAATTTTGAATATCGACCACGATCATTTCCGCATGTCTAAGGCCAGCGCAAGATGGGTATCGAGAATACTCTCAGCGGTTCAGATAAAGCAGCGCGTCGAGTTTTTCACGCGACTTTTGGGTCTCTGTAGCGAAAACAGGGATGAAACTTTGACCCGGATTGTTAATGAAGACGAAACTTGGGTTCATCACCAGTGGCTGGTAAAGGTGCTTCACCCCCAAGAAGTTCCAGGTCTCATAAACCGCCAGAAAAATTATGGCCACTATTTTTTTGGGATTCAGAGGAGATTTTGATGGTCGACTGTAAAGAAAAAGCACAAAATATCAACGGGGGATACTATATCAACCTGCTACAAAATTTAAAGGATGCCATCAAAGACAAATAAACTGCCAACAAGTCGGGAGAAACTTTATTATTCTTGGGACAAGTTGCGGATGAGTGGAAAGTCAATATGCACGTTAGAGTGGTTAAGGAAGGCTAAGTGAAACGGAGCTCTTGGGCAGGGCTGTTATCAATTTAACAACATTTCATTCGTTTCTGCAAGTTTGGGTTTTTATGACGGGTGGAGGAAGGGTAATAGTAAGAGTGGGTAGATGTTAATACCTTTTTAATTGATTGCTTGAATCACGTCCAATATTCTCTGTATAGAATGTGTTTTATAGACGAAGTTGCATAGAATTTTCATAAAATTCGGAGTATTTTACATTCACCAAACCGAACATTTGTACGGGAGGGGGTAGAGAAAGTAGGAGAATGATAAAATTTGATATTCAGTTTTATTTCATTTCTCTTGTGAGGTGCTTGCACAAAATTTCAAGATCGTAGCTTTTAGTTTGTTGGTTATTAGTTGATTCAGTGAAATTGGTCGAAATTATAGTTTTGTATGGGAGGGGGTAGAAGGGCAAGCACGATTTCAAAACTTTTAAAGCAACTTCATTTCAATTGTTTTTATAAGTTTTTATGCAAAATTTGAAATTGAGAGCTTTTAAGAGTTAGCTGATAACTGATTTCTTAAAAATGGTCGAACAAATAATTTTGTTTGTGAGGGGGTAGAAGTTTTGAAGGCGACCATTTTGTATATTTAGGGATTTTTTTTGAAATGCATTTGGCAAATTTTGAAGTTTCTACCTTAATATATCACTCAAAAATTTTCAGTTTGTGTGTTTTTTTCAATGCACATGAAACACCTTGTGCACGTTAGAGCCGAGGGGGTCGGCTTATAACAATTATGGATCAAGTTATTATTATTTTTCTATGTAGATATATCAAATAGATGTATCCACGTGCAAAATTTAAAATTTTTATCTTTCCCCAGAGCCCTGAAAAAAATACTCAAAATTTTTGCTTATCACCTCCCTCCCCTTACACTTCCCAACTTAAAATTTTTACCAAAATTAACCACTATGTAGTTCTACAATCTGACAAATTTTCGATTTGATATCTGTACTCTGTTTTGAGATATAAGGATTTGTAATTTTGAAAAGTGCGGCATTTTTGAAATGCTCGCCATTTCCCCCCACCACTTTTATTTCAACATGTTATATTTTTTTTTATAGTATAGCTTAATATATGTTTCAAATTTCAATTACATAGCTTAAGAGATAGTTGAGATATTAATTTTGAAGTGTTTTTTTTGCACCCCCCCTGACCCTCCCCCTTACAATTACTAAGCTGATTCCGGTAGAGCTATATGCCACCTTAATGGTCCCAAAATATGAATTTTTTGCGATAAGTAATTTCGAAGATATAATCATTTGAAAAAAAAAATTCGGCCGACAACTTGTTTTTAGCCCCCTCTTTTCGGACGCCAATGGATAAAAAAAATTAAATAATTTTTAAAGTTTGTCCCACAACCCTCTCTATATTTCTACTGATTTTAAATTTCCTATCTGCATTCCTGGTCGAGATTTTAGCAAGGCCTGACTTTTTCCCTCCCCCGCCTCGCCCTTCTACCTAACACCACCCAAAATTTAAAAAATAGAGCTCACTTAGCCAATCAACAATCCACCTTAAAACGAACATTCTATCTTTAACGGGCTCGGAGATATGAGCCAATATGTACTGCGTACGGCGTGAGGCGGACGGCGGTCGGCGTACGGCGGGACGGATTTTTATACTCTAGATGAAATCTGAGAGTATTATAAGTTTGCCACAAAGTTTGTAACGCCAAGAAATAAGACTCGGAGAAAAAATGAATGATACAGAAGTTCATAAAATCACCCAAAAATCTCAAAACCGGATGTCCGTCCGTCCATCCGTCTGTCCGTCCGTCCGTCCGTGTCCTCTCTAGCTTGAGAACGCGTTGGGCTAGAAAGTTCAAATTTTGTATACGTCGTTTTCAACAAAAAAGTAAGGTCAAGTTCGTGAACGGGGCAAATCTCGCTCCACCCCTTCTACCCCCTCCCATACAAAATGACACAATTTCGCAATTTCACAATAAATGGATTTCCCCGAAAAATATAAATGCTATTGATCTGAAATTTGAAATATAATATTTTTGTGATAATATAAATCTACTGTATTAAAATTATTGGAATCCTCTGCTTCCTTCCACCACCTCCCATACAAACTGCACTTTTTAATGAAATGCTCTGAGCCAATTTACTCAGTGCATATAATACTTATCGAACTGAAATTGTGCACTAAATATTTAATTGAAATTAGAAGTAAGACTAAAAAAATTTAAACGATTTGTCTGTCTACTCCATCCCATACAAAATGACACAATTTCGCAATTTCACAATAAACGGATTTGCCCAAAAAATGTAAATGCTACTGATCTGAAATTTGGAATATAATACTTTTACGATGATATAAATCTATAGTATAAAAGTTATTGGAGTCCTTTCTTTCCTTCCACCACCTCCCATACAAACTGCACTTTTTAATGAAATGCTCTGAGCCAATTTACTCAGTGCATATAATACTTATCGAGCTGAAATTGTACAGAAAATATTTAACTGGAATTAATAGTAAGATTAAAAAAAATTAGACGATTACCTGTATCCCTTCTACCCCAATTTACAATTTCACTATAAACGGATTTGCTCAAAAAATATAAATGCAATTGATCTGAAATTTAGAATATAATACTTTTATGACGACATAAATCTACTTTATAAAAGTTATTGAAGTCCTCCCCTTCGCTCCACCACCTCCCATACAAACTGGACTTTTTCATGAAATGCTCTAAACCAATTTACTCAGTGCGTATAAAATTGATCGAGCTGAAATTGTGCACGAAATATTTTTTTAAAATTGTTAGTTAGACCGAAAAAAATTAGATGATTACATTCACTCCTTTTACCCCTTCCCATACAACCTGACACAAATTCACAACTTTACAAAAGATCGATTTTCCTGAAAAGTATGAATGCTACTGATTTGCAATTTAAAACCTGTCAAAAGCATAATGTGTTTATTTCTGGAAAGTCATTAAGAACTCGCCCCTCCTTCTATCACCTCCCATACAAACTACACTATTTCACTACATCCAACACACTAATTTTCTTAGTACCTATTAAATCTTTAAATCCTAAATTTTATATAAAACATTTTGATAGCAACCTTAGCGTCTTGTGAAAAAATTAGTTCAATCTCGTCACCCCCTCTACCACTTCCCCTACAAAATTTCTTAAGATCCAGAAATTCCTCTTTCATCTAGAGTATCGCACGTTTGGGCTTTACGCCCAATCGTACGTCTGTTATGTTTTTTTTGCATTTTTAGGCTAATTCAGTCGTTAAACGCAAAAAAAAAACATAACAGGGCTACGATTGCGCGTAAACCGATTCAGTGTAGTTTGTATGGGAGGGGGTGGAAGGAGATGGAGGACGCAAATAATTTTTATACTGTATACTGAAATCGACTGAATGGAAGGAGGGCGTCATTGTGAAAATTCCGAAGAAGGGCGACCTTCGGGATTGTGGCACTTGGCGTGGTATATGTCTACTTACTGGCGTATCAAAAATTATGGCTAAGGTAATTCTCAATAGGATTAGTGATGTCGTCGAGAGCACTCTCGAAGTTTATCAGGCTGGATTCCGTAAAGGGTCGTCTTGTACCGACCACACAAATACCCTACGGATAATATTAGAGCAGTCAGCCGAAATGGGTTCGCCACTACATCTCATGTTTGTGGACTTCGAGAAGGCTTTCGACAGCGTTAAGCGAGATTACATATGGAATGCCTTGCGTAGGAGAGGTATTCCAGATAAGGTCATAGCTATGATTAAAGAATCCTACGAAGATGCAAGGTGTCGCGTCTTGCATAGAGGAGAGCTGTCCGAGAGCTTCCCTGTGCGAACGGGTGTCAGACAAGGCTGCATATTATCACCAGCCCTGTTTCTGGTGGTAATAAATGACATCTTAAAAGCTGCACTGGAAGGTGCGGAAGGTAAAGGTCTTCAATGGAGACTATTTAACATCTTAAGTCACCTTGATTATGCTAATGACGTGTGTTTGCTTGCACATACCCGTTCGGACTTAGCATTGTCAGCATGGACGGCGGAGCCGAAAAGGATGTTGAGGCTCGGCTAAATAAAGCCCGTCAGGCCTTCGGTATCCTTTCCCCTTTCTGGAGGTTAAGAGAGATCTCCCTTCGCACGAAGCTGCGAGTTTTTGACGCATGCGTCAAATCCGTGTTGTTATATGGTTGTACTACGTGGAAAGTGACCGTTCGACTTACCAAGAAACTACAGACTTTCGTAAATCAATGCCTCCGGCGCATTTTAGGAATATTCTGGCCAGAAGTAATCTCCAACGACGAACTTTGGAGTACAACTCGCCAGACTAAAATAGGTATTGAGATTCAACGGCGAAAGTGGCAGTGGATCGGTCATACTTTGAGGAAACCAGAGCGAAATATCGCAAAACAGGCTCTGGATTATAACCCTCAAGGAAGACGTCGGGTTGGTCGACCATGTAACACATGGAAGCGAGCAGTTGAGCAGGAGGCCAGAGGAATAAACAAGTCCTGGCAACAGCTTAAAGCCGATGCTCAGGATCGCGCCTTGTGGAAGAGAGTTGTTTCTGTCCTATGCCCCTATAGGGGGTCTTAACTGGAATTTAACTGGAATTTGAATATTGAAATCATTATGAAAGTAATACATCCCGAAATTCAGACTAATAGCTTTTATACTTTTCGAGCAAATCCATTTATAGTCGAATTGTGAAATTGTGCCATTTTGTATGGGAGGGGGTAGAAGGGGTGAAGCTAATCGTCTAATTTTTTTAACCTTACTAACAATTTTAAATAAATATTTAGTGCACAATTTCAGCTCGCTAAATTTTATACGCACTGAGTAAATTGGCTTAGAGTAATTCATGATAAGTACAGTTTGTATGGGAGGTGATAGAAGGAGGGGGAGGACATGCATAATTTTTATACGGTAGATTGATATTATCATAAAAGTAATATATTCCAAATTTCAGGCCAATAGGTTTTATACTTTTCAAGCAAATCCGTTTATTGTCAAATTGTGCATTTGTGTCATTTTGTATGGGAGGGGGTAAAAGGGGTGGAGCGATTTGGCCCGTTCACGAACTTAAAGTTACTTTTTTGCTAAAAATGACACACACAAATTTTAAGCACTATAGCTCAAAGCTTTCGAGAGTTATGTTGTAGACAGACGCACAGACAGACAGACAGACAGACAGACAGACAGACAGACAGACAGACAGACAGACAGACAGACGGACAGACGGTCACTCGGAATCGAGGTTTTTGAGCGACAATAAATATTTCTGTACCCTTGGCGGCTCTGTGCGAGCGTTATTTCTTAGCGTTACAAACGGTAAGGCAAACACAATATACTCTCAGATTTCATCTAGAGTATAAAAAATTTCAGGGTAGCAAATTTTTTTTTCCTGTGTGGATCACAATACTTTATTATTAGAATAATAAAGTAAAATAAGAGGAAAGTGGACTCGAGGTATGCTGCTTTTACGCGACATAAAACCTGTTCTCAAGGGCCGCGTTGCAAAGGCCGCCCTACAGAAATGCGGCTACAGGATATTAAAACATCCCCCTTATAGTCAAGATCTGACCCTTTCCGATTGGTATTTGTTCCCAAAAACTGGAGAAAACGATGAAGAGGCGAAGTCGGCAATTTCAGCCTATTTTGTAGGCCTTGCTAAAACATTTTTTTAGAAGGAATTAATAAACTTTGTGGAAGATGTGATAAATGTATTAGGCTTAAAAGAGAATATATTGAAAAGAAAAAATAATAACTTGTTTAATTGTACCCCCCTTCCCTGTCATTCCACGAAAATTTTGACCTCTCCTCGTACCTTATCAAAATCTGCTGTGCGAAAATGGTTCACTCGCTTTCGCTCTGGTAATTTTGATGTGAAAGATTAGTCACGCTCTGTTCTCCCTATCACTGAAACAGCTGATAAAATTCTTGGAAAGGTCCTGCGAGATAAGGATATCAGCAGTATCGATATTGGTATGGAACTAGATATTGACCGTAAAACTGTTTTGCACCATTTACACAAACCTGGTTACAAAAAGATGTTCGCTATATGGGTTCCTCATGAGTTTAGCGCGAAAAACATGATAGACCGAAGTAACATCTGCGATGCACTGCTGAAACGCAATAAAATGGAGCTATTCCTGAAACGTATTATAACCGGTGATGAAAAATCGGACACGTCAACAATCGGTAGCGTCCAATATCATGGACAAGGGATGGTAATCCGTCGCAAGCGTTCGCGAAGCCAGGATTGATGCCGAAAAAACTGATGCTATGTGTATGGTGGGACTGGAAGGGAATCGTCCACTATGGGCTACATCCAGTTGGTCAGACGATAGATTTTCAACTCTACTGTGTATAGCTAGAGAGATTACGTCGGGCAATTAAAAGAAAACGGCCCGAGTTGAATAAAAGGAAAGGTGTTGTCTTCCATCATGACAACGCCCGACTACACACTTCTTTGATGACCCGACAAAATTTTGCAAGAGCTTGGTTGGGAAGTTTCTATGCATCCACCGTATCCAGACATAGCACCCTCTGACTATCATTTGGTCCGATATCTGCAGAACTCTCTCAATGGAATTAAGCTGGTTTCAAAAGATTCCTGTGAAAACCAATTGATTCAATTTTTCAACCAGAAACCACAGAGGTTCTTCATCGATGTTATTATGGCTCTACCTGAAAAATGGCGAAACATTGTCGATAATAATGAAGTATATTTGGTTTAAATAAATTCATTTTCACTGTAAGAAAGTCATTTGAATTTTACTAAAAAAACACGCCACGAACTTTTTTCCCAGACCTAATATTTTCAGGTTAAGCACTTGTTTTTTCATCATCATCATCATCAATGGCGCGACAGCCCAAATCGGGCACTGGCCTCCAATCGTCTCGATCCAAAGACCGCGTCCTCCAGCTGCTAATTCTTAATACGGCTTTGCTGTCTTCATCAACCGAGCCTTCCCATCGCTTGCGTGGTTTGCCTACTGGCCGGTTACCATTCGCTTTGCCTTTCAGAGCACGTTTGGGGATTCTTCTGTCTTCCATTCGCTCTACATTCGCTCATGGTTGTATCTTATTCGCCATTCCGTTCCTTCCTTCACAGGTCCCAAAATTCTTCGGAGGACCTTTCTTTCAAATGCGTAAACTGCTTTTTCGGAAGTTCGCGTTAATGTTCATGTCTCGCTGCCATAACAGAGCACAGGTCGTATAATAGTTTTATAAATCCGCAGCTTATTGTTCCTGTGCACTTTCTTGGATTTTATTATTGGAAGTACCGAATACGACGGATAATACTAGCAAATAAGTCGTATTATCCGTCGTTTTATTTCGTCTGTTTTATTACCGTCCTTTGCTAGATTAGCCCCAAGATATATGAAGTTGTCCACACTCTCCAAATTATATTCCGAAATTGCTATGTTTTGTCTGATTGGCGTTCTCCTTCTTGTTTGGGTCATTACTTTTGTTTTGCTTTCATTAATGCGCAACCGGACTTCTTTTGCGGCGGACTCAAGATTGACAAATACCTCCTTAGCACTAGGGAAGGATCTTGCTAGAATGTTAATGTCGTCAGCGTATGCTACTAGTTGGGTGGACTTGAATAGTAGTGTCCCGTTGGTGTCGACTGGGATTTTTCGGACGACATACACTGGTGCCAAATTGAAAAGTATAGGGGCTAGACCATCTCCCTGCTTTAAACAACATTCCGTTCCAAAGCTGGTTGTGGAATCGGTTTGTATTCTCACTTGAGATTCAGTGTTCGTCATTGTGAGTCTTGTTAGTTGTACTTGTTTTGGGGGAATTCCAAAGTCAAGCATGATTTGGTACAGTACGCTCCCGTTGATACTGTCGTATGCTTGTTTAAAATCTACGAAGATTTGGTGCACGTCTGTGTTATATTCCCAGCATTTCTCAAGCACCTGTTTCATTAAGAATATCTGCTCTGTTGTAGATCGTCCGGTTCTGAATCCACCTTGGTATTCGCCAATTATTTGATTAGTATAGGGCTTAAGACGACGTTCAATTATTTTTGTCAATATCTAATAGGACGTACACAACAATGATATACCTGTGTAGTTCTCACAGCAGAGTTTTTTTCGCCAGTCGTCGGGTATGATTTCCTCTGTCCAAATTTTGAATATCATGTTGTGCAGTATTTCAGCGACACAGTTTCCACCGTTTTTCAGAAGTTCAACTGGTATTTCGTCAATTCCCGGCGCTTTGTTTCGTTTTTGGTCACATAGGGCTGTTTTGATTTCAGCAAGCGTGGGTGGTGTCGATGATGGTTCTTCTTCATCAGTTGAGGCATCAATTGAAATGTTATCTGTCGTGATAGATGCTAATGGGGTGGGATTGAGAAGATGTTCAAAGTAGGAAGCCCATCTCCTTTTGATTTCTTTTGCGTCGCTAATAATGTTGCCCTCTGCGTCTTTGCAGAGACTGGTTTTTTGTTTATATCATTTTTTTTATTCTTTTACTATTGCGTATGCGTCCGGCGTTTTATTTTGTCTCATATCGTCGTCCATTTTTTGTATTTTGTCATTATGGTACTTCCTTTGTTTTCGCCTGCAGGTCTTTTTCGCATATCGCCTAAGCTCGTCATATCTTTCTTTTTTGGCTCGTGTTGTTCGTTCAGTAAAATTTTGTAAGCCTCGTTCTTTCTATCTATTGCATCGCGAGATTCTTGGTCGAACCAATCATTATTTTTTCGCCGTTCTTGATGTCCTAACACCTCTTCTGTGGAGGATTTGATGACGTCTCGTATTTTCATCCACACATTATCCACTGGGATATTTAGGATGTTTTTACATATGCTGACATGTAAGTCTCCGCCACCGTTTCGTCTTTCAGCTTTTCGACATTGAATTTGCGAGCTCTGCTCGTTTTCGAATATCCACGACAAGCTATTCTGCATCGATACTTAGCTCTGACTAGATAGTGATCAGAGTCACAATTCGCATCGCGGAGGGTTCGTACATCAATTATCCTGGAAGCAGCCCTTTTCTCAATTAGAACGTGGTTTATTTGGTTGAAGGTGTGATGCCCACGTTCGTTTGTGAATATCGCGATGTGGGAAGCACGTAGAACTTACAATGATATTTTTGCTGCTTGCGAAATCAATAAGACGTTGGCCATTGTCGTTGGTAATTTCATGACCTCCTCCTTTCCGACTTTTACATTAAAATCACCGAAGACAATTTTTAGGTCATTCGAGGGAAGTGAATCATAGGTTGTCTCTAGGGTGGCATAAAATTCGTCTTCAGTTATATTGTCCAGTTGGTGCGTGGCCGTTGATCAACCAAGTGTTGAAAAATTTAGTTTTTATTCGGATTGCACACAATCTTTCACTTACTGGTTTGAAACTCGTGACCTGCTGACTAAATTTTTTGTCACCGACAAAAGCGACTCCAGACTCTCTGCTTCCCGACAATTTCCCACTTGAATAAATTGTGTGTGATGTCATGTCCATGATTTCGTTACCGAGCCATTCCGTTTCTTGGATGGCAGTTATGTTGATGTTGTGTTTTGCCACTTCTTCGAGGAACTCTTTCAGAGCTTCTGTCCTAAATAAGGATCGAACATTCCAAGATCCAATTGAGTAGTCCATTTTTTGATTGCGGGGTTGTTGCCGTTGAGTCCATCCGTTCCGAGGCTGTTCTTCAGGTTTCTGGACAGTGAATTTTTTTCCGGTGATGCGTTGTCGGCGCCTCGCCCAACTCCCGACCTGGAGGACCGGTCCTACTTATTTGTCACACCCTAATAGAAAAGGGTGGGAGTTTTCAGCTAAATATGACATGCTGGAGTTCTCACAGCTATGCTGCGAGCCCAACTATGTAATACTTTTGCCTATTTCCTGAGACGCACTGGTGTTACTGGCCATTGAGGTTAACTCTATTTTCCCTCCTCCTTTCTCAACCGGGCTTGGGCCCGTCTACGGCGGAGCTCACTTGTTTTTTAATGAAGCACTATTCCAACTTTCTTAAAACGATAAAATGTTCCAAAAGCAAGGTACTTAAATTTGTAAAATTCTTAAATTCTCAATTTTACATTATTATTCTAATAATAAAGTACTAGTAACCAACAGACCCTAAGTGACTGAATGAATCTCTACAATACCGTACTACTCATTAGTCACCAATGATCTATAAATGCTGATTTGATCCTCTCTTTTACAAACAGCAAGACACGTGCTTTAAGATCACGTTTATAGATGTTAGGAAAAAGCACTTTAATAGCAGCTTATAGTCACACGCTTTTGACCGACTTAAACTTTGGGTGAAGATTACTCAGCGGTTATCACGACTGCGATCTTGGATCCCAAGTTCAAATCCACCACACAACTTGAAAAAAATCACTTTCTTATTCGTTATACACTTATGAGCTGTAAATCGCACTTTTTGCTCAATACAAAAAATACGCTTTAAAATTGCTTCTATTACAGTTGAAGTGGAGAGCTTACTTCAGCGGACGTGTAATGTTAAAATGTATATGGAATGTTAGCAAGTTCGAAGCACTTCCTCACGGCAAATTAAGTGCATATAAAATACTTTACAAGCGTTTTTTTTCCCGCTGGGATAGTTAAAGTGTGAAACGTCTCGAAAAATATTTACTTAGTAAGTCCTGCCCTCATATACTGTGACAGAGTGTTGTATTGTAAATACATCGTATCCACGGGGAAAAATTAATAGTCTCGGAAAGTGAGGAAAAATGCTTCAATATTGCTAATTTTCAAATCTTATGTGCGCTTAGAAATTTAAAACCAAGACGCTCTTATTGGTTGGGGAATAGCAAGTGGCGCAATTTTAAAATGGCGTCAATAAAAAAACTGAAACAGATGAATAAAACGATTGGGATCATGCGAAACAAACCAATCAACACAACTTATACCGTATTTCAGTAATGATTTTGAACCACTTTACTTTCCGTTGGACTTATGCCTTTTTCTTCCATGGTTTCTTGTATTTATTATTTATAACAATAAAACATAACATGGCTACGATTGCGCATAAAGCGCAATCTTACGATACTCTAGATGTCATCCCAAGAAATTTTGGATGGGGAGTGTTAGATGGGGTGATAGCATTGAAATAATTTTTCCCCATCATGCTAAAGTAGCTATAAGAATGTTTTATATAAAATGCTTACTCCTAAAATTGAATGGGGACTGAGAAAATTAGTGAGTTAGATTTAGTGAAAATGTGCAGTTTGTATGGGAGGTGGTAGAGAGAGTGGGGGGATTTTAGTGATTTTTTCAGAAATAACTAGGAATATTATAAAATTGACAACTCTTAAATTTCAGATTAGTACCATTCATACTTTTCAAGAAAATCGATTTTTTGTGAAGTTGTGAAACTGTGTCATATTGTATGGGAGGGGGTAGAAGCAGTGAAGCTAATCGAATATTTTTTTCTGATCTTAGTGATAATACTAATAAAGTATTTATTACAAAATGTGAGCTCTATAAATGTTATATGTTCTGAGAAAATCGTCTTAGAGCATTTCATGAAAAAGTGTAGTTTGTATAGGAGGGGGTGGAAGGAGAAGGAGGACGCAAATAAGTTTTCTACTGTAGATTTAAATCATTATGAAAGTAATATATCCCAAAACTCAGACTAATAGCTTTTACACTTTTCGAGTAATTTAATTTATTGTTAAATTGCGAATTTGCGTCATTTTGTATGGGAGGGGGTAGAAGGGGTGAAGCTAATCGTCTAATTTTTTTTCGCCTTACTAAAAATTTTAAATAAATATTTGGTGCACAATTTCAGCCCGCTAAATTGTATACGCACTGAGTAAATTGGCTTAGAGTAATTTATGACAAGTACAGTTTGTATGGGAGGTGGTGGAAGGATGGGGAGGACACGCATAATTTTTATACGGTAGATTGATATTATCATAAAAGCAATATATTCCAAATTTCAGGCCAATAGCTTTCATACTTTTTGAGCAAATCCTTTAATTGTCAAATTGCGCAATTGTGTCATTTTGTATGGGAGGGGGTAGAAGGGGTGGAGCGATTTGGCCCGTTCACGAACTTGACCTTACTTTTTTGTCAAAAACGACGTGTAAAAAATTTGAACAATCTAGCTCAATGCGTTCTCAAGCTAGAGAGCGCACAGACGGACGGACGGACGGACAGACGGACGGACAGACGGACAGACGGACAGACGGACATCCGGTTTTGAGATTTTTGAGTGATAACAACTTCTGTATCATTCATTTTTTTCTGCAAGCCTTATTTCTTAGCGTTACAAACCTTAGAGCAAACTTATAATACTCTCAGATTTCATCTAGAGTATAAAAAGAACAAATGGACAGTACGCGTTACAAAATGTTGGACAGGTACTAACCGGTGATTCTAAATAGACTTTTAGCATGAAATTGTGCCGAATGACGCGTGCCGTTATGGAGAATAGGGACCATAGTAATGTTTTTTTGTGATTCAGTAAAGCCGTTAAGTCATTATGTGTATAACGATCGCACATCTGAAATGGAAACATTATATGCTAACAACAAATTAAGAAATGTCTATTATTTATGTCGATCACTGTGCTCTCTATGTATATTTAAAAAAACATTGGAGTACTAAATAAAACTGTGTTTTGTCCCGCACTTTTTCAAGCTTTTTTTACAGAATGACTTGTGTTATAGGCAATTTTCGCCTTTATTCACAAACACAGTTATGGAGGAAAGGAATGTGGTTGGGAAGGGGAGTGAGAACGACCGTAACGAATCGTGAAGCTGGTATATTTTGCAGTTGTACTGCTACTGACAAATATTAGTCGACGGTGTAGGGTAGCAATTTTTTACTTGTCGAATGTATAGATATGAAATGAAAGATCGGTAAGCGGTATCACTGAATGGTGTTTGTGCTTTATGTCTCTGTTTGACTCCGGCTTGAAGTTTTGTAGGCTTGTCGTGATTACGGAAGCAGCTATCAATTTTCACCTTTCACCTTGTCTTTCATCATGTTGCCGAATTTCAGTGGAAATCCGGAACCGGAACAGGAAGAGACCGAAAACCCATAAATGGCACACATTGACGAAAATATTTTTGCAATGGTATTTAATTTGTTTATTTTGGATCATTGGTTTGGGCTGTAGTGCATTTACGAAAAAATGCTCATTCTTTTAAATATGTAGATTTTTCATTATTTTGTGCTAAATAGGTCAAATATGATTTCGCCACAAATTCATCAATTACATTTTGTAAAAGATTGTAAGGTCTAGCCTAGGGGGTGGTGGTGTGGTGTTCAATACAAAGGACGACAGTTCAAATCCCAATTTAGGTACTGGTCACCTCAATTTACGAAAATTAAAAGTTCTTAGATAGATGTTTGAGCCAAGGGCTTCTACAATAATTGATGAAAAAAAAAGTTGTTAAGTAATCTGAAGGTAAGAAGGGCAATGTCTAATTTTGGAGGAAGTTTATAAAATAAGACGAATCGAATTTTTCAAATTCGATAAAAAATTGTTTGGCTGCGCTTAAATACTTTAACTCTATGTCTTGGAAAAGTAAGTAAGGAATAAAATAAAATACGTTAACTTTGTATCATATCAGTTAAATGTGATTTTTAGATTTATTTCTTTTGCTAGATCTAGGCAAAAGAAATAAATCTAAAACTGAATATGAATTGTAACAACTTAGTGAAAACAAGATTCATCCACATGTTCAATATTTTAATTTGAGCTTTTATCTGCACAAAAAAGATGTCTACAAAATATCATAGTTTAGAAAAAATGTAAGTCGGCCTCTTTTGGTCACAAACTATGAGAGATATCTGCAACACTATTCAATCTTGAACATGTGAGGGGTTGTAGTATATTGAGTAAAATTCTTGTTTCCCTTAATTACTACGATTGAAAAAATATTTGCGTCACTATTTTATTTACGTATTTTTACTGTACGGAAAAAAGAAATTTAATAATACATTTCCCAATTTTAATTACATATTTTTGTTACATGTTTTCCAATTTTAAGCACATCATAATCCAAATTCTAGTCATCAATCACAAACATCGTTTGAAAGCGCCAGAATCCGTATCAAATTTCGTTCGTAGCCTTTTCAGAAGTAAATAATGAAGTTTGATATTATTTCCTGTTTCTCACAGCTAGGACGAAAAGAAAGCGCTCAGCTTATTTGTATGCAAAATTTTTCATTTTCCATTCATTATCACAAATTCCTAAATCGCTAAATAAACTATTTCGTTTGCTATTAATTCTTTCTTCAATCATACTTGTGTGGCAATCAAATTTGACGAACTTGCAATATTGCCAAGCAAATTTCAATATTTATTGAAGAGGAGGGGAGAGACAAGAACGAATTCGCAGATGATCCAAATCTTTTTCACAATACATGATGTCTTTTCGGAAAATTTATTTCATGAATTCTTAGAGCTGTCGTCCCGTAAAGCATTCTAAATTTTTTTTAATCTAAAATAACAAAAAAGCCCTTGTCCTAATATTGGGTGATCTATTCAACCGTAGTATTGAAACGTGATGCTATCGATAATCTCAACGAAAGCTCTCCGAAAAAGTCTTTTAACACCTTCTCCCTTTAAATCTTTTCAATAGAAAAAAAAACATCAAATCAATTGCGAATTTAATTTTATAAGTCTTCACAACTCTGCAGTTGCCACGTTCTGTACATTGAAAATATTTATCAGCTTTAGCAGCACGTTTAACCTTTCGTCTTTTCTTTTCTCAAAGTACCTTAGAACTTTCAAAGGTGAAGCAAGATTTCAGCATTCTATTACACACAGTTGTCGTAGCTTATTAAAAGGTTG
This sequence comes from Chorisops tibialis, assembly GCA_963669355.1. Classification (NCBI taxonomy): domain Eukaryota; kingdom Metazoa; phylum Arthropoda; class Insecta; order Diptera; family Stratiomyidae; genus Chorisops; species Chorisops tibialis. The sequence continues at coordinate 81,897,564 of OY770262.1, read as the reverse complement.
GAAATAACTTCTAGGTATTTTCTCGCCAGATGATTCTTTTGGTGTATGAAATTTATTAAATAAAAAACACCCGTCTGCTTTTAATTATTCAAAAGAATTTCTCGAAAAGAAATTCAATTGGTGTTTCCTTTGATGTTTTAGTGCTCATCAAAATATTCCTCTCTAATATATTCAGGCAATCTAATCTAGATGACTATTTAAAAACAAATCTAACTATATTGTAAATGAAACTTTTATGCAAAACTAGCTTGGGTGTAGCCTAAGGGGTAGGAAGTTGGTTGCGTCACCTCAATATGTGAAAATTTAAACCGTAGAAAAAGGGTTATACAAATGGCTAAGAAAATGTTCATAACAACAAATAAATGTCAAGGAACATGGAGACAAGGAGGTCATGGCCCGATTTGCGCTTTAATACTGTTATAGATCTGGCAACCACGCAATATTGATCTTTCCCGAATATGCCAGGACAGTCCCCCAATATGTAAGAAGCCATAACCAAAGATCTAGAACCTTCCAGTATAGTCTAGACATACACCCGACAGTATACTCCAAAATGTAGGCAATTAAAGATCTAGAACTTTCCCGAATAATCTATACACACACCTAACGACACCTGGCGGAAGCTTCGAGAATTGGGGAAAAATGGTATAAAAGCACGAAGCTGTCAGACGGGAGGCAGTCATTCAGCGACATCTGTGGAAGAACACGAACCGGTGCAAGAACGCGATAGAACAATATCGGTGGTGCCATAAAGTGCGAATTAAGTCAAAGTGCGAATAAATAAATTATCACTTATTTTTAAACGAATTGTGTTTTACTTGAAATCCCGGCGAACCCCTAGCACGCAACAATACTATTGACAAATAAGAAGGTCATTCAAAACTCGCTTAATACACTTCTGTAAAAATTGGATGTTACTTTCTTATTTACTTTATTTCAACACAATTATACTTTGCTTCTAAAACTAGTATAATTCTTAATTAGGGGTTTAGGCTGGCGCCTTTTCAACTATGTTTTCGTTATTAAACATTGTAGAGTTATAAGTGAAAATTTAATTGTTTGTTAGTTAGGGAGAAAGTGTGCGAAAAACCCCTTTAACTTAATCTATAAAAACATTATTTTAAGATTTTAACGAGACAGGAAGGGTGAGTTCAACGGGTTGTTGGAGTGAGAGCATCGCGAAAGAAATTTGTTACGTTGAATTTTCGATTCATAAGCAGTGCTAGGGTGTAGCCTAGTGGGTAGCGTGTTGGTTTACAATGCGAAGGTTATGAGTTCAAATCCCGGGCAACGCATAATTCCAGCACCTTGATTACCTCAATCTATGAAAATGAAAAATTCGCAGATAGAGGGTTGTGTGAAGACCTAACAAACCCTTCCACAATAAGTAATGAAAATGTTAAGGAACCTGAAAATCGCGAGGCCAAGGCACAATTTAGGCCGTAGCGCCATTGAAGAAGCAGTGCATCTGCAATTTCGTGCGATTTGAGAAATAGAATGGTTGGTTCAAAATGATCTTCAGACACTTATTCTGTAGGTTTTTTAGTTTACCTTTGTGAACAGGGACACAAATATTCCATTTGGTGTACTGAACTTGGACTTTCGGCTTATAAAGTGGTACAAGGAGGCTTTTCGAAATTTCATTGCTAACTTCATTTGTCTGTGTGTCTTGAAGCATTTATCGAATTTAATGTCAAATTTATGTATTAAATTTACTAAAATTTGTGTATATAAGATATAGATTAAATTTATAGCTCGCCACACTTGCTATAATACTCCGTAACTAGGTAAATATATGCATTCATATAAAGAAATGCAACAGATCTCTAGTGCATTCAAGTATTTTAGACCCTAGAGCTTTTAATAATATTCCACTTGATGTAAAACCATATTTAAATATAAGTAACTTTAAAATAGTATTTAAGGTGTTTGTTTTTGCAACCCCGAATTTTTTTCGATCGAATATCTAATTTTCTACAATAAATTGTTTGCCATTTAAAGTAATATTTATATGTTAGGCTCATTATTTTATGTAGATATACACAAATATCTAAATTGTACAACAACCAGAATATTTTGTAAATTTTAGAAAATAATTGTTAAAGGTAACTGATCTCTCACACTCAAGCCTCTTTGGCTTAATGTGAGTTTGTAGTAAGAAATGAAATATATTATTATGTTATACTTCTTGAAACTTCAATAAAGATTTTTACTTACTTACTTGTAAAAAAAAAAAAAACATAAAATTTGTTTTGTGTACGATAAATAATCGAAAATCGCTAGCAAGTGATAAACCTGCGCTATTCTTCATCAGAAGAGGTTTCTCATATCGTTTAATGTTGGACTTTTTTCTTTCGTTTTCCATTTAGTTATTATACTCTAGATGAAATCTGAGGGTATATTGTGTTTGCCTTACCGTTTGTAACGCTAAGAAATAATGCTCGCACAGAGCCGCTAAGGGTACAGAAATATTTGTTGTCGCTCAAAAACTTCGATTCCGAGTTGCTGTCTGTCCGTCTGTCTACAGCATAACTCTCGAACGCTTTGAACTATTGTGCTGAAATTCGCTGTGTGTTATTTTTAGCAAAAAAGTAACTTTAAATTCGTGAACGGGCCACATCCCTCCACTCCTTCTACCCCCTCCCATACAAATTTCACGACATTCCAAAATTTTCAGAAATTGATTTTTCTTTGAAACTATTTAAGCAAGCTATCAATTTGAAATTTGGGTTACAGTATTACGATATAGATGTCATTAATATGACTGAATGTTGATCCGATCCCATCACTCCTTCTACAAATGCATAATTTGGAAAAATTCAGTTTTTCGATTTTCATTGAAATTAGCAAAGTTATAAAAACGAATTTTTGCCAGAATTAATTTTATTATAATTCCAATCAGCATTGGAAAAATTATCAACATCACCTCACTCCTTCTACCCCCTCCCATACAAATTTCACGAAATTTTGATATTTAAATTAAATTATTTTTCTTCGAAACTGTTAAAGCTATCAACTTGATATTTTGCATTAAGTATAAAAATAGAAATATCAATAACAAGAAGGAAATGCATTTTGATCCGTACACTCCTTCTACCCCCTCCCATACAAATGTATAATTTTTGTTAAGTGCATTATATCGATTTCCATTAAAACTGGAAAAAGTATAAACTTAAAATTTTGGCAGAATTTGTTTTTTAATAATTGCAATAAATGCTAAGAAAAATGATCAGCTTCCCTTCACTCCTTCTACCCCTCCCATACAAATATCTAAATTATAAATTCAAGAAAAGCATTTCTCCTTCGAATACATTAGAACTATCGAATTTTAAATTGAATCAAAGCGTGGTGGTAAGGATGATGATAAGCAGTTTCAAAACCATCTTAAACGCTCCACTTCCTCTGCCACCTCCCATACAAATGCCTCAATTTCAGGAAAACTATATCCAATTGAAAATAATGAAAGCTACAAACCTTAAATTCGGCACGAAATATTTTGCATATCACATTAGGTGTCATATCCGAAAATTACATTCCTTCCTCCTCTGCTTCTATTCCCTTCTCACTAATTAAATTCTTCGAATTAATTTCTGTATTTTAATCTAGTAATCTACTTGTATTAAAAAGAAATACGAGTACTCACAATGGGGCTCGATTTATCTAAAACGAAAATTGAAATATAAACCAAGTGTTTGCGCTATTGTTCCGTACATAATTTACAAATTACAATCCTTTTGACTACATAAAATAAAATGAAACATAACAAAACTACAATTACAGCTAAATCCCAATCAAACGATCTAGATGGAATGGAAGTAACTTTACAAAGGATGATGTTTCCACCATATCCATAACCTCCATAACCTACTCATATAAGTACAAATATTATATCTAATTAGAAATCCATTTTCTTGAAAACTTATCAATGCGTATATCCACACTACGACATTTGTATTGAAGGTGTTGGAAGAAGTGGAGGTACTTCAACGATTTTTGGAGAGGTAGCTAAAATCATTATAGAAAATTATTTATGTAGTTGAAATTTCAGATCAGTAACTTTCATACTTTCCAAGGAAATCGACATAATACAAAGTTGTGATATAGTGCTGCTTTGTATGGGAGGTGATTCATGATCATACTTATTTTTTCATATCTCACTATACTTACGATGGCGCTATAGCCCAAATCGGGCTTTGGTCTCCTGTATGCTCCGATTCCATCCATCTCGGTTTAGTGACCGCGTCCTTCAGTTTGAGAATCTTAACAGTGTTATGGCTGAGGGTCGTCTAGTCTGGAAGAATTACGTGTGTCCTTCGTTTAAATAAAAACAGTAATTTTGAAATTTAATTCTATTTTTATTAATTAAACACTAGGTAGGATCGTTCGTTCATCGTTCGATTACTTTTATAATACAAAGATAGAATTTGGCAAGCCTTAAAACGGATAATAGTAGCGATCTGAGTACTGCTAATGAGAACTTATACTATCGAACTGCCAGCTGTAGTTCCGATACTGCCTGCTACGAACCGCCTCTCCAGGCAGGTTATCCTGATCTATTTATACTGTCCCGATTCCCTGCTAGAAATGTGCTGACTTCGCGGTTTTTCATCAAATATTGTGATATATTGTGCTAAAACAACATTCGTACGATCTTCAACTACCGAAATGGATCACATGTGACCAGCTGCGAGCAAGTGATTTGATCCTTTTATGTAATTGTTATTGTTTGATATTGTAAGGACATTTGTTACATGATAGCATACCATGTATGCTATGCAATAAAAACATATACCATTCATACGATCTTTAATCACCTGAAAAGGATCACGTCTAACCAGCTGCGAGCAAGTGTTGTGATCCTTTTATGCAATTGTTACGAGATCAAATGGATTATCCTCGGGGAAGGGTAGTCTACTTGATTTTGGTGTTTAAGTTAAGTAAAAAGTAGGTAATATATCGTGAGACGATTTATTACAACAGAGATTTGCTGTGTACGTCAATAGAATCCTCTCAGCGTTTATGTTGTATTCCGACTGGCTTTTTCCATTGACTATTCCTTTTAATATGCGTTTGGGAATTTTCCCGTCATCCATCCGCACCACATGATCAGCCCATTGTAGCTTCTTTAATTTTATGAGGGTTGACAATTCTGGATTGTCGAAAATGGCATGAAATTCTCTATTGTATCGTGTTCTCCAGATGAAATCTTCCTTCACATGTCCGAGGATTCTTTCGTGGATCTTTCCCTCAAAGGCGTTAAGTAATTTTTTGGATGCCTGAGTTAACGTCCACGTTTTGCTGCCATAGCATAACACAAGTATTATGTTAATGGAACCGCTCTACAGTACAGACGTCTTTTCGTTTAGCGAAATAATTACTTTCAATATCAATCAGCACTATTAAGCCGTGTCACGTTTTTAAACTTTTTAAATTAACTTCATCACGAATAGACTCCAGCAACGCTGTATTAAAGGATCTAAAAAGTGCTTGCTCTTAAAGTCAAAAGTGTCGTTGATAACATTACCAACTTAAGCGACTGTATTGATGATTTTTGCGACTACGGATCACAGCTGGACAAGTTGCACTCATGTTGTGGTTTAATGCAACACGACGCATCTAAATTACAGAACAAGTGGACACAATCGGATTCTAAACTAACAACAATTCTAAATTGCTTATCAGAGGTGAACGCTGTTTCAAGCACATTCACCAGTATCCATGATGACTTCAGATCAGTTAAGCTACTTGTTGTGAAGACGGACAAATCTCTCGTGACGATATCAAATCAATTGAGTCACACAACGTCCAGATCCGAAATCAGACAGCACGGCGATTTAATAACGAAATTCGTTGATTTCGAACGCGAACTAGCAGTCTCCCGATTTGTTTGCGGTTCATCTAAACGTTCGCAAGAAAATCTGCGTATACGTACAGTTTCGCTGTCACCTATTCCAACTTTCTCGCTGCCAAAGGAACACCTACCTGGAAAAGTTCCTAACGCATCAAAAAATTCGCTAACAAAATTCAACACAACATGGTCGCAAGCCGATTGGGATGCCAGAATTAATAAGCTCAATAGGATTAACAAGCTCGAAATTAAAAAGTCAACTGATACTTTTGCCTATTTTGTTACGAGAGCTCCTCCAAACTCGAATGCATCGTTGCTACGCAAAACTCTTGCTGATCAATTTGTGATAAAAAGCTGTAAGTGTGAGAAGTTACCGACCCGCAGAGTTAGTGTGATTACACCAAAACACACTAACTTCAAACTATATATGCCCGTGCAATATGACTGGCTTTTCTTCAACAAAAAATCGGATGTCTTCAAATGGAAAAACTTAGAATTGCGACACTGAAAGCCAAATTTAAAATGTAATAAGTATAACAATCACAATATTAGCTATAAGAGTAAAAACAATAATAAAACTAAAAATGTAAATAGAAATAGTAATAAAAAATATAACAGGAGTACGATTGGGCATAAAGCCCAATCGTGCGATACTCTAGATGAAAGAGAAATTTTTGTATCTTAAGAAATTTTGTAGGGGAAGTGGTAGAGGGGGTGACGACATTGAACTAATTTTTTCACATGACGGTAAGGTTGCTATCAAAATGTTTTATATAAAATTTAGGATTTAAAAATTTAATAGGTACTGAGAAAATTAGTGTATTGGATGTAGTGAAGTAGTGCAGTTTGTATGGGAGGTGATAGAAGGAGGGGCGAGTTTTTAATGACTTTTCAGAAATAACTATAAATATCATGCTTTTGACATGTCTTAAATTGCAGATCAGTAGTATTCATACTTTTCATGAAAATCGACTTTTTATAAAGTTGTGAAATTGTGTCATTTTGTATGGGAGGGGGTAGAAGGGGTAAAGCTAATCGCCTAATTTTTTTTTGGTTTTACTAATAATTCTAAATAAATATTTAGTCCACAATTTCAGCTCGGTCAATTTTATACGCACTGAGTAAATTGGCTTAGAGCATTTCATGAAAAAGTGCAGTTTGTATGGGAGGTGGTGGAAGGAAGGGGAGGACTCAAATAACTTTTGTACAGTAGATTTAAATCATCATTTAAGTAATATATTCCAAATTTCAGATCAATAGCATTTATATTTTTCGAGCAAATCTGTTTATTATGAAATTTCGAAATTGTGTCATTTTGTATGGGAGGGGGTAGGAGGGGTACAGCTAATCGTCTCATTTTTTTGGTCTTAATAATAATTTTAAATAAATATTTCGTGCACAATTTCAGCTCAATAACTATTATACGCACTGAGTAAATTGGTTTAGAGCATTTCATGAAAAAGTGCAGTTTGTATGGGAGGTGGTGGAAGGAGGGAGAAGACACAAATTATTTTTATAGAGTAGATTGGAATCATCATAAAAGTATTATGTTCCAAATTTCAAATCAATATCATTTGTACTTTTCGAGCAAATCCGTTTATTGTCAGATTGCGAAATTGTGTCATTTTGTATGGGAGGAAGTAGAAGGGGTGAAGCGATTTGGCTCGTTCACGAACTTGACCTTACTTTTTTGTTAAAAACGAAGTATACAAAATTTGAACTTTCTAGCTCAACGCGTTCTCAAGCTAGAGAGGACACGGACGGACAGACGGACAGACAGACAGACGGACAGACGGACGGACGGACGGACATCCAGTATTGAGATTTTTGAGTGATTATATGAACTTCTGTATCATTCATTTTTTTCTCCGAGCCTTATTTCTTGGCGTTACAAACTTTGTGGCAAACTTATAATACTCTCAGATTTCATCTAGAGTATAAAAATAACCTACGAATTTTCTACTACAACGGAGATGGCATTAGTGGGAAAATAAATAATCTCTTCATTTATGCGAAATCATGTCACTTTAATGTCATTATTCTTACAGAAACTGGCCTAAATGACTCCTTCAAAACTGAAGAATTACTGAACAACAGCTGGACCGTATACAGAAATGATAGGAATTACATCGCAACAGGTCTGTCAAAAGGAGGGGGTGCCTTAATTGCAGTTCACAAATCTTTATCTCGTGAGATTGTAGACCAAGAACATTTTTTGAACATTAATTTATCAAAATCAAACTGATTAATATATATGTTAACATCGGTGTTGTATATATCCAGGCTAACTCTGAAGACCACAAATACCACGACTTTCTTGACATTTTTCATAGTGTTAATTGCTTCTTAACAGAGAATGACAATATCTTCCTTCTCGTGTTTTCGTCAGTTGAAGAGGTCGGAGGTCGTCTAGAACGAGGCATGTCTTCAAGGATCTCTCGACTGTCCTTAAAGGCATTAAACGAAGATTCGTGTTTTTCATATTTCTGAATCACCGTAAGCCTTTTCAAACTTTCGCAACGATTTCGCACACGAAATTCGGTTGGAAACACAAAATTTGAGACAAACTCTGTGTTCCATTTTTTTATCCATTGTCAAAATCGCCGTGGACTACTGAGGTGTACCCATTCAAGCAGCTGCTGTAAACAAACTGATTAACAGACCGCGCTGATTTTTGGGATGCTTACGAAAAAAAATATTTTTAGAAATATCATTTCCCAGACTAATTTTCATTACGAATTCCCGGTACTTTATGGTCACAATGCATGTGTGTTGTATCTAATAGGGATTACTTTGAAGGCGACAAAATAAATATTTATAATTAATTAAATATTTTGCCTTTTATTAGGTTGCTGCAGATGAAATGGCGACTTTGCTAGTGAAATTTCAAACAACTTTAACTCTTATAAAACTTAATTTTATTAATCAAAATTGGTACCAGCAGATGCAATACACTTCGGTTGGCGAGAGGTCTGGTGAATATGGTGGATGAGGAAGAGTCTCATACTACAACTCCTTTAATTTTTTGATCATTAATCTTGATACATGAGGCCATGTTGTGCTCAGTAAGCTCATGCGGAACCCTCTTATCAAGCTTTTTTACTTTTCCAAGCTGTTGCAAGTGCCGGGAAACTGTCGAATAGTGTACACCCAGTTTCTCTGCAATGTCCCTTACAGTTTCGTGTGAGTCAGACTCCACTAGTAAACGCAGCTTGTCGTTGTCTATCGATGGTCCTGGGTGACCACATGGCTCACTTTGAAGGGCCATATCTTCTGATCGGAATTTTTTCTATCATCGCTGTGTGGTTCGTTCGCTTACTGTGTCAGCTCCAAATGCCCTGTTGATGTTTTTGGTTGCCTCCCTTGCGTTGTGGCCAAGTTTGAACTCGTAAAGAAAAAGTAACCGTTTTTGACTCGATTCCATGCTTTTTTTTTTCTCCGATCTCAATAAAGTCGAAAACTGAAATCATTCCATGACCAAATGTAGGAGTATTTATACTTCAATATTCATTATTACCAGATCCACCTAGCGACAGTTTAAAACATGAAAATCGCAGCTAACTTCATCGCGAAAGTCGCCATTTCATCTGCAACAACCTAATATTTACGAATTCTCGGTACTTTTCGGTAATAATGTATACACGGTATTTAATTCTCTTGACAAAAGCAACATTTTCTCATTCCATTAACAACTTTTAAATTGCATTAATAGTAGTTAGCTCATAATTAAGACTAGCCGCCTTCCGTAAAACATATTTTTTTTTCATTTCTTTTAGTATAAATTTAAACTTCATCGAACAGCAAGAAGTTCTTCGAAATAACTTGGCGAAGCGTAACCAAATTACACTCGAGCTTTAATTACATTTAAGTACAATTAAACTAAAACGATATAAAATTTCACTGTGCAAGTCTATATTTAATTATCACGAGATGAAATGGAAGCAATAAAATTATTCTATTTAGATTTTAGTTAAAATTTGCAATACGGTCTTAAATACAATTCTAAAATAAGGTTTTCTCCGTATTCTCTTATCTGAGAAGAAGTGTTCTTAAATATTTTCTAATTGTAAAATTAATACAAATATGTAATACAAAAAGCGAGCAATAATTCGTTAAGTTTTTTTTTCATCTTCTTACAACAAATACGAGTATTTATCATAGTTCTCTTTTGAATGACGTTGTCTTTTTTATGATGCACTTAACGTTTCATGCTTCGAAATTACGATTTTCAGAATTTTCACCTCAAAATATGACACTTTTGTTAGACTTGGTAATTACTACTATGATACTTTGATGATGATAAATCATCATCATAGTTTCGTACGTATGTGGCTAATGCTGTGATTCACTATGTGATATATAAGGTTTCTTGATTTGAGCCTCCTTTCTTTTGATTGTTTTCTTCTTTTACAATGGCACTATAGCCCAAATCGTATTGTACTTCTGACCTGCAGGTTCCTTAACATTTTCATTTTTTACTATGGAAGGGTTGCTAGCCATTCGCACAACTCTCTATCAACGAATATTTCATATTCGGAGATAGAGGTAACCAAGGTATATCAAAGCAGGCAGTGTGCTGGAATTATACTTCGACCGGGACTTGAACCCACGACCTTGTAGACCAACACGCTAAATTGATTGTTTTGATAAAGCTAAAATATCTTGATAATAATTCTAATAACGTTTCAATGAAGAGGGAATCCTGAAGAAATTTTTAGGCGGCGATTCTATCAACATACGGCAGTGGATTGAGGAGTTCGACTTACATGCAGAATGTTTCAGAAATTTATGTTCTTCAAACGATTATTGACCGATGCAGCAAGGCTTTATGTGGACAACGAGGCGAAAACTTTACTTCATATTAACCTGAAAAATAAATTGATATCCAAATTTGAACCTAAAAGAAATTCCGCGGACGTGCATAAAAATTTAAGAGAAGGACTAAAGAAAAAGTTTACAACAATATTTGTATGAGATGATTACGATCACGTCGGTAGGTCATATAGAAGATTCGGATCTTATTTCCTACGTCATCGAAGGGATTAATGATAGTAACAGAAACAAAGAATAATCCTTAAAAGGGGGAGTAGTGCATGAATTCATTTAACTTGGAATTTGTCAAAACAATAAATATAATGCATTAAATAAAAAAAAAAACAAAAAAAAAAGTGATGTTGTATGAGGTGAAAACAATTAGTGAATTTAAACAGCGGTTGAAAATTTACGAAGCATATCATATTTCGGAGAAACTTACAGGTTTCAGAATTTTTGATGTATTTTTCGAAATTTTCAACTATTCTGATATTTTTCGAGTCGTTATCATAAAATCATTTTTCAGTCACTGATTCTGCGAATCATATTTTTTTTTATTGCATACAAACAAAAAGTACATTGCTGATTAGTTCCTCGACTCGAGGAATATAATCATAATATCTATTTTGAATCCTCATTTGCTTCGCGTACATAAAGTAAATTACTCGTGTGACTTATTCGCAAGTCTAAGTTGAGAACGAATCGCTTCACTAAATTGTGATACATATAATTCATCAAACATGAGAGTACAACTGTCAAGTTTCTTAGTACATTATAAGGAGTCTAAGCAACAGGTAAGTCTTAAAAGCAATCTAATCCATGAAGATAAATAAATCATAATTTCCGATTGAAATCTGAAATGCATTAGATTAGCATTGATTCAGGTTACGAAATGCATGAATTATGATGCGCGATGCCGTGCAAATGAATAATTTAGCAATTTGCTGAAGAGCTAAACGTAAACCTAAACCATATAGCGTAAACGTATAAATAATAAATTGCTAACGTCTATCATAGATCGAGTCATAAGCAGGATAAGTGTTGTTCTCTATCTATTGCATGTCGCACACGAGATTTTTTTTTATTTTATTTCTATTCAAATATTATGTCAATCATCATTTAAAAGACAATAAAAATATTGTTGAAATTGTTTTGTTTTTATTTTTTATTATTTTTCCAAATGATTAGATACGTCCGTGAATGCTATTTAGATTTTAACTATTGTTTCACCTGATATGTGAATTTCTTATTATTAATATGATATACATGCATTAATTAAAAAATATAAATATGTATAACTTGAGACCATAACTTCAATTCTGTCGAAGGTCATGGAAACAATCATCAACAATAGAATAATAGAATATCTCAACATTAATGATGTTATAGACGACAAACAGTAGGGATTCCGCAAAAAACATTCCAAAGGAGACCTTTCAACCACCCTCACTGAACGTTGGAACAAGAGCATTCACCAGTTTGGTGAATCTTGTATTATCGCTCTCGATATTTCCAAGGCTTTTGACAGAGTATGGCATAATGCCCTTTTAATCAATCTCAAAGCTATTGGGCGACTCTCTTACTTCATCGATTAAAAGTTTCTTAGCCAATCGTTCAATGTGTGTTGTATTGGATGGTGTGGTTTCCCCTTCTTATAAAATTAACGCTGGTGTCCCTCAAGGCTCGGTTCTTTCGTCCACCTTTTTCTGATATATATTAATGACTTGCTATCTTCGACTTTCAATCCTATACATTGCTTCGCTGATGACAACACATTAGACTTCTCCTATACTTCAACACTGCGTCCTTAGCCCGATGTACTAGCTTAGTAGAACAACGTAGGTATATGGTTTAATCAATGAATGACGACTAGGCTAAAATTCTTACTTACTTACTTACGATGGCGCTACAGCCCAAATCGGACTTTGGCCTCCTGAATGCTTTGCCTCCATCCATCTCGGTTCAGTGACCGCGTCCTCCAGTTTGAAAATCTTAGCAGTGATTTGCTGTCTGCGTCAATCGAATCCTCCCAGCGCTTTCGTGGTTTTCCGACCGGTCTTTGTCCGTTGACTTTCCCTTTTAGTGTGCGTTTGGGAATTCTTCCGTCATCCATCCGCTCCACATGACCAGCCCATTGTAATTTTTTAAATTTTATGAGGGTTGACACTTCTGGATTGTCGAAGATGGCATACAATTCTCTATTGTATCGTATTCTCCAGATTGAGTCTTCCCTCACAGGTCCGAGGATTCTTCTGAGGACCTTCCTTTCAAAGGCGTTAAGTCGTTTTTCGGACGCCTGAGTTAATGTCCACGTTTCGCTGCCATAGCATAGCACAGGTCTTATGATTGTTTTGTATAGCTTAAGTTTTGTTTTCCTGTGCACGTTCTTGTTTTTGATTATTGGAAGTACCGAATAATAAGTCTTGTTTGCCATCATTATCCTTCTTTTAATTTCGATGGATTCGCTTCCATCCTTCGATAGATTTGCCCCTAGATATATGAAGTCGTCTACGTTTTCTAGGTTATAGTCTCCTACTGTAATATTTTGTCTGATTGGCGTCTTTTTCCTAGTTTGCGTCATAATTTTTGTTTTGTTTTCATTAATGCGTAGTCCAACTTCCCTTGCTACCGAGTCAAGGTTTACAAATACTTCCTTAGCACTCTCCAGAGATCTTGCAAGGATATCTATGTCGTCGGCATATGCTACGAGTTGTGTGGATTTGAAGCATAGTGTTCCCTTGGTGTCAACGGGAAGTTTCCGAACAACATATTCGAGTGTTAAGTTGAAAAGCATTGGTGCGAGGCCGTCACCTTGTTTAAGGCCGTTGTCTGTTTTAAAACTGGAAGTCAGATCGTTTTCTACTCTGACTTGTGACAAAGACTCAGTCATTGTCATTCTTGTCAGTCGAACCAGTTTCGGTGGGACTCCAAACTCCAACATGATTTTATACAGTACGCGCCTGTCGATACTGTCGTATGCTTGTTTGAAGTCAACAAATATCTGGTGCACATCAATATTATATTCCCAGCACTTTTCCAGCACCTGTTTAACTGAGAATATCTGGTCCGTGGTTGAGCGTCCAGCTCTAAATCCGCCTTGGTATTCACCAATTACTTTATCAGCATAGGGCTTAATTCTCTTTTCTAGAATTTTCGTCAAAATCTTATAAGACGTATACAACAGAGATATTCCTCGGTAGTTTTCGCAGCAGAGTTTGTCACCTTTTTTATAAATTGGACATATGATGCTCTTGCGCCAATCTTCAGGAAGTATTTCCTGCGTCCATATGTCCGCGACTAATCTATGTAGGAGATGCGCTATGCAGGTGTCGCCGGCTTTCAGAAGTTCAGCTGGGATTTGATCAGTGCCCGGCGCTTTGTTGTTTGGGTGGTTCCTTAGGGCTGTTTTTACTTCTTCGAGTGTGGGAGGACTCAAAGCGGATCCTTCATCAGCTGTTACATCAGTTATACCTGCTATTGTATCTGCTGCTGCTGTTCGTGTAGGTGATGGGCTCGGGTTAAGAAGGTGTTCAAAATATTGTGCCCATCTTAGTTTTATATCTTCCGCGTTACTTATAATGTTCCCTTCCGCATCCTTGCATAGGGTCGTTTTCGGTTTGTAACCTTCTTTCATCCTTTTGACAAGGGAATACGCGGCTCTTGTGTTGTGTAATTTAAATTGTTCGTCCATGTTTTTAATTTCGTCATTATTGTACTTCCGTTTTTTTTGTCTGCATATTTTGTTTGCAAATCGTCTAAGATCCTTGTACTTGTCTTGTTTGGCTCGTGTCGGCCGTTCCGTTAATATTTTGTTAGCTTCATTTTTTCGTTCTAAGGCATCTTGGCATTCTTTGTCGAACCAATCATTTCTTTTGCGCCGGGGTTGTTGTCCTATCACCTCCTCTGCGACAGATGTAATGCCATCTTTGATTTTTTGCCACATTTCTTCTATTGGCATGCTGACAGTGGTATTCAGCATTGTCGTGAAGTGCCTCTCCAAGGCTAACGCATATTTCGCAACTATTTTCTCGTTTTTGAGTTTCCCTATGTCGAATTTAGGAACCGGTTGTATTTTTGAGTGTCCTCGGTTTGCGATTCGACATCGAAACTTGGTCTTTACCAAATAGTGGTCTGTGTCGCAATTAGCCCCTCGACATGTACGCACGTCGAGAATGCAGGAGGCCGTCCTTTTCTCTATTAGAACATGGTCTATTTGATTGAATGTTCTTCCGTCGGGTGAAGCCCACGTTCTCTTATGAATATCACGATGCGGGAAGCATGTCGAGCTTACAATAAGGTTTTTGCTGCTGGCGAAATCAGTCAGCCTCTGGCCGTTGTCGTTACTAATATCATGGAGACTATGCCTTCCAATTGTCCCTATGTATGCTTCTTCTTTGCCCACTTTCGCGTTAAAGTCACCTAATACTATTTTAATATCATTCGACGGAAGGGAGTCGAATGTTGATTCTAAGGTGCTGTAGAAATCGTCTTTAACTTCGTCGTCTTTGTCTTCCGTTAGGGCGTGGACATTAATAAGCCAAACATTAAAAAAACTTGTTTTGATGCGGATTGCACACAATCGTTCATTGACGGATTTGAAGTTGGTAACTTGGTGTTTAAACTTCTTGTCGACGATAAACGCAACTCCAAATTCCCGGCTTCCCGATGATTTCCCACTTTTGAAAATTGTGTGCGATCTTAAGTCATTAATCTCGTTACCTAATAATTTAGTTTCTTGGAGTGCAATTATGTTTATATTGTATTTGACTGCCTGTTCCAGAAGCTCTCTCACTGCTCCTGCTCTGTACAGGGATCGCACGTTCCAAGATCCGAAGGAATAGTCCATTTTTCGTTTGCGTGGTCGTTGCCGTTGAATCAATCCAGTCCGAGGCGTTGCTTCAGGTTTCGAAACGGGTGTGTTTTTTCCGAGGATGAGTTGTTAACACATCGCCCAACCCCCAACTTGGAGGGCCATATTATTATAGTGCTAGAATTTTTCTGTTTCATTAGCACTCGCGCCCATCAGTTCAGCAAGTCAAGTCCGGATGGACAAGACCAGGATCCGGTGGCTACCACGAGGAGGTATGATGAGCACAATTGATGTGTATATGACAGTTACAACACTGGGCGTCGCCTAATGACGCCGACCAGATGCCTACCCTGTCTATACCCATCCAACCACCCCTAAAATTCTTAGTTAGGGCAATAAGAAACAAGTTGAATTTAATGCTTCGAAAACCCAATGCTGTCTTGTGTCCCACAAACGTGACTCTAACCTTGACCCAATCACCTTCGAAGGTCAGACACTAATAAACTCTCCAAGTGTTAAGATGTTAGGTATCCAAATCACAGATAACTTATCTTGGAACGATCATATATTTAACATCGCCAAGGAAGTATCTAAATGTTTGGGCTACCAAAAACGATGTAAAAACTCCTTCACCGCTTCTGGGTCACTGACAATTTAAATAGCCTATATTAGACCACGTCTTGAATTTAATTCCCACCTATGGGCGGGAGCTGCAAAAACTTCTCTCTCCTATCTGGGTAGTATCCAGTCTCGGACTATTAAAATTATAGGAGATTCTGACATCACTTCTTCGCTCGATTCACTCGAGCATAGATGAACTGTATGCTCCCTAACCCTTTTGTATCGTTACTACAATGGAGATTGTTCGGAAGAAATCTTTAATCTCTTGCCTCCATGTATGCCCTAATCCCGTTTACTAGAGCTGATTCACGCGTTCATAAGTATTCTCTCAACCCCACCTTCGGTCGCATTGTTAAATTGATTGTGATTTTCAGTATTCCCGCATGACTACAACATTCAGCAATTCAAAAAAAATATTTATAGCCACTTCTGTCTCTATCCTCTTAATTCCCAAAAACCAATATCCTTCCCCCTCATCTGAGCTGTGCTTCAGTACAAAAGGGCAACACCTCTAGTTCCGGTGTCACATAAAAAAAATCATTCCGACATTTCTATTAATATTAAGATTATTTCACTGAAACATTTTGTTTAGGATTACACGATTTACAACTTTTTTTACGGAATGACCTTTGTTATAGGCAATTTCGGCCTTTATGTGCAATGCACAAACACAGTCATGGAGGTAAGGAATGATATTGGGAAGGTAGGGGAATGGGATTGAGAACGACCATAACGAGTGAAGAAGCTGGTATATTTATACTCTAGATGAAATCTCAGAGTATATTGCGTTTGCCTTACCGTTTGTAACGCTAAGAAACAATGCTCGCACAGAGCCGCCAAGGGTACAGAAATATTTGTTGTCTCTCAAAAACCTCGATTCCGAGTTGCTGTCTGCCCATCTGTCCGTCTGTGCGTCTGTCTACAACATAACTCTCGAACGCTTTGAGCTATCGTGCTGAAATGTGTTGTGTGTTATTTTTAGCAAAAAAGTAACTTTAAGCTCGTGAACGGGCCACATCCCCCACTCCTTCTACCCCCCCCCCCCATACAAATTTCATGAAATTTCGAAATTTAATTAAATTGATTTTTCTCCGAAATCATTTCAGCTATTAACTTGAAAATTAGGTCATAGTATAATGATATAAATATCATTAACCTCAAGAAATATTAATCTGATCTCCTTACTCTTTCTACCACCTCCCATACAAATCCACAATTTTCAAAAATGCATTTATTTGGTTTGCATTGCAACTAGCGAAGGTAAATGAACAAATTTTTGTCATAATTAATTTTATTATAATTGCAACTAATTTTGGAAAAACTATCAACTTTATCTCACTCCTTTTACCACTTCCCATACAAATTTTACGAAATTTCGGAATTTCAATTAAATTAGTTTTCTTCAAAACCGTCAAAGCTATTAACTTTAAAATTTGAGAAAAGTATACTATTTTAAATATGATTGATGTCAAAAAATTTGGTTTTGATTCGAATATTCCTTCTTCCCCTCCCATACAAATTCATAATTTTGGTAAATGCACTTAACCGATTTTCATAGAAACTAGAAGAAGCAGAAACTTGAAATTGCCAGAATTTGTCACTTAATAATTGTAATAAATGCTAAAATAATATTTCCTTCACCTCACTTCTTCTACCACCAAATTTTTGTATTGAAGTTCAAGAAAAAAATTTTTCTGCTTCGAACATATGAGAGCTATCAACTTTAAAATTGTAACAAAGCAATGTGATTAGGATGTTGATAAGCAGATTCAAAATGATCCAAAATTTCCCACTTTCTCTGCCACCTCACATACAAATACCATAAATTCAGACAAAAATTGTTCAATTTCCTCGAAAATTATGAAAGCAAGAAACCTTAAATTCAGCATGAAATACATAATATACTACGTTCAGTGTTACATACAAGTTAGGGTGTAGCCTAGTGGGTAGTGTGTTGGTCTTGTAAAAAGGTCGTGAGTTCAAATCCCGGTCGACGCAATATATAATTCCAGCACATTGCCTGCTAGGATATACATTGGTCACCTCAATCTACGAAAATAAAAAAATCGTAGATAGAGGATTGTGCGAAGAGCTAAAAATTTTTCCACAATAAGTAATGAAAAGTGTTAAGGAACCTTAATGTCAGGAGGCCCAAGTCCGATTTGGGTTGTAGCGCCATTGTAGAAGTAGGAGGAGATATATGTATACTTGCCGTTACGATTTTTCCCCAACCCTTTAACAATAATAAAAAAATTTAAGGAACCTGAATGTCAGGATGCCAAGGCCCGATGCCATTGTAGGAGTAGAGTGTTACATACAAAAATTACAAACCTCCCTCTCTGCTTTTACCACCTCCCAAATAAAAGGTAAGTAAGTATTTCATCTAGAGTATCATATGATTGAGCTTTACGCCCAATCATAATTTTGTTATGTTTTTCAGTTATACTGGCTGCTACTGACAGAGATTTGCAGATGTTATGGTGACTGAATGATAGAAAGCGAACAGAAACCATCTATTTAGTATACAGACCTTCTTGAAGTGGAACTGTTTCACTTTTACATCATTTGCCCATTTTATTTGGAATAATTTTTATCGCCAGCAGCAACTGAAAAAACGTGCTTAAAAAAGTCAAAATCTTTTACACTCTTCAATGCATTTACATATGATCTCGAAATTTCCAATCCTTAAAAGTGAGAACGCTTAGGTTAGATTTTACAGTAAAAGCTTTAACCGAACATTTAGCTAAAACTGCGGATGCCCTTCGTTTAAATCTTAATTTGAACCAAATATTCGGTTTAAACTAGAGTGTGAAACTGGTTATTGGGATGTGAATAAAGTTCACATACTTGACTACCAATGGAAGGAGGTGGAATACCGAAAATTGCGTGCATACGACACTGTTGTGTAAAAATACAATGTGACAATGCTAAATTCTTAATTTTTTCATGTTAAATATTATAAATGGTTAATATCTAAGCAATATTTTTCAACAGCATGTCATACGGAAAATATAGAAAATAAATTGCCACCTTCCAATTTGTGAATTTATAACGAAAAAAATTTTTTATCGGTATTTAATATGGAACTGTATACGCGCCAAATAACTCGCTATAGATGCCGAAAAAAAATTTGGTAAGATTTGATGGGAGATAATTAATTTTCTTTGTCATAATAATATATGACAATCATAATAATATATGACAATCTTACAACAATCTTTCTTTAACAAAATTAAAAAAAAAAAACATAATTATGATAAGTTGACTCTTGGGATAGATGTCACGAGTCCTTGATTTTCAATTTAATAATTCAAGTTTTCACTTTTCTGCTTCATTGTCTCATTTTCTGGTAATTGTACAATAAATGAAGATGTAGGCTGGTGGTAAATTAAGTTGAAACAAAAAATATTGTTCGGAAATGAAAATTGACTTACGAAAAAGCTTATCGCCAATCAAAAACTTTTTTCTGAGAGATCAAAATTTATACTCCAAGAGTAAATTGTCCTCAACGATTGCAACGCTAAGAAATAATACTCGCGCAGATTTGCGAAAGGTACAGAAATATTTGTTGTCGCTCAAAAATCTCGATTCCGAGTGACCGTCGGTGCGTCCGTCCGTCTGTCTGTCCGCCTACCTATCTGTCTATCTATCTCCAACAAAACTTTCGAACGCTTTGAGCTATTGCGCTCAAATTTGTTTTTTGCCATTTGTAGCAAAACAGATACTTTAAGTATGTGAACGAACTACATCCCTGCCTCGTTCTGCCGCCTCCCATACAAATTTGGTGAAATTTCTAAATCAAAAAAAAAATTTTTTTTCCCGAAACTATTTAATCTATCGACTTGAGAATTAGATCAAAGTATAATGATGTACCTACTGTCAAAAATATTGATCCGATCATTCACTCCTTTTTCCACCATCCATACAAATGTTCAATTTTGGAAAAATGCATTTTTTCGGTTTGCATTGAAACTAGAAAAGTTGAACTCATATCTCCGAGACCGTTTGTTGGAGTGTTAATATTAAATAAAATAAAATTATTATAACTGTTGTTATTTTTAATTAATTTGCTATAATAATTAAGTCCAAGGAGGATATATAATAACGTGTAAGAAAATGGAAATGAAAGTATTTCCCTCCCTTACTGGCTAAATGCTCGAAATTTTTGGAAAAAAAATCGTTTCGCTATCTTTGTCTGGCACACTTAAGAATATTGCAACTAACTCTGTCCCACGTTAAATTGTCCGTTGCTAAACTGCTTAACTTAGACACGAACCAAAAACTAATAAAAATTGAAAAAATAAAGATTTCTAAAATAAAACAGCAAACTCCGTTGTACTGAAAATTACTTTATTGCTGACTGAGTATTAGCAACCAAGAGAGAATACAAATTATGGTATTTTTTTTTGTAAAAGCTTGAAGCCATTTTAAGCTTGGACGCAATTTTAGAAAATTTCCGAATCAAAAAGTATTCCCACATGAGACAGCCTATCACTCCATTTTATATATCCTCCTTGATTAAGTCTTACTTCTAAGACGATTCTTATCTGTAACAATCATTTTATGTCAAGTCAAGAAAACGAATATTTTCCCTCCTTTAACGTAGTTATCTATGATAAAGTTTACTGTGTTATTAATATAATACAAAGTATTTTATTAAGGTAGCCACAGTACTCTCCATCCAAATGAAAGTTTACAATATAATGAGAGAGAAAGACAACACTACTAATAATAAAGCAATAATTATAATAATTCAAAGATTTATGTTGTATTGTGCCAATTAAAATTGAAATGTAACTTGTTTTTCTTTTCGCATTGCTCTCGACTCACTGATTTCAAATTTCAGGATTGGAAAGAAAAGCTGTTTCGATTGAAACCGTTTGCTCCTTTCCGTCTTGGTTGATATTAAATGTTTTATCGTTTTTTGTTATTACATGATATGGACCGGAATAAGGCTGACTAAATGATGGTTTCAGACCTTCTTCTTTTACGAAAATATGAGTACAGGTTTCTAATGCTTACCGAACGAAAATATTTTGTTGCCTTCTATTCGTTCTTGGTTTGGGACAGATTTTTCTAATGCTCTCTTGAATTTCCGTTGCTAATATGTTAGTTAATTTAGATTCATTTGTCGAATTTGTAGCAATCAATTCACCTGCAAGAAGTAAAGCTTGACCGCAAGTTCGTCGTACCATTTCGCTGAGTTATTTGAAGCTCGGATCGCTACTTTAAGTTGGCGATGAAATCGTTCTATAACCATTTGATTGTGGATGGTAAGTAGTTGTTCGGATTCGCTGTATGCCGAATAAGGTAGTGATCTCTATAAATATAAGGGACTCAAACTGAGTTCCTTGATCAGTGGTTAGAGTCTTTGGTACGCCAGATTTAGCTATCCAAAAATTTACATACACATGGGCAACGGTTGCAGCAGTAATATTTTTAAGAGGTATTGCTTCAGGCCAAAAGGAAAACAGTTTTTTCATAGTTAAAATAAATGTATGACGTTTAGACGGTGATAGAGGTCCTACAATATCGATATGAACGTGTTCAAATCTGCCAGATGGAATTGAGAAAGTTCCATGTGGTGATTTGGTGTGACGTGTTATTTTGGACTTTTGACATGGTATACAGCATTTGGTCCAACTATTTATATCTCTGTTCATCGAAGGCCAAAAATACTTAGCAGTTATAAGATTTCTGGTGCTTTGTATACTTGGGTGAGATAGAGAGTGAAATGAATCGAATACTGTACGACGAAGTATCTCAGGCAAGTATGGTCGATTTGTTCCATTTCACACGAAATTTCACAATTATCACTGCTAAATTGTACTTTCTGCAAATTGAACGATAACTATTTTGCAGTGTGATCAAGAAGTGATTGAAGCTCGTCATCTTTTTCTTGTTCTAAGTAACAAATCAACTTGCATCCTTGATATGATATCGGCCTTGATATGGTATCGGTAAATTGTGATATACATACAGTGACTCACAGCTTACTTTGTGCAGCTACAAATTTGAAATTTGTTATGCTGTTATTGGAAAACTATGTAAAATATTGACAAGTTTTAAACGCCATGTTTTAAACAAATATTTATTGTTTAAGTTAGGAACTTAAAAAATAACACAATTGTTGTTTGTAATACTTAATTAACAAAAATTATGAAAATACTGCTTAATTCTATGTCACAGCTTATTTCATTCACTTAAACTTAAGGCTTTAATTTACAAAAAAAAAAAAACAAGAATCAAACTTCCGCAGCATATTCAAAGGCTTTTTAAAATCCGCAAATGTTGGCGCAAAGATCTTAAACTGAGGTTGCAAAGAAACTGCTTTATACACGATCAAGAAACAAGAAACCTTAGTAGTAGAATCCGACTCTTATCACAGGATATAGATAGTCAAATTAATCTGCACCTTAATGCTGAATTTGAAAAAAGATTAAAAGGTCTCAAACCTGGCCCAGCGGTCTATAAGGATATAAATCGCATTGTTGGTAGGAATAAACCGAAGGAATTTCCAAAAGTTTCGGATGGCACCCATGTTCTTTATAGCACTACGCTATTAGCTTTTGGGCGTTTTTATACAAATCTGTACCGAGAGAAACTTCCACCGGAAACTATTACCAATACGAACCAAATATTGGACGACGTTCATAACCTTATAAACTCCTTGCACTCAGAAACAGATTTAATCAACTTTTCGGACGGTTTCAAATCTAATGACGATGAAATCGAGCGACCCTTCATTAATAGAAAATACCTAAGAGAACTGATCAAAACAATCAAACCAAAAAAGTCTTCCGGGCTTCCTTTATTTTGAAAAAATTATCAAAAAATGCTCAAAATTAATTGGTATGTCTTATTAATAACTGTTTAAATAATGGCTACTTCCCCAGCGAGTGGAAAAAAGCTAAGTTAATCCCTATTATCAAAAACATCTCTTCTTATGAAGTCAGCAACTTCAGACCAATATCCCTTCTCTCTAATGTCGGAAAAATCCTGGAAAAAATTATGGAGCGTGATATTGACCAATTCTGCGAAGAAAACTCACTAATACCCGAGGAACAGTTTGGTCTCAAAAAATTCCACTCGACTAAGCATGCACTAGTTGAAGTGCAAAACGACATTACTATGAATCTTAGAAATAAGGAAACTACTGTGATGTGTTCACTAGATATAAAAAAAAGCGTTCGATTCTGTATGGGTGAAGGGTCTACTATACAAGTTAAACTCTACGGGAATGCCGAATGTAACCTTAAGGTTAATATTCAGTTACTTTATGGAAAGGAAATTGAAAATTTGCATTGACAATTGCTGGTTCACGGAAATCGAAGTTAAATCTGGTGCCCCACAAGGATCTATCCTCGGTCCGAAGCTATACAATATCTATTTGCACGACTTTCCACACAAAAAAGTATGTGAAAACTCAATTTAAGGTCAACGGCAATGCTATATGCCGACGACACTGTTATCTAAACTAACCCCCGCGATCCAACCCAAGGCTTGAAATTAATTGATAGTCACTTGCAAGCCATAAACGATTACTACCAAAAGTGGTGTATCGACATAAACTCAGACAAATCATCCAAATCACACAAATACCTTTAGTGAATAATACTAAATATTTGGGTATACATTTGAACAACTTACTTAAATTTAATAATCACGCGCATTTGTCTCTCATAAATGCAAACCGAGTATTCAACATGCTTATGCCAGTTATATGTTATAAATCCAAACTTGTTAGAAAAACCAAGTTTTTATTATACAAACAGTTAATAAGACCTGTCATTGCATATGGTTTCTCAAGTTGGTTCTGAATACCTACTACTATGGCAAATAAGTTAGAATGTTTTGAAAGAAAGGTTTTAAGACACTGTCTGTCATTGAAGTTCAAGAATACAAATAAGCTATACTCAAACCAAGAAATTTACAAAGCATCGAACTTGGAACCACTTATGCAATATCTATCCGATTTGTGGACCAAGAGAGCCAAGAAGCTGTACGATCATCCAAACTCTCTTTTAAGAAGTGTATATGCAGAGAATGTTCCAGCCGTAGGAAATTCCTATTATCTATCGCCTATGAATCTAATAAACTCATCACAAATATCACCGGTGCCAAATAAAAAATATATTATTGAGTTTTATGATAAAAAAGACAATGCTCACCATCGCGGATGATGATTACTATCTTCCTCCGTTTTCAT
Organism: Chorisops tibialis; assembly: GCA_963669355.1. Lineage (NCBI taxonomy): Eukaryota > Metazoa > Arthropoda > Insecta > Diptera > Stratiomyidae > Chorisops > Chorisops tibialis. Next base: position 81,873,264 of record OY770262.1, on the reverse strand, counting down.
AATTTTCTCTTTTTTTTCCTCTTTTCTTTTTTGGATTTAATCATTCCGATTCAACTAATCAATTAATGTATTGTATACATAAGCAAGTGTAAAAAAGAAATTAACGATGCGGAAAATTCTGTGCTCTGTTTTGGGGTTTGTGCAATATCTATATAGAAAAACATTGTATATAATTATTTGTTATTGCAAAGAATTTTTCTTTTTTTTAACTCCTATGTGATATGAAATTACTATCTTCTTTTTTTCATACAAAACGCTTTTGAATTATAACTATTAATTAAGTAAATGTCATTGAAGTACGTTTAAGCATTCCTAAAGTGCAAAGTAAATTTATAAAACGAAATGTAATCCTTGTTATCTGGTCATGTTGGTTATATGTAAGCAATAAATGAATTGAATTGAATTGAATAGTTTACAAAAAAGAAGATAAATTTTATAGAAAATTCAGTATTTGGTAGGGTAGCCTTTGCATTTATTACATCTTTAAGTCTCTTTGGCATAGAATCCACAAGTTTTTGGGTAATTTCTGGGGTAATTTTCGTCCACTCCTCCAAAGTAGTTTTTTTCAATTGTTCCTTGTTGGGAATACTATGTTTCCGAATATTATTTTTCAAAATTGCCCATAAATTTTCTATTACATTCATACCTGGACTCTGTGTCGGCGGAGACATAACATACGGGCAGTTCCAAATCAGTCAAGATTGCACAATACCAGACTTATGCTTAGGGTCGTTGGCTTGTTAGAAACGGAATATGTTTGAAATTTCAAGATTCGCAGCACTCTAGAGCAATTTTTTTTTTCAAAATGTTGAGGTACATGGTTTTGTCCATGTTACCTTCAATGAACTCCAAATTTCCAATTCCAGCTGCCGACATACAGGCCCAAGCCATTACGCTTTCGCCATACGTATTCCATGCCATCACCTGTACGACAAAGCTATATAGATCTCTGTAAAGATTTATTAAGTCAACGTGATCTCTATATATAATGATATCGACGAATTACTAAATCGTTGACTAACTATAAAGGTCTAAATTTTTTTTATATCGATGGATAAAGCTACTTTACGCCTGGTTGTACGGGTCAGAGCCAAAGATATTCAATTTAGGCTCGCCTGAGAATATGACGCTGTTCCAGAAGTCCGAATTTTTGTTGGCGTGCTCTCTAGCAAAGGCAAGTCTGGTTTTTTCTGCTTATGAATGGCTTTTTTCTAGCTACTCGACCATTGAAGTTGTGGTCTCGGAGCACGCGGCAGACAGTTTCTGCACTGCATGACTTACCTGGTCCTTGCTGTATCTCCGCGACTAGTTTTGGAGCCTTTGGATTTGCCTTGATTTTACGTACAATAAATCGTTCGTCAGACGAGTTGAAAATTTCGTTTGGTGCGCTTCTGCCCTTATCTTGAATAAGATTTTCATGAACGAAGCTTTCAATGATACTCTGCACTGTGGTGGGACTCAAATCAACAAATTGAGCAATTTTCCGCTGGGATAGCCCGTTCTTGAAATGACTTATTACTAATTCTCGCTGCTCAATTGTCGTGCGACTACCCATTTTTTCAAAAAGCACTTCTTGTCCTTTACACGTAAAATATCACACAAAATATTACCTACAGCTAGTTGCCAATTCTTCAAAAAAAGTAAGGAAAAATAAAGTTCCGTTATACAGCGCGACACGATCGGACAGGAGTGGAGACAAGTATCTGCATGAAATAAGCTGTGGCCTGCGTTTCAGCTGCACCATCGGTCTTTTCAGCGTGTCAGAATCAATTTTTGTAAACTTTTTTTATTTATTGTAATCAATAAGCATGTTTTTCTATATCTACATACATTCAAAATTTCATGATTTTCTAATTCGTTTTTAAGATACAGTGTTCTATAGTTTAAAAATAGCACCGCACAAAATAAGCTGTGGGCCACTGTACATCCAAGATGGTTGATTTGTCGAGGCGATTTTTCGCTTTTTGATGTTATCGCCTTTGTTAACGGTTTATGATCCGTAAAAACTGTAAAGTTCCTACCTTCAATGAAATGTCGAAATCTTTTAATAGATAGATTCCAAGTAGTTCGCTATCAAAAGTAGAATATTTATGTTCTGTTGGACTTAGTCTTTTTGAGAAAAAACTTACAGGTTTCCATCCTTTATTGTCTTTCTGCTGTAATACAGCTCCAACTGCAATATTTGAAGCGTTAACCATTAAGCTGCCTCTTTCGTTTGGCTTTGGATGAACCAAAAATAAGGCATTTACTAAAGATAATTTTATCTTGTCGAACGCTGAGCTTGCCTCTTCGTTCCAAATAAATGTGGTTTTACTACTGCCTTTGTTGGGTTGTACCAGATCGTACAGTGGTATTGCAGTTTCAGCTAAGACAGGGAGAAAACGGTGGTAGAAATTCACCATTCCTAAAAAGCGTTCCGATTGCTTAACGAAGTTTGGAGTTGGAAAATTCGAAATTTATTTTACTCTTGTGTTCGATGGGCATATTCCTCGATGGTTTATCTTGTAACGGAGGAAGCCAAGTTCTGTAGTACCAAGAATATATTTCATTGGATTAACATGTATGCCATAAGCTGTTAATTTCATAAAAAGTTCACGTAGATGCTTTCTATGTTCTTCCACAGTTTTACTACCAACAAGAATATAGTCTAAGTATACGAAAATAAAATCCAGACCTTTAAGAGCTTCATCCATAAACCTCTGGAAAGTTTGAGCACAATTTTTCACTCCGAATGGCATACGGAGAAATTCGTACAAACCGAAAGGTGTGATCACAGCCGTTTTGTAAACGTCTTCAGGTGCGACCGGTATTTGATGCTAAGCTCTTACCAAATCGATCTTAGAAAATATTGTTCACTTGTGAAGGTGCAACGAATAGTCTTGTATGTTTGGGAGCGGATATTTGTCGAAAATGGTAACTGAATTAAGAAGACGCATGGTCTTCAATCCGATGAAGCTTTCTTGGACACCATGTGCAAGGGTGAGGCTAGGAACGATGAAGAGGGTCGACATATTCCTAAATTTACCGTTAAATTAAACTAATTTTTCGCTATATTGTATTTTTCAGTATTCATTCTTCTAGGTGGAGATGTGGGCAATTCTCTTTCGGTGATGATACGATGTACTATGTTGTGTAAAAAAGGCGTGTTGAAATTTGACTTCTACAATGGCAATACAGCCCAAATCGGACCTTGGCCCCCTAACATTCAGGTACCTTAACATTTTTTCATTACTTATTGTGGAAGGGTTGTTAGCCCTTCGCGCAACCCTCTTCCTACGAATTTTTTAATTTTCGTAGATTGAGTTGACCAAGGTATATCCAAGCAGGCAATGTGGTGGAATTATATATTGCTTCAACCGGGATTTGAACTCACGACCTTCGCATTACAAGACCAACACGCTACCTCCTAGGCTTCAGCCTAGATTCAACTGCAAGGTTGAATATATACAGGAATTCTGCACCAATAATGGCGAAGCTGATGCTATTATGAAATTGTAAGGACATTGTTGATTTAGGTTTAGGTCAATGGTCAATAGTTTCGATCCATATGTTGTTATGTGAGCACCGTTTCCAGCAGTTTCTTTTTCATTTGAGGAAAAATTAGAAAATTTATTTCGGACATTTTATTATGTACGAATAAGCGGCAGGATTTAGAATTCGGCCTCGTTGCCGCGGTCAAAGATGAGTTGTGTGTCGCAAGATGGAATACATTTCGTAGCATTTGCTTGGTATCGTTTGTGATACCAACACACATGATGCGAGGAACTAGGATTTTTATTTCGCGAATTTCTATTTTTTAGTTGAATAACACGTTCAGATAAATTTTTAATGAGTGTTTCTAAAGAATTATCTGAATACGGAGTTTTATTAGATTGGTTTTGCTTCGTATTTAAAGATAACTTTGTATTTACTGTAGAAACCTCAAGAAAACTTGAAATATCGTTGATTTCATCAGCGATAGAAAGAATTTCATCAAACTGATGTGAACTTTCAATTGCTTGAATAGCTGGTGGCAGTTTATTTATCCTAAGTTTATGTAGCAACAGTTGGTTAACTAAGCTATTTCCGCCAGCTAAACTCTCCGTTTGTCTGAAAAGTTCCGATAGTTTCAGATCGCCTAACTCTACTCTGTGTAGAAGAGCGTCTAGACGTTTCTCTTCTGAATCACAAGAACGTTTCAACAACATCTCCTTTAAATGTTCATATTTATTAGTTAAAAGCGGATGTGTTAAAATGTCCGCCACGAGTTCCATAGTTTCTGATTCCAAGCTGAAACCAGGTAATCGTACTTCGTGACGGATTGTGTAATTCCTTCAAGTCGGAATGGGGGTAATTTAATTGTAGACGATTAGACGATTTTTGGGAGCAAATGTCTTGACTCCTGGCTGAGCCTTGCAATGCATTCTTGCCTGCCTGATTGGACTGATTGTTACTTTCATCTAAACTTTGTTCTTTAGACATTCTTAAGCCTGATTATTAAATTTTAAACAATATTCTATTTTACTTTATTATTCTAACAATCTCCTCACCTCCTCACCTCCCCCCTCATAAAAACTCAAAGTTGTATAAATAAACGAATGAAATATTGATTATATGTACTGGAGCTTTTGAACGTTTCCGCAAAGGGTTAAATTGACAACAGCCCTGCCCAAGAACTTTTCACGCATCCGCAACTTGTCCCAAGAATAACAAAGTTTCGCCCGACTTTTTGTCAGTTTATTTGGCTTAATACCTTTATAATAAGCAAAATATGCGTTATTGGACATCCACAAGCCCACATGTGCTTCAAGAAACTCCATCCAGAAAAAAATTACCATGCTATATGGATTTCATGCCGGTGGTGTGATTGTCGTCGAGATGAAAATGATCGCCATATTACGGTCAATGGAGTTCGCTATGCTGCCATGTTGGAAAACTACTTTTGGGCAGAATTGGATGAACTTGACATCAGTGGTATAAGGTTCCAACAAGATTATGAACACAGCTGGTCAAACGATTGAAGACAAATTTCGGCAAACGTGTAATCTCGAGACATAACCCGGTCAAAAAGCCAGCTCGCTCATGCGATTTAACGCCGGTGTATTTCTTTTTCTTAGTTTACGTTATGTTGCTGGTTTATGCCAATAAGTCAATATTTTTAGAGGAGCTAAGGAACAATATCGAACGTGAAATTGCCAACGTTCAGGCCGATATCAGTGGAAGAGTGGTGGAAAATTGGATCCAAAGAATTGATCATTCCAGACTACACACCTGCTTGAGGTAGTCATATCAACGAGGTTGAATTCCATACTTAAATTTGACATGTGTACTACATCTGGAATAAATTTCAGCCAGATATCTCAATTATTCTATGTTTTATTTAAATACAAAATTCTTATATACTTATTGAAAAAACTCGTATAAGCGAATAAAATATTGGTTGTATGTAGTGTAGCCTTGACCGCAATAGCGGTTAAGTGTTAAATAATAGACAACTGCTCTCTCCTAGAATCCCTATTCAATTAGTCTTCCCTATCATCCTTAACGTGCATATTGACTTCCCACGCATCGTCAACTTGTCCCAAGAATAAAAATAATAGGATTATACTCTAAATGAAAGAGAATTTGTTTGATTTTAAGAAATTTTTTAGGGGAAGTGGTGGGTGGATGGGGTGACGACATTGAACTAATTTTTTCACATCACGCTTAGGTTGCTATCAAAATGTTTTATGCAAAATTTAGGATTTGAAAATTTAATAGAAACTGAAAAAATTAGTGTATTGTATTTAATTAAATTCTGTAGTTTGTATGGGAGGTGGTAGAAGGAGAGACGAATTCTTAATGACTTTTTCAAAAGAAAACTACAAACATCATGCTTTTGACATGTTTTCAATTGCAGATCAGTAGCGTTCATACTTTTCAGGAAAATCGATTTTACTTTATTATTCTAATAATAAAGTATTGTGATCGACACAAGAAAAAAAAAACTTTGCTACATTGAAATTTTTTTTTTGCGTTTCATGACTAAATTAGCCTAAAACTGCAAAAAAAAAACCCGTCCCGCCGTACATATGGACTCATATCTCCGAGACCGCTAAAGGTAGAATATTCGTTTTTGGGTGGACTGTTGACTGGGTAAGTGAGCTCTATTTTCTAAATTTTGGGTGGTGTTAAGTCGAAGGGTGAGGCCGGGGGGAGGCAAAAAGTCGAAAACTACACTTGCTAATATCTCCATCACCAATGCAGATAGAAAGTTGAAAATCAGTACAGATATAGAGAAAGTTGTGGGACAAACTCTAAAAATAATTTAATTTTTTTATCCATTGGCGTCCGAAAAAGGGGGGCTAAAAACAAATTGTCGGCCGAATTGTTTTTTCAAATGACTATACCTTCGAAATTACTTATTGTCAAAAATTCATATTTTGAGACCATTAAGGTGGCATATAGTTAAATTGGAATCAGCTTAGAGAGTAGCCAATTATTGTAAGCGGGAGGGTCAGGAGGGGTGCAAAGAAAAACACTTAAAAATGAATATCTCAACTATCTCTTAAGCTATGTAATTCAAACTCGAAACATATATTAAGCTATACCAGAAAATACAAAAAAAATATAACATGTTGAAATAATAGTAGTACGGGGAATGGGGAGCATTTCAAAAATGGCGCACTTTTCAAAATTACAAATCCTTATATCTCAAAAAAAAGTACGGATATCAAATCGAATATTTGTCAGATTGGGAGGTGTAAGAAGAGCAAGTTGATAAGCAAAAATGTCGAAAATTTTGAATGATTTTTTTAGGGGTCTAGTGGAAGATACAAAGTTTAAATTTTGCATGTGGATACGTTTATTTGATGTATATAGAAAAATAATAATAACTTGATTCATAATTGTTATAAACTAATCCCCCCGGTCTAACGTGCACAAGGTGTTTCATGTGCATTGAAAAAAACACATAAACTGAAAATTTTTGAGTGAAATTTTAAGGTAGAAACTTGAAAATTTGCGAAATGCATTTAAAAAAAATCCCTAAATATACGAAATACTAACTGGTCGAAAACCTTTAAAACTTCTACCCCCTCCCATACAAAATTATTTCTTCGACCATTTTTAAGAAATCAACTATCACCTAACAATTAAAAGATATCAATTTGAAATTTTGCAGAAAAACTTACAAAAATAGTTGAAATTAAATTACGTTCAAAGTTTTGAAATCGCGCTTGCCCTTCTACCCCCTCCGATACAAAAAGCTGCGAACTTGAAATTTTGTACGAGCACCTTACAAGAGAAAAAAAAGAAAATTGCATCACAAGTTTTACGATTCCCCTACCTCCTCTACCCCTCCCATACAAAATTATTTTTTCGAGCATTTTTAAGAAATCAGTTATCAGCTAACTCTTAAAATTTATCAATTTCAAATTTTACATAAAAACTTATAAAAATAATTTAAATGAAGTTGCTTTAAAAGTTTTGTAAATCGCGCTTGCCCTTCTACCCCCTCCCGTACAAAACTATGATTTCGACCAATTTCATTAAATCAACTAATAACCAACAAACTAAAAGCTACGAACTTGAAATTCTATACAAGCACCTTACAAGAGACGCGAAATAAGACTGCGTATCAAATTTTACGATTCCCCTATATTCTCTACCCCCGCCCATACAAATGTTCGGTTTCGTGAATGTAAAATACACCGAATTTTATGAAAATTCTATGCAACTTCGTCTATGAAACACATTCTATACAGAGAATATTGGACGTGATTCAAGCAATCAATTAAAAAGCTATTAACATCCACCCACCCTTACTATTACCCCTCCTCCACCCCTCATACAAACCCAAACTTGCAGAAACGAATGAAATATTGTTAAATTGACAACATCCCGGCCCAAGAACTCCCTTTCACTTAGTCTTCCCTAACTACTCTAACCTGCATATTGACTTTCCACTCATCCGCAACTTGTCCCAAGAATAATAAAGTTTCGCCCGACTTGTTGGCAGTTTATTTTGTAATGTTGTGAAATTGTGTCAGACTCTATGGGAGAGGGTAGAAGTGGTATAGCTAATCGTCTAATTTTTTTTTTGTCTTACTAATAATTCTAAATAAATATTTAGTGCACAATTTCAGTTCGATCAATTCTATACGTACTGAGTAAATTTGATTATAGTTTCATGAAAAAGTGCAGTTTGTATGGGAGGTGGTGAAAGGAAGAGGAGAACTCAAAAAATTGTATACAGTAGATTGAAATCATCATGAAAGTAATGTATTCCAAATTTCAGATCAATACCATTTATACTTTTCGCACAAATACGTTTAATGTCAAATTACGAAATTATGTCATTTTGTATGGGAGGGGGTAGAAGGGGTAAGGCTAGTCGTCGAATGTTTTTCGTTTTATTAATATTTCTAAATAAATAGTTGGTGCACAATTTCAGCTCGATAAATTTTATATGCACTGAGTAAATTGGTTTAGAGTATTTCATGAAAAAGTGCAGTTTGTATTGGAGGTGGTGGAAAAAGTTGGAGGGCACAAGTAATTTTTATGCAGTAAGTTTAAATTATCATAAGTATTACTTTCGAAATTTCAGATCAATAGCATTTATACATTTTAAATCCGTTTATTTTCAAATTGCGAAATTGTGTAATTTTGTATGGGAGTGGGTAGAAGGAGGGAAGCGATTTGGTACGTTCACGAACTTGACCTTACTCTTTTGTTAGAAACATCGTGCACAAAATTTCTCTCTAGCTCAACGCGTTCTCAAGGTGGACACGGTCGTACAGACGGACAGACATACGGACGTACATCCGGTTTTTGAGATTTTTGAGTGATTATATGAACCTCTATCTCATTCATTTTTTTCTCCGAGCCTTATTTCTTGGCGTTATAAACTTTGTGACAAACTTATAATACTGTTATAAATCTGACAACCTCGACGTCCCCAGCAACACCGAGAAAAGTCCATCAACATTTAAAACGTTATACACATGTTTCCAGACACTTCTACCGAGCTCCACAATGTAGGCAATCATTCTAGACACACACACACAACGACACCTGTCTGGGAGACTTAGTATAAATACCCGCCAACTTTCAGACAACGAGTTAGTTAGATTTTGGCGACACCTATCGGTGGAAGAACGCGAATCGGTACAAGTGATAGATTGGCAGTGCTCCTGAGTTGTACGAATTAAGTTTTAGAGCGAATTTAGTGAAGTGATCAAAAAATAAAGAAAAGTGCGATTAAATAAAATTATTCATTATTTTTAAACGAATTGTGTTTTCCTTTGAAATCAGCGATCCCCTAGCTCGCAACAATTGGTGTCAGAAGTGGGATTTCAAGGATAAATTCGGGTTAAAAATCGCGAGTGAAATTAAAAATTCTCGGAACGGATAATTTTGTGAGAGCGGAAAAGTGAAACTAAAATTCTCGAACGGACAGTGAGAATTTGGTGAAACCGAATATTCTCGAGTGCTTTAGTGAACAGTGACTTTAATTAGCGAAGTAAAATCGCGGAACTAAAATTCTCGAACGGACAGTGAGAATTTTGTGAAATCGAATATTCTCGGGTAATTTAGTGAGCAGTGACGTAAATTAGCGAAGTAAAATCGCGGAACTAAAATTCTCGAACGGACGGTGAGAATTTTGTGAAAACGAATATTCTTGAGTGAGCAGTGACTTTAATTAGTGACGTAAATTTAAGTGAATTCGAATCGCGGAAAAACTAGAAATAATCGGTAGTGAAAATGCCGCGTTATTTAAAAGACTTAAAAGTAACGGAGCTGAAGGAAGAGCTCAGTAGACGCGAGTTACCTACAACAGGGAGCAAGTCTGAACTTGTCAGCCGTATGATCGAGACACTTGAGGCAGAGGGTGAGAATGCAGATAGTTTTGAGTTCCAAATCGAAGAAGCTAGTAAAGAGGAGTGCTCTGGTACATCGAATGCTCTGACACAGTTAATGCAACAAATGATGCACAAATTGGATCAACAATCAGCAGACATTAATCAGAAATTAGAACAACAATCAGCTGTGACAACGGACATGAATCGGAAATTAGAACAACAATCAGCGGACATGCATCAGAAATTTGAACAACAATCGGTGGACATTAAACAACAATCTGCGGACATTAAACAACAATCAGCGGACATTAATCAGAAATTAGAGCAACAATCTGCGGACATTAATCAGAAACTAGAGCAACAATCTGCGGACATTAACCAGAAATTAGATGAGACCTCAAGGGACCTCAACCATAAATTGGAACTACAAAATAATAAAATAGACACCATGGGTAAAGCAATAGAAGAAAACGTAGAGAAGAAACTTCGAGTCTTCGAAGAAGAAGTCGAACGCCTAAAAAAGGACTTCGATAACGTAAAAGCGATCGGAGTCATCAAGACAGAGCATGTTGCGCACAAGGGTCTCAAGGCTCCAATCTTCGATGGACAAACACCGTGGGCTATTTATAAGACCCAATTTGAGGCTGCCGCAAGAAACAGCCATTGGAATGATCTGGAACGAGGAACGGCTCTTATATTGGCGTTAAGAGGCCCACCAGCGGAGGTTCTTCAAACGATTCCGCAGGAGCAACAACAAGATTTTTCAACGTTAGTCCAAACATTGGATCTTCATTACGGCAGTGACCACATGCGAGAGATCTACAAAACTCAACTGTACAACCGAGCTCAAAAGAATGGTGAAACACTTCAAGAGCTGGCACGCGATATTGAACGACTCACACTATTATCGCTGCCTAATGCGCAAACAGAGCAACGCAACGATACAGCTGTTTTCGCATTTAACAATGCTGTACAGGACAGAGAGCTGCAACAGGCGTTAAAACTGGCAGGTAAGAAAACGATTGGCGAAGCCTTAGTATATGGGCTGACGTTCGAAGCTGCCAAGCAAAGCTCGCGGAGTAACTATCGAGTTCGAGAAATAGTAGAAGAATGTGTGTGCCAGAAAGCCGAGTACACCAAGCGGAGCGAAGGATCTGGTGCTCCTCGATGCTGGAATTGTGGACAGGCAGGACACTTACGACGCGACTGCCGCAAACCCAGAAAAGCGATCAACTACTGTTCCGGCTGCGCTGCTAAACAAAGAGGAGGAAGGGGCGAACCGTCACAAGAGCACGCTTCGCCTAATGACAGTCCGGGAAACGAGTAAAGGCCAACTTCATGGGGCAGAAGTTGGCTGGTAGAATCGACGCCCCCGGAACCATCATCGCAGTTTCTCGACTACATCGTTGTGAAAACGACTTATGTATGAGTGGTCGAGTCGGCAAATTAAACTGCATCATAACAGTCGACACAGGCGCAACACGGTCAGTGCTAAGATCTGACCTTGTAGATCGTACTTGGCTTCACAACACCAAGAAGTACGCACTTCGCACTGCTACAGGAGAAACTACAACGGTCCATGGAGAAATAGCTCGTGACATACAGCTTGGGGATTTGACCTTCTCGCATGTATTCGTGGTAGCTGACATTACCGATGAGTGTATCCTTGGAATGGATTTTCTGAAACCACACGGTATCCAGCTGGACTTAGGACAACGAATAATGAAGTGGCGGAATATTGAAATCCCGATGGAAATAACATCCTCCAACACAACAAAGCTGCGAGTTGTATTATGCGAAGATGCGGACATACCAAAGTCATCTGAGAATGTTATTTGGGCAGAGCTCGATGGTGATCCCGGGAACCACGTATTCTACCTCATAGAACCGGAAACGACACCTGCATTACGAAGTCTTATACTAGGAAAAACGCTCGTAAAAAGGAATGAGAAGATGATGGTACCAATAAGAGTCCTGAACGTTGCGGACAGCACTACCAGCGTAAAGAAAGGAGATGTAATTGGCAGCTGTGAACCAATATCGGCGGTGACGAGTATCGACAAGGCAGAACCACATGACGTACCCTCTAAAAATAATCCAAGAAGGAAGGACAATGTAACATCAACACTTCTTCAGTCAAGCAACCTTAGAGGAGAACAACACAAGCAAGCAGTAGATCTAATCGAAGGATTTAGCGACGTCTTTTCCACCGGTGATGACGACTATGGCAGAACAAACTTAGTGAAACATCGTATAGATACCGGAAGTGCTACACCGATACGTCAACCTCCAAGAAGAGTACCATTAGCGAAACAAGGAGAAGTCAATTCAATGGTCAAAACTATGGAGCATCAGGGAATCATCGAAGAATCAAAGAGCCCGTGGATATCGCCAGTAGTGCTGGTAAAGAAGAAGGACGGCAGTACCCGTTTTTGTGTGGACTACAGGCGACTTAATGATGTTACGAAAAAGGATAGCTATCCACTACCTAGAATCGACGATATCATGGACACCCTGACCGATGCTAAATGGTTCTCAACGTTGGACCTGAAGAGTGGTTACTGGCAAGTGGAGATAGATGAAAAAGATAGAGAGAAGACAGCATTCTCTGTCGGCAGTGGACTGTGGCAGTTCATCGTAATGCCATTTGGCCTGTGCAATGCTCCAGCTACGTTCGAAAGACTGATGGAATTCATTTTGCGTGGTCTGAGTTGGAAAACTTGTCTCGTTTACCTAGATGATGTGATCGTTATCGGAAAAACATTCAATGAACACCTAAAAAATCTGCAGGAAGTCTTCCAGCGACTGCGAGCGGCAAAATTAAAGCTGAGTCCGAAAAAGTGCACTTTGTTTAGTGCAGAAGTCAAGTACTTGGGTCACATCGCTTCAGCTGATGGCGTAAAGACAGATCCGGAGAAGATACTGGCGGTGAAAAATTGGCCTACTCCGAGTGATAAACACCAGTTGCGCAGCTTCCTAGGCTTAGCGACATATTACCGACGATTTGTAAAAGACTTTGCTAACACGGCGAAATGTCTGCATCAGTTAACAGAAAAAGGGAAGCCATTTACATGGAGTCAACAGTGCCAGGAAGCATTCGAGAGGATAAAAGACCAACTCTGCGACTCCCCAGTTCTGGCGTATCCAAAACCAGGTCATGGTTTCATCATAGACACTGACGCCAGCAATGTCGGTATCGGAGCAGTACTATCACAAGAGATCGATGGGCAGGAGAGAGTGCTATCTTACTACAGCCGAGTACTCTCAAAATCAGAAAGGAACTATTGCGTAACTCGCCGAGAGCTACTAGCCATAGTAGAAGCAACAAAACATTTTCACAAATACCTCTATGGTCAAAAGTTCCTTCTTCGAACGGATCACGCATCGCTTAAATGGCTACTTCAGTTTAAAAACCCCGAAGGCCAAGTAGCCAGATGGATCGAAAGGCTCGAATCCTACGATTTCGAGATTGTTCATCGAAGAGGAAGAATCCACGGAAATGCCGATGCGCTTTCACGTCGTCCTTGTCCACCGAACTGCAAGCATTGTCACCGTATAGAAGGAAAAGAGGCCGGAGAAACCATTCAGAGGATAACGACCGAACCAAAGACTGGATGGAATCAGCATGAACTGGAAGACGCCCAACGTAAAGATCCAGATATTTCACCGATCATGGCATGGAAGGACGAAATGAAACGGCCTGAGTGGAAAGACATCTCACAATTCAGTGAAACCTTAAAGTGCTATTGGGCACAATGGAACTCCCTTCACCTAGACGGCGGATTATTAAAACGGAAATGGGAGAACGCTGATGGAAAGTCGTATCACATGCAAACCATCGTCCCGCATTGTAAAGTCGAGGAGGTTTTGAAGGAATATCATGGAGGTACCTCCGGTGGGCATTTGGGAGTAAACAGAACCTTGGCAAAGATACGAGAAAGGTTCTATTGGATCCATCTCCGAGATGATGTCGAAAACTGGTGCCGTAAATGTACTACGTGTGCATCAAGTCAGGGCCCACACCGCAGATCAAAGGGAGAAATGCAACAATACAACGTGGGAGTCCCATTCGAGAGAATTGCTGTGGATATTGCTGGACCATTCCCGGAATCAGAAAATGGTAATCGCTACATTTTAGTGGTCATTGATTATTTCAGCAAGTGGCCTGAAGCTTACGCAATTCCAAACCAAGAAGCAGTAACCGTCGCAGAACAAATTGTTACCAACTGGGTGAGCAGATTTGGAGCGCCACGCGAACTACACTCCGATCAAGGGCGCAATTTTGAATCTCAAATATTCAAACACGTGTGCCAAATGCTGGGAATAAACAAAACGAGGACAACTCCATTACACCCACAGTCCGATGGAATGGTGGAACGTTTCAACAGGACATTGAACTCAAACCTATCCAAACTCGTCAGCGAGAGGCAACAGGACTGGGACCAGCACATCCCTCTATTTTTAATGGCCTATAGAACATCGGTGCATTCAACAACAGGAGAAACTCCGTCCCGAGTCATCTTTGGAAGAAATATTCGAGTCCCTGCGGAGCTAATGTTTGGAGTGCCACCAGACCAACCAACCAATGCTAAAGATTATGTCTCGGATCTTCGATGTCGACTAAAAACAATTTATAACCTGGTCAGAGATAAAATTGATTTGGCGTCCGACCGCATGAAGACGAGGTATGATCAACGGGCGAACTCATCAGGATTCCAAGAGGGCGATTTGGTTTGGTTATACAATCCCAAACGACAGAAGGGCAGATCGCCGAAACTACAGCGAAACTGGGAAGGCCCTTACCAGATCATCAACCGGTTAAATGATGTCGTCTATCGGATTCAACTACATCATAAACCCCGCACTAAAATGAAAGTGGTACATCTCGACCGATTAACAAAGTACCATGGTGCCATTGAGGAAGTGAACGACTCTGTTCGGGACGAACAGGGACTAAGGAGAGGGTAATGTTATAAATCTGACAACCTCGACGTCCCCAGCAACACCGAGAAAAGTCCATCAACATTTAAAACGTTATACACATGTTTCCAGACACTTCTACCGAGCTCCACAATGTAGGCAATCATTCTAGACACACACACACAACGACACCTGTCTGGGAGACTTAGTATAAATACCCGCCAACTTTCAGACAACGAGTTAGTTAGATTTTGGCGACACCTATCGGTGGAAGAACGCGAATCGGTTCAAGTGATAGATTGGCAGTGCTCCTGAGTTGTACGAATTAAGTTTTAGAGCGAATTTAGTGAAGTGATCAAAAAATAAAGAAAAGTGCGATTAAATAAAATTATTCATTATTTTTAAACGAATTGTGTTTTCCTTTGAAATCAGCGATCCCCTAGCTCGCAACAATACTCTCAGATTTCATCTAGAGTACAAAAATTGAAATCGTTGAATTTTATTACGAAAATTCACGTTCAATCGCAGTTATGATGCGCAAAGTTCGAACAAATTTTGATATTAGCTATGCGTCTTCAAAGACATGTGTTCGCAAGCTAATCAAAAAGTTCCAAGAGACTGACTCGGCGCACGATGTTAAGATACTGCAACGACTTCACTGCGGACGTTCGACCAAAAATATCGCCGCAATGAAGGAAAGTGTTGAAAACGACCCAAACACCTCAATTCGTCAGCGTGCTCAAGAACACGACATCTCCACGTCCACACTGCGGCGAATATTAACAAAAAAATTGGGCTCTGCATTCGTACAAGATCCAATTGACTCAAGAACTGCAGCCGGCAGATCACCAGCAGTGCCATGCGTTCTCTGATTGGGAACCATGAATAATGATGGTGATTCGTGCAAAAAAATCGTGTTAGAATCCACTTCATTGGAACTTAAAAACCTGATAAAAATATTTCGTGTGATTTTTATGAATTTTCCTATTGCTGGATTACACTAAAATCAATTTAGATGGTTCTACTACTACTTCTACTATGGCGCTACAGCCCAAATCGGACCTTGGCCTCCTGATTTTCAGGTTCCTTAACATTTTTTCATTACTTATTATGGAAGAGTTGTTAGCCCTTCGCACAACCCTCTTTCTACGAATTTTTTAATTTTCGTAGAATGAGATGGCCAAGGTATATCCAAGCAGGCAAAGTGCTGGAATTATATATTGCACCGACCGGGATTTGAACTTCCAACCTTCGCATTACAAGACCAACACGCTACCTACTAGGCTACACCCTAGCTTAATTTAGATAGTTGCTTTCCTATAATTATTGCACTGAAATTAAATTTTCAAAAATACTGGATGAATATTCGGCACAGTAAATATATGACGTGTGAAACTTAGCGAAACAAGAGATTATTAAAATGATGTCATACTATATAATTTAGTGTATTTCAAAGTTATGTTCAACTATTGCCGACTTTATTCGATTCTATTCACAATATGGAGGAATTTTCACTGCGAATATTTAAAGATTAATAAAAATCTTAAGCTCTAATCTGAACAATAGTTTACACCGAAAGTTATCTAATCCGATTTATGCCGTCATTTCCCCGTATGTCTCGACTCATATCTAAGATTGTGTCAGAGGGCTATAGTAAACGTTTCAGCTTCTCCATTGAAAAATTGCCATTTTCCGCTTTCAGACTACCTGTTTCTCTAGGCATAAAAATATACAAGTATTGAATTTATAACAAGTCGTTGTTCGGAACGAAAACTCTTCACAGTCGAGTGGATTCAATTTACAATTTTACGATTTTCTCGAGATATAGCATCGAAAGGATGTTCGAAGGATATTCGCCAATCGGAAGGGATATGAAAAACGTAATAAGTCACTGAAAGGTAAAAAATTCCGCCCATGCTCCAATATTTAATATCTTTTGTAAAATACAAAGCAGCAGGAAGCATAAGGATTCTTCAATATTTTTCAAGATTTTCCTATCACTTGCTCTTGTCTTAGGTTGTTTTTGTTTTTCTTGAATGGCACTTTAACTCCAATCGGGCCTTGGCTCCTGACCTTCAGGTTTTATTAAACCGTCGCAAAACCACCTATCTACGAGTTTTTAAATTCGAAGATAAAGGTGGCCCTGATTTACCAATGCTTACAATATGCTTGAATTAAACGTCGATCACGATTCAAAGACATTGCTCTCGCATTGCAGTTTTATACCCAGAGGAGACACTCTCTCAAAAAGTTTATTGTACTTTCCCATTCAAAGTTGCACAGAGATATTGCAATTTCCGATAAGAAGTGCATGTTTTTATCATTTTGAATAAAACCATTCAATCATGGAAAAAGCTTGCATTTCTGAACATGGCGAAACGTAAATAATAATAATAATCAGTTAAATGTGGGCAGCAAAAAAAAACATATTTAAAAGATATTGACGGGCTTATATCTGGCGGACTCCCTTGCGGAAAACCTATTGAAAAAAGCTAACCTATCTACTAGAGTGATATTAGCTTAGCTAAAACTTAGTCAGTATGTGGGTGATAGCAGAGCGAATCTGTCGGTCTGCAGTAATTTTTTCGTTTGCCATTTAACCCGTGT
Source organism: Chorisops tibialis (assembly GCA_963669355.1). Taxonomy (NCBI): domain Eukaryota; kingdom Metazoa; phylum Arthropoda; class Insecta; order Diptera; family Stratiomyidae; genus Chorisops; species Chorisops tibialis. Next base: position 81,855,916 of record OY770262.1, on the reverse strand, counting down.
TACCGGCATTTCGAATCGCTTCTGGACTCCATGTAATTTGTAATTTTTATACAATTCCCAAACATTGGATTTAATACAAAAGTCAATTTATCAGTCGTACGATCTTAATCGCGCGTTTCAATGATTTCGAATTTGACTGATAACAGTTTAATAGTGAATTTACGAATTTAGTACAGACGCGTCTGATTCACTTTGCCGATTTTCCGTAGGCTTTCATCCTAAACTAGCGAGAGTGCGACTGAATGTTTAACGCGACGTTAGTATCGCCATCGGAAATGCTAACATAAAAGCTTGTTATAACTTTGTGTAATAGAGTTTTGATAATTTTTTCTGTAAATACGAATCGCTAATCAGTGAGATACGTCGATTGGATTTTTACACAATACCGCAAATATTGCGACAGGTGAGTGTAACACGATAATAAATGCCGATTGACAGACGACCAATTAATTATTGGAGTGACGATGAGAGATATTTGAATTATGTCTGGCATTTTTATAAGGTAACTGTTGGATGAAGCTGATTTACATAAACTTTGACTTTGAAGTAGAAGAAAAACACGTAAGCGAAAAATAGTGTTATGAATCGAAAATAGTAGCTGCCTAACTTTAGTCTCGCTTTATGTTTTTATTTTGCCCCACAAGCTCTTAATAAGCTTTTTGGTATGCTAGATAAAATCATGTCAAGATTCAAGTTTTTTAATCCTACGTACGCAAAAATCTTATTACAATTCTAGCCTAGATTTACATTTTCTGTAATGATCTCCTATATCTTGTTTGAAAAGGTTCCGGAAAATAAATTCTTTAAGATATAGAAATACTAGATACTAAATAGTTGCGGTGATACCAAATTGATGCTTGGATAAATGGTCTGATTATTCGTCATCATAAACTGATTTGTTGAGTAAATTGATGCATAACTGTGTCAAATTATCTTATTATCAACAAGCCTACTCGCGATTGAACGTTTTAATTAAATCTTTGCTTAGTGATATTGAAATTACTTTTAAATATTGATTACATCTCTAGTGTCTGTCAATAAACCGATTAGTATGTTGAAAATTCAAGAGATAAATGTGTAATTTTGATTCATTGCCTTCTAAAAACAATCAACTAACTAACAATAAACAAAACAAAAAAATTTAAGAATTTTATGGAGCGATTCCTCTCGTATTCATGTAAAATAATAATAAAGAAATTGAACGAATCAAAGCGAAATTAATTTTCAAAAAAATAATTTCCTTGAAGAAATATTCTCTTCCACTATAACTAAGCAACATTTTCCGTAGAATTCTGCCTAACTTCTTAGCTCTAATGTTTAGCTACAAATCATTCAGAAAATCAACTTTAAATATGGCATATACGCGTTAAAAACTCCTAGAATACTGCACAAGACGATATATGCATTTCAAAAAGTTGCTCGTTTCGTTAGCAAAAATTGAAAATATCATTGCATTTAAAAAGCTTTAAATCTTCGATATTTTTGATCGCATATTATTCGAATTCAGTCCGACTCTCATAGCCTCAAATATCGTTGAAAGTTTTTGATTATTTTCTTTACTGCCAAAATTATTGTTATTTCAAACAATTCCGGGTATAGGCAACCACAAATTAAATTTTTTAATTTCAATTATAAACTTTGTTTGTTACCGTCACAATAAAAATAAAACTTGTATCATTCCCATTACTTTAATTATACTTTATTATATTCGAGTATTTTGTCATGCTGTGTGGTTTACTAAAGCGTATTTGTTCAGCTTGTTAATTGGTACTCAAAGTTCTATACAACCTGTTCTGAATGTTGTTTGTAGAAAATTAACGCCAAGAACTTTGGGAAAACTTTTTTTTTAATCGCAAGTTAATTAGGAAGATTATTTCTTAGCAAATATTGAATTAAAAACTATAAAATTTGTAAGGAAAATGAAGAAGTTGATAAAATTTAACTGAGATTTTTTTTTAAATTTCGAATCTTGGGTTTCTTCTTAATTCGGTTTTCGAATTTGGTGGTAGTCGATAAAAGGAATATAAATATATACATACTAAAATTTTTGGCTTATTGTAAAGCAAATCAATATTTAAATTTCGGAGTATTGGTGGATGTTAATAATTTTTTAAATGATTACTTCAATCAAATTCAATATTCTCTGTATAGGATGTCAGTTTTATAGACGACGTTGCATAGAATATTCATAACATTCGGTGTATTTTACATCAAACACACCAAATATTTGTGTGGGAGAGTGTAGAGGAGGTAAGGGAATCGTAAAACTTGTGATGCAGTTTTATTTCGTTTCTATTGTACAAAATTTCAAGTTCGTAACTTTGAATTTATTGGCTATTAGTTGGTTTATTGAAATTGGTTGAAATCATACTATTGTATGGGAGGGGGTAAAAGGGCAGGCGCGATCTCAAAACTTTTGACGCAATTCTGTTTTGTGCAAAATTTCAAATTAATAGCTTTTAATAGTTAGGTCAGAATTGATTTGTTATAAATGGTCGAAAAAGTAATTTTGTATGAGCGGGGCTTGAAGTTTTCAAGGTATTTGACCAGTTAATATTTCATACTTTTAGCGATTTCTTTTAAATGCATTTTGCAAATTTCTAGTTTTTGTGTTTTTTTCATTGCACATGAAATACCTTGTCCACGTTAGCCCCCTTTAGGTACATAATAATTGTGGAACAAATTATTGTTTTTTCGTTATGTATATCAAATAGATGTATCCTCATGGAAAATTTAAACTTTATGTCTTTCACCAAAAAGCTATGTAGTTCTACAATCTGACAAAGTTTCAGTTTGATATCTGTACTCAGTTTTGAGATATACCGGTTTGAAGTTTTGAAAACTGCACCATTTTTGAATACTCCCCATTTTCCCCCATTACTATTATGTCTAAATGTTATATTTTTCTCATATTTTGCTAGTATGGCTTAATCTATGTTACAAATTTCAATTACATAGCTTAAGAGATATTTGAGATATTTATTGTTTTTTTTTTGTATCATTGATGATCTTTATTGACCCTCCCGCTTACAATAACTATCCTACCTTTAAGCTGTTTCTACTGATTCTATTATGCAAATAAAAAATGCAAATTCAAAATAAAGCCTATGTTAACTTTTTGATATTTTTAAAGTTTATTATTGGCAAATGAAGGTTGAAGGACCTACCAAAGAAAGATGTCGCTATAAGATTTCTTCGAATTTCGGCCCGTTATCACCCTAGTCAACATAAGACCTTGTCTTGGTAGAGAATTGTAATGTCCATTAATTTAAGAATTCAAACACTTTCCGCTGCTGTGCAGTATTAGGGTGATTGTGTATCGTGTTTGATCTTAGATCTTTATACTCTAGATTGAATCTGAGAGTATTATAAATTTACTCTAAAGTTTGTAACGCCAAGAAATAATGCTTGAACAGAGTTGCCAAGGGTACAGAAAAATTTGCTGTCTTTTGTAAATCTCAAAACTGGATGTCCGTACGTTCTTCTGTCCGTCCGTCCACTCTCTAGCTTCAGAACGCGTTGAGCTTGAAAGCGCAAAATTTGTACACGTTATTTTTGCCGAAAAAGTAGATTCTAGTTCGCGAACGGGCCAAACCGCTCCAGCTCTTCTTCCCCTCCCACATAATATGACACATTTTCACAACTTCATTGTTTGTTGATTTTCTTTGAAAATAGAAATGAAAATGTGTTTGTTTCTCATAAACAAATTGAAATCACCTCATTCCTTCTACCTGGGAGGTGGTACAAACTGTACAAATTTAGGAAATGTAATGCACTATTTTTTTAAATTTTTTTGTAACGTATTTTGGTTGCCATTACAGTTATATGAAAAGAAATAAGATTAATTAACACAACACAATTTTGCAAATTGATAATGTGTCAACTTTCTTGGAAATTATCGAAGGTAATGCTCTAAAATTTTAAAATTAACAATTTTTCAGTGAAATTATTTAATTTTACTAAATTATTTCAAATCATCCCACTCCTTTTATCCCTCCCATTAAAACTGCACCATTTAACGAAACATAATGAACCAATTTGTTCAGTATCTATCAAAGTTTTGAAGCTGCAATTTAATACAAAACATTTTAGTAGTGACTGTAGAAATATGTAAAAAAATAAGTTCGATCCTACAACTCTTTCCGTCGCCTCCCATACAATACGGCACAATTTCACGACTTTTTAATTTGCTAATTTTTCGGGAAAGCATAACGATTAGTGATCTGAGAATTTAAATTACATCATTTCTAAATCGATTTTAGTTACATCTGTAAATAAACTGCCAACAAGTCGGGCGAAACTTTATTATTCTTGGGACAAGTTGCGGATGTGTGGAAAGTCAATATGCAGGTTAGAGTGGTTAGGGATGACTAAGTTAAAGGGGGTTCTTGGGCAGGGCAATTGTCAATTTAACACTTTGCGAAAACGTTCAAAAGCTCCAATATAATCAGTATTTCGTTCGTTTATTTATGCAAGTTTGAGTTTTTATGAGGGAAGGGGTGATAGTAAGAGTGGGTGGATGTTAATAGTTTTTTAATTGATTGCTTGAATTACGTCCAATATTCTCTGTATAGAATGTCAGTTTTATAGACGAAGTTGCATAGAATTTTCATATGATTCGGTGTATTTTACACTCACGAACCCAAACATTTGTATGGGAAGGGGTAAAGGAGGTAAGGGAATCGTAAAATTTGTGACGCAATTTTATTTTCTTTCTCTTGTAGTGTACTCGTACAAAATTTCAAGTTCGTAGCTTTTAATTTGTTGGTTATTAGTTGATTCAATGAAATAGGTCGAAATGATACTTTTGTATCGGAGGGGGTAGAAGGGCAAGCGCGATTGCAAAACTTTCAAAGTAATATCGTTTCAATTATTTTTATAAGTTCTTGTGCAAAATTTGAAATTGATAGGTTTTAAGAGTTAGCTGAGCTCTTAAAAATGCTCGAAAAAATAATTTTGTATGGGAGAGGTTAGAGGAGGTAAGGGAATCGCAAAATTTGTGATGCAATTTTCTTTTCTTTCTCTTTTAAGGTGCTCGTACAAAATTTCAAGTTCATACCTTTTAATTTGTTGGTTAGCAGTTGTTTTATTGAAATAGGTCAAAATCATACTTTTGTATGGGAGGGGGTAGAACGACAAGTGTGATCTCAAAAATTTTGACGCAATTCCATTTCAACTATTTTCAAATGATTTTGTGCAAAATTTCAAAGTGATAGCTTTTACTAATAAGGTGATAATTAATTTCATAAAAATGGTCGAAAAATAATTTTGCATGGGAGGGAGAAGAAGCTTTCAAGGTATTCGACCACTTAATATTTCATTCTTTTAAAATTTTTTTTTAAATGCATATCGCAAATTTTCAAGTTTCTACCTTCAAATTTCATCAAAAATTTTTCAGTTTATGTGATTTTTTCATTGCACATGAAACACCTTGTGCACGGTAGACCAGGGGGTCGGTGCATAGCAACTGTGGAATTTTTATTATTTTTTCTGTATGTATCTTTTACCAGAGCCCTTAAAAAATCACTCAAAATTTTCGACATTTTTGGTTACCACCTCCCTCCCGTTACACTTCCCGACGTAAAATTTTTACCAAATTTAAAAACTACCTATTTCTGCAATTTGACAAAATTTGAATTTGATATCTGCACTCAATTTTGAATTATAACGGTTTGAAACTTTGGAAAGTGCATCATTTTTGAAATGCTCCCCATTTCCCCACACTACTATTTTGTCCAAATGTTATATTTTTCTCGTGTAGCTTAATATAGTTTCTAAGATTCAATTACATAGCTTAATAAATAGCCGAGATATTGATTTTTAAGTGTTTTTCTTTGCACCCCTCTGACCCTCCCCCTTACAATAATTAGCTTTTATCTAAACTGATTCTAGTGGACCTATATGCCACCTCAATGGTCTCAAAATATCAATTTTTTATGGTAAGTAATTCCGAAGATATGTATAATCATTTGAAAAAAAAATTCGGCTGACAATTGGTTCTTAGCCCCCCTTTTCGCACCCCAATGGATAAAAAAATTAAATTATTTTTAAAAGTTGTCCCACAAATTCCTCTATATGTATGTTGAATTTTAGCTTCCTAGCTGTTACCATGGTTGAGATAATATTTGAATTCGTACTTTTCGGTTTAAGCGCTCCCCCCGCCTCCCCCTAAACCCGTACACCTCCAAAATGGGTATCCACCTGAGATCCGCAACTATCTACAATCCCTCCAGAAATGAACTTCTATCTTAAAGGGTTTGGGAATTAATGTGCGCTGAGCGTACACACCGGCGTACGGCGTACAGACAGACGGATTTTTTTTTTGCATTTTTTTTTCATTTTTAGACTTCTTTAGCTATGAAACACGAAAAAACAAAGTTTCAGGGTGGCAATTTTTTTTATTTCCAAGTCGATCACAATTAATTAATCAATCAAATTCCTGTTAAGACCCCCTACAGGGGCATAGGACAGAAACAACTCTCTTCCACAAGGCGCGATCCTAAGCATCGGCCTTAAGCTGTTGCCAGAACTTGTTTATTCCCCAGGCCTCCTGCTTAACTGCTCGCTTCCATGTGTTACATGGTCGACCAACCCGACGTTTTCCTTGAGGATTATAATCCAGAGCCTCGTATAGCCTAGGTGGCCACGTACGAAGCCCGGTCGAAAATGATCGGATTAAAGCACACACCTGAGTAGCGGCAGCACCCTCTAGAATGAGGTTCTTCCCGGTCGAATTCCCCACACCCACGCGAGCAGCCAGCAGGAAGTCCTGTCCCGAACTGAGTGATCTTATTAATTTCTGCATGCGAAATGGGACTCCAGAGGCTCATTTCGTATCATGGCGAATATAATCTCTCCAGCGTTTTCACTACTTCAGGCTCTTCAAAGAAGTTTTTTAAATCTATGGAACCACGACTATGAGATTTTAATTTTAAAATATTGGTTTCTAAGCATTTTTTATGACTCTAAGATCTGTTTCATTGAAACATAATAATTACGTCCACTCATTTTTCGATATTTTCCAGACCAGGCTCGTAACAAATCTGTTTGATATTTTCCTAACAAATCATTTGAAAAATTTAAAAATTTAGAAGATATTCAAACATCAAAATTAAAGCTTAAGTGGTACGAGAAAGAGCGGAATGCGTCTTCTTTTGAGAGCTTACCATTATTTTCTCCATTACTAACTTCAGCTTTGTTACTCCACAATTTAAGCCACTGGGTGAATAATTCTAAAAATTCATAATTACATCATTTACATCACGAATTGGATTTTCGTAAACCTGGCTCAAATTGCGCGTTTTATAGGTATGTTGTCCACCATATTTTAATATTAGTAAAGGTACGTCCAGACGATGCCTCATTTTCGTGCGCTAATCGCATGCCTTCTAGAATGAAAGCGCTTACTTTAACTTGAATGACACACATGCAACATATGTGTAAGTGCATATTAAAATGCGTCGCGCCTTTTCGTTCAATTTTGCACATGCGTTAAGCGCATGCTGCAACTTAAAAGAATGGTGCCTCAATTACATGCATTTTTCCTTCAAATTTTATGACGCATGCAATAGCGCAACGCTGATATAGGGATCACGTGAGCTTTTTAGGACGATTTGCTTCTGCGCGGTAACAATACTTCTCCGTAATGCATGTGCTTTTATTCCAGAAGGCATGCGCTTATCGCATGAAAATGATAATGTGTGCAGCTAAGCTGCTCTTTCACAGAACATCAAATGTTCTAAAATTCTCAATAAAATTGAGAATGTTTTCTTTGCATTTAATTTTGCTTTATTTTTTATTTGCTAGCTGCTCGGTTGCATAGAGTAAATACCGCGTACAAGTAAATCGCTCTCAACAGCGCACGTGATCCCCATATCCGTCATATTGCCTTGCAGTGTCATGTGAGTCATCAAATTTCAAGAAAAGGCGCTTGCGTTTGAGGCAAGATTCTCTTGCGTTGCTGCATGCGCTTGACGCGTGCTCAAAATTGAACGAAACAGCGCTTCGTCTGGGGACATATCTTAAGAAATTCAATTGCACCTGACGCGTTTTCTACCGAAACTTCCAATGCTTTTACATTTTGCTCATCAAATATTTTCAGTGCAAGGTATACGTTTGGTTTTTCCATTTTGTTGGATATAAGAATTTTGAAGATAAAACGGGAGCTTTTTTTAAAGTTGAAAATTTTTCCTTTTCATAAATACATTTTAACTCTGATAACTTTGCTGATGTTTAGGAACATTTCCATTGCCGTAGTAGGGCAGGCTTTCATTGCTCCTGTGATACTATGAGCTAGTTTTTCAATTTGAGGCATTCTTTGTGCTGATTTTGCCGACTGTCTATCCCAATCTAACGTACTACCACCTTTAGCTACATATTGTCTATCCACACATAAAATTGTCCAATGAACAATAAGATTCCACCCGACTTGTTGGCCGTTTTTTTATCACGAGTGCTCTAAATAAAACATAAAACAAACTAGCTGAAACTTTCTATCATTCTCAGATTAATTTCAGTTTTATGAAATATTCAGCCTAAGACAAATTTCTTAAATCTTCTTTATATAGGTATATCCGAATTTATAGCTTAAACAAAAGCAACTGAAAACTGCATAATTCGGTGGCCACAAATATCCCAACATACCGAGAGATAAAGCTGCTATTTTTGGACCAGTTTAAAAAAAAATTGTTTTCTGGACTATTCCTCTGCAGTTATCTCCTGTACGAGTCTTTAAAGCAAAGTCTGCTAAGATTTTTTTCAATTTAATTAAATTACGATTATTTATTTCTTTGATTGAATGAGGTTGTTGCTCTTCCAAAAATTTAATTCTGATCGTTTTTTTAATCATATGTTAAAAGTTTGCTAGTCGTACCGGCTATAAATTTTTTTTCTTGTAATATTGATTAAGCATCAGGTATGTAGTTATAAAAACATTAACGGTCTTTTTCTTCTGGCTATAAAATGTATAATCTAGCAAGAAGACAAAATCAAAATCGTGACGTTAGTTAATACAAATTTACTAAAAAAAAATCTATTTCTATTTTCAATTCAATTCTAATGACATTAACCATTCCTCATGTCTCCTCATGTCTCGTATATCATAAAAAAATTATCACTTACTATAATAATCCAATTCGAATAGAATTAAAGGCTTTAATATTTGCACTTGCAGTATTTTGTCAAATAGGTGCTAATATTTATCGATTAATTTCCTTAAATTGGTTTATGCTAATTTATGTTATTTAATAAGTATACCAAAAATTAACGTATAATCACGATTCAGAAAAAAATAAATAAATTGCTCTTAAAATATGACCTTCGAAATTTTATGTATTTAAGAAAGCATCTTTCCAATTTTTTTTTCAGAAAATGTCGATCTTTTTCGATGAACGCATGGAAAACGGCGCACACTAAGAATTTATTAAAAATTAGCTGATTCCGGTAGATAAAACGGCATTCGAGTATCGCGATTCTGATCAGAACAAAAAGTGCAATAATCTCAGTATGGATCTAAAACATAATCCCGCCATGGGCGGATCTACAGAAACATATCTGGAGACCAGTAAATCCACCGATCCTATTCGGCCAAAGAACACAGCCGATCCGAAAGCTAGTCCTGGTACGATTTTATTAATTACACATAGAATACTGCTATGACTTAAATATTAATATTTTTTTTTACTGTTTTGTCTTTATGTATTCTCTCTTTTACAGAATTTCAAGTTTACAAAATAAGATGGCTGGTGATATTTTTGTTTGCCTTTTATTCCGCATCGAATGCAATGCAATGGATTCAGTACACCATTATTAATAATATTATTGTCAAGTAAGTAATCATGTTTAAAACGTTTTCAATTGTTTTGTGCACCATTTTTTTTCCTACTCATAATGATAATTTTTTTTTTTTCGAAATTTAAATGAAAACACTTTTTTGTTTATATTATTGAAACAATTAGCTCGCATCCATCCTTCCTTCCTCAATGGCACTACAGCCCAAATCAGGACTTGGCCTCCTGATGCTAACACTTCTTATTTATTATTGTGGAAAGATTGTTAGTCCTTGGCGCAACCCTCTATCTAAGAAATTTCATATCCGCAGATTGAAGTGACCCAGATATAATCAGGTAAGCAGTGTGCGGGAAATATACAACGACCGGGATTTGAACTCCCGACCTTTGCATTGTAAACCAACACGCTACTCACTACGCTACACCCAGGCTTCGCATTCACCCTTAAAAAACATCAAATTTAAAAAACATAATCTCGTGCAAATAACACACCTTGGGCTTAGCCTAGACGTATAATTCGAGCACACTACTTGCATGGGTATATCTTGGCCAACATCAGCGAAAAAAATTCCGTATATAAAGGGTTGTGCGAAGGGCTAACAATCCTTTCATCATAATCATGATCAATGGCGTGACAACCTAAATCGAGCACTGACCTTGAATCGTCTCGATCCAAAGACCGCGTCCTACAGCTGCTAATTTTTAAGATGGCTTTGCTATCTTCTTCAACTGAGTCTTCCTGTCGCTTGCTTGGTTTGCCTACTGGCCGGTTACCACTCGCTTTGGCTTTGGGAACACGTCTTCTGCCTTCCATTCGCTCAACATCGCTAGTCGACTTACGTAGCTTAATGAACGATGAAGCTTCTGGCTCGTCGTAGAGTTGATACAACTTATGGTTGTATCTTATTCGCCATTCCGTTCCTTCCTTCACAGGTCCCAAAATTCTTCGGAGGACCTTTCTTTCTGCTTTTTCGGAGGTTCACGTTAATGTCCACGTCTCGCTGCCATAACAGAGCACAGGTCGTATTATAGTTTTATATATTCGCAGCTTACTATTCCTGTGCACTTTCTTGGATTTCATTATTGGAAGTACCAAATAATACGTCTTATTTGCAAGTATTATCCGTCGTTTGATTTCGTCTGTTTCATTACCGTCCTTTGCTAGATTAGCCCCAAGATATATGAAATTGCCCACACTCTCCAAATTATATTCCGCAATTGTTATGTTTTGTCTGGCGTTCTCATTCTTGTTTGCGTCATTACTTTTGTTTTGCTTTCGTTAATGTGCAACCTGACTTCTTTTGCGGCGGAGTCAAGATTGGCATTTACCTCCTTAGCACTAGGGAAGGATCTTACTTACTTACTTACGATGGCGCTATAGCCCAAATCGGGCTTTGGCCTCCTGAATGCTTTGCCTCCATCCATCTCGGTTCAGTGACCGCGTCCTCCAGTTTGAAAATCTTAGCAGTGATTTGCTGTCTGCGTCAATCGAATACTCCCAGCGCTTCCGTGGTTTTCCGACCGGTCTTTGTCCGTTGACTTTCCCTTTTAGTGTGCGTTTGGGAGTTCTTCCGTAATCCATCCGCTCCACATGACCAGCCCATTGTAACTTTTTAAATTTTATGAGGGTTGACACTTCTGGATTGTCGAAGATGGCACACAATTCTCTATTGTATCGTATTCTCCAGATCGAGTCTTCCCTCACAGGACCGAGGATTCTTCTGAGGAGCTTTCTTTCAAAGGCGTTAAGTCGTTTTTCGGACGCCTGAGTTAATGTCCACGTTTCGCTGCCATAGCATAGTACAGGTCGTATAATCGTTTTATATAACTTAAGTTTTGTTTTCCTGTGTACGTTCTTGTTTTTAATTATTGGAAGTACCGAATAATACGTCTTGTTTGCCATAATTATTCTTCTTTTAATTTCGATGGGTTCGCTTCCATCCTTCGATAGGTTGGCCCCTAGGTATATAAAATTGTCTAAGTTTTCTAGGTTATAGTCTCCTACTGGAATATTTTGTCTGATTGGCGTCTTTTTCCTAGATTGCGTCATAATTTCAGTTTTATTTTCATTAATACGTAGTCCAACTTCCCTTGCTACCGAGTCAAGGCTTACAAATACTTCCTTAGCCTCTCCAGAGATCTTGCAAGGATATCTATGTCGTCGGCATATGCTACGAGTTGTGTGGATTTGGAGCATAGTGTTCCCTTAGTGTCAACGGGAAGTTTCCGAACAACATATTCGAGTGTTAATTTGAAAAGCATTGGTGCGAAGCCGTCACCTTGTTTAAGGCCGTTGTCTGTTTTAAAACTGGAAGTCAGATCATTTTCTACTCTGACTTGTGACAAAGACTCAGTCATTTTCATTCTTGTCAGTCGGACAGTTTCGGTGGGATTCCAAACTCCAACATGATTTTACAGTACGCGCCTGTCGATACCGTCATATACTTGCTTGAAGGCAACAAATATCTAGTGCACATCAATATTATATTCCCAGCACTTTTCCAGCACCTGTTTAACTGAGAATATCTGGTACGTGGTCGAGCGTCCAGCTCTAAATCCGCCTTGGTATTCACCAATTACTTTGTCAGCATAGGGCTTAATTCTATTTTCCGGGAAATTCGTCAAAATTTTATTAGACGTACACAATAGAGATATTCCTCGGTAGTTTCCGCAAAAGAGTTTTTTGTAAATTGGACATATGATGCTCTTGAGCCAATCTTCTGGAAGTGTTTCCTGCGTCCATATGTCCGTGACTAATCTATGTAGGAGATGCACTATGCGGTGTCGCCGGCTTTCAGAAGCTCAGCTGGGATTTGATCTGTGCCCGGCGCTTTTATGTTTGGGTGGTTCCTCAGGGCTGTTTTTACTTCTTCGAGTGTGGGAGGACTCAAAGCGGATCCTTCATCAGCTGTTACATCAGTTATAACTGCTATTGTATCTGCTGCTGCTGTTCGTGTAGGTGATGGGCTCGGGTTAAGGTGTTCAAAGTATTGTGCCCATCTTAGTTTTATATCTTCCGCGTTACTTATAATGTTCCCTTCTGCATCCTTGCAGAGGGTCGTTTTCGCTTTGTACCCTTCTTTCATCCTTTTAACAAGGGAATACGCGGCTCTTGTATTGTGTAATTTAAATTGTTTGTCCATGTTTTTAATTTCGTCATTATTGTACTTCCGTTTTTTTTTGTCTGCATATTTTGTTTGCAAATCATCTAAGATCCTTGTACTTGTCCTGTTTGGCTCGTGTCAGCCGTTCCGTTAATATTTTGTAGGTTTGATTTTTTCGTTCTAAGGCATCTTGGCATTCGTTGTCGAACCAATCATTCCTTTTGCGCCGGGGTTGTTGTCCTATCACCTCCTCTGCGACAGATGTAATGCCATCTTTGATATTTTGCCACATTTCTTCTATTGGCTTACTAACGGTGGTATTCAGCATTGTCGCGAACTGCCTCTCCAAGGCTGATACATATTTCGCAACTATTTTCTCGTCTTTGAGTTTTCCTATGTCGAATTTAGGAACCGGTTGTGTTTTTGGGTGTCCTCGGTTTGCGATTCGACATAGGAACTTGGTATTTACCAAATAGTGGTCTGTGTCGCAATTAGCCCCTCGACACGTACGCACGTCGAGAATATTAGAACATGGTCTATTTGGTTCAATGTTCTTCCGTCGGGTGATGCCCACGTTCTCTTATGAATGTCACGATGCGGGAAGCATGTCGAGCTTACAACAAGGTTTTTGCTGCTGGCGAAATCAATCAGCCTCTGGCCGTTGTCGTTACTAATATCACTGAGACTGTGCCTTCCAATTGTCCCTATGTATGTTTCTTCTTTGCCTACTTTCGCGTTAAAGTCACCTAATACTATTTTAATATCATTCGACGTAAGGGAGTCGAATGTTGATTCTAATGTGCTGTAGAAATCGTCTTTAACTTCGTCGTCTTTGTCTTCCGTTAGGGCGTGGACATTAATAAGCCAAATATTAAAGAAACTTGTTTGGATGCGGATTGCACACAATCGTTCATTGACGGATTTGAAGTTGCTAACTTGGTGTTTAAGCTTGTTGTCGACGATAAACTCAACTCCAAATTCCCGGCTTCCTGATGATTTCCCACTTTTGAAAATTGTGTGCGATCTAATGTCAGTAATCTCGCTACCTAACAATTTAGTTTCTTGGAGTGCAATTATGTTTATATTGTATTTGGCTGCCTGTTCCAGAAGCGCTCTCACTGCTCCTGCTCTGTACAGGGATCGTACGTTCCAAGATCCGAAGGAATAGTCCATTTTTCGTTTGCGTGGTCGTTGCCGTTGAATCAATCCAGTCCGAGGCGTTGCTTCAGGTTTCGAAACGGGTGTGCTTTTTCCGAGGATGAGTTGTTAGCACATCGCCCAACCCCCAACTTGGAGGGCCATATTATTATAGTGCTAGAATTTTTCTGTTTCATTAGCACTCGCGCCCATCAGTTCAGCAAGTCAAGTCCGGATGGACAAGACCAGGATCCGGTGGCTACCACGAGGAGGTATGATGAGCACAATTGATGTGTATATGACAGTTACAACACTGGGCGTCGCCTAATGACGCAGATCAGATGCCTACCCTATCTATACCCATCCAACCACCAGGGAAGGATCTTGCTAAGATGTTAATGTCGTCAGCGTATGCTACTAGTTGGGTGGACTTGAACAGTAGTGTTCCGTTGGTGTCAACTGAGATTTTTCGGACGACATACTTTAGTGACAAGTTGAAAAGCATGGGGGCTACATCATCTCCCTACTTTAAGCCACATTCCGTTCGAAAGCTGGTTGTGGAATCGGTTTGGGTTCTCATTTGGGATTCAGTGTTCGTCATTGTGATTCTCATTAGTCGGACTAGTTTTGGAGGAATTCCAAAATCAAGTATGATTTCGTACAATAATCTCCTGTTGATATTGTCGCACGCTTATTTGAAATCTACGAAGATTTGGTGCACGTCTGTGTTATATTCCCAGCATTTCTCAAGCACCTGTTTCACCGAAAATATCTGGTGTATTGTAGATCATCCGGTTCTGGGTTCTGAATCCACCTTGGTATTCGCCAATTATTTCATTAGTATAAAGCTTAAGACGACGTTTAATTATTTTGTCATTATTTTATAGGACATACACAACAATGATATTCCTCTGTAATTCTCACAGCAGAGTTTGTATCCTTTCTTGTAAATTAGACATATGATGTTTTTCGCTAATCGTCGGGTATATTTTCTTCTGTCCAAATTTTGTATATCATGCTGTGTAGTATTTCAACGACACAGTTTCCACCGTTTTTCAGAAGTTCAACTGGTATTTCATCAATTTCCATGCTTTGTTTAATTTTTGGTCACATAGGACTGCTTTGATTTCGTCAAGCGTGGGTAGTGTCTTTGAAGGTTTTTTTTCGTCAGTTGAAACCTCAATTGAGATGTTGTTTTGTCGTGATCGGTGCTAATAAGGCGGGATTGAGATGCTGTTCAAAGTAGGAAGCCCATCTCCTTTTGATTTCTTGTGTGTCGCTCATGATGTTGCCCTCTGCATCTTTGCGGAGACTGGTTTTCGGCTTATATCCCTTTTTTAGGTCTTTTACTATAGCGTATGCGTCCCGCGTTTTATACATATTGTCTCATATCGCCGTCCATTTTTTGTATCTTGTCATTATGGTACTTCCTTTGTTTTCGCCTGCAGGTCTTTTTCGCATATCGCCCAAGCTCCTCATATCTATCTTTTTTGGTTAGTGTTGGTTGTTTAGTAAAAAAATTGTGTAATCCTCGTTCTTTCTATCTATTGCATCGCGATATTCTTGGTCGAATCAATCATCATTATTACGTCGCGGTTAGTATTCTAATATCTGTTCTGCAGAGGATTTCATGCTGTCTCGTATTGTCATCCACATATTCTCCACTGGCATGTTCTGGATGATTTTATGGATTGGTGTAAAGTGTTGATCCAGTGCTGAAATGTACACCTCCGCAACCGTTTTGTCTCTAAGCTTGTCGACATTGAATTTGCGAGCTCTACACATTTTCGAAAATCTACGACAAACTATTCGGCATCGATACTTAGCTTCGACTAGATATAGTGATCAGAGTCACAATTTACACCGCGGAGGGTTCGTACGTCAAGTTTACTGAAAGCAGACCATTTCTCAATTAGAACGTGGTCTATTTGATTGGAGGTGTGGGTCGTTTGTCAATATCGCAATGTGAAAAGCACGTGGAGCTTGCTATTATATTAGTCCTGCTTGCGAAAACAATAAGATGCTGTCCATTGTCGTTGGTTAAGTCATGGAGACTATGCCCTCCTGTTTTCCACTATGAGCCTCCTCCTTCCGAATTGTGCATCTCCCCTAAGACAACTTTTAGGTCATTCGAGATTGTCTATATGGTAACATAAAATTCGTCTAACTATATTGTCCTTGTCTTCTGTTGATGCGTAGACGTTGATCAACCAAACGTTGAATGATTTAATTTTTATTCGGATTGCACACAATCTTTCACTTACTGTTTTGAAACTCGTGACTTGCTGTGTAAATTTTTTATCAACGACAAAATCGACTCCAAACTCTCTGCTTCCCGACAATTTTCCATTTGAATAGATTGTGTGTGATCTCATGTCCATGATTGCGTCACCGAGCTATTTCCTTTCTTGGAGGGAAGTTATGTCGATGTATCGTTCAGCCACTTCTTCGAGCAACTTTTTCAGAGCTTCTGTCCTAAATAAAGATCAAACATTCCAATATCCAAGAGAGTAGTCCATTCTCCATTTGCGTTGCCATTGAGTCCACCCTTTCCGAGGCTGTCATGAAGAGCAGCCAGTCTGGACAGTATTTTTTTGTCAGTGTTGTGTTGTTGACGCTTCGCCAACCCCCGCCCAGAAGGTCCAGTCATAGTTATTTATTACATCGTGGTTGAAAAAGAGTGGGAGTTCTGAGCTAAATGTGTCATGTTGAAGTTGTCCCAGCTATGTTGCGAATCCGACTATGTATATCATATTTATTGCCTACTTCCTGAGTTGTACGGATGTTACTGGCCATTCAGGTTAACTCCATGATCCCTCCTCCTTTCTCAACCGAGCTGTTTGGAACGACTACCCCGGAGTTAACAATCCTTTCACTATAACTAATAAATATGTTAACGAATCTGAAGATCAGGTGGCCAAAGCCCAATTTTGTGCTCTAGTGACATTGAAGAAGACGTACAAATAACACAATTGTAAAAACGTTCATACACAATTTTCCTTGTTCCTTGTTTCCTTGTTTCTTGATAAATATTATGTTTAAATTTGTACTTTCTGCTGGACTAGCGAATTCTTGCATTAGGTACCAAGTTTTTGTGGTTAGAATTATCGCGAATTTAAAGCTCTAGAGTTAAATCCGGTGCAGTTAATTCAACTTTTGTCGTGAATTAAATTAAAAAACATTGGTAACTAATAAAAGAACGCAGTATGGTAAAATGGACTCTTGCTAAGAGACAATGCGTTTTTTGGGTAAGATCCGACCCACCATAGTTCTGAAGGGGTAAGACCAGCCGATAGTGTACATTTACATTTTAAAAGCGTAGAATGAAACAAAAAACACCAAAGAATACGACAAAACTTTAAAATCATAATATAATAATCTGTCGAAAAAAATATCTAACAAAATGACTGCTCAGTAAAACTTGAATCATTTTTATTTTCTCTTCCAGATATTATAACATAAGTGGAACATGGGTCGATTGGACGTCTATGATTTACATGATTGTCTACATTCCTTTAATATTTCCTGGCAGTTGGTTTCTCGACAAAATGGTAAGTGAGGTCAAAATGCCTTTGTAGTCTCATTGCCATGTGAAGCACTTAATATTTCATGAGAAAAACAGCCTACGAGAGGAAAAGAAAAGAACTTACTCGCTTGACTTGCAAAATAATTACCTACTCCTGCCATCTGCT
This sequence comes from Chorisops tibialis, assembly GCA_963669355.1. Classification (NCBI taxonomy): domain Eukaryota; kingdom Metazoa; phylum Arthropoda; class Insecta; order Diptera; family Stratiomyidae; genus Chorisops; species Chorisops tibialis. The sequence continues at coordinate 81,838,195 of OY770262.1, read as the reverse complement.
ACAATTTTAATTTTTCCTTTTTACAACAATGCGTTCCAATATAACTTCGCATTTATCACTTTCTCCTTCCTTACAGGGACTGCGAATTACTGCCTTAGTCGGAATGACTGGTACTTGTATAGGAGCCTGGATTAAAGTATTTTCGGTACGGACAGACTTGTTTTATGTTGGCTTTCTGGGACAGACGATTATTGCAATAGCGCAGGTGAGTTGAAATTACAAAACGAGTTACCTATACCTTTCATATGCAAAATTTCCGAAATGTGTAATTGTCGAACTTCCGTATGAATATCAGAAACACTATTAACCCCGAGGCTAACATATAGGACTTGAATATTAAATAGGAAAATTTGAGGTTTTCATGTATGTATATTGTTTCTATCTCAATGGAATAGTCCTGAGAAATTTCGTATCGGATGCATACAGTTAATGAACGTGGAAAACTCTGTGTTGTTGTCGTATAAAAATATATCGAATTGAAAGTATTTTAAAGTTTTTCACCAATCAAAGAAGTGAATGGTTGTATTCTTTTACGAAAGCAAAATAATAAAAAAAACTATCTAGTCTGTCTGCTTCAATATGCAAAATAAATGCTGAATCCTTTTTTCATTTACTGAAGCTGGGATTCATTAGAGGTTGCATTGTCTTTCGCTTACAGAAGTACCACTGTAAGGCAATATTCACCTCAGGCATGTCTCACTCTTTAAGCATCAATAAAACTGCAATTTGAGGGACCTAACGAAGAGGAAATGGAGAATTCTTTTCGTTTGTTTCGTTGGTGAAATTAGTAATTTTCGTTTTTTTTTGCGTTTTCTATTCACGTTAGGATTGTCGTCGATAGCATTATTTCAATGTTATTTATTTGTTAAAAGTTACTTTAACTTTAAATAGCTATTGACTTAACAACATATTTTAACATTAAAAACATAACAGAATTATGATTGGGCGTAACGCCCAATCATATGATATCTAGATGAAATAGGAAATAGTTTATTGTACCGGAAAATATGTCATCTTAAATTCTTTCGAATAGTGGATTGTGACTTTTGTACGGGAGGTGGTAAAAGCAGAGGAGGAGGGTTTGTAATTTTTGTATATAACACTGAACGTATTATACAAAGTGTTTCATGCTGAATTTAAAGTTTGTAACTATCATAATTTTCGAGAAAATTGAAAAATTTTTGCCTGAATTTATGCATTTTTATGGGAGGAGGCAGATAAAGTGGGGGGTTTTGGATGATTTTGAATCTCCTTTTCAACATCCTAATCATATTGCTTTGTTACTCATATGCTCGAAGAAGAAATACTTTTCTTGAGTTTTCAATACAAAAATTTGCATGGGAGGTGGTAGAAGGAGTGAAGCGAAGTTAATATTTTTTTTAGCATTTATTGCAATTATTAAGGGACAAATTGTGGCAAAATTTTAAGCTTGTACTTTTTCTAGTTTCAATAAAAATCGATTAAATGCATTTTATCAAAATTGTGCATTTGTATGGGACGGGGTAGAAGGAGTATTCGAATCAAAACCAAATTTTTTGGCATCAATGATACTTGTAATAGTATACTTTCCTCAAAATTTAAAGTTGATAGCCTTGACGATTTTGGAGAAAAATAATTTTGTTCAAATTCCGAAATTTCGTTAAATTTGTATGGGAGGGGGTAGAAAGGGTGAGGTGAAGTTGACAATTTTTACAAAATTGATTGCAATTGTAATAATATTAATTTTGACAAAAATTGGTTCTTTTAGCTTTGCTAGGTGCGATGCAAACCGAATAAATGCATTTTTGAAAATTGTACATTTGTATGGGAGGGGGTAGAAGGAGTAAGGAGATCAGAGCAATATTATTTTACAGTAATGGTATTCTTATTATAATACTATTACCTAATTTTCAAGTCATTAGCTGAAACGGTTTCGGAGAAAAATCAATTTCTTTAAACATCCAAATTTCATGAAATTTGTATGGGAGGGGGTAGATGGAGTGGGGGGATGTGGCCCGTTCACGAACTTAAAGTTAATTCTTTGCTAAAAATGATATATGAAAAATTTCAGCACGATAGGTCAAAGCTTTCGAGAGTTATGTTGTAGACAGACGGACAGACGGACAGACGGTCACTCGGAATCGATATTTTTGAGCAACAACAAATATTTCTGTACCCTTGGCAACTCTGTACGAGCATTATTTCTTAGCGTTACAAACGGTAAGGCAAACACAATATACTCTCAGATTTCATCTAGCGTATAAACATCATCTTCAAAAGGTTTTGTTCTGGTTTGCATAACAGAATTATGATTGGGCGTAAAACCAAATCATATTATACTCTAGGTGATATAAGAAAAAAGTCTAATGTACCGGAAAATATGTCGCCTCCAATTCTTTCGATTTTTTGTGGGAAGTGGAAGAAGTAGATCGGGGAGGTCTGTAATTTTCGTATAATGCCACCAAACGTGGTATGCAAAATGTTTCGCGCTGAATTTAAAATTTGCGGTTTTCATTATTTTTAAAGAAATTTAGGCTTTTGTATGGGAGGTGGCAGAGAAAATCGAAGGTTTCGGATGATTTTGAAAGTGCTTATCAAAATCCTTAACACCATCGATAGCTCCAATTTTAAAGTCGGCAGCTCTCATATGTATGTACTAATACAAATGCTTTTCTTGAATTTAAAATATAGATTTTTGTACGGGAGGGGTTTGAAGGAGTGAAACAAATTTGATACTTTTTTCAGCATTTATTACAATTATTAAGGCACAAGTTGAGGAAAAATTTTAAGTTTCTGCTTTTTATAGTTTTGATGGATATCGATATACATATATTATCAAAATTATGCATTTGTATGGGTCGAGGTAGAAGGAGTATACGGACTAAATCGAAATTTTTCAACATTTATGATATTTTCATTATCATACTTTGATCAAAATTTCAAGTCGACAGCTTTGACAGTTTCAAAGAAAAATAATTTAACTGAAATTTCGAAATTTCGTGAAATTTGTATTGGGGGGCGTAGAAGATCTGAGGTAAAGTTAACAAAATTTTTCAAAGATGATTGCGATTATAATAAAAATAATTCTGGCAAAAATTCGTCTTTTTAAATTTGTTTTCAATGAAAATCGAAGAAATGCATTCTTCAAAATTGTGTTTGGTCTTACTAATAATTCTAAACAAATATTTGGTGCAAAATTTCAGCTCAATAAATTTTATACGTACTGAGTAAATTTGTTTAGAGTATTTCCTGAAAAAGTGCAGTTTGTATGCGAGGTGGTGGAAGGAAAGGGAGGACTCGTTTTTATACGGCAGATTGAAGTCATCGTAGAAGTAATATATTTCAAATTTCAGATCAATAAATGTTATACTTTTTCTGGAAATCCGTTTATTGTTAAATTTCGAAATTCCGTCATTTTGTATGGGAGGGGCTAGAAGGGGTGGAGCGATTTGGGCCGGTCACGAACTTTTTTGTCAAAAACGACTTGTACGAAATTTGAACTTTCTAGCTCAACGCGTTCTCAAACTAGAGAGCGCGCAGACGGACGGACGGACATCCGGTTTTGAGATTTTTGAGCGACAACAATAATACCCTTGGCGCCTCTATCCGAGCATTATTTCTTGGCGTTACAAAATTAAGGGCAAACTTATAATACTCTCAGATTCTATCTAGAGTATAAAAACGAAATTAGAAACTACTTAGCATAAATACAAAACACTATTATTCCATCTCTTTTAGGTACATACATACGTAATTAATAATGTTTTGTTAGAGAGATTATAGCAATGATGTAAGGAGAGAGTTGTTTAAATTTCGTGCTCTTTTTAAGAACGAGCGCAGTCTAGTATTGGTTAAAGTTTTAATATCAAGCACATTAGCTAGTCCATGTAGGTGTTTAGTTGAGCAATAGAATGATTTTTAAGCATTTAATTTGCACTATTCACAACGTTTTTTTATGGATATTAGCGCTTTGAACCCAAATAGGAGCACCATAGGAAATAATGAGTTGAATTACTTATTTGAAAATAAGAAGCTTTTCATTGCTAGATAATTGTGATTTTCTGTCAATTAGTGAGTATAATGTACATTTGCTTCTCGAGACCTTCGAATAGACCTTTTTCACATGCTTTTCAAAAATTAGTTTTCTGTCCAGGATAATACCGAGTTATTAATTGAATCTGACCATTCGATACATTGTCCTAGGAAGTTTATGGATCGAATTGGGAGGTTACAGCACTTTCTACTTTTTGTGTGAAAAAATCGCTCGGTTTTTTGAAAGATTGATTTTGATCTTCCATTTGCAGAAATAGTCGGTTAAGCTGCGACTCGAGTTCGGTTGTTATTTTGGTTGGGTCATTCGCTCTTGTATTTATGCAGGTATCATCCGAAAATTGCCATTTCGCAATTAAGAATAGTGGGAATGTCTGCAGTGTATTTATTAAACAGCGTAGAACTTAAGCAGGACCCTTGGAGAACACCCGCAAGAATTGATTGTATGGTAGACTGACTCTATTCAAGTTTGACTGAAAGCGATATGTCACTCAAGAAGGAACGTATGATGTTTATTATGTAAGCTGGGAAACATAATTTCAATTTAAATAATAATCCTTTTTGCCAGACTGAGTCGAAAGCATTTTCAATATCGCGGACAATCATTCCCACGGATCCTTAGAGCTGAGCGATTTTTGATGTGATTCGTTACTCGGAATAGTTGCTGCGTCGTCGAATGACCTATTCTTAGCCCGAACTGAAATTTTGGAATTAGATTAGTGTCGAGAAAGATGGTTGTTCGATTTAGAATAATTTGCTCAAAGATCTTACTTAATACAGATAGCAAGCTAAGGGGTCGATTATTTTTTAAAGTTTCATGAAATTTGTTTGGGAGGGGTAGAAGAGTAGGGGAATGTGGCCCATTCATGAACTTACAGTTTTTTGCTAAAAATTACATAAAAAAATTTCATCACGTCAGCTCAAAGCGTTCAAAAGTTATGTTGTAGACAAATAAACAGACGGATGGACGAATAGACAAACAGACGGACAGACGGTCACCCGAAATCGAGGGTCTTGAGCGAAACAAATTTTTCTGTACCCTTGGCGATTCAGTGCGATCACTATATTGAGACTTCCGTGGCGTAGTGGGCAGCGTGCTTGCTTCACAGTCAATAGGTCGTGGGCTCGATTCCCACCCCAGACAGTGGGATTTTTTTAAGCACGAATTTTCAAGAATGAAAAATTATTGAAAATAAAATGGGCAAACGGTGTTAAAGCGAAACAGTTCCACTTCAAGAAGGTCTATGTAGTAAGTAGATGGTTCCCGTTCGCTTTCTATCGTTCATTTTCCTTCTCTACAACTGAAAAATATGCCAGCTTCTCCACTCGTTATGGTCGTTCTCACTCCCATTCCCCTACCTTCCCAATCCCATTCCTTCCCTCCATGACTGTGATTGTGCATTGCACATAAAGACCAAAATTGCCTATAACACAGATCATTCTGTAAAAAATAAAAAAACCTATAGTTCACCACCCACGAATGACCTTAAACTTGTTTTATAGGATTTTAATGCAAAAGTCGGAAAGGAAGAGATGCTTGGCGGAATAACAAAAAAGCACAGTCTCCATAACAAAGCCAATGACAATAGCCCTTATCAGCTTGCTTCGATATCACCAGCTGAAGGCGTTGAAGAGTCTTAGGCGCTACCGAAAATTACATAATTTTTATTAAATTTATTTTACGATTCTTTAAAAAAAAAAAAAACTTAGCGTTACAAACGCTAAGGCAAATAAATATAATCTCAGATTTCATCTAGAGTATAAACATAACAGAATCATGATTGGGGATTAAAGGCAAATCATGCGACAGTCTTGATGAAATGAGAAGCGGGTTAAAAGTAGTGAAGTAAAGTTGATATTTTTTTCAACATTTAAATTTAAATTTTCTACTTCTCTAGTTTCAATGGAAATCAATATAATGCATTTAAGAAATTTATACATTTGTATGGGAGGAGGTCGAAGGAGTACACGGATCAAATCAAAATCTTTCGACGTTGACGATATTTAAATTATCACACTTTCCTCAAAATTGCAAGTCAATAGCTTTGACAGTTTCAAAATTTGGAAATATCGTGAAACTTGTATGGGAGGTGGTAGAAGTAATGAGGTAAAGATGGTAGTTTTTTTCACAATTGATTGCAATTATTACTAAAAAATATAAGAGGACTACGATTGCGCGTACGGCCCCGATACTCTTGACTAGATGCATAATAAATTTTGTGATCTTAAGAACTTTTGTATGGGGAGTAGTAGAAGGACTGACAGCATTGAACTAATTTTACTTTATTATTCTAATAATAAAGTATTGTGATCGACACTGGAAAAAAAATTTGCTACCCTGAAATTTTTTTTTCGCGTTTCATGACTAAATTAGCCTAAAAATGCAAAAAAAAAAATTCCGTCTCGCCGTACGCCGTACATATGGACTCATATCTCCGAGACCGTTAAAGGTAGAATGTTCGTTTTTGGGTGGATTGTTGATTGGGTAAGTGAGCTCTATTTTCTAAATTTTGGGGGGGTTTTGAGGAAGGGGGAGGCGGGGGGAGGGAAAAAGTCGAAAACTATACTTGCTAATATCTCTACCACGAATGCAGATAGAAAGTTGAAAATCAGTAGAAATATAGAGACGGTTGTGGGACAAACTTCAAAAATAATTTAATTTTTTTATCCATTGGCGTCCGAAAAGGGGGGCTAAAAACAAATTGTCGGCCGAATTGTTTTTTCAAATGATTATATCTTCAAAATTCCTTATCGCAAAAAAATTCATATTTTGGAACCGTCAAGGTGGCATAAAGGTCCATCGGAATCAGCTTAGAGAGTGGCTAATTATTGTAAAGGGTAGAGTCAGGGGGGTGCAAAGAAAAAAACTTAAAAATTAATATCTCAACTATCTCTTAAGCTATGTAATTGATACTTAAAATGTATATTAAACTATACTAGGAAAATACAAAAAAAATGTAACATGTTGAAATAATAGTAGTGGGGGGAAATCGGGAGCATTTCAAAAATGGCGCACTTTTCAAAATTACAAATCTTTATATCTCAAAAGAGAGTACAGATATCAAATCAAAAATTTATCAGACTGTAGAACTGCATAGTGGTTAATTTTGGTAAGAATTTTAAGTTGGGAGGTGTAAGGGGAGGGAGGTGATAAGCAAAAATGTCGAAAACTTTGAGTGATTTTTTTAGGGCTCTGGTGAAAGATACAAAGTTTAACTTTTTCATGTGGATATGTCTATTTGATGTACATAGAAAAATAATAATAACTTGATCCATAATTGTTATAAACCGACACCGGTCTAACGTGCACAAGGTGTTTCATGTGCATTGAAAAAAGCACATAAACTGAAAATTTTTGAGTGAAATTTTAAGGTAGAAACTTAAAAATTTACGAAATGCATTTAAAAAAAATCCCTAAATATACGAAATATTAACTGGTCGAAAACCTTAAAAACTTCTACCCCCTCCCATACAAAATTATTTTTTCGACCATTTTCAAGAAATCAATTATCACCTAACTATTAAAAGCTATCATTTTGAAATTTTACACAAAAACTTTTAAAAATAGTTGAAATAAAATTGCGTCACAAGTCTTGAGATCGCGCCTGTCCTTCTACCTTCTCCCATACAAAAGTAGGATTCCGACCATTATTAAGAAATCAATTATCACCTAACTATTTAAAGCTATCAATTTGAAATTTTGCATAAAAACTTACAAAAATAGTTGGAATGAAATTACGTTTAAAATTTTGAAATTACGGTTGCTCTTCTACCCACTCCCATACAAAACTATGATTTCGACCAATTTCATTAAATCAATTAATAACCAACAAACTAAAAGCTACGAACTTGAAATTTTGTACAACCACCTTACAAGAGAATCGAAATAAAACTGCATATCAAATTTTACGATTCCTCTACCTTCTCTACCCCCTCCCAAACAAATGTTCGGTTTCGTGAATGTAAAATACATCGAATTTTATGAAAATTATATGCAACTTCGTCTATGAAACTGACATTCTATACAGAGAATATTGGATGTGATTCAAGCAATCAATTAAAAAGCTTTTAGCATCCACCCTACATCTTCTACAATGGCGCTACAGCCCAAATCGGACCTAGGCCTCCTGATATTCAGGTTTCTTAACAGTTTTCATTATTTATTGTGGAAGGGTTGTTAGCCCTTCGCACAACCCTCTTTCTACGAATTTTTTCATTTTCTTAGATTAAGGTGACCAAGATATACACAAGCAGGCAATGTGCCGGAATTATATGCTGCGCCGGCCGGGGTTTGAGCTCACGACCTTCGCATTACAAGACCAACACACTACCTACTAGGCTATACCCTAGCTATACCTTAGCATCCACCCACTCTTACTATTACCCCTCCTCCTCTCCTTATAAAACCACAAAATTGCAGAAACGAGTGAAATATTGTTGAATTGACAACAGCCCTGCCCAAGAACTCCCTTTCACTTAGTCTTCCCTAACGACTCTAACCTGCATATTGACTTTCCACTCATCCGCAAATTGTCCCAAGAATAATAAAGTTTCGCACGACTTGTTGACAGTTTATTTATTGAATCATGCAAGCGTCGCAATAAAGCTGTCTTTTACAAAATTTAAACTTCAAAAATGTAATTGGAACTGATAAAATTAGCGTATTAGTATGGGACAGGGTAGAAGAAGTGAAGCTACTCAGTTAATTTTTTTCCAATCTTAATAATAACGAAGTATTAAGTACACAATAACTGAAAGAATCGGCCTAGAGTGTTTCACCAAAAAGTTCAACTTGTATGGGAGGTGGTGGAAGGAGTGAGGGGATTATAGAATAATTTCGTTATCATAGATTGCATTTACGATGAAAATTGTATGTTACAAATTATTAGTTTTAATAGTTTCCAAGCAAATTTGATTATTGTAAATTTATGGAAATGAGTCATTTTGTATGGAAGCGGGTAAAAAGAGTAAAGAAATTTAGCCCGTTCACAAACTTGACCTTACTTTTTTTATCAAAAACGATGTGTAAAAAATTTAAACTTTCTAACTCAACGCGTTCTCAATCTAGATAACGAACAGACAGACAGATGGACGGACGGATGGTCGGACAGACAGACATACATCCGGCTTTGAAGTTTTTAAGCAATGAAACAAGCTTTTGTCCAAACCAATTTTTTTTCCGAGCCTTATTTCTTAGCGATACAAACTTTAGAGTAAACTTATTATATACCAGGTGTGTCGGTAATTCCTTTCCGGTTTTTCCGGCAGATGTCACTAGAAATAAGTATGAAATGTTATGATTTGATACATATGTCATTTTATTCTAGTGACATTAACCTTAAAACTAAACAAGTTACGTTCCGCCAAAATAACAGCGTTATAGATTTATAATTTTTTGAAAATGTCGAGTTTTGTGCCTGATAACGTGCATTTGCGGCACGCATTACTTTTCTTGTTTCATCAAAAGAAAAAAGCCGCTGAAAGTCATCGTTTGCTAGTAGAGACTTACGGTGAGCATGCTCCAACCATAAAAACATGTGAAACGTGGTTTCGACAATTCAAATGTGGTGATTTCAACGTTCAAGACAAAGAACGTCCTGGTAGGCCGAAAACGTTTGAAGACGCGGAATTGCAGGAGTTATTGGATGAAGACTCAACACAAACTCAAAAACAATTAGCAGAAAAGTTGAATGTGAGCCGAGTAGCAATTTGTGAACGATTACAAGCGATGGGAACGATCCAAAAGTTGGGAAGATGGGTGCCACATGAATTGAATGACAGGCAAATGGAAAATCGAAAAACCGTCAGTGAAATGCTGCTTCAAAGGTATGAAAGGAAGTCATTTCTGCATCGAATAGTAACGGGTGATGAAAAATGGATTTATTTCGAAAATCCCAAGCAAAAAAAATCATGGTTATCACCTGGCGAAGCCGGCCCATCGACTGCAAGGCCAAATCGCTTTGGTCGCAAGACCATGCTCTGTGTCTGGTGGGACCAGATTGGTGTCGTTTATTATGAACTGTTGAAACCTGGAGAAACAGTTAATACTGATCGCTACCGACAACAAATGATCAATTTGAACTGTGCATTGATCGAAAAACGTCCACAATACGCTCGAAGACATGATAAAGTGATTTTGCAACATGACAACGCGCCGCCTTATACAGCAAAACCAGTCAAAGAAATGTTGAAATCACTTGAATGGGAAGTTTTATCGCACCCGCCGTACTCTCCAGACCTGGCTCCATCCGACTACCACCTTTTCGCATCGATGGGGCACGCGCTTGCAGAGCAGCACTTCGCCGATTTCGAAGAAGTTAAAAAATGGCTCGATGAATGGTTTAGCTCAAGGAAGGAACTGTTCTTTTGGAATGGCATTCATAAATTGCCTGAGAGATGGACAAAATGTGTAGAATCAAATGGCCAATACTTTGAATAAATAAATTTTAACTATCCATTCTAACGTGTTTTCTTTAGCGAAAAAACCGGAAAATAATTACCGACACACCTGGTACTCTCAGAATTCATCTAGAGTATAATAATTCTGCTGTAAATTAATATTTCTACCTTTTCTATTTTCAATGAAAATTGATGAAATGCAAATTTCAAAATTGTCTATTAGTATGAAGTGAGTGGACCGAGACAATATTTTTTGATGTTAATGGTATGGTATTCATGTTATTATACTTTGGCAATTTTCAAGTTGGCTTTGATAGTTTCGGAGAAAAATCTACTTTCTGTTAAAATCTCGTGAAATTTATATGGGAGGAGGAAAAAGTAGTGGAGGGTATGATTACAAACCTTAAGTTTCTTTTTCCTTTCAAAATGACATAAGAAAAATTTCACCTCGCTCAAGTCTCAAAGACAGGCAAAAAGACCCCGCTTCCGCCTACACCCAACAAAATTGTTGTGCTCCTGAGATCAATACCCATCTACAATCCACTCAAAAATAATTTTTCTATCTGCAAAGATTTGGGAGTTATTGTTCGCTGAGCGTGCACTTTTGGCGTATGGACAAATAGGTTTTTTCGAATGTTAAGACTAATTTAGTCAAGAAATGCGGCAAAACAAATTCTCAGGGTAGCAATTTTTTTTCCGAGTCAAACACAATACTTTATTCTTAGAACAATAAAGAAAAATATCTGCCAAAAGTCGGACGCCACTTTATTATTCGTGGGACAAGTTGATGATGCGTAGGAAGTGAATGTGCAGGTTAGGGTGGATAGAGAAGACTAAGTAAACGCGGGTACTAGAGCAGGGCTCTTGTCCATTATTAAATACTTAAATGCGATTATGATCAATAGCTTCAATGTTTCATTTGTTTATTTATGCAGGTCTGAGTTTGTATGGCGTTAAGGGGACGGGGGAGGTGTAATTGTAGAAAGGGTGGGTGGATGTAAGTTTCTAATTGATTCCTTGAATCACTTTCAAAATTATCAATATGGAATGTTAGTTTTATAAACGAAGTTCCTATGCAATTCGGCGTATTTTGTATTTACAAAATCAAACATTGTGTGGAAGGGGATAGAGGAGGTGGACGTATCATAAAATTTATGATGCAGCTTAATTGCGTTCGTACAAAATTTCAAGTTTATTTTAATTTGTTGATTTATTGAAATTAGTCGAAAAAATGCTTTTTGTAAGGTAGGGTGTAGAAGTTTTGGAGTTAATATTTTGACCTCTTATCCTTTTTTTAAAGGCATTTAAAAAAAATTTTCAGCTTCAAATTTCAACCAAAATTTCTTAGGTTTTGTGTTGTTTTCATTGACGATAAGCCGAATTTATCAGAAAGTACAAGTGGGATTGATGTGACATTTAGAGCATAATATTTTGATAGTAGTCTGCGATATAGTAAAAATTATTAGAATTCTCTTCCAATAAGCCAATTTTCTCAAAATGTTTAAAATTTATCCAGCTTCCTTGGGAAATACATAAAAATTTGTGAATCTAAATTTTGAAACACGTCTAATTGAAATCTGAGAGTTTTATAAGCTTGCCACATTTCTAACGCTAAGAATTAAGACTCAGAGAAAAAATAATGATACAGAAGTTTTTATTATCACTCAAAAATCTCAAATCCGGATGTCCGTCCATCAGCCCGTCTGTCCGTGTCCTCTCTAGCTCGCGCTGAGCTAGGAAGTTAAAACTTTGTACACATTGTTTTTGTCAAAAAGTATGGAAATATTCGTGAACGGGCCAAATCGCTCCACCCCTTTCACCCCCTCCCAAACAAAATGACACAATTTCGGAATTTGACATAACCCGATTTTCTCGAAAAGTACAATATAAATGTTATTGATCTGAAATTTTAATATATTACTTTTATATGAATTTCAATCTACTGTATAAAAATTATTCGAATCCCTCACTCCTTCTGCCACCTCCCATATAAACTGCACTTTTTCAGGAAATACTATAAACCAATTTACTGTGCACTAAATATTTACTTAGAATTATTAGTAAGGCCAAAAGAAATTAGATGACTATCTTCCCTCCTTTTACCACCTCCCATACATATTGTATATAACTTTTCAAAAATTCGTTTTTGAAAAGTTTCAACGTTAATGATCCGCAATTTAAAATACGTCAATTCTATGATGTTTGTAGTTATTTCCGAAAACTCATTACGAACTACCTACTCCTTCTACCACCTCCCATAAAAACTACACATTTTTCCCATACAAACTGCACATATTAAATTTTTGAAACTTAAATTTTCAATAAAACATTTTGATAGCAACTCTAGCATGATGTGAAAAAATGGTCCAATGTCGTCATCCCTTAAAATCAAAAAAGTTCTTTTCACCGAGAGTATCGATAGGCCTTACGCCCAGTCGTGGCCCTGCTATGTTTAAAATTAATATTGTAATTTCTGTATAAAGCATGCAACTCTTTCTAACTTATCTCATCTATCTCTCGTTACTCCCTACACCATTTCCTGTCCGAAATATAATAATTCCTTAAGATCATAAAAATCCATTTTTTATTTAGAGTTTCGATTGGAATTTGTCCGCAATCGTAGTTCTTTTGTGTATGAATAAGAGATGTACGATTCGTTTCGAAGACCCAAGTATCGCAAACTTTTTTTGTTATTCAGCAATACGATTCCTCGTCATATCTGTAATCCATACAGGATGCTGGCTTATAGTATAGTATAACTTATTGTTAATTAAACAGAAATTAAAGTGGATATTCACTACTTTGTGGGCTTTTATATTGCTGCACGAAATGCTAATCCCTCTTGTTCCAGCCTAAAAATCTCTAGTTCTATGCGTAGGCATGTGTTGGATGTATTAATAGCGAAACCAGTGTATTACTCAAATCTGTCTTTAATAGTATTTATTTTGCATTACAACAGATTAATATTCTTCTCATTCCACAGGTGTGCATTCTATCACTACCCGCTCCTTTAGCAGCTGTTTGGTTCGGCCCGGATCAAGTTTCATCTGCATGCAGTATTGGAGTGTTTGGAAATCAGGTAATTATCGTGAAAATTGTTCTGATGTTTTCTAATAGGTTGAATTAGCCGACAACTGTATTCCGAGCTGCCTCACAGTTTCTATGTTACCACACAGAAGCAACCACTATCCGTGGGTCTGACCTTCTCGATTTAAATTGAAGTCTATCTCACTAATTTGCTTCTATTCGCCCGCGCTTCTAACGCGTATCACCTCCAGCTACGACGGCTACGCCGTGTTAGAACCTGGAACAAACGGAAATTGTCACAATTCATAAATTTCGTCTGGATTTGTGACAGATCGTCTCGTTCGTCATGTCGTGCCGGACAAAATTGCCGGCAATCAATTAAATCACTTTGGCCCCGACACTTGTTATATTAGCGACGATGATGATGACTATGTTGCAAAGCGAATTATTGTCTTGATTTCATGCATGCATGCATGACTTCCCAGATTTATTGCCAGACTCTTTGATCTATGAAATTAATGAAATTGGTTTGTATATCACTGTCATTCATTTTGCGTCGAGAATACTTCGGGCAGAGATTTATTTGTGGGTTGAATAATTGCTTCGCAAAGATCATTTTTATAGTCTTGATGAAATCTGAGAGTATAATGTGATTGCTTTAACGCTTGTAACGCTAAGAAGAAAGATTCGTTCAGAGTCGTGAAGGTACAAAAATGTTTTTTATCGCTCAAAAACTTCGAAACCGTAAGAACGACTAGCCTTCGGTTTGCCTACTGAATATGTTATTTATCCGAACGCTTTGATCTAACGAGCTGGAATTCGGTTTATATCTTTTTTAGCAATGAACTCCTCTTCTTCAACCTCCCCTATGAATTTCAAAGAATTATAACTTTCTTCTGAACTATTAAAGTACTCGACTAGAAACTTTGATCAACAGTATGATGGTAAGAATTGAATTAACGTCAAAATTATTTGTTTAGATTATATCTCTTCGCATACAAACGCATAATTCTTCGAAAATACATTTAATCGATTTTCTCAAAATCTAAATTTTACCATAATTTCTCGCATAATAATTGCAACAATTTTTAAAAAATTATCAATTTCTGCACTTGTCCTAGCACCTACTATACAAATTTTTCATATATTAAAAATTTAAAGAAATCCCTTTCTCTTCGAACATAACATACAGAAGCTAACTAATTGAAATTCGCCATGGAATAAGGTAATAACCATAGTCAATGGTGGTTTCTAAATTAGCGGAATTCTCTTACCCATTCTAACACCTCCCATACAAATGTCACAATTCGATATTCTAAAGAACTTGAGATAAGATATTCTCTCGTGCATTAAACTGTTTTCCATTTAACGTAGAGTATCGCTTGAATGGGCTTCACACTCAATCATACTCGTAATGCTGATTATGTCAAAGGATTTTATTCGTTATTAATGGTTGTAATTAATCGATTTATTTTTGAAATTAATTGATTCAACATATCATGAAGGACTCCATTTAATTAGTGAAACTACGACATGAAGTAATTATATTTATGTCTCGTTTAACATAGTTAGTACGAATAGTTTTTCGTGAAATTCGCATGCGAACGAATAGCAGACAAGGATTGAATTTAATTACAGCACAATACTCAAACATTGAAATAATTGTGACAAGCAAATACGAAAAATATGCCTATGTATATCCCTCTTCGGTAAATAATGAAAGGAAGATAATTCCTATTTTCTTTATGGTAGTGGCTACTTAAACACGTACCAGGATGTAACTTTCCTTCTTTAAAGTCGTCAAAAGACTCACTGTCATTTTTTTTAAGATATTTATGATGTACACGTATTGCCAAGAGTAATAGAGAAAAAGTAGACGAGTTCATAAATTGAGATCTTATTGCGAATTTGTTTTCTGGCTTTGCTCCTCAGTATCATATTACTGCATGATATCGATTACCATAACGACTGGTTTGTCATTTTATTGTATTATGTTGAAATTCTATTTCACCAAGACTTTGAATAAATTTCTTCTGAGAATGACAATTGTAATCTTGTCATTCTCAGAAGAAATTTATTGTTGTTGTTAGGTTCATTATAGGAAATCAATATTATATCTGAGTTAATATAATTTTCGTCTTGTAATCAAATAAATAGAACTTAATGATACAGGTAATGTTAAATTCAATGAAGTTCTTGTGTGTATACCGAGTAGAGTATTCAATTCTAAAACGTGAATATTATATTTGGAAACGTGCTAAAGCTAACAAAAAACATAACATGGCTACGACTGGGCGTAAGGCCCAATCATGTGATACTCTAGATGAAAGAGATTTTTTTTTAATTTTAAGAGAAGAGGTAACGTCATTGAACCAATTTTTTCACATCATGCTAGTGTTGCTATTAGAATGTTTTATTGAAAATTTAAGCTTGAAAAATTTAATAGGTACTGAGAAAATTGGTGTATTGGATTAGTAAAATTGTGCATTTTGTATGTGAGGTGGTGGAAGGAGTGGGGAGTTGTTAGTGAATTTTTCAGAAATAACTACAAACATTATGCGTTTGACATGTTTTCAATCGCAGATCAGTAGCATTTAAACTTTTCAGAAAAATCGACTTTTTGAAAAGTTGTGAAATTGTGTCATATTGTTTGAGAGGGGGTAGAAGGAGTGAAGCTAATTATTTAATTTTTTGTAGTCTTACTAATAATTCTAAATAAATATTTATTACACACTGAGTAAATTGGTTTAGAGTATTTCATGAAAAAGTGCAGTTTGTAGGGGAGGCTGTAGAAGGAATGTGGGAATTCAAATAATTTCATACCGTAGATTTAGATTGGTAGATTCTGAAATTGTGTAATTTTGTATGGAAGAGCGATTCGGCCCATTCAAGAACTTGTCCTAAACTTTTAATCAAAAATGATGTGTACATATTTGAACTTTCTAGCTCAACGTGTTCTCGAGCTAGAGAGGACACGGATGGACATCCGGTTTTGTGATTTTACTTTATTATTTTAATAATAAAGTATTGTGATCGACTTGGGAAAAAAAAAAAATTTGCTACCCTGAAATTTTTTTTTTTCGCGTTTCATGACTAAAAATGCAAAAAAAAAATCCGTCTGTCTGTACGCCGTCCGCCGTACGCCGTACGCCGACGTGTACGCTTAGCGCACATTAACTCCCAAACCCTTCAAGATAGAAAGTTTATTTTTAGAGAGATTGTAGGTAGTTGCGGATCTCAGGCGGATACCAATTTTGGGGGGTGTATGAGTTCAGGGGGAGGCGGGGGGAGCGCTTAAACCGAAAAATACGAATTCAAATATCTCAACCATGGTTACAGCTAGGAAGCTAAAAATCAACATACATATACAGGAGTTTGTGGGACAACTTTTAAAAATAACTTAATTTTTTTATCCATTGGCGTGCGAAAAGGGGGGGGCTAAGAACCAATTGTCGGCCGAATTTTTTTTTCAAATGATTATATCTTCGAAATTACTTCCCATAAAAAATTGATATTTTGAGACCATCAAGATAGTATATAGATCTACTAGAAGCAGTTTAGATAGAAGCTAATTAGTGAAAGGGGGAGGGTCAGGGGGGGTGCAAAGAAAA
The DNA here is from genome assembly GCA_963669355.1 of Chorisops tibialis. Lineage (NCBI taxonomy): Eukaryota > Metazoa > Arthropoda > Insecta > Diptera > Stratiomyidae > Chorisops > Chorisops tibialis. The sequence goes on along the minus strand of OY770262.1, from coordinate 81,821,129 downwards.
ATACTTAAAAATTAATATCTCAACTGTCGCTTATGCTATGTAATTGAAACTTAAAATGTATACTAACCTTTACTAGCGACATATGGAAAAAATATAATACGTGGCCATTATAGTAGGGGGGGGAAATGGGGAGCATTTCAAAAATGGCGCACTTTCCAAAACTACAAATCATCAAATCTCAAAATTGAGTACAGATATCAAATCAAAAATTTGTCAGATTGTAGAACTATATAATTTTTAATTTTGATAAAAAATTTGAGTTGGGGGGTGTAAGGGGAGGGAGGTGGAAAGCGAAAATGTTGAAAATTTTGAGTGATTTTTTTATGGCTCTGGTAAAAGATACAAAGTTTAAATTTTGCATGTCGACACATCTATTTGATATAGATAGAAAAAAAATGGTAATTTGTTCCAAAATTGTTATGCTCCGAAGTGGGGGTCTAACGTGCACAAGGTGTTTCATGTGGAATGAAAAAAACACATAAACTGAAAATTTTTAAATGAAATTTTTAGGTAGAAACTTGAAAATTTGGGAAATGTATTTAAAAAACTCTCTAAAAGTTTGAAATATTAACTGGTTGAATATTTTTAAAACTTCTACTCCCTCCCATACAAAATTATTTTTTCGACCAATTTTAAGAAATCAATTTGAAATTTTGCACAAAAACTTAGAAAAATAGTTAAAATAAAATTACGGTAAAAGTTTTGAAATCATGCTTGCCCCTCTACCCCCTCCCATACAAAAGCATGATTTCGACCAATTTCATTAAATCAACTAATAACCAACAAATTAAAAGCTACGAACTTGAAATTTTGTACGAGCACCTTACAACAGAAAAGAAAGAAAATTCCATCACAAATTTTACGATTCTTTTACCTCCTCTACCCCCTCCCATACAAAATTATTTTTTCGAGCATTTTTAAGAAATCAGTTATCAGCTATCTCTTAAATGCTATCAATTTCAAATTTTGCATGAAAACTTATAAAAGTAATTCAAATGAAGTTGCTTTAAAAGTTTTGAAATTGCGCTTACCGTTCTACCCCCTCCCATACAAAACGATGATTTCGACCAATTTCATTAAATCAACTAATAACTAACAAACTAAAAGCTACGAACTTGAAATTTTATGCAAGCACCTTACAAGAGAAGCGAAATAAAACTGCATATCAAATTTTACGATTCCCCTACCTTCTTTACCCCCTCCCATACAAATTTTCGGTTTCGTGAAAATAAAATACACCGAACTTTATGAAAATTTTATGCAATTTCGTCTTTGAAACACATTCTATACAGAGAATATTGGACGTGATTCAAGCAATTATTAAAAAGCTGTTAACATCCACCCACCCTTGCTATTACCCCTCCCCTCATAAAAACCCAAACTTGCAGAAACGAATGAAATATTGTTAAATTGACAACAGCCCTGCCCAAGAAACCCCTTTGCACTTAGCTTTCCCTAACCACTTTAACCTGCATATTGACTTTCCACTCATCCGCAACTTGTCCCAAGAATAATAAAGTTTCGCCCGACTTGTTGGCAGTTTATTTGAGTAAACTTCTGGATCACTCATTTTATTCTTCGATCGTTATTTCTTAGCGTTACAAACTGTGTAGCAAACTTATATTACTCTCACATTTCATCTAGAGTATACAAATTTAAAAGAAAACATAACAGAATTATGATTGGGCGTAAGGCCCAATCATATGATGCTCTAGCTGAAATGAGAAAGAGTTCAATGTACCGGAAAATATGTCACCTCTAATTCTTTCGAATAATTAATAGTGATTTTTGTATGGGAGGTGGTAGAAGCAGAGGAGGACGGTTTGTAATTTTTGGATATGACACCTAATGTGGTATGCAAAATATTTCGTGCTGAATTTAAGGTTTGTAGCTTTCATTATTTTCAATTGCACATAGTTTTCCTGAAATTATGAGAGGTGGCAGAGGAAGTGGAGGGGCTTAGAAGAATTTGAAACAGCTTATCAACATCATTATCGCCAGGCTTTGTTTCAATTTCAAAGTCGATAGCTCTCATATGTTCGAAGCTTTCCTTGAATTTATAATTTAATAATTTATATGGAAGGGGGGAGAAGGAGTGAAGAGGATCTGATAATTTTTTTTTGCATTTATTGCAATTATTAAAAAACAAATTCTGGCAAAATTTTAAGTTTATATTTTATTTAGTTTTAATGGAAATCGATATAAGGCATTTAACAAAAATTCTGCATTTGTATGGGAGGGGGTAGAAGGAGTGTACGGATCAAAACACATTTTTTTCTCGTTATTGATATTTCTATTTTTATACTTTATACAAAATATCAAGCTGATAGCTTCAATAATTTCGACGAAAAATAATTTAATTCAAATTCCAAAATTTCGTGAAATTTGTATGGGACGGGGTAGAAGGAGTAAAGTGAAGTTGATAAATTGTTCAATGCTGATTGCAATTATAACAAAATTAATTCTGGCAAAAATTCGTTCTTATAACTTTGCTAGTTTCAATGAAAATCGAAAAAATGCACTTCTCAAAATTATGCATTTATATTGGAGGAGGTAAAAGGAGTGAAGAGATTGGCTCAATATTTTGTGACGGAAATGATATATATATCATTAAACTTTAACCCAAATTTAAAGTCAACATCTTAAATAGTTTCGAAGAAAAATAAATTTCTGAAAATTTCGGGATTTCGTGAAATTTGTATGGGAAGGGGTAGAAGGAGTGGGAGGATGTGGCCCGTTCACGAACTTAATATTACCTTTTGGCTAAAAATGACACATAACATATTTCAGCACGATAGCTCAAAGCGGTGGAGAGTTATGTTGTAGACAGACGGACAGACAGCAACTCGGAATCGAAGTTTTTGAGCGACAACAAATATTTCTGTACCCTTGGCGGCTCTGTGCGAGCGTTATTTCTTAGCGTTACAAACATTATTTTTGTCACTGCCCACAAGTCTCCTTTGTTGAGTTTCATTACAGTTGGTTCAGCCGTTTGTGCGTGAAAGATGGCCGGACAGACAGACAAACATATTATAAGCAAATAGTAGACACTACAATTATATTTAAATTTTTGTATAGATATCACAAATATTATAAATTTTATTGATGAGTTACGAAATTCGCGGGATCTCTTTTCGCACTGTTTTTAGAAAAGCAAAACTGTAGTTTTGACCCAAAACATTTTATTGAATCCGATGAATATATCCCGTGTATTTCAATGAATGTCCAATTATAATAAATATTAACTAATTTTATCCGAAGACATTTTGGAAATCCTTCCTGCTCTTGACATAGCTCAAGAATGCTTTTACCTTCCTTAATACTTTTTAAATATATAAAGAGCTTCTGGTTAGAACATAATTAATTATAACTTCATCTTGAATTCTGTATTATTCATTACTTACTTCTTTTAGAGCTGCAACTGTCAATAAAACAATTGTGTTGCTCTAACGATACACCATAGTATTCATCTTCGCGATTAGTTTGAGTTTCAATATCTATTGAACGTTTTAAACTATATCATTTATAACTATTTAAATCTTTAATTATTATTATTATTACTATTATTAATTTTTTTTTTCATAATACAACTGAACAAATGTCGAACAAAAATTGTGATTGAAAGATAAAACAGTAACCTTCATTGCATTTTTATACTCTAGATGAAATCTGAGAGTATTATAAGTTTGCTCTAAAGTTTGTAACGCTATGAAATAAGGCTTGGAGAAAAAAATGAATGATACAGAAATTAATATTATCACTCAAAAATCTCTAAACCGGATGTCCGTCTGTCCATCCGCCTGTTCGCTCTCTACCTTGAGAACAACTTGATGTAGAGCGTTCAAATGTTGTACACGTTGTTCTTGACAAAAAAGTAAGGTCATGTTCGTGAACGCGCCAAATCGCTCCACCCCTTCTACCCTATACAAAATGACACAATTGCGAAATTTGACAATAAACGGATTTGCTCGAAAAGTATAAAAGCTATTGGCCTGAAATTATATATAATATAATTATATATGTTGGTTTTACGATAATATCAATCTAGCGTATACAAATTTTGCGTGTCCTACCCCTCCTTCTACCACTTCCCATACAAACTGTACTTGTCATGAATTACTCTAAGCCAATTTACTAAGTGCGTATAAAATTTAGCGGGCTGAAATTGTGCACTAAATATCTATTTAAAATATTTAGCAAGGCCAAATGAATTAGACGATTATCTTCACCCCTTCTACCCCCTCCCATACAAAATGACACAATTTCCCAATTCGACTATAATTGAATTTGCTCGAAAAGTACAAAAGCTATTAGTCTGAATTTTGGGATGTATTACTTTCATAATGATTTTAATCTACGAAATTAAAAATTATTTGCTTCGTCCCCTCCACCCCCTCCCAAACAAACTACACATTTTCATGAACTACCGATTTTCTCAGAACATATAACATTTATCGAGCTCACATTTTGTAATAAATACTTAATTAGCATTATCACTAAGATCAGAAAAAAAAAATTGATTAGCTTCACTGCTTCTGCCCCCTCCCATACAATATGACACAGTTTCACAACTTCACAAAAAATCTATTTTCTTGAAAAGTATGAATGTTACTTGTCTAAAATTTAAGAGATGTCAATTTTATGATATTTTTAGTTATTTCTGAAAATTTACTTTCTACCACCTCCCATACAAACTGCACATTTTCACAAAATCTAACACACTCATTTTCTCAGTTCCTATTCATTTTTTGGAGTAAGCATTTTGTATAAAACATTTTTATAGCTACTTTAGCGTGATGGGGAAAAAAAAGTTCAATGCTATCACCCCTTCTAACACTCCCCATACAAAATTTCTTGGGATCACAACAAATTCTATTTCATCTAGAGTGTATCGTAGCCCTGTTATGTTTTTTTTTATCAAAATGTTCCAAAAATCTAGTAGAGTGCTACTATGCTCTACATTAATTTCTTGTTTTTTCAAATTAGTTGGTTTTTAGTAAATTAATACCATTGACACATAGCGGTCCTTATTATAATTTCGCTTATACGTAATTTAAACCATTGACACATGGCGCAACTAAATTATAATTAAGGCCTAAATAATCATTAAACGGCTGTGTGTCATAGGCTAATTTAGCCAAATTACCAAAAAAAGTGATCATTTATCAGCTTGTTATATAAAATTTTTGAAGCGTGATTTAAACGATAACTAGCAAACGATTCCAAAACAGGACTAAGGATCGTTTTTCTTCATTTGCAAAATTTGATTACGCAATTCAACATTTTTCAAAAATATGACAGCTGATTGAGTTGCTCTTCTTAATTATTAAAGTGCTATGTGTCACCAATCTACTAACGATGAAGACGAGCTAAATTACGAATTAGCTAAATTATAATTAGTACCTAATACCTACTACTATTAGTATTAGTAGTATTAATATCTAATTAATTCATTACATATTAAATTTTGTGAAAGTAACGAAAATAATACTCTATAGTCCGATTTTTAGCTCGAAAAATCGTCACATACATATCAGGTTTTTATAGTAAATTAAATGCTCGTACAAAATTTCAAATTCGTAGCTTTAATTTGTTGGTTATAAGTTGATTTATTGAAATTGGTCGAAATCATACCTTTGAATGGAAAGGGGTAGAAGGGCAAGAGGGGTTTCAAAACTTTTTATGAAACTTTGTTTTAAATATTTTTGAAATTGTTCGTACAAAATTTCAAGTTGATAGCTTTTAATGTTTTGGTGATAATTGATTTCTTCAAAATGGTCGAAAAAATACTTTCGTATGGGAGGGGGTAGAAATTTTGAAGGTATTCGATCAATTAGTATTACAAAGTTTTAGGCATTTTCCTTAAATAAATTTCAAAAATTATCAAAATAACATTCAAAAATTTGGAGTTTTTCTGTTTTCAATACTCATGGAAACACCTCGCGCAGGTTAGGGCCCCCGCTGGTCAATAACAGGTCTGGTTCTAATTATTAGTTTTGCTTTATTTATATCAAATAGATGTATGCCGGTGCAAAATTTGAACTTTGTATCTTTCACTAGAGCCCTAAAAAATGAGTGAAATTTTTCGATATTTTGGCCCACCACCCCGCTCCTCTTACTCCCTCCGTCTTTAAAATTGCACGAAAATTATAGATCATATATCTCTACAATCTGACAAATTTCAACTTAATACCTAAATTGAATTTTGATTGATTTTAAATTTTTGAAAAGTGCACCATTTTTGAAATGCTCCTATTTCCCCCCCCCCCCACTATTGTGACCAAATTTTTTTCGTATTTTCCTATTATAGATAGATCAATAAACGTGTCAAGTTTTAATTATATAGCTTAAGAGATAGTTGAGATATTAATTTTAAAATATTTTTCCTTGCAAAACCCAATCCCCCTTCACTCTCCCCCGTACAATTATTGGCATTCCTTTTAGTTGATTATAGTGGACCTGTAAGTTACCTACATAATTGGTCTTAAAATAAGATTTTCTGTGCTAAGTAGTTCCTAAGATAAAATCATTTAAAAAAAAATTGTTTTTAGCCCTTCCCCTCTCTTTTCGGACGCCAATGGATAAAAAAATTTAATTATCCAATAGTTTGTTCCACAACCCTCCCTATACCTAAGCAGATTTTCAGCTTCCTATCTCCATTCGTAGTATTAGCAAGTGTAATTTTTTACTGTTTCCCTCACCTCGCCTCCCCCTTCTACCGTCCACTCCCCAAAATTTAGATAATGGAGCTCACTTACTCAGTCAACAATCCACCCAAAAATGTATGTTGTTTATATAATAGTTTTGGAGATATGAACCCATATGCACAGCGTACGGAGAGACGGATTATTTTTTTGCGCATTTTTAGGCTAATTTAGTCATTAAACGTGTACGCATACTTAGCGCTTAACATTATTTGCGAAATTTTTCATTTATTTGCGCACGGATTAACTATACCCTATACAGTCTGAACTTTTTACAAAATGTAAGCCAATAATTAAACAAAACAATTAAAGAAAAAAGTGAGTAACCCAATCACAAACCCAGTCTGAAAAATTGGAAGTGATAAATTATTGGCCTTTTCTTATTTTATAAAACAAACTTGACGGTGATTACTTCACAACGTAAAGCAGAGCTATAATATGTAAATAAGTCGGAAAACGATATTTTTGAAAATTTTTCATTAAACATCAGTAACCATTTACATTATAATTTTTGAACAGCTGTTCAAGCTATGGAACTCTCCTCATTTTCAACCTAAGAGAATTTAACTTTTCACTTTAGAACAATGACATTATTGTTCAAGATATCATTTCCACCCGTCTTAATCCTCCTAATGCATAATTTTCTCTATTACTTCAGTCTCTTCTTCAGACATTATCTGTCATATAGCTATTATCTCAAAAACTGCTGAGTGAAAAATCTTGTTTTTATTATAAAAAGCTTTTGGAATCTATATTTTCCCCTAGAATATTTACATGATTCATATTTTAGCTCAGCTCACAATAGATTTTTTCATTATTTAGCTTAAAAATAGTCTCGAAATCTCTTGTCATTATTTAAATTCAATATTTAAGGACAGCAGAATAGTTAAAATTACTACTAGCAAAAACGATACCTCTTAAGAATATAGAATAGCCGTCTCAATTTCACATCATAATTCATCCTCCAAATTTATTCATGGAAATTTCTATTTCTACGATCTTCTGAATGTCCCATTTCCATCCTACTTACCTGGTGATATAAAGCTCTTCTTATGCAAATCGGTATAAATTGAATCTGTTTGGATGGCATCTCTCTTAATGCAAGTTAAATTGCGACAATTGGATTTTTTCCTCGTCTAGTGATTATAATAAAACGAAATAAAAAATCAAATTACTTTATAATAAGCAAAAAAAAAAAATTAGTTGATTCTATTCTGATTTAATTTCTACCACTTTATTATCAATATCCAAGCAGGCAATGTGTTGGAATTATATATTGCGCCGACCTTCGCATTACAAGACCAACACGATACCCACTAGGCTACACCCTAGGTTATTATCAATTATCAACTAAATTTAGGATGAACTCGAGCCTGAATGCTGAAAATTGAGCCTGAATTTATCAGATTTGGATTTAAGCGCCGTAATGCGAAACTGAAGATAATTAATATTCAAACCAATACTTCATAGAGAATTTTATAAGAAAAAAATCTAATAAGTCCAAACACATTCTCTCCTCAATCAATCAATTTCCGGTCAAGACCTCCAATAAGACAGTAGGATAGACACAGTTCTCTCCGACAAGGCGCGATCTTCGAATCGACCTCTGCCGAAGTGCTCACTTCTACATGCTAAATGGTCGACCAGCCCGACATCTCTCTTCAGGGTAATACGGCTGTAATACGGAGCTTGTATGAAGATGTTTCGCTCTGGTTTCTTTACAATGTGACCGATCCACTATAACTTCCGCTTTCGAATCTTAATGTCTATCAAAGCCTGTCCAGTTGTATTCTACAGTTCGTAGCTGAACATGATCTGTACAGAATATCTATAAAATATGCCGGAAGCATTGTTTCACGAAAGTTCGCAGTTTCTTATTAAGCTTTACACTTCCCGTATAGTAGGTAGATAAGTAAGTAGAGGTGGCTGACCAGACACAAGTCCGGACGCACATAGACCATAGCTGGTCCGTTGTGATGTCACAGGATCTCAAAAGAGACTCCTACTCGGTGGACCAACTGCAGCTTTCTATGAAGCGTTGAAGGCTCCTGGCTTCCATATTGGCCAGATTACCGAGACTATTGAAGAAGTGTGTGCCTAGGTGGTGTCTCCTTCTTCTAGAGAAAGCAAGGCAAGTGCATAACAGACGAAGAATCCTCTCTACCTTTTCCTTATCTTTACAACTCCTAAAAAAATCATTAATCCCATGCCTCAGAGCATGCCTCCTTATCAGGCAGTGTCCTCTAATGACTGTTACTACGGAGCTAATCGTATGCATACTTAACGAGATCAGTGTACCAGAACGTTTAAGATCTAGCAGAGGTAAAATTTGTCTGTTAGTATTACATGTAGCACCGTTTGCCCATTTGTCGTTAGCCTTGCTAATCGCATCCAAGTTGCCGCTTATATATTGCGAGAGGCATACTCAGCGTATCTTTCTCAGATTCAATCTGCAAGGTAGTTCCGTGCCGGGCGAGTTCATCGACCCTGCGGTTCCCCTGCTGGTACCCAGCACAGGCGAATGTTGAATTATTCAACCATCTCCCTCAAAGACGCGTGACAATCATGAACAGTCTTCCCATTTAATAGAATCATATAAAATTTAACACATATGTCTAACACTCGCTGCTTCGTGGTGAAGAGAAATCTCATTGAAGCTCCAGAAAGGATAAGAGATACCATAGGCCTAACGAACTTTATTTAAACAAGCCTGAATATCCATTTTGGTACCGCCATCCATGCATACAATGCTTCCGAAATAACAAAAAAATGTGCACTTCTTTCATATCTTGTCCATTAATAATAATATGAACCTATTTGCATTATAATTAGGATGCAAAGGACGAAAATTTTACTCTTAGTCTTAACGATTATATGGAAGCAAACACACAACGAAGACGTTAACCCCATACCTACTCGCAACGGCCCTTCTAATGTTGCGCCTTACAGTATTCTTAAGATGTATATATGCAATGCAGTAATTCCGTCTTAAATCGGTTGACATCGAGTTATGAGGAGATTTACAATTTGGCTTTTATCCGATTGCCAGCTTTGTCGCATACGTCTTGTGACATCCTGGAGCTCTCAAAGCTTTGCACTTCTTTTTGGGTACCTGCTAGAAATGTGTTCCTGTTGTCGTATAATCTTCCGTACGTGCGTCTTTAACGATTTACTCCAACTCGCTTTTCCTTATCGTTCCATGACAAATTTATGATTCATTCACTATCATGTAATCCTACGAACTTTGGTATACAACTGACAGGCATTGAGATTCGAAAGTGTTTTGGCAGTGGACCGGTCGCTCCTTGAGGAAGCCAGAACAAAAGATATCAAAAGAGGATCTGGTTTTCTCAAGGAAGACATTGGGCTCTACACCCTTATAAGGGTCCTTACAAAAAATTGATGAAGAATGGTAAGAGTATAAAAAGCATGTTTTAGTTTTTCATATAAAACCATGAATTTCAAACATCATAATTTTGATTAATTCCACAAAATATCTTCAAACGATGATAAATTCGTAAAATTTTGGCAATAATCAAGTCCGCTTCAGTTATATTCGTAAAAGTTCATTGCATCCAATTTATAAAAGCATCAACGAACTTTGATGATAAGCTGCAATAAACTTGAACCCAAGTGAAATATTCCTCTGACATTTTTCATCATCCCTCATATTTATTTTGCACTTTTCACTCAGAGCTCTAGCATAAATAATTTGCGAGCGAGTCAGCAAGCAAGAGGAGGTATGACAGTTTTGTTGCCAAAGGCCTGGAACGTACTCACCGACCGTCAACGTCCTTAGTAATAGAAGCTTTGTGCAGTTCGCATACATACATATGTAGCTATCCAAGCACCCTTGCGGGATTACGATGTACGTTTAGATAGGAAGGAGCTCCTCGTACACTGCCTTAGTGGTTGCCAAGTTAAATGGAATGGAAATGGGAGCAAAGTGTGAAGAGTCATTGTGATGTGTATTTATGAATATCCCGATGTATGTACATGCAGTGGTCAGATCATAGAGATTTAATAAAGTCCTTCTGTAGGAGAATGGGACAAAATTAGAAATGATGATGCCTATTTGAAACGGTTTGAAGTCATTAAAGCTGCTACATCTATTTACTTTAAAGGATACGATCATAATACGAAATTCACGTCTTCCTACATTTATTTTGGTAAGCAAACAATTGTAACGAATTACTAATCTTGACTAATTTTCATCATTTAATTTGTCATAACACTTTACTTAACCCGATTTAACTAAATCCCGAAACCCATCTTTTGATTACAGCTACATAAGCTACAAACTCATCGGGTCCCATTATCATTAATCTTAATTAGCCAAGGTTCCTGGATAGCCCGAACAAAAGAAGATAATTCTTATTTTTGGAGAAAACAACAATGTGAGAGATTAGCAACACAAATCACGTTTCTCGTGAAATACCCGTAATTATTCAAAACACACTTCACGGCAAATTGCATTCTCTTAAATTGTTCTTGATAGTCGTATTTAAGGTATTTAATTGTAGCGTTCGTCTTCAATATCTCATTACGTCCTTACACCGTGACTTAATTCTTTTACTTCCCAACTAATTTCCAAGTTTGGTACTAAGTTCACTGTCCAATGGAGAGAATATAACGAACTCATTATATTATATTATTATATTAATATAATTGTAGTGTCTGTCTGTTATTTGTTTATAAATGGCTATAAATAAGTTTTTTGCTTTATTTTAGCAATAAATAAGCAGAAACACGTTTTTGAAAATTTTCTCTGTCTGTCTGTCTTTCCGGTTTTCACGCAAAAACGGCTAAGCCGATTGTAATGAAACTTTCACAGTTTATTAAATGTGCACCGAGATGTAATCTGCGTGTGGTCTTATTTCAATACCCCCACCCCTTCCACCCCCTCCCATACAAAATGACTCATTTTCAAAAATATATAAAAATATATATAATAATCAAATTTTCTTCAAAACCATTGGAGCAAATCATTTGAAATTTAGAACATACTATTTTTATCAGACATGTAATCTATGGTATACAAATTATTTGAATCCCCCTACTCCTTCCACAACCTCCCATACAAACTGCACTTTTTCATAATAATAATAATGATTTATTTCATCAAAAAATTGACTACTACATTTATCCACAGTTATGCACAGTTGGAAACAATAAAAAAGAATAAAAATAATAAAACAGAATTAGGTACACAAAAATTTAAACTTTTTACAGAATCAAACATTATTAACCTCAAGAAAGCTGACTTTTTACTTGTGGGACACTCATGTGAAAATTCAATTGCGAGAAGAAGCTATTGAAATCTCTTAACATGAATGAAACTGGTTCATAAAACCCGTAGTTCGTGCGATGCTGCGGAATTCTACAAAGCTCATAATTTCGCAAAGGACGACATGGAACGTTGAATTTAATCATAGACAGCAATTTTTCAGAGTCAATTATACCTAAAATTACTTTAAAACCAAAAAGATTTAAACGATCAACATATGGCGGTAACCTGAGTGGATCGGACCAGGGAAGGCCTTGAAGGACAAACCTTAGGAACCGACGCTGAAATGCTTCGATCCTATCTATGTGAATGGAATAAAATGGTGACCAGATAGGACTAGCATATTCAAGGATAGATCGGACAAATGGACAATACAACATTTTCGTTGTAAAGAAATCATTGAATTCTTTCGATTGTCTCCTAACAAACCCGAAATTCATGAAATGCTTTTCACCAATTTTCTCAGTACGTGTAACTTTCATCGAGCTTAAATGTTGTACTTTATCTTCAATTTACATTATTATTAATATAGAGAAAAAATTAATCGAGTATCTTCATTCCTTCTATCCCCTCCCATACAATATGACACAATTCCACGACTTTACAAAAATTCGATTTTCTTGAAAAGCGTGTATGGTCCAGATCTGAAATTTAAAATACATCAATTGCATAATGATTATAGTTGTTTCTCAAAAATTCACTTAAAACCACCTACTACTTCCAACACCTCCCATACAAACTGCACTTTTTCATGAAATGCTATACACCAATTTTCTCAGTACGTGTAACTTTCATCGAGCTTAAATATTGTACTTAATCCTTAATTTGCATTATTATTAATATCGGGGAAATATTAACCGATTATCTTCACTCCTTCTACCACCTCCCATACAATGTGACACAATTCCACGAATTTTCTTAAATTCGATTTTCTTGAAAACTGTAAATGTTACTGATCTGAAATTTAAAATATGTCAATTGCAAATGAATTATAGTTGCTTCTCAAAAATTCAATTAAAATCCCCCACTCCTTCCACCACCTCCCATAGAAAAAGCACTTTTTCATGAAATATTTGAAACTAATTCTCTCAGCACATATAACTTTCATCGAGCTCAAATTTTGTACTCTATGCTAAATTAGTATCATGATTAATATCGGGAAAAAATTAACCGAGTAGCTATACTCCTTCTACCTCCTCCCATAAAATGTGACACAATTCCACGACTTTACAAAAATTGCATGATGATTATAGTTGTTTCTCGAAATATCACCAAAAACCCCCCTTTCCTTCTACCACCTCCCATACAAATTGCACAATTTCATTAAATTCAATGCACTAAGTTTCTCAGTACCTACTCAATTTTTGAAGCTTAAATTTGGCACAAAACATTTTTATAGCTACTCTAGTTCAATGCAGCCACTCCTCATACAAAATTTCATAATATCACAAAAATTTTGATTTCATCTATAGTATCGTATGATTGGGCTCTACGCACAATCGTAGCCCTGTTACGTTTTCAAGCTAAATGTTATTTTATTTGGGCCATTTTTTTAATTAACACAAGCTATAATTATTCACATGTCCTTAATGCTCTTCAATACGTATATGATCTCAAATCACGGGATTGATTTGATCACGAGCCTCTCCCATTCAAATGCGAGTATCATGGTATCATTGTTAATAATTTATGGTTCTGATTCCAACAGAATACAAAACATTGTGTTCAAAGAGCCATTAAAGTAAGCAGATTATATATCCCACATAATGTATTACTAACTACATTCTCAAAAATTGCTTATTATTGCGATTTTTATGCGGATGAAGTCGCGGGCGTTTGCTAGTCGCTAATAAAAATCTATGAAACTTTTATAAATCTATTAGACGATATAGAGTTTGTGCAACTTCTTAAAATTGAATTAATTCGTGTAGGAATTCAATGTTTAAAAAAACTGTTAAAACGTGAAAAATGTAATTTTTTCAGGCATTTTGATTAATTTTCAGATTCGCATCATTTACGCTCACCCTGTCCAAATCCCTTGCGTGCCATTAAAATTTAATAGTAAAGTTATAGCATATTCCTAGAATGGATATTTCAATAAACTCTTTTTTTTGCAAAAATTGTACCTTTTAATTTTATTAAAATACGCATTCCTGCAGTTCAATTATCGTTTAACTGCATATTCTTTAATACTGTTGAAAATTTCTTGGATATTAATAATACTCAAACATAAATTGGCATTGTTTTGAATTTAATCCATTTCTGTCAATTGCAGAAAATTTTTGAAATGTTGAAAACTTATCGATTTTTGTACCAACTTTAAAAGTCTAAATTTTCTTCAGGAATGTTTTTTGTCACTCAAAAACCTCGAATTCCAGTTAAGGCCATTCCGTTGCTAAATAGCTGCCGAACTCTATGAGCTTTCGAGTTGAATTTGTTTCCATGTCAGCAAAAAACTTACGAAATTACTGATCGAATTAAATCGCGCCCTCTCTTACAAGTTTTTACGAAATTCAAAAAATTAAATATTTTCCTTCGAAACTTTCTTTCTACTTCACCCAAGGTGTAATGATGTGAATACCATTAACTTCAAAAAATTTTATTCCAATGCGTTCACCCCTTCATATAATGCACAATTTTTGTAAAATACGTCTTATCGATTGCCTTAAAAACTTGACAACGTAGAAACATAACATTTAGTCACAAATTTATAAAATAATATTAGATATGTAGATACAGAGACAGTGGCGTAAAAATACCCCCGCTGACACCGTGTTCTGGGGGTGCGCCAGGATTCAAGGGCGCCGAGGGTCGGTGATGCCTAAAGAAAATTGAAAGCAAGTTATACCCGAACTTTGAGATCGTGGCTTCTCAGGGACCAACACAGAATTTTCAGTACCTGGGGATAAAATTAAAAAAAACATAACAGAATTATGATTGGGCTTAAAGCCCAATCATATGATACTCTAGATGAGATGGAAATGACTTTAATATACCAGAAAATATGTCATCTCAAATTCTTTCGAATAGTGAATAGAGACTATTGCATGGGAGGTGGTAGAAGTAGAGGGGGAGGTTTGTACCGAACATAGCATGCAAAATGTTTTTTGCTGAATTTAAAATTTTTACTTTTCATTATTTTTAAAGAAATTAGTCATAGTTTTCCTGAAATTGGGGCATTTGTATCGGAGGTGGTAGAGGAAGTGGAGCATTTAAGATGATTTTGAATCTGCTTATCATCATCCTTATCACCATGCTTTGATTCAATTTCAAAGTCGATAGATCTCATATACTTGAAGGAGAAATGCTTTTCTTGAATTTATAATACAGATATTTGTATGGGAGGTGGTAGAAGGAGTAAAGCAGAGCTAATAATTTTTTCTAACACTTATTTTAATTATTAAGAAACAAATTCTGGCAAAATTTAAAGTTTGTACTTTTTCTAGTTTGAATGGAAATCGATAAAATGCATTTAACAAAAATTATGCATTTGTATGGGAGGGGGTAGAAGGAGTGTACGGATCAAAACAAATTTTTTTCGTATTATTAATATTTCTATTTGTATACTCTGTGCAAAATATCAAGTTGATAGCTTTAATAGTTTCGAAGAAATATAATTTAATTTAAATTTCAAAATTTCGTGAAATTTGTATGGGAGGGGGTAGAAGGAGTGAGGTAAAGTTGATAGTTTTTTCAATACTGATTGCAATTATAAAAAGATTACTTCTAGCAAAAATTTGATTTTATAACTTTGACAGTTTCAATGAAAATCGAAAAAATGCATTTTTCAAAATTGTCCATTTGTATGGGAGGGGGTAGAAGGAGTAACGGGATCAGATCAATATTCAGTCATATTATTGATATCTATATCATAATACTTTGACCTAAATATCAAGTCGATACCTTAAATAGTTTCAAAGAAAAATCAATTTCTGAAAATTTCGGAATTTCGTGAAATTTGCATGGGAGGGGATAGAAGGAGTGGGGGTATGTGGCCCGTTCACGAACTTAAAGTTACTTTTTTGCTAAAAATGACACACAACAAATTTCAGCACAATAGATCAAAGCGTTCGAGAGTTATGCTGTAGACAGACGGACAGACAGGAACTCGGAATCGAAGTTTTTGAGCGACAACAACTATTTCTGTACCCTTAGCGGCTCTGTGCGAGCATTATTTCTTAGCGTTACAAACTGTAAGGCAAACACAATATACTCTCAGATTTCATCTAGAGTATAAAAATTGTTGATTAAAATTTCGACATAGTTGAAAGGAAAGATTTCTGGAATCTATACCGTCACGCATTACTATTTGTGACGTTTCGGTCTCTGCTGAGACCTTAATCAAACTGATCAACAATTACAGAAGACTATAATTTTAAACAGAATGCGGTTTATTGGATGTGGGAAGGGTAATTTAGAGTTAAATTAGTTGATTAAGGGTAGTTAAAGTTAAAGCTTTCTGGGAAAATATAGATATGTCCTATCCAGAATTTCCACATTGTCGAAATCGATTGTCGTTACATGTTCCTCGATCGCTGATGACAGTATTTGGTTTATCCGTGTTCCTGTTGATGTTTGTTGATCCCGTTTCTCCTATGTACACCTTATCGCATGAGCCGCAAGGTACATTGCAGACTTTTTGGAGCTGAAATTGTGCACTAAATATTTACTTAGTCTTATTTGCAAAACCGAAAAAAATTAAACGATTAGCTTTCCTCCTTCTACCACCTCCCATATATGGCACAATTTAACAACTTTACAAAAAGGAGATTTTCTTGAAAGGTATGAATCCTACTGATCTGCAATTCAAAACCTGTCAATTGTATGATATTTGTAGTTATTTCTCAAAAGATCATTAAGATCTCCTCGCACCTTCTACCACCTCCCATCTAAACTACACCATTTCACCTAATCCAATACACTAATTTTCTTAGTACCTATCTAATTTTTGAAGCTTAAAGTTCGTTTGAAATATTTTGATAAAAACTCTAGCATGACGTGAATAATTAATTCAATGACGTCACTCCTTCTACCACTACCCATGCACAATTTCTTAAAATCACAAACATTTCTCATTCATCTAGAGTATTGCATGAATTGGCTTCACGCCCAGCCGTAGTCCTGTTATGTTTTTAAGCTAGTTATTAATTCCAGCAAGGGTGTAGCCTAGTGGGTAGCGTGTTGGTCTACATTGCTAAGGTCGTGTGTTCAAATCCCGGTCGACGCATAATTCCAGCACACTGCCTGCTTGGTATACCTTAGTTATCTCATTCTACGAAATTGAAAATTCGTAGATAGAGGATTGTGTGAAGAGCTAACAATCTTTTCACAATGACAAATAAAAATTTTAAGGAACCTGAAGGTCAGGAGGCCAAGGCCATTATAGAAGTTGTAGATTAACTCAAGATCTTGTTTGAAGAACTGGAGCTTACTAAAGTTAAATTTGGTGCCTGGAAAATAGACAACTACAATTGTGGCGTTAATATAAACAATTTGAATAGCTAATGTTTCGATTATTTTTATTCGGAGCCTCGTTAATAGTGTGTGCTTGATTGGATTACGAATACAGTCTTCGACTCCTCCACCGGTTCCATTTGCTCGTTTCTGTAAATACAATAATTTGGATGTAATAATTTTTCATTAGACCATAGGCAAGTGACTGTGACAAGAAATAAATCCATATGATGGTTTCACCATTCCACAGTAATGAATTAATATTTCGCAATTTACCCAATATTTCGCAATTTAAGATCTGATCTATTTTTTATGTTCAAGTTTTTAATCAGCTCTTAAATTTCTAAATTTCGTTAGGAGTAAGTAATTCTTGATTTGGATTTGAGTTAAAACTATTAACATTTATTTCTACAGGAAAAAAAATGGTCAACTTTTCTGAAATATCTCTAAAATCCACTGAAGATAATAAATTAAAATTTTGTCAAATTGTAGAGCTTTATAATCTACAATTTGGGTAAAAAATTTAATTTGGAGTGGGTGTAAGGCGAGTGAGGAAGAGAGAAAAAATGACGAAAACTTTCACCATTTTGTTGGGGCTCTGGTAAAATTAACAAAGTTTAATTTTCGCACTTGCTTACATCTATTTGATGTTGGGGAAAATCATTTACCTTGGACCTTTTGTACATTGGTCCTATTGCCGTTTGGACGAATTAGACAACGTTTTGAAAAAATGGATTTCTCTAATTTGTTGCCCTTTGGCATTAGTAGATTTCCAATATGTCATCTTTTCGCAGTAACATGTACTTCGCACAGGTAGAATAAACAGTTTTCCTGCGTCCAAAATTAGTTTTTAAGGGAAAATGTTTATAAAATAATTTGCGATGGATTGTGACTTTTTCCTCGGTAGTTTGTTCTCCGTCTTCCTTGTCTGTCCTGTTTTGAATCCTCTTATTATAAAATAGATTGATCCTTACTGTGTGTTAAAATAAAATAGTTTATAGTGCTAGGTAACGTCCTTGTACCTTAGTCCTATTTATTACTTCTATCTTGGTCCGTAGCAACTTACAAGAAATCAAGGGAGTGCAAAGTATTAGCAAACCATCCATTTGCAAAAGGTTTACGACTCTAACGTATACAGGGTATTTTATATTTCATGAGTATTGAAAAAAAAACCCGTAAATCGACAATTTTTATAATTGTCGATCAGTTTGATAAAGGTCTCATCAGACACCGAAACGTCACGAAAAATAAAACGTAACAGTGTAGAATCTGAAAATCTTTCCTTTCAATTTGAAATGCACTGTGAAAGCATTCACCAAACCATATTTGTAATGTTATAATTTGATTAACATCTTAAGTCGATAGGTTTGAAGATTTTGAAGAAAAATGATTACGAAGTTTCGTGAAAATTGTATGGAAGAGGGTAGAAGGAGTGAGGTGAAGTTGATAATTTTTTCAAAATTGGATGCAACTATGATAAAAAAAATTCTGGCAAAAATTCGTTCTTTTAACTTTGCTAGTGGCAGTGAAAATCGAATAAATGCATTTTTGAAAATGGTGTATTTCTATGGAAGGTATAAAGGAGTAAGGTGATTGAATCAATATCTTTTGACGTTAATGATATTTATATCAATTATATCTAATTATCAAGTCAATGTTTAAGCAACAGTTTCGAAAAAAAATCAATTTCTTTATGTTTCGAAATTTCATGAATTTCGTATGGAAGGGGGTAGAAGGAGTTGGGGACTTAGCCCATTCGCGAACTTAAAGTTTATTTTCTGCTAAAAATGAAATAAAGCAAATTTTAGCTCAAAGCGTTCTAGAGTTATGTTGTAGACAGCTAGACAGACGGACAGACATACATATACGGCCACTCGGAATCCAGATTTTTGAGCGACAACAAAAATTTCTGTAGCCTTCGTTACTCTGTACGAGCATTATTTATTAGCATTACAAATGGTAAGGCAAACACAATATAGATTTCTGATTTCACCTAGAAAATAAAAATTATAATTTTCACCCCTCTGCTTTCCATACAAAAGTCACTACTCACTATTCGAACGAAATTGAGCTAACATTATATTTTCCGGTACTTAAGCTCTTTTCCATTTCATCTAGACTATCGCATGATTGGTCTTTACGCCCAAACATAATTCCGTTATATTTAATTCAAAAATTACTAAGATCACCCCACTCCTTCAATCATTTTGTACACATTATGTCTGAATAATTGAAACCGCAGGGCGCTGTCTCATTAAAAAAAAATATATTCATCCGCCTAAGACATTCCGGTAATTATTCTTCGTTATCAAAAAACTTTCTTGAACAAGTGCTGCATTTGCAAATGCAAAGAAATATCCGAAATGTTGAGGAAAATTTCAAAGATTATACCGAATGAAACATTTTTTTTATGGTCTATAGAAAATCGACCTATGTATGGAAAATTGCCTCAATATTTTCAGCAATAAACGTGATGTTTTTCGAGCAAAGAACATTTATCTGAAAACTTTCAAGAAAAGCGATAAAAAGTTTTTCTGAAGCTCAAAAACTTTGTAGTTTCATTTTAAATCTTTTTGGATTATTCGTTGAATATGGCAGGCAAAAAAAAATCTTGTGAAAATTGCTTTATAAGTCGTCTCTTAAAAAATCTTAAAGGATTTCAATTGCATTAATTAAGAGAGAAGTACTGATGTGAAAACTAATTAATTAAAATATATATAAATATATTTCACGTTCCTTGTTTAATATTAAAATAATAGAATAAATTCCTTCTGAGAAATCATGAATATTTAGTACTCGTAGCTAGGTGGCGGCGTACCTAGTTAATGATTATAAAGTGAAAAATTATGCCCTGTTTAATTTTAATACGCTTGATTCTTGGAAAATTTAAAAGTCTGACCTTCGTTGTTGACAAAGTTCTGTTTAATTTGGTTATCTATAAATTCAACATTCACGAAAAATGTTGACTCTTGATATATACATATATGTATATAACCACGAAATCGCATATTTAAGTGAAGATGTAGTGTTTTATAAGCAAACGATTTTGCCGAAGCGAACCTTAACTTATTTTTCCGAATATCCTTAAATCAAAACCCAGGTGAGGGAACAGGTTTAATGGAAAATTGATTGGTTGATTTTTCTTGAACTTATTAATACTTTCGTAAAGGAAGTTCTTTTTTTAAAAAAATTAAAAAAATGCAAATTTTATAATCGAAGTTTTCTAACATATATTTTGTGAGAAAATGTTAATTCTTTTTTCCATAACCGAAGAACAAAATTTCCACAGAGGAACTGTTTCGAAAGTTTTCTAAATTTCGAAGTTTTTATTAATAATATTAGATTCTGAATTAGATTTTTTCTGAAAAAGCTTGATTTTGATTTTAAGTTCATTACATGTAAATGTTATTTTTTGGACTCGGTTTCTTTATTAGTATAAAGAATAAACAATTTGAGCCGAAAAAATAATAAAAAACATAACAGAATTATGATTGGGCGTAAGGCCCAATCATATGATGCTCTAGCTGAAATGAGAAAGAGTTCAATGTACCGGAAAATATGTCACCTCTAATTCTTTCGAATAATTAATAGTGATTTTTGTATGGGAGGTGGTAGAAGCAGAGGAGGACGGTTTGTAATTTTTGGATATGACACCTAATGTGGTATGCAAAATATTATTCGTGCTGAATTTAAGGTTTGTAGCTTTCATTATTTTCAATTGCACATAGTTTTCCTGAAATTATGAGAGGTGGCAGAGGAAGTGGAGGGGCTTAGAAGAATTTGAAACAGCTTATCAACATCATTATCGCCAGGCTTTGTTTCAATTTCAAAGTCGATAGCTCTCATATGTTCGAAGCTTTCCTTGAATTTATAATTTAATAATTTATATGGAAGGGGGGAGAAGGAGTGAAGAGGATCTGATAATTTTTTTTTGCATTTATTGCAATTATTAAAAAACAAATTCTGGCAAAATTTTAAGTTTATATTTTATTTAGTTTTAATGGAAATCGATATAAGGCATTTAACAAAAATTCTGCATTTGTATGGGAGGGGGTAGAAGGAGTGTACGGATCAAAACACATTTTTTTCTCGTTATTGATATTTCTATTTTTATACTTTATACAAAATATCAAGCTGATAGCTTCAATAATTTCGACGAAAAATAATTTAATTCAAATTCCAAAATTTCGTGAAATTTGTATGGGACGGGGTAGAAGGAGTAAAGTGAAGTTGATAAATTGTTCAATGCTGATTTCAATTATAACAAAATTATAACAAAAACATAACAGGGCTACGATTGCGCGTAAAGCGCAATCTTACAATACTCTAGATGAGATAGAATTTTTAGTGATCCCAAAAAATTTTGTATGGGGAGTATTAGAAGGGATGATAGCATTGAACTAATTTTTTTCTCATCATGCTAAAGTAACTATGAAAAAATTTATACAAAATGCTTACTCCAAAAACTGAATGGGAACTGAGAAAATTAGTGAGTTAGATTTTGTGAAAATGTGCAGTTTGTATGGGAGGTGGTAGAAAGAGTGGGGGGATTCTAGTGATTTTTTCAAAAATAACTAGGAATATTATAAAATATATGTCCCTTAAATTTCAGACTAGTGCCATTCATACTTTTTAAGAAAATCGTTTTTTTGTAAAGTTGTGAAACTGTGTCATATTGTATGGGAGGGGGTAGAAGCAGTGAAGCTAATCAAATATTTTTTTCTGATCTTAGTGAAAATGCTAATTATGTATTTCTTACAAAATATGAGCTTGATAAATGTTATATGTTCTGAGAAAATCGACTTAGAGCATTTCATGAAAAAGTGTAGTTTGTATGGGAGGGGGTAGAAGGGGAGGGACGACGCAAATAATTTTTCTACGGTAGATTGAAATAATTATGAGTGTAATATATCCCAAAATTCAGGCTAATAGCTTTTATAGTTTTCGATTAAATCCATTTATTATCAATTTGCAAAATTGTGTCATTTTGTATGGGAGGGGGTAGAAGGGGTGAAGCTAATCGTATAATTCTTTTTGGTCTTACTAAAAATTTGAAACAAATATTTGGTACACAATTTCAGCCTGCTAAATTTTATACGCACTGAGTAAATTGGCTTAGAGTAATTCAAGACAAGTACAGTTTGTATGGGAGGTGGTAGAAGGAGGGAGAGGACACGCATAATTTTCATACGGTAGATTGGTATTATCATATAAGTAATATATTCCAAATTTCATTCCAATAGCTTTTATACTTTTCGAGCAAACCCGTTTATTGTGAAATTGCGCAATTGTGTCATTTTGTATGGGAGGGGGTAGAAGGGGTGGAGCGATTTGGCCCGTTCACGAACTTGACCTTACTTTTTTGTTAAAAACGACGTATACAAAATTTGAACTTTCTAGCTCAACGCGTTCTCAAGCTAGAGAGGACACGGACGGACGGACAGACAGACAGACAGACAGACAGACAGACAGACAGACGGACGGACGGACGGACGGACATCCGGTTTTGAAATTTTTGAGTGATTATATGAACTTCTGTATCATTCATTTTTTTCTCCGAGCCTTATTTCTTGGCGTTACAAACTTTGTGGCAAACTTATAATACTCTCAGATTTCATCTAGAGTATAATTACATAACCAATTATTTTATGACCATTCAAAGTTACATCGAATTTGCATAGTCAATTTCTAGTAAGCTAGCGTGCAGCCTAGTGGATAGCGTGTTGATTTACAATGCGAACGTCGCGAGTTCGAATCCCTGTCAACGCATAATTTCAGCACATGGATGTACCTTGGTTACCTCAATCTACGAAAATGAAAAATTTGCAGATAGAGGGTTGTGCGAAGAGCTAACAACCCTTCCACAATTAGTAATGCAAATGTTAAAGAACCTGTAAATCAGGAGGCCAAGGCCAGATTTGGGCTGTCGTGCCATTCAAGAAGAAGAAGAATTTCTAGTCAGCTCTTGGCCATCCAGCAAATCGAATGGCTCTTTTTCATCCAGTTTATCTCTACTTCGACTATTTTGAGCTTTAAGTATAATTTCTCATTTCGAAATTACCTAATCTTCAACGATAACGCGTTTTCGGTATATACTGCCGCTTAAGAAAGATTTTGTACCGTTTGAAACTCAATAATTGCTTGTTTCTTCAAATAGCTTATAAATCATATCCACTAAGATAGAAAATTGCTGGACAATCATTCAATTGTGCACAATCCCATGCATAAATTAAATAAAAAGTCTTTAATTAATACAATAAAGCATTTAATAAATTTAGACTGACCTGGATATAGTTGCTTAGAATTTCTATGGTCATGAAAATTATATCTTTTAACAACGATTTTCAATTTCTTTTTGGATCATTTATTTTTTTAATTTCTGCTGTAAGTTTCCACTTGAGATAACTGTGATAAAATGTTTGCAACAATATAATGCTTATCGATTTATTTGTTTCGCTATTATGTTCACTTTATTTACTAAGTCACATTATAAGTTTGCTCTATATGGATTATGTTCGTTAATCTTATTTATTAATACGATCATCTGAAATTCCGGACACCTACTTTTTTATTTATTATAAGCGATCCCCCGCGACTTTGTGCGCGTAAGAATCGCAATAATAAACAATTTCTCAGAATGTAGTTAGTAATACATTATGTGGGATGTAGAATCAGAACTATAAATTATTAAGAATGAGACCATAGTACTCGCATTTGTAAGAGACAGCTTGTGTTAATCAAAAAACAAAAGCCCGATTAAAATAACATCAAGCAGAACAGGACTACGACTGCATAAAACCCAATCATACGATATTATAGATGAAATCGAAATTTTTGTGATCTTAAGAAATTTTGTATAGGAAGCGGTAGAAGGGGTGACAACATTAAACTAATTTATTTCACATCATGCTAAGGTAGCTGTAAAAATGTTTCATACCAAATTTAAGCTTCAAAAATCGAATAGATACTGAGAAAATTGGTTCATTCTTTTTAGTGAAATTGTGCAGTTTGTATGGAAAGTGGTAGAAAGAGTGGGGGTTTTTAGTGATATAATCATGCACTTGATACATTTTAAATTTCCGATCAGTAACTTTTATACTTTTCAAGAAAATCGAATTTTGGAAAAGATATGATGTTGTGTCATATTGTATGAGAGGGTTAAAAGGAGAGAAGCTAATCGGTTTACTTTTCCCCGATATCAATTATAATACTAATTAAGGATTTTGTACAAAATTTGAGCTTGATAAATGTTAAATGTACTGAGCAAATTGGTTTATGGTATTTCTTGAAAAATTCCAGTTTGTATAGGAGGTGGTGGAAGGAGTGGGTGGATTCGAATAATGTGTGTACATACATAACCATATATCATATTTATAATAAAATTATATATTCTAAGTTTCAAATTATTCGCTCCTACGGTATTCAAGAAAATTTGATTATTACATATATATTTTTGAAAATGAGTCATGTTGTATGGGAGGAGGTAGAAGGCGTAGGGTATTGAAATAAGACTAAACGCAGATTGCATCTCGCAGCTTACCTAATAAACTGTGAAAGTTTCATTTTAATTAGTTCAGCCATTTTTGCATGAAAGCCGCACGGACAGACAGACAGAGAAGAATTTTAAAAACGTGTGTTTCTCCTTAGCTATTGTCCAAATAAAATAAAACACTTATTTTAACAAAAAACAGACAGACACTACAATTATATTTATATGTATAGATAAAAGGAGGGAAATGAAAATTATATCACTAAAAAGGGACTGTACCATAGATATGCACAAACCAAAAATCATGTTTGTATGATGCCGTTAAGGCAGTTAAAACAAAGTGGGCTACTATTTTAGAACTACGCACCGTCTAATGCTGCTTGACTTCGGTCATCGGACGTGTACCAGTAGATGCACTGCTTTGAGCTTACGCACGCTCTTATTTTAAATGTGGAAATGGAAAAGTGTCTAATTGAATGAATTTCGTTATTTTATACACACGATTGGTCGAATTTCGACCACAGGTGAAACTAATCTGGATTAAGACTCGAACGAGATACGAATTCTTATGCTAGATGAAATTTGAGAGCAGGACCGGACCTATAGTGCAAAGCTGAAAGGGGCGTAGTTTTAAATCAAACTATTAACATTTTTTTAAATGTAGATAAGGTCTGTCTTTGACGTACGAAACATTCTAAATCTTATTTTAAGCCAGGGAGGGGGGAAAATTTTTCAGAATGGTAAGATTTTAGGGCTTACATTTTAAAACGCACTTAATGAACAAGTGAAACAATACCATTTACGATGCTCGTACCTTGGGTGACAAACAAAATGAACGCGAGAAGCGATGCGAATGTAGGCTGTGTTCATTGGTACAAGAGTGAATGCGAGTCGCTGTGGAAAATGTAGCTAGGTTGCGATCGATTTGTATCCCCTTGCGGAGCAACTCACCTTCTCCCGACGGGAATCGAACTGCAATCGCAATTGAAAAGTATGTACATATATCTGCTGGGAAATCTGAATATCTCCTTCTGCAATCCAGATCTCCACTAAACACATGCAATGTCGGGTCAAGGTACAATTACTACTTGTACCTAGAGATACTCGATACATACTAACACTTCTCTCCTAATAGAGTTTGGACAATGCATGTACATTTATTGCGCGGGAAATTCCATCCAAAATTTGAATTTTCTCAATTCTTTTTCTTTTATGAAGTAAACACAATCAAAGTGAATTGTTATTTATGAAAGCCATATTTATTTTCGGTTTTAATGAGTTTTCTATTTAAAAACTTGTAGTTTAACGCAAGTTTGTGCTCGTGTCCGTACATTTGAAATCGGTCAAACTCAAGTTTAGCTGGTTATCACATTTCTTATGTTGCTTTCTTGTGCTTCCAAACTCACTCTGAACTGTTGGTATTAGAGCATTGTCCAAACTCTATTAAGACAGAAGTGTTAATGTGTATCGAGTATCTCTACTTGTACATTGGACCGTTTCGACTTGAGTGCATTTCATGAAATATTTATATGTTATTTTGTAGCTGGAAGTGGTACCTTTCATAAGAGATGACCAAGAAGTATCATGCATTATATTTTGTATGTATAGTGTATTATGGGACCGAGGTACATATGGGCTTCCACCAATTCCATAAATAAACTGCCAACAAGTCGGGCGAAACTTTATTATTTTTGGGACAAGTTGCGGATGCATGGAAAGTCAATATGCAGGTTAGACTGAAAGAGAATTCTTGGGCAGGGCTGTTATTAATTTAACAATATTTCATTCATTTATGCAAGTTTGGGTTCTTATGAGGGGAGCGGGAGGGGTGATAGTAAGAGTGGGTGGATGTTAATAGCTTCTTAATTGATTACTTGAATCATGACCAATATTCTCTGTATAGAATGTGTTTCACAAACGAAGCTACATAGAGTTTTCATAAAATTCGGTGTATTCTACATTCACGAAACCGAACATTTGTACGGGAGAGGGTAGAGCGGGTAAGGAAATCGTAAAATTTGTGATGCAATTTTATTTCATTTCTCTTGTAAGGTGCTCGTACAAAATTTCAATTTCGTAGCTTTTAATTTGTTTGTTATTAGTGGATTTAATGAAATTGGTTGAAATCATCCCTTTATATGGGAGGTGATAGATGGGCATGCACGATTTCAAAACTTGACGCAATTTTGTTTCAACTATTTTTAGAAGTTCTTATGCAAAATTTTAAACTGATAGCTTTTAATAGTTAGGTAATAATTGATTTCTTGAAAATGGTCGAAAAAATAATTTTGAATTGGAAGGGGGGGGGGGGGGGGGGGGGGGGGGGGGGGGGAATTTGAAAGGTATTCGACCAGTTAACATTTCATATATTTAAGGATTTTTTTAAATATCGTACATTTTGCAAATGTTCAAGTTTCTACCTCAAAATTTCATTCAAAAATTTTCAGTTTATGTTTTTTTTCAATGCACATGAAACACCGTGT
Source organism: Chorisops tibialis (assembly GCA_963669355.1). Taxonomy (NCBI): domain Eukaryota; kingdom Metazoa; phylum Arthropoda; class Insecta; order Diptera; family Stratiomyidae; genus Chorisops; species Chorisops tibialis. The sequence goes on along the minus strand of OY770262.1, from coordinate 81,793,712 downwards.
GCATGTTAGACCGGGGGGTCGGTTTATAACAATTGTGGAACAAATTATTTTTTTTTCTATGTATATCAAATAGATGTATCCAAACGGAAAATTTAAACTTTGTATCTTTCACCAGAGCCCTAAAAAATTACTCAAAATTTTGGACATTTTTGCTTACCACCTCCCTCCCCTTACTCCTCACAACTCAAAATTTTCACTAAAATCAACAATTATTTAGTTTTACAATCTGACAAATTATCAATTTAATATCTGTACTCAATTTTGAAAAGTTCGCCATTTTTAAAATGCTCCCCATTTCCCCCCACTACTATTATTTCCACAGGTTATATTTTTTTCGTATTTCGCTAGTATAGATTAATATACGTTTTAAGTTTTAATTACATTGCTTACGAGATAGTTGAGATGTTCATTTTTAATTGTTTTCTTTGAACCACCCCCCCCCCCTGACCCTACCCCTTGCAATAATTAGCCTCTCTTTAAGCTGACTCTGGTGGAGCTATATATGCCGCCATAATGGTCCTAAAATATTAATTTCTTATGATGAGTAACTTCGAAGATGTAATCATTTGAAAAAACAATTCGGCCGACAAATTGTTTTTAGCCCCCTTTTCGGACGCCAATAAAAAAATTTAATTATTTTTTTAGGCTGTCCCACAACCCTCTCTATATCTCTGCCGATTTTCAGCTTCCTATCTGCATTCCTGGTGGAAATATTCGCAAGTGTAGTTTTTGACTCTTTCCCTCCACCCGCCTTCCCCTTCCACCTAACACTCCTCAAAATTTAGAAATTAGAGCTCACTTACCCAATCAACAATCTGCCCAAAAACAAACATTCTACCTTTAACGGTCTGGGAGATATGAGTCCATATGTACGGCGTACGGCGCACGGCGAGACGGATTTTTTTTTTTTGCATTTTTAGGCTAATTTAGTCATGAAACGCGAAAAAACAAAATTTCAGGGTAGCAAATTTTTTTTTTTCTTTGTCGATCACAATACTTTATTATTAGAATAATAAAGTAAAATTAGTGAATTTAGTGTGTTACGAAATGCTTTCATACCAGGACGTATAACACTTATTAATGTATATGGTATTTATTAATACATCGATGGTATTGATGATACTACCATTGTAGACGCGCAGCATATAGCAGCTATTGTGTGGTCTAGTGAATGGCGTATTGGTCTACAATGCGAAGGTCGACATATAATTTCAGTACACTACTTACGTGACACCGCAACTAGAGGGGTTGCCCTTTTGTACTGAAGCACAGCTCCGGTGCGAGGGGAAGGATATTGGTTTTTGGGAATTAAGGGAATAGAAACGGAAGTGGCTATGAATATTTCCTTTGAATTGCTGAATGTTGTAGTCATGCGGGAATACTGAGATGGGCAGCGAGTTCCATATTCGAACAGTCCGGTTTAAAAATGAATCACGATATTTAACAGTGTGACCAAAGGCGGGGTTGAGAGAATACTTATGAGCGCGTGAAGCAGCTCTAGTATTACGGGGGGGTAAGGGCATACATGGGGGCAAGAGATTAGAGATTTCGTCCGAACAATTTCCATTGTAGTAGCGATACAAAAGGGTTAGGGAGCTTACAGTTCGTCTACGCTCGAGTGAATCGAGCGAAGAAGTGATGTCAGAATCTCCTATAATTTTAATAGTCCGAGACTGGATACTATCCAGATAGGAGAGAGAAGTTTTTGTAACTCCCGCCCATAGGTGGGAATTAAATTCAAGACGTGGTCTAATATGGGACTTATAAATTGTCAGTAACCCAAAAGCAGTGAAGAAGTTTTTACATCGTTTTAGGTAGCCCAAGCATTTAGATACTTCCTTGGCGATGTTAAATATATGACCGTTCCAAGATAAGTTATCTGTGATTTGGATACTTAACATCTTAACACTTGAAGAGTTAGTTAATGACTGGCCTTCGAAGGTGATTAGGTCAAGGTGAGAGTCACGTTTGTGGGACACAAGACAGCACTGGGCTTTCGAAGCATTAAATTCAACTTGATTCTTATTGCCCCAACTAAGAATTTTTCCCAAGTCGTCATTCAATGACTTAACCATGTACCTACGTTGTTCTACTAAGCTAGTACATCGGGCTAAGGAAGCAGTGTTGAAGTGATAGGAGAAGTCTAATGTGATGTCATCAGCGAAGCTTTGTATAGGGTTGAAAGCTGAAGATAGCAAGTCAATAATAAATATCAGAAAAAGGGTGGGCGAAAAAACCGAGCCCTGAGGGACATCAGCGTTAATTTTATAAGAAGGAGAAACCACAGCATCCAATACCACACGCATTGAACGATTGGCTCACAAACTTTCAATCCAGGAAATAAGAGAGTCGCCCAAACCAATAGCTTTGAGTTTGATTAAAAGGGCATTTTGCTATATTTAGTCGAAAGCCTTGGAAATATCGAGAGCGATTATACAAGATTCGCCAAACTGGTAAATGCTCTTGTTCCAACGTTCAGTGAGGGTGGTTAAAAGATCTCCTGTGGAACTATTTGTCGTAAATAATATCATTGATGTTGAGATATTCTATTACTCTATTGTTGATGATTGTTTCCATAACCTTCGACAGAATTGAAGTTATTGCTATTGGACTATAATTAGCGGGGTTGGTGCGTTCTCCTTTTTTTGGAACTGGCTGAGCATTTGCAAGCTTCCATGAAGATGGGACAGTAGAGGACGATAAAGTTTGCATAGAGGTTTAGCAAGAGAAGCGCAGCAATTTTTAAGGACAAGGGAAGGGATTCCATCTGGAACGGACTACATCTAGATTCTTCAGAACTCGATATATGTTACGCGGAAGAATGCTAATCTGTCCTAAGGAGAAATTTAGCGTAATATACGTTGGAAGGCTAGAGTTCGTTGGTGGTATTGATGATAACAGGCAATGTATATTAACAGTGAATTAGTGGCATAAATGTTCACCTTCCAATCATCAACATAGGTGTGGCACTTGCTTCGTGCAAAGGGTAATGAAGATGAACAATTAAGAGAACTTGGCGTATTGATTGCTACGGAACAATCGGTATGCTTCTATTTGGCTGAGATCGTCATATTTTTTGCCTAAAAATATCAATAAATTTCGACAGAAATGCCACAGAAAAACATTGTTTGTCGACAAAATTATTGATTTTGTAATACTTTTGGAAATATTTTTCGAAAAAAGGTTTCAATTACAAATTTATGTGACAGCAAGAAAACCAAAATTTTTCAAATTTTTTTTGCGATGAAATCTTCGGCAAGCTTTTTACAATAAGTTTCTTAACACTAATGTCACAAAAAATGGGACGAAATTAATAGATGGCGGTCCGGGTTGGTGCAGTTTTCGATAGCTGGCATTATGGCAACTGACAAAAATATTTAACTCAAATTTTCCTAAAAGTGTTGATTGACGTGGCGTATATGCTTAGGACTGAAACAGCTCTCTTCTACAAGGCGCGATCCTGAGCATCGGCCTTTAGCTGTTACTAGGACTTTATTCCTCTGGCTCCTTGCTCAACTGCTCGGTTCCATGTGCTACATGGTCGACCAACCCGATGTCTTCCCTTAGGATTATATATGTTTGGCGATGTTTCGCTCTGCTTTCCTCAAAGTGTTACCGATCCACTGCCACTTCCCCCTTTGAATGCCTATTTTAGTCTGTCCAGTTATGCTTCAAAGTTCATCGTTGGATATCATTTCTGGCCAAAATATTCCTAAAACGCGTCACGAAAGTTTTCAGTTTCTTGGTTAGTCGAACGGTCACTTTCCACGTAGTACAACCTTATAGCAACACAAATTTGACGCATCCATCAAATAGTCGTAGCTTCGTGCGAAGGGAGATCTCTCTTAACCTCCAGAAAGGGGAAAGGTTACCGAAGGCCTAACGAGCTTTATTTAGACGAGCCTTAATATCCTTTTCGGCTCCATCATCCAAGCCGACAATGCTTCCGAAATAACAAAAATCTTGGACCTCTTCCACATCTTGTCCGTTAAGAATAATCGGTATGCTTGTGTTCGAACCAATGTGCATATAATTGGTTTTACACACATTCATTTTCATTCTCGCTCCTTTGCATCTATATAGAATGCAACGAGCGAACAACGGTTATATGCAAACAAACACACGTCATCGGCATAATCAAGGTGACTTGAGATGGTAAATAGTCTACATTGGAGACCCTAATCTTTCCCGTCTTCCAGTACAGCTTTCAGATATCATTTATTACCACCAGAAACAGAGCTGGTGATAATATGCAATCTTTTCTGTCTCGGATAGCTCTCCTCTATGCTCTAGCTAGAAAGCTTAAGACCCGCACACACTATGAGGGGTTTATGGGGCAAACTGTAATAATAATTGGATTTTTGTATCCATTGGATTCCTAAAAAGGAGGGCTAAGAACAAATTAGCATCCCATTCTTTTAATGATTATATCTTTGGGATTTCTCAACACAAAAAGAACATATGTTAGGAAAATCAAGGTGTCGCATAGTTCCAGTACAATGAACTTTGTGGGAGTTAATACTTGTGAGAGAGGCGGTGAGGGGTGTAAAGAAAACCCCTAATTGGAATATATACTGAACTATAATCAATCGGTCCTACCAAGGTGCAAATGGACCAGTTGTGCCGGATAGCAAGCTTGAAGAGGGAACATCATGAAAAGACCGAAAAGTTGAAATGGGCGTAACAAAATGGAGGACTACATGTCACCAATTGATAATGGGCTTCTTCTGAACCTCACAACATGGTTGTCGGCAAGTCAGGGCGTGGGGAGAGAATTTGGTCCGGAGGATTAACAATCGTTAAAATGATAAAAGGAGCGAAAAAAAAGAAGACGATAGGGATTCACGTTTCCTGCGGGTACAATCTTAAGCACCACGTTGGGCGATATTGTAACGAAATGAATAACTCCGTTCCGCCATCAGGTGATAGGCTTCGGGAAGATATAACTGCTGCTCCCCGACTTCCTCGGGGATGGAAGAGCCTGCTTTACATGACTTTCTGGCAATGATTTTTCCAAAGCAGGCTTGACAATGTACCAGTAGGCAAAGTGAAGCCATACCGTTCTCCCGTTTTTTCTCCCATCCTTCACAAATCTCCAAGGATGATATTTCCCCCCTGCACACACGCATTTAATTCGGACTTGCTGTACAATATCGAACCAGACTCTGCGCTCAGAACAATTTTGGAATTTTTGTGCAATCGAAAAAAATATCATGTTTCTGTCGAAATCGTTTGCCATAAGGAGCTACCTTAGCGTTGGTTACGTGTTAATTTTAGGCTTTTGTACTGCCATTAAAATAATCCACGCCCATGTGTCATGACTTTTAAATTAAATGCGGCACTTTTTCACACAATGGTGATTCAAAATTTATTATTCAGAAATTTCTTTTTCTTCTACAATGGCGCTGCAGCCCAAATCGGACCTTGGCCTCCTGATATTCAGGTTCCTTAACATTTTTTATTACTTATTGTGGAAGGATTGTTAGCCCTTCGCACAACCCTCTTCCTACGAATTTTTCATTTTCGTAGATTGAGGTGACCAAGGTATATCCAAGCAGGCAATGTGCCGGAATTATATATTGCGCCGACCGGGATTTGAACTCACGACCTTCGCATTACAAGACCAACACACTACCTACTAGGCTATACCCTAGTATTCAGAAATTTGGCACTACAAAAGTATGTTTAAAAAATTTAAGTTTTCTTGCCGTCGCAAAAATTTGTTGTTAACTTTTGCGTGCTTCGACATTGTCATATTTTTTCGCCAATTGTAACTCTGTAAATTTTTGTCAAAAAATTCCGGCCCAAAAATATCACAAATTTTATCTGAAATATCACACATTGTACTCTTTTGTCAAAAAACAAAATTTTTTTATGGCATTTTTGTCGGAATTTTGTGAATATTCAATACAAAAGCTATGATGCGCCGAATAGAAATGTACTAAATGTACTAAATGCCCTGTAGCAATACATTTGGAAAAATTTCGTTGTTATGCCTCACTTATGGAGTTTTAACGAGGTCAACGTTTGAGTGCAACAAATCATGCATCAAATCCTTATTGTCGTGCGTAACAATGAATGAGTAACAACGAATTGATAAATTGTTTATTTTGCAATTACTGAAAGACGGATTCGGGTTAAATTTCAAGTTTTTTTTTTGCAGTTTTAATTAAATTACATTTAATGCATTTATCAAAATTGTCCACTTGTATGATAAGGTGTAGAAGAAGTTAACAGATTTGAAAAAAAATGTTTAAACGTTGATGATGATGACGACTTTCTTGATCATGTGGGTTATTATCTAAAGCTTGTTTGGAGATGTTTTGCTCTAGCATTCTGGAAGCGTGACCGATTCACTGCCACATTTGCATTCGAGTGTCTATCAATATTTGTCAATCCAGTTGTAATTTGCATTATTCTTTCTTTTTTTAAATCTTGCTTATTTTCATGAAATTTAAATCAACATTTTCTTATTTAACAGCTTGGTGTTGCCTTGGGCTTTGTATTACCACCGCTTCTAGTCACAAACCATGACAGTCTCGAACTTATTGGTAAAGATCTTCAGGTTATGTTCTATGGTGTTGCAGGAGTAACATCAGTTTTACTGGTCCTTATGGTGATATGTAAGTAGTAGCAACTATATATACGATAAAATTCCTGTGAACAAAATTGTTTTCTTTTATTTTTAGTTTTCAAGGATAAGCCCCCAACACCGCCATCAGCGGCTCAGGAAACGTCTCATTCGCCGGGCGAAAATGATTCATTTTTTCAATCTTTAAAATCGTTAGCACTTAACCGAAACTATATTCTGCTTTTGGTCTCATATGGTATAAATGTCGGTGTTTTCTATGCCATTTCAACTCTTCTGAATCCCGTAAGGCTCATCCTATGTTTGTTTAAATTGAAATGTTGTTAATTAAAAAAGAATTTCTCTCTTAGGTGGTACTCAAGTACTATCCAGGACATGAAGTGGATACAGGACGAATTGGATTGTGTATTGTACTGTTTGGTATGATGGGCTCGGTAGTATCGGGAATCGTTTTAGACAAAACGCATCGTTTCAAGTAAGTATTTGTATAGTGTGATGATAACTAATAATTGTGATCATCAATTTTATATGATTTTATACGTAAACTATATCGTAACCTACTTAAAATACTTATTGCGAAAAAAAAACCTGTTCTAAGATCTTTTTAGTGTTATGTAGCGAGATATAGACAATATCCTTATGCAAACATAAAAGAAAAATTTCTTCAGAGATAGAAAGTTTAAAAAGAAAACCATGTCGAGGAGTTTCGGTCAGACTATGTGCCATGTTTAATTGCATTTCATTCCAGATTTGGAATGGTGTTCCGGTTATGATGTTTTCAGTTTGTTTTCAATGGGTCAAGTTTTCCGTAAGATTGTGTGAAAGTTTGGTAGCATTTTCTTTTGGCACTTATTGAATACGGCGATATTTTATTGTATTGTAAAATTTTGAAATAGAGTTTTTTGAAAGTACACAAATTCAATTTCAGGGTTTCCTGGAGAAGCTGATTTCGAGTTCTCTTCTCTTCAATCGAAAATCAAGTCTTGGCCTCCTTCATGTTCTTTAACATTTTTATTTATAATTGTTGAAGGTTTGTTGGCCCTTTGCAAAACCTTATATCTAGGAGTTTTTATTTCGCAAATTGCTGGAATTTTGGTAAACGTTGATTAGGATTTGAATTAACAGCCTTCACATTAAAGACCAACACGCAGCCCACGAGGCTACAACCAATTTAAATTTTGAGTTAAATGACACAAATTAAAAACGACGAATACAAGCAATTAGGAAAATTCTAAATAGTGAACTAAACAATATAGGTACTGGCCATAATTCCAGGACAAGCGCGCAACGGTGAAGTAGATCATAATGCTGAAAAAATTGCCTTCAACCATTATTTTACCAACATTGGAAAGTTAAAGGCTGACAATATTAGCAAGGGAATACTGATTAGTCGAAATGGCCAATAATATCCGAATTCTACGAATATTAGCACAATCGATATGGTCACCAAAGAAGAAATTATCTTGATAATTAGGAGCATGTCTATATTTCTAAACCACTAGCTCACCTCTTTGATCTGTATTTCAAGTCATGTCAAGTTCCTTAAATTAACAAAACAACCGTAGTAACCCCAATCTATAAAGCTGGAAACAAAAAAATGATTCAAAACTATAGACCTATTTGATTCATTTCCAATATTCGTGAAATTATTGAAAAGGCAGCCAAAAGCAGATTAGTGCAAGACATCAGAAATCAAAGGGTCCTTTCAAACAACCAATGTGGTTTCAGAACCGATCACACTACCCATAACGCAATCGTTCTGTTGCGCAATATTTTTGGATTTAGCTAAAGCGTTTGATTCTACATATCACAATAAAGTAGTTCTAATCTAATATAAACCAAAATTGAATTAATTGAGTCACTAGCTATCTACATGACCAAAAAAAAACGCGTGAAAATTTTGAAAAATCACAGTGATTACCCAAGCTTTGAATACGGAGTACCCAAGGAACCGTCCTTGGCCCTCTGCTATTCCTATTGTATATGTCAACGATATCTATTCGCTTGCAATTGAAAGGGAACTAATTTTGTTTGAGTGCGACATGGTGCTTTTTATAGAAGATTTCTTATGCGGGGGTGTCTCTGTATAAAGGCTAGTTTTAGCTTAATAACAATTAAGAAATAGTTAGATCATAACTCTCTCACTTTAAATATTTCAAAAGCCAATTATGTTTCGTTTAAACTGACTCGCCAGGGAAACCCCATTAATATAGACATCAGGATTCACACAAATCGATGCGATACTTACTACTAGTGTCCCCCTCTAAAAAGAATCCTGTATGCCAAATATTGAGATGTCACATTCGATGAGCATCTTAAATGATATATCCATATAATAAATTTTATATCCTTATAGCAATCTGCCTCAAAGTTTGTTTTTGCAAAAAATAAAAGAAAACTGGTAGGATATTTTACTTTGCTATGGAATAATTGCTTGGGGTAGTAGTAGTCCTAGTTTCCTTGCATCACTTAATGCGAGTATCGTCCAATAACTATTACTAAAGATATTGTTATTGAAAATACCATCTCTTTTTAAGATATCTATTTTCATTAATTATATTTAATACTAGCGATTACCCGCGACTTTGTACGCGTATTTCTGAGAATAATAATACATTAAGTGAGATTTTTAATCTGCTCAGTTTAATGACTTTTTGAACACAATCCTTTGAGTTTTGTTTGAATCAGAACCATTAATTATTAAGAATGAAATCATGATACTCACATTTGTATGGGACAGGCTCGTGATCAAATCAATCCCGTGATTTAAGATCATATATGTATTGAAGTGCGTTAAGGACATGTGAATAGTTGTAGCTTGTGCTAATTAAGAAAAAAGCCCAAATAAAATAACATTAAGCTTGAAAAAATAACAGAACTACGATTGTGCGTAAAGCCGAATCATACGATACTATAGATGAAATCTAAATTTTTGTGACCTTAAGAAACTTTGTATGGGGAGTGTTAGAAGGGGAGACAGAATAGAACTAATTTGTTTCACATCATGCTAGAGGAGCTATGAAAATGTTTTGTAACAAATTTAAGCTACGAAAATTGAATAGATACTAAGAAGCGTTAGTTTTAGTGAAATTGTGTAGTTTGTATGGGACGTAGTACAAGCAGTGCGAGGTTTTTAGTATTTTTTTGAGAAACTACTGTAATCATCATACAATTAACATATTTTAAATTTCGGAAAAGTAACTTTCATACTTTTCAAGAAAATAAAATTTTTGAAAAGATGTGATATTGTTTCACGTTGTATTAAAGGAGGTAGAAGGGGAAAATCTAATCGGTTTGATTTTTCGCGATATTAATTATAATACTAATTAAGGATTTAGTACAATATTTGAGCTCGATAAATATTACACGTAATGAGCAAATTGGCTTACAGTTTTTAATGAAAAGTGCAGTTTATATGGGAGGTGGTGGAAGGAAGGGCAGGGGAAATTTCTCCAATGCAAAAGTATGATTTCGACCAATTTCATTAAATCAACTAATAAACAACAAATTAACAAGTACAAAATTGAAACAACAAATTAACAAGCACAAAATTGAAATTTTGTGCGAACACCTTCCAAAAGGAACTTAACAAAACTGCATCACAACTTTTGCTGTTCCCACACCTGCTCTATCCCCTCCCATACCAATATATGATTTTAAGAATATAAAATACACCGAGAATTTCACAGAATTTACTTAGTCTATGAAACTAACATTCTATACAGCAAATTTTGAGCGCGATTCGAGCAATCAATTAAAAACATTATTGTCATGTAACCATCCATTCTTTCGCATCCCCCCCCCTACCCATAAAAACCCAAATATAAACTAATGAAGCTATTGATCGTAATCGCAATTAAGTGTTAAATAATTGACAACAGCCCTGCCCTAGAACCCCAATTCACCTAGTCTTCCTTATCCACCCTAATCAGTATATTGAATTTCCAAGCAATCTCAACTTGTCCCAAGAATAATAAAGCTGTGCCCGACTTGTTAACAGATTTTAAAAATCCACTGTGAAATTTTCTTCTATAATCGTAATTTAATATTCTTCTCTTCAAATCGAATATGTAATTACCGGGTATTCCAAAGAGAAAAATCAGAATAAATTGGTCTCCGTTGTAAATTTATTGGTTAAAACACTTCACTCCTTCACATGGGAAATCATTAAAATTCCGGGTGAAGCACGACAAATTCATTAATGGAATAAAACCCATAGCATTTTGTTCAACCCGATTATTCTTAATGCAAATACCAACAAACTACGAGTACTTGACGCTACTTTACGTACTCACTATATACACTTTCACGAGCAGTGCACAAGTGAGAAAAAATTGCAATACAATTTTTCTACAAAAATAACTTCAAGGGTAATGAATCTGTTTTAACATTCTCTCAAACAAATTTGTTTTTCTTATATATTTCCAGGGAAACAACATTGGCTGTGTATGCATTTAGTGCAGTAGGGATGTGGATATTTACATTTACCCTTAATACGGGTGATATAGCAGTGGTTTACGTAACAGCATCGTTACTCGGGTAAGTTTTAGCACGTAATTTTTATTTAATTTGAAAATTTAAATCTTTAAATCTCTTAATTACTTATTTTTCAATTATTTTTTTGTGTAGATTTTTCATGACAGGATATCTGCCTATAGGATTTGAATTTGCCGCTGAATTAACATTTCCCGAACCGGAAGGAACTTCAGCCGGTCTACTAAATGCAGCATCGCAAGTTTTCGGTATTTCATTTACGATCCTTTATTCGACATTATTGGATAGTTTTAGCGATCTCGAAGCGAATATTACGTTAGCAGTCATGTTAGTGGTTGGCACTATAATAACGGCCGTTATTCGTTCAGATTTAAGGCGTCAAGCTGCCCAAGTAACCAATGGTCCTAATCCGAAAGACGTAGAGAATTAAATATATTATAATGTAAGATAATATTATTTTTAATTATCTGTTTTTGTTTTGTTTTTAATTTTATTTATCTTTTCAAGTTAAGAGAGATTTTTTTTAAATAATAATTAGAGCTAATACAAACCAGAGTAATTATGTTCTTAATAGAGCTAAAAAAAAACGAAATGAAAAATAGTTAGTATTAAATTGTTTTTTGAAAGAAACAAAATCTCAAATAATATTTTTAATAATAATTTTATATTGAATTGAATGATTTTTAAAATCGAAAATACGTATAAATGGTTCAGTAATGTTTTTCAATGCATGTGATAGTTGTAAACAAAATTCGGGTAGGGCAGACGAAAAGTCTTTAAATCGCTTTCAACGATAAATACACCAATTTTAGAATAATAGAATTTATTTTTGTTTTTTTTTTTATTAATCAGCTTTAAGAAAAATATACTATGGTCAAGCTGATAGTTTGCTGGTAGAACGATTTTTCTGAGTCCCGGTGAATTGCTTATTAATAAAAAATATTTTTTTGTATATTGACCACCTGTATAACTTGATGCACGCTAGTACTATTTTACCCTCTTTACCAAGCTGAGTCTAGCCTAGTCGTTACAATAGCAAATAAATGCTAAGGAACTTGAAGGTAAGGAAGACAAGGCCCAATTTCGTCTGTAGTGCCATTGAAGATGAATATCAACTCGTGACTTTATTTCACGCCGAAGGCTATATATAGGTCCATTTCTAATTTTCCTCCTAAGCTTTTGAGAATACATTACGCCGTACATATCGAAAAGGCGTTTTCGTTGAAGATGTCGTAATTTCGAAACGAAATGCGAATAGCTGAAAATAGTTGTAGTAGTGATAAATTAGATGAAAAAGAGTCATTCGATTAGCTGGATGGCCAGGAGCTGACTGAAAAACATATTTTGAAAACCCGAGATTACGAGTGACTGTCTCTCCGTCCGTCTATCAACGAAATAACTCTCGAACGCTTTAATCTTTCATCCTGAAACTTGTTTAATGTAATTTTTAGCAAAAAATCAACTCTGACTTTCTGAATGGGCCACATCTCACTATTCCTTCTACCACCTCCCATACAAATTTCATGAAATTTCGAAATATAAAGAAACTAATTTTTTTATTTCAGCTATCGACTTGAACACTTACTCATAGTATAACGAAGTGAATATCATTCACGTCAAGAAATATTAATTTAATCCCCGTACTCCTTTTACCATCTCAGGCACAAATGCATAATTTCCAAAAATGCATTTATTCGGTTTTCATTGTAACTAGCGAAGGTAAAAGAAAGAGTCTTTGCCAGAATTGATTTTCTTACAATTGCAACCAATCGAAAAAACTATCAACTTCACCTCACTCCTTCTACCCCCGCCCACACGAATTTCACATAATTTAGAAATTACAATCAAACTAACACATCAAAACAGTCAAAGTTATCAGCTTCAAATTTTGAGGAAAGTATACTATTGCAAATATCATCGAAGTCGAAAAATTTGGCTTTCATTCGAATACTCCTTCTACCCTCTCCCATACAAATGCACAACTTTGGTAAAAGCATTTAATCGATTTTCGTTAAAACTAGCAACAATACAAATTTGAAATTTTGTCAGAATGTGTCTCTTTATAATTGCAATATATACTAAAAAACTTCAACTTCGCTTCATTCTTTGTACCCCTCTCCGATGCATACATTCATATTTTCGAACGTATAAGAGCTATCGACTTTAAAATTGTAACGAAGCAATGTGATTAGGATGTTGGTAAGCAGTTTCAAAATCATCCAAAACTTTCCACTTCCTCTGCTACCTCCCATACCAATGCCATAATTTCAGACAAAAATTGTTCAATTTCAATTATGAAAGCACTTTAAATTCAGCTTGAAATATTTTGCATACCACGTTTGGGATCATATACAAAAATGACCAACCTCCCCGTCTGCATTCACCACGTCCCATACAAAAGTCTTTATTCACTGTTCGAAGACAAACTTTTCGGAACATTAAACTCTTTTCCAATTCATCTAGATTATTGCGCCACTCATTGGACTATTTTGATGTCCCCGGTATTTGGTTCTAGAGTTCGTCACCGACTATCGGATTATTGATAAAGCTTAGGATATGGGGTACAGAAACATTCGAAAAATCGTTGATCAAAATGGAGGAGTCTTTTGTTCACCAGTGGTTCACTCAGAGAATATGCACCAGTGTTTCCTCTTCCCCAATGCACTTTCTGCAAAGATTGTCCTCTGAGAGCCAAATTCTATGAAGATGGTTCTTCATGGGACAATGTCCAGTTAGAACACCCTCCAAGAGTCTAGTCTGATTTTTGTTGAATTGCAGATATTCACCGAATGATTTGACATAAAACGCTTAACATGTTTGAAGCCTGGTACCGGCTTCCAGTGAAGGGCACATTATGATTTTAGTTCTATTAGTACCCGGAGGCAATCCCACACGAGCTTTCGTATGTTAGAGGGGCTGGTATTGCTCCCTTACTGTCACAAAAAATGCAAATGTTTTGATCTTTGTATGCTCTATTTTATTATTTACTGCCGTATCAAAAATTATGGCTAAGGCAATTCTCAATAAAAAATAAATAAAAATAATATTATTAAAAAGCTACGTAAACTGCAGTGGGCTGGCCATGTAGAGCGAATGGAAGACAGAAGAATACCCAAACGTGCTCTTAAAGGCAAAACGAGTGGTAACCGGCTAGTAGGCAAACCACGCAAGCGATGGGAAGACTCGGTTGATGAAGACAGCAAAGCCATTTTAAAAATTAGCAGCTGGAGGACGCGGTCTTTGGATCGAGACGATTGGAGGCGACGACTTCAGGAGGCCAGGGCCCGATTTGGGCTGTCGCGCCATTGATGATGATCTCAATAGGATTAGTGATGTCGTCGAGAGCACTCTCGAAGTTTATCAGGCTGGATTCCGTAAAGCGTCGTCTTGTACCGACCACACAAATACCCTACGGATAATGTCAGAGCAGTCAGCCGAAATGGGTTCGCCACTACATTTTATGTTTGTGGTCTTCGAGAAGGCTTTCGACAGCTTTAAGCGAGATTACATATGGAATGCTTGCGAAGGAGAGGTATTGTAGATAAGGTCAAAGCTATGATTAAAGAATCCTAAGAAGATGCAAGGTGTCGCGTCTTGCATAGAGAGAGCTGTCCGAGAGCTTCCCTGTGTGAACGGGTGCCAGACAAGGCTGCATATTATCACCAGCCTTGTCTTAAATCAACTTGATTATGCTGATGACGTGTGTTTGTTTGCACACAACCGTTCGGACTTAGAGTCAAATGTTCGCTCGTTGCATTCTAAATGCAATGAGGCGGGACTGAAAATAAATGTGCGTAAAACCAAGTAATGCACATGGGTTCGAACGCAAGCACACCGATTGTTCTTAACGGACAGGATGTGGAAGAGGTGCAAGATTTTTGCTATCTTGGAAGTATTGTCAGCATGGACGACGGAGTCGAAAAGGATGTTGAGGCTTGGCTAAATAAAGTTCGTCAGGCCTTCGGTATCCTGTCCCCTTTCTGGAGGTTAAGAGAGATTTTCCTTCGCACGAAGCTGCGAGTTTTTGACGCATGCGTCAAATCCGTGTTGTTATATGGTTGTACTACGTGGAAAGTGACCGTTCGACTTACCAAGAAACTACAGACTTTCGTGAACCAATGCCTCCGGCGCATTTTAGGAATATCCTGAACTTTGGAGTACAACTCGCCAGACTAAAATAGGTATTGAGATGCAAAGGCGAAAGTGACAGTGTATCGGTCATATTTTGAGGAAACCAGAGCGAAACATCGCAAAACAGGCTCTGGATTATAATCCTCAAGGAAGACGTCGGGTTGGTCGACCATGTAACACATGGAAGCGAGCAGTTGAGCAGGAGGCCAGAGAAATAAATAAGTCCTGGCAACAGCTTAAGGCCGATGCTCAGGATCGCGCCTTGTGGAAGAGAGTTGTTTCTGTCCTATGCCCCTATAGGGGGTCTTAACAGGAATTTGATTGATTGATGCTCTATTTATAATCTCCCGAATATATGTATAGTTGTATTACATGTGTTTCACCTTTGAAAAGAGTAAAGAACTATTGCCTACTGGTGTAGATACTAGTACTAGGACTTACTCCAAATACTCCAGAAGTTACCCCTTCGTTCATTTTTGATCCATTTCTATACTAGACGATTTATGGTTTTCTTAGGTTGCGTTTGTTGGAACCCAGTTCTGACGATCTGGTAACATCGCAAAAATTATTTTAGATGTGCAGAAAAATTTCGGAAAGGGTTATAGTTTCTCGCACAGCAGGGCTGCACTTACATTCCAATCCTACAGGATTAGTGTTCATTTGTAGAAACAATTTAAATCGCCTAGTGGCTATAACCAAAATATTTTCATTTTGCGACCTGTTAGGGAACAACGTAGCCAACACAATTCTTCCGCAAGAATCTGCGTACCGCTAGACTTCCAATCCAATATTTTTAAGTTTTAAAAGAAGATCGTCAAGTTCCAGACATTACAAGATATGTGAAGCCAACAATACTTGTGGGCATCTTTGAGCAGCGGTAGAACTGAATCTAATAGTGTTGATTCTATAATTCCGCATTCAAGCATAGACTTGATCCAATTGAAAATTTTTTAATCAACCCGTTGAAAGATATGCATATCCCACATTATCGAATGCCCTTTTTATGTCAAGAGAGTAATTTACTGCAATTTCCTTGTATTCTCGATTTTTCTAATAAAGTTTTGTAATGCGTTGATTATGGGCTTTCACGGTTGATAGACATATTGATTAATATCCAGGATTTTAATTCCCCGTCTTTGATATGCCTTTCCAAAAAATTTTCCATAGTCTTTTGAGAAAAGGATATTAAGCTAATTGTACGATACGACTGAGGTTGATTAATTGGTCCGCACTTTACTCCGGGTATGTAGATTAGCTTGACCGTAGGTAGGATAACTTGGACGGCATGACATAGCTATCCTGCAGAAGAAGTAACTACATTGCTCTCTGCAGAAGTGCAGGATGTATGCTATCTTCTCCCGGAGATTTAAATGGTTATACCTTTCTTGCCTTGTTTGCAGAAAAGATTTTTAACGCGTTTTTCCTGTTCTTTCGTCACAACCTATTGGCACTCATAATACCACAACTTTTTTTTCTTGCTAGTTCAATTGTCGCGAATCCTGCGGAATGAGTTTGTTCTAAGAGCTCTATCGTCTGTTTCGCATTTTCTGCATTCGAACCGTCAGGTGTCTCAAGCAACCCCATTTTATTCGTGTGCTTCTTCAAAATATCCTATGCAATGTTGCGCTACTCCTTAAACCATTAATACCCTAACAGAATAATTTCCAGGACTTTCTTTTGACCCTTCAAAATTTCTGGAAGATAGATTACAAAAAGTTTCATTGACGAGTTTTGTTTTTTTTAGGTTGGTTATTACGGTGAAATAAGATTCGCGGAAATAAGGTATATGTACTTTATTTCCATATTTTTGAGATGTCCGTGGGACTTACCTCGTTCTTCTATGGCACTTTAGCCCAAATAAGGCCTCGGCATCCTGGCTCCTTAACATTTTTATTTGTTCTTGTGGAAGAGTTGTTAGCCCTTCGTGCAACCCTCTGTCTACGAATTTTCATGTTCGTAAATCAAAGTGACCCCGATCTACCCACGCAGGCTGTGTGGTAGACCTATGCGTCGAGCGGGATTTGAACTAACGACCTTCGTATTGGAGACCAACACGGTATCCACTAGGATACACCTAGGGCTTTACCTACTTTCCAGTTTGAAATTAAAGTTCCTCGATCTTATTTTCTCTCGATACAATTCAGATTTTTCAGTATAGTGAAAAATAAAAGGAACGCCTGTTTAAAATATTTAACTAAGTTGATTGAAAATGTTATGAATTTGGTAAAAAACGCTTTATTTTGAGCAACTAAATAATTCAATATTTTCAGTTAAAAGTAGAATCTTTATGCTACTCTTAACTGGAAAAAATAATGTTCATGACGGTTATTGCCACATTGAAAACGAATCAAAGCCCAAGCATGGGCTTTATTTCTCAAACATTTAGATGTGAAGTGCATGAAACTTGTAATACAAAAAGGTAATATAAAAAGTATAATAAAAGTGCTTATGTACTATTTCCGCAATTTGCTTAATTATATTTTCGGAAACCTTAAAAATTTTCGTAAAAAAATTAAACTTTGCAAGTGCTCGTATATTTCCAAGTTCAGAGATTGTGTTGGTGCCTTTAACATAAAAGCGACCGGAACAAATAGAATACCGATAGGCTCCACGCAAGGTTTTCTCTAATTGATCAATCTACGTTGCATCACTACACTTTCAACTACACAGTTCTCAAGTGAACTCCCTATGATAGCAAAATCCCATTTTTATGGATAAAAATATTTAAAATATAATTTCACAAAGATCTCGTACTATTCAGAATAAAAGTTGGGCTCTCTCGTATGATTTCTTTTTTCGTAGAGATTCAATTTCTGTACCGCAAAGTTAAAAATAAATTCGTACTTTGCCTATGAGAAAAATAAATAATGTTATACATGTTGTACAATTGTTATTACTTTGTTGAATTGCTTTTAATACATTAAATAAATACACGTGCGAAAAACTGGTATCGATAAAATTCTATTTAGACACATTTAGTTTGCAATAAATTCCAATGTTATTTATTTCAAACAAACATACGATCAATATAATTAAGTAGAAATTAAAAGACTATGTAGAAATACATATTATAATGTACCACAAAAACAAATACCACCATATTAAATAGTTCTAGACATTTATTATTTAGTTAGTATAAAAATAGAATATATGTCTAATATATTTAAAAAAAAATGTTAACAATGTTCACAAAAAATAGCTCTTTAAGTAAATGGAGACACGCTTTAGTAATTCATAAAAGTTACATAAATATTAGGCTGCACTTGTTAAGATAAAAAACAACAAAATATCACAACTTTGGAAACTAGATGCCAAAATAACATATAAATATCAAAACAAAACATAAATATATATATATATATATATAACATATATTTTTGAGGTTATAATTAAATAAACAATATTGTGCTCATAGTTTTTTATCAGGCTATAAAAATGCCAATTTTATTTGTAAATACTTATTTAACCAAAAAAAAAACATACAAATGGAGTAAAAAAGACACAAATCTATTAAATTTAAGATCATTTGCTAAAATATTGATATTATTCGATAATATGAATCAAATCGTAATGACAATAAATTAAAAAAAAAAACATAACAGCAATTTAATTGTACAAGAAAAGAAATAAATTTCGAAAAAGTGTTATAATTATGGCGATACGTTAACATATAATATGGTATTTCATATAATATTAGGTGTTCTAGGTACCTGTTTTCTCCTTAGGAGATTTATTGATGTATAGAAATGAAAAATTTTTGCATAATATTAAAACAAAATTATTACGGCATACAGAAAAAAATATTTAGAAAAGACTTATGTTAGTATTAGTAAACAATTTAGATTGCTAACGAAAAATTCACTTCCTAATCTAGAAAAATTAAATCAAATGAAATATATTGTCCATCTGAGATAATCGGAAAAGTTGAAATTTGTAGACAAGCCGATCGCTGCTATAATCCTTTAAGAAATAACTAGCTTCACAAAAAAAAATATAAAAACAATTCTAAACACAGATGTGCTAAAAAAACAATGTTTTAATAAAGCAAGTTTTGAAAAAGTATTTTGACTTTAATTAATTTACATTTTATAATTATTCAATATTAAAAAGCAAAATTTTTAATCCTGTTAATTTGTCATAATTCATTGCAAAAGGTCCAGTATCTATAATTCTTGAATATTGAAGTGCGCAAGGGGTCGCTAGATTTCAAGGAAAAATTAAACAAATTCACTTTAAATTAAAATAACAAACTTTATTTTAAGTTTCTCATTAACTATGGCGAATTTTCAAGCGATCACCCGAACTTTACTCTTTCGCTTTCCAGTGCAGACTATCGCGACTTTCCACGCGACGACTCGATCTTCACTCTTTCACTCCACAATTTAGACTGACTCTTTCGTTGCAAAAGCTCGCCTTTTTATATGATTCTATTCGGTCGCTTTTCGTCTGCATTTCACCTCTTTTTCTTCTATCTAGTATTCGTCTGCTGCTGATTACCCATGAGCAGTTTGAGTTCACAAGAAATTAATAATCGCGGAGGGAAATCTTGTCAAGTATTGAAATTTTTTAAGATTATTAACATATCACGTTTTTTTAATTTAACAAGCTAGCTGTTTCATATATTGAAAGTATTGTTAGTAAATATGCACGCAAACAAATTATTAAGGATCAACGCATTAAATATAAAATATTATTGCTAAATATAGCATTCAAAATAGTGAAATGACGACAATGAAACTAAATTTGATTGTTTGATAGATATACTAGCTACTTTATAAAATCAACAGTTCAACCGCTGCCATTTTTATCGCAAGAGCATTTATCTGCAGTTATTTGAATGAAATATATTTTTTTAAATGGCATAAGCTAAGTTGAGGACACACTATTATATTACTGATACCCCTACCCCCGCCCCCTACCCCCCACCCCCCACCACAACAAAAAAAAAACAGTCATTAGCTGCCACTGCATGGATCGTAAGATGGCATGCTGATTCTAGAAGCAAAAGTGAGTTGCATCTGTTGATAATTAAGTATCGCACATCTGAGCAGAACACTAGGTCAAGAAATGTTCGGAATGAGTTAGGTACTGGATTGGATTGATGAAGACCTGTTGAAAAAATACTATCCAACAATTTTCCATCTTGCCGTGGACAGGAGGCTGGCAGTAGGCAATCTTCACTGTCGGAAAGATACCAAATGATAAGAGTCATGTTGAAGTCACCAAATTCAAATAGCACATTTCAAGATTGCATAAGATTACTGACATAATCAATTGCATTGTATACTGCCTCGTAGAAAACATAGACTGATAACGGTGGTATATATAAAGTAAACAGTATATAGTTTTTTGTCCTTAAGTAAGAAGACGACGCATAGCATCCACCCACCCTTACTATCATCCCTCCTCTCATAAGAACCCAAACTTGCATAAATTAACGAATGAAATATTGATTATATGTACTACAGCTGTTGATCGTATTAGCAAATAAGTGTTAAATCGACAACCGCCCTACCCTATAACCCCTTTTCACCTAGCCCTCCCTAACTACTCTAACCCAGATATTGACTTTCCACGCATCTTCAACTTGTCCCAAGAATAATAAAGTTGCGCCCGACTTGTTGGCAGTTTGTAATACAACGAACGTGGCATACAAAATGTTTCGCGCTGAATTTAAATTTTGAAGCTTTCATTATTTTCAAAGAAATTTGATATAATTCTCCTGGAATTGGGCCATTTGTATGGGAGGTGGCAGAGGAAGTGGAGGGTTTTAAATGATTTTTTTTCAAAATCGATAGCTCTCATAAGTCCGAAGGAAAAATGCTTTTCTTACATTTCAAATATAGATATTTCTATTAGAGGGGGTAGTAGAAGAGAAGCGAAGCTAATTTTTTAGCGTTTGTTGAAGTTATTAAGAGACAAATTCTGGTAAAATTTTAAGGTTGTAAATTTTCTAGTTTAAATGAAAATTAATATAATGCATTTAACAAAATTATGCTTTTGAATGGGATGGAGTAGAAGGAGTATACGCATCAAAAGAAAATTTTTCGTCGTCAAAGCTATCTCTATTATTATACTTTTCACAAAACTTCAATTCGATAGCTTTGACAGTTTCAATTTTAATTTCAAAATTTCGTGAAATTTGTATGGAAGGGGGTAGAAGGAGTGACAATTTTTTCAAAACTGATTGCAATTATGATAAAATTAATTGTGGAAAAAATTCTTCTTTTCGGCTTTGCAGGTTTCAATTAAAATCGAAAAAATTAATTTTTCAAAATTTTTCATTTGTATAGGAAGAGGTAGAAGGAGTGAGGGGATCGGATCAATATTTTGTAATGTTAATGATTTTTACATCGTTATACTTGGACCCAAATTTCAAGCCCAAAGCTTAAATACTTTCAAAGAAAAATCAATTTCCTACAGTTTCGAATTTTCATGAAATTCGTATTGAAGGGGTAGAAGGATTGGAGGGATGTAGCCCGTTCACGAGCTTTAAGTTTCTTTTTTGCTAAAAATTACACACGAAAAATTTCAGCACGATAGCTCAAATCATTCGAGTGTTGTATTGTAGACAGACGGACAGTCGGTCACTTGGAATCGAGGTTTTTGAGCGGCAACAAATATTTCTGTAACCTTGGGAGCATCTCACTTAGCATTGCAAACGGTAATGCAAACACAATATATTCTCAGAATTCATCTAGAGTATGTAACGAAATGAGGCCAAATTGCTGCGACTCCCAAGACTTTAACAGATAACGGGGCTCTTCCGGAACTGGGCAGCACGATTTGCCGGCATTCAGGAGCGTAGGCGTGGGGGAGAACGACATAGAAGAGCATACCATCCTTGAAAATGCTGCAGAAAAAAATAAATGGGAAAAAGGAAAAGTACCTATGACATTATGCAACTATTGTTAACTCAGGTTCCATAGGAGTCGCAAAACAACGACTCAACCGTTTCCGTACGAAAGCTGGAACCTCAATACTTACATTCGTTTCTCTGCCGGATCGCGACTCATTCCACCTTCAGGAGTCGTTCCGGGATGCTCCTCTGCCCTCTCTACTCCATCATCATTGGGGCAAGAAAACCGATAAGGAAGCAAAGAACACAAAGCGACCCCACCTGAGAAGGTAAGATTATTACATGCAAAAAAAGAATTTTATTTTTCTGTATTTTTTTTTTTATTGTTTTGTTTAACATGCAAACAGTAAACTAAAAAAAATTCAACAAAAAGTGCAAATATCCGGTATTGACGTTGGATATGGGGGGCCCTTTTCCGCCTCATTGCCCCTAATTGCATTTGTAGCGGTGCAACAATGTAGCAACATTGCAACATTCGCTCGATCGTCATCCAACACCAACATTCTCGAGCGTCAGCATTAATGCCATGCACACATCGCATAGCACATTCCAGCCGCCAACGAATTCTGCTGCGCACGCACAAGTTCGCCGTTCCTTTTCTCGGACCGTCTTGTGTGGAGCAAGACACTTCGGTCTTGGCCTTCCCGAAGTCAGCACGCCTCTGCTGGATCAGTTAATAAAATTTTTCGTTATTTGAAAGTTAATGCGGTTTTATTTAAGGACCTCCGACCCAGGCCAAAGCGTTATTTCCTTTTTCCTTGTAATTCTATTCTTTGCAGGAACATTAATTGTGAGAATTTTTATTTCTCTATCGGCAATAACTTTATTGCTCGAGCCGTGCTACTCGACTGTCCTCAACCGTAATCATAATTGTTACGGTTACACTATTGGCTTATGATTTATGTTTTTTTTATATATAGCATAACTTTAGCATGATAAGTCTATAATATCAGTTGTCTGCTACACGTATTATTGTTGTTGTTGGCAGTAGTAGCGCTATAAACACCGCAGCCATTCGAAAGCATCCCAGCAAACAAAATAATTCATTAAAGACTCGTTAATGAATTATATTAACGAGTGTTTTGATCATTAACAAGCGTCGATATATTAACGAGTCATCAAGAGGACTAAATGGACATTCATTAATGAATTATTTTAACTATTCATTAATGAATTCTAAAACGCTTACGCTTTTATATAACCGAAGATTGCGATTGTTTCTCTGTTTCTGTTATTTATGCTTTGAACATTTCACGCACAAACGAAATGTGCGATATGCCTATAGACATAGCTATATCGACATCATTTTCGGACTCGCATATCGCACGTGTGATGTGAACTCTGCAGAGTTTGGCTTACATATGGTTTACATAATTCTATTTTACCCTCCTGCTCGGTTTTCGAATGTTTAGATTAGTCAACGATCGTTTTTCGATCATAAATTTATGATCGCTCGTTAAAATATTTACTGGGATTGCATTGTGCTTTGGTCGTGAATGACCGCTCAACTGGCCTGTTCGATGTTAATATTAGCCACTCGATGACGACGGCTGATGCTGAATTTGCTAATTGGTTTGTCGATGAAAGTGTTGTTGTTGTGTTTTTTTTTTCTTACAAGGTGAATAATCTTATTAATGATTGTTGCAGGTATGATTAATTTGAAATTGGAGAAGGGTGCTTTTTTTCTTAATAACAGTATTACAATTATATTTCCCTTCTAACATATATAAAAAAGATTAATTATTTCTTTCCAAGTGGGTTTTGTCGAGCGCAATCGAATGTAAGGATACATGATGATAGAGTTTTAAATGGTTAATTTTTCTTTCTCTCTAACTACTAGCTTCATTAAGTGTTGCTACTTCGTTTCATTTCAGATTTGCCAGGCAATTTGGAACAGGAGGCGTTTCGCCACAAGCACAAATATCTAAATTTAATGTGAATACATTTGTGTATACGTTTAAATTTTAATTTTTACAAAAAAAAGTTAGTAGGTCACAAACCAAGCTGAAGTCCTAAAGAAACCTGGTAACCATACTTATTCTTAACCCACTTTTCGATCCTGGGATCAAGAACCATTCTCATGGTGGAGAGTACGCTGAATCGATTCGAAGAAACTTCGACAGCCGCAGGAAATTCCCCTTCGGTTTTTATGGTATTTTCCAATGGATTCAGTGTGACCTCCACCATGGGAATGGCTCGTGATTCCTGGGTTGAAAAATTGGATTACGAGGTATTATAATTCTACTTCTTCTAGAATAGCGCTACAGCCCAAATCGGACCTTGGCCTCATGACATTCAGGTTCCTTAACATTTTTCATTACTTATTGTGGAAGGGTTGTTAGCCCTTCGCACAACCCTCTTTCTACGAATTTTTCATTTTCGTAGATTGAGGTGACCAAGATACATCCATGCAGGCAATGTGCTGGAATTATATATTGCGCCGACCGGGATTTGAACTCACAACCTTCGCATTACAAGGCCAAGACGCTACCCTCTAGGCTACACCCTAGCTATATTATTATATTATATTATAATTACACCGACGATATATTAGTCACGGTTGTTCAGCAACCTTATAGCAGCGAACTAAAACTGTTATATGTATAATAAAAAAAATAGTTTCTTTCAAGTTGGGTTTTCAAATTTATTGATTTTCAATACATTTTCCTCTCATTCGTATTTTAATCATATAACTAAATGCAAATCTTATAAATAGATCAGTATCATAAAAAATTGTTATTTTAAAACTAATTTAATTATATTAAATAACGTAATATTTTTAAAGCTTAATTCAATAATACTTTCTTTTTATATTATCTTTAAATCGGATTAAAAAAAATCAACTCAAAATATCATTCCAAAATTCCACTTCGTTCACATCAAATTCATTTGTTATCGATATTTGATAGCTACCGTGTGTATTTTCAAATTCTTGAATATCACAAAATTGTTGAACTTTTCGATTTAAAAATGATTCAATACTGCACGATTCAATTGGCTTAGATTCCATTGGACGGCTATTAGAAAATAAATATTGAATTCTATTTAGTTAATAAGGGCTTGAAATAATTATGTTTACCCTTCAATTGCAAACGTCACTAAATTCTCAATAATGGCGGCACTAACTTTAGCGTCGGTTGAGTTTTTCGCGAAATCGGGAAACAAAGCTGGTGATCGGAATAGGTAAATTAAATCATCACAATGTACGACTCCTGTAAATCGTGTAAAATTCATTTCAAATATAAGTTCTAATTAATTATGTCATTAAAAAAATCCTTAATTACCATAATTATTGTTGTTTCCTGAGAATACTGCGGAATATGAGAAGAGTCCTCGATAAGCAAACTTTGACACGTATACAGGATTTTTCTGGATATTTGCATATTGAACATAATCCCTTAAGCTATTATATAAAGGTTGTAGAAACCCTCGTCCGGATATCATCTGCGAATTAGAAAGAAAGCAAATTAAAAATATCACAGAACTACGATTGCGGGTAAGCCCCAATCATGCAATACATTAGATGGAATGAAAGTTGTGACTTTAGAAGGGATACTTTTCCTGCCTTACCAATAATTTACTTAAAAAAGTATATTATGGCTAATTGTTCTAATAATATAATAATTCTCTTAAAAATTATATAACTGCGTGACGCCGATCTGCAACTTTTGTACAGGCGGTGGTAGAAGGGATTTCAACAGTTTTTGCAAAGGTGGCTCAAATTGATAGAGAAATAATACGATTTAAATTTCAGACCAGTAACCTTTATGCTTTCCCAGCGAGTCGACTTATTATAAATGGGAGGTGAAAGAAGGGGCAATGCGATCAAAGTAATCGCTTCTGACTAGAATTGCTACCAAAATACTTTACACCATATTTAAGCATCAGAAAAAATTGTGTATTTCATTCCGTGAAATTGTGCAGTTTAAATGAGAGGTGGTAGAAGGAGAGGGAGATTTCAATTTTTAAATTTTAATATTCGTGATGAAAATGGTAAGTATAAAATGTCTGATCAGTGTTATTTACAAAATATTTTCCATGAAAATTGTCTTAAAATAATGTTGTGAAATTGTGCCACTTTGTGTGAGAGGAGGTGGAAGGGGTAAAGCGATTTAGTCCGTTCACGAACTTTACCTTACTTTTCGTCAAAAATTACGTGTACGAAATATGTGCTTTGTAGCTCAATGCGTTTTCAATATAGAGAGTGCTCGGTCAGACAAGACATTTAAACGATAATAAATATTTCTGACTCCTTGTCGACTCGTTTTTCTTAGCGTTACAAACTTTAGAGCAAACTTATAGTACACTCAGATTCCATTTAGAATATAATTAGATGGTATTATCCAAAATTCATGGAATAAATTTTGTTTTCTATCCTCCGGTGTGCTTTTTTCAGCTACCAAAATTCCAAAATTTTTCAATTTTGATAAATCCTTTCCTTCAAAATTCTGAAGTAGTCAAAAGTTAAACCATAGTCGTAAATTGTTATAGATCAGATTACATAGTGAAGTATGTTTAGTTCACTCTATCACTGCGAACACTAATGGGCCTATTGTGATGGCCCCCGGTACGTTTTTGCAGTTTCTCTTCGAATCCTGTACTATTGATAGATCTTAGGATATCACGTAGAGGACTGATCAAATATTCATTTGGGTTCATTAAGGAGGCCTAAAAAAAAAGTTTTTCGAGTTTTTGAAAGTGAAAAATATTGAAACGCAGCCGACTTTTATGGACGTTTGTGCAGCACCTTGTAATTGCAGTCTCCAATTGGCGGGAAAGATGCTGCTCGTAATTTTCGTCTGAACCAAAAAAAATAAAGAAGATTTTAATTTTCATATATATTTTTTGTAGATGAACTAAGAAAAGCCCAAACAAATTGCGAAATTTATAATTTTTTTTTTCAAGTTTGAAAAAAATGTGATTTTTGCAAAACAAAAAATCAATTCAGCTTGATAAAAAAGTGGTTAAAAATTTTTTTTTCATGAATCTTTCTAGTTCAAATTGAAGAGAATAAGGAACTGAAGTGAACAAACTTTGGTTTGTTTTGATTGGTCATATAGTTTTGGTGTAATCACGCCCGCCAGTTTGAAAAAATTGTAAAAAGAAAAACTCGAGAAAACACGCTTCAAAGTTTACGATAAGAAAAAAGCGCTCGTATATCTGCTCGGCGCCCCACCGCGTTTAGTGCTGTATCTTCGAAAATACTGCGAATTGTTCTATATAACTTTACATACATATTCTTAGATATATTAGGAATAGATTTAAACAATGAAAAAAAAAATTGATTTTGTGCCTCCTAAAGCAGGATCCCCCCCTTAATCATTGACTGAAATGAAGGAGTCTTTTGTGGTTCATATTCACAAAGAATATGTTCTGGTGTTTCCTCGTCCTTATTGCACATTCTGCAGAGATAGTCCTCTGAGAGTCCAATTCGATGAAGATATTTCTGCATATGATAGTGTTCAGTTAGGACATCCACCAAGACTTAAGTCTGATTTCTATTTAATTGCAAATAATGGAAAGTTCTTTCAACCTATTATTTTGCCACAAATAGCTAATAATTCTTATTGCCTGGTACCGTGTCCCAGTAAAGGGTACACTGTGATTTTAGGCACTTTTAGATTGTTATTTTTGAAGCACTGCGTTCCGCGAAAAGGAACTGAGCTCACAAAATCAAATTCGGATCCTTCCCTGCCCAATGTATCAATTTGTTCTTTACCCTCAGAACCACTATATCCTGGGATCCAAAGGAGGGTTACTCTGTTTTTAGTTCCCAGTTCTATAAGTACATGAAGACAACCCCACATGACCTTGGATCATATTTGAGATGATTGTAAAACTTGAATTGTCATTTGTATTGTCAGAGATAATAAAAATGACTTTTTGTACGCTCTGTTTACATTCCGAATACATGGCTCTATTGCATATGTTTTGTAGTAATATTAAGACACAATATTATATTGTTAATTTAGTGTGGCATTAATAATGCCTAGTAGTGTATAAGAAATACGGCATGCAATATGATCAACTCTAGAGTAACGATCATAAAGCCAGACAGTAACATGATCAAGTACTATAACGATCATAAAGCTCCGCTTTGCAGCGACAGCAATTTATTTACATACTAGCAAACACCCGCGACTTCGTCCGCGTAAAAATAGCAATAATAAGCAATTTTTGGGAGTGTAGTTAGTAATACATTATGTGGGATATATAATCTGCTTACTTTAATGGCTCTTTGAAGAAAATGGTTTGTATATTGTTGGAATAAGAACCATAGATTATTAAGAATGAAAGCATGATACTCTCATTTTTATGGGACAGGCTCGTGATCAAATCAAACCCGTGATTCGAGATCATATACGTGTTGAAAAGCGTTAAGGACATGTGAATAATTGTAGCTGGTGTTATATAAAAAAAAAAAAAATAAAATAACATTAAGCTTAAAAACATAACAGGACTACGATTGCGCGTAAAGCCCAAACATACGATACTATGTATAGATGAAATCGAAATTTTTGCGGTGTTAAGAAATTTTGTATGGGAAGTGGTAGAAGGGGTGACAGCACTGAACTAATTTGTTTCATATCATGCTGGAGTAGCTATAAAAATGTTTTGTACCAAATTTAAGCATTGAGTAGGTATTTTGAATTTAATGAAATTGTGCAATTTGCATGAGAGGTGGTAGAAGGAGTGGGGGGTTTTTGGTGATTTTTCGAGAAGCAACTATAACTATCATGCAATTGATATACTCTAAATTTCAGACCTGTATCATTCATACTTTTCAAGAAAATCGAATTATTGTATAGTCGTGGAATGTGTCTCATTGTATGGGAGGGGGAAGATGGAGTGAAGCTACTCGGTTAAGTTTTTTCCCGATAGTAGGTGAAGGTGCACTTGGGCGTGGGAAAATTTTAAAGACCGTGGGAACTTTTTGTTAACCTTGAGATGACCTTGAAAACAGGTGTTGGTGACGTCATAGGGAATCCCCGTGTAATCTATGGGTTTTGAATGGGGTCATGGAGGTCAATGACCTTGAGGGATTCCCTTGATCACCTGAGGGTTTTGCACCTGGGCGTGGGAATATTTTGAAGACCGTGGGAATTTTTTGTTAACCTTGAGATGACCTTGAAAACAGGTGTTGATGACGTCATAGGGAATCCCCGTGCAATCTATGGGTTTTGAATGGGGTCATGGAGGTCAATGACCTTGAGGGATTCCCTTGATCACCTGAGGGTTTTGCACTTTGGGCCTGGGAAAATTTTAAAGCCCGTGGGAACTTTTAGATTAACCAACTCTCATGGGACCCCTAACTACTTTAATTAATCTCTCTCTCTCTCTCTCTCTCTCTCTCTCTCTCTCTCTCTCTCTCTCTCTCTCTCTCTCTCTCTCTCTCTCTCTCTCTCTCTCTCTCTCTCTCTCTCTCTCTCTCTCTCTGGTTCCTGTTAACACCTGTTCTCCGTAATCACCTTTCATCTCTCTCTATCTCTCTCTCTCTCTCTGATTACTGTTAACACCTGTTCTCCGTAATTACCTTTTATATCTCTCCGCAATATGCCATTACAGGCACCCACGCTCTCAGCTGACTTTCTCTACGTGTTTCTCGGTCGTCCAACACGGTGTCTTTGCGTTGTATTTATCCTATCTATCCTATACTGGCGATTGATCGATTGAAATTTAACATGAATTGATATTGAATTCCATATGAATCTGATTTGATTGATTGCCGGGGGACGTATTTTAATACACTCGGCACTTAAATTACTTTTTATCGAAAAAAAACTGTTGCCACCAAAGGGACTTGAACCTGGAACCACATGCGTAAGAAGCGGTAGCGTTAGCCTTACGCTAGCCAGACTACATACTCGGTCTTGTTCAATATGCAAATATATAGTAACTAATAAAGTGGTGTTATTTCATGACGTCATCATCGACCAAATTATATGTGTTTTAGGAATAATTGTTTGCAGCTAAGAGTGTTTTTATCATATAAGTAGATAAGAGTTTGTTATGGTTAGGTTTTTTTGTTTTGATTTTTTTTTATATTAGAGGTAAGAGAATTACGGATTAGGTTTCATATATGATGAAAATTGATAGATTGTGTGTATGGAGATTGTTATTGTTATTAATAGCGTGATATTATTTTATGACGTCATCATCGAGTAGGAATAATTCTTTCGAATTGTTTATGGTTTTGAGTTTTTTGTTATGATAGGTTGTTTACATTTTTTGTGTATGGATTTTTTTTTTGGTTTACGAGTGAGATTGATATGAAAATTTCACCTCAATTCGCTATCATATATGATCATTTTTTTTTTTTTGATGAACGAGTTCAAGCTCTAAGATTTGTATGAAAATAACTTGTATTTGTGGTAGATGAAGCACTTGTATGGTTACATGGATATAACGCTGTTATGCAATAGGGGTAAGCTTTGTATGGGGATGTTGGTTAGTGATGATGTACTGACGTTCCATGACGTCATCAATTAAGGTTGCCATAAGGTCATCGATTATAGTTTCATGACGTCATCATCAATTGGGGTTGCCATAATGTCAAAAAAAAATAAAAAAAAAAAAAAAAAATAAAAAAAAAAAAAAAAAAAATTAAAAAAAAATAAAAAAAAAAATAAAAAAAAAATCAATAAAAAAATCAAAAAATAAAAAAAAATCATAAATTTACAGATTCGCATGACAATGTTCCTATGCCTAATACTGATAAACCCGATTAATGGGCTATTTAACGTACACGAACTGACAGGATTTACGGAAATACAACTTACCAAAGTAGAAATAGTGACCAAAGCAAATATTTTACCGGATGTTGAGGTAGTTTTGAGGTATTAATTGATGGGGAAATCTCGGAATAAAACAAATTTTGGTGTACAAGTTTTTATTAAATATTCAAGCATTATAAGAGCTTAAATTTTATTTTGATTACATAATTGAATTTTCTGAAGTAAAATAGGTCTTAGTAATTGCTCCAATTTTAAGATCCTTCGTTGAAACCTTAGTCGGTCTAATACACAGCTCTGCCAATTACCCTTTCTACTAGTTCTATATGCATACTCCCAGACAATTATGTATTTAACGGAAACATGATCAGAAAATCTAACATGTCTAAGATCTGCAGATGACATCGTATAGGTTGACGAACTCGATTGTCATAAAATAAATCAGTTCTGGTTAATAATTGAATGTGGCTTATACCGAAAGGATTATAAACACTTATATGACACAATATGATGAAATGCTGGTTCTAGATCTATTTAGAAAACGAAATAAGAACAACAGGTTTTATTAAAAAAATTATAAAGCAGATAGACATAATCATCAATCTACATACAAAAACTCTTCAAAAACATAATAAAATCAACAAATAATATCAAAAAAAACTAAATTTACAGATTCGCATGACAGACAATGTTCCTATGCCTAATACTGATAAACCCGATTAATGGGCTATTTAACGTACACGAACTGACAGGATTTACGGAAATACAACTTAACCAAATAGAAATAGTGACCAAAGCAAATATTATCATACACATAATTGACATAAGAGAAATTTTAGACGTAATACAATTTAATGAATCTTTCAGACAGCTTTAAAATTGAAAAATAAATATATACAACCATATCAACTACAACAACAACAACAACTACAAAACTAGAAAATACAACCAAACAACCATACAAACACCTGCTACCAACTTATCTTATTAAATTTTACTATAAGTTAAGAAATAAAAAAGAGTCTTGTGTGTTGTTATACTTGTATACCAAATTCTGGTTAATATGCATATTTCAAGAAAAAAACAAACTGAATGATGGTTTTAATCATATTTATTATCAAGATATTTTTTTTTAAATAAATAAACATAAGAAAATTACGATATGTATCGGTTATATTATATAGAATAGCTATTTCTTTAACAATGAAACAGTTTTCAGATCCTTTAAATTCAATATTTATATTATTACTTCAGCTTTTCTCAATGCTTCAATGATGGCAACAATCTCGTTGTTATGACTACTATCTCCCGCCTGTAGCGCTGATACAAGTAATCGTAATCGGTCCACCAATTCATTGGGGTCATCCCAATAAATATACTGTTTTGGTTCGATTGATGTTTGTATTAAATCTCCTCCTCTATGAGTTAAAAGTTTGTTAATAATTTTTGTATATTTATAGCTACGGTTTCCATTTATTTGTCCTTCGCTGGTATAGTGACGTCTATAGGCATTAGTATCGAGCAGAATATTTCTATAGTTTTGTAAATCATCTTTATTGTACAGAGTCTTATCTGGAACTTTCATAAATAGTAGCTCATATATGCCCTGAGTACCATCATAGGTTTTATCTTTTATTAATATTTGACTACCATCGATTGTAAAAATCGAGTTTCCAATTTTCCATTGTTCATTTTCATGATAAACACCATAAGTACTATCGATGAAATCCGGATTATTTACAAATATATTTAAATATTTTGTAGGTATTTCATCAAATTCTCGCTCGTTCATATATTCAATGAGTTCTTGCCGACCTGAAGGAGTTGTCACATATTTACGTACGCTTCTTACATCCGGAACCTTTAATGGTGTTTCAAAAGTATCAGTTAGATTGAGCTTTCGTCTGAATTTAGGTGTTGGAGTTTCAAAGTCTACGTCACTTTCAATATCATCTGTAGATTGAGTTTCCACGTTTTCTTCTTTTTTAGATTCATATTCACTGTGATTATGATTTTCTACATCTCCTTCTCTTTTAGGTTCGAATTTACTGTGTTCATACAGTTTAACTAATTCTTTAAGAGGTCTTGTGATTGGCTTAAAAGTTTGTTCTTGTCGAGTTTCAGCATTAACTCTACCGATTTTTAATTGCTTATATTTTTTACGTATCGAGTTAGTAGACTTTATAACTTGTCTAAGAATATCTTTATCGGTCGACTTCTGCATTTTCCTTTCTTACACAACAACAACAGATTAACAGATATTGTTTGAAGAATGCTCTGAACTCGTTTTATATAGTTATTAAACTGCTTCTGTACTGAGCTTTACTGCCTTGAAACTGGTTTTAAACTGCTTCTGTACTGAGCTGTACTACCTTGAAACTGGTTTTAAACTGCTTTGTACAGCTTTAATACTGCTTTGTACAGCTTTAATACTGCTTCTGTACTGAGGTGTACTGCTTTAATACTGCTTCTGTACTGAGGTGTACAGCTTTAATACTGCTTTGGACAGCTTTAATACTGCTTCTGTACTGAGGTGTACTGCTTTAATACTGCTTCTGTACTGAGGTGTACTGCTTTCATACTGCTTCTGTACTGAGGTGTACTGCTTTAGTACTGCTTCTGTACTGAGGTGTACAGCTTTAATACTGCTTTGGACAGCTTTAATACTGCTTCTGTACTGAGATGTACTGCTTTATACAGCTTTATTACTGCTTTCAGGTTTTTAAATATAGTTTTTCAAACTTTTTTCTCATATTACTGAATCAAAGTCTTCATATTGATTATATATAGTTTTATTTACTTGATATTGGAATCAAGATAGGAAATAACTTCTCTTGGCTGCTGAAAGTGAACAGAATTCAAAGCATATATACAGTATTCATATAAATCTAGAAACATGACTACTGAGTGTTGAAGGGAAAAGTATAGATTTTTTTTTTTTTGGTTATTCGAGCCTCAATGTGATTACAATCAACCACACAGCTGTACAACCAACTATACAGTTATACAACCACACAGCTGTACAACCAACTATACAACCTCACAGCTGTACAACCAACTATACAACCACACAGCTGTATAACCAACTATACAACCACACAGCTGTACAACCAACTATACAACCTCACAGCTGTACAACCAACTATACAACCACACAGCTGTACAACCAACTATACAACCACACAGCTGTACAACCAACTATACAACCACACAGCTGTACAACCAACTATACAACCACACAGCTGTACAACCAACTATACAACCACACAGCTGTACAACCAACTATACAACTTCACAGCTGTACAACCAACTATACAACCACACAGCTGTACAACCAACTATACAACCTCACAGCTGTACAACCAACTATACAGCCACACAGCTGTACAACCAACTATACAACCTCACAGCTGTACAACCAACTATACAACCACACAGCTGTACAACCAACTATACAACCTCACAGCTGTACAACCAACTATACAACCACACAGCTGTACAACCAACTATACAACCACACAGCTGTACAACCAACTATACAACCACACAGCTGTACAACCAACTATACAACCACACAGCTGTACAACCAACTATACAACCACACAGCTGAACAACCAACTATACAACCACACAGCTGTACAACCAACTATACAACCACACAGCTGTACAACCAACTATACAACCACACAGCTGTACAACTAACTATACAACCACACAGCTGTACAACCAACTATACAACCACACAGCTGTACAACCAACTATACAACCACACAGCTGTACAACCAACTATACAACCACACAGCTGTACAACCAACTATACAACCACACAGCTGTACAACCAACTATACAACCTCACAGCTGTACAACCAACTATACAACCTCACAGCTGTACAACCAACTATACAACCACACAGCTGTACAACCAACTATACAACCACACAGCTGTACAACCAACTATACAACCTCACAGCTGTACTTGGTTGATTGTAATCACATTGAGGCTCGAATAACCAAAAAAAAAAAAAAATCTATACTTTCCCCTTCAACACTCAGCAGTCATGTTTCTAAATTTATATGAATACTGTATATATGCTTTGAATTCTGTTCACTTTCAGCAGCCAAGAGAAGTTATTTCCTATCTTGATTCCAATATCAAGTAAATACAACTATATATAATCAATATGAAGACTTTGATTCAGTAATATGAGAAAAAAGTTTGAAAAACTATATTTAAAAACCTGAAAGCAGTAATAAAGCTGTATAAAGCAGTACATCTCAGTACAGAAGCAGTATTAAAGCTGTCCAAAGCAGTATTAAAGCTGTACACCTCAGTACAGAAGCAGTATTAAAGCAGTACACCTCAGTACAGAAGCAGTATGAAAGCAGTACACCTCAGTACAGAAGCAGTATTAAAGCAGTACACCTCAGAACAGAAGCAGTATTAAAGCTGTCCAAAGCAGTATTAAAGCTGTACACCTCAGTACAGAAGCAGTATTAAAGCAGTACACCTCAGTACAGAAGCAGTATTAAAGCAGTACACCTCAGTACAGAAGCAGTTTAATAACTATATAAAACGAGTTCAGAGCATTCTTCAAACAATATCTGTTAATCTGTTGTTGTTGTGTAAGAAAGGAAAATGCAGAAGTCGACCGATAAAGATATTCTTAGACAAGTTATAAAGTCTACTAACTCGATACGTAAAAAATATAAGCAATTAAAAATCGGTAGAGTTAATGCTGAAACTCGACAAGAACAAACTTTTAAGCCAATTACAAGACCTCTTAAAGAATTAGTTAAACTGTATGAACACAGTAAATTCGAACCTAAAAGAGAAGGAAATGTAGAAAATCATAATCACAGTGAATATGAATCTAAAAAAGAAGAAAACGTGGAAACTCAATCTACAGATGATATTGAAAGTGACGTAGACTTTGAAACTCCAACACCTAAATTCAGACGAAAGCTTAATCTAACTGATACTTTTGAAACACCATTAAAGGTTCCGGATGTAAGAAGCATACGTAAATATGTGACAACTCCTTCAGGTCGGCAAGAACTCATTGAATATATGAACGAGCGAGAATTTGATGAAATACCTACAAAATATTTAAATATATTTGTAAATAATCCGGATTTCATTGATAGTACTTATGGTGTTTATCATGAAAATGAACAATGGAAAATTGGAAACTCGATTTTTACAATCGATGGTAGTCAAATATTAATAAAAGATAAAACCTATGAGGGTACTCCGGGCATATATGAGCTACTATTTATGAAAGTTCCAGATAAGACTCTGTACAATAAAGATGATTTACAGAATTATAGAAATATTCTGCTCGATACTAATGCCTATAGACGTCACTATACCAGCAAAGGACAAATAAATGGAAACCGTAGCTATAAATATACAAAAATTATTAACAAACTTTTAACTCATAGAGGAGGAGATTTAATACAAACATCAATCGAACCAAAACAGTATATTTATTGGGATGACCCCAATGAATTGGTGGACCGATTACGATTACTTGTATCAGCGCTACAGGCGGGAGATAGTAGTCATAACAACGAGATTGTTGCCATCATTGAAGCATTGAGAAAAGCTGAAGTAATAATATAAATATTAAATTTAAAGGATCTGAAAACTGTTTCATTGTTAAAGAAATAGCTATTCTATATAATATAACCGATACATATCGTAATTTTCTTATGTTTATTTATTTAAAAAAATATCTTGATAATAAATATGATTAAAACCATCATTCAGTTTGTTTTTTTTCTTGAAATATGCATATTAATCAGAATTTGGTATACAAGTATAACAACACACAAGACTCTTTTTTATTTCTTAACTTATAGTAAAATTTAATAAGGTAAGTTGGTAGCAGGTGTTTGTATGGTTGTTTGGTTGTATTTTCTAGTTTTGTAGTTGTTGTTGTTGTTGTAGTTGATATGGTTGTATATATTTATTTTTCAATTTTTAAGCTGTCTGAAAGATTCATTAAATTGTATTAAGTCTAAAATTTCTCTTATGTCAATTATATGTATGATAATATTTGCTTTGGTCACTATTTCTACTTGGTTAAGTTGTATTTCCGTAAATCCTGTCAGTTCGTGTACGTTAAATAGCCCATTAATCGGGGTTTATCAGTATTAGGCATAGGAACATTGTCTGTCATGCGAATCTGTAAATTTAGTTTTTTTTTTTTGATATTATTTGTTGATTTTATTATGTTTTTGAAGAGTTTTTGTATTTAGATTGATGATTATGTCTATCTGCTTTATAATTTTTTTTAATAAAACCTGTTGTTCTTATTTCGTTTTCTAAATAGATCTAGAACCAGCATTTCATCACATTGTGTCATATAAGTGTTTATAATCCTTTCGGTATAAGCCACATTCAATTATTAACCAGAATTGATTTATTTTTATGACAATCGAGTTCGTCAACCTATACGATGTCATCTGCAGATCTTAGACATGTTAGATTTTCTGATCATGTTTCCGTTAAATACATAATTGTCTGGGAGTATGCATATAGAACTAGTAGAAAGGGTAATTGGCAGAGCTGTGTATTAGACCGACTAAGGTTTCAACGAAGGATCTTAAAATTAGAGCAATTACTAAGACCTATTTTACTTCAGAAAATTCAATTATGTAATCAAAATAAAATTTAAGCTC
Organism: Chorisops tibialis; assembly: GCA_963669355.1. Taxonomy (NCBI): domain Eukaryota; kingdom Metazoa; phylum Arthropoda; class Insecta; order Diptera; family Stratiomyidae; genus Chorisops; species Chorisops tibialis. The sequence continues at coordinate 81,756,223 of OY770262.1, read as the reverse complement.
TTATAATGCTTGAATATTTAATAAAAACTTGTACACCAAAATTTGTTTTATTCCGAGATTTCCCCATCAATTAATACCTCAAAACTACCTCAACATCCGGTAAAATATTTGCTTTGGTCACTATTTCTACTTTGGTAAGTTGTATTTCCGTAAATCCTGTCAGTTCGTGTACGTTAAATAGCCCATTAATCGGGTTTATCAGTATTAGGCATAGGAACATTGTCATGCGAATCTGTAAATTTATGATTTTTTTTTTTTTTTTTTTGATTTTTTTATTGATTTTTTTTTATTTTTTTTTATTTTTTTTTTATTTTTTTTTATTTTTTTTTTTTTTTTTTTTGACATTATGGCAACCCCAATTGATGATGACGTCATGAAACTATAATCGATGACCTTATGGCAACCCTAATTGATGACGTCATGGAACGTCAGTACATCATCACTAACCAACATCCCATACAAAGCTTACCCCTATTGCATAACAGCGTTACATACATGTAACCATACAAGTGCTTCATCTACCACAAATACAAGTTATTTTCATACAAATCTTAGAGCTTGAACTCGTTCATCAAAAAAAAAAAATGATCATATATGATAGCGAATTGAGGTGAAATTTTCATATCAATCTCACTCGTAAACCAAAAAAAAAATCCATACACAAAAAATGTAAACAACCTATCATAACAAAAAACTCTAAACCATAAACAATTCGAAAGAATTATTCCTACTCGATGATGACGTCATAAAATAATAAAAATTCCATACAAAAAAAAATGTAAACAACATATCATAACAAAAAACTCTAAACCATAAACAATTCGAAAGAATTATTCCTACTCGATGATGACGTCATAAAATAATATCACGCTATTAATAACAATAACAATCTCCATACACACAATCTATCAATTTTCATCATATATGAAACCTAATCCGTAATTCTCTTACCTCTAATATAAAAAAAAATCAAAACAAAAAAAACCTAACCATAACAAACTCTTATCTACTTATATGATAAGAACACTCTTAGCTGCAAACAATTATTCCTAAAACACATATAATTTGGTCGATGATGACGTCATGAAATAACACCACTTTATTAGTTACTATATATTTGCATATTGAACAAGTCCGAGTATGTAGTCTGGCTAGCGTAAGGCTAACGCTACCGCTTCTTACGCATGTGGTTCCAGGTTCAAGTCCCTTTGGTGGCAACAGTTTTTTTTCGATAAAAAGTAATTTAAGTGCCGAGTGTATTAAAATACGTCCCCCGGCAATCAATCAAATCAGATTCATGTGGAATTCAATATCAATTCATGTTAAATTTCAATCGATCAATCGCCAGTATAGGATAGATAGGATAAATACAACGCAAAGACACCGTGTTGGACGACCGAGAAACACGTAGAGAAAGTCAGCTGAGAGCGTGGGTGCCTGTAATGGCATATTGCGGAGAGATATAAAAGGTAATTACGGAGAACAGGTGTTAACAGTAACCAGAGAGAGAGAGAGAGAGATAGAGAGAGATAGAGAGAGATGAAAGGTGATTACGGAGAACAGGTGTTAACAAGAGAGAGAGAGAGAGAGAGAGAGAGAGAGAGAGAGAGAGAGAGAGAGAGAGAGAGAGAGAGAAAGATTAATTAAAGTAGTTAGGGGTCCCATGAGAGTTGGTTAATCTAAAAGTTCCCACGGGCTTTAAAATTTTCCCAGGCCCAAAAGTGCAAAACCCTCAGGTGATCAAGGGAATCCCTCAAGGTCATTGACCTCCATGACCCCATTCAAAACCCATAGATTACACGGGGATTCCCTATGACGTCACCAACACCTGTTTTCAAGGTCATCTCAAGGTTAACAAAAAGTTCCCACGGTCTTTAAAATTTTCCCACGCCCAAGTGCACCTTCACCTACTCCCGATATTAATAATAATGCTAATTAAGGATTAAGTTCAAATTTTTACCTCGATGAAATTTAAATGTACTGAGAAAATTCGTTTAGAGTATTTCATGAAAAAGTGCGGTTTATATGGGAGGTGGTGGAAGGAGAAGGGGGTTCCTGGTGATTTTTTGAAAAACAACTATAATCATCATGCAATTGATATATTTGAAATTTCAGATCAGTAACATTCAGACTTTTCAAGAAAATCAAATTCTTGTGAAGTCGTGAAACTGTGTCAGATTGTATGGGAGGGGGTAGAAGGAGTGAAGCTAATCGGTTAATTTTTTCCTGATATTAATAATAATGTTAATTAAGGATTTAATACAACATTTTAGTTCGATGGAAGTTACACGTACTGAGAAATTTGGTGTAAAGTAATTCATGAAAAAGTGTAGTTTGTATGGGAGGTGGTGAAAGGAGTGAGGAAACTCAAACAATTTGTAGAACAAAAGACTGCATTTATAATACAAATAATATATTTCAAATTTCAAATTAATAGCTTTTATGGTTTCCAAGAAAATTTTATTAATATATATTTTGCAAATGAGTCACTTTGTATGGGAGGGGGTAGAAGGCGTAAGGGAAGTGAAATGAAACCAGCAGATTTCATTCCGATGGACACCTAACAAACTGTGCAAGTTTCATTACAATCGGTTCAGCCGTTTGTGCGTGAAAAGCGGTCGGACAGATAGACAGACAGACAGACAAAAATTTCAAAAATGTGTTTTTATGCTTAGTTAATGCTAAAATAACTCAAAAAACTAACTTATAGCCATTTATAAGCAAATAACAGACAGACACTACAATTATATTACTATGTATAGATAAAGAAGGTCGAATGAGACCAACGGCAGATTTTCTACGTTGCCTGGCCATACAGGCAACATTAAAAGAAACTCTTGCGTTGCCTGGCCATACAGGCAACTCTCTAAAAAGAGCTAAATTAATTATACAATAAATGCTTAATAACTCAATAATTGTTTAAATAATACAGTTTCAGTTTGGAAAATATTTGTGAACTCATGCCTACTGACTTGGATACTAGTACTGGAATTTTGTCTAAATACTCCTGCGTTTATCCCTTTGTCCACTCCTGAACCATATGTGTACCAAATGATGAATAGTTTTCTTAGATTGGTTCTGTTGGAAACCCAGTCTTGACGACTGGTAAAATCACCTTAAATGGTCTTATGAAACTATAGCTTGTTACCATAAAATCGGGGAGAGGAATTCCAAGAAATAGTTCTTTTTTTAATTTACAAGGTCAGAGAAGTGCGAGCAATAGTACGTTCTGTCCCGTCTTGAATGGTGAGTTGTCTTTATGTTGTATTACGGCCGGATTTTATTCCCTAATGCCGCAGGAATACTACTACCACGTTTCCCAATGGAAGGAAGTTTTTGCAGTTTTGTCAGCTCTTGCTGAGTAGTCTCTTGTAGTATTTTTCGGCACTATATTGATGTTGCATATGTTACAATGGTCTCAAACAATAGTAGCGTACATCTCGTATGTCAGCTTCAAATTGAACTCCAATGTGCTGCCCTTTTTGAGAACATTGCCTAGGAGAACTTATCAAGATTTCAGGATTTCACACTGTTCTGCCTTATTAAATGTGATGCCTTGGTGTCTGCTGAGATAAAGGTATCAGCGGAGACCGAAACGTCACAATTTAATAAAGCTTAACACTGTGATATCCGAAAATCTTCCAATTTAATATTTTTTAGTTTCTAGGTAAAATGAAGTATTAAAAGATTGTATTTTAGTGTAATATGTATTGCCTGATCTTTTTACGCAAGCGTAAATCCGAAGAAACATAACAGGACTGCGATACTCTAGAAGAAAGAGAAATTTTCGGATGTTAAGAAATTTTAAAGGGGAAGTGGTAGAGGGTGTGACAACATTGAACTAATTTTTTCATCACGTTAGAGTGGCTATTAAAATGTTTTCTACAAAATTTATGATTTAATATGTACTGAGAAAATTACTGAATTTGATTTAGTGAAACTGTGCAGTTTGTATGAGAGGTGGTAGAAGGAATGGGAGTTCTTAATGACTTTTACAGAAATAGCTATAAACATCATTCAATTGCCATGATGTTAATTGTCAAGACATTCGATTTTTTGTAAAGTTGTGAAATTATGTAATATTGTATGGGCGGGGGTAGAAGGAGTGAAGCTGATCATCTAACTTTTTTTTGGGTCTTACTAATAATTATTAAAATTTTTTGTATGGGAGGGGGTATATGGTAAGGGGTGCAGCGATTTGCTCCGTTCAACTTGAACTTACTTTTTTTTGTCCAAAACGACGTGTATGAAATTTAAACTTTCTAGCTCAACGCCCTCTCAAGCTAGAGAGCGCACAGACGGATGGACGAACATACGGTTTTGAGATTTTTGAGCAATAGCAAATATTTCTGCACCCTTGGCGTCTCTGTGCGAGCATTATTTCTTGGCGTTACAAACTTTAGAGCAAATTTATAATACTTCCAGATTTCATCTAGAGTATAAAAATATTTGGCGAGTCGAGTAACGCGAACTGAATGTATTCCGCGAACTTAGTATTTGAACATTCTACACGAATTTTTTGAAATTGCATACTTCACTTGTTATACTCTAGATGAAATCTGAGAGTATTATAAGTTTGCTCTAAAGTTTGTAACGCCAAGAAATAAGGCTCGGAGAAAAAAATGATGAATACAGAAATTAATATTATCACTCAAAAATCTCAAAACCGGATGTCCGTCCGTCCGTCCGTCCGTCCGTCCGTCCGTCCGTCCGTCCGTCTGTGCGCGCTCTAGCTTGAGAACGCGTTCAGCTAGATAGTTCAAATTTTGTACACGTCGTTTTTGACAAAAAGTAAGGTCAAGTTCGTGAACGGGCCAAATCGCTCCACCCCTTCTACCCCCTCCCATACAAAATGACACAATTGCGCAATTTGACAATAAACGGATTTGCTCGAAAAGTATAAAAGCTATTGGCCTGAAATTTGGAATATGTTACTTTTATGATAATATCAATCTACCGTACGAAAATTATGCGTATCCTCCCCCTCCTTCTACCACCTCCCATACAAACTGTACTTGTCATGAATTACTCTAAGCCAATTTACTCATTGCGTATACAATTTAGAGAGCTGAAATTGTGCACCAAATATTTATTTGAAATTGTTAGTAAGCCCAAAAAAATTTAGACTATTAGCTTCACCCCTTCTACCCCCTCCCATACAAAATGACACAATTTCGTAATTTGACAATAAACGGATTTACTCGAAAAGTATAAAAGCTATTAGTCTGAATTTTCGGATATGTTATTTTCATAGTAATTTTAATCTACAGTAGAAAAATTATTTGCTTCCTCCCTCTCCTTCCACCCCCTCCCATACAAACTACACTTTTTCATGAAATGCTCTAAGACGATTTTCTCAGAACATATAACATTTATTGAGCTCATATTTTGTAATAAATACTTAATTAGTATTAGCACTAAGATCAGAAAAAAATATTTGATTAGCTTCACTGCTTCTACCCCCTCCCATACAATATGACACAGTTTCACAACTTCACAAAAAATCGATTTTCTTGAAAAGTATAAATGGCACTAGTCTGAAATTTCAGGGATGTCAATTTTACAATATTCCTAGTTATTTCTGAAAAAAATCACTCTAATCGCCCCACTCTTTCTACCACCTCCCATACAAACTGCACATTTTCACTAAATCTAAATCACTAATTTTTTCAGTTCCCATTCAATTTTTGGAGTAAGCATTTTGTACAAAACATTTTTATAGCTACTTTAGCATGATGGGGAAAAATTAGTTCAATGCTGTCATCCCTTCTAATACTTCCCATGCGAAATTTCTTGGGATCACAAAAAATTCTATTTCATCTAGAGTATCGTAAGATTGCGCTTTACGCGCAATCGTAGCCCTGTTATGTTTTTTAAATAAAAGTTTTGTCCTTATAGGTATTCTTAATCCTACCTTTAATAAATCTTCCTAATTCCAAATCTTAGCCCCCTTGCCAGTAATTTAACCCGAATCTTTTCTTAGTTGTTTAATTTTATTTGCAAAAGATCATGGTTTGTATCGTTGAATAGAGGTATGTTAAGTTATTGCTAAAGTTGTTTATTGTATTTCTAACGCTTAATTTCATTTTTTGCAACTTTTAAGTTGCTCACGAGGACGTTATATTCCTTCTATACTTAAAGAGATTTTCCTGAATTTACTTGATCACCAGGACGAAATTGAAAAGAACATTTTTTAATGATTCACAACGATTTGCCTAGCTTTACCCCAAAATCTAACTGAGTTCAAAATTGAAAAATTAACTTAAACAACAAATTCTAATTATTATAGCCTGGGTGTAGCCTAGAAAGTAGCGTGTTGGGAGTTTAAATCCCGGTCGACGTGTAACTACGACATACTGCTAACGTGGGTATATCTGGGTCTCTTCAATTTGCAGAAATAAAAAAGTCGTAGATAGGGGGTTTTGCGAAGATCTAAAAACTCTTCGACAAAAAGAAATGCATGTCAATCAAGGAATCTGACAGTCAGGATGCCAAGAACCGATTCCGGCGGTAGTGCCATTGAAGAAGAATGAAGAAGAAACGTATGAATTGATTTAGTAATAAATATAATTACCACGATTCCTTAACTTCTACATTAATAATTCATCTTGTTTATACTCTAGATGGAATCTGAGAGTTTGCTCTAAAGTTTGTAACGCCAAGAAATAAGGCTCGGAGAAAAAAATGAATGATACAGAACTTAATATTATCACTCAGAAATTTTAAAACCGGATGTCCGTCTGTCCGTCCGTCTGTCTGTCCGTCTGTCCGTCCGTCCGTCTGCCCGTCCGTCCGTTCGCTCTCTAGCTTGAGAACGCGTTGAGCTAGAAAGCTCAAATTTCGTACATGTCGTTTTTGACAAAAAAATAAGGTCAAGTTTGTGAACGGGCCAAATAGCTCCACTCCTTCTACTCCCTCCCATACAAAATGACACAATTGTGCAATTTGACAATAAACGGATTTCCTCGAAAAGTATAAAAGCTATTGGCCTGAAATTTTGAATATAATACTTTTATGATAATATCAATCTAACGTAAAAAAATTATGCGTGTCCTCCCCCTCCTTCTACCACCTCCAATACAAACTGTACTTGTCATGAATTACTCTAAGCCAATTTACTCAGTGCGTATCAAATTTAGCGAGCTGAAATTATGCACTTAATATTAATTTAAAATTGTTAGTAAGGCCAAAAAAAATTAGACGATTAGCTTCACCCCTTCTACCCCCTCCCATACAAAATAACACAATTTCGCAATTCCACAATAAATGGATTTGCTCGAAAAGTATAGAAGCTATTAGTCTGAATTTCGGGATATATTACTTTCATAATATTTTTAATATACAGTATAAAAATTATTTGCGTCCTCCCTCTCCTTCCAACCCCTCCCATACAAACTATACTTTTTCATGAAATGCTCTAAGCCAATTTTCTCAGAACTTTTAACATTTATCGAGCTCACATTTTGTAATAAATACTTATTTAGCATTATCACTAAGATTAGAAAAAAATATTTGATTAGCTTTACTGCTTCTACCCCCTCCCATACAATATGACACAGTTTCACAACTTCAGAAAAACTCGATTTTCTTGGAAAGTATGAATGTTACTAGTCTAAAATTTAAGAGATGTCAATTTTATGATATTTTTAGTTATTTCTGAAAAAATCACTAAAATCCCCCCACTCTTTCTACCACCTCCCATACAAACTGCACATTTTCACTAAATCTAACACACTAATTTTCTCAGCTCCTATTCACTTATTGGAGTAAGCATTTTGTATAAACCATTTTTTTAGCTACTTTAGCATGATGGGGAAAAAATTAGTTCAATGCTATTACCCCTTCTAACACTCCCCATACAAAATTTCTTGGGATCACAAAAAATTCTATTTCATTTAGAGTATCGTAAGATTGCGCATTACGCGCAATGGTAGCCCTGTTATGTTTTTGTAATATGTTTTTCGGAAACTTAATTAATTCGCGTCATTCTCACTATGAAACGGCTTCAAATCTTTCTAAAGCCAACTTTTTCGAATGAATTTGAGCAAACCGATATACTTGGGTGCTAGAAAATACGAAGCGCAGGAAAGTACGAATTTTTCCACTAGTTTATTGGGAAGAAAAAAATGATCGTGCCTTCTAAAGTCACGACATTACTCTGCTCCGAGCTTTTATGAAATCCCAAGAAAATCTTATCTCGAAGTTCTTGTAATACTTCTACACGAGTTACAGGCGCGATTATTCTCGTTTGGTCTATTTTCTCAGGCTTCTCTCAGTCATGTCTTTGAATCGACATCCATCTTCCGAATCTCAAAAAGTATGGGGTGCATTTCACCACCTTGTCAAAGAGCACAACCGACTTTTGCCACATTATCGTTCCATTTTCGTAGGTTGTCCGAAACGTAGGCTTTATGCTGGATTGGCTTAAGGGTGATAGAATACAGTGAGCTTGATTTTGGTGCCATAGGACTCTATCATCTTTTCAAATTCGTTCGACCATAATTAAACCCCATTATTGCAAATCCCTTATTTCGGAACATCAGTAAAAACATCGGACTTCATGATTTTGGTTACATTAACACGGCTGCTCTAAAAGGGCAGACAAACGGAAACTTAAAAAATTATCCTGCCTCCATAAAAAAAGCGCACCCTCGTGAAAGTGGTTTTACCAAATCTGCGCGAATTTCCCATGGGTCCTTAGCTCTCCACTTATTGATGCCATTAATCCTGCAGGAAGTCTTCGCTCAGGTTTCATTGCCTGGCAAACTTAGCATGTCCGGACGTATTTTTGGATGTCCATATGTATCTTAGGCCAATGAAAGCTCTGAGCTACTCGTTCCATTGTACGTTTTACCCCGCACATCTTCATTGCATTTTTGAAGTATCTTCATTGCTCCCTCCCCCCTCTTTCGGGAACAACCCTTTTCCATGCGTTAACATCTGTGAGTATTGGAAATTTTCAATAACCACCTCGATTGAAATTAACGTATCTCAGAAGTTGCCCTTGATGGCACCAAATGCTTAGGCAATCGCCGTAAATAAGTATAAAAAATACTTTACTCCTCCCGACTTAGCTACCATCTACAAGTCCTCGACCTCGCTTAGAGTACAACTCGCAAAACACACTTTGTGCTGCTCGAAGGAATACAAAATCATGCGTTCCGACTTATTGGGGGTGAGAACATTACGACTTCTTTTGACTCCCTCGAGCATCGAAGAAATATCGGAGTACTATACATTCACTATCGCTTCGGTAAATGCAGTTCGGAACTAAGCGCACTTATTCCTTCACTTGCCACATGCTGAAGAGTACACTTTCAAATTTTTATCTTTCCGTACAGGGAAATTTAAGCGGTCGTTTATTTTCCGAACATCAAGTCTTTGAAACTAGGGTGTAGCCTAGTAGGTAGCGTGTTGGTCTTGTAATGCGAAGTGAGTTCAAATCCCGATCGACGCAATATATAATTCCAGCACATTGCCTGCCTGGATATACCTTAGTCACCTCAATCTACGAAAATGAAAAATTCGTACAAAGAGGGTTGTGCGAAGGGCTAACAACCCTTCCACAATAAGTAATATAAAATGTTAAGGAACCTGAATATCAGGAGGCCAAGGTCCGATTTGGGCTGTAGCGCCATTGTAGAAGTAGAAGAAGAAGTCTTTGAAACGCATGGGGGGCTAACGTTTTCCCAAACGGGTACAATCTCCTTCAAGAATAATTTTCGCCATTATTTCCATCTCTCTCCACCCTAATTTCCATGGTACATGGTTTTAATCCACTTCCTTTACCGACTTAATTGGGCAATGCGTTAAGTTACACTGAGTTCCTTAAGGAACCAAAAAAAAAGCTACAACTGATAATTTGCAAAAATATGTTCACAGATTTTGTTATTCTTCACAGAAAAAAGCTTAAACAAAATATGATCAAAAACGTCAATCGACGTAGTCCGCCCATTAAGTAATAAATCCATTTTCGAGAAAATTTTGATACGATGGCAAAAACGTCTGCTTTTCAAATTTAACCGAAAACCAAATCCTAGAAATTTTGAAATTTATATCTTTTCATGTTATTATAGTTTAGTTAAACCGTAACGTGACGAAACCACCGCAATGTATAATAGACTAAACCTGATGACTAACAACAAACAATCCAACTTACATTTCCTAATCCTTGATCATTTTCTTTTGTCAGAATGTGACTGCCATTCATATAGTACTGCACCAGTTGATCGACCATATGGCTACGTTCTTCTTCCGTTTCGTATGGCATTTCCATTAGTTTAATCAAAAGATCATCGAAATTTACGTTAAATTGTTCAGTTAGAGTATCATTCGATACGATAGCCAAGGCTCGAACCGCTCCTTCATACGGAACGAAAGTGGTCATCCACGGTAAATGGCGAAAGTTTCCCTTACGAATTATTTCTCTGGGATCTTCAGTCATAAAAGCTCCAGCACTACGCTTACGTTCTATTACAGGACGAAATTCTGTTAAAGGATCAACATTCCAATACTGAAATAATAAAAAAAAATCTAATCTTTCAAAAATTTTAATTACAAATCGAAGGTTTACTTTAAACTTGTCTCCCGATTGTATCAAATCTGAGGCACTAATATCACGTAAGGCTTCAATTAGATTCTTGGTTGTCATCTGTTCGGGATGTGCAATGCCAACGTGCTTGGCCTGTTCTAGTGCTTGTTCCAAAGGATTTTCCATTACAATCCATGGAGCATTGGCATTTCCGCTTATCGCTATTACTCGCTGAAATAGATCTTTTTTTTTTGCAAGAAAAATAAATCATATTCAGTAATCTTTAAATTTGAAAATATTACTTTTCCTAGATAAAGGACTCAGCATGTGCAAATGTGCGGAAACTGCACCAGCACTCTGTCCAAAAATGGTTACTGAATTAGGACGTCCGCCGAACTTACGGATGTTTTTATGAACCCATTCTAAAGCAGTGTATTGATCTTTCAGAGCAAAATTTCCGGGGCAGCTATCATCGCCAGTGGAAAGAAAGCCTGAAATAATTTTTTCGTTGTTATGTTCAAAATTTCTAAGAGATGGTTTTTGAAAAATTTTAATTATCGCGAAATTTTAATATGCCCGATTATAATTTTATTTCCAAGTAAAATAACCATAATCTTCACCCATCACAAGTTTTTCCAATTGTAGAAGATTTTGTTTTCTTTGTTACAATTTTTATAACACCGTTTTAAGTTTTAATTTTAAGATGAGAAGGAAGAACAAACATCCTTTTCATTTTCCAGCGATTTTCGAAAGTGAACTGAAATTTTCTATGCAAATCCTGAATGTACCCAACTATCTGTTAAAAATTTCAATTGGAAACTTCGATTTTATTCAGACTAAACCACTAAATTTATGTATGGTAAACACAATATAGCTCACCAAACGTTCCCAAGCGATAAGCTATCGTTACGATTATAACTTTCTGTGTATCCATAAAATATTCAGGTCCTGTAACGTCTGGATTAGCTGTTCCCGTGAAGAATCCTCCACCATGGATATAAACCATCACCGGGACGCTTTTATTTTGTGAAACCTAGAATAAATCGTTTTCAACTTCAGGTTCCTTTTTTAGTCTATTCATGAATTCAGGCAGATAATCACTGGCATTTAGTCCTTGTGATGGATTCAAGGGATTAATCAGTACTTACCCCGACGGGGCGATAAACATTCAAATATAAACAATCTTCCTCGCCACTAACTATCGGTGTGGGTAGAAGATAGTTTTTCTGAAGGCATTCCGGCCTTGCAAACGTTGCATTCCACGTTCCGATTATACGGCCATACGGGACAGGATTCTGTAATAGAAAATCGATTTTATTCAATTTTATTGAAAAATTTGTGAATGGAAAGTAAAAGCTGACCGCATATCGAAGATTTCCAACTGGAGGCTTTGCAAATGGTATTCCCAGAAATGCTTCGAATTTCGCACCCTGATATCCTTGCATGTAAGTTCCACGTATCTTTCCAAATTTATTTATCGTAACGAACGGATCCGTAGTGGATACGCTATGTACAATGGCGAAAATTGCAAAAAAACCTATCGTCAATGACATCATAGTAGTCAAAATGTCGAACACCGAACTATTAAACTGAAACACCAGTTAACACTTTGCTCTTCAACTGCGAAAATCTGAAAAATTGGAGAAGAAATTATGAAAATTATCTTATCTATCATAATTATGAACATAACAGAACTCCGATTGCGCGTAAAACCCAATCATACGATACTCTAAATGAAATATAATTTTTTGTGATGTTAAGTAATTTTGTGTAGGGATTGGTAGAAGGGATAACAGCATTAAACTAATTTCATTCACATCATGCTAGAGCAAACTACAAAAATTGGAAAAGTACTGAGAAATATTATTAGTATTAGATTTAGTGAAACTGTGCAGTTTGTATGAGAGGTGTTAGAAGGAGTAGGGATTTTTTGGGGATTTTTTCAGAAATTATTGAAGTGTGCAGAGATCGCTGCCCACTGGATTTGAAGTAAAAATAAACAAGCTCACTTTTAGTTTAAAATAACCGTAAAACTTTTCTTATCGTTTTCCAAGTTTAACACAAACCATTTGCGTTCACTATACCGCCGACTCTTTCACCTACAACCGTCCACGCTTTCGTTTTCTAAAACGTTGACCGTTCTATTCTGGACCGTCGATCCCACGTATTCGTTTACTGAATCTCCACCGTCGAGGCCACGGAGTATTTACCTACCGACACTCCCACTCGAGTATTAACTCACGACTGACTCTTTTCACGAATTGTCGCCCTTTTTATACACAACACTACGACGTGCTCGCAGACTGTCGCCGACCGACGCCGATCGTCGCCCATACGACGACATATTTAGCGGAATTTCGGCTTTCTCTGAGTCGATGAGTAATATGTGTGTGTCTGTCTGAGCAGAATTTTAGATGGCTGAAGATCGCAAATATTCGATGAACGACTAGGGCTGACATATAACATTTTTTTGAACATTATGTAATTGGCATTTCTCATACTACAGCCCTTACTTTTCAAGAAAATCGATTTTTGTCAAATTGTGAAATTAAGTCACATTGTATGGCAAGGAGTAGAAGGGCTAAAACTGGCGCAAGGGGGTAGTTGTAGGATGAGGTTCTACCAATTCCTGTAACTATCTTTGGAGACTAGCGACTCCACGGACCTGAGCTAACTATCCCCCTGTGGGATGGGGGCTGTAGAATTCACCCACAGCCAGTCCTGCTTGCCCTAATAATGGCAAATGGACACTCACTTATGGGCTTATCACCCGTTATCTTAAGACCTAACTGATACGAGAAACGGATACAGCGCCTCGGATACGTACTGATTCTACGGTAACGACTTTTGGCATTCAAAAACGGACTATGATTGGCTTCTGGAACGTTCGAACATTGAATGACGGGGGAAGAGCTGGGGTTACTCGATTTTTGCACCGCCAATCAGTGATCGACCGTGAAATGGAGCACTATAACATTCAAATCTTGGGCTTGAGCGAGATCAGGTGGACAGGATCAGGAGAAGAACGAACCCGTAGTGGAAACACTATTCTGTACATTGGCCCTAAAAGTGAAGCCAAAAATGGCGTGGCGTTCGTCCTTACACCGAGAGCGAGAAACAGTCTCATTAGCTGGGAACCAATTTCGGATAGGATTATTGTCGTCAGGCTCAGGACCATTGTCAGAAACGTCACAATTCTGCAGTGCACCAACTAATACCGCAACATTTGGTGACAAAGAGGAGTTTTATATCCAACTAAATGCCACCTTCGAACGTGTTCGAAGAGGTATTATCATCTCAGGAGATATAAACGCTCAGGTTGGATCAAACAACACTGGACTAGAACACGTCATGGGAAGGCATGGTGACCCTTGGGTCGACGCGTCACGACCTTGGATTAAGAGACCCGAAAACGGCGAATTATTTATGGAGTTTTGTAGTACTCGGCAAATGGTCATCGGAGGCACCCTTTTTCCACATAAGAGTCATCATAAAACATCTTGGGTTTCCATGATGGTGTTACTCAGAACCAGATCGACCATTTGGCTATAGGACGCTAATGGAGAAGATATCTCCTCGATGTGCGAGCAAAACGTGGAGTTGACGTGGGGAGCGATCACCACTTAATGGTTGCCTGCTTGAGATTGTGTACAGCAGCTATCCGACGACCATAAATTCTTGAAATGAAGCGCAAGCTTAAAGTGTATATGCTCAGAGATCCCAACAAGAAACGCGAATACACCACTATGCTACGCGAACAGTCATCCACATTGGGTGAATATGAAATGCGCACACTGGACGCCAATTGGGTGGCAACCAAAAAAACTTTTCTAACTAGTGCTGAAGAATCTGTGGGATATGTGCAAAGCGGTGAGAAACCCTGGATGCCGCAAGATACATGGAACAAGGTTGGCAAAAAAAGCCAAATTGGCAATCATCTCTCAACCCGATGTCAACCAACGAACGCCCGACCTGAGGCAGAACTACCGCGATGCTCATATACAGCTTAAAAAGGCTGTTCGACGCGACAAGAGAAGATCTGACAAACAAGGCAGAATCTGCGGCTTACCTTGGGGATATGGGCTCACTATTCAAAATCATGAAACAGTTAACGAACAGGAATTTCACCGCCAACCACCTAGTGAGAGATGTCAACGGAACTCTCCTTAATATGAGTGAACACCAGTTGCGGCGATGGAAGGAATACTTCTCTGATATTTTAAACATCTTGTCAGAGGAAGATATTCCAGAAACAGAACAACTACCAAACATCCAACCGCAACAATCCTCTATTAGGGACGATCCCCCCGATAAGGAAAAGATAGTTTCCGCCTTTCGATCAATGGCGGAAAGGAAAGCCCCCAGATATAGACGGACTACCAACCGATCTCCTCAAAGCGGACCCGGAAATAAAAGCCGATATACTCCACCCACTCTTTACTGAGGTGTGGAATGAAGGAAGATATCCGACTGAATGGAAGGAGGGCGTCATTGTGAAAATTTCGAAGAAGGTCGACCTTCGGGGTTGTGGCAATTGGCGTGGTATATGTCTACTTACTGCCGTATCAAAAATTATGGCTAAGGTAAGTCTTGTACCGACCACACAAATACCCTATGGATAATATTAGAGCAGTCAGCCGAAATGGGTTCGCCACTACATCTCATGTTTGTGGACTTCGAGAAGGCTTTCGACAGCGTTAAACGAGATTACATATAGAATGCTTTGCGTAGGAGAGGTATTCCAGATAAGGTCATAGCTATGATTAAGGAATCCTACGAAGATGCGAGGTGTCGTGTCTTGCATAGAGGAGAGCTGTCCGAGAGCTTCCCTGTGCAAACGGGTGTCAGACAAGGCTGCATATTATCACCAGCCCTGTTTCTGGTGGTAATAAATGACATCTTGAAAGCTGCACTAGAAGGTGGGGAAGGTAAAGGTCTTCAATGGAGACTATTTAACATCTTAAGTCACCTTGATTATGCTGATGACGTGTTTTTGCTAGCACATAACTGTTCGGACTTAGAGTCAAATGTTCACTCGTTGCATTCTAAATGCAAAAAGGCGGGACTGAAAATAAATGTGCGTAAAACCAAGTACATGCACATGGGCTCGAACGCAAGCACACCGGTTGTTCTTAATGGACAGGATGTGGAAGAGGTGCAAGATTTTTGCTATCTCGGAAACATTGTCAGCATGGACGGCATAAAGCTCGTCAGGCCTTTGGTATCCTTTCCTCTTTCTGGAGGTTAAGAGAGATCTCCCTTCGCACGAAGCTGCGAGTTTTTGACGCATGCGTCAAATCTGTGTTGTTATACTCGTATGGTTGCACTACGTGGAAAGTGACTGTTCGACTTACCAAGAAACTACAGACTTTCGTGAACCAATTCCTCCGACGCATTTTAGGAATATTCTGGCCGGAAGTGATCTCCAACGACGAACTTTGGAGTACAACTGGTCAGACTAAAATAGATATTGAGATTCAAAGGCGGAAGTGGCAGTGGATCGGTCATACTTTGAGGAAACCAGAGCGAAACATCGCCAAACAGGCTCTGGATTATAATCCTGAAGGAAGACGTCGGGTTGATCGACCATGTAACACATGGAAGCGAGCAGTTGAGCAGGAGGCCAGAGGAATAAACAAGTCCTGGCAACAGCTTAAGGCCGATGCTCAGGATCGTGCCTTGTGGGAGAGAGTTGTTTCTGTCCTATGCCCCTATAGGGGGTTTTAACAGGAATTTGATTGAAGATCGCGAATATTCGACGAACGACTAGGGCTGACATGTAACATTTTTTTGAACATTATACAATTAGCATCTCTCATACTACAGCCCTTACTTTTCAAGAAAATCGATTTTTGTGAAGTTGTCAAATTGTGTCACATTGTAGGGCAAGGGGAGGAAGGGCTAAAACTAATCGCTTAATTTTTTTGGGTCTTAATAATAATGCTAATTATGTATTTAGTACAGAATTTAAAGTCGATGAATGTTTTTCGTAATGAGAAAATTCGGCTACAATATTTCATGAAAAAGTGCAGTTCTTATGGAAGGTGGTAGAAGGAGTGGGGAATTCGAATAATAGGTCACATTTATGATGAAAATATTTTATTCTAAATTTCAAACCATTAACCCTTATATAGTTTCAAAGCAAATTTCTGTAAATTTTTGAAAATGCCTCATTTGGTGTAGGAAGAGATAGAAGGGGTGGAGCGATTTAGCCCGTTCACAAACTTCATCTTACTTTTTTGTCAAAAACGACTTGTACAAATTTTGAACTTTCCTCAATGCGCATTCAAGCTAGAGTGTACACAGACGGGCGGACGGATATTCGGTTTTCAGATTTTTGAGGGATAATATTAACTTTCTTGTCATTCATTTATTTCTCCGAACCTTATTTCTAAACATTACAAACATGCAACACTCTCAAATATCGACTAAAGCATAAAATACATGCCGACAAGTCAGGAGCAACTTTATTATTCTTGGGACAAGTCGAGGATGCGTGGACAGTTAATTTGCTGATTAGGGCGGTAGCAGATAGGTACGACTAACGGAATCGAGGCTCTAAAGCATGGCTGTTGTCTATTATTTAGCAATTAGTTAGAATTGCTATCTATAGCTGCTCTTTATGAAATCAATATTTCATTCCTTTCTTTATGCTGGTCTGCTTGTGAGGGATAGGGAAGGGATAGAAGAATTGGGTGGATGTTAATAATTGTTCAATTGATTGCTTGAACTACATTCAAAATTCTCTATATAGAATATAAGTTTCACAGAAGAAGTAAATTCTATGAAATTCGATGCATTTATATTAATAATTTAATTTTTTTTTATCCATTGGCGTCCGAAAAGAGGGGGGGGGAAAACAAATTGTCTGCTGAATTGTTTTTTTAAATGATTATATCTTCGAAATTACCTGTCATAAATAATTCATATTTCGGAACCATTAAGATGGCATATGTAGCTTCACTAGAATCAGCTTAGAGTGAGGCTAATTATTGGAAGGGGAAGGGTCGGGGGGGTGCAACGGAAAACACTTAAAAATGAATATCTCAACTATCTTTTAAGCTATGTAATTACTAGGAAAATACGAAAAAAATATAACATGTTGAAATAATAGTAGTGGGAGAAATGGGGCTCTTTTAAAAAATAGCGCACTTTTCAAAATTCTAAATCCTTGTGTTTTGTCATCCGAGTTTTTGTCAGAATTAATGTTATTATAATTGCAACTAATGTTAATAAAATTTATCAGCTTCACCCTTCCCCTTCTATCCCATCCCATACAAACCTAAGATTATGCCGGAATTTGTCCCTTCATTATTGTTAAAAATGCAAAAAAAATATTAGCTTCGCTTCACTCCTTCTAGCCCTAGTGACAAGCAGTTTCAAAATCATCCAAACCCTTCCACATCCTCTACCACTTCTCATACCTATTCCCAATTTCAAATTCAAATTCATTTATTTCATCATTATATATCAGTTTGTATAACACAGAGTAACTTATTTTAGAGAACAGATTACAAGATCTTAGCAACTAGAGAGAATTTTGTAGACATTTGCTGATTAGAACTGTGGGTTTTATTATTATTATTAAACTGACCAAGGAAAAATTTTAAAAAAAAAAAAACCTTGCGTGTAATAATAACTACTTAAAACTAAATTTAAATTTAACTTAACCTAACTTATGATAAATCAAGAGATACTTGGCTGCACTTTATTGCAATTGATTGAGAAGAGTTGAAATGAGCGTGTTCTTGACCATTTGGGACCTGAGAGCAAAAGATGAGAATATCTTATCAGCTAATTTTTGTACAGTAGGCACATTGGCTATTTCGTGGAGGGCCTTGGTCGAAAAGTGAAAAGGTTTTTTGAGAATCATTTTCAGACACTTATTTTGTGAAACTTGTAATTTATTTTTATGGGCGTTTGCACACTGGTTCCAGACAGGTGAGCCATAAGATAGCCTAGGCTGCAGAACAAGCTTAAAAATTAGCATCTTGTTAGCCAGAGAAAGTTTCGATTTGCGGTTAATAAGTGGATAAAGCGAATAAATAGATTTGGAAACTTTGAAGCATACGTTTTCAATATGACTGCTGAAGGTCAGTTTTTTGTCCAACACGACACCAAGGTACGTAAGGGTGTCGGACCAAGTAATATTTTGACCAATAAAATTTATGTCGCGGTTTGGGAGATTGGATCGTTTTCTCTTCTTTGTAAAGAACATGGCCTGAGTTTTAGATGGGTTGATTTTAATTTTCCAGCGATGATAGTACTGATACAACAGTTCTAAATATGTTTCCAGGCATAATAAGATTTTATCAGGGTCATTGTCACTTACATAAAGACATGTATCATCTGCAAAAATCGCTAGCTCGCATTTTGGATGAATTGGAATATCTGCAGTATAAATATTGTACAGCGTTGGACTTAGACAGGAGCCTTGTGGAACGCCCGCAGGTATTGGTCGATGGATGGAGAAGCTTGAGTTTATTTTTACTGAGAAGGTCCTGTTCAGTAGAAAGGATTGAATTATTTTCGTTAGGTAAGAAGGAAAAGAGAATTTCAATAATTTGAAAAGAAGGCCTTCGTGCCAAACACTATCGAAGGCCTTCTCAATATCAAGCGTAACCATGCCTACAGATTTCTTATTGTGCAGAGATTTTCGAATATCTTTAGTGACTCTATATAGTTGGTGATTGGTCGAGTGTCCACGTCTGAATCCAAACTGGAAATTAGGGATCACTTCAGAGTGGTCAAGAAAATCTTCAATGCGACGCGCAATCACCCGTTCAAAAATTTTGCTGATTGCCGGAAGTAAACTAATAGGTCTGAAGTTTTTAGGATTACTTGTATCTTTACCGGATTTTGGAATGGGGACAACCACAGCATGTTTCCAGGAAGAGGGAAAGTAGCTGAGTTTAATACAAGCGTTTATTATCAAATTTAGTGCAATAATGCAGTTCTTGGGAAGTTTCTTAAGCAGAAGATTGGGGAGTTTGTCGCATCCTGGCGCTTTATTATTTTTCAATTTTTTTAAAATGGTGATAATTTCTCGAGGCTTGCATAGTGCCTTTGGTGGTAAGTCAAAACTTAGTGGAATATTCTTGAGAGAGTTATTAACAGAGTCATTGTTGATTTTGGTACCCATATGCTCAGAGGTGCGATGCGCGAAATAGAAATAGTCTGCTAACAATTCGGATTTTTCCGAGTCATTATATATCTTTTTATTGTTTTTATCAAGAAGAGTGGGGATGGTGTTTGCCAGTCTTCGATTAAACAATTTATTTAATTTCCACACAGTTTGTGAGCCCCTCTCGAGATTTGATAGCATGGTGTTCCATTTGGAGTTACGCAGCTTGATTAATCTGTAGCGAACAATTTTCGTTAGGTAGTTGATTTGGGATTTAGAGTTTGGGTCTCTGCGTCTTTGCCAGTGTCTACGAAGTGCGTTTCTTTCTCGAATTTTACTTTTGGTTTCCATATCTATTTCAATGTGAGTATGGCAATGTTTGCTTTTCCTTGGGGTACTATGTTCTACAGCTTTCCATAAATTGCTGATAAACTTTGAGAGTAAGCTATCTATTTGTTCGGAGCAAGTAATGTCAGCCAGGTTTAGGGAACCTATTGGGGTAAGCTTCTTTAGTACTCCGTGGTATCTGGACCAGTTAGTTTCGTTAAAACATAGCACTTCATTCAAGCGATGTTGAGTGTTAATTTTTCCTTTAATAGAAAAGGATACCAGAAGGTGAGGCGAAGACAATGCGCAGGTGGTTATAGGCTGCGAAATATCTGCTCTTCCATTGCTGATAACGAGATCGAGAGTTAATTCTTTGCCTCTTGGTGGATAGCAGGTTGGTCCTGAAGGGGTGTGAATAAAGATGTTACTTCTACATATAAGGTTGAAGAGAATTTTTCCAGCTATATTTGCTTTTACACAGTTCCACAGCCTGTGTCTGGAATTTAGGTCGCCGCATAAAATATACCCTTGTTGAGAACTAACAAGGTGCTCGAGGTCTTTTTCAAAAAGCTTATGTTTAATTGCGTTGAGCTTAGAACCAGGAAAATAGGCTGCAATAATCGTAGTATTAATTTCATCAACTTTAATTGTTATTGTTTGTGTAATTTTCGTCATGGGAATGGGAAGTTGTGTGTGCTTTATAGATTTTTTAATACATATGGCTACTCCGCCGCCTGTTCCTATTCTATCATTTCTATAAATATGGTAATTCGGATGGTATAATTTATCATTAGAGTAAAGCCAAGTTTCCGTAATAACAAATATGTCTGTATTTTGGGATACAATGAAGTCAAATGTTTCAATAAACTTATTGCGGATGCTCTGAGCATTCCAAAGAATAATCTGAATACTACTTAAGCTATCCATATAAAAATCTGGTTGCTAAATTAATTATGACGTTAAATTGATCTTGCTTAGTCTTACATGTAGCGAGTCTACTGAATAGCTCCGTAGATATTTGTACTAGAACTTCAGGCGAGAATAAGTCGTCACTAGAGTTATACCTATTCCCAATTTGAGAAGAACAATATCTAATTTCTTTGAAAATTATGAAAGCTACAACCTTTAAATTCAGCGTGAAACATTTCACATTCAATATTCGGTATCAGATGCAAGAATAACAAACCTCCCCCTCTGTTTATAGCAACTTCCACACAAAATCTTTTACAAAAGTCACTATCCAATATTCTAAGGAATTTGAGATGACATTATATTTTCCGGGACAT
Source organism: Chorisops tibialis (assembly GCA_963669355.1). Lineage (NCBI taxonomy): Eukaryota > Metazoa > Arthropoda > Insecta > Diptera > Stratiomyidae > Chorisops > Chorisops tibialis. The sequence goes on along the minus strand of OY770262.1, from coordinate 81,734,955 downwards.
TAAACTCTTTCCATTTCATCTAGAGCATGATTAGGCTTTACGCCCAATTATATTTCTGTTATTATTATTTTGCTTGCCTTACCGTTTGTAACGCGAAGAAATAATGCAGGCACACCTCTCTCCTCTGCATCTACCACCTCCCATACAAAAGTCACTTCGAAGAATTTGAGATGACACATTTTCCGGTACATTAATTTCTTTCCCACTTCATCTAAAATATCGAATGATTGGACTTTACGCCCAATCATAATTCTGTTATGTTTTTTAAGCTAATCAATACTTTATTATTAGAATAATAAATTAAAATTGCCAAACAGTGTCAATGACTTTAAATTACACCTAAATCACCCCATAGAATCGTATTATCAAAATGCCAACTTATGATAGCGGAAGCCTTGTTTTGCGCCGCTTAAATACGAAAACATCAAAGTCAACATTAACAATGATTAAAACACATGTAAGCAAAAATAATAATAAGCGTGAGAAAAATCGGTTAAAAATAAATTCATAAACGTGACACTATCTTCGAAATAAGAATAAAACTGAAATTTAATATTCGTCTGCTTCGAAAACAACCTTTGCACAATAAAACGTAATAAAAAAAAAAGACGCATGTAAAATTAAAGAATTTCAAATGAAATTATTTTTATTAATTCTAAGCAGAACCAATAAAAAAATTAATTTGTTATTTGCTAGAAAGTGTTTTCGGATTTTGGCCATAAAATTCGATTTTCTCGACAACTGGCTTTTAAACAATGCTAAGTTCAACAGGTTATGCTGATTGTAAGACATTCAACTTTGATTTGCTAATAATAATTAGCAAATCAAATATCAATATAAGTGAGTATAGCGATGGCGACAGTTTTGGTAATCCTGGAAATTTAATATACTTTTGAATATTAGACTGAGTAACAATTATGCTAATAAAAAACATTTTAACAACCGTCGAAATTAGTAATAATTTTTCAGTTTTTCTTAAATTGTCATCGTTCAAAAAACTTGAATCTATCTACGGTATCACTTGAACCGATCGTCAATTTCAAGAACAATTTCTACATTATTTCTGCACATCGATTACCATTTTGAGATTTGATTGATAAAAAGTTTGAGCGCTAATTATCCAAACTCTTTAACCGAAAAAGTGCCTATCGGGAACATTCGCATGATCAGATCAAATTAATCCACTTCAAAATTATCGCGTGACGATTAAGTCACTGATCACGTGACAACGCGTCGAAATCAAAGCCACAAGCTAATCTCTAAATCGATAGTTGCGCGACCTTCTTATTGGGACAAGTGTAAATATTTTTAGATGATCATCTCTATTAATAACAAAATTTACGATTCGATTTGTAAAATTCTGGATTTAATTACACCCCAAGTGTTCGATGGCAGGTTTTTTTTTAAGTTTTCAGTTAAAGAGTGGATTTGTTACGCTTAATACGCTAAGTAGTGCTTAATTTGTTGATTTGTAGGTTGTGAGAAGAATTCATACCTAGTAGAGAAATATGAAATGCGCACTTGTAGGACTAAGTGTTCCCGGAACTAATAAATTGAAAAAAGTAGCCGTGCTAGTACTGGGTTTAGGTTTAGGTTGTAGGAAGGTGGTTTCATAGAAACACAATGCACTGGAGCCATCTAGTCGGGCCCATTGTACTGCCTCTATTATGAGATGGTTTCTACTCCTCCGGTTCGATTCGCGAACCGAAGTAGGCTCGAGTGTTTGACGCCTCTGAGGTCGTCTAGTTCTGAGAAGAATCTAGACCCTAAACAAAGGAGGTGATTGTTAGAGATTTGTGGACAGTGACAAAGATAATGTTAGATAGATTCATCGTCTTCCTCGCAACCTCTGCAAGGGCTGTCGCTCGCGATTCGCATCCTAAATGCGTGCAGCTTTAGCAAGCAATAACCTGTGGTCAGGCCAACAATGATTCGGACGCTATAGCGACTACCTTGTAACAGCTTAGCTGTAATATTTTATTCGCTTCTTCCCACGATTTGACCATTCTGCAGCTGTCCAGCTGCTGCCACCCAACCAAGAATAAATCTACAAATTGACACTAGTATCTACAAATTGATACCAGTTTGTACGTGGTCCTTTCGGATTGGAGTGCCAAAAGTGCAGCCCTGCTATCCGAGAAAATGTAACAATTTCCGAGACTGCTCTGCATATCTAAAATAATTTTTGTGCCATGAACCGATCGTCCCGAAGCAAGCGGGGATGAAAGCGATTGAACCACTTCGACATTTTCCATTGAAGGTTGCAAACTGAAAGCAGCAGCTGATTTGAGAGCCGGAGTCAGGCTATGAATCTTACTCCGTTGAGCTGCCCTTCTGAGCATGCTTCTCCTTTTTATTGCCGACAGTTTTGGAACCACAGCGCTATCCGTAGCAATGTTTGACGCTACTTTCAGCGGAGTGGTCGTGCCGTGGAAAGAATCTTTCGCAGGATGCTTTACTACCCTGACCACATTCGCTTCGGAAGTGCTAGCCTTATTAATCCGAAAAGTGGCTGAGATACTGAGACCGGCTAGCAGCTCGTAAATCGTCCATCCCAGAGGACAGTAGACTCAGAACTGCAGCCACTCTAGCGTCTACCACCTCTTTTTTTAAGATTGGTATTAGCTAGACGACGGGCACGATTGGTAATACCAACTTGAAGGGTTAGAACGGACTCAGTACCAAGGCAAGCCGAGATAGGAGTGCAGTACATTGACCACCTATACCCACCTCCATCGGCTTATTTGGTTCTGAGGCTGCATCCTCTAATGTGTCCGCTGAGCACGTTGTGGAAGGTACAACTGTCAAACTCAATTCCATGCTAATCACGGACGAGGGTCTTGTGACATACCGCGGCGTCTTCATCCACCACCTGAGGACGCACCTGATAGATTATCCAACCCACTGGCCGTGGGCTGCCTACTAACTATATATCATTTAAGAACTTAAGTTCGTACCAAGGTTTTTGATTTTATATTTTGATACAAACGCGTCCTTAAATTTTTTTTATGATCAGTCAATAGCAAAACGTCAGTTAAGGTTTACATTTTTATCATGGTGAAGTTCACGAATGAGCAACATTTGGAAATTGGTGGTCGCAACTTTAAGAGCTCGGGTATAGCCTAGTAGGTAGTATGTTGGTCTTATAATGCGAAGGTCGTGAGTTCAAATCCCGGTCGGCAATATATAATTCTGGCACACTGCCTGCTTGGATATACCTTGGTCACCTCAATCATAGAAAAAATGAAAAACTCGTAGAAAGAGGGTTGTGCGAAGGGCTAACAACCCTTCCACAATAAGTAATGAAACATGTTAAGGAACCTGAATATCAGGAGGCCAAGGTCCGATTTGGGCTGCTTCAGTTCAAAATGAGCTAAATAGTCGGTTCGATGCCGTTTACAGGAATTGGGAACCTCTCAGTTCACATTGTGGCGAATTTTGCGTAAATATCTTAGCCTACACCCTTACAAGATCAAACTAACTCAAGAACTGAAGCCTCTTGATCATTTAAAGTGCCGAAACTTCTCCAATTGGGCTCTGACGGCCGAACCGATTGTCATTAAACTTTCACAGTTTATTAGATATGGTTCGAGATGCACTCTGCGTTTAGTCTTATTTCAATACCCATTATAGATAAGAGTTTCTGAGCGAAATGCTGCGACGTTAATCATTTTGTTTTATTGTGAAGATTATGGAAAGAATATTCGACACTCACGGTAAGTGGGCATAACATAATCCAAAAAATTGCTTTTTTATTAAGTTAAATTTAGCGCTTTTGAACCAGAGATATCTAGTGTTGCGAACACGTGTTTGACAATTTAAATGCGCGTTAAGCCCAACCATGCAATCAATCAAATTCCTACTAAGACCCCCTATAGGAGCATAGAACAGAAACCGCTCTCTTCCACAAGGCGCGATCCGGAGCATCGGCCTTAAGATGTTGCCAGGATTTGTTTATTCCTCTAGCCTCCTGCTCAACTGCTCGCTTCCATGTGTTACATGGTCGACCAACCCGACGTCTTCCTTGAGGGTTATAATCCAGAGCCTGTTTTGCGATGTTTTGCTCTGGTTTCCTCAAAGTATGACCGATCCACTGCCACTTTCGCCGTTGAATCTCAATACCTAGTTGTACTCCAAAATTCGTCGTTGGAAATCACTTCTGGCCAGAATATTCCTAAAATGCGTCGCAGGCATTGGTTCACGAAAGTTTGCAATTTCTTGGTAAGTCGAACGGTCACTTTCCAGGTAGTATAACCATATAACAACACGGATTTGACGCATGCGTCGAAAACTCGCTTCGTACGAAGGGAGGTCTCTTTTAACCTCCAGAAAGGGGAAAGGATACCGAAGGACTGACGAGCTTTATTTAGACGAGCCTCAATATCTTTTCGGCTCCGCCGTCCATGCTGACAATGCTTCTGAGATAACAAAAATTTTACACCTCTTCCACATCTTGTCCCTTAAGAACAATTGGTGTGCTTATGTTCGAACCCATATGCATGTACTTGGTTTTAAGCACATTTATTTTCAGTCCAGCGTCTTTGCATGTAGAATGCAAAGAGCGAACATTTGACTCTAAGTCCGAACGGTTATGTATAAGCAAACGCACGTCAGCATAATGAAGGTGACTTAAGATGTTAAATAGTCTCCATTGAAGACCTTTACCTTCCCAACTTTCCAGTGCAGCTTTCAAGATGTCATTTATTACCACCAGAAACATGGCTGGTCATAATACGTAGCCTTGTCCGACATCCATTTACATAGGAAAGATCTCGAACAGCTCTCCTCTACGTAAGACGCGACACTTTGCATAATCGTAGGATTCTTTAATCATAGCTATGACCTTGTCTGGAATACCTCTCCTACGCAAAGCATTCCATATGTAATCTCGCTTAACGCTGTCGAAATCCTTCTCGAAGTCCACAAACATGAGATGTAGTGGCGAACCCATTTCGGCTGACTGCTCCAATATTATCCGTAGGTACAGATGACCCTTTACGGAATCCAACCTGATAAACTTCGAGAGTGCTCTCGACGACATCACTAATCCTATTGAGAATCACCTTAGCCATGATTTTTGAAACGGCAGTAAGGAAACATATACCACGCCAATTGCCACAATCCCAAAGGTCGCCCTTCTTCAGAATTTTCACAATGACGCCCTCCATCCATTCAGCCGAATATCTTCCTTCATTCCACACCTCAGTAAAGAGTTGGAGGAGTATATCGGCTGTTATTTCCGGGTCCGCTTTGAGGAATTCGGTTGGTAGTCCGTCTATACCTGGGGCTTTCTTTCCTGCCATTGACCGAATGGTGGAAACTATCTTTTCCTTATCTGGCAGATTATCCCTAATAGAGGGTTGTCGCGGTTGGATGTTTGGTAGTTGTTCTGTTTGTGGAATATCTTGTTGAATTGGTGTTCACTCATATTAAGGAGAGTTCCGTTGACATCTCTTACCAGGTGATTGGCGGTGAAATTCCTGTTCGTCAACTGTTTCATAATTTTAAATAGTGAACCCCTATTCCCAAGGTAAGCCAACAAGGCAAAATCTCCTTGTTGGACAGACCGGCTTGCGAAGTAGACCCACCTCCCCGCGGTGTAAGCTGGGTAACGCTAAGAGGTCTACAGATCGGATGGAGGGAATCAGTCGGTGCAGTTGCTCTAGGTTTTACTTATTGCGATATATTGTGCCGGCCCCGCAATCCATCCCATCGGGGGAGGATAAAGAGGTGTCCCTTTATACCGAACCCATGGTAGTGCATGGTCATCCCTATCAACCTAGGAATTAGGCTGGTTGATGGGGGGGATCTAGTCGATGTTTTGCGCGACTTAATGCAGCTTGCTGCATTCATTTCGTAACACTACATCGGCTCCGAATCCCAAGCGGTAGGGGGGATCAAGTCGACGTCAATTTGACGTGGGCTCCGAATCCTGCCGCGATGAGAAACTAGACTGGCATAGCATTTGGCTCTGAATCCCACGAGGTGTGGGAGTGGTGTAGCTGAATGCAATGCAATGTGTCGGCTAGGATCTCACCAACCATGGTGGTGCATGATCATGTACGTAGATAGGGGGGAGCAAGTCGATAGTAGGTATATTTGAGTTCTTTATTGAACTTATTATACTATATTGCCATCGGCTCCGCAACCTATCTACAGGGGGGATCAAGTCGATGGTAGGTATATTTGAATTCTAATTTGAGTTCTTTTTGAATTCTTATCGAATTTATTGTACTATATTGCCATCGGCTCCGAAACCTATCGCTCTGTAGATGAGGGACAAAGTTGCATACTAGCGTCAGCTCCGCAACCCACTTAGGTGGGGAGGATAAAGTTGAACGCATTGTGTCGGCTTTGAAACTTGTCTACTATAGAGCATAATTGGCAAGTGGATTTTTATTTGTTGACCAATGTTGAAACTGGTAACTGTACGAGTTGAGCTATCTTCTCTAAGCAGTGAAAGTGGATGCAATGTAGGTGGGACAAAAGTTGATACTGTGTATTGAATTGATCTTATCGGTCCAATCGCACAAAAATTTTACACCTCTTCCACATCTTGTCCCTTAAGAACAATTGGTGTGCTTATGTTCGAACCCATATGCATGTACTTGGTTTTAAGCACATTTATTTTCAGTCCAGCGTCTTTGCATGTAGAATGCAAAGAGCGAACATTTGACTCTAAGTCCGAACGGTTATGTATAAGCAAACGCACGTCAGCATAATGAAGGTGACTTAAGATGTTAAATAGTCTCCATTGAAGACCTTTACCTTCCCAACTTTCCAGTGCAGCTTTCAAGATGTCATTTATTACCACCAGAAACATGGCTGGTCATAATACGTAGCCTTGTCCGACATCCATTTACATAGGAAAGATCTCGAACAGCTCTCCTCTACAATAGGGAATTGTTGGCTGATGGATTTGGTTTGCTTGCCAATGTTGAAACCAGTAACTGTATGGGACTAGTGCATGGGTTCTCAAAGCAGTGAAAGTGGATACTGTAGGGGGGAGCAAGTCGATATTGTGTACTTGAGTTGGTGATAATCAATGTACCGTACACTCTAAATCGGCTCCGAAACCTACGAACGCAGGGGAGAAAGTGCTGGTTTAGAAAGCCTCGCGGTGATTCCAGTAACTACTCTTGGGGTCGACCGTCCCCACGTACCCGAGGTGTGCTCTGATCATAGTCCAGGGAGCTATGCTTCAGAGTGAAAGCCTCACCAGTGGTACACTGGTACCACGGGAGTCGCGGAGCCAATGGAAGGTTGCTTTCACCCCCGGCGATGGTTGAGGATGTCTTTGTTAAGATGACTTTGACATACACGTGGGTGGCTGTGGTGGCCCATATCGTGGGCAGAGCATTCCAAAGCTCGGCGTAAGGTTGCGTGATTTAGATTAATAACCTGTTGCCATGAACGATAGATTGGCAGAGAGTTAGATAGATCTCGCTTCAAGCAATAAGATTACTGACCCTGGAGATGGTATGGACTGCTACCTTCGAGGACGTTAATGATTGTCGCCTAAAACAATCCGTGTTGCTAAAGACAACCGGGAATTTGAACCCTAGCGGTTGGTACTCTCGTTAAAAATCGACGTATGTAGGACGTTTATCTGTTGGACAGACCTTCAATATCCATTCTCTTGTCGAATCTAACAGCCTTTTTAAGCTGTATATGAGACTCGTGGTAGTTCTGTCTCAAGTCGGGAATTCTTTGGTTGACATCGGATTGAGAGATGATTGCCAATTTGGCTTTTTTCCGATCGCCAACCTTGTCCAATGAATCTTGCGACATACAGGGTTTCTCACCGCTTTGCACATATCACACAGATTCTTCAGCACTTGTTAGAAACGTGTTTCTGGTTGCCTCCCAATTGGCGTCCAGTGTGCGCCTTTTATATCCGCCCAATTCTTGATCACTTTTCGCGTAGAATGGTGGTGTACTCACGTTTGTTGTTAAGCATGCGCTTCATTTGCAGAGTTTGTGCCCGTCGGATAACTGCTGTGCACAATCTCAAGCAGGCAACCAATCTTAAGCAGGTAACCACGCTTCGTGTGCACATCGCTGAGACATGTTCTCCATCAGCGACTTATAGCCAAATGGTCGATCTGGTTCTGAGTAACACCATCAGGGAAAACCCAAGATATTTTATGGTGACTCTTGTGTGGAAAAAAGGTCCCTCCGATGACCATTTGCCGAATACTACAAAACTCCGGGTCTTTTAATCCGAGGTCGTGACGCATCGACCCAAGGGTCACCATGCTTCCCAATGACGTGTTCCAGTGCAGTGCTGTCAGAGCCAACCTAGGTGTTCATAACTCCGGAGATGATAATAACATCATCTCTTGGAAAACACTCGAAGGTGGCACTCAGTTGATTATAAAACTCCTCTTTGTCACCAGGTATTGTTGTATTAGTTGATGCGTAGCACTGCGGAATTTCGGTCCTGAACCTGGTGACGATAGTCCTATCCGAGATTTATTTCCAGCTGATGAGACCGTTTCTCGCTCTCGGTGTAAGGACGACCGCTACCCATTTTTGGCTTCACTCGTTCGACGTTCAGAATGATGTTTCCGGTCGGGATTCGTTCTGATTCCTGATCCTGTTCACCTGACCTCGCATAAGCCTAAAATTTGGAGCACTATAGCTTCATTTCACGGTCGATCACTGACAGCTCTTCCCCGTCATTCAATGTTTGAAAGTTCCAGAAGCCAGCCAATCATAGTCCGTTTTCGTTACGGTAGAATCCTTCCGTATCCTAGACGCTGTATCCGTTTCTCGTATCAGCTAGGTTTTAAGATCACGGGTGATAAGCCCATGATCCAGTGAGTGTCCGTTTGCCATTTTTAGGGCAAGCAGACTTGCTGTGGGTGAATTCTACTCCCCCATCCCTCAAAGGAATGATTAGCTTAGGTCTGTGGAGTCGATATTCTCCATAGTTGCATGAATTAATGAAACAACTACAACTACCCCTCTGCGGAGTGCAATCCTCTGCAGGGAATATCAATTTCACAAACTTTAGGAAATTTTGTATGGGGAGTAGTGGACGGCATTCATTCATCAAAATGTTTTATACAAAATATTAGCTTCAAAAATTTAATACATACTGAGAAAATTAGTGCAATTTGTTTTGCGAGGTGTCTAAAAGAGTGTGGGGTTTTAGTGATTTTGTCAAAAATAACTCAAATCATCGTGCGACTGATTTGTTTTAAATTTCATATCAGTAGCATTCATACTTTTCAAGAAATTTGACTTTTAAATTGTGTCATATTATATGGGAGGGGGAAGAAGGAGCAAATCTAATCATTTAATTTAATTTTCGACCTTACCTATAATGGTAATTAAATATTTAGTGCAAAATTTCAGCTCGGTAATTTTATACGTACTCACTCCGTATTGGCTTATAGTATTTCATGAAATTGTGCAGTTTGTATGATAGGTGGTAGAAGGAGTGGGGGATTCAAATTAAAATAAATAATTTTTAATCGCAACTACCATAAAAATGAAATGTATTTACCAAATATCAAATCAATATTTCTTAAAGTTTCCAAGAAAATTAAAATATTGTAAATTATTGAAAATGTATCATTTTGTATGGGAGGAGGTCGAACAGGTGAAACGATTTGGCCCGTTCACGCACTTTCGTATTCTCAAGCTAGAGAATAGGAGGCGGACGGATAGGCGGGCAGACGGACAGACGGATGGGAAAACGGATAGACGGATGAAAGGATTTGTTGTTGCAGCAACTACACCGCTGACAGTCGAGGCACCTCGAAGAAATATTTGGCATTTCAAAAGAGCCAACCGGGGGGCGTTAAATAGCTTCTTCAATGCCTTTAATTGGAAGTTATGCTTCGATGCCAATGACTGCGATGAAGCTTGTAGAATTGTCACTGAGATTATCCTGAAGGGTATGAAGCTCTATATATCTTCTAGTCATAAAAGGGTCAGGCCGTCGAAGGACTCTTGGTTCAACAAAGAATGTCTCAGTGCAATTCAGACCAAGAAACTAGCATTTCAAACATTTAGAGGCAATAGAACACCTGCCAACAGAGAGCTTTTCAATGCGTCAAGAACTGCAAATCCATACTCAATCGTGTTGAATTTGAGCATGACCAAAAACTTCGACGGAAGATCCTCCAGTGCCCAAAAGGCTCGAGGTCTTACTGGTCATTTGTCAAAACGGTCAACAACAATTTCATTTCTTCTTCTATACCACCTCTAGTTGTTGGCGACCGTACCGTGGTTGATCCTAGCAAAAAAGCCAATTTACTAGCAGCAAGTTTCGCAAGAAACTCTCACCTTCCACCATCAAACCAATCGCCTCCCGCTGCAAATCCTTCTAATTTCTCACTGCCTGCACTGCATTTTCGCACGAGACTTATTTCTCGGATCCTTACAGAGCTCAATATTCACAAATCCGCTGGTCCGGACGGTATTCCCCCCATTACCCTTGAAAAGTGCGCCTCTTCTTTGCTAAACCTCTTCGCAATTTTTTGTATCTTTCTTACTCTTCTGGGTGCTTTCCGCGTATGTGGAAAGTTGCGAATGTTCAGGACATTCCCAAGAAAGGAAGCAAAGCGAACCCCGCCAACTACCGCCCAATAGCCATTACTTCAGTGCTTTCGAAAGTAATGGAAACTGCTGTCAATCGTAAAATCGACAAATATCTGGAGGATGAACAGCTCCTCCATGATCGTCAATATGGGTTCCGTTCTGGACGGTCGACGGGTGATCTTTTAGTCTACTTGACAGAGCGTTGGAACTCATGCTTACATAAATATGGTGAAGGTCAAGTCCTCGCACTTGACATTGCAAAAGCTTTTGACAGAGTTTGGCACTTGTTCAATGGATTGAGAGCTATCTCTCAGAACGCACTATATGAGTAGTATTAGATGGTGTTACTTCTTCCTCCTACCCAATTGATTGCGGCGTCCCACAAGGTTCTGTTTTATCTCCAACTCTTTTCTTAGTTTTCATAAACGACCTTCTGTCGTCCGCTCTCAATCCAATCCATAGTTTTGCAGATGACAGTACTTTAGACAACATCTCTGAATTTAACTCTGCTGCGGAATCAAACATTCATTCTATTGCTTCCAATCGCAGGGAGTTATTCAGCTCGCTGAACTCGGATCTCAACTTAATCCTAGAATGGGGCAGGAAAAACAGAGTAGAGTTCAACGCATCCAAAACAAAGGCCTGTCATCTATCCCTCAAACGGGATGCTTCAGTGTTGTCTCACAATGTAACCTTTGATGGTGCACGGCTTACCACTTCGGAGAATTTCTCACTGTTAGGCGTCAAAATTAGTGACCACCTAAATTGGGCCCAGCATATCTTTGATATTGCCCTTGACGCCTCTAAACGCCTAGGTGTACTCCGAAAATGCAAAAAATATTTCACACCCATCGACATAGCAACCATTTATAAGGCCTACATTAGACCACGTTTAGAGTATAACTCGCATGTTTGGGCTGGGGCACCCAAAACACACCTCGCGTTGCTCGATCGTATTCAAAAACATGCGTTCCGACTGATTGGAGACGAAACCATCACGTCTTCTATAGATTTCCTTGAGCATCGCAGAAATGTCGGAGTACTCAGCATTTACTATCGATATTTCCACGGTAAATGCAGTACAGAACTAAGCGCACTCATTCCCCCACTGCATACTTTTCTCCGGAATACTCGCCAAGCTGAACGCACACACGAGTACACGGTCAAACCCTTGCCTTCTCGTACAGTGAAAAAAAAAAAAAAAGGATGGGCGGACGGAAATCCGGTTTTTAAGTTTTTGAGTAATAATATGAATTTCTGTATCATGCATTTTTTTCACTGAGCCTTTTTTCTTAGCATTACTATTTTATACTACTCTCAGATTTCATATGCGTCCTAAAAATTCAAAAGAAGAGCATGTGCACCATTCTATTGCGTTGTAAAAGTGAACGAAAAAGCACATCGTATGGACGTACTTTACACGTTTACACAAATTTTGCATATACAACTTGATGATGCGCTTTTATTCTGGAACGAAGGCGCTTTTATTCTGGAACGCATGCGCTTAACGCACGAAAATGATAAAGCATCGTATGGATGTAGCCTTAGAGCCATTCTTCGAAAAATATATAATACATCTACAATTGTATGTAGGGTGGTGGAAGGAGTTGAGAGAAATACATTTGTTCATTGTAGTGGGAGGGGGGTAGAAGGAGTGCAGCGCTTTGGAACATTCACGAACTTTACCTTACTTTTTTACCGAAATTAAGGAGTACTAAATTTGAGCTTTCACGCTCAGCACGTTCTCAAGCTAGAGATTAAACCAACGGGCAGTCTCACGGACGGATTACCGGTTTCGAGATTTTGAGCAACAATAAATATTTCTATATCCATGGCGGCACTGTGCGAGCATTATTTCCCAGCTTTTCAAACATTAAAGCAATTCAGATTTCATTAAACAATTTTAGATAATATATTTGCAAAATTAACGATTTAATGAACAGGTTCTGAAAGTTATGAATTTTGAGAATAATGGAAAAATACGTGATTTTGTATTCAGCAATCGAAATATGTTCAAATCCAATAGGTAGTAGCATAAGTTGGTGGTTTTGGTCTTTGAACCTCCATGAATCTCTCACGAAATGAACAACTCACCAATGTTGTGGTCATAGCACGATCAAAACTTCAATTCGAAGAAATATAAAAATCGAGAACCTTGTTGATATTGACAAATATATACCCACCAAGGTCGCTGAACTAATTTCAATTCCCAGGATATGATTATATTGTAGCTAGAATTGATTTTGATTTAAAAGTCCGTTTTTTTTAATAGCTTAAATATTTAAATAGCTGATATGATTATGTCATTGTTGATTGTTGTGCTTATTACTAAGGTATTTAAAATCTACAATTTTGAAATTATATTTCAGTTTCGCTAAATATTATTTCTGTCGTTCAAATCATTCTCTGTTATCTAAATATAGTGGGAGTAGGTCACTTAAATTGTGCTGAACTAATTCAAATCGTAAACATTTGTGTTTACATTTTTATAGCTACTTGTAAAAACTGAATAAAAATATTTATTAATATTGCTTGTTTTGTACATATATTATATAATAATATTAAACAGAATAATACGATCGCAATTTCTTATCTTGAAAAATAAATACGACGAAAACTTCAAAGTAGAATTAAATAATCAATTTCTTTGTTTTTCCAAAATTACAATGTTTATTTTAAGAACAAAGTTAATTTTCCCATTTCCGATTACCAACAACCGTAGGAGTAAGGAAAATAAGACATTCTCAAAATCGTATTATTACAACTAAAGGTCATCGTCATCCATAAAGATATAATAAACGCGTTTATATGTAATTATAATTTTCATAAACAAAATCGCCCACCGAAAAAAGCAATTTCGAAAATTTTTAGCAATCACAATTAGAACGAAGAAAATAAATAAATTATGTATCAATGAGTAATAAACGTGATTTTGCTTCTTGACGCCAAGCATATTTAAAAATAAATTATAAACAAAATGATATACGAGTATGTATAATCAAAAATATTCTCTGATTTCAAAACAGTGTCGTTTAACATTCCACATATTAACAGGTAATTAACAAACACGTGCCAACATTGTTTTTTTTTATTATTTGATAATGATTTTATAATTAGGCATAAATTGAAAGTTGGTTTGTGGGTCTTGAGGCGTTTTTAGCACAAGTCAAACTTTCTGCAGACAAAAGAAAATTGGGCAATTTAATGTGAAATTTGGTTGGTTAAAGTGCAACATGTCGATAGCTATCGGAAGACTGTCTCATCCAATTTATGGAAGTTAAACTTCATTCTTATTTCGGTTTTTTTCAGCAATTAACTATAAACGTAACTCATACGTAAGACAATCCAGAGATTTAATTTCTTGTGAACCTTAGAAGACTATTTGCAATGTTACTTTTCGCGAATTCGACAAGAAATGTGCCACACATAGCTGAATCAGTAAGAGCAAAATAGATGACATGGAAAAATTGTTAGCTGCTTGAGACGAAAATGACGATGGACGTTGTACTTGGAGCACTAGATGATATAATCGATAGGAAAACCCTAGCTAGCATAAATTCCACGGCATAGCTGTAGATCCATAAATAAAAGATTTTCTCAGTAGGGAAAGATGCGAATTTCAAGGTGAGAACATACGCACATGCGGTCAGCAGCCCAATCATTTTTTTTTTTTTTTTTGTATTATATCTTCAAAATTACTTACCATAAAAAAATCATTAAGGTGGTATACAGACCAACTAGAATCAGCTTCAAAGGAGGCTAATTATTATAAGGGGCGACTATCTCTTAAGCTACGTAATTGAGACTTGGATCATTTATTAAGCTACACTACTACCATACTAATTATGAAAAAAATATAATTTGGACATAATAGTAGTGGGGGAAAATGGGACGCATTTCGAAAATGGTGCACTATCCAAAATTTCAAACCGTTATATCTCAAAACTGAGTACGAAATTTTGTCAGATTGTAGAACTACACAGTTTCTAATATTGGTAAAAAATTTAAGTTGGGTGATGTAAGGAGAGGGAGGTGGTAAACAAAAATGTCGAACAATTTGACTAATTTTTTTAGGGCTCTGGTGAAAAATGCAAACTTCAAATTTCACATGTGGATACAACTATTTGATATACATAGAAAAAATTTGTTCCACAATGGTTATGCACCGAAGTGGGGGTTCAACGTGCACAAGGTGTTTCATGTGAAAAACACACATAAACTGAAAAATTTTGAATGAAATTTTAAGGGAGAAACATGAAATTTTGCGAAATACATTTAAAAAACATAACAGGATAAAGGGGATAAAGCCCAATCGTGCGATACTCTAGATGAAAGAGACATTTTTGTATCTTAAGAAATTTTCTAGGGGAAGTGGTAGAGGGGGTGACGACATTGAACTAATTTTTTCACATGACGGTACGGTTGCTATCAAAATGTTTTATACAAAATTTAGGATTTAAAAACTTAATAGGTACTGAGAAAATTAGTCTATTGGATGTAGTGAAGTAGTGCAGTTTGTATGGGAGGTGATAGAAGGAGGGGCGAGTTTTTAATGACTTTTCAGAAATAACTATAAATATCATGCTTTTGACATGTCTTAAATTGCAGATGAGTAGTATTCATACTTTTCATGAAAATCGACTTTTCATAAAGTTGTGAAATTGTGTCATTTTGTATGGGAGGGGTAAAGCTAATAGCCTAATTTTTTTTTGATTTTACTAATAATTCTAAATAAATATTTAGTCCACAATTTCAGCTCGGTCAATTTTATACGCACTGAGTAAATTGGCTTAGAGCATTTCATGAAAAAGTGCAGTTTGTATGGGAGGTGGTGGAAGGAAGGGGAGGACTCAAATAACTTTTGTACAGTAGATTTATATCATCATAAAAGTAATATATTCCAAATTTTAGATCAATAGCATTTATATTTTTCGAGCAAATCTGTTTATTGTAAAATTACGAAATTGTGTGATTTTGTATGGGAGGGGGTAGAAGGGGTACAGCTAATCGTCTCATTTTTTTTGGTCTTAATAATAATTTTAAATAAATATTTCTTACGCAATTTCAGCTTGATAACTATTATACGCACTGAGTAAATTGGTATAGAGCATTTCATGAAAAAGTGCAGTTTGTATGGGAGGTGGTGGAAGGAGGGGGAAGACACAAATTGTTTTTATAGAGTAGATTGAAATCATCATAAAAGTATTACATTCCAAATTTCAGATCAATGTCATTTGTACTTTTCAAGGAAATCCGTTTATTGTCAGATTGCGAAATTGTGCCATTTTGTATGGGAGAGGGTAGAAGGGGTGGAGCGATTTGGCTCGTTCACGAACTAGACCGTACTTTTTTGTTAAAAACGACGTATACAAAATTTGAACTTTCTAGCTCAACGCGTTCTCAAGCTAGAGAGGACACGGACCACCCACCCTTACTGTCACCCATCCCCCTCCCCTCCCTTCATAAACGCATAAACGAATAAAATATTGATTGCATGTAATGGAGTTATTGATCGTATTAGCAATTACGTGTTAAATTGACAGCAGCTCTGCCCTAAGGGGGTTCCACTTGTGAAGTTGGGTTCCACTTATTCTTCCTAAACAACTCTAACATGCATATTGACTTCCCATGCATCCTTAACTTGTTCCCAAAATAATAAAGTTGCGCCGACATGTTGGCAGTTTATTTATTTATTTATTTTATACTCTAGATGAAATCAGAGAGTATATTGTGTTTGCATTACCGTTTGTAACACTAAGAAATAATGCTCGCACAGAGCCGCCAAGGATACAGAAATATTTGTTGTCTCTCAAAAACCTCGATTCCGAGTTGCTGTCTGTCCGTCTGTCTGTCCGTCTGTCTAAAACATAACTCTCGATAGCTTTGACTTACCGTGCTGAAATTTGTTGTATGTCATTTTTAGCAAAAAATTAACTTTAAGTTCGTGAACGGGCCACATCCCCCCACTCCTTCTACCCCCTCCCATACAAATTTCATGAAATTTCGAAATTTAAAGAAATTGATTTTTCTCCAAAACCATTTCAGCTATTGACTTGAAAACTAGGTCATAGTATAATGATATAAAAATCATTAACCTGAAGAAATATTGATCTGATCTCCTTACTCGTTCTACCACCTCCCATACAAATGCACAATTTTCAAAAATGCATTTTTTCCATTTGCAATGCAACTAGCAAAGCCAAATGAACCAATTTTTTATTATAATTGCAACTAATTTTGGAAAAACTATCAACTTTACCTCACTTCTTCTACCCCCTCCCATACAAATTTTACGAAATTTCGGAATTTAAATTAAATTAGTTTTCTTCAAAACCGTCAAAGCTATCAATTTTAAAATTTGAGAAAAGTATACTATTTTAAATATAATTGATGTCAAAAAATTTGGTTTTGATTCGGATATTCCATCTACCCCCTCCCATACAAATGCAGAATTTTGGTAAATGCATTTAACCGATTTTCATAGAAACTAGAAGAAGTAGAAACTTGAAATTTTGCCAGAATTTATCCCTTAATAATTGAAATAAAAGCTAAAAAAAATATCGCCTTCACCCCACTCTTTCTACCACCTCCCATACAAATTTTTATATTGGAAGTTCAAGAAAACTTTTTCTCCTTCGAACATATGAGAGCTATGGACATAAAAATTGTAACAAAGCAATGTGATTAGGATGTTGATAAGCAGATTCAAAATCAACCAAAATTCCCCCTCTTTTTCTGCCACCTCCCATACAAATACCATAAATTCAGACAAAAATTGTTCAATTTCCTTGAAAATTATGAAAGCAAGAAACTTTGAATTCAGCATGAAATATTTTATATACTACGTTCAGTGTTACATAGAAAAATTACAAACCTTTCCC
This sequence comes from Chorisops tibialis, assembly GCA_963669355.1. Lineage (NCBI taxonomy): Eukaryota > Metazoa > Arthropoda > Insecta > Diptera > Stratiomyidae > Chorisops > Chorisops tibialis. Next base: position 81,717,520 of record OY770262.1, on the reverse strand, counting down.
TCTGATTTTACCACCTCCCAAGCAAAAGGTAAGTAAGTATTTCATCTAGAGTATCATATGATTGGGCTTTACGCCCAATCATAATTCTGTTATGTTTTTTTGTTATCGTATGATTCCCTATCTACGACTTTATAAGTTTTCCGTGGTTTTACCTTGCAAATGCCGCACTTTCAAGTGACGATGGAAAACAGGTGAACGCTTTTTCAAATTTAACAGCAAAGTACATTACCACTGCGATCTCTGCGAACTCTTTAGCCAGGCGTTTTGTTCTTTCCTTTCCATAAAGTAACTCTACCCCAGACATATATAGGCAGTATATTAGAATTATGCGTCGACCGGGATTCGAACTCAAGGCATTCGCAATGATGACACGGTATTTTCTTTCAGTTATTACAGTCTGTATTCTATATACCAGGTATCGCGATTAATAATTCTTAATTTTTTCCTTTTTCCACGTTAAATTTGGGAATCCAACAGGTCGGCGCAACTTTATTATTCTTGGGACAAGTTGAGGATACGTGGGAAGTCAATATGCAGGTTAGAGTGAATAGGAAAGACTATATGAATGGGTATTCTAGGGCAAGGCCATTGTCAATTACTTAACACTTAACCGCAATTATGATCAATAGCTCCATAAATCGAATCAATATTTCAATTTGTGATGCAGTTAAGTCTCTTTTGAAAGGAGTTCGTACAAAATTCCAAGTTCGTAGCTTTTAATTTGTTGTTTACTAGTTGATTTATTGAAATTAGTCGAAATCATGCTTTTGCACGAAAGGAGGTGGAAGGGCATTGGGGATTCCCAAACTAATGATGCATTTTTATTTGAAATATTTTTAGAAGTGCCTGTACAAAATTGCAAGTTGATAGCTGGTTATAATAGATTTTGAAAAATGGTCGAAAAAATACTTTTGTATGGAAGGGGGAAGAAGTTTTATAGGTATTCGACTAGTTAGTATTTTAAACTTTTAAGTTTTTCTTATACCCTAGATGAAATCTGAGAGTATTTGAGTTGGCCTTACCGTTTGCAACGCTAAGAAATAATGCTCGCACAAAGTCGACAAGGGTACAGAAATATTTGTTGTCGATCAAAAACCTCAATTTCGAGTGACCGTCTGTCCATCTGTCTAAAACGTAACTTTCAAACGCTGCTGAAATTTGTCTTAAATTATTTTTTGCAAAACAATAACTTTAAGTTCCCTCTACCCCATACAAATTTCATGAAATTCCGAAATTTAAAGAAGTTGATTTTTTTCCGAAAGCATTTCAGCTATCCACTTGAAAATTAGGTTATAGTATAATGATGTAAATATCATTAATGTCAAAATATTGATCCAATCCCCTTACTCCATCTACTCCCTCTCATACAAATGCACAATTTTCAAAAATGCATTTATTCAGTTTACATTGCAACTACCAAAGTTAAAAGAACCAATTTTTTTCATAATTAATTTTATTACAATTGCAACCAATTTTCGAAAAACTATCAACTTTTCTACCCGCTCCCATACAAATTCCACAAAATTTCGAAATTTCAATTAAATTATTTGTCTAGATTTTGAGAAAAGTATACGGTTACAAATATCATTGATGCCAAAAAATTTGATTTTGATTCAAATACTCATTGTACCCCCCCCCCCCCCCCATACAAATGCACAATTTTGGTAAATGCATTTATTTAGTTTTCATTGCAACTAGCAAAGCTAAGGGAACGCATTTTTGCTATAATTATTTTCATTATGACTACAACCAATTTTGGAAAAATTTGTGAACTTTACCTCCCTCTTTCTACCCCCTCCCATACAAATTTCACGAAATTTCGAAAGTTCAATTAAATCAGTTTTCTTCAAACCCGTCAAAGCAATCAACTTTAAATTTTAAGAGAAGTATACTATTGAAAATATCTTTAATTTCGAATAATTTACAAATGCACAATTTTGGTAAATGAATTTAATCGACTTTCATTGAAACTAAAAAAAATTGGAAATTAAATATTTTTCCAAAATTTGTCCCTTAATAATCACAATAAATGCTAAGAAACCTATCAACTTGTGACTAGAAATGAAACCTGGGTGGCGCGTTACACTGCTGAGACAAAACGACAGTCATTACAGCGGCAGCACACCAGTTCCCCAGGATGATTGTTCTGTAGCACCAGATTATATTGGGCTATAATCCCCATCTTCTGCCATTTAAGCTTTCCAGGCCCCAAACGTAATGTTTTGGCATGAGTCCATTCTATATGTTTGTTCCAGTTCAGTTTATTATCAAGTTTCAGACCTAGAAATTTTACCTCATCTGAAATGGGTATTGACGTTCCATTTATAGAAGGAGGTATTATGTTAATTTTCCTTCTATTAGTAAGTGGTACTATCTCAGTCTTACTTGGGTTGATGTTCAAGTTCTTAGACTGACACCAGTACATTAGGCAGATTGTAACCTTTCCGACAAAGTTACATCATATTTGTCCCTAAGGATAACAAGGTCATCGACATATCCTATTACCTCGTAGCCTGTTAGGCGCTCTAGGAGCTCATCTATTACGATTGACCAAAGAAGTGGAGTTAGTACTCCTCCCTGGGGATAGCCCCTACAGGTCTGTGCAGTCATTTCGCTATCACCTAGATCCGTGGCTGTCAATCGACTCCTTAGTTTGGCCTTTAAAATATTAACTTGCCGTATACCTCTAAAACTTTTACCTCCTCCCATAAAAAATTATTTTTTTTACCAATTCTAAGAAATCACTATCACCACTTAATAAATCTACTAATAAACAAAAAATTAAAAGGAACGAACTTCAAATTTTGTACGTACACGTTTCAAGAAAATGGAAAATTTTGAACGAAATTCAAGCAATCAATTAAAAACTTATCAACGTCCCCCCTTCCTCCAAACAAAGCCAAACTTGCATAAATTAACAAATGAAATATTAATTCAATGTACTGGAGCTATTGATCGTTATCGTATTTAAATGTTATATAATTGACAACAGCCCGCCCTGGAACCCCCATTCACTTAGTCTTCCCTTTGCACCCTAATCTGTATATTGATTTCCCACGCATCCTCAACTTGTCCCAAGAATAATAATGTTGCGCCCGACTTGTTGGCAGATTTTTTTTTTTTATGCAGTAAGTTCAAGTGAAATTCCGAGATGGATACTAATACCCCTTTGCGAACGCCCTTGGAAATAGATACAACCAGATCCTAATTTTTAGAAAAACGTACTGAGTGAGAAAAGCATTGCATCGAAGTCCGGACAACGTGATGATGGCAAAGCATTTTTAGCTGCAATGAGAACGCTTCCGCCATCCTTTTTGGTCAAGCGTTCAAGATCATGCTCATATCTGTGAACTGTGTATCAACCAGGATTTGATAACATATACTTCAAGAGTGGAAACCAGGAAGTTGTTTAACTTGGTTCTTAGACCATGTACATTTTTACAGAGAATAGTAAGATTTGAGAAATTGTTACTGAAGAACTGTGTAGTCATTGTTTAACATGCTGATGAAATTATTTGAATTTGACGGGATACGTGTAAATTCAAACTTCTAGCGTTTACATAAGTTTTCGCTGATTGATTTTTCGAACATTAATGTTTTGGAAGCTTAAATTTTTTTGTAAAATATCTTAATGACTACTCTGAAAAATGAGCTCAATATCATCATCCCTTATACCACACACATACAAAATGTCACAAAAATTTCTATTTTATCTAGAATATCCCATGAACTCAAGCATACGCAGAATCGTACTACAGTTATGTATAATTATATCAGCGAATTTTCGTGTTATATTTTTAAGTATTCGACTTGATGATTAATTAATCAGATCACAATTTAATTAAATTGTTTGAATTATATGTATGTACTTATTTATGTAATGAAACTATTCTGATCTGTCGAACCCTCTATTTATATTGTAGATGAAATCTGAGGGAATTACAAGTTTGCCACAAAGTTTTGTAACGCTAAGAAATAGTACTCGCCCAGAGCCGCCAAGAGTATAGAAATATTAGTTGTCGGTCAAAAATCTCAAAACCGAAAGTCCACCCGTCCGTTCGTCTATTCGTCCGTCCGTATCCTCTCTAGCTCGAGAACGCGTTGAGTTATTATAGAAAGTTTAAGTTTTGTACACGACGGTGGTGACAAAAACGTAAGGATAAGTTCGTGAACGGGCCAAATCACTCCACCCTTTCTACGACCTCCCACACAAAATGACACAATTTCCGAATTTTTCATTAAACAATTTTTTTTCGAAAAGCATAAAAGCTATTGATCTGAAATTTGAAATATATAATTTTCATAACGATTTAATTCTACAGTATAAACATTTTTTGAATCCCTGCACTCCTTCTTCCACCACCCATACAAACAGCACATTTTCATGAAAATATTATAAACCACTTTACTCAATACGTATAAAATTTATCAAGCTGAAATTGTGTACTAAACATTTAAACATTATTTAGTATTAATAATAAAACCGAAAAATGATTAGACGATTCGCTTCACACCTTCTACCCCCTCCTATACGATATAAAACAATTTTACAAGTTCATAATTTGTATTCTCTCTTGGTTGCTAATATTCAATCAGCAATAAGGTAATTTTCAGTACAATGGAGTTTGCTGTTTATTTCAGAAATTTTTATTTTTACAATTCTTATTAGTTTTGGTTCATGTCTAAGCTAAGCACTTTAGCAACGGACAATTTAACGTGGGTCAGAGATAATTACTTTGGGTTTAAGTATACTAAACAAGGAAAAAAATTTGACAACTGTTTCGAACAATTTATCGTGGGAAAGAGTTAGTTGCAATATTTTTAAGTGTGCCAGATAGAGATAGTGAAACGATTTTTTTCGAAAAATGTCGAGCATTTCGCCAGCAAGGGAGGGAAATACCTTTATTCCCATTTTCTTACAAGGCAAAGCATGCTCATAGTCACTCCCTATTATATATCCTCATTGTGTCAATCAGAAAGCTCAAACCGTATGTCTGTTAATCTGACCATCCCTACGCTACATATGTAGCTGAAATGCGTTGAACGAAAAAAAAATTCGGACGGCGTACAGAAAAGCGTTTTTTTTTTTTTGGAAAAAAAAAACAAATTTTTATACTCTAGTGTTTGCCTTACCGTTTGTAACGCTAAGAAATAATGATCGCACAGAGTCGTCAAGCGTACAAAAATATTTGTTGTCGCTTAAAATTTAAATTTTTCATTATATCATTTTTAGCAAAAAAGTAACTTTAAGTTCGTGAACGGGCCACATCCCTCCATTCCTTCTAACACCTCCCTTGCAAATTTCATGAAATTTCGAAATTTAAAGAAATTGATTTTTCTCCGAAACTGTTTCAGCTATTGACTTGAATATTAGGTAAAAATATTAAAATGTGCACATCATTACTGTCAAATAATATTGATCTGATCCCCTTACTCTTTCTACCCCCTCCCATAGAAATGTACAATTTTCAAAAATGCATTTTTTCGGTTTGCATCGCAACTAGTAAAGCTAAAAGAACCAATTTTTGTCAAAATTAATTTTATTACAATCGCAGTCAATTTTGTAAAAATTGTCAACTTCACCTCACTCTTTCTACCCCCTCCCATACAAATTTCACGGAATTTCGGAATTTGAACCAAATTTGTTTTCTCCAAAATCGTCAAGGCTATCAACTTTAAATTTTGAGAAAAGTATAATATATTATAAGTATTATTTATGCCAAAAAATTTGGTTTTGATTCGAACACCATCCCATACAAATGCACAATTTTGGTAAATGCATTTAATCGATTTTCATTGAAATTAGAAAAAGTACAAGCTTAAAATTTTGCCACAATTTGTCCCTTAATAATTGCAATAAATGCTAAATAAAAATATGAACTTCGCTTTACTCCTTCTACCACCTCCAAAACAAATTTTTGTATTGAAAATTCAAGAAAAGTTAACATATGAGTAACAAAGCAATGTGATTAGGATGTTTACTATAAGAAGATTCAAAATCATCTAAAACCTCCCACTTTCTCTGCCACCTCCCATACAAATACATAAATTCAGGCAAAATGTGTTCAATTTCCTCGAAAATTATGAAAGCTACAAAATTTAAATTCAGCGTGAAACATTTTCTACACTACGTTCAATGTTATATACAAAAATTACAAACCTTCCCTCTCTGCTTTTACCACCTCCCATACAAAAGTCACAATTCACTATTCGAAAGAATTTAAAATGACATATTTTCCGGTACAATAAACTGTTTCCAATTTCATCTAGAGTACCATATGATTGGGCTTTACGCCCAATCATAAATCTGTTATGTTTTTTTTCGAAGTCGATTACAATATGTACTTTATCTATAATCAGAATAATAAAGTTTAAAATTATATTCAGGCTCGTAAAAAATGTAGTTCGCCAGGCCTCTGGCGTGTTTCCTCTTTTCTGAAGTTTGAGATTCAAAGGCGTAAATGGTACTGAATCGATCATACATTGATGAAACCAGTTCAGAGAATTCACACGGAATGAAGACGCCAAATTGGTTGATCAGAATCAGTTGAAAGGCTGAGGAATGGACAGTCCTTTGAACAACTAAAAGCTGATTTCGCCTTGTAGAAGGTAACTGAGGTTATGAGAGAAACACTGGCCTAACCCCAACAGGTAAGCTGGTTGGTTAGGTCACTTTTGTGCACATAAGCTCAACTGTTCCTGTTCCATGTTTCCATAGGAGGAATTAGCAGGAAATTGATTGATTTCGACCACTGTATTATATAAATATCCGAAAAGGATATAATCAAAACCGGTTTGATAATGTACAGTGAATCCTCTACTTAATAATTGGTTTCTCTCTTCCGTTTTCTACCTACCTACCCTCTATTTTTTCTAGATATTTTATAATTTTAATAATCGAACAACAATTAAAATGGGGTCTAAGATCTTACCTTTCGATTCTTTCAAGATTAATCGACTTTAATATATTTAAAATAATAATAAAAATTCAAACCAACAAATGCACTTCATCTTTTGAATTGGAGAACGCGAAACTTATAAATCACAACACTTTAAAATAATTGAATTAATTTCGATCGACAATCGAAAATAATATACAAAATAAAAGAACAACCGAAAACTAAAAAATTTAAACATAAAAACTGAAGAATTTGTAACTTTTACTCATTTAATTTTCGATTGCGTTATAATCGCATAGTGTAGCATTTCGGACTTAACTATTTAGTGCAAAAAAAAATAGTTCACTTCGTATGACAACAAATAAAAAAAATGTTCTTCTCATTCAAATATAAAAACAAATCAAAGTTTACCTCAGAATCACTTTTCGCTAGACAACACGGCAGATTTATTTATAGTTACTAAATCACAAAAAAAATAAATTTAAATTTTTGTTAATCACAGTAAAAAAAAAAGTAATTACAATAATAATTAACTGCAAGTACAAATTCTTGACTCTTATTACGAGTTGTTGTTAGCACTGTTGAACGATTGGTAATCTTGGACGATTTTTGTCCGGTCTTTTATAGAAAATGATCGCGCGGATTACCCGATTATTGGAGCCCGCGCCGGGATTCGATCAAAACGACCGAATGCTTATTATTATATTTATAAGAGTACTTGTGAAAATTTAGTCATATACGACGAGTACTTTAGATTAGTAAGTGTTCGTCGATGGCTTGTACGGTCAAAAATCAGATAGGCATATGGAGAGATACATATACATATGTAGTGCGCGTTAAAAAATCGCTGCTTTTTTTTTCTTGCAGTACACGTGCCGTATTCGATCATTTTTTGGGATTGCACAACCTCAGACATAAAGGTGCATTTTTTTTAAAGACAAACTTAATTACTTTTGATGAAATAAAAATCCAGAATTTGATAAGGTGTTTCAGGAAAATTACCGTTTACATATTTTTTCAAGATATAGATAAGAGGAAATTTAACGAATTAATTGACTTAAGCGAGCTACTATTGCCTAATGTAATGACTAATGGGTAACTTGTTCACACCTTAGTACGATATCATCAGAAATTTAGAAATACGCGAGTTCTGTGATGAGTTAACTACCCATTTATCTATCTAATTTGGTCTGCTGTTGGCTAACTACAAACTAAGACCTTCCTTTCGTTCTACCACCTCCTACACACAAAAATTGCGAAATTTAAAGTAATACATTTTTCTTCGAAAGTACCAAAGCCATCCTAGCGCAAAATTTTATAACACATAATAATGGGGCTGTTTTAAAATATGCGATACGGCAAATCGTTCTGATGATCCTAAAATTGGAATAAGAAAAACGATCCTATTCTGAAAAATTTTTACGATAAGACTCTTGATTTTAATAGTCAATAACCCCAAACTGGTATAATTCACTCACTACTTCCTAAGAACCGCGCCAGATAGAAACGTAAAATATTGTTCTATCTTTTAGTTGATTCCAGTAAATCGTCCTTTTACCATTTCCCATATTAACGAAATTTGAGGAAATCCAATTTTCTTCGAATTTATAAATGCTATCGGCTTGTAAATCAGTTTCGATCATGGTTAATAATGTTAATGAGCAGTTTTAGATCCATAACTCTGCCAACCCAACACCTCCCATACAAATCCTCAATTTCGGAAATATCATCTAACGGAAATATGCATCATTATTTTGAAAATTGCGACAATTGTATGTGAGGTGGCAGAAAGAGTTATGAGATGATTTATGAAGAGGTTGCTGAAATCAATATAGAATTGATACGATTTAAACTTAAATTCAGCGGTCTTTATGCTTTCCAAGAAGAATGATAATATATTATAAGGTTGTTGTTAATTATTACATAATTCGACGTATAGTTCACATAATTTTACGTGTACTTCCCTAAGGTGTGAAGTAGAAGATGAACGGTTCAGCATTTCCCTCCCTTTCGGTCTAACCTTCGAAGCGTCGACACAAGGACCTCAGGGTAGATTTAGATTTATTTATTTATTAATCATAACAAAGTAGTTTACATAGAAATAGATTGCTTAATTTAATTTATTTTAATATATCCTAATATATTTCAATTTACCTTAATTAATTAAACACAATTTGATATACATATATGATATATGATAGACACTGGTGAAAGAGTCAAGCGGGATGTGGGGACCTTATAAAACGGAGCGTAGTCTCAGTTTATATGTCAGCTTATTTATTGGAGGTGTATAGTGGGCGCTGAATTTGTTAAATACTCTACAGCATCTGTTAATAGGTTCATTTTGTCCGTAATCAGTACGATGTGCATATTCCTTAAGTGGTTTTGAATCAGCCTGACATTGTCATTGAGTCTGAATTTATTTGAGATATGGTCAACCTTAATATCGCCATTCAAAACATCTAAGGTAAAACAGGATTTGAGCTTAGTTCTTCTAGAACCAAGCGGTAAGAGATTTAATAATTGCAGCCTAACTGTGTAGGGTGGAAAGTTTTCAAAGTCTCTAGGATCATACAAGTCCCTGAGAGCAAAAAAAGGAATTGCTTCTGGATTGACTCTATTCTGTTGCTGTATAACTGGAAAAAAGGTTCCCAAATGGGACATACATATTCCAGAATAGGGCGGACAAGAGAACAGAATAAAGATTTGGCAACCCATACATTCTTAAACTCTTTGGCTCTTCTCTTAATGAACCCAAGAAGTCTATTGGCTTTCGAAATTATTCGATTATAGTGAGATTTGAAGCACAGTTTGTTGTCCAGTAGTAAGCCGAGGTCCTCAATTTGATCAGCACGGTGTAGTTGAGTTCCACTTAAGACATAGTCATGGTGATATGAGGATGATTTACGTGAGAAACTTATAACGTGGCATTTACTGACATTAAGCTCTAATTTGTTCTGAATGCACCAATGATCTAGCGCAATAAGCTTGAATTGCAGGAATGCGGCATCTGCAGGCGAGGTTATGGCAGGATATATTTAGATCATCAGCGTACATCAGATGTAAAACATTTTCCAATACTTCTGATAGATCTGAGATGAAAACATTAAATAAGAGAGGTCCCAAGTGACTTCCTTGGGGTACCCCAGAGGACACTAATATTTCCTTGGAAATAAGACCTTGAAACTTGAAACAAAGTGAGTTCTATTATTAAGATAGGATTTAAGCCAGTCAAGTAAGGATCCTGTCACACCAATTTTATTTAACTTTAAAATAAGGACATTGTGATCAACTCGGTCGAACGCTTTGCTAAAGTCGGTGTATATTGTATCGACTTGATGCCCATTTTCAAGTGCGCAGAGCGTATTAGATAAGAATCATGAGATTCGTTGTAGTTGAGCGACCTTTTCTAAAGCCGTGCTGTTGGTCACTAAGAACAGGGTTGACCATATTGGTTAATTTATCGCAGACAATTTTTTCGAATAATTTCGGTATTGCTGATAGAATTGCTATACCTCTGTAGCTCTCAACTTTTCGTTTGTCTCCATTTTTGTGGATAGGTGTGAGATGCGATGATTTCCAAGCCGATGTACCTCTAACATTATAGAGGACCTGAATCCATCTTATGCGATATGTTGTTACCGGAGAATCCCACTTCTTTTAAAAGCACCAATTATAACTTAGGGGCACCCCTTAATGCATTGCACAGTTATGTCGGTATAGGAAGAGGATTAAATTTTGTGGTGTTATAGGAATTTTGGGGGAGAGAGACGGAATGGCGATGTACATTATTTTTGAGGCACTGAAGATTATACTTCCTTGCTGGCAGGCACTGCATTCCAAAGTCTGGATGTTCACGAGATGAATGACTGTCTATATTCCACTGTACGAGTAGGAATAGGGTTGACGATAAAATCGTGCGCGCGTTTATCTTGACGAGTATTTCGGGGAAAAAATATAAAGTGGAGGAATGAGTGATCTAAGCTCCGCACTACATTAACCATGAAAATAGCGATAGTAAATGCTGGGTACTCCAACGTTCCTGCAATCTCGAGGAAGTCAATGGAAATCGTAATGGTGTCATCTCCAATTAGTCGGAACGCATGTTTTGGGATTCGATCGAGCAGTGCAAGATGTATTTTGGGTGCCAAAGTCCATAAATGCGAATTTTACTCTAAACGAGGTGTAGGGCTTGTAGATGGCAGCCAAGTCAAAGGGGTAAAATATGGTTTGCATTTGCGAAGAATACTTAGTCGTTTGGAAGTATCAAGGACAACATCAAAGATATGTGTGTTCCAATCAAGATGGTTATTCAACTTTTCGCCTAATTGGATAAACTCATCTAAAGAGCAAATTGGTACGCCATTAAAAGATAAATTAGACGACAACATCACGTTTAAGGGAAAGAAGACTGACCTGTGTTTTAGCAGCGTTGAACTCTACTCCATTTTTCTTGTCACATTCGAGGTCGAAGTCCAGCAAACTGAATAACTCCCTGCGTTTGGAAGCAACAGTTTGCTTGTGAGAATCCGCAGCAAAGTTAAATTCAAAGGTGTTATCTAAAGTACTGTAATCTGCAAAACTATGGATTGGATTGAGATTTGACGGCAAAAGGTCATTAATGAATATTAAAACCAGAGTAGGTGATAGAACAGGACCCCGAGGGACACCAAAATTAGTTGGAAAAAACGGCTTCTCATACTACTCGTATAGTGCGTTCGGACAAGAAACCCTCAATCCATCGAATGAGAGTAGCGTCGATGCCAATGGTCGTTAGCTTAATAAGGAGACATTCATGCCAAACTCTGCATGCTTTTGCAATGTCAAGAGCAAGAATTTGACCTCTCCTTATTTGTGCAAGCATGAGTTCCATCGTTCGGTCAGGTAGACCAAGAGATCTCCCATCGACTTTCCAGAACGGAAACTGTATTGGCGATCGTGGATAAGCTGGTTATCCTCGAATTAGTGAATGGTTTTGCGATTGACAGTAGTTTCATCACTTTCGAGAGCACTTAAGTAATGGCTACCCGGCGGTAGTTAGCGGAGTTCGCTTCTTTCCACAATCGTGGAAAGCATCCTGAAGAGTAAAATAGATGAAAAATATTGCAAAGGGGCTTAGCCAGAAAAGAAGAGCACATTTTAAGGATAATGGGTGAAATGCCATTCTCGCGAACTTGCTACCAACATGTTAGCTTTCTCAATCGGATCAATAACGGTACGGTCGCCATCAACTGCAATATCAGGTTAACAAGTAGGCTCAGCCAGCTGTGTTACACCATTCAAGGAGGCAAAGAGCTCACGTTCTCCTTGGTCCGTGCAGGAGGAATATTTAAGACATGCAATGTTGTGAACATTGAAATCGTCCGCAACAACGATTTTAGCGTCAGGACGTAATGGACTCCATGGATTATGACAAACCATCTAGCTCATTAGCCGTTTTAGCTGCATTCAATGCTGGGCTTCTACATACGTAACAAAAATACAAGATATGCCCTTGGATTAAAAGTCTTATCCAGATATAATTAAATTATGGACCAGGTACCTAAAAGCGGAACCAATTGGAAGAGCACATCATCGCGGATGTAGAGAGTGATCCCCCACTGGCGAAAAAATGCTGGAATAAGGTGATATCCGGGAACAGAATAAAACTTAGGCACGGGAACAACCAACACACCGAAGATCCTACGCAGAGATTATATGATGCGAAGATTCTTCAACCCGGCACAGGTAGAAATTTCTGAAGCGCTCGGCTTACGATGCCAAAACAGCAGGAAGGTGAGACTGTTGAAGATACATACAATCTCCAAAAATTGTCAATTAATTTCGTTTTTGGGACATTCCTCAAAACCGTAATAAGAAATCAATTCGTCTTCAGGTTAAGGTCAAAGCGAATTTAAGGGAACTCCTGGAAGTTCAAGACCTAGAGTCTCCAAATCGGTGGATGTTGCAGTATCTTTGGAGTTGTCCGAAAAAGATACCAAATACAATTCATCGCAACCAAATTCGGTAGTTGTAATAAAATTTCTTGCAATAAGTCGGGCGAAACTTTATTATTATTCGGCTAAGTTGACTATGCGTCGGAAGTCAATATCCATAATAGAGTGGTAGCCAATATGGTAAACAAAGGAAATGGGTGCTTAACGAGGAGTGCAATTTATTGTCAATTATTAAGCACATAATCGCGAGTATTACTAAAAGCGCCAGTCCATAGATTCAATATTTCATTCATTTATTTAGATAAGTTTAGATTTTACTTTATTATTTTAATAATAAAGTATTGTGATCGACACAGAAAAAAAAAAAAATTTGCTACCCTGAAATTTTGTTTTTTCGCGTTTCATGACTAAATTAGCCTAAAAAAGCAAAAAAAAAAAATCCGTCCCGCCGTACGCTGTACGCCGTACGCCGTACATATGGACTCGTACCTCCAAGACCGTTAAAGGTAGAATGTTGATTTTTGGGTGGGTTATTAACTTGGTAAGTGAGCTCCATTATCCAGATTTTGGGGAGTGTGGGGTGGAAGGGGGAGGCGGGGGGAAGGAAAAAGTCGAAATATACACTTGCTAATATCTTCACCACGAATGTAGATAGAAAGATGAAAATCAGCACACGTATAGAGAGAGCTGTGGGACATATTCCAAAAATAATTTAATTTTTTTATCCATTGGCGTCCGAAAAGGGGGGGCTAAAAACAAATTGTCGGCCGAATCTTTTTTTGAAATGGTTATATCTTCGAAACTACTTACCATAAAAAATTCATATTTTGGGACAATTAAGATGGCGTATAGATCCACCAGAATCAGCTTAGAAATAGGCTTATTATTGTAAGGGTCGGGGGGGTGCAAGGAAAAACACTTAAGAATTAATATCTCAACTATCTCTTAAGCTATGTAATTGAAATTTAAAACATATACTAAGCTATAGTAGCGAAATACAAAAAAAATATAAAATTTGGTCATAATAGTAGTGGGGTGAAATGGGGAGCATTTGAAAAATGGTGCACTTTTCAAAATTAGAAATCATTATATCTCAAAATTGAGTACAGATATCGAATTGAAAATTCGTCAGATTATAGAACTACATAATTTATAATTTTGATAAAAATTTTAAGTTAGGGGGTGTAAAGGGAAGGAAGTGGTAAGCAAAAATGTCGAAAATTTTGAATGAATTTTTTAGGACTCTGCTCAAAGATAGAAACTTTAAATTTTGCATGTGAATACATCTATTTGATATACATAGAAAAAAAATAATAATTTGATCCACAATTGTTATGAACCGACCACCCCGGTCTAATGGGCACAAGCTGTTTCATACGCAACGAAAAAAACACGAAAACTGAAAATTTTTGGATGTAATTTTAGGGTAGAAACTTGAAAATTTGGGAAATACATTTAAAAAAAATCCCTAAAAGTATAAAATATTAACTGGTCGAATACCTTCAAAACTTCTACCCCCTCCCATACAAAATTATTTTTTCGACCATTTTTAAGAAATTAATTATCACCTAACTATTAAAAGCTATCCATTTGAAATTTTGCATAAGAATTTATAAAAATATTTGCAAAGAAATTATTTTAAAAGTTTTAAAATCACACTTGCCCTTCTACCCCCTCCCATACAAAAGTATGATTTCGACCAATTTCATTAAATCAACTAATAACCAACAAATTAAAAGCTACGAACTTGAAATTTTGTACGAGCAGCTTACAAGAGAAAGGAAATAAAATTGCGTCACAAATTTTGCAATTTCCCTACCTCTTCTACCCCCTCCCATACAAATGTTTGGTTTCGTGAATGTAAAATGCACCGAATCCTATGAAAATTCTATGCAACTTCGTCTATGAAACACATTCTGTACAGAGAATATTGGACTTGATTCAAGCAATTAATTAAAAAACTATTAACATCCACCCACCCTTACTATTATCCCTCCTCCTCTCTTCATAAAAACCCAAACTTGCAAAAACGAATGAAATATAGTTAAATTGACAACAGCCCTGCCCAAGAACTCCCTTTCACTTAGCCTTCCCTAACCACTCTAACCTGCATATTGACTTTCCACACATCCGCAACTTGTCCCAAGAATAATAAAGTTTCGCCCGACTTGTTGGCAGTTTATTTATAATGTTGGTGTGTCTAGTGGGTAGCGTGTTGGCCAGCGTTGCATAGGTCGGTAATTCAAATCGCAGTCGATGTATAATTTCAGCACACTGCCTGAGTGAGTTACCTCAGTCCGGGAAAATAAAAACTCGTAAATAGAGGGTTGTGCAAAGGGCTAACAATCCTTTCACAGTAACGAAAACAAATATTTAGGACCCTAAAGGTTAGGAGGCCATGCCCCGATTTCAAATTCAGTACCACTGGAGAAGAAGAAGGTTTGTAAGGAGAATGCGGTGGTGGTTGATATTTGTTAATAATAATTAAATAACTGATTGAATCACATTCAAAACTCTCTGTGCAGAATGTTATTTCTACAGATGAAGTCAATTCCAAGAAATTCGGAGTGGTTTATTTTCGCTATTCTTGGTCTTAATCGTAAATGAGCTCATTTCAATTTTAAATCGGAACGACTACCACACAATGACACATGCAGACGATCTTGTCATCACACTAACTGGTAAGTTTGGGCAAGTTCTAGGTGACCTTACGCAGTCTGCTCTACAACTGTTAGTCCGCTGGGAACTATTTAAAGGACTTACCACCAGCCCTCGAAAAACAGACTTGGTCTTCTTTTCCACAAGAAGAAGACCAAACATTTTCAATCCATCAACCATTCGGGGTATCACCATGGTCCTCTCGAACTAGATTAAATATTTAGGCCATATTCTGGACAACAAATTATCTTGGAAGGCCAACTTTCAAGAACGAGCAAAATAAGCTACCGTAGCCTTCTTCGTTTGCAAAAAGACTTTTGGCTTGAGATGGGGCCTTAAACCGCACTTCATCCACCGCACCAGTATAGTCAGACCAATTATTTGCTATGATTCGCCGCTGTGGTATCCAGCTGTGGAACTAAAATTTGATTTGAATTGAATTGGGTGTGGTCTGCTTTGAAGAGTTTGTTTGGTAGTCCTTCTCTACATGGGGCTTTATTTCGCGCTATTGATTGAACAACGGGAACTATTCAATTCTTAGCTAGAGGGTCATCTGTAATGGAGGATTTTTGCGGTAGGATCTTTGTCAATGCTTATATTTCTGAAAAAGCACAAGGTATTCAAAATATCGGAAACTGTAGCTCACACATCTTAAGAAGAGTTCCGTTCACATCTCTATCCAGAAAGTTTGCGGTGAAATCCGTGTTCATCAACTGTTTCATAATTTTAAATAGCGAAACTATATCCCCAAGGTAAGCCGCAGAATCCGCGTTATTGGTTAGTTCCGCTATGACCTTTCTGTTATTGCATTAAACAGTACTTAAGTTATACATCTATGTGCATTGCGGTAGTTCAGTCATAACTCGGGCATTCTTTTGTTGACATCAAATTCCTGTTAAGACCCCCTATAGAGGCATAGGACAGAAACAGCTCTCATTCATAAGGCGCGATCCTGAGCGTGGGCCTTTAGTTGCCGCTAGGACTTTTTTATTCCTCCGGTCTCCTGCTAAACTGCTAGCTTCCATGTGCTACATGGTCAACCAACCCGATGTCTTCCTTGAGGATAATCTAGAGCCTGTTTGTCTATATTTCACTCTGGTTTTCTCAAAGAGTGACTGATCCAGTGCCACTTCTGCCTTTGAATTTCAATGCCTATTTTAGTCTGTCCAGTTGAACTCTAAAGTTCGTGGCTGGAGATCACTTCTGGCCAGAACATTCCTATAATGAGTCGGAGGCATTGAAAGTTTGTAGTTTTTTGGTAAGTCGAACGGTCACATTCCACGCAGTACAAGCAAATAACAACACTTTTGTTTACATATGTAATTTGGTTTTTTTCCGATTGTCAACTTTGCCCCGTGTGTGTTGTGACACACAGGGTTTCTCACCGCTTGGCATATATCTCACAGTTTCTCAACACCTGATAGGAAAGTGTTTCTGGTTGTCTCCGACATGTCGTCCACTGTGCGCATTTCATCCCCGTCCAATGTGCACGGCTTATAGCAAAGGAAGGAGTACGCGTCTTCCTTGTCCTCATCTTTAAGTTTATCCACATTAAGCGTACACTTTACCTAAAAAATTTCTCACCAGTCAACTGCCGCGCACAATCTTAATGAGGCAACCATCTAGTGATGATCAGCCCTCACGTCAGCTCCACGCTTCGCTCGCACATCGAGGAAGCATCTTCTCTATCGGTGACTTAGGGCCACGCCATTTACTTTATTATTATAATAATAAAGTATTGTGATCGACACAAAAAAAAAAAAAGTTTGCTACCCTGAAATTTTTTTTTTCGCGTTTCATGACTAAATTAGCCTAAAAATGCAAAAAAAAAAATCCGTCTGTCTGTACGCCGTCCGCCGTCCGCCGTCCGCCGTACGCCGACGTGTACGCTCAGCGCACATTAACTCCCAAACCCTTCAAGATACAAAGTTCATTTTTGGAGAGATTGTAGATAGTTGCGGATCTCAGGCGGATACCCATTTTGGGGGGTGTACGGGTTCAGGGGGAGGCGGGGGGAGCGCTTAAACCGAAAAATACGAATTCAAATATCTCAACCATGGTAACAGCTAAGAAGCTAAAACTCAACATACATATAGAGGGGCTTGTGGGACAACTTTTAAAAATAATTTAATTTTTATCCATTGGGGTGCGAAAAGGGGGGGCTAAGAACCAATTGTTGGCCGAATTTTTTTTTCAAATGATTATATCTTCGAAATTACTTATCGTAAAAAAATCATATTTAAAGACCGTCAAAGTGGCATATAGTTCCATCGGAACCAGCTCAGAAAGCGGCTAATTATTGTAAGGGGGAGGGTCAGGGGGGGTGCAAAGAAAAACACTTAAAAATTAATATCTCAACTATCTTTTAAGCTATGTAATTGAAACTTAAAACTTATATTAAGCTATACTAGACAAATACAAAAAAAATATAACATATCGAAATAATAGTAGTGGGGGGAAATGGGGAACATTTCAAAAATGGCGCACTTTTCAAAATTACAAAGCCTTATATCTCAAAAAATAGTACAGATATTAAATCAAAAATTTGTCAGATTGTAGAACTACATAATATTAAATTTTAGTAAAATTTTTAAGCTGGGAGGTGTAAGGGGAGGGAGGTGATAAGCAAAAATGTCGAAAATTTTTAGTGATTTTTTTAGGGCTCTAGTGAAAGATAAAAAGTTAAAATTTTGCATGTGATTACCTATATTTAATGTACATAGAAAAATAATATTAACTTGATCCATATTTATTATAAACCGACTCCCCCGGTCTAACGTGCACAAGGTGTTTCATGTGCATTGAAAAAACACATAAACTGAAAATTTTTGAGTGAAATTTAAAGGTAGAAACTTGAAAATTTGCGAAATGCATTTAAAAAAAATCCCTAACTATACGAAATATTAACTGGTCGAAAACCTTTAAAACTTCTACCCCCTCCCATACAAAATTATTTTTTCGACCATTTTCAAGAAATCAATTATCACCTAACCATTAAAAGCTATCAAATTCAAACTTTGCAAAACAACATACAAAAATAATTAAAATGAAATTGCGTTCAAAGTTTTAAAATCGCGCTTGCCCTTCTACCCCCTCCCATACAAAAGTATGATTTCGACTAATTTCATTAAATCAACTAATAACCAACAAATTAAAAGCTATGAACTTGAAATTTCGTACGAGCATCTAACAACAAAAATGAAAGAAAACTGCATCACAAGTTTGACGATTCCCCTACCTCCTCTACCCCCTCCCATACAAAATTATTTTTTCGAGCATTTTTAAGAAATCAGTTATCAGCTAACTCTTAAAAGCTATCAATTTAAAATTTGGCATGAAAACTTATAAAAATAATTCAAATGAAGTTGCTTTAAAAGTTTTGAAATCGCGCTTGCGCTTCTACCCCCTCCCATACAAAACTATGATTTCGACCAATTTTATTAAATCAACTAATAACCAACAAACTAAAAGCTACGAACTTGAAATTCTATACAAGCACCTTACAAGAGACGCGAAATAAAACTGCGTATCAAATTTTACGATTCCTTTATATTCTCTACCCCTTCCCATACAAATGTTCGGTTTCATGAATGTAAAATACACCGAATTTTATGAAAATTCTATGCAACTTCGTCTATGAAACACATTCTATCAGAGAATATTGGACGTGATTCAAGTAATTAATTAAAAAGCTATTAACATCCACCCACCCTTACTATTACCCCTACTCCTCCCCTCATAAGAACCCAAACTTACAGACACGAATGAAATATCGTTAACAGTCCTGCCCAAGAACTCCCTTTCACTTAGTCTTCCCTAACCACTCTAACCTGCATATTGACTTTCCACTCATCCGCAACTTGTCCCAAGAATAATAAAGTTTCGCCCGACTTGTTGGCAGTTTATTTTGTCTTAACACTTAAGACCAACATACAGAATAGTAATTCCGCTCGGGGTTCTCTCCTGATCCTGCCTACCCGACCTCGCTCAAACCCAAGAATTGGATGTTATAGTGGTCTTACGGTTCGAACATTCCAGAAGCCAAGCACAATCCATTTTCGAATGCCAAAAATTCCCTCAGTCGAATCCGTCCGTATCCAAGGCACCGTTTCTCGTATCAGTTAGTGTGGAAAGCCCTTGATCTATGGAAGGAGTGGAGAATTCCAATAATTTTTATACGGAAAAATACTTTTATTATCAAAACAATATGTTCAAAATTTTTCATACAGGTAAGAGCACCAAAACTTTTCAAGAAAGTCGGCCACAGACCCGAGACCCGAAGGGAGAATACTATTAGCAACCAATAGAATTTTTCTTGTGGTACATATGATTCTTTGGATGGCGTAGCCTCCACGGATCCGGGAACACCAGCAGGAATTCAATTGGTTCAATAGCGTATGCCAATTTCAGTACGATCTTATGGATATGAGGACTGCATGATGGTAATTGTTGATGGAACGGTTCGTCAATTTCAATAAGTGACGTTGTACAGTGACAACTATACGTATCTGACTTGTTCTATCGGTACCAAAATTATAAGGGTTAAACCGGATTGGGTGACGGCTAGCCAAGATCTACGACAGCCTTAGCAGTGGTTATGTAGTACTACGGGGATGATTTCGAAAAACTCGAATTATGGGTATCAACCTTGGGTAATATAGTATACTATTGAGTAAGTTTATTAAGCGAAAGGAAGTAAGAGGGGAGGAGGGGGAAATCGGATGCAAAACAAGAGAAGATGAAAGATGAGACATGCACTGGTACTGAGGAGGAGTATGTAATACATATACTACCACAATAGAGGCTTTCTTCAGGTACACCTAGTGGTATTATATCCAAATCGCGGGCAGAGTTTTTCGGGACTTGTGTCTTGATTCTCGGCAGAGATGTCAGCAAATCTTGAAACTGTGCAATGAAATGGTTACAATCATATGTGGTAGGAGGGTATATTGTCATATCAATCCACATTCGTAGAAAACCGTACAGGTAATCCCTCGCAGTAGGTATTCACGTGAATCCCCCATATGATGGTACCGCCGAACATCCGTTTTTCAGCTTTTTGACTCATGATTTGAGCTGTTTAATAGTATTTTTCTCCAAATCTTATTTCTGAGCGTTACCAAATTCATTGGAACAAACTTATAATACTCACAGATTTCAATCTAAAGTCTGGGTTTATCAGAAATAAATTTATGTAAGTACATCCACCAAACTAAAATTAGCGGTCAGCTTTTAATACAGTAGCGTAAAGTACAGTCAGTTCAGTGAGGAATAAGACAAAATAAAAATTAATTAAAATTTAAAAAGTAAGGACGAAAAATACTTCTCAACTAAAGTTGAATGAACCACTTTCCACTTAGATGCACTTAATCTTGTAAAAGGGACTTTCATGTTTGCCACGGAAATATCTACAAGAACATTAAAGAATAACAAGTATAAATTTAACCTCGAGTAAAAATTAGCTCTAACGGGCAAGAGAGATTCCCCACGTTTCAGCATTTTTGAGCGTAATTGCAGATGAAACTCTTTTAAACAAAATGTGTATATTATGAGTTTTCTTGACACTATTTTGCATGTAATGTGTATTAAGTATTAAATGCTTAAGTAATTCAAAAATATATTTACTCCCCTAAACTATACACTCCGTACAGAATGTACATACGTATATAGAAACGAATATGAACGTTACCCATAGACCCGCTAAATTTTTATATTTTTCAGTTAATTAATTTTTTCCTTCCTTTTTTAGCATTCATAAAGGTACATTTCCTTTGGTAAATGCGTCTGAGCAAAGTAAGTATGTCAATGTGGCCCTGGGATGACGCACTTTTAATTGCTGCTATGAAAACTTGAAAAAGTCTCGTGTCAATACGAATTCAACGCTATAAGCTTTGATCTTGATAAGCTACGTGTAGTAAATACAGCTGAGGATAACACAAAATAATGTAAATTTCTAAGGTCACATAAGATGTTCTGGAGACTCCTGTAGTAAATATAATGCAATTGAAATCAATTAAATAAATGTTCCAAAAGTAAAGCTATTGTAATCCAATTGTTATTGTTAAAAGTTGTAAGACTCGGTCATAGCAATTACACTTGTAATAAAATAGAGCAAAAATTGCAATGAGTGCAAAAAAACATTATTAATCTCGGTCAGCAGATACTCGTCAATTATTTATTATCATCATCGCACCCTCAGCCGACAATCATTGCAGCAGTATTCAGGACGCGTTAAATTAGAATGAAACCCAATTCTCGAACTGGGTCTCTTTCGTAATTGCCTTTTCTTTTCGATCTTATTCTTTGGATGATTGATTAATCGGTTGCGCTTGCGTATTATCTCATTTCTTTTACAATTCGGTCAGGTTATATTCTCGTTTGTAATTTTTATCTCATTATTTTTCATTCGGTGTATAGACGTAAATAAATTTTTGTTCAGCCAAAAACCTATGTTGACAAAAGCAATTAAATCAAATTTAAATTAAAAAAACAATATTTAAATATTCGAAGTTTTTTTTTTTTATTTTAAAAGTCATTCATACAAAAATATAAACTTTGAGATACAAAATAATTTTTTTAACAATTTTATTTTTTGTTTTTGTTATTAAAATCACGACAACAAGGAAATTACACAAAACCGACACACTCAAATGGTAATCTTGATATAATCTAGTATTGCATAAGAACTAATAAAATAAAAATATGAGTATAAATTTGATAAAAACAGTTGTAACAAGAATTTATACAGTATTTGTAAAAATTATTTAAAAAATTTGGCTTTGGTGTACAATTAAAACAAAAAAAAAAATCTCTGCAGAGAATAATTTTAAATAGGACTAAGCTTATCGCGTTGTTCTTCAGTCAATTCTGGATGCCAGACATCTACAATAAGTACCAATCTTAGACTAGTTCCGTTATGCCATACTTCATGCTCGAAACTATCGTCGAATATTAGAAATTCGCCTTCTTTCCATGTCCTGCAAGTAATAAAAGAAACAAATATTTGTAATTGTTTTTTTTTTTTTTAACAGAAAGTGATAATTCATTTGTAACGCTGTGTTCAATGATGAATAGAATAAGATAGGCTTATGCAATACTCTTGATGAAATAGAGATTTTTGGGACTTTCATGCTATCGGAATGCCTAACAATCAAATTAATCAAATTCCTGTTAAGGCACCCTATAGGGGCATAGGATAGAAACAACTCTCTTCCACAAGGCGCGATCCTGAGCATTGTTTCAAATAGCAGAGAAGTATTCCTTCCATCGCCGCAAATGGTATTCACTCATATTAAGGAGAGTTCCGTTGACATCTCTCACAAGGTGGTTGACGGTGGAATACCTGCTAGTCAACTGTTTCATTGTTTTAAATAATGAACCCATATCCTCAAAGTAAGCCAAAGTAAGCAGATTCTGCCTTATTGGCCAGATCTTCAATGGCCTTTCTCTTGTCGCATTTAACAGCCTTTTTAAACTGTATATGAGCATCGCGGTAGTTCTGTCTCAAGTCGGGCGTTCGTTGGTTGACATCGGGTTGAGAGATGATTTGGCTTTTTTCCGATCGCCAACTCTGTCCCATGTGTCTTGCGATATCCAGAGTTTTTCACCGCTTTGCACATACACCACAGATTCTTCAGCAGTTGTTAGAAGCATGTTTCTGGTTGCCACCCAATTGGCGCATTTTATATCCGTCCAATGTGAATGATTTTTCGCGTAGAATGGTGGTGTACTCGCGCTTTTTGGTGGGGTCTCTGAGTTTATCCACATTAAGCTTGCGTTTAATTTGAAGAATTTGACGTCGGATAGCTGCTGTGCACAATCTCAAGCAGGTATTAGTTGGTGCGTAGCACTCAGAATTGTGACGTTTCTGACACTGGTCCTGAGCCTCGTATCAGATAGGATTTAAGATCACGGATGATAAGCCCATGATCCAGTGAGCGTCCATTTGCTATTTTTAGGGCAAGCAGGATTAGCTGTGAGTGCCCTCATCCTACTGGGGGATAGTTAGCTCAGGTCCGTGGAGTCCCTTTTCTCAAAAGATTGTTGCATGAATAGGTAAAACCTCATCCTACAACTACCCCCTGCGGAGGAAATGCTTAACACGATTCTTCAACTTTAACAATTTGAACATTAGTTTATTGTAAATATTTCGTGAAACTGTGCAGTTTCTATGGGAGGTGGTAGAAAGACTAGGAGAGTTACAGTGATTTTTTTCCGAAATAACTATAAAAATGATATGTCCAAAATTACAGATCAGTAGCTTTTGTACTTTGCGACTCATTGTATGGAAGGCGGTAGAAGGAGAGCTTCTTGTTATTTTTTTTATCTTATCAATAATGATATTGAAGTGCGCATGGAACCGCTGGATTTCAAGTAAAGAAATAAAACCACCAGTTCACTTTAATTTATTCGCAAAACTTTATTTAATTTCACTAAATCGCACTTAAGGCTTTTTCGCTCAATTATCGCTTAACTCCTTCGCTCCCAAAACATCGGCTCACTCGTCAACGATTCTAAACCAGACTAACTCATATTCTCGAGCGCTTGCCTTTTTATACTGTTCTCTATTCGTTCGCTATTCGTTCGCCGTCGGCCATCTCCGCTGTTTCGACCATTTTCGGCACCCATCGATTCCTTTCTCGACCGAAACCTTACATCTCGTTGTTCTTGGATGGTTCAATGGTCGCGCGCATTCCGAGTGCACATGTTGTTTCAACACTGTTTGTCGAGACCTATGAAACAGTTCAACGTGACCCGAGTAATTTTTCTGTTGCCCGATCGCTGCCGTTGTTTTCTTGGTAAGGACCTAGCAGGTGTTCAGAAGTGTTTCGTTCTTGTTCAATTCTTTTTCCTGTCACTACGTATAATTTGCTGGTTAATGAAATGACCCCGAACACTCGACGAGCGACAGTGCGAACATTCATGATCTTAATTCAAGGAAAATAGTGCTGGTGTTATTATATTGATCGTACGCGGGCATTAACTTGATTCAGTGTTGAGTGGTAGATGGTAAATAAGTAGAGCTAGCAATTCACATTACTTTGGAGTATGAGACCGCGAATATTTGACTAGGACTAACATGTAACAATATTAATTTCGTACTCAACCTGAGCTCGATTAAGCTCGATATGGGTTTTTGTATTTCGTGAATTAGTACAGTTTGTATGGGAAGTGTCTTCGAAGTGAAAAGAGATGATGGTGGTTTTCATACCGAAGGCAAATACGCAGTCGAAGGACTGCACAGGTCAATAAGTCTGACATCTTTCTTTCTAAAAACCTTTGAAAGACTGATAGATATTCACATAAGAGCCACCGTAATCATCGTTGACCTCAGTCCTTCACAATGCAATGATTACTCACTACCCGCCTTCTCGTTCCTTTGGATCAAATATCTATTCATGAATTGCGTCATGATTGTTTTCTTCGCTAGGTCAAATGAGCTTTTTTGAGGGGAATACGTGGCTCTTGTGTTGTGTAATTTAAAATGTTCGTCAATGTTTATACTCTAGATGAAATCTGAGAGTATATACATACAAATTTCACGAAATTCCGAAATTTTCAGAAATTGATTTTTCTTTGAAACTATTTAAGCTATCGATTTGAAATTTGGGTTAAAGTATTATGATATAGATGCCATTAATATGACTGAATATTGATCCGATCCCGTCATTCCTTCTACCCCCTCCCATACAAATGCATAATTTTGAAAAATGCAGTTTTTCGATTTTCATTGAAACTAGCAAAGTTGTAAAAACAAATTTTTGCTAGAATTAATTTTATTATAATTCCAATCAGCATTGACAAAATTATTAACTTCACCTCACTCCTTCTACCCCCTCCCATACAAATTTCACGAAATTTTGAAATTTAAATTAAATTATTTTTCTTCGAAACTGTTGTAGCTATCAATTTGATATTTTGCACAAAGAATAAAAATAGAAATATCAATAACGGGAAAAAAATGTGGTTTGATCCGTACACTCCTTCTACCCCGTCCCATACAAATGCATAATTTTTGTTAAATGCATTTTATAGTAGATAGAGAGAGATAGAGAGAGATAGTTTCCGCCATTCGGTCAATGGCGGGAAGGAAAGCTCCAGGTATAGACGGACTACCAACCGAACTCCTCAAAGCGGACCCGGAAATAACAGCCGATATACTCCTCCCACTCTTCACTAAGGTGTGGAATGAGGGAAGATATCCGACTGAATGGAAGGAGGGCGTCATTGTGAAAATTCCGAAGAAGGGCGACCTTCGGGATTGTGGCAATTGGCGTGGTATATGTCTACTTACTGCCGTATCAAAAATTATGGCTAAGGTAATTCTCAATAGGATTATTGATGTCGTCGAGAGCACTCTCGAAGTTTATCAGGCTGGATTCCGTAAAGAGTCGTCTTGTACCGACCACACAAATACCCTACGGATAATATTAGAGCAGTCAGCCGAAATGGGTTCGCCACTACATCTCATGTTTGTGGACTTCGAGAAGGCTTTCGACAGCGTTAAGCGAGATTACATATGGAATGCTTTGCGTAGGAGAGGTATTCCAGATAAGGTCATAGCTATGATTAAAGAATCCTACGAAGATGCAAGGTGTCGTGTCTTGCATAGAGGAGAGCTGTCCGAGAGCTTTCCTGTGCGAACGGGTGTCAGACAAGGCTGCATATTATCACCAGCCCTGTTTCTGGTGGTAATAAATGAGATCTTGAAAGCTGCACTGGGAGGTGGGAAAGGTAAAGGTCTTCAATGGAGACTATTTAACATCTTAAGTCACCTTGATTATGCTGATGACGTGTGTTTGCTTGCACATACCCGTTCGGACTTAGAGTCAAATGTTTGCTCGTTGCATTCTAAATGCAAAGAGGCGGGACTGAAAATAAATGTGCGTAAAACCAAGTATATGCACATGGGTTCGAACGCAAGCACACCGATTGTTCTTAATGGACAGGATGTGGAAGAGGTGCAAGATTTTTGCTATCTCGGAAGCATTGTCAGCATGGACGGCGGAGCCGAAAAGGATGTTGAGGCTCGGCTAAATAAAGCCCGTCAGGCCTTCGGTATCCTTTCCCCTTTCTGGAGGTTAAGAGAGATCTCCCTTCGCACGAAGCTGCGAGTTTTTGACGCATGCGCCAAATCCGTGTTGTTATATGGTTGTACTACGTGGAAAGTGACCGTTCGACTTACCAAGAAACTACAGACTTTCGTAAACCAATGCCTCCGGCGCATTTTAGGAATATTCTGGCCAGAAGTAATCTCCAACGACGAACTTTGGAGTACAACTCGCCAGACTAAAATAGGTATTGAGATTCAACGGCGAAAGTGGCAGTGGATCGGTCATACTTTGAGGAAACCAGAGCAAAACATCGCAAAACAGGCTCTGGATTATAACCCTCAAGGAAGACGACGGGTTGGTCGACCATGTAACACATGGAAGCGAGCAGTTGAGCAGGAGGCCAGAGGAATAAACAAGTCCTGGCAACAGCTTAAAGCCGATGCTCAGGACCGCGCCTTGTGGAAGAGAGTTGTTTCTGTCCTATGCCCCTATAGGGGGTCTTAACAGGAATTTGATTTGATTGATTGCATTTTATCGATTTCCATTAAACTAGAAAAAGTACAAACTTCAAATTTTGCCAGAATTTGTTTCTTAATAATTGAAATAAGTGTTAGAAAAAATTATCAGCTGCGCTTCACTCCTTCCACCACCTCCCATACAAATATCTGTATTATAAATTCAAGAAAAGGAATTCTCCCTCAAGTATATGAGAGCTATCGACTTTGAAATTGAATCAAAGCATGGTGATAAGGATGACAATAAGCAGTTTCAAAATCATCTTAAACGCACCACTTTCTCTGCCACCTCCCATACAAATACCCCAATTTCAGGAAACTATGACCAATTTCTTTAAAAATAATGAAAACTAAAACTTTAAATTCAGCAAAAAACATCTTGCACGCCATGTTCGGTATCATATACGAATAATACAAACCTCCTCCTCTACTTTTACCACCTCCCATGCAAAAGTCTCTAATCACTATTCGAAAAAATTTGAGAATTTTTTGGGCTTTAAGCGCAATCATAATTCTGTTATGTTTTTAATTTAAGTTGTCCCGTTTGGCGCGTGTCGACCGTTAAATTAATATTTTCTAACCTTGATTTTTTTGCTCTAAGGCATCTTGGCATTCGTTGTCGAACCAATCATTTCTTTTGCGCCGGGATTGTTGTTCTATCACCTCCTCTGCGACGGATATAATACCATCTTTGATATTTTGCCACAGTTCTTTTATTGGCATGCTGGCGTTGTTGTTCAGTATTGCCGCGAAGTGCCTCTCTGGAATGTACTTCGCAACGACTTTCCCATCCATGAGTTTTCCTATGTCGAATTTATGAACCGGTTATGTTTTTGTGTGTTTTCGATTTGACATCGGAACTTGTTCTTTACCAAATAGTGATCTGAGAAGCAATTAGCACCTCGACATGTCCGTCAATAATTCAATCAATCAATTTCCCTGTTAAGTCCCCTATAGGGGTATATGACAGAAACAGTTCTCTTTCAAAAGGCGCGATCCAGACAATTGGCCTTTAGTTGTCGCTGGCCTCCTGCTCAACTATTCGCTTCCATGTGCGACATGGTCGACCAATCCAACGTCTGGTTTCCTCAAAGTGTGATCGATCCACTGTCACTTCCCCTTTGAATTTCAATGCCTATTTTAGTCTGTCCAGTTGTACTCCAAAGTTCGTCATTGGAAATCACTTCTGGCCAGAATATCTCTACAATGCGTCGGAGGCATTGGTTCCCGAAAGTTTGCAGTTTCTTGGTAAGTCGAAAGGACAATTGCCATGTAGTACAAATATTAAATATCCTGAACGAAACGAATGGGCAACAAACACGATACTCAGCACCTGTACAGGTCCTCATCTTTATACGGACGGATCTAAAACTAACCAGGGGACAGGTGCAGGGATTTATTCCCACGACCTCGACATCCACACTTCATTTCATCTTCCAGAACATGCGACAGTGTTCCAAGCGGAAGTATTAGCTGTACAAAACTTATTCTGGATATACAGAAGAGTCTCAGGAATTGTTACATATTCTCGGACAGCAGGGCTGTGCTTCTGGCGCTCCAATCCTACAGGACTACGTCCAAACTAGTGTCCATTTGTAGACATAATTTAAATCACTTAGCGGCCATAATGAAAGTTTTTCTAATTTGGATACCAGGTCATAGCGACGAGGCAGCATACACGCTTACACGGCAAGTATCTGCAAACATCAACTCCACTAGAAAGTCAGTCGATGTAGCAGCAACAGTGCTGAAGACTAGCTTCAAACAAACAATTTTAAAGTCTTTCTTGGCGGGGTGGCAACAGCCAAATCCTTTTGGGAAGAACCGAATAAAATTATTACAGCTCAGCTGTTACAACGTAGTCGCTATAGCATCCGAACTATTGTTGGCCTGACCACAGGTCATTGCTAAAGCTGCACGCATTTAGGATGCGGATCGCGAGCAACAGCCTTTGCAGAGGTTGCGAGGAAGACGAAGAATCTATCGAACATTATCTTTGTCACTGTCCGCAAATCTCCAACAGTCGTCTCCTTTGTTTATGCTCTAGATTCTTCTCAGATGTAGACGACCTCAGAGGCGTCCAACATTCAGCCTGCTACGGTTCGCATACCGAGCCAAGTGGTTAGAACAAGATGAATGACTTCCGTCTTATAATCAATAGGGGGAGTACAATGGGTCCAACTAGATGACCCCTGTGCATTGCGGTTCTATGGAACCACCCTCCAGCTTAAACCTAACCTCCAGAAATGGAAAGGATGAACCTCAATATCCTTTTCGGCACCGCCGTCCATGCTGATAATAGTTCCGAGGTAACAAAAACTTGCACCTTTTCCACATCTTGACCGATAAGAATAATCGATGTGCTTGTGCTCGAACCTATGTGCATGTACTTGATCTTACGCACATTTATTTCCAGTCGTGCCTCTTTGCATTAAAAATGCAACGACCGAATATTTGATTCTAAGTCCGAACGTGCAAGCAAACACACGTTGTCAGCATAATCAAGGTCACTTCAGATGTTAAACAGTCCCCACTGAAAACTTTTATCTTCCCCACCTTCTATTGCTCATTAATTAATAAAACTTAAGTGCAGTGTATTTCTGACTACTCAGTTTTTTGGGCATAGTTTTACGCGTATTATTTAATTTCCTATACTGTATACTTTGCAAACTCATTGTTCGAGAATACCTCATCTTCGACAAAAACGGTAATTCGACAATCAAATGAGCCTCATTACGTATATAAACATCGGATTAATTTATATGCGATTCTTACCTTTCCTCCGTAGCAACTCTTAACGTAGTATTAGCCGGCACGGTCAGTCCTAGATGAGCACGCAAACGACAATTGGTTGGTCCACAATGTGCCCAAACATGAGTACCCGAATGCATAACACTGAATTTTACTTGACCACGCCGACACGATCGAGCCGCCGTAAACGTTTCGATAATACTACATGTCAGCGGTGTCTTAATGCAATTCTTCGCAATCTTACGACCGCGTGCAAACAACTCCAATTGTTTCCAATCGCCCGTATCACGTAAGCTTTCCGTTTCATCTTCAAAATACCCCTCGGAATTCAGTGCAGACATTGCCTCCTTTCGTATCAATTCCCAATTCCGTTCCAGAACAGTCAATTCCTTTTCGTATGTGGTTTCTTCTTTGGTCCAGAACGGCTGTGCCTTCAGTCCTTTTACATTGTAAAGTGAACGTTGATATTCCGATGGATATAAATTTAATGCAGCTCCTTTACGATAGACTTCCCGAGCTTCGTCCTTTTCACCGAGACGATATAATGCATCGCCTAAACTGAAATAGAACCGTCCATCTTGAGTACCTTCGGCACCTGAAGCGATACCTTCACGAAGAAGTATAACCGCTCCCTTCAAATCATTGTCGTGGACTTTTAATATGAAACCGTAGTGTGCCTGAGCAAATCCATTATCTCGCCAACGAATTAAAGTATGATGTAAAACGTATTTGGCATCTGAAAGACTAATTAAAATTATATTTTAATTGATTTCGATATCAATATCATTATCTCATTACTTACCGATTGAGTAATAAATATGTAACAGCCAGTTGATTTCGATATTTCGGTTCATTGCTGAATCGTCTTATAAGTTTCCTATGAAGCGGTAATGATTGAACGTGCATTCCTGATAAATAGAAAATTAGATAACGTAAAAAATTGATGATTAAGAAATCGCACAAACCTCTGAACTTCATTCTATCTAAACATTGTTCGGCTGCATGACGATAAACTTCATCTTCGACTTTTTCATCCAGTGCTAATAGTGCTCTATACGATTCAATAGCATCATTTAACATTTGATTGCTCTTATACTTGTCGGATAATCTATCAAGAACTTTTGCTTTGCCGTATAGTGCTCCAGGATGTTCAGGATATTGTAGGACCAAGGATTCGTAGATATTCAGGGCGGATTTCAGGTTCTTTTTGTGTTAAAAGCATTGTGTTTTTGTTTTGTTAAATTATAAGAAAATTAAAACCATCATTCAAATAGTTAAAAAAAAGGGTGAAGGATGGGATGAAACAGGTTGTAAACAAGTATTTATAGTTTAAATACAAAGCATGTATGTATATTAAATTGGGAATTAATTTTATGTTAAAAGCACACACAACAATAACAAAATATAAAACAAAAAATGTTAATTAGTTTTATAATGTAAAAAAAAAAAAATGACAAAACCCTTCAATTCTTTCAATTCAGTTTTTAAATTCAGTCAGATATGTGGGTTTTAAAAATTCAAAAACTGAACAGAATTCAATTAAATGTATGACATACGTCTTTTCTTTGAGTTTATTGCTTGCTTTTGGTTTGTTTTCATTAACTTATTGTTTTAGCAATTTTTACTTTATGTATTTTATGGATCACAGGAAAATGCAACTTCGAGAAACGTTATTTAAAAATTAAGACACAACAAAAAAAAAAAATTTAAAACCGAAACAATAGTAAAATACACGATTATAAAAATTATTTAAGGACTAAAATTTTGAGTTATATTTGCTGATCATTGGAAATCAAATTGCTAAAATGTTTCGGAAATGATAAGAAGAAAATTATGAAGAAAAAAAAATAGAAATTATTGTTTTTGCATAGTGGCTATTTTATTATTTATTGATAATGTTATTTGAACTTACGTCATTGAACAACTCTTCGTTGGCTCGTCGGATTTCTTCGTCGATATACTCGTCATCGTTACGATATGATTGTGGACCACGGGCATTTGGTCGAATTTCTAAATCAATAGGATTATAAATTTTAATTTCATGACATTTTTTTTTTTTTTTTAATTTTAAAGGAAAAGAAATTGAATTATATAAGAAAAACAATGTAAGGATTGAGTGATAGAAGTAAAGTAAAAATTTTGATACAAGCCATCACAACTTTTTGCATTTAATCTTTTATTTTCTGTTTATAACTCACTTAAGATCTTTGTTAACCAAAATATTTTCGGATATAATGTACCGGACCGAATGCGGATAGGAAAAGCTAATATTGAAGCTGGTGCTTTAATGTATTGTGCTTAACGCGAACAAATCTAAAATCTACGATTACTACCCTGATTCATTGATTTCTTGCACATCACCGTTCAGACTTAAAGTCAAATGTTCGCTCGTTGCATTCTAAATGCAAAGAGACAGGACTGAAAATAAATGTGCGTAAAACCAAGTACATGCACATGGGTTCGAACACGATTGTTCTTAACGGACAAGATTTGGAAGAGGTGCAAGATTTTTGTTAACTCGGAAGCATTGTCAGCATGGACGGCGGAGCCGAAAAGGATATTGAGGCTCGTCTAAATAAAGCTCGTCAGGCCTTCGGTATCCTTTCCTCTTTCTGAAGTTTTTGAAGCATGCATCAAATTCGTGTTGTTATATGGTTGTACTACGTGGAAAGTGACCCTTCGACTTACCAAGAAACTGCAAACTTTCGCGAACCAATTCCTCCGACGCATTTTAGGAATATTCTGGCCAGAAGTGATCTCCAACGACAAACTTTGGAGTACAGCTGGACAGAATAAAATAGGTATTGAGATTCAAAGGCGGAAGTGATAGTGGATTGGTCATACTTTGAGGAAACCAGAGCAAAACATCGCCAAACAGGCTCTGGATTATAATCCTCAAGGAAGACATGGCCAACCATGTAGCACATGGAAGCGAGCAGTTGAGCAGGAGGCCAGAGGAATAAACAAGTCCTGGCAACAGCTTAAGGCCGATGCTCACGATCGCGCCTTGTGGAAGAGAGTTATTTCTGTCCTATTCCCCTACAGAGAGAGAATCCATACGGCTATTAGAGCGATTGCCGCGATGATACCGAACATTATACACTGCTACCAACAAAAATTGAATAGTATTCAGCTGTACAGATCCGCATCCAGTTTTCAGGGATATCTTAACGAACATAAGTTCTAGAATGTCGAAGACAAGCTCTAAGAAGCCATCATAAAGTTATACGACAAACTGGAAGTAGATGTACAACAACTTACACTAAGCGTCATGAAGCTACCACGTCTTACGTTACAGATATTGTAGGGAGACTAGTCAAATTCGTCAGCGTTTATGCACAGAAACACGAACTTAGAAATGACGAAAAAACACTTAAAATGCATGTACAAAGAGAAGCAGCCAGTTTACTTCAATATCTCAGCATCTACTAAGCCGACTACGATGCAAGCGTAGCAGCTACTTAGCGACCGATACAACAAGAGCTTATATCAACTCAAATCCAGATCAGCATTAGGAATTCGAAACTTCTACGATACAACAAAGTAATACCTTTATGCTCTCCAAAATTGGGGAGTCTCTACGCCAACATGGCTATCCAATTATTACGTTAGACTTCGAAAGTCATAAAATCTACGAACAAAATTTGTAGAAACCGCAGGAACCGCCAAAGGTTGAGCAATTATACCATTTCCTAGAGCATTAGAATCACTTCGAGATGTTAAGAATTCAACTAACAATGTAGAATGTTTCTTTTGTAAAAGCAGCCATAACACGTTTACAAAAGAATTTGATGCTAGAAGGCATTACCGGTGGCGAAGAGACTCCGACGTAATCAACGCGATCCCACCTTCTTCTCGCTGGCACGCAGCATATTCTCATTCACACTGCACTTATACTTCGCTCATACAGCAGCAAGCTACGCGCCACGCTCTTATAACAACACTATACAGCAACACATTCGCAGAGCTACTCGTGAACAGCAGCCTCCTAGTCGCCACCAGCTCAAAGATACGAGTCACCGCTGTCACTAGTTGGTAGTACTGTGGCGGCTAATACTACATCGCTACTAACCGACTAAGCCATGGGGTCTAGATAGCTCAGTGGTCAACACGACCGCTTTGAAACTCGAAATCCCCGGGTTCCAATTCCACTGCCTGCACGGTCTAAGGCAGGGCCTGCTTACACAAGTCTTACTGACGAGTCCGCCGTAAGCAGACCTGGGACGAAACGTAGCGCTGTAGCCGCTCACTCGCTACAAAATCATTCACTGCGAAAAAATGGTCAAATCAACAAAGATCATTATAAAATCACATATTGTAAAAATATGGCCGACAGAAAGAAATGATGCATACGTATGCCGAAATCTCGAACCCATAACTTCATGAGTCTAGATTCGTCCCTGTGGAATCCAGCAGCACTCTTATCACTTCTGGTTGCCATAACACCTTTTAGGCGTAATTCTAGAGGATGTCGTATCAATGCATATGTGAATAACAAATATACCACAATCTATCTACTGTTGCTAAATATATATTCGGTCTAATGTGTATTCCGTTTTTTGATCTGCGCATGAATGTTGTCAGATATGCGAGGAACTTAACCCAGCCACATGGATTAAGTTTAGCAATGACTTCAATTTTTAGCTTTTTATTTTCTGCGGACGTTTCGATCTGTGCATAGGTTTTTTTTTGTAATTGATCACTACAGTTTGTTCGTGATAACCTGTGAAACAGATTTGTTGAAACTGCAAGTGGTTAGTTTTTTTTGCAATCCACAAAAATTCCGAAAGAAAACCGGCAAAGTCTTTCAGCTATTCACAAAAATTATGCACGTCAGAAAAATGCATCTCGAATGACTCTTCCTGCTCCTGAAATTGACAGAATTCAGTGCTTTACGAGTGAAATTTGCAAGACTTAATGGAGAATTTAAAATAGAAAACGGCCAAGGTACAACGTCACACGCGAGTCTCCCCCGCTATTTTCCGAAACATTAAAAAGTTATTTCAGAATTTTGCTGAGCAAGTTGATGAGAAGCCTTCCGATGAAAAATTTAGTATTTCCTACCAGAAAGATAAGGGTAAACTTCTACTTCTTCTACAATGGCGCTCCAGCCCAAACAGGACCTTGGCCTCATGACATTCAGGTTCCTTAACATTTTTTCATTACTTATTGTGGGTTGTTAGCCCTTCGCACAACCCTCTTTCTACAAATGTTTATTTTCGTAGATTGAGGTGACCAAGGTATATCCAAGCAGGCAATGTGCTGGAATTATATATTGCGTCGACCGGTATTTGAACTCACGACCTTCGCATTACAAGACCAACACGCTACCCACTAGGCTACACCCTAGCTTGGGTAAGCTTGACCACATTAAAACTACAGAAATAATTCAGCAGAGTGCCAGCATTATCCCGCTAACATTGCCATATGTCACCAATAATGGAACACAATGGCACTTCAAACGTGCTAGCAGCACCTCATTTCGACGGTCTATGGCAAGCAGGAGTGAAATCTGTCAAGTACGATCTTAAGCGGATCATCGGTAATCACTTCTAACCTATGAGGAAAGGAGCACTCTATGCTAGATAAAGGCATGCTTCAACTCGGTGCCACTATGTCCACTTTCGATCGACCCTAACGACTTAACAGTGCTAATGAATATTTAAATATTTCCTAATAATAAATTAGTGATTACTGCAGCTCTGATTGTAATAAATAACATGTGACAGCTGCACTGGAGAGGATAAAGGTATTCAGTGGGGTGTTTAACATCTTAGGTAATCTTGATTATGCTGTTGTTATGTTCGCACTTAGAGTCAAATGCTCGTTGCAATCTAAATGTAAAGAGGCGGCACTGAAAATAAATGTGCGTAAAACCAAGTACAAGGACATGGGTTCGAACACAAACGCACCGATTATTCGCACAGCATGTGGAAGAGATGCAAGATTTTTGTTACCTCGGAAATATTGTCAACAGGAACGGGGGAGCCGAAAAGGATATTGATGCTCGTATAAATAAAACTCGTCAGGCGTTCGGTATCCTCTCTCCTTTCTGGAGATTAAGAGAGATCTCCCTTCGCACGAAGTTCGAGTGTTTCGACGCATGCGTCAAATCTGTGTTGATATTATATATGGTTGTACTACATGAAAAGTTAACTTTCGGCTTACCAAGAAACTGCAAACTTTCGTTAACCAATGCCTCCGACGCATTTTAGGGCTATTCTGGTCAAAGTTAATCTCCAACGACGAACTTTGGAGTACAACCGGACAGACTAAACATCACCAAGGAGACACCGGGTTGGAAGCGAGCATTGGAGCAGGAGGCCGGAGGATACAAGTCCTGGCAACATTTAAAGGCCCATGCTCAGGATCGCGCCTGTTGGATGAAAACTGTCTAGGGAGTCTTAACAGGAAATTGATTGATTATGCCTTCACCTGGGCACCAAAGGGCAAATTTATCACAGAACAGGAGTATCCTATAAATGATGAACGGAATATGCTCAGTTATACGTATGTTCTTGATTCTTCAAAAACAAATCCAATTTCCCGTGAATTGGCTATTAATAAATCACAAGGCCCAAATTTGAATAATATTGCGATTTTCATTCCGGAGCCTTGAGTCACGGATAATCATATACTGTGATTTAATGTTAAATTTAAAATCAAACCAGGTACGCTTTAAGTAAAAACTAATTCTAGGCTCAGATAAATCATATACAAAAAAATAGTCTATAAAGAATAAATTTACAAAATATTAAAGTATACTAAAAAAAAATGCCTGACGGGGCAGTCCACTGGTCTATTATAGCTAATTAATAATATTTCACAAGTGTGGAGGCAAAGATTGCATCAATTTCAAGCCATGAAATTAAAGTATTACTACATATATCACACTTATATTCTTCCTAACTAAATTTACAAATAATAAATGATATATTTAAACTATAACTTTTAAAATCTTCATTAATTTTAAAATTACTTGTCCACGATGGTTCTTCAGCATCTTCTTCATCACTCTCGAACTGCTTGGCCGGCAACTTTCCATATTTCTCTTCCAATCTTTTCATCAGCTCATCATCATCAACATCCGAAATTTCTTCTTCATCTGCGTCTTCCTCACTTCCACTGTAAATCTCACCATCATCTTCTTCGCTTATTTCTTCATCGACGTCATGTTCATCTTGTCCTTCTTCTTCATCATAATCATCCGGTCTGACATTATACTCATCCACTAAATTAACTTTTGGCGTATCATCAAAAACAATTCTCCTTGGCTCTTCTCTTACAGTTTGTGCGGCAACGCTTGGAATGCTTTCAGGTACTTTTGGCGGTGCAACTTCTTCTATAACTTTTCTTGTCGCTATCTCCTGTACACCTGACTCGACCACAGGCGGTTTCGGACGATACATTGCATTTAATTCTTCAAATGTTTCCGGGGCGAATTTTTCCACATTAATACCACCTTCTTCTTCGTCGTCTGAATATTTAAGTTGTTCATCATCTTCCTCGTCTTCTTCTTCTTCTTCTAAATATTCCTCTTCATCTAATTCCTCTTTTTTATCGAAAATTTAATTAGGAAAAAATCAACAAAATTATTTAAATTGTGATTTGAATTTTTACAACCATCAATGAGTTCTTCGTTTTCCACTGGAATATTATCATCTGCTGCAATCATAGTAAATCTGCGTCTCATATGCGGTGATCCTTGAACTGGTTCGTCTGCCTTAGCAGGTTTAGCTTAGAACAATATTACAATTGAATTTTTTTTACAATACTTTTAATAAATGAGCAGTTAATATAACAGCAAAATAAACATCAAGCCTTAATAAATTTATTTAAAAAAAGAAAAAAATCTAATTACATAAATTTATTATTTTTGTATTAATTAACAAGAAAGTGCAAAATTTTTTGATTTTATTTCTTTGAAATTCATGCTCTACATGCTGAACGAATATTTTTTTAGAGAGCGTTGATAAAAAAAAATTAATAAAATTGTAATTGCGACAATAAATCATTGAATATTTTATTAGTTCAATGATCTATTGTTTTATTATTTTATTAGAAAGATTATCCACATTTAAAATGAGCGTGTCGACCTAAATGATCCACAGATTTAATGAAATCGATTGTTCAATTAGGACATCACTCCCAATAATTAAAGCGAAATTAAATGAAAATTAAATTAAATAAACAACAGTGAAACCACGCACGACATTTAAACTGTGTGAACTCACTTTTTTTAACCAAAACTAATCGTGCTACTAAGGCTAGGGCCAGACCCACGACGATCTTAACAGCAACTGGAAGATTTAAAGAGAGAAAAGAGATTTCGAATTTTGCACTTTCTTTTCAACAATTTTTATGTTCTTATGTATCGAAATAATCAATAAATGTATCTTAAAGCTATTTACATAAACAAATTAAAAAAATTCTGAACTAGAAGAAAAACTAGCCTAATTCTCGAGCCTACAAGACATCAACTAATTACTTACTGAACTCATATTGAGGTTTTCTGAAATACCTACGGCGATTGAAACTATGTAAACGGAAAAGCTAATCTAAAGTACTACTTACGTGGAGCTGAATTTGATTCTTCTTCCTCTTGAATTTCAGCAGCCCTAGCAGCCATTTCTTCTTGTTCGGCTTTTTGACGCAGGTGAAGCATTTCACCAGCATCATTCTCTACGACCTGCTCTAGAGATTCATCGTTTTCGAAAAAATCATCATCTTCCTAAAATATACACAATATAATCTCAGTAATTCGAATATTTTAAGAATATTTTTGTAAAAAAAAAATTTTATAAATAGGAAGCAACAAACATGACGTCGTTGCTCCGAAATTTTTTTGGGTGAGGTTAAATCCATAAAAAAAAACTTAAAAAGACAAAAGTATGTTACCAGATATTTTTTGCGGCAAGGATTAGGGGTCACTTTTTAATGATTTCATTTCCGTCGATATTGAAAAATATAACGCAATAGGTTATAGGTATAATTCCAGCAGACTGCCTGCTTGGGTATACCTTGGCCAGCCCAATCTACGAAAATGCAAAATTCGAAGATAAAAGGTTGTGCGAAGGTCTAACAACCCTTCCACAATAAATAATGCAAAATGTTAAGGAACCTGAATGTTTGGAGGTCAAAGCTTTGGTTTGTAGTGCCATTATAGAAATAGTGGGGGCAGGGGACGAGCCTAATGTGCCGACGAACGTTGTATTTTAAACCTCGGAGATCGTGGAAAGATTCGAGCTGAGAATATACTTAAAGCTTAGTCGTTCGGAAAAAATTACCCTGTACGCGAAGGTGCTTGCATTAACCGTAGGCGACTTATCGGCTGCGAAGATTTTCGCCGCATCAGAAAATTTTAATTTGATCGCTGCGACTATATCGGCCATGTGTTCGTGGAGTTTCGAAATAGCCAAATGCTTGGTTTTTTTGAAACGTTTTGCAGAAGTTTTTAGAATAGTGTAGGAAAGAGAAGGTTAAGATAAAAAGAAAATGGAATAAGTAAAGGAAAAGATAGGAATAACCAAAGGAGATAGATAGATGAGATAGAAAAGAATAGAAAGGAAAAACGGAAGAGGAAAAGTAAGGTAAAGAACAGATAGCAATAAGTAAAGAGAAGGAAGGAAAAGCAGAAGGAGTAAGAGCAAGAAATAAAATGAAAGTCGACGATAAATAACTTTTTTTTTGCTAAATTTAGTATTTTTTTTTTTTCTTTTGTTAACGGACAAAATGAGAGGAGAGTTAATAACTCACTCTGTGTATGAATTGATTAAAATGAAGTACTAAGATTTTTTTTCCTATGGGTTGGGCAACCTATCAAGCGCGTCCTCAGGTGGTGGATAAAGGACGTCGCGGTGTGTCACAAGACCCTCGCCCGCGGTTAGCATGGTAATAGCAATGAATTAAGTTTGACAGTTGTACTCTCCTCAACGTGCTCATCGAACACACGTTGACAACCACCTCGTTGTGAGCCTAAATGAATGAACATGCTGAGGTGGATATAGGAGCAAACATTTTTTCTGTAAAAACTATGCCTTGAGAGCCAGCCCATAAAACTATAATATGGAGTCCCTCCGTGTTGGCCCTCAGTTCCCGGCAAAAGAGGGTGCTAAGATCACCGGGTCCGAACGCGGTTCGGGAGCTACTAGAACGGTGCAACCAGGTTTGCCGATGCGATACACGAGCTGCGGAAGCTTTATGCCCAGTCAGCGTGCCGGCCGAAGTAATCAGAGTTCAGACGAAAGGTCTCAGTATCCCAGCAACCTCTCTGATTAATAAAGCTAGCACTTCCGAAGCGAATGTGGTCAGAGTAATAAGGCCTCCTGCGAATGAGCGAATGAGCCTTTGCACGCTCCGATCATTCCGCTGAAAATATTGTCAAACATTGCTACGGATAGATGTGGTTCCAAAGCTGTCGGCAACGAAAAGGAGGAGCATGCTCAGAAGGGCAGCCCAGCACCGCCACTGGCAATGCCAAAGAACCCTCATCGTCCGCGTGCACAGTCGCCGATAATAAGCTCGAACTACTGAAGCAAAAACACAAGCGCATCCGATCGGATGATAGTAATACGCCGATACTTGCAGCGAAAAAAAAAACAGCCGAGATCCGAGGCAAAATTTATTAACACCAACGTCTTGCTAGGCTTTATACCAGAGTCGGTGAGGCCTCAGGTCTACTCTACATTGAGGAACATTCTTAGGAAACTCCACTTAGGTAATACATCAGCTAAATCAAGCTTTTGAAATATGACTTCGATTCAGGTTATCTTAGGATAACTTGTGCTGATCAAAATACTCTGATCTTCCTTCAGGAGCCGATTCCCAAGATAAACGACCTCTTGAAGGACTTTAAGCTACAGGTGGTTGGAGGTGATGAGACTGACAATAGTGTTTGTATGGATCCCGGGTATCATTGAAGACCCTGGACTCCTATTGCAGGACATTAAGCTGCAAAACAATCTTTCCACGGAGGTATGGAACCTTTTCCATAGAGAACAAAAAGACAAGGGCCAACTTCTTGTTCTCGGAATCAGCCAAAGTTCCATGGAAAGGTTGACTGTAGCGAAAAGTCTCGCGTATTGTGGACTCAACAAGATCAACTTCAAACTACCGAAACCAAATGCTGCCAACCTCAGAAGCTGGCAAACTCAGAGTGTTTCAAGCCAATCTACATCACAGTAGAGCGGCGACCGTCACTTTCCAATAACACCTCTTAAGATGTTACTCGGATGTTGCACTTGTCCAAGAACCGTGGTTGAGTGGCTCTAAGCATATTGTAGGATGGTGCAAAAAAACTTTTACAGTCCTTCACGGACCCAAAACAGGTAAGCTACGGACATGTATCGTGGCAAGAAAAGCAGTAAAATTGACACTAACTCCACAGCCCGGACGAAACAACGACGCTCTGGGAGAGGTTAACGGAACACCGCATCCTGTTAAGCTGGTTTCATCATACCAGCCATAAGAAGCAAGGGATGTTCCAGCGACTGACCTGTGCCAGCTTGCCCAGTCCAACACAGGGGACTTGGTAATAGGTTGTGATGCCAATGCCCACCATACTTACTGGTCTAGCACAGACTGCAACGATCGCGGTAAGTCAATTCTAGAATTACTTAGCATGAACAATCTAAATGTTTGTCGCACCCTCATATCGACCTGACCCTTGCAACTAACTCTTAATAGTGGTCCGCAACTGGAGACTTTCGAAAGAACCATCCTTATCAGACCACATGTGGATAAGATTTGAAATAATGGTATCAGCAAAAAATAGCCAGTTTTACAGGAATCCAGCAAAAACGGATTGGGTTAAATATCAGGAGCTAATAAATCGTAAACTACCGGCAATAGTTCCTTTTACCCAACCAAATTCCTTTGATAAAACAGTGGGTATGTTAACAAATATATTAACAATCTCATACAGGATATCCTACCCTCAAAAATCCACCAAAGATAGTAAAAATGCTGTATGGTGGAATACCGGTCTTGATATTCTGAAAAAACGAGCAAGGAAACTCTTTAACAAAGCTAATTCCAGCAAACTTGACACAGACTGGGACAAATACCAAGCAGCACTTACACTGTATAAAAAACATAACAGAATTATGATTGGGCTTAAAGCCCAATCATGTGATACTCTAGATGAGATGGAAATGACTTTAATATACCGGCAAATATGTCATCTCAAATTCTTTCGAATAGTGAAAAGAGATTTTGCATGGGAGGTGGTAGAAGTAGAGGGAGAGGTTTGTATTTTTCGTACATGACACCGAGCATGGCATGCAAAATGTTTTATGCTGAATTTAAAATTTTTAGTTTTCATTATTTTTAAAGAAATTGGTCATAGTTTTCCTTAAATTGAGGCATTTGTATGGGAGGTGGCAGAGGAAGTGGAACGTTTTAGATGATTTTGAAACTGCTTATCATCACCCTTATCACTATGCTTTGATTCAATTTCAAAGTCGACAGCTCTCATATATTCGAAGGAGAAATGCTTTTCTTGAATTTATAATACAGATATTTATGTGGGAGGGGGTAGAAGGAGGGAAGCTGAGCTGATAATTTTTTCCAGCATTTATTGCAACTATTAAAAAACAAATTCTGGCAAAATTTTAAGTTTGTCATTTTTCTAGTTTTAATGGAAATCGATATAATGCATTTAACAAAAATGATGCATTTGTATGGGAGGGGGTAGAAGGAGTGTAAGGATGAAAACAAATTTTTTTCCTGTTATTGATATTTCTATTTTTATACTTTGTGCGAAATATCAAATTGATAACTTTAACAGTTTCGAAGAAAAATAATTTAATTTAAATTTCAAAATTTCGTGAAATTTGTATGGGAGGGGGTAGAAGGAGTAAGGGGAAGTTGATAATTTTTTCGGTGCTGATTGGAATTTTAATAAAATTAATTCTGGCAAAAATTCGTTTTTATAACTTTACTAGTTTCGATGAAAATCGAAAAACTGCATTTTTCAAAATTATGCGTTTGTATGGGAGGGGGTAGAAGGAGTGATGGGATCGGATCAATATTGAGTCATATTAATGGTATTTGTATCATAATACTTGAACCCAAATTTCAAAT
The DNA here is from genome assembly GCA_963669355.1 of Chorisops tibialis. Classification (NCBI taxonomy): domain Eukaryota; kingdom Metazoa; phylum Arthropoda; class Insecta; order Diptera; family Stratiomyidae; genus Chorisops; species Chorisops tibialis. Next base: position 81,674,624 of record OY770262.1, on the reverse strand, counting down.
CGATAGCTTAAATAGTTTCTAAGAAAAATCAATTTCTGAAAATTTCGAAATTTCGTGAAATTTGTATGGGAGGGGGTAGAAGGAGTGGGGGGATGTGGCCCGTTCACGAACTTAAAGTTTCTTTTTTGCTAAAAATGACACACAACAAATTTCAGCACGATAGCTCAAAGCGTTCGAGAGTTATGCTGTAGACAAACGGACAGACAGACAGACGGACAGACGGACAGACAGCAACTCGGAATCGAAGTTTTTGAGCGACAACAAATATTTCTGTACCCTTGGCGGCTCTGTGCGAGCATTATTTCTTAGCGTTACAAACGGTAAGGCAAACACAATATACTCTCAGATTTCATCTAGAGTATAAACATCTAAGAGCCGTCAAACGAAATTCAAGGAAGAGATTCTGTGAAGAAATCGATAACGTCAATGATACCGCTAGGAAAAAAGATAACCCTATCGAAAGACCCGTACATGCCTGAATTACTGGATAAAGTCGATGGCTCATGGACAGGTCTAGCAGCGAGTCACTTGAACTTTTAATGCAAACGCATTTCCCCGGATGCTTTGAGCCCCCGCCACAAAGATCATGTGTCGATCGCATTCTAGCCAATTCAGAACTAGTAGATACAGGCGTGACGCCAGAAAACATGGGAATTGCGTTCAATTCCTTCAAACCTTACAAGTCACCAGGATTGGACGAAGTCTATCCCGCAATGATCCAGAATGCGGATGAAACAATAATTCAGTACCTGCTTGACATACATAAAGCATGCATCAGTCTTTGCCACATACCGAAGCTATGTCAAGAGGTTAAGGTAGTTTTCATACCTATACCAGACAGAGCCTCCCACAACATCCCGAAGGCTTTTCGACCCATCAGCCTGACTTCGTTCCTTCTAAAAGGCCTTGAAAGACTGGTTGATAGCTACCTACGAGCAAATCTGAACCTCTAGATCAGATGCCCCTACCAACACGCCTAACTGAAAGGTAGGTCCTTGCAAGTGACGGTAGCCGCTGTACCTAGTCGTGCCATAAGTTCTGTCACACGTATATGGGCAATTTTTGTATAAATGAAAAAGAGTTTTTGACAAAGGAAAATATATTTTATTTTGGCATACTAATGGAAGTAAAATAAGCAACAAATTATTCAAAGTAGCCGCCTTTAGCCTTAACACAGCTCTTTAATCTGTTGGGCCAGTCATCGATAGCAGTACGCACTGTTTCTAGCGGAAAATTAGCTACTGCTTCTGTCAAAGATCGCTTAAGGCTCTCGATATTTGGGTGTCGTCTCGTGCACACCATGGACTCTAACTCCGCCCACAGTTTGTAGTCCAGGGGATTCAAATCTGGGCTCCCAGAAGGCCATTCCGTAGCCCTTATAAACTGTGGAATATTGGTTTCCAACCACGCTTGTGTGGTTCGAGCTTTGTGGGCTGGCGCAGAATCTTGCTGGAAAACCCAATGTCGATTGTTGAATAGCGTAGAGTTCAGCGGCTTCACACATCTCTCCAGGATGTCCGTTTGATAATTTGTCGCTGCAGTTTTTACGCCTTTTTCGCAAAAATGAAGCTCGGTGACCCCTTCGTAGCTGACACCCCACCATACCAAGACTGATGCTGGATGATGTCCTCGCTGTACCCTAGTGGCAACTTCTCGGGCTTCTGCGGAGCTGTGGGCATACACCTTATCATTTTGGCGGTTGAAATGTTCCTCCACCGTAAAAATTTTTTCATCGGTAAATAAAATTTCTCGATGTTTGTTGTTGCCGTACCGCCGAAGGAGCTCTTTCGATCTGGTGCTCCTAATTTGCTTCAACTGCTCAGTCAGCAAATGTCCCGTTGATCGTCGAAAGGCACTCATCCCGAGGTCAGATTTTATGATGCGAGACATACTTCGGGTGGAGATGTTCATCTCTCGAGCCATGATTCGTTGTTTACGAAGCGGATTTCGACGAATTCGACTCTCGACCGCTTTGATGGCAGCAGAAGAACGTACATCACGCGGACGTCCAGAACGAGGTCGATCTTCAATAGTCTGGATCGCGTTATATCTCTGGATCGCACGATACACAAATCTTTGCGTTATTTTTAACGGGCACAACAACTTGAAAATTTCACTCGCGGATTTTCCACACTTATGTAGTGCAATCACTGCAGTTCGGTTTTCTATTACACCCCATTCCATCTTCACACGTTAACGAACACACTTTAAATGACCATCAACTGTCAACAACATTATGACGTTTATAAAACTGGCCGATATTGAAATGTCACTCATAAAATAAAGTTGTTGCCAATGTGAGAAATTATGTGACAGAACTTATGGCAGGACTAGGTAGAGAAAGCTTTCCATCATAAAGAGGTTGCACTCGGTGCCTTTCTAGACGTGGAATGCGCTTTTAATCACGTCAACATCGATGCCATACTTGAGACCTTGCGCAGCCATACTGTGGAACCCCTCCTGACTGCATGGATAGCTAAGCTTCTTCGCTCATGAAAAATCGTAACGCGGATGGATGACAAGACAAGAAAAGGCTCTGTCCACAAAGGAACACCACAGGGTGACATAATATCGCCTCTCCTGTGAGTTCTAACAGAGAGTAAACCCCTTTCCATCTTAAATCGGAACGGCTTCCCCCAAAATGACATATGCAGACGATCTTGTCATCTTGCTAACTGGTAAGTTTGAACAAGTTCTAAGGGACCTTATGCAGTCCGCTTTACAACTGTTAGACAGCTGTGCACTAGATAAAGGCCTTACCATTAACCCTCAAGAAACAGAACTGGTCCTCTTCTCCAGAAGAAGAAGACCATATGTTTTCAATTCACCAAGCATTTGGGGTATCACTATGGTCCTTTCGAACCACGTGAAATATTTGGGTCTTATTCTTGATAGTAAATTATCCTGAAAGGCCAGCATTTAAGAACAAGCAAAAAAGGCTACCGTAACCTTCTTCGCTTGCAAAAAAGACATTCGGTTTGAGATGGGGCCTTAAGCCGCACCTCATCCCCTGGATGTATACCAGTATTCTCAGACCAATTATTTGCAATGGCGCGCTGGTGATGTGGCCAGCAGTAGTACTAAAAACCAACCTAGCATCTTTGCAGCGAATCCAACGGATGGCATGTCTGTGTATAACAAGTGCTGGTTGTGCCAAACCAATTGCAGCCCTGGAGGTAATTCTCTCACTACCTCCACTTGATCATTTTATAAAACGAAAAGCGTGCCTAGCTGCCATTAGATTAAAAACCACTAATTCGCGGTCAGGCTAGGGTGTAGCCTAGCGGGTAGCATGTTGGTCTACAATGCGAAGGTCGTGAGTTCAAACCCCGGTCGACGCATAATTCCAGCACCCTGCCTGCTTGGGTATACCATGGTCACCTCAATCTACGAAAATGAAAAATTCGTAGCGTGTGCGAAGGTCTAACAACCCTTCCACAATGAATAATGAAAAAATGTTAAGGAACCTGAAGGTCAGGAGGCCAAGGCCCTATTTGGACTGTAGGGCCATTGAAGAAGAAGAATTCGTGGTCAGCGCCACAAATTGGTCATGACAAAATTTTAAACGTCATTAGAGACTCCCTTTCAGACTGCAAGTATGATTGCATGAACCAACCGCAGGTTGAGAAACGGAAGTTTCAAATTAAGTTTCCTGAACGAAACGAATGGGCAACAAACACGATAGTCAGCACCTGTATATGTCCTCATCTCTATTCGGACGGATCTAAAACTAACCAGGGGACAGGTGCAGGGATTTATTCCCACGACCCTGACATCCACACTTCATTTCATCTTTCGGAACGCGCGACAGTATTCCAAGTGGAAGTATAAGCTATTAACGAGTGTAAAAAAATTATTTTAGATATGCAGAACAGTCTCGGAAATTGTTACATTTTCTCGGACAGCAGGGCTGCGCTTCTGACATTCCAATCCTACAGAACCACGTCCAAACTAGTGTCCATCGCAGACACAATTTGAATCGCCTAGCGACCATAACGGAAGTATTTCTAATTTGGATACGGGGTCATAGCGACTTGCTAGGAAACGAGGCAGCAGACACGCTTGCATGGCACGGATCTGCAAACATCCATTCCACTAAAAAGTCAGTCGATGTAGAACCAACAGTGCTGAAGACTAGCTTCAAACAAACTATTGTTGATTCTTTCTTGGCGGAGAGGCGACAGCTGGACAGTTGCAGAACGGACAAATCCTTTTGGGAAGAACTGAATAAAAATATTACAGCTCAGCTGTTACAACGCAGTCGCTATAGCGTCGGAATTATTGTTGGCCTGACCACAGGTCATTACTTTCCCCCCCCCCTCTCGACTCCTCCCCCCCTCACGACTCCTCCCCTCTCGACTCCTCCCCCCCCCCCTCTCGACTCCTCCCCCCTCTCGACTCCTCCCCCCTCTCGACTCCTCCCCCCTCTCGACTCCTCCCCCCTCTCGACTCCTCCCCCCTCTCGACTCCTCCCCCTCCCCCCCCCTCCGACCCCTTAGATCATTTCCAAAATTCGGTGTCGGAATAAACTTTCCAAAGCCAACACTCACAACAATTAAAATAAAACACAGTGACAATGATACTGAAAGGTTCGCTGCCGAATGGGATTCGAGATGCATCTCCGATAGCTCAAGGAGTGTCTGCTCGCTAGCGTGGGACAGATCAGCAGGGTTCAATGAAACGAGTGGGTCCTCACCTGACAATCGATACATATCATATCTTCTACAATGGCATTACAGCCAAATTGGGGCGATTCCTTAACATTTTTTTTTCGTTACTTATTGTGATCGGGACTTCGCACCATCTTCTATCTACGAATTTTTCATTTTCGTAAATTGAGGTGTCGAAGGTATACCCACAGCAAGCAGCCTGTTGGAATTATACATCGATCGGAATTTGAACTCACGCCCTTCGCATTGTAGACCAACACGCTACTTACTAGACTAGAAAAACTCAACTGGGAGCAGTAAGCCTCAGCGGCGGTTCTCCGGTACCACAGGTGTCAGGAAGCCCATGGAAAGTTGCTTTCACCCTCAGCAATGTAAGATATGGAGTATCGTGCTGGCTGTGGTTTAACGCCGAAATATGGGTAGAGTTCTTTGGACATGAAGTTCCGTTTAATCAATCGGGTGCTGGGACCCACAGAATGACAGAGCTTTAGATTGATCTCGCACCTACCAGTACAAATGCCGAACTTACATTCGGTATAGACTGATACCTTCGCGGGTATTATTCATGCTCTCCCAAATACAATCATTACAAGATATGGCTCCATGACGTAAAAACAGGACATTTAAAATTATGGCAGAGAGCACAGCAGCACTTCCGACATCGCTGATCAACAAAATATCTCCAAAAGTTGCAACATCGTCAAATGTCGCATACGAAATCGAACAACATTGAGGTTAACACTCTAGTTTTCATTAAAAATGAAAACGCACCACCAAAAAATGGTTGTTATGAAGAGTAGTCGACAGAATGACTTAATTCTAGTTGTTACTGTTATAAAATCAAAAATGGCAAGGTCGCCAGTATATCGTGGTCATAACTTAAATTAATTGTGGTAACACTTTTATTGCAATTTGTGTAACGCAAAAATTGCCACACATATTGAAATAAAGGTAGAGCAGCTAAAAATAACGTAGTTAGAATCAGCTCTGTCTTTTTGCTTCTGAGACCTCAATCCGAGCGAATATATACAATCATTGTAAATAGCTTTAACGACCCTCACATTTTCTTCTAGGCGCAACAATCAGTTCATCAGTTTATATCGGCTAAGATACCAAACTGAAGCATACGGTCACTGAACCAAATAAAATTTGTGACGCAATTTTATTCCCTTTCTCTTGTAGTGTGCTTGTACAAAATTTCAAGTTCGTAGCTTTTAATTTGATGGTTATTAGTTGATTCAATGAAATAGGTAGAAATGATACTTTTGTATGGGAGGGGGTAGAAGGGCAAGCGCGATTTCAAAACTTTTAAAGGAATTTCATTTCAATTATTCTTATAAGTTTTTAGGCAAAATTTGAAATGGATAGCTTTTAAGAGTTAGCTGATAACTGATTTCTTAAAAATGCTCGAAAAAATAATTTTGTACGGGAGGGGGTAGAAGAGGTAGGGGAATTGCAAAATTTGTGACGCAATTTTATTTCCTTTCTCTTGTAAGCTGTTCGTACAAAATTTCAAGTTCGTAGCTTTTAATTTGTTGGTTATTAGTTGATTTAATGAAATTGGTCGAAATCATACTTTTGTATGGGAGGGGGTAGAAGGGCATGTGTGATTTTGAAACTTTTAAAATGATTTCTTTGCAAATATTTTTATAAGTTCTTATGCAAAATTTCAAATGGATAGCTTTTAATAGTTAGGTGATAATTAATTTCTTAAAAATGGTCGAAAAAATAATTTTGTATGGGAGGGGGTAGAAGTTTTGAAGGTATTCGACCAGTTAATATTTTATACTTTTAGGGATTTTTTTTAAATGTATTTCCCAAATTTTCAAGTTTCTACCCTAAAATTACATCCAAAAATTTTCAGTTTTCGTGTTTTTTTCGTTGCACATGAAACAGCTTGTGCCCATTAGACCGGGGTGGTCGGTTCATAACAATTGTGGATCAAATTATTATTTTTTTCTATGTATATCAAATAGATGTATTCACATGCAAAATTTAAAGTTTCTATCTTTGAGCAGAGTCCTAAAAAATTTACTCAAAATTTTCGACATTTTTGCTTCCGGTTTTCACGCAAAAACGACAAAGCCGATTGTAATGAAACTTTCACAGTTTATTAGATGTGCACCGAGATGTAATCTGCGGGTGGTCTTATTTCAATACGCCTTCCACCTCCTCCCATACAAAATGACTCATTTTCAAAAATATATAATAATCGAATTTTCTTCAAAACCATTGGAGCAAATCTTTTGAAATTTAGAACATATTATTTTTATCAGAAATGTGATCTATGGTATATAAATTATTTGAATCCCCCTACTCCTTCCACCACCTCCCATACAAACTGCACTTTTTTCATGAAGTGCTATTCACCAATTTTCTCAGTAAATGTAACTTTCATCGAGCTTAAATGTTGTACTTTATCCTTAATTTGCATTATTATTAATATTGGGAAAAAAATTAACCGAGTAGCTTCACTCCTTCTACCCCCTCCCATACAATGTGACACAATTCCAAGACTTTACAAAAATTCACTAAATTTCTCAGTACCTACTCAATTTTTGAAGCTTAAGTTTGATAACATTATTATAGCTACTCTAGCATGATGTAAAGCAAATTAGTTCAATGCAGCCACTCCCCATACAAAATTTCATAATATCACAAAAATTTCGATTTCATCTATAGTATCGTATGATTGGGCTCTACGCACAATCGGAATCCTGTTACGTTTTCAAGCTTAATGTTATTTTATTTGGGCTTTTTTTTTTAATTAACACAAGCTATAATTATTCACATGTCCTTAATGCTCTTCAATACGTATATGATCTCAAATCACGAGATTGATTTGATCACGAGCCTCTCCCATTCAAATACGAGTATCATGGTATCATTCTTAATAATTTATGGTTCTGATCCCAACAAAATACAAAACATTGTGTTCAAAGAGCCATTAAAGTAAGCAGATTATATATCCCACATAATGTATTACTAACTACATTCTCAAAAGTTGCTTATTTTACGATTCTTATGCGGACAAAGTCGCGGGCGATTGCTAGTGTAGAATATAAATAAAGTATGAGATTGTAAGAAGACTTCAAAAAAATATTAATCAAAAGAGGTTGCAAACAACTTTGTTAAAAAAAAATCACACACACACATAAAAAACAAAACCAATAGCAAACATTCATTTCGAAAACCATTCTTACCTTAATTCGTGGACTATGAACAACGTTTTCGGTTACTTGAGCATCAGCTGGCGTAGTACTTTTCAAGTTACCTGTATCCACTTTACTAGCATCATTTTCATTCTTACTTGTCATAAAATCTTCCTTGGTCTTATCATCAATAGGAATTTCTTTGGTATCTGTACTCATGGCCTCCTTTTTACTATTTCTAATAGTTTTCTTTGTATTTTGTTCTTGGTTAGTATCACTCTTGGTTTCTGTATTAATGGACTCCTTTTCACTATTTCTAATAACATTGTTTGTGTTCTTTTCAATATTTTTTTGTTCTTGGTTAGTTTTACTCTAAAAACAAAAAAATTCAATCATAAACAGCAAAAAAACCAACAGCATGATCCAATAAAAAAAGCAATCCTTACCTCTTCGAAAGGAGCATCATCGTCAACTGCTCTTTGGGTTGTAGATTCTGCTTCGTTATCATCCTGTGCATCATCATCATCATTTCCTTCATCAATTGGATCATCAACTGGATCATCATCCTTTCCATCATCATTTTCCTCGGCATTATCATCATCTTCAAAGCCTTCATCGTTATTATCATCGGCTCCTTCTTCAATATCTCGCTTATTTCGCGCGTGTTCCTCAGCAGTATTATTCTCTTCCTCGTCCTCCTCGTCGTCCTTTTCATCATCATCTTCATTGTCAGCTTCTTCTTTCTCGTCCTCATCATCTTCATTTTTATCTGTTTCTTCTACCGTTTCATTATCATCATCATCTTCTGCAGTATTATCAGCTTCATCTTCGTGTTCAACATCGTCTTCTTCGTCATGATCATCTTTATCGCCAACATCGTGTGCATCATCTTCTTCTTGCTCGGAATGATCATCTTCTTCTTCGAATGGTCCAGCATCATGTTCCTGATCCTCTAAACCTGTTTTGATATCGTGATGATCATCATGCGGCCGATGCTCGTCAACCCAACCCTCAAAATATTCCGAAAATCGAGATTCTGAGAGTGGAGTATCCACTAGAAAATTTAATGATCAATGATTATAATGATGAAAATACGAAAATACTAACAATCCGATAAGCCGCGATTCTCCATTATAATTAAACCGACGAGACCGAATAAAATCGCTAACAGCGAAAAGAAGAATATTTTTGCACACCAATGGCCGCCAGTGCCATGATCACTTTGGACATGCAAAAGGACATCGTCGCTGCCCATTTTCGTAACATTCACGCCATGGTGCGACTCTTTGACTTCCTCGTCATCTTGAATTATATAAACGCAATTATGTTAGATTTCAATGAACAAGGGGAAAATGAAAAAAACACAAATAATTAAAATTAATTGCAAAAGCTACCTTTCAAGCTAAATTTGCGTGTAAATATTTCACCCTCTGACCTGCGGTCGAGAGAATCTATTGAACAAAAAGTAGTTAAAACATTTAAATCAACATTAATTTATGTTAAAAAAAAGATTATTTAATACTAATTGACGGCTTCATCAGTGCTAGAAATTTTTTGCACTCGTGAAATTTTTGAATATTTAACAATGTGCTCTGATGAAGACGTCATCATTATACTTATTGATACCACGCAATCACTAATTTTCATTCATTCGGATCAACTTCAATCTTTTTTTCGCACTGTTAAAACCTAAAAAGAAATTCTTTACTGTACTTGAAGAATTCTTGATTGGTCAGAAGTTATCTACAACGACGAAATCGATTGCTGCAGACCAAGATATGAACTAAGACTGGAAGCCGTCAGTGGCAGTGGTTCAGTCACACTTTGAGGAAGCCAAGAAAAATTTATGGTTATTGACTGCTTATTAAAGGGTGTCTAATTAAGACCGTCTATTTTGAAAGAAGCCAAATTGGCAATCATCTCTCATTCCGATGTCAACCAAAGAACTACCGACTTGAGACGGAACTACCGCGATGCTCATATACAGCTCAAAAAGACTGTTAGACGCGACAAGAGAAAGGCCATTGAAGACCAATAAGGCAGAATCTGCGGGTTACCTATGATATGGGCTCACTATTTAAAATTATGAAACAGTTGACGAACAGGAATTTCACCGCCAACCACCTGGTGGGAGATGTCAACGGAACAATATGACGCAGTGATGGCAGGAATACTTTTCTTTTCTTTTAAACAACTAGGCAGAGGAAGATATTCCAGAAACAGAACAACTGCCAAACATCCAACCGCAACAATCCTCTGATAGGCATGAGAAAAAAGCCCCAGGTACAGACGGACTATAAAACAAACTCCTCAAAGCGGACCCAAAAATAACAGCCGAAATACTCCTCCCACTCTTTACTGAGGTGTGGAATGAAGGAAGATATTCGACTAAATGGAAGGAAGGTGTCATTGTGAAAATTTCGAAGGGTGACCTGCGAATTGGGGCAATTGGCGTGGTATATGTCTGCTTTCTGCCGTATCGAAAATCATGGCTAAAGTAATTCTCAATAGGATTAGTAATATCGTGGAGAGCACTCTCGAAGTTATCAGGCTGGATTCCGTAAAGGGTCGTCTTGAACCGACCACACAAAAAGCAGTCCGCTGAAATGGGTTCGCCACTACATCTGATGTTTGTGGACTTCGAGTAGACTTTCGACAGCGTTAAGCGAGATTACATATGGAATGCTTGCGTAGGAGAGGTATTCAAGAGAAGGTCATAGCTATGATTAAATAATCTTACGAAGATGCAAGGTGTCGCGTCTTACATAAAGGAAAGCTGTCCGAGAGCTTTCCTGTGCGAACGTGTGTCCAGACAAGGCTGCATATTATCTCCAGCCCTGTTTCTGATGGTAATAAATTACATATTGAAACCTGCACTGGAAGGTAGGGAAGGTGAAAGTCTTCAATGGAGACTATTTAACATCTTAAGTCACCTTGATTATGCTGATGACGAGTGTTTGCTTGCACATAACCGTTCGGACTTAGAGTCAAATGTTCGCTCGTTGCATTCTAAATGCAAAAAGGGGCGACTGAAAATAAATTTGCGTAAAACCAAATGCAAGCACATGGGTTCGCTCACAAGCACGCCGATTGTTCCTAACAGACAAGATGTCGAAGAGGTGCAGGATTTTTGTTATCTCGGAAGCAATGTCAGCATGGACGACGGAGCCGAAAAGGACAGTAAGGCTTGTCTAAATAAAGCTCGTCAGGCCTTTGGTATCCTTTCCCCTTTCTGAAGGTTAAGAGAGATCTCCCTTCGCACGAAGCTGCGAGTTTTTGACGCATGCGTCAAATCCGTGATGTTATATGGTTGTACTACGTGGAAAGTGACCGTTCGAATTACCAAGAAACTGTAAACTTTCGGGAGCCAATGTCTCCGACGCATTTTAGGAATATTCTGACCAAAAGTGATCTCCAACGACGAACTTTGGAATACAACTGGGCAGACTAAAATAGGCATCAAGATTCAAAGGCGGAACTGGCAGTGGATCGGCCACACTTTCAGGAAATTAGCGCGACACATCGCCAAACAGGCTCTAGATTATAATCCACAAGGAAGACGTCGGATTGGTCGACCATGTCAGTCAGAGGAATAAGTAAGTTCTGGCAACAGCTAAAGGCCGATGCTCAGGATCGCGCCTTGTGGAAGAGAGCTGTTTCTGTCCTATACCCCTATAGGGGTCTTAACAGGAATTTGATTGATTGATAGATTGCGAAATTGGATAAAAATGAAGTGTTTATTTGAAAAGCTCTGAGAGTGTAGACATGGAGGTTATGTATGGAACAGAATATCCGACAAATCGCCGCCTCGTCACTGATGGCACTCGTTGATCCCTTTGACAACATTTTCGATGACATTTATCAATGGCGCGACAAATTGTTTTTCGGATATTGGCATACACCTTTGATTCAAAAAAAAACCCAAAGAAAGAAACCCAATGGAGTCAAATCGCATGATCTTGATGGCCATATCACATCGTCGCGGCGCGAGATAACTCTCCATTCAAATTTCATCTTCAACAATTTCATCGTGTCGTTCGCTGTGTGGCAGGTTGCGTCGTCCTGTTGAAAGCACATGTCCTCGAGATCCATTTTAGCAATTTGAGGCCAGAAGTTGTTTATCATCTCACGGTAACGAACGCCGTTGACGGTAACTGCATTGCCATCCGCATTCTCAAATAAGAACGGTCCAATCACTTCAACAGCCCAAAATGCGCACCAAACAGTGACTCGCGGTGGATGCATGGGACGTTCTTGCATTTTCAGCTCCCCAAATGCGGAAATTCTGCTTGTTGACATAGCCACCAAGTTCAAAATGCGCCTCATTAGAAAACATGATTGTCTTCGAAAAATCATTCACTTGTTGTTGCTCTAAGATCTAATGTGTGTACGTTCGGCGCTACGCATGGTCTACTGGCTTCAACTGTTGTATCAAATGAATCTTGTAAGTATGCAAATGCAGATCTTTAGTAAAAATTCGCTGTAAACTGGATTCTGGAACGTTCGAACATTGCATGACGGGGGAAGGGCTGACCGTGAAATGGAGCACCATAAAACGAGTCCTGGCAACAGCTAAAGGCCGATGCTCTGGATCGCGCCTTGTGGAAGAAAGCTGTTTCTGTCCTATGCCCCTATAGGGGGCCTTTACAGGTATTTGATTGATTGATTGTTGAACTAATATGAGATCGAAAAGTCCAAGCTAAATACCAGACAACATTGCTAACCCGATCCTTCCTGGCCCTATGAAATTAGCTCTTTAATCTAGGTATGAATTCACCAAAAGAATGGGTTTAATCGGACGGTGTTGTCGTCAAAAACCCTAGCAATAATGAACCCGACAAAAAAATCTAATCTAAAAAACTTAAAATTCAAATTCCATGGTAAAAAATTAGTTATCATCTACAGTTCATAACACCTAGCGCATTATGTGTACACAACCTACAGTATCTACAGCAGCTAAATTTCCGGTATCTCGTGGCGGTATACGAAATTTCAAATATTTTCGTTTAGAGATCGCATTCGTATAATCACATCCGAAATACTTGAAAATTTTTTTCAATGGTTTCTTTGACCCAAAACCCTAAGCGCTTTTTCTTATCTTCCGAGTCAACGTGTTGAGACGAAAATAAATGTTTATAGTGGTTCAGTTTGCGCATGATAAGTTCGAGAGTATAAAACAAGCCTGAAGTTTTAATTTGGTTCAATGGCAGCGTCTAATTTCTCTGTGCGCGAAGAATCGAAAAGATTTTCTGTATTTTTAGAAAATTCTCATAGTACACTTTCAGACAACCTGCCTTCACTTAATAGTTTTGCTCGTCGTAGCACGCTACTACCGCAATTGCCAATTTGAGCTATGATCGATTTGAATCGCATTTGATTGCAAGAAATTGCTAATTTATTTTTCGATTAACACCCACCCAACTTGCACTATGGTTGTCCACAGAAATTTATGACAACGATTTTATGATCTCAAGCTAAAAATAAGAATTGAAATTGAATTAGAATGAATATCGTTATGGTCGACGTACAAGCTGCACTGAAGGCCCTCTCCGCTTACAGCTGCAAGATGCTTGGAAAAATTGGGCAAAACCTGCACTTTGCGACTTTGTTGGGTTCCGAGACATCGGGATATACCGGGAAACGAAAGGCGGACAGGCATTGCCTCGGTAATCATTAAGGCAGACTTCGCCAACAAGGTGTAGAAAAGAGAAATTCACAAATGGTTACAAAGCGCCTCGTGTAGCACCACGAGGATGCTATGGGGCTGGTCTGATAGAGGGAAATCAATAAAAATATTGATACTGGGGGCAGAAACTCCGTACGGACAATATTAGGTATAGTCACGGCCCACTGTCTTCTTAGAAAACACGCTCGAAGACTTCGCCTTACGACCGATGACATTTGCAAAGACTGCGAGGAGGAGAATGGGACCGTAGAGCATTTCCTTTGCCATTGCCCATGCCTCGGAGAGTAATTCTTCGCCGAGCTGCATTATCTCCGGTCCCTTGAATCGATGAAGCTCAGTAGTTTCACCTGTAGAGCAGGCTGGCTAAACGATATGTAGGTCAACATGGTAAAAACACGGAGGCGTACAATAAGCTTACTGGGCCTACGAACATTGGTGTCCAACCCCTCCACAAACCTAACCAAACCCTATAGTCGACGGATCAGAATCGGAACATAAAGGGGCTATCCTTTAATTAATCAATCAAATCAACTTTCTGATAAGACCTATAAGGGCATAGACAAAAATAGTTCTTTTCACATTTTCCTATAATTCACAGCGAGTTTGAAGGGAGATGCTTTGCTCTGGTTGCCTCGAAGTGTAACCCATCCACTGTCACTTTCGCCTTTGAATTTCAATGCCTATCTCAGTATGTCCAGTTGTACTCCAAAGTTTATCGTTAGAGATCACAACTGAGTCATTTGTTCACGAAGGTTGGTAGTTTCTTGGTGAGATTAACGGCCACCTTATATAACACTATATCACGGATTTGACGTAAGCGTCAAACACTCGAAGTTTCGTGCGAAGGGAGACCTCTCTTATCCTCCCGAAAAGCAAAAGATACCGAAGACCTGGCGAGCTTTGTTTTCTCAAACCTTAATATCCTTTTCATGCTGACAATGCTTCCGAGGTAACAAAAATCTTGGACCTCTTTCATATTTTGTCTGTTTAGGACAATTGGTGTGCTTATACATGTTCTTGGTTTCGCATTGTGATGCAACGAGTGGACATTTCTGTCCAAGTCCGAACGATTATGCGCCAGCAAACACACGTCATCAGAATAATCAAGGTAACTACAGATTTTAAACTCTATGTCTACAAGAGTTTGAAACGATTTGCCAGCTAGTTTGTTCCAAAAAGTACAACCTGCTCTGTGCTTCAAGAAAAATGTCCACCGTCATTTTCGTCTCTCTCCATCTTAATGCTTCCACTTCCTATACCCACATAGCTGTGCATTGCATTAAAAGGTGAACCCCTAAGTAATACTTGGTGCCGTTAAAAAAAATGCCACTACTGCCCAAATCCGGCCTTGGCCTCCTGTTTTTCCTTAGCCCTTCGCACAACCCTCTACGAATTTTTTTCACTTTCGTAGAATATAGTAACCAAATTATATCCAAGCAGACAGTGTTCTGGAGTTATACGTCGATTTTATCAGACAATTTTAATAGCAAAATTTGATACTGGAAGGCGGAGGTCGAACTACATCAATGCTGACAAATGCTTGATATGTGACAATCCCCACAACATATATGGATGTGAACTCTTCAAATCATACAACGGCGAGGTTAGGCTTGTGAAGAGGCTGGACGCCAAACATAGGCCACACGTGGGCTCATTGTACGCCTCCGTATTTATACCATGTAGATCTACATATTGTTGCATATCAGCCCTAGTCTTTCGACGAGCGCTCGCAATCTCCAGATGTTCTGCACATACGCGCGCGCACATATTGCTCATCGACTGGGCTTCGCGGAAGGGTGTAGCCTAGTAGGTAGCGTGTTGGTCTTGTAATGCGAAGGTCGTGAGTTCAAATCCAAGAGCTAACAACCCTTCCGCAATAAATAATGAAAAATGTCGAGGAGCCTGAATGTCAGGAGGCCGAAGTCCGATTTAGGCTGTAGTGCCATTGTAGAAGAAGAAGAGCTTCGCGGAAACAGCAAGTGGCGGCCGAGTAGCGGACGAATCTGATCATATGATTGGCCGAAAAGAAAATGATTTTCAGAAACAGCATAGAAACCGAATAGCGGACGAAAAGCAGCCGAATAGAACCATATAAAAAGGGCGAGCGTTTGTGATGAAGAATCAGTTTTGAGTTGATATTTCGATGGAAGAGTCGAAACTGCGAAGCGAGTAGGGGAGTCGGACGAGTGCTATGGGCGGCCGGGATGAGTGAGCGAGTGTGTCGAGAGTTCTATGGTCGGGTGAGTAAGCGAGTCCGGTGGTCGACAGGCGGAGTTTACTAAGCGATAATAAGCGATTGAGTCCTGTGACCGACAAGTGGAGCTCAGTAAGCGAGTAAGTCCTATGATCGACAGGCGGAGCTTAGTAAGCGATTAAGTCCTGTGATCGACAGGTAGAATTCAGTAAGCGAGTACGTCGTGTGATTGACGGTGGAGGTTGGTAAGCGAATACGTCGTGGGATCGACGGTAGAGATTCAGGAAGCGAATAAGTCCTGCAATCGACAGGCGAAAATAAGTCCTGTGATCGACAGACGGAATTCAGTAACCGATGACGTCGCGTGATCGACGGTGGAGATTAGCAGTTGAGTCCACGATAGGGAAAGCGACTATTGGTGAATTAAAAAAGTATTTGTTAGATTTAATAAATAGCGATTAAATTAAGTTTTGCATTTAAACTAAAGTGAACTAATTTTATAATTTTTACTTGAAATCCAGCGATCTCCAGCGCACTTCAATATCATTCAGCTAGCCTGCTCTACCGGCAAAAGTTATGAGCTTCATCGAGTCCAGGGACCGGAGATCATTCAGGTCCGAAGTACTCTGCGAGAATTTGTCTTCGAATTGTTCGGATGCAATGGGAAGGTCGGATTCTGCTCACCGCAGCCTCTGCAAATGTCATCAGATGTAAGGCAAAGTCTACGAGCGTGTTTTCTAAGAGGACTATACCTAGTATTGTCCGTACAGAGTTTCTGCCCAGTCTCAATATTTTTATTGACTTCCCTCTATCAAACCCGCCCCATAGCATCGTCGTGGTATTACACGAGTCGCTTTGTAATCATTTGATATTTTCCCTTCTCCACACTTTGTTGGCGTAGATGGTTTTAATGTTTCTCAAGGCAATACCAAAATTGTCTGTTTGCTCAACGGTGGCAGCGGCAGATCCATTTCTGACCAGCCTGTCCACCATTTCGTTCCCATGACGCGAAACTTAACAAAGTCGCAAAGTGTAGGTTTTCTCCAATTCTTCCAACATGTCCAAACAATGGTTCAAACATCTTAAATTGCAGCTGCAAACGAAGAGGCCTGCAGTGCAGCTCTGCTGTCCGAGTATAAACTTATTCGCTTACCATTTACTCCTGTACAATAGCAAACAACAGCTAGGGTGTAGCCTAGTGGGTAGCGTTTTGGTCTACAATGCGAAGGTCGTGAGTTCAAATCCCGGTCGACGCATAATTCTAGCACACTACCTGCTTGGGTATACCTTAGTTACCTCAATCAACGAAAATTAATTTTTAGATAGAGGGTTGTGCGAAGGGTTAACAACCCTTCCACAATAAGTAATGAAAAATGTTAAGGAACCTGAAGATCAAGATGCCAAGGTCCGATTTGGGCTGTAGTGCCATTGTAGAATAGAATAGAATGGCAAACAACGATGGGAGTTAAAGAGAGAAAAAAATGTGCATAAACTGTCAAAGACAAGGACACTCAGTGCAAAAATGCTTTGCGGAGCTGTAGGTTGTGGCGTCGACAGAACCGTAAGATCTCCTGTATCCAATGAGGCAGCAGCAAATTAGATACCAACAAAGCGAATGAAACCACGATCTACTGCGTCTATCAATGGCCAGATTCATGGCACCTTAAACAATGGCTAAATCAAGGAGCGCAGTCATGGCAAATTCAATCTCATTTTGCCAACGAATCAGTAGGCTACAGCATTGATTAAAATTTAACGAAAAAATGGAAGTACCGGAACTCTTCGAGCTCTAATTGACACTAGATCTCAAGCCACATTTCGAACGGGGGATACAGTTCAAAGATTGCGATTGGCAAAATCAAAGGCATATGCAAAAATTACAGGACTTGACTACAATCTGAACCTCGAAGCTCTGCTAAGCTAACATCCAAGTCCATACATCCATCATCGATTCATCGACAACCTCCTTGGTACTTAAAACGGTCGACCCAAATGCTACCAAATGGGCAAATGAAACGAAGAAATTGGATACAGATAGAGCAGTTAAAGCTAGCAGATCCATCATATCATAAACCCTGTCATATTGGTATGATCCTAGAAGCAGATATCTACAGGGTAATTATACAAAACCACTGTGTTTGTGAATTGCACATAAAGGCAGAAATTGCCTGTAACACAACCCAGCAAACAATTAAACGAGCGCTCACAAATAATGAAATGAAATGATACAAAACAAATAAACTGCATCATGATCTTAAGCAAACCAAGCGAAAAGGATGGCACAACGTCGATCTTGATATGTACAAGCAGTTTTTATTTCACCATGCACATTATCAGAGCCAAAAACTATTTCGTGTCGTTATATCAAAATATTGCAAACGCAAACGATGGAAAACCTAGAGTTTTCAGAGAAATCCGCGTGTGCTTGTGGGTGTGTGTGCTTGTGGGTGTGTGTGTTCGTGAAATGTTCAAAGTCATAACAGAAACAGAACAAGAAGCAATTGCGATATTCGAAGATCTCTTGTTTAACTTTAATAAATCGTTAAGATTTCATAAATAATATCGTTTATGAATCGTTAACCATATTCATTAATGAATTAAAATAAAAATCATTAACGACACATTAATGATTCATTGATAACGATTATATACTTGCTTATATACTTGTTTCTTGTAAGCGTTTTACAATTCATTAATGAATCGTTAAAAGTAATTCATTAACGAAGGTCCATTAAGTCCGCTTGATGAATCGTTAATGACTCGTTAACGATGCTCGTTAACGATCAAATCACTCGTTAATATATTTCTTTAACGATTCTTTAATGAATTATTTTGTTTGCTGGGAAGTTATTCTATAAAAAACAAAAAAAAAATGAAGGTCTACAAGTCCAATTGCCCATTTCACAAAATTGATATGAATATCGTATTATCTGACGCTATTAAAGATGGTTCTGTCACAACTACCTGTCTGATAGCATCTGCGAAAGTCGACAATCAGTTAACCAAATTTTAGAAATGTGAGAAAACCCTTCCATAGCGGGTGTGCGTACCCGCATTGGAAAAAAGAGAATGTGAAGACCACTACGAGATGACGCACCACCGAAATATGCACGGCGTACACGAAGTACGCCTTACTTTCAAAGAAGATTTCGACCCCCGGAAGGCTTTAGAAAAGTCCAGACAAAGAGCAATATCACGGTGGCTTCAGATGGAAAATGACTTCAAGTAAATGAGTTAAAAGAAGAATCGACACAATTTAGTGTGCAATACGTAAATCTAAAGCACATTAGTCGAAGTAGGACCATATGAATCGAATGATGAATCATACTACATACCAAAAGACGCTGTAATCAAAAACGAAAGTATAACGACGAAACTTCTCACAGCGTTTGACTCATATGCCAAGACAAGGTCCTTCGAATTGCTCAATATATATCAGCGAAGTCCTAGTGCCTACGATATGAAGTGAGGCTGCTTCTCAGAAACTGACGTCCACGCTTATCAGCTTAAACAAAAACAAAATGAGAATAACTGTAGGCCCTTCGCAGGACATTGGCGTCTCAAAAAACATATAAGGAGCATGTACTATGCGAAGACTGGGCATCCTTAACAGGAGCTGTGAATTAATAAGACGCACAATAGACCTAGGCCCTACCCACTCCTTTACAAATCAATAAAATCAGCATACTATAACAACTCTGCCGCATCAATCCGAAGCTGCCGACACATTAAGTTAATTCGTTTTGGCCAGCTGACTGGTGAGTTTCAGTTCAACAAATGCCGGTTGGCGTTATTTTCGAAACGCCACAAGTCATAAGGCCTTCAAAATAGCATGACAATGCATTCCTCCAAATTTTCCTATTTTTACGACTCAAACTTTTGCCTACTAAAAGAACAATCTATTTTGCGACTTATTCGAAAATAATATTTTCTTTATTTGTAATACGCAAAAGAAAAAAAAAAGTTCTTTTTAATTCTAAAATATTTCAAGAAAAGTTTCAATACGAAAAATATTCGACGAAATTTTTAAGAACGGTTATTAAACACATCTCATGATGTTTATGAGTTTGGATAACAGCCAACATTGAATGAAAATAAGTAATTTTGTAACTAAATACAAAGATCAGTTTGATCGTAGATCGTAGCAAAATATCTTTGTTTTCAATAAGGTCAATGTTTCACATTGAAGTAGAAATTTTAATTATGTTTATTTCAGATCGAATTTTTAGGGTATTTGTTCCTAAAATAAATAATTTCAATAAAAAATAAGAATAAAAAAAATTTGATTTTTGGATACAAAGTACGACTGATTGATTGAGGCAATAGAAATCGGGATCAGTCATACACAAGCATGGAGATTGTTTTCATGCTTAAACGTGAGACTAGCTTATTGTCGAAATCTATCAATCAAATTCCTGTCAAAACCCCTTGTAGGGGCATAGGGCAAGACAGCGATTCTGAGCATTGTCAGGACTTGTTTATCTCTCTGACCTCCTGCTCAACTGCTCGCTTCCATGCTACATGGTCGACCAACTCGACGTCTTCGTTGAGGATTATTATCCAGAACCTGTTTAGCGATATTTCGCTCTGGTTTCCTCAAAGTGTGACTGATCCACTGCCACTTCCACCTTTGAATCTCAATGCCTATTTTAGTCTGTCCAATTATACTCTAAAGTTCGTCGTTGAAAATCACTTCTGGCCAGAATGTTCCTAAAATGCGTCGAAGGCATTGGTTCACGAAAGTTTGCAGTTTCTTGCAAAGTCGAACTGTCAATTTTCACGTGGTACAAACATATAACACGGATTTGACGCACGCGTCAAATACTCGCAGATTCGTGCGAAGGGAGATCTCTCAGAAAGGGGAAAGGATACCGAAGCGAGCTTTATTGAGACGAGCATCAATATCCTTTTCGGCTCCACCGTCCATGTTGACAACGCTTCCGAGATTACAAAAATCTTACGCCTTTCCACACCCTGTCCGTTAAGAACAATCGGTGTGCTTGTGTTCGAACCCATATGCATGTACTTGGTTTTACGCACATTTATTTTCAGTCCCGATTCTTTGCATTTAGAATGCAACGAGCGATGCAAGCAAACACACATCATCAGCATAATCAATGTGACTTAAGATGATAAATAGTCTCAATTGAAGACCTTTATCTTCCCCACCTTCCAACTTTTAAAATGTCGTTTATTATAATACTACCAGAAACAGCCTTGTCTGACACCCGTTCGCACAGGAAAGCTCTCCTCTTTGCAAGACACGACACCTTGCATCTTCGTAGGATTCTTTAATCATAGCTACGACCTTATCTGGAATACCCCTCCTACGCAAAGCATTCCATATGTAATCTATTGTCGAAAGATTCTCTGAATTTGTTCATTGTGATAGGTATCAGCTTTCAAACTTTTCTGTTGATTTATTAATCGTGATGTTTCGATCTCTGCTTATGATGTTTAATAACGGTCCCAGCAGAGACTACAAGTGTGGAATCCGGTATCATTTAATCCAAAATGCCCTGTGAAAACATTCACCAAACCTATTTTAATGCAGTTTGATAGAATCACTGCATTTGGAAATTAATAATAATATAAATTTGTTTTTATTTTTAAATTTTTTAAATGTCTGATTTTTGTTAAAATTTTCAAGCAGGAAATCGAACCAGGGTCAAATCGTCTCTTGTTCGAAGACGCCTCTCACGTACAAAAAAAAAAACAAGCGTATCTCTGATCAGAAATATACAGCATCTTTGACTTCAGATAGCAGACAGGAATGTTTTAATTTGGCACTTAGACAGTACATAATTATTGTTTTATTTCGAAAGAGCTGTTATCTCATATCTCATGTAACACAATATATATGTGGCTACTTATTAATAACAGCAATTAAGATAATGGCGTGTGTACTATCGCTGAATCTGCATTAAACTTGCATTAGACATTTTACTTTATTATTCTACTCGTAATAATAAAAATTTGTGATGGAAAAAAAATTTTTCTTCCCTGAAATTTTGTTTTTTTCGCGTTTGATAACTAAATTAGCCCAGAAATGCAAAAAAATCGTGTCTGTACGCCGTACATATGCACTCCGAGATCCTTAGAGAAACAAGTTAATGTTTGGATTGTTTTTGTTTCCAGTGTTCTCTGGAGAGGGAACAAAAATCAAATTGTCGACCGAATTGCTGAACGCAAAAAGTTCCTATTTTAGGATCATTTAAGTGGTGTACAGCTTCGCTATAATTGACTTTGAGAGAGGCCAATACTTGTAAGGGAGAGGGTCAGGAGAGGGTTTGCAAAGAAAACCACTTAAAAATTAATATCTCAACTATTTTATAAGCAATTCAAATGAACCTTAGAACAAATTATTACATGTCAACTCTAGTCGTTCATCGAATGTTCGCGATCTTCAATTCTGTACTACACACATATAATTTCTGCGCGATCGTTAATTGTTTTTGCCATTGAACTAATCGAACGCACACATACATACACGCGCTTTCTTGTACACACACATACAAAGGCGCTCACACACAAAGATACGCATTAAAAAACAGACGTCAAAAATGTATTCAATTCGGTGACGTGGCCTCACATCATGAATGCTCTACTAAAATTGGAAACTCCACCATACCTGCTACGAATGGTCAGGAGCTATCTCGCAGATAGAATATTACTATATGATACCGAAGAAGGAGTGAAGAAATATAGCATAACATGTGGAGTCCCACAGGGGTCAGTACTAGGATTTACAATATGATGACATCTTACGACATTCAGTCCCAAGAAGTGTACAAATAATTGGCTACGCGGATAATATAGCAATTACTGTTGTAGCGGAAGACTTACAGAGCATCAACAACATAAGCACCAACGTGATTTCTGACATTAAGAACTAGCTTAGAGCATCTAATCTAGAGCTAGCTACACAAAAAACAGAAGTAATTCTTATTACAAGCAGAAAACAAAGAGAGCATATAACGTTAAATACAGATGGACTTGAAATCGTATTTACTTGGGTCTTATGATTAACGCAAGATTATTCATTAAGACGAACATCGAAACTGTCTGCGCAAAAGTAAGACGAGTGAACTCCGCCCTATGCAGAACAATGGTGAACATTGGAGGACCTAGCCAAAATAGAAGGATACTTCTTTCAAGGGTAACGCGAAGTATCGTAATGTATGCTGTGAAGCACTACGATACAAAACTTACGGGAATATGTTAAAAAAAAAAACCCATAGAGTAAGTGCGTTAATGGTTTCTAGTGGTTTTCGCGCAATCTCATATGACGCCGCAAATGTCATAGCTGGTTTACTGCCGCCAGACATACTAGCTGGTGAAACACAACGATTATATCACAAAAAGAATACGATAAACCAATGCTTAACAGTGAAAGAGAAAAAATAAGAGCAACAAAGGCCGCTGGACGTATAGACTCATAAGAGATGTGGATAAGTGGGCCGGACGGAAGCATGGTGAAGTAGATTATTACATGACCCAATTTCTGTCAGCACATGGTTGTTACAGAAGCTATTTGCACAAATATGGCCATGACTCTTCTGCGTCATGTCCAAGCTGTACAGATGCAATAGGAAATGCAGAGCATGTATGTATTCTTTCACTGCCCAATTTACGAAATGGGCAGAAGGAGAGTCGAGGACATCGTTGGAGAAAATATTAACCCCGACAACATTGTCGCACATATGCTGAGCAGCAGAGAAATCGGGAACCCGGTAACTGAGATATGCGTGACAGTTTTCATCGAGATAAGGAGACTCGAAAGACAACGTAGAGAAGTATCTGGGACAAAAGTGCCTACAACAACTAGAACAGTTGATAGTTCAATAAAATAAGCAGTGACATATACAGAGTGGCATAAGACATTACATTTGACAGTAAATTGACGTTTGAACTTCATGCTTCTCCCTTCTCCTGACGCAGTAGTCCCGAGGGGTTTTCGCTCGGCGAGGGGTTTTCGCCTACCAAAAAGGCAAATCAACAGAGTAAGCCATTCATGGTTTGTTAAGACACATTCTTTCTAATTCTTCAATGGCACTACAGCCCAAATCGGACCTTGGCCTCCTGATCTTCAGGTTCCTTAACATTTTTCATTACTTATTGTGGAAGGGTTGTTAGCCCTTCGCACAACCCTCTATCTACAAATTTTAATTTTCGTAGATTGAGGTAACTAAGGTATACCCAAGCAGGTAGTGTGCTAGAATTATGCGTCGACCGGGATTTGAACTCACGACCTTCGCATTGTAGACTAACACGCTACCCACTAGGCTACACCCTAGCTTGTTAAGACACATCAAACAGGCAAAATACTATAAAGAACTTGCCCTTTGCACATTCCTAAATATAGAAGGAGCATTTGACAACAGTTCCCATGAAGCCATAATAGCAGCAGCTAGGAACAGAAACAGCTACGATAAAATGGATACACGCCATGCTAAAGAGCCGAATGACAACCACGGATCTAGGTGACAGCACAGTGACTGCACAGACCTATAGAGGCTGTCCACATGGAGGGGTACTATCTCCACTTCTTTGGTCAATTGTAGTAGATGAGCTCCTAGACTGCCTAACAGAACAAGGATACGAGGCAATAGGATATGCCGATAACCTCCTCATTATCATTAGAGGCAAAACTGATTCAATAATATCGGGAAGGATACAATCATCAGGTGTTAATGAACTGCTGTCAGTCTGAACTGAAACATTCACTTAAGTGAGACTGAGATAATACCATTGACAAATGGAGAAAATCCACATCATACCTCCTTAAATAAATGGAACACCAATACCCTTTTCAGATGAGGTAAAATATCTAGGTGTCATACTAGATAGCAAACTTAACTGGAACAAACATATAGAATGGACTCACGCCAAAGCACTACAGGCATTTTGGGCCTGCAATTTGGCAGAAAATGAGGTTTACAGCCCAAGATGATCTACTGGTGCTACAGAACAATCATCCACCCAATAGTCACATACGGATCAACGATATGGTGGACTAAAATTTTACAACGAATAGCACAGCTTACTCTACAAAAAATCCAAAGGCTAGCTTGTCGTGGTATTACAGGAGCAATGAAAACCTGTCCTACGGAGGCAATGGAAATGTTCCTAAACATCCCTCCGATACATCTCCAAATAAAAAAGGAGGCTATTAAAGGGGTGTTACGCATACAGAGGGAAAACAATTACAAATCAGGGGATCTTAGAGGTGACTTCAAAATACTAAAAAACCCAAAAATAGAGATTCTAACCTAACACTATCAGACGCTATGCCGACAAAATGCAACTTTGAAACCCCCTTCAAGGTTATAATCAGAGAACGCAAGGACTGGCAATCCATGTTACCTGAAATTGATGAGGAATCAACCATCTGATATGCAGATGGCTCGCGCACCGCTGAGGGGACTGGAGCCGGAGTCAAAGGTCCTAACTTCTCGGTTTCAAAACCACTCGGCAAAGAAGCCACAATCTTCCACGCTAAACTAATTGCAATGGAGCAATACATCCAAGAGAATATAAGGAGAGCTCATCGCAACAAATCTATTTATATCCTATCGCATAGTCAGGCGGTTCTCAAAGCCGCAGCATCCAATAAACACGGATCGAGGATAGCTTAAGACTGCCTTCAAAACCTAATCATGCTGGTAAAAAGGAACGATCTAACCTTAATGTGGATGAGGCTGATCGCCTAGCAAAAAACGGCGCAGAAACAAATTTTATTGGTCCAGAGCCATTCTGTGGAAAACCAAAAGGGCACTCCAACCCTTTAGTTAGAAATTGGGTTGAACAAGAGCATACAATCTACTGGAATACACTTCCAGGCTATATCAACCTCAAAAAAAACTAATGCTACCTCAAAAACAAAATGGAGGATATTCTAAAATTCAGCAAGAGTGATATTAGTACTTTAATCGGTCTAATGACGGGACACAGTGGAGTAAACCACCACCTCAAAAATATGGGCCTAGCTGAAAGCGACATCTGTCGCCTCCGTTTCGAAGACTCAAAAACGACAGTTCGCATCCTATGTCACTGTGTAGCAGTAGCTAGGAAAATACACAATCTTCTCGAAATAGATTTGCTTTCCACCGAGGAACTAGCCAACATGGCTTCCTTAAAGATACTTAGATTAGCCAAAGCTATTGAGTTATGGTAGGGTAACGGGGCAATAAACGCACAATAGGCCGAGAAGGTCACAGTGCTCTCACGTGTTCCCCAAATCATAAAAAAAAGGGGGAAGAGCAAATTTTCAGGACCGATTAGATTAGATCAGCCATGAAAATTTCTACCTCCAATATCGAATCATAAAAGCAGAGTAAATTCCACGGAACAGAATTAACACCCGGTGGCGAGCGATTTAAAGTGGCGCTACGGGACCTAAACAAGCCAATTGAACAGAGTAAAACAATTTGTTTCAAACGTCTCTGTAACGAAACGGATATGTATCCCTGGGGTGTAATACACAGAATGGTGATGACAAGGCTGAAGGGCCATAGGTCCCCTCAAATAACATGCCCGATAATGCTAAGATCAATTGTAGAGTACCTGTTCCCGAAAAGGGCAACTACTAATTTTAGTTTTGATGGAACTACAGCCCAAATCGGGCTTTGGCCTCCTGAAAACTTCGCCTCCATCCATCAGTGACCGCGTCCTCCAGTTTGAAAATCTTCGCAGCAAGCTGCTGTCTGCGTCAATCGAATCCCCCCAGCGCTTCCGTGGTTTGCCGACCAGTCTTTTTCCATTAACTTTTCCTTCTAGTGTGCGTTTGGGAATTCTCCCATCATCCATCCGCTCCACATGAACAGTCCATTGTAGTTTTTTAAATTTTATGAGGGTTGACACTTCTGGATTGTCGAAGATGGCATACAATTCTCTATTGCTTCGTATTCTCCAGATCGAGTCCCTCAAAGACGTTAATATATTCTCTCAAAGACATTAATCAATTTTTCGAATTCCTGAGTTAATGTCCACGTTTCGCTACCATAGCACTGGTCTCATAATTGTTTTATATATTTATACTCTATATGAAATCTGAGAGTATTATTAATTTGCCGCAAAGTTTGTAACGCTAAGTAATAGGGCTCGGAGAAAAATATGAATGATACAGAAGTTCATAAAATCACTCAAAAATCTCAAAACCGGATGTCCGTCCGTCTGTCCGAGTCCTCTCTAGCTTGAAAACGCGTTGAGCTAGAAAGTTCAAACTTTGTAAACGTCGTTTTTAACAAAAAATTAAGATCAAGTTCGTGAACGGACCAAATCGCTCCACCCCTTCTACCTCCTCCCATACAAAATGACACAATTTCGCAGTTTGGCAATAAACGCACTTTTTTATAAAATACTCAACAAACAAATTTACTCAGTACGTATAAAATTTAACGAGCTGACATTGTGCACTTAATATTTATTTAGAATTACTTACTTAACTCCTTCTATCCCCTCCCTTACAATCTGATACGATTTCACAACTTTGCAAAAAGTCGATTTTCCTGAAAAGTATGAATGCTACTGATCGGCAATTTAAAACATGTCAAAAGCATGATGTTTATAGTTATTTCTGAAAAAGTCATTGAGGGGGTTACTGACTTGACCGTTTTCCATACAAAATGCGGTACCATTTTCTCGGGAACGGCTGG
The DNA here is from genome assembly GCA_963669355.1 of Chorisops tibialis. Lineage (NCBI taxonomy): Eukaryota > Metazoa > Arthropoda > Insecta > Diptera > Stratiomyidae > Chorisops > Chorisops tibialis. Next base: position 81,647,265 of record OY770262.1, on the reverse strand, counting down.
ACCGATTTTAATAGTTTTTTGTACACTTATTACTTTGAGGAAACTAATGCTATGCAGCAGAAGAATTTCAAAAATATGCAAAACTAGGTCATTTATAAGCTGTGAAAGTTTCAAATTTGTTCATGTTTTAAAAAAAAATAATAATAATATTTATAACCAACTATTTGAAATTGCCTCTCTACTATCGTTAGCTAGTACCGTTACCTATCGACCAAAAAAAATCATGCTGATTGCTGTTATCATTTTCGAGAAAAGTGTACCGATGTGGATAAAAATGTGAAAATAAAAACTTTTCAGGAGAGTGAAAAAACTAACAGACTGGTAGTACGATTTACATCGACCTTTATAACTTTGAATTAATTTTTTGACCACTTTTGCTCTTCGGAAAAATCTGCGGTTTGTTTTATTTTGTGTTAAATTGAATGAAGAATGATAATCAGCCGAAAAAAAATCGATTTTTTTTTTCATGTTCAAGTCAGTAACCCCCTTAAGAACTCGCCCCTCCTTCTACTTTCTCCCAAACAAATTGCACAATTTCACTGCATATAATACACTAATTTTCTAGTACCCATTAAATTTTTATACTCTAGATGAAATCTGAGATTATTATAAGTTTGCCACAAAGTTTGTAACGCTAAGAAATAAGGCTCGGAGAAAAAAATGAATGATACAGAAGTTCATATAATCACTCAAAAATCTCAAAACCGGATGTCCGTCCGTCCGTCCGTCCGTCTGTCTGTCCGTCCGTGTCCTCTCTAGCTTGAGAACGCGTTGAGCTAGAAAGTTCAAATTTAGTATACGTCGTTTTTAACAAAAAAGTAAGGACAAGTTTGTGAATGGACCAAATCGCTCCACCCCTTCTACCTCCTCCCGTACAAAATGACACTATTACGCTATTTGACAATAAACGGATTTGCTCCAAAACTATAAAAGCCATTAGTGTGAAATTTTGAATATATTACTTTTAAGATGATTTCGGTCTATCGTATAAAAATTATACATGTCCTCCTCCTCCTTCCACCACCTCCCATACAAACTGCACTTTTTCATGAAATACTCTAAATTTTATGCGCACTGAGTAGATTGGTATCTACTCAGTGCGCATAAAATTTATCGAGCTCAAATTTAGCACTAACTATTTATTTCGAATTATTAGTAAGACCAAAAAAAATAGACCATTAGCTTCACCCCTTCTATCCCCTCCCATACAAAATGACACTATTTCGCAATTCGACAATAAACGGCTTTTCTCGAAAAATATAAATGCTATTGATCTGAAATTTGGAATATATTACTTTCATAATAATTTCAATCTGCTGTATAAAATCATTTAAGTCTTCCCCTTCATTCTACCACCTCCCATACAAACTGCACTTTTTCATGAAATACTCTATGCAAAATTACTCAATACATATAAAATTGATGGAGCTGAAATTGTGCACTAAACATTTATTTAGAATTGTTCATAAGACCAAAAAAAATTAGGAGATTATCTTCACTCCTTCTAACCCCTCCAATACAATTTGACACAATTCATCAACTTTACAAAAAGTCGATTTGCCTGAAAATTATGAATGCTACTGATCTGCTATGCCAAATAAATAATGTTTATTTCTAAGAAAGTTATTAATAACACCACTCTCCTTCTACCACCTCCCATACAAACTGCAAAATTTCACTAAATTCAATACACTAAGTTCCTCAGTACCTATGTATTAAATTTTTGAATCCTAAATTTTGTATAAAACATTTCGATGGCAATCTTATCGTTATGTGAAAAAATTAGTTCAATGTTGTCACCCTCTCTACCAGTTCCCCTATAAAATTTCTTAAAATAAAAAAATTTCTCCTTCATCTAGAGTATCGCACGATTGGGCGTAAAGTCCTGTTATGGTTTTGGTTTAGTTTGCTTGTGTACGTTTTTATTATTGGAAGTACCTAATAATACATTTTATTTTCTATCTTTATCCTTCTTTTAATTTCGATGGGTTCGACTCCACTCTTCGATAGGTGCGCCCTTAGGTATTTGTATACTGTCTACGTTTTCTAGGTTATAGTCTCCTACTAATATTTTGTCTGATTGGCGTCTTTTTCCTTGTTTGTGGCATAACTTTTGTTTTATTTTCGTTAATACGTAGTCCAACTTCCCTTGCTACCGATTCAAGGTTTACAAATACCTCTTTAGCACTCTCCAAAGATCTTGCAAGGATATCTATGTCGTCGGCATATGGTACAAGTTGTGGATTTGGTGTCAACGGGAAGTTTCCGAACAACATATTCGAGTGTCAAATTGAAAAGCATTGGTGCGAGGCCGTCCCCTTGTTTAAGGGCGTCATCTGTTTTAAAGCCAAAAGTCTGATCGTTTTCTACTCTGACTTGTGACAAAGTTTCGGTCATTGTCATTCTTGTAAGCCGAACCAATTTCAGTGGAACTCCAAACTCCAACATGATTTTATATGGTACGCTCCTGTCGATACTGTCGTATGCTTGCTTGAAGTCAGCAAATATCTGGTGCACATTAATATTATATTCCCAGCACCTGTTTAACTAAGAATATCTAGTCCATGGCTCGATCGTCCAGCTCTAAATCCGCCTTGGTATTCACCAATTACTTTGTCAGCATAGGGCTTAATTCTCTTTTCCAGAATTTTCGTTAAGATCTTATAAGACGTCCACAATAAAGATATTCCTCGGTAGTTTTCGCAGCAGAGTTTGTCATATTTTTTATAAATTGGACATATGATGCTCTTGCGCCAATCTTCAGGAAATGTTTCCTGCCCCCATATGTCCGTGACTAATCTGTGTAGGAGATGTGCTATGCAGGTCTTGCCGGCTTTCAAAAGTTCAGCTGAAATTTGATCAGTGCACGGTGCTTTGTTGTTTAAGTGGTTCTTCAGGGCCGTTTTTACTTCTTCGAGTGTGGGAGGACTCAAAGAGGATCCTTCATCAGCTGTTACAGTTATACAGTTATACCTGCTATTATGTCTGCTGCTGCTGTTCGTGCGGATGACGGGCTCGGATTAAGGAGTTGTTTAAAGTATTGTTCCCATCATAGTTTTATATCTTCCGCATTACTTATTACTTTCTGCATCGATGCAGAGGGTCGTCTTCGGTTGGTATCTATCTTTCAACCTTTTAACTAGGGAATACGCGGCTCTTATGTTGTGTAATTTAAAATTTCATCCATGTTTTTAATTTCGTCATTATTGTACTTCCGTTTTCTTGTCTGAATATTTTGTTTGCAAACCACCTAAGATGATTACATTTGTTGCGTTTGGCGCGTGTCTGCTGTTAAGTTAATATTTTGAAAGCTTGATTTTTTTAGCTCTAAGGCATCTTGGCATTCGTTGTCGAACGAATCATTTCTTTTGCGCCGTGGTTGTCGTCATATCACCTCCTCTGCGACAGATTTAATGACATCTTTGATGTTTTGCCACATTTCTTCTTTTGGCATGCTGACGTTGTTGGTCAGCATTGTCGCGAAGTGCCTCTCCAAGGCTGATACATTTTTTGCCACTATGTTCTCGCCTTTATGAAATAATTATCTGTGTCGCAATTAGCCTCTCGACATGTACGCACGTCGAGAATGCAGGAGGCCGTCCTTTTCCCTATTAGAACGTGGTCTATTTGGTTGAATGCTCGTCCGTCGGGTGATTGCCACGTTCTTTTATGAATGTCACGAAGTGGAAAGCATGTCGAGCTTAAGGTCAACTACTACATATGTGTAGCATAGCCAAAAAGATCAGCATAGAGACCATCCCTGAAATTACGCATGCAGGCAAGATAGGCAACAATAAGGCACCTGGACCGACAGCATCTCATATACCTAGTCTAGCCATAAATATTGTTACAAGGTTTGGCAACCCTGCAGAAAGGAACCGTTATATTGCATTTCTTAAAAATTGAGCTAATCGCTATAGTACGCTTGTGCTTGATGCATTTGTCATCATTTGAGTTTAATTTTTAGTGTAGTGAACATGGATTGGGGTGACAAAGAAAATAGAATTGCTGTGATTGCACTTCATAAAGTAGGAATGCAACCAAGTGATATTTTTAAGACTCTGCATACCCTTGGTATAAGCCGAATGTTTGTATATCGGGCTATTGAAAGATTTAATGATACGTCTGGAGTAAGTGACCGTGAAAGAAGTGGCCGTCCGCGAACTACTCGAACACCTCAAGCGGTTAAAGCCGTGCGCGAGAGAATTCGCCGTAATCCTCTTCGGAAACAAAAAATTTTATCGCGTGAGATGAAAATACCCCAAAGAACAATTTCATGTATCATCAAAAGTGACTTGGGGTTGGGTGCTTATCGTAGATCTACCGGGCATTTACTAACAGATTCGTTAAAAAAAATAGAGTGGAAAAATCAAAACGATTACTTTGCCGGTACGCAAACCAAGAACACCGTAAAATTTTGTTTACGGACGAAAAAATGTTTACTGTAGAAGAAACATTTAATAAACAAAACGATAGTGTGCCAGAGAAGCTTCTCAAGTTGCCCAAAAGGTTCAAAGAGGTCATCATCGAGCCTCAGTAATGGTTTGGTGGGGTGTTAGCTACAACGGGGTGACAAAGTTGCATTTTTGTGAGAAGGGCGTCAAAACGTCTGCCAAAATTTATCAAGAAAGTGTCCTTGAAAGTGTAGTGAAACCTCTCAACACGTCATTATTCAAAAATCAGCCTTGGAGTTTCCAGCAAGATTCTGCACCAGGTCATAAGGCGAAGTCAACCCAAAAATGGCTTGAAGAAAATGTTCCAGATTTTATTAAAGCTGAAGATTGGCCTTCCTCTAGCCCAGACCTGAATCCGCTGGATTACGAATTATGGTCTGTCTTAGAGCAAATGACGTGCTCTAAAAGACATCCTAATATCGAATCCTTAAAGAAGTCTCTTACACATGCAGTCGCCAACTTTCCGATTGAAGTCGTGCGTGCTTCCATAGATAAGTGGCCAGCTCGATTAAAGGCTTATGTAAAGGCAAAAGGCAATCACTTCGAATAACTCGTTGCAATTTCCGTTGTTGACAATGCATTTAATAAATAAACAATGATTTCTTAACATATAACACCTCTTTTATTGAACAGTGCTTCAAAAAGTTTGTAACAGTATTTATGGCTAGACTAGGTATAGCAGTAAATGTCGCTGTTCAAAAGAGGCCCGATATCTTTATAACAACGATGCAAGAGTGTTTTGAGGAAGGAATCATTTGATACTGTTACCAAAAAGAAACAAGCGTCCTGTAGAACTATCGTATTATCGGCCAATATGTCCACTTAACACGCTGGGAGAGATCCTTGAGCGAATTATAAACAGTCTGCTCGTAAAAGCAGAGGAGAAAGGAGCACTGTCAGACCACCAGTTCGGATTCAATACAGCAGCTGAGGCGATACAAGGAGAAAGATGGCAATGGGGGACAAAGAAATATTGTGCAGCAGTGATACCGGGCATTAAAAATGTCTTTAACTCAGCATATTGGTAATTTATAAGGAAATAGGTTGCCAGGATGGATACACCATACTACTTGTATAGAATAGTTACAAACTACTTCACCAACAGGAGGTTGATCTACTAAACTGAAGAGGGGATAAAGTACTACTACGTCACCGAAAAGTTCCACATGGATCGATTTGGTCCTTCGACTGTCGTTGCCGTAAGGATCAAAAATAATCGGTTTCGATGACGAAATCGCTGTTGTAACCATGGCTAAGCACATCCACGAAATAATAACAAACGAGGCAGTCAAAAAAAATAACTTTTATAAAAAAACATCGAGATTACATTTTGTTCCAAAATTCTTATCCGAATGGACTAATATAAAAAAAAATCAACAGAAAGTTAAACTCCATACTCGAAAAGAAGTTTAGAAGCAACACCGCAGACTTAGAAAGCAATCCCGTCAGTGTTCGCATTTTAATTTCATTGTTGAAGTATTGAATTAAACATTGAGATTTTAAGAAGCAGTTTCGAGGGAAACTAGAAATGTAGGTCCTAGGCAACTATTAAAGACCAGTGCCCAGCATCCTTATCAGAAAGTCTAGAATTGAGGACCTACTTGCTTCCACGATCGCCAACTAGCAATCTGCCGCTTCGTTCTCCTCCTCGAAATCAACTTCCCAAGCCTGAAATGTGCACATCATCTCAATAATGAAATCTATTTATAATTCAAGACATTCCCGCATGATAATTTCGATTTTAGAGCCAGCCTACAGCTCGACGGCGGTGTCCATCGTGTGCTCCGATTCCATGGCAAATCCGTGTCGTCTTGGTCCAAAAATACTCGCAACCAGAAGTGCGCGAACGAAGATTTTTTTTTTCTTTCTTAATTCCTTAAATAAATCTTAGCGGAATAAAAAGGGGCACATTTCAGGTTACAATAAGAATTATTAATAGGTAAAGAATTTAGAAAAGGCAAACTGATCGAAATCGGCAAATTGCTTGGCCGGCATTTTCATCCTGGAATTCACAACGAAGACGGCAAACACCCTTGCACGCACTCAAGCAACAAATACAAAAGCGTTTTTCGCACGGAAATTGAAAATGAAAAAAATTAAATTCGCTACGAACACAACACCAAGGAAAATCAGAACCGAACGAACCTCTTTTCTTCTTTTTGTCTTTTCTCTTGCGCGGCTGCACATCTCCCGACATTTTTTCACCGAGCTGCAACTTTTTTCGCGCCGGACTTTTTATTTAACGACACTTTTAATTCGACATGAAAAAAAGTTCGGTGAAATCAAATTCAGCCGATTTTCTTTTAATTAAAAATTTAATAAAAGAATGAATTTCTAAGCGACAAAGTAATGTTCGAATACGACGATTTTTTTTTTCAAAAATCGACCGCGCACTAACGTCTGAACTCGAACCTCGAATGACAGTCCAACTCGCATTCCATTTCGTGGAACTCGCATTCCATTTCGTGGAAGGCCCGTACGGGGACTTTTTTCATATACGCTGTGGATTTTTTAGTACAGGAAAGGGAAATTTTTATTATATTGTTGCGAGCTAGAGGTTCGCCGGGATTTCAAGAAAAACACAATTCGTTTAAAAATAAAGGATAATTTATTTATTCACACGGTTCACTTTAATTCGCACTTTTAATTTAATTTTCTCTATAACTTAATTAGCACTATCTGGCAAAACCGACGATATTTCGCTTTCACTACCGTTCGCGTTCAGATGTCGTTGACTGACTGACTGCTGTCTGGAAGTGGTGTGTTTCTATACTAAATATCCAAGTTCGCGAAGTTTCTGCTGGGATGTTTTCGGGTGTGTGTCTAGACTATTGTAGTTCCGTCGGGTGTTTGCTTGAACGTTCTAGATGGCGTTTTACACATTAGGGGATAATGTTCTTGTATTTTCCAGAAAGATCAATTGCGTGGTGGCCAGATCCATAACATTACCCTCTCCTTAGTCCCTGTTCGTCCCGAACAGAGTCGTTCATTTCCGCAATGGCACCGTGGTACTTTGTTCGTCGGTCGAGATGTACCACTTTCATTTTAGTACGAGGTTTTTGATGTAGTTGAATCCGATAGACGACATCATTTAACCGGTTGATGATCTGGTAAGGGCATTCCCAGTTTCGCTGTAGCTTCGGAGATCTGCCCTTCTGTCGTTTGGGATTGAATAACCAAACCAAATCGCCCTCTCGGAATCCTGATGAATTCGCCCGTTGATCATACCTCGTCTTCATACGGTCGGTCGCCAAATCAATTTTATCTCTGACCAGGTTATAAATTGTCTTTAGTCGACATCGAAGATCCGAGACGTAATCTTTAGCATTGGTTGGTTGGTCTGGTGGCACTTCAAACATTAGTTCCGCAGGGACTCGAATATTTCTTCCGAAAATGACTCGGGACGGAGTTTCTCCTGTTGTTGAATGCACCGATGTTCTGTAGGCCGTTAAAAATAGAGGGATGTGCTGGTCCCAGTCCTGTTGCCTCTCGCTGACGAGTTTGGATAGGTTTGAGTTCAATGTCCTATTGAAACGTTCCACCATTCCATCGGACTGTGGGTGTAATGGAGTTGTCCTCGTTTTGTTTATTCCCAGCATTTGGCACACGTGTTTGAATATTTGAGATTCAAAATTGCGCCCTTGATCGGAGTGTAGTTCACGTGGCGCTCCAAATCTGCTCACCCAGTTGGTAACAATTTGTTCTGCGACGGTTACTGCTTCTTGGTTTGGAATTGCGTAAGCTTCAGGCCACTTGCTGAAATAATCAATGACCACTAAAATGTAGCGATTACAATTTTCTGATTCCGGGAATGGTAGTAGTACATTTACGGCACCAGTTTTCGACATCATCTCGGAGATGGATCCAATAGAACCTTTCTCGTATCTTTGCCAAGGTTCTGTTTACTCCCAAATGCCCACCGGAGGTACCTCCATGGTATTCCTTCAAAACCTCCTCGACTTTACAATGCGGGACGATGGTTTGCATGTGATACGACTTTCCGTCAGCGTTCTCCCATTTCCGTTTTAATAATCCTCGGTCTAGGTGAAGGGAGTTCCATTATGCCCAATAACACTTTAAGATTTCACTGAATTGTGAGATGTCTTTCCACTCAGGCCGTTTCATTTCGTCCTTCCATGCCATGATCGGTGAAATATCTGGATCTTTACGTTGGGCATCTTCCAGTTCTTGCTGACTCCACCCATCCTTTGGTTCGGTCGTTATCCTCTGAATGGTTTCTCCGGCTGCTTTTCCTTCTACACGGTGACAATGCTTGCAGTTCGGTGGACAAGGACGACGTGAAAGCGCATCGGCATTACCGTGGATTCTTCCTCTTCGATGAACAATTTCAAAATCGTAGGATTCGAGCCTTTCAATCCATCTGGCTACTTGGCCTTCGGGGTTCTTAAACTGAAGTAGCCATTTAAGCGATGCGTGATCCGTTCGAAGAAGAAACTTTTGACCATAGAGATATTTGTGAAAATGTTTCGTTGCTTCTACAATGGCTAATAGCTCTCGGCGGGTTACGCAATAGTTCCTTTCTGCTTTTGAGAGTACTCGGCTGTAGTATGATAGCACTCTCTCCTGCCCTTCGATCTCCTGTGATAGCACTGCTCCGATACCGACATTGCTGGCGTCAGTATCTATGATGAAACCGTAAACTGGTTTTGGGTACGCCAGAACTGGGGAGTCGCAGAGTTGGTCTTTTATTTTCTCAAATGCTTCCTGGCACTGTTGACTCCATGTAAATGACTTTCCTTTTTCCGTTAACTGATGTAGACATTTCGCCGTGTTGGCAAAGTCTTTTACGAATCGACGGTAATATGTCGCTAAGCCTAGGAAGCTGCGCAACTGGTGTTTATCACTCGGAGTAGGCCAGTTTTTCACCGCCAGTATCTTCTCCGGATCCGTCTTTACGCCATCAGCTGAAACGATGTGACCTAAGTACTTGACTTCTGCACTAAACAAAGTGCACTTTTTCGGACTCAGTTTTAATTTCGCCGCTTGCAGTAGCTGGAAGACTTCCTGCAGATTTTTTAGGTGTTCATTGAATGTTTTTCCGATAACGATCACATCATCTAGGTAAACGAGACAAGTTTTCCAACTCAGGCCATGCAAAACGAATTCCATCAGTCTTTCAAACGTAGCTGGAGCATTGCACAGGCCAAATGGCATTACGATGAACTGCCACAGTCCACTGCCGACAGAGAATGCTGTCTTCTCTCTATCTTTTTCATCTATCTCCACTTGCCAGTAACCACTCTTCAGATCCAACGTTGAGAACCATTTAGCATCGGTCAGGGTGTCCATGATATCGTCGATTCTAGGTAATGGATAGCTATCCTTTTTCGTAACATCATTCAGTCGCCTGTAGTCCACACAAAAACGGGTACTGCCGTCCTTCTTCTTTACCAGCACTACTGGCGATATCCACGGGCTCTTTGATTCTTCGATGATTCCCTGATGCTCCATAGTTTTGACCATTGAATTGACTTCTCCTTGTTTCGCTAATGGTACTCTTCTTGGAGGTTGACGTATCGGTGTAGCACTTCCGGTATCTATACGATATTTCACTAAGTTTGTTCTGCCATAGTCGTCATCACCGGTGAAAAAGACGTCGCTGAATCCTTCGATTAGATCTACTGCTTGCTTGTGTTGTTCTCCTCTAAGGTTGCTTGAATGAAGAAGTGTTGATGTTACATTGTCCTTCCTTCTTGGCTTATTTTTAGAGGGTACGTCATGTGGTTCTGCCTTGTCGATGCTCGTCACCGCCGATATTGGTTCACAGCTGCCAATTACATCTCTTTTCTTTACGCTGGTAATGCTGTGCGAAACGTTGAGGACTCTTATTGGTACCATCATCTTCTCATTCCTTTTTACGAGCGTTTTTCCTAGTATTAGACTTCGTAATGCAGGTGTCGTTTCCGGTTCTATGAGGTAGAATCGGTGGCTCCCGGGATCACCGTCGAGCTCTGCCCAAATAACATTCTCGGATGACTTTGGTATATCCGCATCTTCGCACAATACAACTCGTAGCTTTGTTGTGTTGGAGGATGTTATTTCCATCGGGATTTCAATATTCCGCCATTATACGTTGTCCTAAGTCCAGCTGGATACCGTGTGGTTTCAGAAAATCCATTCCAAGGATACACTCATCGGTAATGTCAGCTACCAGGAATACATGCGAGAAGGTCAAATCCCCAAGATGTATGTCACGAGCTATTTCTCCATGGACCGTTGTAGTTTCTCCTGTACCAGTGCGAAGTGCGTACTTCTTGGTGTTGTGAAGCCAAGTACGATCTACGAGGTCAGATCTTAGCACTGACCGTGTTGCGCCTGTGTCGACTGATATGATGCAGTTTAATTTGCCGACTCGACCACTCATACATAAGTCGTTTTCACAACGATGTAGTCGAGAAACTGCGATGATGGTTCCGGGGGCGTCGATTCTACCAGCCAACTTCTGCCCCATGAAGTTGGCCTTTACTCGTTTCCCGGACTGTCATTAGGCGAAGCGTGCTCTCGTGACGGTTCGCCCCTTCCTGCTCTTTGTTTAGCAGCGCAGCCGGAACAGTAGTTGATCGCTTTTCTGGGTTTGCGGCAGTCGCGTCTTAAGTGTCCTGCCTGTCCACAATTCCAGCATCGGGGAGCACCAGATCCTTCGCTCCGCTTTGTGTACTCGGCTTTCTGACACACACATTCTTCTACTATTTCTCGAACTCGATAGTTACTCCGCGAGCTTTGCTTGGCAGCTTCGAACGTCAGCCAATATACTAAGACTTCGCCAATCGTTTTCTTACCTGCCAGTTTTAACGCCTGTTGCAGCTCTCTGTCCAGTACAGCATTGTTAAATGCGAAAACAGCTGTATCGTTGCGTTGCTCTGTTTGCGCATTAGGCAGCGATAATAGTGTGAGTCGTTCAATATCGCGTGCCAGCTCTTGAAGTGTTTCACCATTCTTTTGAGTTCGGTTGTACAGTTGAGTTTTGTAGATCTCTCGCATGTGGTCACTGCCGTAATGAAGATCCAATGTCCGGATTAACGTTGAAAAATCTTGTTGTTGCTCCTGCGGAATCGTTTGAAGAACTTCTGCTGGTGGGCCTCTTAACGCCAATATTAGAGCCGTTCCTCGTTCCAGATCATTCCAATGGTTGTTTCTTGCGGCAGCCTCAAATTGGGTCTTATAAATGGCCCACGGTGTTTGTCCATCGAAGATTGGAGCTTTGAGACCCTTGTGCGCAACGTGTTTTGTCTTGATGACGCCAGTCGCCTTCACGTTATCGAAGTCCCTTTTTAGGCGTTCGACTTCTTCTTCGAAGACCCGAAGTTTCTTCTCTACGTTTTCTTCGATTACCTTACCCATGGTGTCTATTTTATTATTTTGCAGCTCCAATTTTTGGTTGAGGTCCTTTGAGGTCTGATCTAATTTCTCTAGTTTCTGATTAATGTCCGCAGATTGTTGTTTAATGTCCGCAGATTATTGTTTAATGTCCACTGATTGTTGCTCTAATTTCTGATACATGTCCGCAGATTGTTGTTTAATGTCCACTGATTGTTGCTCTAATTTCTGATTCATGTCCGCAGATTGTTGTTTAATGTCCACTGATTGTTGCGCTAATTTATGATTCATGTCCGCAGATTGTTGATCCAATTTGTGCATCATTTGTTGCATTAACTGTGTTAAGGCATCCGATGTACCAGAGCACTCCTCTTTACGAGCTTCTTCGATTTGGAAATCAAAACTATCTGCATCCTCACCCTCAGCCTGCAGTGTCTCGATCATACGGCTGACAAGTTCAGACTTGCCCCCTGTCGTAGATAACTCGCGTCTACTACTACTTTTAAGTCCTTTAAATAACGCGGCATTCTCACTACCGATTTCGAGTTTTTCCGTGATCCGAATTCACTTAAATTTTCTCCACTAATTAAAGTCACTGCTCACTAAAGCACTCGAGAATATTCAATTTCACAAAATTCTCACTGTCCGTTCGAGAATTTTAGTTCCGCGATTTCACTTCGCTAATTAAAGTCACTGTTCACTAAAGCACTCGAGAATATTCGATTTCACAAAATTCTCACTGTCCGTTCGAGAATTTTAGTTCCGCGATTTTACTTCGCTAATTAAAGTCACCGTTCACTAGAGCACTCGAGAATATTCGATTTCAGAAAATTCTCACTGTCCGTTCGAGAATTTTAGTTTCACTTTTCCGCTCTCACAAAATTATCCGTTCCGAGAATTTTTAATTTCACTCGCGATTTTTAACCCGAATTTATCTTTGAAATCCCACTTCTGACACCAATTGTTGCGAGCTAGAGATTCGCTGGGATTTCAAGAGAAACGCAATTCGTTTAAAAATAATAAAGGATAATTATTTATTCGCACTTTTACTTAGTTTACACTTTTACTTAATTCGCCTATTGTACGGCACCACTGATATTGTTTTATCGCGTACTTGCACCGGTTTACGTGCTCTCGCAGATTTCGCGGAATGACTAACTGCTGTCTGAAAGTTGCCGGATATTTATACTAAATCTCACAGACAGGTGTCGTTGTGTGTGTGTGTCTCGGCTATTCTAGATTGCCTACATTATGGAGTTTACTAGAAGTTGCAGGAAACTTGTTTGTAGCGTTTTACATGTTGATGGACTTTTCTCGATGTTTCTGGCAACATCCAAATTGCGTGATTGCAAGATCTATAACAATATGATCTCGAATCACGTGTTTGATTTGATCACGAGCCTCTCTCATTCAAATGCGAGTAATAATTTATGGTTCTGACTCCAACAAAATACAAAACGTTATGTTCAAAGAGCCATTAAAGTAAGCGGATTATATATCCCATATAATGTATTAATAACAATTCTCAAAAATTGCTTATTAATGGGATTTTTATGCGGACGAAGTCGCGGGCGTTTGCTAGTTAAAAATAAATTTAGTGATTTTGAGTCTGACATTTTTTTTAAATATTTGACGAGATTCTAGTCACTAAAGATACATCATGTTTCTCCTTTTTTCCCTTGTCACAGTTCTGCCTTTAGGATATAATAAAGGCTGATCTACATTTTTCATACTTTGTGGCCTACCTGCTATAGATTTCCTTATGTTAATTTCGTTAAATTCTAAATCTTCATTACAGTCATATTTGAATTGTATGAGATGGGGTTTGGACCTTTCTAACTTTATGCAGCGTATTTTAAGCCAATTTACTGGAAACCCTGTAACGGTTGCTTTCTGTTAATGATTGAGTTTTCTAAAGGTTTTGTTGAAAAAAAATCTTGGTGGGTCATTTGGATTAGATTAAATGGTGCTTTCTTTTTGCATGTTTTGATTATATTGTACCAATCATCTGGTGAATAAATGTTTTGAATTTTTTTCGCATGTGACTCAATAATGGCAAAATCTGATTCATTAGGTAAATAGCTGTGACCACTTGCCAAAAATTTCATTTCAATTGACTCAGCTCTTATTTCCGTACTTTGAACAAGTTTCAATAAACTTAAGACAGTTTTAATATTTCTATTTTGCTCGGTACACGAATCAGAATATGTTATTATTTTTTCAAAGTTTGCAGCATAAGTTTTTATGTACTTTGTTAGACACGATGAAATTTCTTGAGACCCACGAGATCCTTCAGTTTCTGGCCAAACAAACATGTGGCTTATATTTTTACTGAATTCATGACATCCGAAATTATAAACATATAAATTTCGCTTATAATAAGCTACAGATGTGGTCAGTTTAGGAAAGGCTAAAGCTTTTTCTAAGTCGAAAGAAAATACGAAAATTTTTTCTGATGCTGCTATGTGATCGGCAGCCATTTGACTGCGAGCCCGTTCTGCCTCTTTTAAGTGGGTTTCCTTTTCAATTTTTGCCGTCTTAATTCCCTCACCGTCTGAAGATTGAATTTTTATTTGCAAAGCGTCACAAGTTTGACACGTATCTTTTGATGGTTGTTTAAAATGTAAATTAAATTTTGTAGAGAACACATTATAGTAATATTTTTCTTTCACTGGTACTACATTTTCTTTTTCACATTGTGTGACGTATAGTTCGTACATTTTCTTAATATTTAAGTCAGGATTTAAATATTGTTGTCTTGGATTATGAGCTCTGCTGTAGTGACTACTGTAGGCTGGGAATGACTTTATACGAGGGTCGTTTGATAAGTCCCTGGCCCAAGTAAGAAAAAAGCATTTTTTCCGGAAAATTTTTTTTTATTTTTCAACATAATCTCCCTGGAGGTTAATACATTTGGTCCAACGTTTCTCAAGTCCTTTCATACCGTTCAAAAAGAAATTTTTGTCACAGTCTGCAAAAAATTGGGAAACGGCGTCTTTCACCTCTTGGTTCGATGAAAATTTTTGTCCACCGAGGTGAGTTTTCAATTTGGAGAACAAAAAAAAGTCACATGGGGCCAAGTCGGGCGAATAAGGTGGGTGGTCAACGATCTCACACCGCAAATCGTGTAATTTGGACATGGAAACCGCGCAGGTGTGGACAGAGGCGTTGTCGTGGTGGAACAAGATCTTCTTTTTCTTCGCGTGACACGTCAACTTAGAATGGCTGCCAAAAACAAACTGTTACCTACAGAAACCTGAAAAAAATCATGAGACCGTTCGAAAGTGCCATCTACCTAGCGACAGCAAAAACTTTTTCGTGAAACCACGTTTTGTCATTTGGGCCAGGGACTTATCAAACGACCCTCGTATGTTTGATAACATTTGTGTCATCTATTTTATTGCTTGCAACACGGCCTTTACGCTGAACAACCAAAAAAATAACTTGTTCTACAGAATAACACTTGTATATCCGCCCGTCACTCACCTGATAAGTGTCTTTAAAATATTTTTTGCAAACGGGAATATCAGTTTTGTCTTTTCGAAGGTAATATGTGCAAGAACGTGGTCTTTGTTCTTTAGTTTTATTCGTGGGACGCCTTTATTTCTTTAACTTTAATACAGCCTCTTAAAAAAATATTTTGATCAAGTTGACTATGTAAATTATAAAATGCCTTCATGGCAGCCTCTCTCTCATCCGAAAGAATTTTTTCGTTGCACTTTTTACGGCGTCTGCATATAATATCGATAAATGTTTTTGCAGGTATTAAATTACCTCCTCTATTCCTGTATGCCAAGCCTTTTGTTCTTTTATACTTTTGTAAATTTCGTGCCCAATTATCAGGATTACGACTTCTTTTCCTCCCAATCAATGTGTTTGTTGCGATATTTGTACTATTACAATCATATGAATCTGAGGAAAACAATAAAAGTTTTCGTGAGCTAGACTTTCTGTTGATAAATCGTATTGAAGAACCATCAGATGATTCACTGTTTTCCACATCCACATTGTTATTAATCTCACTCATCTTGACTATAACGGTTCAATATTTATTTCTTTATAATTATAAAGAAATAATTTTTTATAATAATTCAAACCTAAATACGATCTGCGAGTAATGTTGTGAAAAGGCCAAAAAAATATGTAGTCCGTGTAATATTGGTAAAGTAGAAGTTAAAATAAATCCAATTATACTTTATTTTTAAAATAATTAATTCCACTTCACAAGTACGGGATCCTGCGGCAATTAGACTGTGCTTGACTAACTTATTTTACTTTAATTCTGGTAAGAAGGCACTAAAATTTGACATTATCATGGAACGCTTGCTAGTGTATTTGAGTTGGACAAAAAATTTACAGTAACTGCAAATTGTTAACTGTTATCATTCAACGGTTGCTAGTGGTGCATTGCAATTGCGTTATTGAAACGATTAGCATTATCATTCTCTGTGTGTTGCGGTGTCAACTTGCGTTTGGTGTCACTTTTTCTCGGTTGTATTTTTCAATTTTACTGTGTTTTATCATATATTCATGGTTTTTCCGGTGAATTTTGATCATATTTTATTATTCACTGCATGAACTTTCTTTAATCAATAATTTTTACGTTTGAATATTTAGTTTTATTTAGTGGAATTGTGTTGCTTTTTTTTTACCGTGCATTATTTGCTTTGTTTCTAATAGCTTAGTTGTTGTTGTTTTTTTTTTTTACGGTGCACTTCCCTGTTTGCCTATTCAGTGTACTAGTTATTATTCAAAGCTAACCAGCTGTGTTATTATTTTATTTTTTCTTTGTTTGTGTTAGCTTTGCTTGCTAAAATTTTATTACGTTTCGCTATTAGCAGTCTAGAGTATTTTATAATCGAGTATTTATCTTCATTAGTTTCTTACATAGTTAAATATGGGTGTTTCGTGCAATGCTGATAAATGCATTGAATCAAAATCTTTGACACCCATATATGCGTGTTTTGGTGTTTGTGGTAGAAATTACCATGCTAAGTGTGTTGGGCTTACCAATATTTTTGTTGAGAGGTTGAACTCTACGCCTGGGCTGTATTGGTATTGTCATGATTGTAGGAATCTCTCACTATCATCGCTATCATTCAAGTTATCTGGTATTGGTGCTGAGATGGCTAGAATTAAGGTGCAATTGGATAATTTATCTGCTGCGTTTGTCAATCTTGACAAATTTTTTAATTCACTGCAAAATATTCCCACATAAATTGACTCTTCGACTGGTACTGACAATCCAACAATGGTTGATGCTTCGACTAGTTATGGAAATATGCCCAGCAATAAGGATATTCCTTTTGGTACTGACTCAACTAACTCTATTAATAGTTTGAATTGTGTTGGTGGAAATGATAATTGCAATTCAGTCGAAGTGGATAGTAATAGTAATAACAAGAGTCCAGCACTTCGTCCACGTCTTATTCGCAGAAAGACTAGAGTAAATAACTCTACCTTTTCTATAGATAGCAAAACTTCCTCAAAAGCACCCTCTAATAAAAATGCCACACTCTTGAAGTCTGTTCAAGTTTCTACGACTTCTCAAACGCCTCCAATTAATAACAATCTCACTAAGTCTTCTTCTACCTTACCTACACATTTACTAACTATTGTGCCTCGCCCGAAAGTCCTATTTGTTTCTCGACTTGATCCCCAAACATCCCCAGATGATGTTATTAATTATTTGCTGTAAAAAAAATTATTTTAGCAGGTTCAGCTGTTAAATGTCATAAAATTAGTAAAGACACTAGTTCTATTGCCTCCTTCAAAATAGTTATGGCCAATAATCTTTTTAATCTGTTGTTGGATAAAAATTCATGGCCGTCTGGAGCATTTGTTAAAGAATTTATCTCTCGTCGTAATAGATCACCCGCTACTGGTCCAAAAAACTCCGACAACTGTCCCTTAACTACCAAAACGTAAATGGACTGCGCACTAAAACCCAGATGTTATTTGCTTCAACACAAAATTATTCCTATGATGTTATTGCTCTAACTGAAACGGGACTAAACTGTAGCTTTTCTGACAGTGAACTCATTAGTTCTGATTTTCAAGTTTTTCGTAGAGATCGATATGTTTCTGATCTTAGATTAAAAGGTGGTGGCTTATTATTAGCAGTCCGAAGCTGCATTAATTGTGTAGTAGTTCCTGTACCGAACCATCATTGTTTGGAGATCTTGTGTGTTAAGCTCGTGTTTAGCAATAAGGATATTTATGTTTTTTTGACATATATTTCCCCTTCGAGTCCTTGTACTTTATATGAAAAAACAGTTGATTGCATAACTTCTGTTCATAATAGTATGAATATCTCTGACGAACTCATTTTACTGGGTGATTTTAATGTTCCAGGTCTTTCTTGGTCATTCTCTGACGATGATTCTACTCTCTTAGTTTCTGATGCTTCGTCCTCTCTCGAATGTTTTTTTGTTGATAGTATATTTGCACTTGGTCTCCAGCAACTAAGCCTTGTTAAGAAATCCTATGGAAGACAGCTTGACTTAGTTTTTTATTCTGATTACTGTGCCTGTTCCGTGGAAGAGAGCGTAACCTCAATTTCGACCATTGATGTCTTGCATCCTCCTATTAATATATTCCTTACAATTGAAGAGGAGCATTCTTTCAGTCCTAGTGAGAAAGTGCTATCTTTTGATTTTATTAAGGCAGATTTTTCGCAGTTGGACTACCTTATCTCTAATTTCAACTTTAACGAAATATTTGACAATCCCGATTTTGAGGGTGCCGTTGTTGATTTTTATTATATTCTGTACCAATTTTTTGTTGCTACAGTTCCTTTTACTTATCGTAAAAATATCTCATTGTCTTATCCCTGGTACACTAGTGAGTTGCGTGCAATTCGCAATTTTCGCAATGCCGCCTGGAATAGGTTTACTTAAAGTGCAGTCGGATATTATTAGAGATTCCTTGAAGTTTTGGAAATTTGTTAATTGTAAGCGTAAGTCTGATGGTTATCCAGCTTCTTTTGAATTCCTTGGTAGTAATAGTAATGATCAATTTACTATTTGTAATTTTTTTGCCACATTCTTCATTGGATCTTTTAGTGGTAGTGACTTTGTCCCTGACATATCATACTTTGATGGAATTAGAAATACTGCTTTATCCACTTTGTCTACTATCAATCATCAAATTCCTGTTAAGACCCCCTATAGGGGCATAGGACAGAAACAACTCTCTTCCACAAGGCGCGATCCTGCGCATCGGCTTTAAGCTGTTGCCAGGAATTGTTTATTCCTCTGGCCTCCTGCTCAACTGCTCGCTTCCATGTGTTACATGGTCGACCAACCCGACGTCTTCCTTGAGGGTTATAATCCAGAGCCTGTTTTGCGATATTTTGCTCTGGTTTCCTCAAAGTATGACCGATCCACTGCCACTTTCGCCGTTGAATCTCAATACCTATTTTAGTCTGGCGAGTTGTACTCCAAAGTTCGTCGTTGGAGATCACTTCTGGCCAGAATATTCCTAAAATGCGTCGGAGGCATTGGTTTACGAAAGTCTGTAGTTTCTTGGTAAGTCGAACGGTCACTTTCCACGTAGTACAACCATATAACAACACGGATTTGACGCATACGTCAAAAACTCGCAGCTTCGTGCGAAGGGAGATCTCTCTTAACCTCCAGAAAGGGGAAAGGATACCGAAGGCCTGACGAGCTTTATTTAGCCGAGCCTCAACATCCTTTTCGGCTCCGCCGTCCATGCTGACAATGCTTCCGAGATAGCAAAAATCTTGCACCTCTTCCACATCCTGTCCATTAAGAACAATCGGTGTGCTTGCGTTCGAACCCATGTGCATGTACTTGGTTTTACGCACATTTAGTTTCAGTCCCGCCTCTTTGCATTTAGAATGCAACGAGCGAACATTTGACTCTAAGTCCGAACGGGTATGTGCAAGCAAACACACGTCATCAGCATAATCAAGGTGACTTAAGATGTTAAATAGTCTCCATTGAAGACCTTTACCTTCCCCACCTTCCAGTGCAGCTTTCAAGATGTCATTTATTACCACCAGAAACAGGGCTGGTGATAATATGCAGCCTTGTCTGACACCCGTTCGCACAGGAAAGCTCTCGGACAGCTCTCCTCTATGCAAGACGCGACACCTTGCATCTTCGTAGGATTCTTTAATCATAGCTATGACCTTATTTGGGATACCTCTCCTACGCAAAGCATTCCATATGTAATCTCGCTTAACGCTGTCGAAAGCCTTCTCCAAGTCCACAAACATGAGATGTAGTGGCGAACCCATTTCGGCTGACTGCTCTAATATTATCCGTAGGGTATTTGTGTGGTCGGTACAAGACGACCCTTTACGGAATCCAGCCTGATAAACTTCGAGAGTGCTCTCGACGACATCACTAATCCTATTGAGAATTACCTTAGCCATAATTTTTCATACGGCAGTAAGTAGACATATACCACGCCAATTGCCACAATCCCGAAGGTCGCCCTTCTTCGGAATTTTCACAATGACGCCCTCCTTCCATTCAGTCGGATATCTTCCATCATTCCACACCTTAGTGAAGAGTGGGAGGAGTATATCGGCTGTTATTTCCGGGTCCGCTTTGAGGAGTTCGGTTGGTAGTCCGTCTATACCTGGAGCTTTCCTTCCCGCCATTGACCGAATGGCGGAAACTATCTCTTCCTTATCTGGGGGATCGTCCCTAATAGAGGATTGTTGCGGTTGGATGTTTGGAAGTTGTTCTGTTTCCGGAATATCTTCATCTGACAAGATGTTTAAAATATCAGAGAAGTATTCCTTCCATCGTCGCAACTGGGTTTCACTCATATTAAGGAGAGTTCCGTTGACATCTCTCACCAGGTGGTTGGCGGTGAAATTCCTGTTCGTCAACTGTTTCATGATTTTAAATAGTGAACCCATATCCCCAAGGTAAGCCGCAGATTCTGCCTTGTTTGCCAGATCTTCAATGGCCTTTCTCTTGTCGCGTCTAACAGCCTTTTTAAGCTGTATATGAGCATCGCGGTAGTTCTGCCTCAAGTCGGGTGTTCGTTGGTTGACATCGGGTTGAGAGATGATTGCCAATTTGGCTTTTTTCCGATTGTCAACCTTGTCCCATGTGTCTTGCGACATCCAGGGTTTCTCACCGCTTTGCGCATATCCCACAGATTCTTCAGCACTAGTTAGAAAAGTGTTTCTGGTTGCCTCCCAATTGGCGTCCAGTGTGCGCATTTCATGTTCACCCAATGTGGATGACTTTTCGCGTAGAATGGTGGTGTATTCGAGTTTTTTGTTGGGATCTCTGAGTTTATCCACATTAAGCTTGCGCTTCATTTGAAGAATTTGTGGTCGTCGGATAGCTGCTGTACACAATCTCAAGCAAGCAACCATCAAGTGGTGATCGTTCCCCACGTTTCGCTCGCACATCGAGGAGACATCTTCTCCATCGGCGACTTATAGCCAAATGGTCGATCTGGTTCTGAGTAACACCGTCAGGGGAAACCCAAGATGTTTTATGATGACTCTTGTGTGGAAAAAGGGTCCCTCCGATGACCATTTGCCGAGTACTACAGAACTCCACAAATAATTCGCCGTTTTCGGGTCTCTTAATCCAAGGTCGTGAAGCGTCGACCCAAGAGTCACCATGCCTCCCCATGACGTGTTCTAGCCCAGTGTTGTCTGATCCAACCTGGGCGTTCATATCTCCCGAGATGATAATAATATCACCTCTTGGAACACGTTCGAAGGTGGCACTCAGTTGGCTATAAAACTCCTCTTTGTCACCAGATGTTGCGGTATTAGTTGGTGCGTAGCACTGCAGAATTGTGACGTTTCTGACACTGGTCCTGAGCCTGACGACGATAATCCTATCCGAGATTGGTTCCCAGCTAATGAGACTGTTTCTCGCTCTCGGCGTAAGGATGAACGCCACGCCATTTCTGGCTTCACTTTCAGGGCCAATGTACAGAATAGTGTTTCCGCTAGGGGTTCGTTCTTCTCCTGATCCTGTCCACCTGACCTCGCTCAAGCCCAAGATTTGGATGTTATAGTGCTCCATTTCACGGTCGATCACCGATTGGCGGTGCAAGGACCGAGTAACCCCAGCTCTTCCCCCGTCATTCAATGTTCGAACGTTCCAGAAGCCAATCATAGTCCGTTTTCGAATGCCAAAAGTCGTTACCGTAGAATCAGTCCGTATCCGAGGCGATGTATCTGTTTCTCGTATCATTTAGGTCTTAAGATCACGGGTGATCATTGTCTACTATACCTATTTCTTATGAAGATGTAGTTAATCACATCTCTCACCTTAAGGATGTTTCGTCACCTGGCCCTGACGGAGTTCCAGCAGTTGTCCTTAAACTCTGCTGTCTCTCTATCGCTGAACCACTCTCTCTACTATTCCAGAGATCTCTTAAGACTGGGATTTTCCCAGCTGTGCGGAAGGCATCCTTTATCATACCGACCCACAAAAATGGAGCAAAATCGGCCATTGTAAACTATCGACCAATAGCTAAACTGTCAGCTATTCCTAAACTTTTTGAGTCTATAGTGTGTGAGAGCATGTCATTTCACTGTAAATCCTTAATTTCGAGTAAACAACATGGTTTTGTCAGGAGTAGATCCACTGTCACTAACCTGATGGAGCTTACAAATAAATCCATTTTAGCTATTGAAGAGAGGAAGCAAGTTGATTGTATATATACTGATTTGAGTAAGGCTTTTGATAAATTACCTCACTCCATTATATTGTTGAAATTGGACTTGTTGGGTTTTCCTACTTGGTTTATCAATTGGATTAAATCATATCTAAGTGATAGAACTTACCAAGTTCTTTTTCGGGGTTATACTTCTAAACCATTTGTTGCGCATTCTGGTATTCCTCAAGGAAGTCATTTGGGGCCACTTCTTTTCATCCTAGCCATTAATGATGTTGCATCTGTTTTTAAATATTCGGAAGTTCTTATTTATGCTGATGACATTAAAATCTTTAAATCTCTCAATTCCAATTCTGACAATTTTCTTCATGCGTATTTGATTAATTTTAGTAATTGGTGTCGCCATAATGGTCTTAGACTGAATTTGGATAAATATCATGTTATGTCATTTACTAGAAAAATCTCTCCTTTTGTGATAATTTATAGTCTTAATGGCTGTATTTTGGATCAAGTCAGCTCCATTATTGACCTAGGTGTTACATTTGACCAAAAAATTGATTTTGGTTTGCATATTAATAAGATCGCACAGAAAGGTAATTCTATGTTGGGTTTTACTACTCGCTTATCCAAGAAATTTAACAATTCGCTTGTTAGACTTAGTCTCTATAACACCTTCGTTAGATCTCACCTTGAATATGCTTCTCAAGTTTGGTCTCCTTATTATAATGAGCACATTGGCAGAATCGAATCGATTCAGCGTAAATTTGTAAGAACAGCCTTATGTTACCTTAATTGGAATGACAGAGTTCGTCTTCCTCCTTATACTGATCGACTTCAGCTACTAAATATGTCATCGCTTTCGAAACGACGATAAGTAGCTGATGTAATTTTTGCTCATAACCTTCTTACAGGGTTAATTGATTCCTCCACCCTTTTGGGTTTGATGTGCTTTGATACTGGTAAATTTTTGCCAAGGTGCCCTAGATTGCTGCGGATTGGATTTTACCGGACAAACTATGGTATGAATGAACCGATTTCGAGACTCGCGAGAGAAGTTAATAAGAATGCTGATGTATTCGACTTCTCTATTGATAAGCAGTGCTTAAGACGTAGACTTAACGCTAGCTGACACCGATGTATGTGAATTATTTGTCAATTTCTTGTTTTTATTTTCTGTATTTGGTGTGGGATGTTAATGTTTGTTTCGTCCCTTCACTAAATGATGAGCCAGAGGTTAAATCGATTTTCAATTTTTTAAATTTGGAATCGATTTATGGCAATTCCTTGCATTAAGGAATCCTGATAGTGATGTTTACATAAGAGTATGGAGTTAATCAAAATTTTGTCGTTTAATGGTGTTAATCTTTACTATTCAGGAAAGTTATAATAAATATAAAAAGTTATGACTATCCCAAGTGCTTTGACACTTAAATTTAAGATTTTTCAAAAACTGGAGTTAATCACTTTGTGCACTGAACGGCTCAATTAACAATTATGAGGTTGTTTTGGTTTTTCATAAAGAAGCCAAAAAAGTAAAAGTTTTCTATTCTTAAACTAGCAAATACCCGCAACTTCGTCCGCGTAAATATCGATACAATGTGCTTTTCATAGTAATGTACGGTATATTTCATATATAATCTGCTTACACTAATTTCTGCGAAAAATGTTACCCCGTTTTAACCCTTACATATTTTCTTGAGAGTTCAGCACTTTTTATGTTCTATTCCAAAAAATTTCTGCGAGCTAAATTCTAGAAAAGAAATCACTATTAGTGTAAGGCCTCTTTGTATACAATGTTATGTGTTTTGTTAGTATCGGAAGTGTAAATTATTAGATTGGAGGAATCACTGACTCTTGAGCAGGCTACGTATAATTGCCCATGAGTAAAGCAATTTTTACTTAAATCTACGCCTACTTTTCTGAAGGTTTGGCCTTGTGATTTGTTAATGGTCATAACAAAACATAGATTTATGGGAAATTGTAGGCGCTTAAATTGGAAAGGATAATTGCTGGGTATGATGGGAATTCTTGGAATAAATACCTTTTCGCCCTTACCACAGCCGGTTAAGACCATGGCTTCAATTAAATTGTTTTGCAATGAGACTACTCTTAGTCTAGTTCCATTACAAAGCTTGGGAGGATTCAGATTCCTAAGTAAAATAATAGGAACTCCAATTTTGAGGTCTATTTTATATGCAGGTAAGCCAGGTGCTGTTATGCTATTTAAAAATTCTACAGGAAAATGAACCTAATTGGTTTGTTTTTTTCTGACATTAATAACAATGCTAATTAAGGATTTAATACAAAATCTTAGCTCGATCAAAGTTATACGTACTGAGAAAATTGGAGTATAGTATTTCATGAAAAAGTTTAGTTTGTATGGGAGGTGGTGGAAGGAGTTGGGGGATTCAAACTATTTATATACTTGAAGATTGTATTTATAATAGAAATAATATATTTTAAATTTCAAATTAATAGCTTTCATAGTTTCCATGAAAATTTGATTATTATAAGTTTTTGAAAATGAGTCACTTTGTATGGAAGGGGATAGAAGGCGTGAGGGGAGAAAAATAAAACCTAAAGCAGATTACTCCCAGAGGTAGAGCTAATAATCTGTGAAAGTTTCATTGCAATCGGTGCATCCATTTTTGCGTGAAAGCCGGAAAGACAGACAGACAGACAGACAGACAGACACTACAATTATATTTATATGTATAGATTTCCTCTTCGGTTGCAAAACTACATTCTAAAAATTATAAATTTAATTTAATATCAATTATTTAAAAAAAAAAACCCCCATTTAAATTGAATTCCAGTAAACAACTACCATCAAATTACCCAATGTTTTTTTCGGAAATGTCAAAACTGCAGAAAAATCCCAAATCTTTATAACGAGCAGTTCTGCCAATCGCGCTGTTCTAAAACCGAGAAAAAATCAATCCGCTGTTTCGTCCCGAACAGCACAGCTGAACAAAAACAGAAGAATTCGCGGAGTGTTATCGGTCGCCGTCGATATTTCCGATTAAATTTCCTCGAATCGCATGCTCTCGGACTCTAAATTCGACTGCGTTCGCATCTACGTCGATCTTCGCATCCCGAAAAATGTTTTCGTTCGCTCCGGAAACTATAAGTGCGGAGGTAAATTGCGAAAATTCGAAGGTGTAATTCGTGTGTGCTGTGTGTGTGGGGCTCTCTGGCTCCTCATCGGTCGTTCGGTAAGACATCGCTGACATTTTGCTGACACGCATGACTCGTTCGCCAGTGTCAATTTTTTTCCGTTTCCGATTAGAAAAGCCCGAGTGAGAAAACAATTTAAAAAAAAAAAACACAGAATTCGAGAAACGTTTTCCCGGATGCCCTGATCGCCTGGAGCTATGGCCGAAATGTCTACGACTGCCGAGTATCCTGCGACACCGGAGCGTATCGATCAGTGCCCGGCCACTCCGGACCCGATTCTCAGTGTGAAATCGCCCGATTCGTCCACCAGCTCGGACACGGAGTTTACGTTGAATCTGCGGAACCCGCCGTCCGATTCGCCGCCACCCAACTGTGCAATTTGTCTGGGACGTTGCAAGAACAAATGTTTCACCGATTCGTGTTTGCATCAGTTTTGCTTTAAATGTCTGCTGGAATGGAGCAAGGTGAGTGGTTTTTTCTTCGCCTTTGTTATTATTGCTGCTGTTTCAACTCCCTTTTCGTTTGTTTCAGGTGAAAGCGGAGTGTCCGCTCTGCAAGCAGCCGTTCAAATCCATCATACACAACGTGAAATCGATCGACCAGTTCGAGGAGTATTTGGTCGGGCAGCCGCAACCGAATCAACCAAACATTCCGACAGTTCCGCAGCCGATGCAATCGAGGCTCCATCCACAGCCGCATGCGTCTGCGCTCAATTTATCGACTTACCATCATCGGGCTGCGTCCGATATTGCTGCCGCCCATGCTGCAGCAGCCGCACATTCCCTGTTCCCGCATCGTTTCGATGTATTCCTGGGCGAATATCCCCGATTTCGATCCGAGTTGTACGTTGGATGGTTGCCTTTATTTTTGGGAATACCACTTAGTTATTTCGATTTTCTTGCAGGAACGGATTCAGCACGACCGTGCAGGTCAACCCGTCGGATAACGAGACTTTGCATCAAATGATATTGCAACGATCGATGCTTGCCGAACGACTCCGCATTCAGTATCCCGATGTGAATATTCCCCCCGCTAGTTTAGGGCAGTTGTGGCGACGCTATATCTACGATCGAGGCCTGTACGCGATGCCTGTCGTTGATATAACCGGACGCTACAGAGAATGTTCGGCAAGATTTTTTAGGTGAGTTTATTTTTAAAGGTCAAACCGCTTCATGTTGTTGTTCAATTGTCAATTCATTACTTTGTCGTGTCTTGATAATCTCTTGACCAAACTTTTGATTATATGATTTGAAATAGAGAGCAGTTTGCTATCACTATCTCTCTCTTTCTCTGATCAGAAAGTTTCTAACTCTCAAGTACTTTCGATGCCATGTGCACGTTCGATTGTGACTCAGGCCGAAACACAGCTGGCGATTATTTAAGTCTTTGAATTGCACTCTTGCACTTCATTGTTATCTTGAAGAAAATTTTTTTTTAACAGGCATAGGCGAAAAATTCGTTGAGTTCACTTAAGGTTGTGCTATTTTCCTTGTGGTGATAGATCAAAAGAAAAATTACCTTAATCGTCGGAAGCATTATGTCTCATAGTTATTGCTTATCCTCCAGCTCGTAAGCATCCCGTGCTTAGGTTTAGGTAATAGGAGGAGTCTCGGGAAGAGAATTACATTGCACTGGATCCATTATGTTCCCCTCTCGAAGATTATGAGATGGATGTTACTCCTCTTGTGCTACCCACCAAGCTCTTGGTTTGCGGCTCGAAGCATCCTTCTTTGCGTGTTTTGGCGTTTGTGGTAGAAATTATTACGCGAAATGTGTATGTCTTATAAATATTTTTGCCAACAGGATTAACTTTACGCCCGGGTTTTATTGGTATTTTTATTTTGGACAGGAGCTCTGAAAGAGTTCCTCGAAGAAGTGTCAAAATACAAAATCAACATAACTGCCATCCAAGAAACGAAATGGCTCGGTAACAAAATCATGGACATGAGATCACACACAATCTATTCGAGTGGAAAATTGCCGATAAGCAGTGAGTTTGGTGTCGTTTTTGTCGTTGACAAAAAATTTAAGCAGGTCACGAGTTTAAAACCAGTAAGTGAAAGATTGTGTACAATCCGAATAAAAACCAAATTTTTCAATACTTGGTTGATCGACCTCCAAGCACCAACAGAAGGTAAGGACGATATAACTAAAGACGAATTCTATGGCACCCTAGATTCACTGCCCTCGAATGACCTAAAAATTGTCTTAGGGGATTTTAATGTAAAAGTCGGAAAGGTGGAAGCTCATAGAGGAACAACATGAGAGCACATTTTTCATGACATAACCAACGACAATGGCCCACGTCTTATTAATTTCGCAAGCAGCAAAAATATCATTGCAAGCTCTACGTGCTTCCCACATCGCGATATTCACAAACGAACGTGGGCATCACCAGATGGTCACCCCTTCAACTAAATAGACCACGTTCTAATTGAGGAAAGGGCTGCTTCCAGTATACTTGATGTACGAACCCTCCGCGGTACGAATTGTGACTGATCACTATCTAGTCAGAGCTAAGTATCGATGCCGAATAGCTTGTCGTGGATATTTGAAAACGAGTAGAGCTCGCAAATTCAATGTCGACAAGCTTAAAGACGAAACGGTGGCGGAGGCTTACATGTCAGCATGTAATAATCACCTGACACCAGTATATGAAAACATACAAAATATGCCAGTAGAGAATATGTGAATGAAAATGCGAGACGGCATCAAATCTTCCGCAGAGGAGGTATTAGGATATCAAGCACGGCGAAAAAATAATGATTGGTTCGACCAAGAATGTCGCGATGCAATAGATAGAAAGAACGAGGCTTACAACATTTTTACTAAACGACCAACACGAACCAAAAAAATAGATATGGTGAGCTTAGGTGATATGCAAAAAAGACCTGCAGGCGAAACCAAAGGAAGTACCA
This sequence comes from Chorisops tibialis, assembly GCA_963669355.1. Taxonomy (NCBI): domain Eukaryota; kingdom Metazoa; phylum Arthropoda; class Insecta; order Diptera; family Stratiomyidae; genus Chorisops; species Chorisops tibialis. The sequence goes on along the minus strand of OY770262.1, from coordinate 81,618,746 downwards.
TAATGACAAGATACAAAAAATGGACGACTATATGAGACAAAATAGAACGCGGGACGCATAAGCTATAGTAAAACACCTAAAAAAGGGATATAATCCAAAAACCAGTCTCTGCCAAGACGCAGAGGGCAACATCATCAGCGACGCACAAGAAATCAAAAGGAGATGGGCTTCCTACTTTGAACATCTTCTCAATCCCACCCCATTAGTATCTAATACGACAGACAACATTTCAATTGAGACCTCAACTGACGAAGAAGAACCATCATCGACAGTATTGGCAGGAGCGTACTCTACCAAATCATGCTTGACTTTAAAATTTCCCCCAAAACTAGTCCGACTAGTCCCAAGTGAGAATACACACCGATTACACAACCAGCTTTCGAACGGAATATTTAAAGCAGGGAGATGGTCTAGCCCCCATGCTTTTCAACTTGGCACCAGAGTATGTCGTCCGAAAAATCCCAGACGACACCAACGGGACACTACTATTCAAGTCCACCCAACTAGTAGCATACGCTGACGACATTGACATCCTAGCAAGATCCTTCCCTAGTGCTAAGGGGGTATTTGTCAATCTTGACTCCGCCGCAAAATAAGTCGGGTTGCGAATTAACGAAAGCAAAACAAAAGTAATGACGCAAAGAAGAAGAGAACGCCCATCAGACAAAACATAACAATAATAATATAATTTAGAGAGTGTGATCAACTTCATATATCTTGGGACTTATCTATCAAAGGACGGTAATGAAATGGACGAAATCAAACGACGGATAATACTTGCAAATAAGACGTAATAATCGGTACTTCCAATAATGAAATCCAAGAAAGTGCACAGGAAAAATAAGCTGCGGATTTATAAAACTATTACACGACCTGTGCTCTGTTATGGCAGCGAGACGTGGACATTAACGCGAACTGCCGAAAAAGCAGTTAACGCATTTGAAAGAAAGGTCCTCCGAAGAATTTTGGGATCTGTGAAGGAAGGAACGGAGTGGCGAATAAGACAACTATGAGTTGTATCAACTTTACGACGAGCCAGAAGCTTCAACGTCCATCAAGCTACGTTAACTGCAGTGGGCTGGCCATGTAGAGCAAATGGAAGGCAGAGGAATCCCCAAACGCGCTCTTAAAGGCAAAGCGAGTGGTAACCGGCCAGTAAGCAAACCACGCAAGCGATAGGAAGACTCGGTTGATGAAGACAGCAAAGCCATTTTAAAAAACATAACAGGACTACGACTGGGCGTAAAGACCAATCGTGCGATACTCTAGATGAGAGAGGATTTTTTTTTTATTTAAGAAATTTTGTCGGGGAAGTGGTAGAGGGGGTGACGACATTGAACTAATTTTTTCACATCACTCTAAGGTTGCTATCAAAATGTATTATTCAAAATTTAGGATTCAATAATTTAATAGGTACTGAGAAAATTAGTGGATTAAGTGAAATTGTGCAGTTTGTATGGGAGGTGGTAGAAGGAGTGTGAATTTATTGATGATGTTTTTAGAAATAACTAAATATCATTTAATTGACATGTTTTAAATTGCAGATCAGTAGCATTCATACTTTTCCCGAAAATCGTCTTTTTGTTAAGTTGTTGAATTTCGTCAAATTGTATGGAAGGTGGTAAAGAGAGGACACGCATAATTTTCATATGATAGATTGATATCATCATAAAAGTAATATGTCCCAAATTCGAGACCAACGGCTTTTATACTTTTCGAGCAAATCCGTTTATTGTCAAATTGCGCAATTGTGTCATTTTGTATGGGAGGGGGTAGAAGGGGTGGAGCGATTTGGCCCGTTCACGAACTTGTCCTTACTTTTTTGTCAAAAACGACGTGTACAAAATTTGAACTTTCTAGATCAACTCGTTCTCAAGCTAAAGAGGACACGGACGGACAGACGGACGGACATCCGGTTTTGAGATTTTTGAGTGATTATATGAACTTCTGTATCATTCATTTTTTTCTCCGAGCCTTATTTCTTAGCGTTACAAACTTTGTGGCAAACTTATAATACTCTCAGATTTCATCTAGAGTATAATTAGCAGTTCGAGGACGCGGTCTTTGGATCGAGACGACTGGAGGCGACGACTTCAGGAGGCTAGGACCCGATTTGGGCTGTCGCGCCATTGATGATGACGATTTTATTGGTATTGTTACGATTGTACGATCTTTATCCTCGCTATCATTTAAGATGTCTAGCATTGGTGATGAGATGACAAGGATTAAGGTGCAACTAAATAATAAAATAATGTCTGGTGCATTTGCGAAAGTTAACAATTTATCCACACTTCATTTCATTTTCCATAACACGCGACTGTGTTCCAAGCGGAATTATTAGCCATTAACTAGTGCACAAAAATTATTTTAGATATGCAGAACAGTCTCGGAAATCGTTTCATTTTCTCGGACAGCAGAGCTGCACTTCTGGCACTCTAATCCAACAGAACCTCGTCCAAACTAGTGTCCACTTGTAGACATAATTTGAATCGCCTAGTATCGCAGTATGTATTTCTAATTTGGATATCGAGTCATAGCGTCCTGTTAGGAAACGACGCAGCAGACACGCTTGCGCGGCAAGGATCTGCAAACATTAACTCCACTAGGTTCAAACAAACTATTTTGGATTATTTCTTGGCGGAGTGGCGGCAGCTGGACGGCAGCAGAACTGTCAAATCCTCTTGGGAAGAACCGAAAAAAAATATTACAGCTCAGCTATTACAACGTATTCGTCCGAAATATTGTTGGTCTGACCACAGGTCATTGTTTGCTAAAGCTGCACTATTCAGACTGTGGATCGCGAGCGACAGCCTTTGCAGAGGTTGCGAGGAAAACGAAGAATCTTTCGAACATTAGCTCTGTCACTGTCCGCAAATCTGCAACAGTCGTCTCCTTTGTTTAGGCCCTGGGTTCTTCTCAGAACTATGAGACCTCAGAGGCGTCAAACATACGAGCTTACTTCGGTTCGCAAATCGAACCAAATGGCTAGCAAAGAAGGAGTAGAAATCATCTCATAATGAATAGGGGAAGTACAATGGGGCCAACTAGATAGCCCCATTGCATTGTGGTTTTACGAAACCACCCTCCTACAACTTAAACTTAAACTAAACCTAACAGTTTTTTTTTTAATTTACTCCATAAGGCTCCTACTTTGGTAAACTGTTCCAACAATAGTTGATGTCTCGGCTTGTTGTGATAATATGCCCTGCAATAAACATATTTGTATTTCTACCGATGCCATTAACTGTAATAACGTACTGAATTGTGTTACAGACAATGATTCTCAGACTGCTAAATTCGATCTGGTTTTAGTGGATATCAACAGTAATATGAGGTGTATCAACAAGATGTGTAGGATTTGTTTCCAAGATCCTATCAGAGAATGTACGGCGCTGTTGGTGGTCCGCCGGCTGCAGTTCTTGAGTCAATTGGACCTTGTACGTATGCAGAGCCGAGGTGGAGGTGTTGGGGTCATTTCAACACTGTCCTTCACTGCAACGCTATTTTTATTCGAACGTCCGGAGCGGAGTCGTTTCGGTGTCTTGCACTAAATCAGTCTCTTGAAATTTCTTGAGAGCCTCAGAAGGCACATGATTACGATCAAAATTTGCTCGAATTTTGCGCATCGCAACTGCGATTGCACGCTAATTTTCGAGCTAAAATTCAACGACTGTGATGCGTTCCATAGTAAATAGCAAATGTCAACATATTTGACTACATTTGACAACTGTCAAGCGACCATCTGTGAAATAATAGGCCTTTCCAACCGTACACCTCTTGCTCAAATACCCTATAGCAATTAATAGTCTTTCATTTCATCCACGTCCTTCCCGCAGAAAGACTACAGTGAACAATTCTACCTCTTCTAAAAATAGCCAAGCTCTTCAAAATCTTCCGCCAATAAAAATTGTACACTCTCGAAGCTTACCCTAGTGTTTTCGGTTAGTTCTTAAACGCCTCCTACTGATATTAATCCCACTGAGTTTTCTTCTACCTTGTCCGAAAGCCCTATTTATTTCTCGACTTGTTCCTGAACATCGCGAAGATGTGATTATCATCATCATCAAGGGCGCTGCAGCCCAAGTCGGGCCATGGCCTCCTGTATGTTACGTTTCTAATTTGCTCGGTCCAATGACCGCGTCTTTCATATTGAAAATCTCAAAAGCGATTTGCTGTCTTCACCGATTGAATCCTGCCAGCGTTTTCTTGCTTTTCCAACTGGCCTTCTTCTTTCCCCCTTTCATTTTTGTACACGTTTTGTATTCTTCTGTCCTCCATTCGCTGTACCTGATTGTAGATTTCGAAGTTTGATGAGGGTGGAGACTTCTGGGTCCTCAAAAATGGTATACAATTTCTGATTATATCGAATTCTCTATTCGCCTTGTTCTCCCACTGGTCCGAAGATTCGTCGTAATACCATCCTCTCGAAGGCATTAACCATTTTTTATGATGTCTGTCTAACGTTCACTTTTCACTGCCATAGTAGAGTACAGGTCTTATTATGGTTTTGTAGTCTTTGCTACCGTTATCCGTGTTTTGATTTCATTGCCGTCTTTGGCGAGATTGGCTCCTGGATATATGAAATTGTCCACTTTTTCTATGTTATAGTCTGCTATCGTTAGATATTGTCTGATTTGCGTGTTTCTTCGTGATTGCAACATAACTTTCGTTTTGGTTTCATATATGCGTAGCCCAACTTCTCGTGCTGCCGTGTCAATATTAATGAAGACTTTCTTGGCGCCCAGTTGCGATCGTGCCGTTATGTTTATGTCGTCTGCGTATGCGATGATTTAAACAGTAGCGTCCCTCTGGTGTAAACTGGGAGTTTTATAACGACATACATACCAGACCCAGATTAAAAACTGTAGCTGTAAGGCCATTGTCTTGCTTCAGACCGGTGAGTGTTTGATAGCTTGTTGTCAAGTCGTTCTGGATCCTTACTAGCATGTTGAGTTCATCATTGTAAGCCTTGTCAGTCGGATGAGTTTCGCTGGTATTCCTAATTCCAGCATTATCTTATACAGTACAGTCCTATCGATAATGTTGTATGCTTGCTTAAAGTCTATGAATATCTGGTGCACGTCGATGTTATATTTTCAGCATTTTTCTTACACCTGTTTCACTGTGATTTGATCCGTAGTTGGTATTCTCCAATTATGTTTTCGGCCTAGGGTTTTATGTGAGACTCTATGATCTTTGTCAATATCTTATAAGATGTGCACAGTAATGAGATCCCTCTATAATTTTCGCAGCAGAGTTTGTCGTACTTTTTTGAAGACATATGTATAATGCTTTTACGCCAATCATCAGGTAGTGTGTCCAGATTTGCGATACAATAACGTGAACTCCTAGCAAATCAGTCACCACCGCTCTTCCGCTGTTATATCGTTTAAGCACATTGCCTTATTTTTTAAGTTTTTGGGCATGTTCCAAGCTAGCGGGGAATGTGAATTCGCACTAGCTTAGGCAATTCAGTTTTTAGTTGAGACCAATCTCGTGCAATATCTTCTGCGACGAGTTCATTCCAATTGCTACTCGTCTTCCATATTCGTTGAATAATAATTGCAATTTATTTAGTGAAATGTCGTTATTCTGTAATTGATTATGAGAGATTAGAGAGAAAGAGTAGCAAACAAAAAGAAGAGAACAAAAAGAGCAAAAACTGATCGCTGTAATTATCGTTAAACCGTACACTTCAATAATTGGTTGGACCGCCTTTGTTGCTTATCACTTCAAATAATCTGTTTAGCAAACTTTTTATTAAATTTTTTATTGTTTTTTTTATTAATATTCAGCCAAGCGTTAATGACAGCCATTTTCAACTGTTGCGTATTGTCATACAGCCTGTTTTCCTTATAAGCTTCTCTTGCTAAGATTCCCCAAATATTTCCTATTTGATTATGGTCTGGGGAGCAAGCGGACCTGACATCACGTGCATGCTATGGTCCAGCAACCAGGAATAAGTGAGACGGCTCACATGTACTCTGGCGTTGTTCTGTTGAAAAATCCAATATTCAGCGCCTCTGGCTCTCATAAATGGCAACGAATTCATGCGCAACACCTCTATATATTCCGATAAATTCATCTGAGTGCTTGGAGACGTCAGTTCCAACATTCCATCTTCCCCAAACCACCAACTACTTACTTATGATAGCACTCTCCAGAGATCTTGCAAGGATATCTATGTCGTCGGTTTATGCTACGAGTTGTGTGGATTTGAAGCATAGTCCCTTGGTGTGAACGGGAAGTTTCCGAACAACACATTCGAGTGTCAGGTTAAAAAGCATTGGTGCGAGACCGTCCCCTTGTTTAAAGCCGTTGTCTGTGTTAAAGCTAGAAGTCAAGTTTTCTACTCTAATTTGTGGCAAAGACCCGGTCATTACCATTCTTGTAAGCCGATCCATTTCGGTGGGACTCCAAACTCTAACATGATTTTATACAGTACGCGCCTGTCGATACTGTCGTATGCTTGTTTGAAGTCAACAAATATCTGGTACACATCAATATTATATTCCCAGCACTTTTCCAGCACCTGTTTAACTGAGAATATTTGGTCCGTGGTCGATCGTCCAACTCTAAATCCTCCTTGGTATTCATCAATTACTTTGTCAGCATTGGGCTTAACTCCCTTTTCCAGAATTTTCGTCAAGATCTTATAAGACGTACAAAACAAAGATATCCTCGGAAGTTTTCGCAGCAAAGTTTGTCACCTTTTTTTACGCCAATCTTCAGGAAGTGTCTGCGTCCATATGTCCGTGATTAATCTGTATAGAAAATGTGCTACGCAGGTGTCGCTGGCTTTCAAAAGTTCAGCTGGAAATTGATTAGTGCCCACCGATTTGTTGTTTGTTATCAGTGCCGTTTTTACTTCTTCGAGAGTGGGAGGACTTAAAGAGAATCCTTCATCCATCAGCTGTTACATCAGTTATAACTGCTATTATGTCTGCTGCTGCTGTTCGTGCGGATGATTACATATGATGTTGCCTTCTGCATCCTTGCAGGGGGTCATCTTCGGTTGGTATCCCTCTTTCATCAACATTTTAACTAGGGAATATGCGGCTTTTGTGTTGTGTCATTTAAAATTTTCCTCCATGTTTTTAATTTCATGATTGTTGTACTTCCGTTTTTTTTTGTGTGTGCATATTTTTTTTTGCAAATCGTCTAAGACCATTATATTTGTCTTGTTTGACTCGTTTCGGCCGTTCCGTTCTTATTTGGTAAGCTTGATTTTTTCGCTCTAATTCATCTTGGCATTCATTGTCGAACCAATCATTTCTTTTGCGCCGGGGTTGTTGTCCTATCACCTCCTCTGCGACAGATGTAATGCCATCTTTGATGCTTTGTCACATTTCTATTGGCATGCTGACGTTGTTCAGCATTGTCGCGAAGTGCCATCTAGGCCATCCACGTTTCAATTTTTATCTATAACAGTTAAAATATACATAAGAAGTTAATGTTCAGTATTTTAACTTAAAGAAGTTGGTTTGCATATTTTTTCGGGCGAATCCTAGGCTTACTGCTTCATGACGTGCTAAAATACGTGGTACCGATTTCCGCTTTCCGCTTTCGGTGACCACTGTGCTTAGAACTCCTTATCACCCTGTGGACTGCCCATTTTGACACATCTAGTCCACAATACTTGGCGATTTGGACAGCGGTCCATGGAGTTTTCATATGAAATGAGCCTACGTGGCCCCATTCCATATACAAAATTTAATGAGGTCCCCCAGGTCGGGCAGCACTTCTTGCCGGTTGCTCAGGAGCGTGAGTATGGGGACTTCAACCTGGAGTTGCGCTCACTCTTGAGGGTGCTGTCGATTCAGGTGTGTGCTCCAACGTCTTAGCGAACTATGTCGCAGGGGATTGCGGGGAGTACGTGATGGGTTTTCATCGCACATGAAGGGACGGGAAGTCCCTCAACTAACCACTAGCAATTCATTCTGTGTCACTCCGCCCACCAAGACAAACAATAAAGACAAATAATGAAGAAACATTCGCGCCCAAAACTTGCTGTACAATGAAAAAAGTTAAATTCTAGCTGTTGATAAAAAAAGGAAGAATGAAATTTTGAGAAAGAAACAAAAAATTTATGATTAACTCATTCAGTTTTTGTTTTTATTGAAAAGAAATGTTCCCTAATGCAAAGAAGCTAATTTTAACTATTGGTACCTGTTGACTCGTTGAAGCCCTTGAATCTTTCTTCATCCTCGAATTTTGATTAACCGGTTATCTCCGCCTCGCCGCTGAACTTTCTGGTTGATTATATTGTTTTTTTTTGTTATTCCTGCTGAGCACTCACTGTTTATACTCTAGATGAAATCTGAGAGTATTATAAGTTTGCCACAAAGTTTGTAACGCTAAGAAATAAGTCTCGGTGAAAAAAATGAATGATACAAAAGTTCATATAATCACTCAAAAATCTCAAAACCGGCTGTCCGTCCGTCCGTCCGTATTCTCTCTAGCTTGAGAACGCGTTGATCTAGAAAGTTCAAATTTTGTACACGTCGTTTTTGACAAAAAAGTAAGGAAAAGTTCGTGAACGGGCCAAATCGCTTCAACCCTTCTACCCCCTCCCGTACAAAATGACACTATTACGCAATTTGACAATAAACGGATTTGCTCGAAAACTATAAAAGTCATTAGTCTGAAATTTTGAATATATTACTTTTATGATGATTTCAGTCTATCGTATAAAAATTATACGCGTTCTCCTCCTCCTCCTTCCACCATCTCCCATACAAACTGTACTATTTCATTAAATACTCTAAGCCAATTTACTCAGTGCGTATAAAATTTATCGAGCTCAAATTTAGCACTAAACATTTATTTAGAATTATTCGTAAAAACAAAAAAAAATTAGGCGATTAGTTTCACTCCTTCTATCCCCTCCCATACAATTTGACACAATTCAACAACTTTACAGAAAGTCGATTTGCCTGAAAAGTATGAATGTAACTGATCTCCTATGCCAAATAAATGAAGCTTACAGTTATTTCTCGCAAGGGGGTAGTTGTAGGATGAGGTTTAACCAATTCCTGCAACTATCTTTGGAGACTAGCGACTCCACGGACCTGAGCTAACTATCTCCCTATGGGATGGGGGCTGTAGAATTCACCCACAGCCAGTCCTGCTTGCCCTAAAAATGGCAAATGGACACTCACTGGATCATGGGCTTATCACCCGTGATTTTAAGACCTAACTGATTCTACGGTAACGACTTTTGGCATTCGAAAACGGACTATGATTGGCTTCTGGAACGTTCGAACATTAAATAACGGGGGAAGAGCTGGGGTTACTCGGTCCTTGCGCCGCCAATCAGTTATCGACTGTGAAATGGAGCACTATAACATCCAAATCTTGGGCTTGAGCGAGGTCAGGTGGACAGGATCAGGAGAAGAACGAACCCCTAGTGGAAACACTATTCTGTACATTGGCCCTGAAAGTGAAGCTAAAAATGGCGTCGCGTTCGTCCTTACACCGAGAGCGACAGTCTCATTAGCTGGGAACCAATCTCGGATAGGATTATCGTCGTCAGGCTCAGGACCTGTGTCAGAAACGTCACAATTCTGCAGTGCTACGCACCAACTAATACCGCAACACCTGGTGACAAAGAGGAGTTTTATAGCCAACTGAGTGCCACCTTCGAACGTGTTCCAAGAGGTGATATTATTATCATCTCAGGAGATATGAACGCTCAGGTTGGATCAGACAAAACTGGACTAGAACACGTCATGGGGAGGCATGGTGACGCGTGGGTCGACGCGTCACGACCATGGATTAAGAGACCCGAAAACGGCGAATTATTTGTGGAGTTTTGTAGTACTCTAGTAGTCTGGTGAATAATCAGCATGGGGTAGCACCTTCCAGTCAAGTGTCTCCAAGTAGTTTCGGACCATTTTTGTTGTGTGCTATGGTGCGTTGCCGTGGAGGAAAATCAGCATGTCATGTCTTTGTTGATAATCCGGCCTTTTTTTCGCGCAGAGCTCGTTGCAATTTAATTAGTTGGTGGTAGCAGTGGGCATTGACAGTTTCACCAGGTTTCAACATCTCATAGTAGACAATATCCTTCTGATCCCACCAAACGTACAGCATCGTCTTCCGTCCGAAGCGATTTGGTCTTGGGGAAGATGTTATTGGTTGGCCGGTATCAACTCACAATTTCTTGCGTTTAGAATTCTCGAACATTGGGTTTAGGAAAAAAGTTCGTGGCATTTTTCCCTATAGATTACGTCAATTGCAAATAACTTAGGAAACACAGATCGCAGCGACACCAATAAACGCTCTTTGGAAAGGTGAGCGTTATTTTGAGTGTATAAACAGACGGTGAATTGATGCATTGAAAAGTTGTTTGCGTTTGAAAATGGAGAAAAGTAATGAAAAGGGAAGAACGCTGCGCAGGCTTGTGAACAAATTTGTGCTATGTATGTTGAAGGTGCTTTATTAAAATCTGCTGCGTGGAAATGGTTCAATCGCTTTCGTTTTTGGTAATTTTGATGTGAAAGATGATTCACGCTCTGGTCGCCCAATCACTGAAAAAGCTGATGAAATTCTTGAAAAAGTCCAGCAAGATAAGGATATCAGCAGTATTGATATTGGTATGGAGCTAAGTATAGACCGCAAAACTCTTTTGAACCATTTTAACAAAGCCGGCTACAAAAATAAGCTCGATATATGGGTTCCTCATGAGTTGAGCGCGAAAAACATGACAGATCGATCTGTGATGCGCTGCTGAAACGCAATGAAATCGAACTATTTCTGAAACGTGGCATAAACGGTGATGAAAAATGGGTCACGTACGACAATAGGAACCGTCAAAAATTGTAGACAAAGGATGGTGAGCCGTCGCAAGCGTTCGTGAAGCCAGGATTGACGCCGAAAAAGGTGTTGCTGTGTGTATGGTGATACTGGAAGGGAATCGTCCACCATGGGCTATTCCAGTTGGTCAGACGATTGACTCTCAACTCTACTGTGGACAACTAGACGGATTACGCCAGGCAATTGAAAGAAAACGGCCCGAATTGAATAATAGGAAATGTGTTGTCTCCCATCATGACAACTCCCGGCCACACACTTCTTTGATGACGCGTCAAAAATTACGAGAGCTTGGTTGGGAAGTTTTGATGCATTCCATAGTCCAGACATAGCAGCATCTGATTATCACTTGTTCCGATCTCTGCAGAACTCTCTCAATGGAATTAAGCTGGTTTCAAAAGGAGCCTGTGAAAACCACTTGATTCAATTTTTCAACCAGAGCCCACAGAATTTCTTCACCGATGGCATCATGGCTCTACTCGAAAAATGGCGAAACATTGTCCATTATTATGGAGCATATTCGGTTTAAGTAAATTCATTTTCACACTATAAGAAAACCTGAATTTTACTAAAAAAAAACGCCACGAACTTTTTCCAAGACCCAATATATCCACTTTTCATCGCCAGTCACAATTTGATGCAGGAACGACTTTCTTTTTTGTCTGGCGAGCAAGATTTCGCATGTGTTTTGGTGTTGCTCCATCTGCCTATCGTTCAATTCATGCGTCACCTATTTTCTGATCTCTTGAACCTTTTCCATGGCACGTAGACGCATGGAAATGGCTGGTTGAGTAACACCCAATTGCTCGGCAAGCATTTTTTGCGATCGGGTATCGTCCTCGTCCAAAAGAGGCTGCAATTGATGGTCGACGACCTTCCTTGGCCGATTTGCATGATTCTTGTCGCTCAGGCCAAAATTGCTGTCTTTGAACCGACGAAACAATCTCTGTACGTTCCGCTAAAGCACTGTCACCATAGGCCTCCGCTAGTATTCGATGCGATTCGGCAGCCGATTTCTTCAAATCGAAGCAGAAAAAGAGAGCTTCCCGCATATGCTCTTTTTCTGGCACAAAACTAGACATGATTACCAAAGGAGAAATGCTCATTGTTGTGTGAAATTACTGACGAAGTTCACTGATTAAAGTTGGCAGATGTCATGATTATAAAAAAAAGTATAGCGTGTCTGTGGTAGCTTAATACGTTCACTAACACTATCTATGCAAACTCCCTTTTAGACTGCGAGTATGATTGCATGAACCAACCCCAGGTTGAGAAACGGTAGTTTCACATTAAGTTTCCTGAACGGAACGAATGGGCAACAAACATGATACTCTGCAACTGTACAGGTTCTCATCTCTATACGAACGGATCTAAAACTAACCAAGGGACAGGTGCAGGGACTTATTCCCACGCCCTCGACATCCACACTTCATTTCATTTTCCAGAACACGTGACTGTGTTCCAAGCGGAAGTATTATCTGTTAATGAGTATACAAAAACTGTTTTAGATATGCAGAACAGTCTCGGAAATTGTTACATTTTCTTAGCCACCAGGGTTGCACTTTTGGCACTCTGGACAACGTCCAAACTAGTGTCCATTTGAGACACAATTAGACACAATTTGAATCGCCTAGCGGGGCTATAAGGGAAGTATTTCTAATTTGGATACCGGGTCATAGTGACCTGCTAAGATAGGAGGCAGCATATATACGCTTGCATGGCAAGGATCCGCAAACATTAATTCCACTAGAAAGTCAGACGATGTAGCACCAACCGTGCTGAAGACTAGCTTCAAACAAAATACTTTGGATTCTTTCTTGGCGGGGTAGCGGCAACGACAGCTGCGGAACGGCCACATCCTTTTGGGAAGAACCGAATAAAAATATTACAGCTCAGCTGTTACAACGTAGTCGCTATAGCGTCCGAACTAGTGTTGGCCTGACCACAGGTCATTGCTTGCTAAAGCTGCACGCATTTAGTCTGCGGATCGCGAGCCAAAACCTTTGCAGAGGTTGCGAGGAAGGCGAAACATTATTTTGTCACTGTCCGCAAATCTCCAACAGTCGTCTCCCTTGTTTAGGCTCTAGATTCTTCTCAGAACGAGACGACCTCAGAGGCGTCAAACATTCTAGCCTGCTACGGTTCGCAAATCAAACCAAGTAGCTAGAACGAGAGGAGTGACATCCATCTCATAAGCAATAGGGGAAGCACAATGGGCGCAACTGGATGGATGCGTTGTGGTTCTATGAAAACACCCTCCTACAACCTAAACCTAACGCCATCTTTGAGCAAACAGCTTATACACCTGGTACTTAATTATTATGTCGCAAAAAGTGTTTAGTAGCTAGTTGCTTCAAGCATCTCGTTGGGATCCCTCCCAGTGTCACTTTAGTGCTTTTTTTTTTTTTATTTCTAATGATTTATTGATCCATTCTGAAAATGAGCATTATTAAAAAACCGAAGCCACTGCAAATTTAAGTTTTGTATTAAAAGTCTGCATTACCCCATAACATTTGAAATACACAAACTAAAAAAAATCAAACGAATTTAACTAATTCCATTTCCATTTACAGAGATAATCCAGCACAAATGCATCGATTAATGTCATGGCTTAGTCGCGACGTAATTTGTCTGTTGCGCGACTCTGAGCATCATGCGTCCTATGTAATTAATGTTATAAGCGATTTATTGACAATCTTCAACATAACATCATCCGATTTCCGTCGAAGATGTCAGCACTACTTTCGTCACCGAACTTCACATTTTATTCATGAGTTTTTGAATTTCGCTCGGAGCCCGTACGATTTGATTGGCTACGATCGCGAGGTGCGCTACTCACATCCACAAGAGATTCATCAATTTCCCGACGACGAAGAAGTGATAATTTCGTCGGATAGTTCATCGGACGAATCGTCTAGGTATTCGTTCGAACCGACCGAATTGCGGCGAGCTCGTGCCGAATTTACGATCGAGACACGATCGAATTGTTCGACATTCATTCTTACCGGGACATTCGATGGTCAGGCAGCAACAAATATCGCATCGACATCACGAACTTCGGGCGTCGTCGAAATCAACGACTTAACGGTCGATGGTGGCAGCTCAACTACTCAACCGCAAATACTCGGGCAAAGTCGTGTGATACAAATCGGTCGAAATAATTTCACATTGAACTCGTCGAGCAGCGACGAATGCGAATTTGTTGGTGAACAGAAACCGCCGCATCTTCGAACACCCGAACTTGTCGCAATCAATTCCGAATCAGACAGCGATGTGGTTTTCGTGAGCGAAAATAAAATTAAATCGCTGCCTCCAGCTTCCGTTATAATCCGACGAATTGCATCGAATCGAAAACGTAAACAACCGGAAGATGTTGCAGTTAGTTCAGTGTCGTCATTTTCGTCAAGTTCATCGTCGGATGGTGAAAAGGTTGTAAAAAAAATCGTACCGGAAGCAAAGAAGATTAAAAAACCGGAAACAGACGAATCCGAATCGAAACCGTCCGTTGATGGTTTGGGTAAAGTGAAAGAAGAGTACAATAATGGCGCGTCAACGTCGTCCGGCATACAAAGCAGCGATCATCATAAATTAAGTAAATCTAGCAAAAGTAGCAATAGCAACAGTAAGAAATTTTACGCACGTCCAGTTCGTCAGGCGACCAGTAGAAAAATGAAAAACGCAAAAAGCATTTACGAGGACAGTTCGAGCAGCGAAGATGAAGCAGACAGCGGTAAAAGTTCGACGGATACTCTATTCGAAAGCGGTCAGCAATCCTCCTCAGATAGCGAATCGTCATCGATAGCGTTGAGTAAGGCCCGTTCAAAGACCCGTCGAAAGCGTAAACATCAGCGAAAACGAAATCAGACCGTACTCGCCGGTAGTAGTAGTAAAAAAAAGAAATCGAAAAAATCGACTAGGAAAAAATCGAAACGCCGAAAGACAACGACAACATCTATCACAGCGTCTGCTGCCAAGCGACGAAATAAGAAATCGTTTAAGCCGCGTATTTCATCGTCGTCGTCAACATCGTCCGCATCATCGGAAGAATTCGAAACGTATACGCCAAAAAAATGGTCGAGTTCCTCTTCGTCGGATTGAGCAAAAAGAAAACGAGTATCATTCACTCTAATTTTGTTTATAAGTTTTTGTTTTAAGAAATGTGTTAAGATTAATTTTTTTTTTCAATTGTACAAGACGACAGATTTGTCACTACATATACACCATATATAAATATCATTTGTCTTCTTATTTATACGTAATTATAAAATTGAATTGATAGTCCGCCTAAAAAGCTAGTTTTCAAATAAAATTTAAAACCAGAGCAAATTTTTCCAGTTTAATTTTCAATGAATTGTTCTTCAAAAGAAGAGCACGGTTATTGTTTTATAAGATTTTTTTTTTAGAGCTTTTCATGATCATGTCCCGTTAATTTAGTCTGGTTCCTTTGTTCCCTTTCTTTTCTATTCTCAGTTAATTGAAAGTAGTACGTGATCAAGCTGGTCACGAATTTAGGACACCTTTGAAATCTTTCTAATTTCGGGCTTTTGGTTGTGTTAAATCAAATTAATTGGTAAGATTTGCGTTTTTTTTAATTTCATTTATGATTGTTGTTTAAAAAATGTGTGTTTAGAAATGGCGAAAGGTACATGGTGCACAGAGACTCAGCGGCAGGTAGTTCAGCAAATGAAGAGCAGTGGCGCGTTTTACGCATGACAACGATCCAAAACACACTTCGCGCACAGTGAAGAGTTACTTGGAAGAGAACCGAATTGATGTTCTGAAGTGGCCAGCTCAATCGCCGGATATCAATCCCATTGAGAATTTGTGGAGTGATGTCGAGGAGCATATTCACGTAGTCAAAACTAAAAAATATGGCCAATTTTTGGATCGAAATTAATAAAGCTTGATATGCAATTCCGAGAGAACGTTGTGTGACCCTGGTAGAGAGACTACCGAGGAGATGCACTGCTGTCATTAAAAATAAAGGATATCCGACAAAATACTAAATTCATACGTAGAAATTTGTTCTTCATGTTGTGCTAAATTCGTGTCCAGCTTGTTTTTATCTTATTCACAATTAAACTGAAATAAAAAAAAACGGGAAAAGAACGGGACAAAATTCAAGAAAAAAAAATTGGACTGAAAAGCATAAAACAGTAGAAAATATTTGCACTTGAAAGTTACAGATACCGAGTGTGCTTAATTCGTGGCCACCATTGTATAAGCATGGATCAGTTGTGCTTTGTATGTGTTGTCGAGCCGCAAGTAGGACCTGATGAATCGTCTTGTACCAAACTCTTGATGATAGCTTGAAGCCGTAAATACTCCTCTTTAAGAGACAAACATGATCTTTCTTGTCTTCGATGACGAAATCTGGTGGCTGCTTCATGTAAATTGTCTCGTTTAATTCCCCATTTAGGAAAGCTGTCTTTGCCGTACGGAAAATTTTTCTTTGGCCTCAATTGAAAGGAATGTCCTGGACGTCGTCTGTTTAACAACCGGTGCAAATACCAAATCCTAATCAGTGCCAAACTTCTGGGTAATACCTTAGGACAGCTGTATTGCGTTCCGTGCGCCGCTTGTACTCTGCAATTAATTTTGAGCTCACCATATTTGCCGTCAGCTCCTCATTTCGTACTTCCAGCGCCTGTATGTCTGTATGTCCGTCGTAACTATCTGGTGAAATTCCTTCAGTGCGTTTCAAGCCAACTTTGCCGATTGACAATTTCTAATATGCTGGATTTGGCTGTCTTCAACACTTAACGCAATCGTCGAATGTGCCTTTTGATCGGATTTATTCCATTCATTTGTCACTGGTTTCGGAAACTCCTCCTCGATTGCACTCCAGACTCCCTTTTCTGTCAGCAACATTTGAATCTTGTAGCGCCATTTAAAATAATTATCGCCATTCGAATTCCCGATTGTGTACTTTGATTCGGCCGCCATTACACACTATACAGACGACAAATATTTACTTTCTTTTTCCGCGAAATCTCCTTATTTACAGTCTTTTCACTGAAATAAAATCAATTTACGGAACTGGGCCCATAACCTGTTGGTTAACGACATTAAATTATTGGAAGAAAAGCACTGGATTAATGATTCTTATTGATGAAAAGACTATTGATATTTTAGCTTTCTGTCCGCGTATATTGAAGAACGGAAGTAAGCTACAGAGAAATTTTTTTTTGACAGATCAAGAATACAAAACTGAAGTTGACAACAATTGAATTCCTTTACGTTAGTGTTGCCAACAACAATAAATACTAATTCAATTAGAATGCAAGAAGGCTGCCATCTAACAGTGAGGTCCTCCAATAGCTACTCTAGCACTTCATTAGAAAAATTTTAGTTGTATCGAAAAAATAAAGTGAAGCATTCGCAACTAAAATTGCTGTACGAAAAAAAAACTTTACATGGAATATTTTTTAAAAAAAGCAATAAAAAGAAAAATTTATGAAGAAATAAAAAGAAAAATTTATAATTATGATTCCGGAACCAGTGACAAATGAATGGAAGAAATCCGATCAATAGGCACATTCAACGATTACGTTAAGTGTTGAAGACAGCCAAATCCAGCATATTAGAAATTGTCAATCGGCAAAGTTGGCTTGAAACGCACTGAAGGATTCTCATCAAAACGATACGCCAGGCAATCGAGTTGACAATCATGCGGCAGCGACTCGAAGAAGGAGGAAACGTCGAAAAGCATGTGAACCGAATGAACGAGTTATTCCAAAAGTTATTAGAACTCGGTGCAAACATACAGCCGGAATTTTTTATGAGCACGATATGCCCTGGCTCACTGCCAGAAAGCTACGACAGACTTAGGACGGATAGGCACTGGAGGCGCGAAATGAGGAGCTGAGGACAAATATGGTGAGCTCAAAATTAATTATAGAGTACAAGCGGCGCACGGAACACAATACAGATATCAAAGAAGAAATTGCACTGAAAATTGGATCGTCAAGCCATAAGGCGAGAAATTGTTATTTTTGCAAAGATGCAGGACATTTTAAATCAACTTGTGATAAGGCATGGCTGAAAAAGAAGGAGGCTGAAAAGGGCAAATCTGGCGATCAGAGAGTAAATTTAGCAGAAGGCGGTAATGGCGATCAATTTTTCTTAATGACGTCGCAAGGCAGTGGATGGATTGTGGATTCAGGTGTAACATGTCATATCGTGGAACAACGAGATCATTTTGCTGATTTGAAAAAGGATCATCGAGAAAAGGTGTACGTGGCGAACGGTCAACAAGTGCTGGCAGAAGGAAAGGGAACGTGCTATGTCAATTTCGTCAATAAATCTCGCAATAAAACTACCCTGAAAATAACAGATGTTTTATGTGTTCTTGGTATAAATGGAAATTTAATTTCCGTAGAGCGCCTTGCAGCAAAACCGTAAATTTCAAGGACAAAAACTGTGAAATCAACATAGGAGACAAGCAGGTTCGATCGGCGACATAAACGGAAACTTGTACAAGCTTAGGACAACAAACAGTATTTGTTTGGTGAGAAATTTCGATTCAAATTTCGAGGGTGAATGCATCCATAAATGGCACAGCGTACTCGGGCACAGAGATATCGAAGTAGTGAAATCATTAGCATCAGGAGAACTTATCGATGGTATTCAGTTCTAAAGATGTGGTCCGGAATATAGGAATATACTGAATTGCACGATGTGCCTAAAAGGAAAGATGAGCAGAATGAAATTTTTACAGAAGTCTCACAACCGTGCGAGATATGTGAAGAAAAGTGCCGGACGAGAGTAGACGAAAGCTTGACCGGAAAGCAATTCCACCAATTTTTGTTGTGTTATGTACAGGACTAGGACGTAAGGAGAAACAAGGAAAACAACAAGTGCACCTTTATGATATTTACTCATATAAAATAACCAATCGACATCGAGGTTTGGCTGGAACTAAAATTAAAGCTTAGTTAGTAAAATGAAAAATGAGATCTTAGAGGGTGACCCGTAAGATACAAGGCCAGTATGCAGGTAGGTACGTAATAGTCGGTTACGATTTGTTATCAAAAGCATACAGGTGCTGCGCATCGGCCACGGGTAAAGTTGTCGTCAGTCGTAATGTAAATTTCATCCATAAAGATAGCGACTGGAAAATCGAGCAGATTCAGGAGGAGAATGAAGTCTCCATCAAGCATAAGGAAACCAATGAATTTTCCACCGTAGATGAGGGGACAGATAATGAAGGAAGCGAAGGCAACAACAATCACGGGATGGCGGCACAAAATGTTTCGCCAGGTTCGGGCAACGAGATCACAGAAATTCGAAAATAAGGGTGTTGGTGCTGTAAAATGGATAGACGAGAGGAATTCATTTACAGTAAAGGCACAAACCAAACGGAACGAGGAAACAAATTCGGTCAACATTGCAATTGTTGAAAAGTTTAAAGGAAATTTTGACAATTGACCAGTAGGACCAATGGCTAAAGGCAATGAACGAGGGAATAAAGTCACTAAACGGAATGATATTTGGGAACTACGCGAGTTACCAGTAGGTAAAAAGGCGATCGGTAGGAAATGGGTTTTCAAAATCAAAACGAACACTGAAGGAACTGTTATAAGCCTTAAGGCGCGTTCTGTGGCACAAGGTTTTACCAAGAAGTTTGGCATTGATTACGATTTGGTATTTTCAGCGGTTATCAAAACGACCACGTTGAGGATACTTTTTTCAATTGCGGCCAAAGAAAAATTTTCCGTTCAGCATTTGGACGCGAAGACAGCTTCCTAAATGGTGAGTTGAACGAGACAATTTACATGAAGCAGCCACCAGGTTGCGTCATCGAAGACAAGGAAGATCATGTTTGAGTATTTACGGCTTGAAGCAATCAGCAAGAGTTTGGAACAGGACGATTCATCAGGTCCTACTCGCGGCTGAATACGTACAAAACAAAAATGGTCCCTGCTTATAACATATATAGTGTCAACCGAAGGCGAGTTTCGTTGTCTTAATTAATGTTGACGACATAATTATAGCAAATAAATGCGGCAAGTTACTATCGGACTGTGACCGAATTTTAAACGAAAAATCAAAATTGAGAATCTCGGCAGCATTCGAAATTATTTGGGATTCCAAGTCAACAGAAGTGCGTCTGGAAATTTTGCGATTAACTACATGGCATACATCATGAAAGCCGCTCGCAGCGAACTGAATCATGATACTAAGAAAGGAATGTATCGTAATACAATTTTAATGAGGAGGAGTGTTAGACGACAGCTTTATTGCATTCTAATTGTTATTGTGTTGGCAACACTGACGTAGAGACATTCACTTGTTGTCAATTTCAGTTTTGTATTCCTGAACTGTCAAAAAAAAAATCTCTTTCGTTTACTTCCGTTCTTCAATATACGCGGTCAGAAGGCTAAAATATCGATAAAATGTTTTCATCAATAAGAATCAGTAATCCACTGCGTTTCTCTGAAAATTTTTCATCATTCACTAACATAAAATATCAGAGAAGTATTCCCTACATTACGTGAACGGTTTTTCGCTTATATTAAGTAGGGTTCCATTGACATTTCTCGTCAATTAAAAGTATTTTATGTTTCCTATGTCCTCGGAATTTTGGGAATTTCTCGACTTCCATAATGAAGCTTGATGTTTTTAACCTAAACAAATTTTCAACAATGATTTTACGTAATCGTTTCGATTTTAGGACGATTCGAATTTCGAGGCAGGGCGTCTCAATCTACCTATTCGAAAAAAATATATTTCTTAATTATTACTCTCATTTCTCACTGCTATCTGATGTGCTGTATCATTTTTCGCATCATTTACATACTACAAAAAATTGTCTCAGAGGTTGCAACACTGCTAGTACGGTTTTTTTTTATCAATTAAATCAAATTTTAATTTATCAAAAATATTTATATATTTTTAGTTACAATACATACATGCATCTTAAATCTACGTTACAACTTAACTGGTAAAATTGATTAATCCTAATAATAATCAGCAAGCATCGTTCTCGAATTGTTTGTCCATGCACTCGTTTGTAAAACCTGTGGAAAATGATGGGATAATTGTCTGAATTAATTGTGTTATGCATTTTCGTTAGTGGGAACTAATTGCTAGCAAATACTTCAAAGAAAGGAACAACAGTCTTTTTGATGATAAACAAGAAAAGTAATAAACTGTGCAAATCTTTAATCTGATCAGATTTTTTATCTTCCTACCCAAGTAAAAAAAAAATTAATTAACTCAAAATGCATCAATGTTCAATTAGTTAGTAATGTTCGAATGCTGATGAAGACACTGATTTGCTTTGATCACTACCTTCTAGATTATGCGGGCCTGGCTCAAGACAAAATGGCGCTGGGTTTTTGATAAGAAGGTTAAAAATTAATTTGTTTTATTGCTTCGAAAAACTTAGAATTCAATAATACTACGGAAGTGATCGAAATCATGGAATACAACATTTTGAATAAGTGTGTTCATTGCGATACATTAAGTGCGTTGTATTTTGTTGCGGGAGTTGAGTGTTGACGGCAGTGTATTCAAATGATGGAGCGTTAATACGCCATGCCAACCAACCAAATTATGGGAAAGTGTGTATATTTGCCTATTTTCCTCTTGTGACAGATATCGTGTTTGGAAATTTCCCTTGGTATGGTTATAACATGTAGTAAGCGTTCCATTACACATCGTTTCAACAAACTTCAAAAAACTCAAATCGAAAACCTGCTACCACAGTTATGCATATATATTTCTGGCCATGCAGATGTTACCGATCCATTGCCACTTAGTCTTTACATGCTTATCTCGGCCTGTCGGGTTCGGTCAAAGAGTTTCTATAATTGGGAAAAGAGTTGGATTTAAAGTAAAGTTGTCTCCAAAAAATTGGTAGGTAGATAGGTATAGATAGGGTAGGCATCTGATCGGCGCCATTAGGCGACGCCCAGTGTTGTAACTATCAAATACACATCAATTGTGCTCATCATACCTCCACGTGGTAGCCACCGGGTACTGGTCTTGTTCATCCGGACTTGACTTGCTGAAATGATAGGCGCGAGTGCTAATGAAACAGAAAAATTCTAGCACTATAATATGGCCCTCCAAGTTGGAGGTTGGGCGATGTGTTAACAACTCATCCTCGGAAAAACCAAACATGTTCCGAAACCTGGAGCACCGCCTCGGACTGGATTAATTCAACGGCAACAACCACGCAAACGAAAAATGTACTATTTCTTCGGAACGTGCGATCCCAGCAGAGCCTGTTCCAAAACAGGCAAGCAAATACAATATGAACATCATTGCATTCCAAGAAACTAAATTGTTAGGTAGCGAGGCTACTGACATTGGATCGCACACTATTTTCAAAAGTGGGAAAAAAACCGGGAAGCCGAGAGTTTGGAGTTGCGTTTATCGTCGACAAGAAGTTAAACACCAAGTTACCAACTTCAAATCCGTCAATGAACGCAATCCACATCAAAATGAAATTCTTTAATGTTTGGCTTATTAATATCCATGCGTCAACGGAAGACAAAGACGACGAAATTAAGGACGATTTCTGCAGCACCACCTCACGATATTGAAATAGTATTAGGGTCCTTTAACGCGAAAGTGGGGCAATTGGAGGGCACAGTCTCCATGACATTAGTAACGATAACGGCCAGAGGGAGACTGATTTCGCAAGCACAAAAAACTTTTTTGTAAGCTCCACATGCTTCCAGCATCGTAACATTCATAAGAGAACGTGGGCATCACTCGACGACGAACATTCAACCAAATAGATCACATTCAAATAGAGAAAGGGACAGACTTCTGCATTCTCAACGTGCGTGAATGTCGATTGACAACTCGCGACACAGATCACTATTTGATAAAGACCAAGCTCCGAATCGCAAATCGAGGACACTCAAGAACAATACCGGTTCCTAAATTCAACATTGGAAAACTCGAAGACGAGAAAATAGTTGCGAAGTACGTATCAGCCTAGCAGGCACTTCGCGACAGTGCTGAACAACAACGCCATCATGCCTGCCTATGCAAAAAACATCACTGGCACAGAGTAGGGCAATTAAAAGAGGCAGAACCTCATCATCACAGCCATCTGTCGGATGTGATAACAAAATGCCAAAGACCTTAAGAAAAAGCGTCGTGCATATACCTGCAGAAGAGGTTCAGCCCTTCATGTCGGGCACTACCTACAAAAGAAGGCCTAGAGCTGCGATTCTAATATCATCCGAAATTAATTACCTAAATACATATGTCTCTTTTCATCCGAACAGATTTAGATCATACCCCAAACTTCTAAGCTTTGGAATGCATTGCCAGAAGCTGTATTCCCATTGTCATATGACCTTTGACGTTTCAAACTCAACGTTCACCGGCATTTTAGGCTTTTCCCCCCTTTTAATCCCGAGGCTCCAAGAGGTGTTAGCAAAAGACACCCCTACTGATATCAGACTTTTAGAGAGATCAGATGGATCCTTAATAAAAAGCAGCATGGAAACACTTGAAGTGTTACTGGCAACACACTTCCCAGGCTGCAAAACAATTAACAACAATGAAGAGTCAGAAGAAGAGGAAACGATGTGTCGTCAAACTCCATTCAGCAATAGTATTGCTGGTAAAATCTGCACTCCGGAAAAGATAAGATGGGCGATCAATACCTTTAAGCTCTACAAATCAGCCGGAGTAGATAAAATCTTCCCTGCCTTACTGCAGAAACAGTTAGAGATCTTAATGCCAACAATGATAAAGATCTTTGAAGCAAGTTTTACATGGGGATATATCCTAATTATTTAGAGCAAAGTAAGGGTGGTATTTGTACCGAAGGCAGAGAATCGTCCCATTGATCAGCCCAAGTTATATCGCCCTATAAGTCTCACCTCCTTCTTCGTCAATACTTTGGAGAAACTATCGGACCTTCATATAAGAACAGGGCCTAGTAAAGTATGTCTTAATAAGAATCAAAATGCTTACCAGAAAGGCAAATCAACAGAGTCAACCCTTCACGGTCTAGTTAGACAAATAGAAAAGGCTAAAGTCTACAAAGAAATTGCCCTTTGTGCATTCCCAGATATTGAAGGAGCTTTAGACAATACTCCACATGACGCCATAATAGCGGCAGCTAGGAAAAAAGAACTTGAGTCGGCCACGATAAATTGGATACATGCCATTCTTAGGTGCCGATTGACAACCGTGGATCTAGGTGATAGCACATTGACTGCACAGACCTATAGTGGCTGTCCCCAGGGAGGAGTATTATCTCCACTTCTTTTCCACCATTTCCTAATAGAACGAAAATTTGCAAAACACCTTCTATAAATGCAACGTCAGATGAGGTCAAATATTTAGGTGTGATACTTAATAACAAACTCAACTGGAACAAACATATAGAATGGACTAACGTCAAAGCATTAAAGCCGTTTTGGGCCTGCAAAAGCCTATTTGGCAGAAAATAGATGATCTACTGGTGCTACAGAACAATTATCCTCCCAATAGTGACATACGGAATTTAGAGGTCACCTCCAAATTCTAAAAATTCAAGAATTTAGGTTCTAACCTCAACAATGTCAGACACTATACCGACAAAACTCAACTTTGAAACCCCATACAAAGTAATAATCAGAGATCCTTCCGTGGCAATCTATGCTACATGCTATTGAAGAGGGATCAACCATCTGGTATACAGATGGCTCGCGCACCTCGGAGGGTACTGGAGCCGGAGTCACAGGCCCTAACTTCTCGGTTTCAAAACCTTTTGGTAAGGAAGCCACTATCTTCCAAGCCGAATTTATTGCAATGGAGCTATGTATCCAAGAGCATATTAGGAGAACTCATCGCAACAAATCCAATTATATCCTATCGGATATTCAGGTAGTTCTCAAAGTTCTTGCATCCAACAAACACGGGTCGAAGCTTGTATGGGACTGTCTTCAAAACCTAATCATCCTGGGAAGGAGGAGGGTCCCAGGACATACGAGTATTGAGGGAAATGAAGAGGCAGACCGCCCCGCAAAAAATGGCGCAGGAACAAATTTTATTGGACCAGAGCCATTCTGTGGAAAACCAAAATGACACTTGAACCTTATATTTAGAGAGTGGATTGAATAAGAGCATAGAATCTACTGGAAGAGACGTGTAGACTTATCAATCTCAAAGAAATTTATCCTACCACAAAAAAACAAAGTGGAGGATATTCTCAAATTCAGCAAGAGTGACATTAGTACTCTAATCGGTCTATTGACTGGGCATAATGGAGTAAACTACTTCTTCAAAAATATGGGCCTCGCTGAAACCGACATCTGCCATTTCTGTCTCAGAGACTCAGAAACGATAGAGCATGTTCAATGTCACTGCGAGACAACAATTTGTACACTTTATCTAAATAAAATATCTTCCATAAAAATATCATTACATCCAACTAAAAGCAAAAAAATAAAAACAATTCTATTTAACAAATTTTAAGAAAAGATATTATGAGATAACAAAAAAAAAAGAGAAATGTACGCGACAGCTAATTAACACACCCGTTTTGTAACACAATTAAGTAGCTTTATAAAAAAAATAATTTCAATAGCCTGATGCAAATCCTTTGAAATTGATGACCGCTTTACACCTGCTAGGCATGGATTCTATCAGTGACCGAATTTTGCTGATTGGTATCGCATTCTATTCCTCCTGAGCTATTTAGTACAATTCGTTCAAATTTTGAATTTTCCGCTTCTTCAAGGATATTTTCAACTCATTCCAAAGATGCTCTATAGGATTTGAGTCGGAAGAGCATGATGGCCAGTCCAATGTGGTTCTGTTATTGTCTTGCAACCATTGTTTTGTATATTTGCTGGTGTGTTTTGGATCGTTGTCCTGTTGGAACTTCCATATCAAAGGCATGTTCCACTCCCCGTATGGAACCATGACATTTTTTAGTATGTCCACATACTGCACTTTATCCATGGTGCCAGTTATTTTGTGCAGGGCCCCACCCCGCATCAAGACATGCATCCCCATAGCATCAAATTTCCACCGCCGTGCTTTAACGTGGTTTTCACATATTTCGGATCAAATTCTTTGTTAGCAGGACGTCTAACATAGGTTTTGCCATCTGATCCATGTCTGTTGACCTTTGTTTCATCAGACCAAAGTATATTTTTCCATTGGTCAACAGTCCACTTGTCATGTTGTCTTGCAAATGCCAACCGTTTTTTACGATTCTGCAGGGAAATTAATGGTACCTCACTAGCTGATCTGCCGAATAGTCTAGCTTGACATAATCTGCGTTGAACCGTTCGAGAGCTGAGTTTCACACCTTCTTAACCATTTAAATCCCGAACTATGTCAGTAGATGACATATGGGGGTTTTTGTTTAGATAGTTCAACAACATAGTGCCCGTGCGTGGAGATGTTTTCTTCGGTCTGCACTTCCTTTTGACGTTCCTTATGGTGCCATGCTCAATTGTGTGCTTAATTGCATTATACAACATCTTTCTTGAGCAGTTAACACTTATCGCGATGGTGGAAATGCTTTCCTTTCTGTTCACTGCATCGATTATTATTCTACATCTTCTAAGCAGCTTTTGTTTTTGCGCATTACAGCACTGATATATTATTCTGAAATATAGCCCAATGCACTTCGTAAAACTGGCAAATGGAAGTACCGACAGAAAAAATTATAAAATTTTGAATTACTTTAACGTTTCACAATCAAATTGCTTCCACTACGCGAACGTGCTAATTTGTTGTCGCGTGCTACTAAACTAATTTTGTTGGTTTCTAAATGCACAAATGCGATTAACGGGATATTTTTTATTTGTTTTCGGGTGTTAAATGCAATACTCTGATAATACATAATATCCGTTAGCTTTAATAATGAGTACGAAGTAGCGATCCCTGAAAGAACGACTTTTATGTTCGTGTGCTAATTAGTTGTCCGCCACTGTACTTAGATTAGCCAAAGCTATTGAGTTATGGTAGGGTAAAAGGGCAATAACCGCACAATGGACTTGAAAGGTCGTGGTGCTCTTAAGTGTTCCCCTAAATAAAATAATAATATAAATGCTGAGTACTCCGACATTTCTGCGATGCTCAAGTGAATCTATAGAAAACGTGATGATCTCGTCCCCAATCAGTCGGAACCCATGTTTTTGAATACGATCGAGCAACGCGAGGTGTGTTTTGGGTGCCCCAACCCAAACATGCGAGTTGTACTCTAAACGTGTTCTAATCTATGCTTTATAGATGGTTGCAAGGTCGGCCGGCGTGAAATATTTCTTGCGCTTTCGAAGAACACCTAAACGTTTAGAGGTGTCGAGAGAACATCAAAAATGTGCTGGGCCCAATTGTGATTAATTTTAACGACTAGAAGAGTGAAATTATCCGAAGTGCAAAGTTATGCGCCACCAAAAGCTACATTGTTAGATAATATTGAAACATTACGTTTAGGGAGTAGATGCCGCCCTATTCCAGGATCAAGTTGAGATCTGAGTTCAGCGAACTGAATAACTCCTTGCGACTTGAAGTAATGCAGTGCTAGTTTGATTCCGTAGCAGAGTTAAATTCATATGTGCTATCTAAAGTACTGTCATATGCAAAACTGTGAATTGGATTGAGAGTAGATGACAGAAGATTATTGATGAAAACTAAGAAAAGAGTTGGAGATAAGACAGAGCCTTGTGGGATGCCGGATCTGTTGGGAAGGAGGAAGAAGTAACACCAACTCGTATAGTGCGTTATGACAGAAAACTCTCAATCCAATTAACAAGGGTAGCATAGAGGCATATGGCCCTAAGCTTAACTATGAGACATTCATGGCAAACTCTGTCAAAAGCTTTTGCAATGTCAAGTGCAAGAACTTGACCTTCGCCGTGTTTATGTATGCATGAGTTCCAACGTTCTGTCAAGAAAACGTCTCCTGCCGACCTTCCAGAACGGAACCCATACTGACAATCATGGATTAGATGGTTATCTTCGAGCTATTGAACGATTTTGCGACTGACAGCAGTTTCCATTACTTTCGAGAGCACTGAAGTAATATCTGTCGGGCGATAGTTGGCGGGGATCGCTTTGCTTCCTTTCTTGGGAATTGGCTGAACATTCGCAACTTTTCACATACGCGGAAAGTACCCGGAAGAATAGGAAATGTAGAAAAGATTGCGAAGAGGTTTAGCTAAAGAAGAGGACCACTTTTTAAGGGTAATGTGGGGAATACCGTCCGGACCAGTATATTTGTGAATACTGAGCTTTTGAAAGATCCTAGAAATAAGTCTCGTGCGAAAAGGTATTGCGGACAGCGAGAAACCAGAATCATTTAGAGTGGGAGGCGATTAATTTGAAGGTGAAAGTCGGGAATTTCTAGCGAAACTTGCTACTAGTAAGTTAGCTTTTTCGATAGGATCAATAACGGTACGGTCACCATCAACAAGAGATGGTATTGAAGACGAAATGAAATTGTTGTTGACCGTTTTGACGAATGACCAGTAACGTCTCGAGCGTTTAGGGTACTGAAGGACCTTCCGCCGAAGTTTTTGGTTTTGCTCAAATTTAACACGCTTGAGCATCGATTTGCAGGATTTCTTGATGCATTCAAGAGTTCTCTGTTGGCCGGTGTTTTATTGTCTTTAAAGGTTTGAAATGCTTGTTTCTTGGCCTGAATGGCGTGGAGACAATCTTTGTTGAACCAAGACTCCTTCGACGGCCTAAAACTTTTATGACTGAAAGGTATGTAGAGCTTCATACCTTTCAGGATAATCTCGGTAACTAGTCTACAAGCTTCATCTGTCATTGGAATCGAAGCACAACTTCCAATTAAAGCCATTGAAGAATTTATTTAGCGCCCTCCAATTGGCTCTTCTAAGTGTCTTGATTGTCAGCGGTGTATGTGCTGCAACTGAGAATTGTGTACGAATCAAGAAATGATCCGTATTTCTAATTGGCTATAGGGATATGGTGAGTGTTTAGTTCGAGCGATTACAACACCACACCAGAAAGCTAAAAGAGATTGTTGTAAATATAAAATATACGATAGAGCGCAGTTCGATACATTGGCGTAAATTCAGAGAACAGTGTCTTCATCTACGATGATAGGAGTGAAACTTGCTGGGAAAGGGCGATGAATCGATTGACAACTACGGGCCGGGGTATAGAATAGCGTTAATTCATAATTTTGATGAAAATTTGAGTAAATGTTGTTCAATGCATGTGCAAGAGCTGTTTTGAAAGAATTTATAAAAAATAATCACGAAAAAAAAAATTGAACCTTCTCAGTTGAGTTGCTATTGAAATAAATTTTTCAAATTACTTGTTGCAGGCGCGTAGCTATAATCGAAACCGGGATTTCGAAACTTGAATTTTGCAATTTCGAATTTCAATTTCTCTTCCTTAACGTTGGCAATTCGTCGCAACTCGATCGCAATCGTTTTCACTTCGTCCTGGGATATATTCGGTCGTAGTTTCACTGTAAGGAAATGTTAGATTTTCAGAAATCGCACGGGAATTTCACATTATTCGGTTTTTTACGTACACATACCGAAGGTCTGATCATCGTCGCTGTTCAGGCGTTTGCGTTTTTCAGGTTGTAGTAGCGATTCTTCGGCTTGCAGGATCGGAAGCGATTGGTTCAGTAAAATTGTCGGTGCTTCTTGTGTCGGCAAGGGGGCTAGAGGTGGCGGTTCTGTGAGGATTTCAACCGGTTCGATGACAATTTCATTCGTCAAGTCCGGCTTGATTGAAATATCGGAAACCTTCATTTCGGACTGAAATCGGAGAATTTTGTTTTTTGAAATTAGAAATCATAAATGAGCGTTGAGTTGAAATTGGAACAAACATCCACGGGCAAATTGTAGGCAGTGCTCTGTTCGGCAGTGGCACTCAGGGACTTATTGCTAAGCGGACCCCACAGGAGCAGTGCCTTTTCTTCGAGCGGTGTGAGTGCGGTGTCCATCCGGTCGGCTTGTTTATAGAGTTCCGACTGGCATTTCCGGAATTTCGCTCGCGTCGAGTTCTTCCAATCGTTGAGACGCTTCCGAGGGTAAAAACAGTTTCATTAAATTTCATTCGTGCGCTGTAATTACGGCACCGATTTACTCACCTTTTTCCATTCGTCGGCTGACATGATTGGACCGTGGCCACAGGTGTTTAGCCGTTCGGCGAGTTCGTCCCATTTCAAGGTGAGGTAGTTGAGTTCGGCATCGCGCGGAATTATGCCCGTGCGAAAGATTGCATCCTCTTCGAGCATTTTCAGGTAAATCACGTACTGATGGTAGGCCGTGCGCTTTTTCCGCTTGTCCATCCTGTGATCTGATTGGAGTCTTTGTATTTTCGGTCAGGAAATATGTAAATTTGGCAAAAGAAGGCTTTCGAATTAATTACGAAACGGCGAAGGCTTCGGTGCGACCGAAACATTGGTGAATGGCGCAATCGTTTGTACTCGTAGCGAACTATTTCTCGGCATATTTACATTTTTGGTTGAGTCGCGATAATCCTTTCGTTTGTAAATATTTTCATGTTCTATGGAAAATAAGCGGCAAGGAAACGAAGATTTTGAACTCCCTGAACAATTCGCACTTTGTTTACGACAAGAAATGACATTTACTCGGGAATTTAGACCAATTCCATTAGATTTGTGCGGGCTGCCAGAGAGCACATTGCTTTGTGGTTTGGTATAAAAGTGTGGCGCGAATTAATTTGAATCCAAGATCGCCTGTACAGTGGCTCACAGCTTATTTCAACCAGCACGTGAAAAAATCTTTAAATTCCTATAAAAACTAAACTAAAGAAGATATGAACATTATTTAAACGCAGATTATTAGTCTAATGTTTAAACTAATCAAATATGACTTCATTTATTTTTCTATATTTTTTTAATATTCTAAAACAATTATAAACGAAAAAAGTAACTAAAAATAATGCCACAGCTTATTTCAACCAAATACTTTGCAGGTGTGCAATGATCCGTTATCTTGCAATGTAACGGTTATTTGATTTTTTTTATGTTTTAGTCATTATATTCGTTATGTGTTCAAGTTCAGTCCTTCTGAATTCTTTGAGAAGATCGTGCAGAAAAAATAGTTTTGCGAAATGGGACTACGTACTACAATTGATCAGCGAGAACTTGTTCTCAGTCATTTTAAAAGTGGCCATTCGCGCAGGAAAATTGGTGAGATGGTAGGATTAAGTGATTCTACAGTGCAGAGCATCATATACCGATTTGTCCGCTAAAATAGAACGCACGATAAAGGTAGAAATGCCCCCAACAAAATTTTCAATCCAACAGACGAGCGCTATATTGTCCGGAAAATCTGGGGAAAACCCAAGACTATCGGCTCCAAAAATTGCCAGTGAAGTAGAAGCTGAGTTGTGCAAGCCATGCTACCCGGAAACTATTCGCCGTGTGCTGTGAGAGCATGTGTTCAATGGTAGAATAGCGCGTAAAAAGCCGTTTATAAACGCCAAAAATCAGAAGTGCCGTTTAAAATTTGCCAAGGAACATTTGGATAAGGATTCTGGATTTTGGAATACCGTTATGTTCGCTGATGAGTCGAAATTGAATATTTTTGGCTCTGATGGAGCCTCATATGTTTGGCGTAAGCCAAATATATAATTGCAATACAAAAATTTGAAAGCTACAGTCAAACAAGGAGGTGTCAGGGTTATGGTGTGGGCCTGTATGTCCGCTGCGGAAGTTGAAAATTTGCAATTTATTGAGACTACAATGAATAAATCTCATTATCTCGAAATTTTGAAGTCCAATTTGTTTGAAAGTTCGGAGAAACTGGGCACTCGCAATGAATTCAGATTTTATTTTTAGACAATGACCGCAAGCATAAGTCGGGTATTGTACAGACATGGCTGATTTGGAACTGTCCCTATGTTATACAACCACCGACACAGTCGCCTGACATTAACGTCATCGAAAATTTGTGGGCCATTTTGGATACAAACATCCGAAAACGGAAAATATCCGACAAAAGCGATCTTAAAACTGTATTGGTTGAGGAATGGGCCAAACTTACCCCAGAAGTGACACAAAAACTGGTCGATTCTAGGCATTAAATGATTATTGACCAGAAGGGTGGTCATACTAAGCATTGAAATTTTTTTTTTGTGCCTTTCAACTTCATTTAAACATTGAATCTTTTCCTTGGTTGAAATAAGCTGTGACATTTTTTTTAGTTACTTTTTTCGTTTATAAATGTTTAAGAATATTAAAAAAATATTAAAAAATAAATGAAGTCATATTTGATTAGTTTAAACATTAGACTAATAATCTGCGTTTAAATAATGTTCATATCTTCTTTAGTTTAGTTTTTATAGGCATTTAAAGATTTTTTCACGTGCTGGTTGAAATAAGCTGTGAGCCACTGTATGTGGTGCGTACTACTGAGCAGTGGATTTTAAAATCCTTGGAATTAAAGGCTCTATTTACTGAACGAAACACGATTTTAGTTTATCTTATTACGGTTCGAACTTTTTACACTTGTGACGAAAATTATTCTGGAGAACATGTTAATGGTGTTTGAAGCAATTTTTCCGTCAACAGATTTTAGCCGTTAAGCCTAGTACTCGCCTCGAGCTAAACTAATAGTGATTTCTATTGTGAAAAAAAAAAAATTGTGACCCGTTTTTGCCCTTAACATTTTACTAGCAGTTCCATAAATCTATTGTAAAAAAAAATCCTGACGGACGGAACTGAACGAAATGAGTGCAAAACTGCAAAAGTGCATCTTAAAGGTAAAAAACGGGTCACAATTGTTTAGAATAGAAATCATTATAAATTTTCGGTTTGCTGCTTTTCGCGGTCAATTCAATGGCAAAATTTAACTTTCAGTGGAGAGTCTTCAAAAATTGTGAAGACATGAACTGTCGGCTGTCAATGTTATTTTCTGAAAAGTGTATAAAAACACGTTTATGAAATTGTTGTCTGTCTGTGACCGGACAGGTCGTCTTTCCCGCACAAAACGGCTGAACCGATTGTAATGAAACTTGCACTGTTTGTTTGGTATTCTCCGGGATGTAATCTGATTTTGGTTTAATTTCAATCCTCTCATGCCTTCTACTCCCTCCTATACAAAATGACTCATTTTCAAAAATATGTAATAATCAAATTTTCTGAAAAATTATAAGAGCTAAAAATCTGAAATTTTGAATATAATATTTTTATCATAAATATGATCCATGGTATACATATAAATTATTTGAATTCCCCCACTCCTTTCATCACCTCCCATACAAACTGGACTTTTTCATGAAATTCCCTAACCCTCAGTACGTTATCGACTTCAAATTTTGCACTAAGTCCTTAATTAGCATTCCCACCTTCTACCCCCTCTCATACAATATGACACAATTTCACAACTTTTCAAAATACGATTTTCTTGAAAGTTATGAATATTAGTGATCTTCAATTTAAAATATATCAATTGAATAATGATTATAGTCGTTTCTCAAAAAATCACTATAAAGCCCCCACTTCTTCTACCAGCTTCAATAAAAACTGTACAATTTCATTAAATCCTGTAAACTAAAGCGAATTAATTCAATGTTTTCACCCCTTTCACCACCCCCATAAAAAATTCCTTAAGATCACAAAAATCTGTATTTCATCTAGAGTATCAGTCTGGTTCTGATCCTCTGGGAATGAACATCAACACAGCTAATAATCGAAACTGCAAGTGCAGCCTGACCAGCTAATTTGCACTAAACTCACGAAGAGAGACGTGGACCTGTCTTCTATGCGTTTCGTCAACTTCAAGCTTGGCGTTCCTGAGCACTTATTAGCCAGTGCTTAGGATCCGTCTAAAAAAATAGTATTAATAGATTATTAGATTTAGTTTTACTTAGTAATGACATTGAACATTATTTACATGAGGTGCGCGCTCCTCTTTTGAACAACTCAATTAATCATAAAACTATTTCTATTATTTTCAAATCTGACTATCTAGAAAATAAGTTATCTTTGAGCAGTTCTTTATCTTACTTAAACTTTTTTAAGGTCGATTTTGTTGCATTGAACGATTATTTTCAATCGATTGATTGGGACAGTATTTTCCTTAATTTAAATTTATCTGACACATTTTCAATTTTTCAATCTAGTTGAAGATGGCTCTTGATTTATTCGTCCACGTGTATAGAAAGAAAGCTATTCCGAAAGTTCCATGGGTCAATTCACGCCTCAGTAATCTAAAAAACCGAAAAAAACAAGGTATATAAGAGGTTTAAAATAACAAAAAGCATAAATGACCACATCATTTTCCTGCGCCTTAGGAAGGAATTCGATTTTCTGAATCGTTTTCTTCATAGTCGGTACTTATCCCCGACAGAATCAAATATTAAAAATAATAGTAGAGTCTTCTGGGTATATTTAAACTCTAAGCGCAAATCATCTCAGCTCCCGAAGTCGATGGAATACTCAGGCATTTCATCCAATGACATCGGAGAAACTTGTGATCTTTTTGCGTCGTACTTTAGGTCATTATACAATTCAGATCGGAGTGAGGTGTCATATGACAATTATAAGTCTTTGAACGCTATTAAAGACCTAGGGGATATCTCTCTGTGCAACGAAGATATTCGATCAGCTCTTAACAATCTTGACAGCCAAAAAAACGCAGGTTTCGATTTGATTCCTGCGATGTTCTTAAAAAGTTGCTCATCTTCTTTATGTCACTGTTTAGCCCTAATTTTCAATAAATCACTGTCGTCTGGAGAGTTTTTGGATATCTGGAAAATATCTTATATTACCCCCACTTATAAGGCAGGTCTGAAGCACCTTGTTGAAAATTATAGACCTATCTCTATGCTTTCGTCTTTATCGAAATTATTCGAAGCGATTGTCAAGGATAAAATATATTTCTCAATTAAGGAATCTATTTGCTATTGTCAACATGGCTTTGTCCAGGGTCGATCTACAACTTCGCAATTAACTCTATTCACTAAATTTTGCGTGGATTCTATTGAGAATGGTTTCCAAGTCGACGTTATCTACACAGATTTTCAAAAGGCTTTTGACAGAGTCCACCATGGACTTCTTATTGCTGAACTACGGGCTCTCGGTTTCCATTCGAACCTCCTTCAGTGGTTGTCTTCCTATTTATCTAACAGAAACAGTTCGTAAAAATTAACGGTTACAGCTCAGAGACATTTGTTGTGGAATCCGGTGTTCCTCAGGGCAACCATCAGGGCCCTTTACTATTTATTCTCTTTATAAATGACATTTCATCTGTACTTGATTTCGGCTCGTGTTTATTATACGCGGATGATATTAAGATTTTCTCTCGTATAACATGCTTTGAAGGCTGTTATAAAATTCAGAATGATCTGAATAATTTTGAAGTTTGGTGTGAGGTAAACTCTCTCAAACTAAATATCAGTAAGTGCTTGATTTTCTCCGCTTATAGATGTCTCAATCCTGTTCTATTCAATTATAAATTTGGAGCTCAGGATCTGCAGCGAGTGGCTGAAGTCAAAGCTCTCGGCCTTTTAATTGATACTAAATTCACTTTTGTGCATCATATCGATTACACAGTTGCTAAAGCTAATTCAATGCTTGGTTTCATTAAACGAACTCGACGAAGTTTAAAGACCCCTATACTTTGAAGGCTATTTTCACATCTCTGGTCCGACCCCTTTTGGAGTACTGTTGTGTTATATGGGATCCGGTATATTTAGTACACTTTAATCGAATTGAACGCATCCAGCGTAACTTTACAAGATTTGTTCTTCGTAAGTTAAACTGGTATTCTGATATTCTATCTTATGATGCTAGACTTCTGCTGATTGATTTACAATCCTTATCTGACAGGAGGAAAATGATCGGCATCATGTTAATAAAAGACATTATGTCTTATCGTATTAACTGTCCGGAGCTGCTTTCTTTCATTCCGATATATGCTCCTGAACGTCCTCTTCGTCAAAGGATCCTATTTCGTGAATACCCGCATGTAACAAACTATGGACAGAATGAACCAATATCCAGATGCATTACTTATTTTAATTCTTTATGTGATAAAATTGATTTTACCGATACTCGAGCAACTTTCAAACGCGATATTTTAAATACCTTTTAGCTTCTATTTCTTTCAAATTTTGACTTTACTTTTACTTTATTATTATTTCTTTTTCTTTTTTTGATTACTTGTTTTCTTTTTCAATAGTCTAATAGAAATTTTTTCTGCTGACGATTGTTTTTTCTTATTATACATTAAATGTTAAGATTTTTCATTTTTGTTTTGAAATGTATAAGATTTTATATTTTTATATGATGATATATATTAAACACCTAAATAAATAAATAAACCGAGACAATTTAAAGTTCCTAAAAATATCAGCAGGCAACATGTCACCAGCGAAAAATACGGTACATCGCCAGAACAGATTTACTCTTTCAGATGATAAGACCGACGGCGAACATAACGATGACGATAACACCAACGGCACTGATGAATCAACGCCACCAACTAAAAAGGTAAACATTCCACCAATAATACTCCCTACATTGGATCTCGACACCATTGAAATTATATTAAAGAACTTGAAAGTCACCGATTTCAACATCAAATTTATGTTCATTGGCTGAAAAATATTATTCAACTCCAAGGAAAACTACATTAAGACATTTGATTATCTGAAGGAAAAGAAAGTACTCTTCTTACACACCCCGCCAACGAAAATCGTCCTACGAAAATTGTTCTATATGGACTGCATGAAATAGACACGGGCGAGTTACAAGCCGAACTAAAAAACGTTGGAGTAAACTGCCGTGAAGTGAAATTGTTTCACGTCAAAATTAAACAATACGACAATCAAGCCATGTATTTACTTTACTTTGACAGAGGATCAGTCAAAATTTCTGAGCTTCGTAAAATTAAAGCAGTAATGGGGATTATAGTCCACAGGAAATTTCACACGAAACGTCAAAACCAAGTGACACAATGTCGAAACTGTCAGCTGTATGGCCACGGCTCCAAAAATTGCTACCTACAACTTATCTGCGGTAAAGCTCACAAGCACACTGATTGCTCCACAACAGGTTCTGACAGTATCAGTTGCGCAAACTGCGGCGGTAATTACATCGCAAATCATCTAGAATGCTCCAAACGTACCGAATATCTTCAGATTCGGAACCTTAACAAACCTAATGGAAGAAAAACTAGAAACTCAACTGCCCGAGAGATTAATATCAGATTAATATACCTCGCAAAGAAGCAGCACCACCAAAAAGCAACCCAGCACCAAGGTCCATTAACTCTTTTACTAAAACCAACCCTTCCACCCTTCCACTTCATATAGAAATAGTTTAATGAACCCAGTAATCACTAGTTCTACTACTACAACTACTGCAATGGCGCTAAAGCCCAAATCGGACCTTGGCCTCCTGATATTCAGGTTCCTTAACATTTTTCATTATTTATTGTGGAAGGGTTGTTAGCCCTTCGCACAACCCTCTTTCTACGAATTTTTCATTTTCTTAGATTGAGGTGACCAAGGTATATCCAAGCAGGCAATGTGCCGGAATTATATATTGTGCCGACCGGGATTTGAACTCACGACCTTCGCATTACAAGACCAACACACTACCTACTAGGCTATACCCTAGCTCACTAGTTCTAAGCCATCTGAATTATTGTTTAGTAACAATGAATTAATTTCACTCTCGAACGAATTAATATAAATCTGTCAAAATGTTTGTCTAAACAAGACCAATTCAATGTTATTATCAAACTAGCTGCTAAGTTTCTACAGGGTGGGCTATCTAGTGGTTTCTTTTTAAATCATAGGTTATTTTGACACTGAAAGCTGTATCGCGCTTCAAATATTGACAGAAAGGCAGTATCATACCTCCGCCAAACGAAATGAGTCGCTTTACACTTGAACAACGTTCACAACAACAACAAAAACAACAAATCATCTGACGAGGCGCATTTTCATCTCGGAGGCTACGTTATCAAACAAAATTGCCCCATCTGGGGCTCGGAAAACCCGCACGTTATTGTCGAGAAGCCAATGCATCCACAGAGAGTGACAGTTTGGTGCGGATTGTGGAGTGGTTTCATCATTGGACAATTTTTCTTCGAAAATGAGGCTGGGAACAACGTTTCGGTCAACGGTGAACGTTACATCGCCATGTTATCCGATTTTTTTTACTGAAATTAAAGACATGGATTTGGACGACCTCTGGTTCATGCAGGATGGCACGCCATGCCACACAGCCCATGCCACAATCGATCTTTTACGCACCAAATTCCCAAATCGTGTTATCGGCCGTCTTGGCGATGTCAATTGGCCGCCTCGGAGCTGCGATTTGACCCCTTTCGACTTTTTTTTCTGGGGAATCATCAAGGACCGATGTTATGCCAGCAATCCAGAAACGATTCAAGTACTTAAGGCCAATATCATCCAAGCAATCCGTGAGCTACAGCCCGATACCATCGACATGATCTTGGAAAATTGGAGTAACAAAGTGCGCTACTGCGAAACCAGCCGAGGCAGCCACTTGAACGAAGTTGTATTCCATCATTAATGGGAATGTTTGCTCTTACTAATGAAGCCATAATAAATGGAAAAAAATTTAGTTTTGTTCATTTTATTGCATTTTTAAAAAGAAACTTGTACTTGGCCCACCCTGTGTATTGATAATCACAGAAGTAATTTCAAATCGCTTATCTCGAATGCGCAAATCTTACGGAATAAAACCGCCGAAACGTTTGATTTTTTAAAATCGAACGATATTGATATTCAATTCTAAATCTACCGATAAATTAAACGACCCTTGCTATAAAATCTATAGACAAGATAGGCCAGATATCAAAGGTGTGGGTGTCGCATTTTACATTCGTAACAGTATAAATCATACCCTACTACTCCCTCTTGCCACAAAAATAATCGTACACATTATTATTGAAATCACTGATCCAAAAATAAAATTAATAGCGACTTATTTTCCTGGGACTAAGTTAACAAGCACAAACTGTATTTGTTCAATAACGATTTAAAACTTCTGTTCAGGAACCACTTTAATGCACTAATATGTGGCGACCTTAATGCTAGACACCGACAATGGAATTGCTTCAGCTCAAACAAAGCTGGACGCTTACTTTTAGATGAAATCACTAAAAGGAATATGGTAATTCATACTCCCTCTAGCCCCACATACTACACACCTAAAGGAAGGTGTTCTACAATTGATTTACTAATAAGCAATGGTCTCATCGCAATTACTGCACCGATAACACTTAATGAACTGTCCTCCACTCATCTACCTGTATGTTTCTCTATCTTGCTCAACGTACCAATACCTAGTTTCGATGACTCAAGACCCTGCTATTCCAAAACAAACTAGTTAAAATTCAATAGATCACTCAAAAAAGACTTCAGCAATTTTAAACTAGATCTATATGAAGCTATAACACACGATGAAATCGATTTAAATGTCCAATATCTAACCAGAAAAATACTGGATGCTGCCAGAAATTCAACTCCTAGATGTC
The DNA here is from genome assembly GCA_963669355.1 of Chorisops tibialis. Taxonomy (NCBI): domain Eukaryota; kingdom Metazoa; phylum Arthropoda; class Insecta; order Diptera; family Stratiomyidae; genus Chorisops; species Chorisops tibialis. The sequence goes on along the minus strand of OY770262.1, from coordinate 81,579,483 downwards.
GAAATTTCGACTACTGTTTGAAACTAGGCAATAGAATTAAATCCCTGATCCAATGAAGAAATACCGTAAGAAGACAATGGCAGAGAACAAGAAATTGCCAGCTTAAAATGCTTTTAACTTATTTAAATCCAAACCCAAAATCTCGTTGCTAGGAATAAACGCTGGAACACTATGCTCTTAAATCTGGAAAGGGATCCTAAAAACTTTGGGAGCTAAATAAATTATTCAGAAAGGGTAGCAGTAATATTCCACCTCTAAAAAATAGGAGTCAAATCATCTTCCAAGATGAAGCTAAAGCAGAGCTTCTTGCCGATAATTTTCAAAAGTTTCATACCATCTCCCAAACCTTAGTAAACAATGCGACTGACTCAGAAGTTAATCTATTATTTTCCAGACTAACAGACTATTCACCTGAAATAATACCGTCAGTCCTGTGCAAACCAAAAATAAGAAAGCTCCATGTCCCGACGGTTTACTGCCAATGAATGTAATAGTTTATTTAAATTTTATTTATAACTCTTGTCTTAAGATTGGATACTTTCCTCTAGCGTGGAAAATAGCAACAGTTATCCCTATACTAAAGCCAGGAAAAGATTCCTCTGAACCCTCGCCCCATTAGCCTACTCCGTATCCTAGGCAAAATTTTCGAGACAGCAATTCTAAGACGCCTGAATAATATGACCGAATACTATTCCAAGCTTCCAATTTGGCTTCCGCCCAAGACATTCGACTACCCATCAGCTTCTCAGAGTTAAATCGTTTATTCAAAGACAAATTACCTCTAAAGAGTCAGTTGGTAATACTTGACATCGAAAAAGCATTCGACTCATAAACGCATAAAGGCCTTATCTCTAAGCTTATTAATATTTCTTTTCCGCCATACTTATGTAGAATTATAAATTCCTTCCTAGCAAACAGAAGTTTCAGTGTCAAAACAAAAGGGAAATTCTCCAATCGATTGATTCCCGCAGGTGTTCCGCAAGGTTCATGTCTCAGCCCAACACTTTATAACATTTATACTGCTGATCTCCGAAAGCTCTCGCACTGCGAACTGGCTGCTTTTGCCGACGACACAGCGATACTTTCTTCAGGCTTAGATCCAAAGATCATAATAAATAATTTGTGGCGCGGCAACCAGAAGAAATTTCCGAATACTACACCAAGTGGAAAATAAATCTGAATACCTCTCAGACCCAGTACATATTTTTTACGCAGCGTCGAGCTTCACGATTTCTACCAGCACCTTTTCTTAATATCTAAGGACAGCCAATTCATTGGTCACGTTCTGTCAAATATCTTGGTATTCATCATCATCAATGGCGCGACAGCCCAAATCGGGCCCTGGCCTTCTGAAGTCGTCGCCTCCAATCGTCTCGATCCAAAAACCGCGTCCTCCAGCTGCTAATTATACTCTAGATGAAATCTGAGAGTGTATTGTGTTTGCCATACCGTTTGTAACGCTAAGAAATAATGCTCGAACAGAGCCGCCAAGGGTACAGAAATATTTGTTGTCGCTCAAAAAATTCGATTCCGAGTTGCTGTCTGTCCGTCTGTCCGTCTGTCTACAGCATAACTCTCGAACGCTTTGAGCTATCGTGCTGAAATTTGTTGTGTGTCATTTTTAGCAAAAAAGAAACTTTAAATTCGTGAACGGACCACATCCCCCCACTCCTTCTACCCCCTCCCATACAAATTTCAGGAAATTCCGAAATTTTCTGAAATTGATTTTTCTTTGAAACTGTTTAAGCTATCGATTTGAAATTTGGGTCAAAGTATTATGATATAGATATCATTAATATGACGGAATATTGATCCGATCCCGTCACTCCTTCTACCCCCTCCCATACAAATGCATAATTTTGGAGAATGCAGTTTTTCGATTTTCATTGAAACTAGCAAAGTTATAAAAACGAATTTTTGCCAGAATTAATTTTATTATAATTCCAATCAGAATTGAAAAAATTATCAACTTCACGTCACTTCTTTTACCCCCCCCATACAAGTTTCACGAAATTTTTAAATTTAAATTAAATTATTTTTCTTCGAAACTGTTAAAGCTATCAACTTGATATTTTGTATAAAATATAAAAATGAAAATATCAATACCGAGAAAAAAATGTGTTTTGATCCGTACACTCCTTCTACCCCCTCCCATACAAATGTATAATTTTTGTTAATTGCATTATATCGATTTCCATTAAAACTAGAAAGAGTATAAACTTAAAATTTTGCCAGAATTTGTTTTTTAATAATTGCAATAAATTCTAAAATTATCAGCTCCTCTTCACTCCTTCTACCCCCTCCCATACAAATATCTGTATTATAAATCCAAGAAAAGCATTTGTTCTTCAAATATATTAGAACTATCGAGTTTGAAATTGAATCAAAGCATGGTGATAAGGATGATGATAAGCAGTTTCAAAATCATCTTAAACGCTCCACTTCCTCTGCCACCTCCCACACAAATGCCTCAATTTCAGGAAAACTATGTCCAATTGAAAATAATGAAAGCTACAAACCTTAAATGCACGAAATATTTTGCATACCACATTAGGTGTAATATCCAAAAATTACAAACCTTCCTCCTCTCCTTCTACCACCTCCCATACAAAAATCACTATTAATTACTTAAAAGAATTGGAGGTGACATATTTTCCGGTACATTGACCTCTTTCTCATTTCATCTAGAGTATCATATGATTGGGCTTTGCGCCCAATAATAATTCTTTTATGTTTCTTAAGATGGCTTTGCAGTCTTCATCAACCGAGTCTTCCCATCGCTTGCGTGGCTTGCCTACTGGCCGGTTACCACTCGCTTTGCCTTTCAGAGCACGTTTGGAGATTCTTCTATCTTCCATTCGCTCAACATGCCAGCACACTGCAGTTTACGTAGCTTGATGAACGTTGAAGCTTCTGGCTCGTCGTATTCGTCTTGGTATTCAACTTGATTCAAAAAATACCTTCCATATGCATATTAACCAGACAGTTTTAACAATTTCTAAAAACATCAGAATACTCTATCCACTAATAAACAGGAAAGCACAATTATCCAAGGAAAATAAGTTGCTTTTATACAAACCAGTATTCTTACCCGTGCTATCCTATGCCGCGCCCATCTGGATCGACTGTGCAACTGTTCACCGCAAGAAACTACAAACAATCCAAAATAAGTGTCTAAAGATCATATTAAACGAACCCTGGTACTTGTCAACACGGCTCTTTCACGAAAATGCTAACACTAAACTGTTAAACGACTATGTAACCGAAATTACGGAAAATTTTAAAGAAAGGTGTGCAAATTACGATATCCCTTCAATAGCCTCTCTTTACAACGAGTTTTAACTAATCGACAAGCATTGTTCTAGTATTAGTATAAGTTTAGATTTAGTTATAGTATAAGTTTTTAGTTTTTAACCTATCAAATGGTTTTCATCATTTTTTCCATTATATGTATTAATCATTGCTTATGTTAAGGCTAAATTTCTATTTGCTATAAGCTAATATAGACTTAAGTTGCAAAGACATCACGTCTAATCTCTGTATAGTTTGAAATGAAATGTCCAAATGTATCTGAAATCAAGTAAATAAATGTATATCTATCTATCTATCATCTAGAGTATCGTATGATTGGGCTAAAGTAAGCAGATTATATATCTTACATAATTTATTACTAACTACATTCCCAAAGGACAAAGTCGTGGGTGATCGCTACTAATAATATTTATTTATTTATTTATTTATCATAACAAGATATTTAGTTACATAATAATTAACTTATATTATTTAATTTAATTTAATGTAACTTAAGACAATTTAACTTACGTAACTTAATCTAACTAGTAAGATGGACACTGGTAGAAGGATGGTTATACAGGGTTTGGGATACTTTATAAAACAGAGCGCAGTCTTAGTTTGTATGTCAATTTACTCATTGGAGGTGTGTAGTGTACACTGAATTTGTTAAATACTCTACAACATCTGTTAATAGGCTCATTTTGTCCGTAAACTGTACTATGCGGATATTCCTTTAGTAGTCTTGAATGTCTCGTCAGCCTGACATTGTCATTGAGTCTGAATTTAAAAATAAAGTAAAATAAACTGCCAACAAGTCGGGCGCAACATTATTATCTTTTGGACAAGTTGAGAATGCATGGAAAGTGAATATGCAGGTTAAAGTGGATAAGGAAGACTAAGTGCAACTCTCTTCCACAAGTGGAACTCTCTTTAACGCAGGGGTGCTGTCAATTTGGTTTTGACATATAACGGTTTGAAATTTTGGAATGTGCACCATTTTTGAAATCCTCCCCATTTTCCTCCACTACTATTGTGTCCAAATTTTATATTTTTCTCATTACTCCCTAGTATAGTTCAATATATGATCTCAACTCCGTAGGTTAAGAGATAGTCGAGATTTCAGTATTTTTCTTTCCCCAACCGGCCCCCTGACTCTCCCCCTTACAACAATTAACCTCCTTTAAAGCTGATTCTGGTTGGTCTGCATACCACCTTAATGGTCCCGAAATATTTTTTATGGTAAGTAATATCGAAGATATAATCAATTGAAAAAAAAAAAAATTTGGCAGACAATTTGTTTTTAGCCCCCCCCCCCCCTTTTGGACCCCAATGGATAAAAAAATCAAATTATTTTTAAACTCCTCTACATGTATGTTGATTTTCAGCTTCCTAGCTCGTACCATGGTTGAGATATTTAGATTCCTAGTTTTCGGTTTTAGCGCTCTCCCCGCCTCCCGAACCCTTACACCTACCAAAATGGGAGTCCGCCTGAGATCCGCAACTATCTACATTCCCCCCAAAAACGAACTTTCTATCTTGAAGGGTTTGGGATTTAATGTGCTCTGAGCGTACACGTCGGCGTACGGTGGATGGTGTACGGCGGATGGCGTACAGACCGACGGATTTTTATACTCTAGATGAAATCTGAGAGTATTATAAGTTTGCCACAAAGTTTGTAACGCCAAGAAATAAGGCTCGGAGAAAAAAATGAATGATACAGAAGTTCATATAATCACTCAAAAATCTCAAAACCGGATGTCCGTCTGTCCGTCCGTCCGTCCGTCCGTGTCCTCTCTAACTTGAGAACGCGTTGAGCTAGAAAGTTCAAATTTTGTACACGTCGTTTTTAACAAAAAAGTAAGGTCAAGTTCGTGAACGGGCCAAATCGCTCCACCCCTTCTACCCCCTCCCATACAAAATGTCACAATTGCACAATTTCACAATAAACGGATTTGCTCGAAAAGTATAAAAGCTATTGGCCTGAAATTTAGAATATATTATTTCTATGATAATATCAATCTACAGTAAAAAAATTACGTGTGTCCACCCCTCCTTCTACCACCTCTCATACAAACTGAACTTGTCATAAATTACTCTAAGCCAATTTACTCGGTGCGTATAAAATTTAGCGAGCTCAAATTGTGCACCAAATATTTATTTAAAATTGTTAGTAAGGTCAAAAAAATTAGACGATTTGCTTCACCCCTTCTACCCCCTCCCATACAAAATGACACATTTTCGCAAATTGACAATAAATGGATTTACTCAAAAAGTATAAAAGCTATTAGTCTGAATTTTGGGATATATTACATTTATAATGATTTCAATCTACGGTAGAAAAATTATTTGCCTCCTTCCTCTCCTTCCACCCCCTCCCATACAAAATACACTTTTTCATGAAATGCTCTAAGCCGATTTTCTCAGAACATATAACATTTATCAAGCTCATATTTTATAATGAATACCTAATTAGTATTATCTCTAAGATCAGAAAAAACTATTTGATTACCTTCACTGCTTTTACTCCCTCCCATACAATATGACACAGTCTTACAACTTCACAAAAAATCGATTTTCTTGAAAAGTATGAATCGCACTAGTCTGAAATTTAAGGGATGTCAATTTTGTAATATTGCTAGTTATGTCTGAAAAAATTACTAAAATCCCCCCACTGTTTCTACCACCTCCCATACAAGCTGCAAATTTTCATTAAATCTAACTCACTAATTTTCTCAGTTCCCATTCAATTTTTTTAGTAAGCATTTTGTATAAAACATTTTTATAGCTACTTTAGCATGATGGGGAAAAAATTAGTTCAATGCTATAATCCTTTCTAACACTCCCCATACAAAATTTCTAGGGATCACAAAAAATTCTATGTATTTCATCTAGAGTATCGTAAGATTGCGCTTTACGCGCAATCGTAGCCCTGTTATGTTTTTTCCGCTTTTTTGGGCTATTTTAGTCGTAAAACGCGAAAAAACAAAATTTCAGGGCAGCAACTTTTTTTTTCCAAGTCGATCACAATACTTTATTATTAAAATTATTAAAATAATAAAGTAGTCTGTACTTTTCCGCAGTTTTATATATACAAGTCTTTAAAATCTACTTAAAACATTTTCTACCTTTCTGGCTTTATTAGATTCATTATCTAACTATACTTTAACAAGAAGTATACGAATCAAATTCTGGTATTTTCATCTTCGTGACATGCACTTTGTCACCGTTTGGCTGTTATCAATGGTGATTATCGTTTCGTGAAGAAGCAAAAGTTACTAATGGTAAAACAGGTTTCGAGCATTGTGACCTGAAACATCATTTGTTATCGATTGTCATCTGCTTGAAATATACGCATTACGCATAAAAGATAAACATGATTTGATCACTTAGTCGTGTGTCTCCTGAATTTCTGTATGAATGTTATAAAGATTTATGATCGTGAAAATGCAGGCATTACTATAAAATGTGGCATTTGACCATAGGTGATGGTTATTATTATAATTTTGCAATTGTTGTCTAAATATAGAACGCATAGATTCAAATCTGGAGGATTCGGTGAATGAAGGTAACATTTTCCGTCTCAATGAAGTTCTTACAATCATAAGCCTATGCTGAATTTCTTTGCAATTTGGCTACATTTTTACTTTGTTATTCTAATAATAAAGTATTGTCATCGTCAAAGGAAAAGTAATAATGACATACATATGTATGTATAATATGGAGAGATTATGAGCATGCTTTGCCTTGTAAGAAAATGAGACTGAAAGTATTTCTCACCCTTACTTGCGATATGCTCGAAATTTTTCGAAATAATCGTTTCGCTATCCTTGTCCGGCATACTTAAACCTTTTGCAACTAACTCTGTCCCACGTTAAATTGTCGGTTTCTAAAGTCATTAGCTTCGACACGAGCCAAGAACAAATAAAAATTTAAAAACTCAAGATTTCTGGAATAAAACACCAAACTACATTGCACTGAAAATTACTCTGTTGCTGACTGAATATTAGCAACTAAGAGAAAATATAAATTGTGGTATTTTTTTTGTAAAAGTTTGAAGCCAAGTTAAGCTTGGACACAATTTTCTCCAACTAAACATCTGATTTTAAATTTCTAAGTGCAAATAAGCTTTTAAATTCAGCGATTCTGAAGAATTTCTTCCTCATTTGCAAGGTCTTCTAAATTTCCCCGCTGTATATATTCTTAGCTTACTTCCTGAGACGCACTGGTGTTTCTGGCCATTCAGGATGTCTCCTTTCGTCTCCCTCTTTCAAACCGGACTTGGGACCGTCTTAGGCGGAGTCGTATATATTGCCTCATATCTCCGAGATACGTAAAGATAAGTAGTGGGTATAGGGGGGTTTGGGCTCATTTCTGGCTTTCTCCTTGACGACACTAGCGCCACGAGCGGAGGTGGCTAATAGCAATACTAATTAGTGGGGATCCAAACCGGTAGTTGGACTTTGAGAAGGCTTTCGCTGTTTCTTCAGAGATGACAGTAGCAGTATCCCTAACTGACTTTTTTTTTTAAATGCCAAGATTGATAAGAGTTGTACGAATTATGATTCACATATGATGTAATTGATATGTATTTACATTGAGAGGAATAAACACGAATTGTTTTAAATTTTTTTTTCCATGTCGATCACAACTTGCATATCAGATACGTGCGTTATCAATTGTTTTTTTTAGTTAGACTTCGTGATATGCAGAAAGTGACGGTTGATCAGCATTTCTAGTTGTATGGAAAAAGGTCCATTCTGCTTGTGTTTATATAAGAGATTTGTTTTGGAATCGGTAGGTTTTTTTATCTGATAGTAGTTTTGAATTAAAATAATTTTTGGTTTAGAGTATTTGTATATGATGAAAATAACTTGTATTTGTAAATTAGATTTTTAGTTGGCCTTCAGCATGTAGTTTATATATAGATTGTGTGTTATCAATTGAAATTTGGTTATACTGGTAGAGGAGGTCGACTTATACCTACAACAACAACAACAACATCAACATCAACAACAACAACAAAAAGAGGAGGAGGTGGAAGAGGAGGAATTTTGGCCGTCCGACATCGGCATCGTCATTGATTTAACGGAGGAGTGAAAAAAATTAAAAAAAAAATAAAAAAAAAAAAAATAAAAAAAAAATAAAAAAAAAAATAAAAAAAAAATTTTAAAAAATTAAAAAAAAAAAATAAAAAAAAAAAATTATTATAAAAATATATATTCATAATAAAAAATTATAAATTACATTATTTTGCTTTTCTTTTTATTATTCCACTTTTACTTAATATTATTCCACTGCTTCTTCACTTACGAACAGGAATAAACACGATCGTTTGTTATTGCAATTAGTTTTTTCTTGTGTGGTCAGCATATTTCCGATTGTATGGAAAAAGATCCATTCTGCTTGTTTGTGTGTGGTCAGCATATTTTCGATGATGAAATTGATATTTACATTATCAGGAATAAACACGTTCGTTATCAATTGAAATTTAAGTTTGGTGGTTTTAGGTTTCATATAGGCTAAAGTTAGCGATTGAATTCTGTGTCAGTAAAAGTAGATAAGAATTTTTTGTTATTATTATAGGTTGTTTATAAATAATTGTTTATAGTTTTGCGGTTCTTTGTTCTTATGGAAAAAAGATCCATTCTGCTTGTTTGTGTGTGGTCAGCATATTTCTGTATAAACAAGATTTTATTATAGATAAGAGTTTTAGTATAAAAAGAACAGCAACAACCTCATCGGCTATAGTTTATCTTCGAAATTCGTCAAGTGAAGTTAATCAAGTGATTTTTTATTCATATAGTTTGTCTTAGAAATTCGTCAAGTGAAGTTAATCAAGTGATTTTTTATACATATAGTTTGTCTTAGAAATTTGTCAACGAAAGTTAATCAAGTGAAGTTAATCAAGTGATTTTTATATAAAAAAGTAATGGAGTCTGTACTTTGTGAAGTGTGTGGAGTGATTTTCTCGACAGCTGATGGTCTGAAAAGACATGTAGAAAATACTCACAGTAAGTGTTGGCTTAAGCTTTTAATTTTTTCTAGCTTTTACAAAAATATATATTTTAAATAGAAAATACTACGATGAACCGCAACGCAATAGGAGGGAGGAAGGAACTATCTTCAATGAAACGATTGGAGACACCAGTTAAGAACATCATACCACATAAAACGATTAAACTTAGCCCACTTTCATCTTTAAGCGTAAATGAATACAAACCGCTTAAGGGAACGAAACACGTGCCTTTGCCGCCTTTCATAGCAAAGAAACATGCATGTGTTAATATAAAAAATAATGATGAATTCTGCTTTAAATGGAGTATCATTTCCGCATTGTCACCGGTGAAGAAAAATTCAGACATACCATCGTCATATCAAATATCCGATATAACACAAAGTGTTATACATCTTTCCAATGGAATATCATTAAAGTTCAACGATCTCGAGTTTCCACTGGACGTGCAGAAAGTGGCAAAGTTTGAGGAATTAAACCCATCAATTAGCGTCAATGTGTATGGATATAAAGCAGAAATTAAGAAAATTGTGGGTCCAGACTATCATACAAAGAATGAGAAAAAGTGTCATATAAATTTATTACTAATACAAGGCACTGATGAACTGAATCACTACGTCTGGATAAAGAACCTTTCAAGGTAATAACATTGAGTTTTTTTCATATTCCTTTTTTTAATTTTTTGTTTTTTTTTCTGTTTAAGGTTGATCCATCATCAACAGACTCTACACGTCCGTTTACCACCTTTTATAACAAACAAATATGCGTGTGTTAATGTAAAAAATTACGATGAATTCTGCTTTAAATGGAGTATCATTTCCGCATTATCGCCGGTGCTGAAAAACTCAGACAGACCATCGTCATATCAAATATCCGATATAACACAAAGTGTTATACATCTTAGCAATGGTATATCATTGAATTTCAACGATCTCGAGTTTCCACTGGACGTACAGAAAGTAGCGAAATTTGAGGAATTAAACCCATCAATTAGCGTCAATGTGTATGGATATAAGGCAGAAATAAAAAAAGTTGTGGGTCCATGCTATCACACAAAGAATGAGAAAAAGTGTCATATCAACTTATTATTGATACAAGGCACTGATGAACTGAATCACTATGTCTGGATAAAGAACCTTTCAAGGTAATAACATTGAGTTTTTTTTCTTTTTCTTTTTTTTTTAATTTTTTCTTTTTTTTTTCTGTTTTAGGTTGATCCGTCATCAACAGACTCTAAAAAAGGTCAAACTGTTTATTTGTAATACATGTCTGCAACATTTCCATAGTGAAGAAGCCCAATTACAACACAAAAATGAGTGTAGTAAGGTTGTAACAACGATGCCAAGTCCCGAAAAATCAACATTGCAATTTCAACACTATGAGCGCCAATTGGATGTACCATTTGTTATATATGCAGACTTTGAGTGTTTACTTCAAGATGTTAGTACCTGTTTTGTCGACCCAGGAACATCTTCATCAGCTGTTGTTCAGGAGCATACACCATGTGCCTTTTCGTATTATATTAAGTGTTCTTATAATTCGTCATTAGATAGGTTAAGAGTGTATAAGGGAAAAGAATCCTCTAAAAATTTTCTAGATTCGCTTGTTAAGGATGTGAGGGGGCTCTATTCCGATTATATTATGAAACCAAAACCTATACCTAGACTGACAACACAACAGATGAAAATTCAGACTGAAACGGAACTTTGCCACATGTGTAAGAAACCTCTTCTCGACGATCGAGTAATAGACCACTGTCATTTAACGGGGAAATATAGGGGTCCAGCTCATAATCAATGTAATTTATTATTTAGAGTGCCTAAATTCTTTCCAATCTTTTTTCACAACTTTTCTGGGTATGATTGTCATTTATTCGTAAAAGAACTAGGGAATATAGATGGTGATATAAAAGTAATACCTGAAAATAAAGAACGGTACATTTCCGTATCGAAGAGAATTACAGTAAGTGATAACAATACGGTGGAATTAAGATTTTTAGATTCAATTAGATTTATGAATAGTAGTTTAGATGAGCTTGTTAAATATTTACCCGAGGCAAAACTGGAGACAATACGTTCAATATACGGTGAAGAAAGTAAATTTAAACTGCTCACAAGAAAGGGTGTATTTCCCTATGAGTATATAAATTCGTGGACTCGTTTGGATGATGTTTGTTTGCCACCAAGAGAAAATTTCGCGAGTAAATTAACAAATAGTGAGTGCAGTGAAAGCGATTATGAACACGCACAAAAAGTTTGGAAAGAATTTAATTGCAAGACGCTTTGGGATTATTTAGAGTTGTATTTGAAAACAGATGTATTGCTTTTAACGGACGTTTTTGAAAATTTCAGAAAAATTTGTAAACAAATATATGAGCTGGATCCCTGTCAATACTATACTGCTCCGGGGTTAGCGTGGGACGCTATGTTAAAAACCACAAATATTAAACTTGAACTTTTGACTGACATTAACATTTATAATTTTATTAAACGCGGTATTAGAGGGGGTATTACGCAATGTTCGCATCGACACTCTGTGGCCAACAACAAATACATGGACAGTTTCGATGAAACGAAACCCTCAAAATACATTACATATTTGGATGCCAATAACTTGTACGGGTGGGCAATGTCTCAACCTCTTCCACATTCTTCATTCGCATGGGTTCAAAATGTCAATGAAATTGACATTCGTAATATTCCACTAGATTCCGATATTGGATATATATTAGAGGTTGATTTAGAGTATCCCGATTCAAAACATAATGAACATAACGATCTACCTTTTTGTGCAGAAAACAAAGCAGCACCCGGTTCTAAAACAAACAAGCTTATAACGGATTTAACAAACAAACATAAATATATTATCCACTATCGGAATCTACAACAGTGCCTAGAGAATGGTTTGAAACTTGTTTGCATTCATAGGATTTTACAATTTAAACAGTCTGATTGGCTAAAGAGTTATATCGATTTGAATAATTATCATCGTACAAAAAGCACAAATTCATTTGAAAAAAATTTCTTCAAGCTATTAAACAACGCGGTATATGGGAAAACGATGGAGAATGTGGAAAAAAGGAAAGATGTGAAAATTGTCACACAATGGGAAAGTAAGGGTAGAAGTTTAGGTGCCCGCGCTCTTATAGCCAAACCAAACTTTCATAGTGTAGCTATATTTTCGGAAACCATGGTTGCTATCCAGATGGATAGAGTAAAAGTGTGCTATGATAAGCCAATTTATTTAGGTTTTACCGTTCTTGATATTTCCAAGCTAAAGATGTACGACTTCCACTATAACTACATAAAACCAAAATGCACGGACAAAGTTCTTCTAAACTATATGGATACAGATTCATTTATTTATACAATTAATACAGATGACTTTTACAGAGACATTATAGACGACATTGACAAACACTTTGATACTTCAGAATATTCGAAAGACAATCCCTATAACATTCCTTTGAAAAATTGTAAAATATTAGGATTAATGAAAGACGAAACACACGGTCAAATAATTAAGGAATTTATAGGTTTAAGATCAAAAATGTATTCGATAAGTATAGATAATAGTAAAACAATAAAAAAGGCCAAAGGTGTTAAAAAGACTGCTACAGACATATTGACAATAGACAATTATAGAGACTGTTTATATAGAGAGAAAATTTTTAGAGGAAATATGTATATATTTAGGTCTAAGCTACATAAAATTTACACAGAATGTATTAATAAGATAACTTTAAGCCATTTAGATGATAAGAGATTAATTAAGGAAGATAAAATTAGTACATATGCATGGGGGCATTATAAAATTTAAATTTAAAAATAATAATAAAATATGTATATATTTAGGTCTAAATTACATAAAATTATTTAGAATTTAAGATAATAATAAAATATGTATATATTTAGGTCTAAGTTATATAAAATTTATACTGCATGTATTAATAAGATAGCTTTAAGCCATTTAGATGATAAGAGAGACATTGTGATATTTAGAATTTAAGATAATAATAAAATAATTCTTAATATATAACAGCTTTGTTTCAATCACAATTAGAAACCTTTTTTTTACATTTTTCAGCACATAAAGCCAATTTCTTATTTTCTATTTTTTAAATTACACTACATTTGAATTGTATTCAACTCTACAATATCGTCAACTTTACATTACACAGCTATACAGCTGTACAACCAACTATACAGCTATACAGCTATACAACCAATCAACTATACAGCTATACAACCACACAGCTGTACAACCAACTATACAGCTATACAACCACACAGCTGTACAACCAACTATACAGCTATACAACCACACAGCTGTACAACCAACTATACAGCTATACAACCACACAGCTGTACAACCAACTATACAGCTATACAACCACACAGCTGTACAACCAACTATACAGCTATGCAACCACACAGCTGTACAACCAACTATACAGCTATACAACCACACAGCTGTACAACCAACTATACAGCTATACAACCACACAGCTGTACAACCAACTATACAGCTATACAGCTGTACAATCAACTATACAGCTATACAGCTATACAACCAACCATCTATACAGCTATACAACCAACTATACAACCTTTGACCTTGACCTTTGACTTAGTGGGGATCCAAACCGGCAATACTTATTACTGGGGCCATCTTTTGTCAAAGGTTGTATAGTTGGTTGTATAGTTGGTTGGTTGGTTGTATAGCTGTATAGTTGGTTGGTTGTATAGCTGTATAGTTGGTTGGTTGTATAGCTGTATAGCTGTATAGTTGGTTGTACAGCTGTATAGCTGTATAGTTGGTTGTACAGCTGTGTGGTTGTATAGCTGTATAGTTGGTTGTACAGCTGTGTGGTTGTATAGCTGTATAGTTGGTTGTACAGCTGTGTGGTTGCATAGCTGTATAGTTGGTTGTACAGCTGTGTGGTTGTATAGCTGTATAGTTGGTTGTACAGCTGTGTGGTTGTATAGCTGTATAGTTGGTTGTACAGCTGTGTGGTTGTATAGCTGTATAGTTGGTTGTACAGCTGTGTGGTTGTATAGCTGTATAGTTGGTTGTACAGCTGTGTGGTTGTATAGCTGTATAGTTGGTTGTACAGCTGTGTGGTTGTATAGCTGTATAGTTGGTTGTACAGCTGTGTGGTTGTATAGCTGTATAGTTGATTGGTTGTATAGCTGTATAGCTGTATAGTTGGTTGTACAGCTGTATAGCTGTGTAATGTAAAGTTGACGATATTGTAGAGTTGAATACAATTCAAATGTAGTGTAATTTAAAAAATAGAAAATAAGAAATTGGCTTTATGTGCTGAAAAATGTAAAAAAAAGGTTTCTAATTGTGATTGAAACAAAGCTGTTATATATTAAGAATTATTTTATTATTATCTTAAATTCTAAATATCACAATGTCTCTCTTATCATCTAAATGGCTTAAAGCTATCTTATTAATACATGCAGTATAAATTTTATATAACTTAGACCTAAATATATACATATTTTATTATTATCTTAAATTCTAAATAATTTTATGTAATTTAGACCTAAATATATACATATTTTATTATTATTTTTAAATTTAAATTTTATAATGCCCCCATGCATATGTACTAATTTTATCTTCCTTAATTAATCTCTTATCATCTAAATGGCTTAAAGTTATCTTATTAATACATTCTGTGTAAATTTTATGTAGCTTAGACCTAAATATATACATATTTCCTCTAAAAATTTTCTCTCTATATAAACAGTCTCTATAATTGTCTATTGTCAATATGTCTGTAGCAGTCTTTTTAACACCTTTGGCCTTTTTTATTGTTTTACTATTATCTATACTTATCGAATACATTTTTGATCTTAAACCTATAAATTCCTTAATTATTTGACCGTGTGTTTCGTCTTTCATTAATCCTAATATTTTACAATTTTTCAAAGGAATGTTATAGGGATTGTCTTTCGAATATTCTGAAGTATCAAAGTGTTTGTCAATGTCGTCTATAATGTCTCTGTAAAAGTCATCTGTATTAATTGTATAAATAAATGAATCTGTATCCATATAGTTTAGAAGAACTTTGTCCGTGCATTTTGGTTTTATGTAGTTATAGTGGAAGTCGTACATCTTTAGCTTGGAAATATCAAGAACGGTAAAACCTAAATAAATTGGCTTATCATAGCACACTTTTACTCTATCCATCTGGATAGCAACCATGGTTTCCGAAAATATAGCTACACTATGAAAGTTTGGTTTGGCTATAAGAGCGCGGGCACCTAAACTTCTACCCTTACTTTCCCATTGTGTGACAATTTTCACATCTTTCCTTTTTTCCACATTCTCCATCGTTTTCCCATATACCGCGTTGTTTAATAGCTTGAAGAAATTTTTTTCAAATGAATTTGTGCTTTTTGTACGATGATAATTATTCAAATCGATATAACTCTTTAGCCAATCAGACTGTTTAAATTGTAAAATCCTATGAATGCAAACAAGTTTCAAACCATTCTCTAGGCACTGTTGTAGATTCCGATAGTGGATAATATATTTATGTTTGTTTGTTAAATCCGTTATAAGCTTGTTTGTTTTAGAACCGGGTGCTGCTTTGTTTTCTGCACAAAAAGGTAGATCGTTATGTTCATTATGTTTTGAATCGGGATACTCTAAATCAACCTCTAATATATATCCAATATCGGAATCTAGTGGAATATTACGAATGTCAATTTCATTGACATTTTGAACCCATGCGAATGAAGAATGTGGAAGAGGTTGAGACATTGCCCACCCGTACAAGTTATTGGCATCCAAATATGTAATGTATTTTGAGGGTTTCGTTTCATCGAAACTATCCATGTATTTGTTGTTGGCCACAGAGTGTCGATGCGAACATTGCGTAATACCCCCTCTAATACCGCGTTTAATAAAATTATAAATGTTAATGTCAGTCAAAAGTTCAAGTTTAATATTTGTGGTTTTTAACATAGCGTCCCACGCTAACCCCGGAGCAGTATAGTATTGACAGGGATCCAGCTCATATATTTGTTTACAAATTTTTCTGAAATTTTCAAAAACGTCCGTTAAAAGCAATACATCTGTTTTCAAATACAACTCTAAATAATCCCAAAGCGTCTTGCAATTAAATTCTTTCCAAACTTTTTGTGCGTGTTCATAATCGCTTTCACTGCACTCACTATTTGTTAATTTACTCGCGAAATTTTCTCTTGGTGGCAAACAAACATCATCCAAACGAGTCCACGAATTTATATACTCATAGGGAAATACACCCTTTCTTGTGAGCAGTTTAAATTTACTTTCTTCACCGTATATTGAACGTATTGTCTCCAGTTTTGCCTCGGGTAAATATTTAACAAGCTCATCTAAACTACTATTCATAAATCTAATTGAATCTAAAAATCTTAATTCCACCGTATTGTTATCACTTACTGTAATTCTCTTCGATACGGAAATGTACCGTTCTTTATTTTCAGGTATTACTTTTATATCACCATCTATATTCCCTAGTTCTTTTACGAATAAATGACAATCATACCCAGAAAAGTTGTGAAAAAAGATTGGAAAGAATTTAGGCACTCTAAATAATAAATTACATTGATTATGAGCTGGACCCCTATATTTCCCCGTTAAATGACAGTGGTCTATTACTCGATCGTCGAGAAGAGGTTTCTTACACATGTGGCAAAGTTCCGTTTCAGTCTGAATTTTCATCTGTTGTGTTGTCAGTCTAGGTATAGGTTTTGGTTTCATAATATAATCGGAATAGAGCCCCCTCACATCCCTAACAAGCGAATCTAGAAAATTTTTAGAGGATTCTTTTCCCTTATACACTCTTAACCTATCTAATGACGAATTATAAGAACACTTAATATAATACGAAAAGGCACATGGTGTATGCTCCTGAACAACAGCTGATGAAGATGTTCCTGGGTCGACAAAACAGGTACTAACATCTTGAAGTAAACACTCAAAGTCTGCATATATAACAAATGGTACATCCAATTGGCGCTCATAGTGTTAAAATTGCAATGTTGATTTTTCGGGACTTGGCATCGTTGTTACAACCTTACTACACTCATTTTTGTGTTGTAATTGGGCTTCTTCACTATGGAAATGTTGCAGACATGTATTACAAATAAACAGTTTGACCTTTTTTAGAGTCTGTTGATGACGGATCAACCTAAAACAGAAAAAAAAAAGAAAAAATTAAAAAAAAAAGAAAAAGAAAAAAAACTCAATGTTATTACCTTGAAAGGTTCTTTATCCAGACATAATGATTCAGTTCATCAGTGCCTTGTATCAATAATAAGTTGATATGACACTTTTTCTCATTCTTTGTGTGATAGCATGGACCCACAATTTTTTTTATTTCTGCCTTATATCCATACACATTGACGCTAATTGATGGGTTTAATTCCTCAAATTTCGCTACTTTCTGTACGTCCAGTGGAAACTCGAGATCGTTGAAATTCAATGATATACCATTGCTAAGATGTATAACACTTTGTGTTATATCGGATATTTGATATGACGATGGTCTGTCTGAATTTTTCAGCACCGGCGATAATGCGGAAATGATACTCCATTTAAAGCAGAATTCATCGTAATTTTTTACATTAACACACGCATATTTGTTTGTTATAAAAGGTGGTAAACGGACGTGTAGAGTCTGTTGATGATGGATCAACCTTAAACAGAAAAAAAAACAAAAAATTAAAAAAAGGAATATGAAAAAAACTCAATGTTATTACCTTGAAAGGTTCTTTATCCAGACGTAGTGATTCAGTTCATCAGTGCCTTGTATTAGTAATAAATTTATATGACACTTTTTCTCATTCTTTGTATGATAGTCTGGACCCACAATTTTCTTAATTTCTGCTTTATATCCATACACATTGACGCTAATTGATGGGTTTAATTCCTCAAACTTTGCCACTTTCTGCACGTCCAGTGGAAACTCGAGATCGTTGAACTTTAATGATATTCCATTGGAAAGATGTATAACACTTTGTGTTATATCGGATATTTGATATGACGATGGTATGTCTGAATTTTTCTTCACCGGTGACAATGCGGAAATGATACTCCATTTAAAGCAGAATTCATCAATATTTTTTATATTAACACATGCATGTTTCTTTGCTATGAAAGGCGGCAAAGGCACGTGTTTCGTTCCCTTAAGCGGTTTGTATTCATTTACGCTTAAAGATGAAAGTGGGCTAAGTTTAATCGTTTTATGTGGTATGATGTTCTTAACTGGTGTCTCCAATCGTTTCATTGAAGATAGTTCCTTCCTCCCTCCTATTGCGTTGCGGTTCATCGTAGTATTTTCTATTTAAAATATATATTTTTGTAAAAGCTAGAAAAAATTAAAAGCTTAAGCCAACACTTACTGTGAGTATTTTCTACATGTCTTTTCAGACCATCAGCTGTCGAGAAAATCACTCCACACACTTCACAAAGTACAGACTCCATTACTTTTTTATATAAAAATCACTTGATTAACTTTCGTTGACAAATTTCTAAGACAAACTATGTGTATAAAAAATCACTTGATTAACTTCACTTGACGAATTTCTAAGACAAACTATATGAATAAAAAATCACTTGATTAACTTCACTTGACGAATTTCGAAGATAAACTATAGCCGATGAGGTTGTTGCTGTTCATTTTATACTAAAACTCTTATCTATAATAAAATCTTGTTTATACAGAAATATGCTGACCACACACAAACAAGCAGAATGGATCTTTTTTCCATAAGAACAAAGAACCGCAAAACTATAAACAATTATTTATAAACAACCTATAATAATAACAAAAAATTCTTATCTACTTTTACTGACACAGAATTCAATCGCTAACTTTAGCCTATATGAAACCTAAAACCACCAAACTTAAATTTCAATTGATAACGAACGTGTTTATTCCTGATAATGTAAATATCAATTTCATCATCGAAAATATGCTGACCACACACAAACAAGCAGAATGGATCTTTTTCCATACAATCGGAAATATGCTGACCACACAAGAAAAAACTAATTGCAATAACAAACGATCGTGTTTATTCCTGTTCGTAAGTGAAGAAGCAGTGGAATAATATTAAGTAAAAGTGGAATAATAAAAAGAAAAGCAAAATAATGTAATTTATAATTTTTTATTATGAATATATATTTTTATAATAATTTTTTTTTTTATTTTTTTTTTTTAATTTTTTAAAATTTTTTTTTTATTTTTTTTTTTATTTTTTTTTTATTTTTTTTTTTTTTATTTTTTTTTTAATTTTTTTCACTCCTCCGTTAAATCAATGACGATGCCGATGTCGGACGGCCAAAATTCCTCCTCTTCCACCTCCTCCTCTTTTTGTTGTTGTTGTTGATGTTGATGTTGTTGTTGTTGTTGTAGGTATAAGTCGACCTCCTCTACCAGTATAACCAAATTTCAATTGATAACACACAATCTATATATAAACTACATGCTGAAGGCCAACTAAAAATCTAATTTACAAATACAAGTTATTTTCATCATATACAAATACTCTAAACCAAAAATTATTTTAATTCAAAACTACTATCAGATAAAAAAACCTACCGATTCCAAAACAAATCTCTTATATAAACACAAGCAGAATGGACCTTTTTCCATACAACTAGAAATGCTGATCAACCGTCACTTTCTGCATATCACGAAGTCTAACTAAAAAAAACAATTGATAACGCACGTATCTGATATGCAAGTTGTGATCGACTTGGAAAAAAAAATTTAAAACAATTCGTGTTTATTCCTCTCAATGTAAATACATATCAATTACATCATATGTGAATCATAATTCGTACAACTCTTATCAATCTTGGCATTTAAAAAAAAAAGTCAGTTAGGGATACTGCTACTGCCATCTCTGAAGAAACAGCGAAAGCCTTCTCAAAGTCCAACTACCGGTTTGGATCCCCACTAATTAGTATTGCTATTAGCCACCTCCGCTCGTGGCGCTAGTGTCGTCAAGGAGAAAGCCAGAAATGAGCCCAAACCCCCCTATACCCACTACTAAGATAGAAAGTTCATTTTGGGTGGTTCAATCCACCCTAAGTAAATAAAAGAGTTGCATTACTTTAGTTTTGGGAGTGTCAGGTGGAAGGGGTAGGCGATTCAAAAACTACACTTGCTAATACCACTATGAGTGCAGCTAGAAAACTGAAACTCCGCATTCGAATATATTAGTTTGTGGAAAAAAAGGAAAAATAAAGTTTTTTTAATTCATTGGTATCCGAAATAGGGTGGGAGGGAGGGAGGGCTAAGAACAAATTTACGACCGAATTTTTTTTCGAATGATTATATCTTCGGAAATGTTATTCACAAATAGTTCTTATTCTAGCATCATTTACATAGGTCGTGTATGACCCTATCATAATCGACTTAGAGGAATGCAAATAATAGTAAGGGATGGTGATGTGGGAGGTGACGGGGAGCGAAGGCAAACTCGGAAAACTTAATACCTCCACTACCTCTCAAGTTATGTAATTGAAACTTGGCACATACTTGTATATTGAGCTATGCCAGCGAGATACGAGACAAATTTAATAGTGGCCGGGGTAATAGGGAGCATTTCAAAAATGGTGTACTTTCCCAAATTTTAAACCGTTATATCTCAAAATCCAATATAGATGTTAATGTTAAATTTCGTCAAATCGTAGCGCAAGCTAGCAAAAGGGACCTTATTTTTCCAGAGGTCAAAAATAAATTTGATATCATTGGATAAAGTAAAAATTCTGAAGAGATCATTGCAAGAATCGCGCAAAAATCTTCAAAAATGGTGAAGTTATGGCTTTTTAAATTTTGAAGTACGAAAAGTTAGTTTTGACAATTTTTTTTAGATATTAACGAATGTAATTAAGTGCCCATTGCACTTTACGGCTTTGCTTAGAAATTTTACGCTCCATTCTTATTTCTGCTACATCTCCTATATGCCCTTCGTGTATGCCACCTCCCAATTTTGAAAATGTATGCGTGATGTCACTGACGGGACGAGTGGAAAAATATGAGAATGCTGTTTCTGTAGAGCTATTGAGTGAGTTTTTTGGCACTCCTAGGTGAGCCGGGAAAGGAAATTAACTATTTTTTATTGAAAACCGTATTATGAGTTCGCAAACTGGTCGCGTTTCGAAGGTTCAGGGTTTAGATTGTGAGAGGATGGTTTCATAGAACCATAATGCACTGGAGCCATTTAGTTGGTCCCATTGTACTCCTATTATTGATTATAATATAGAAGTTACTCCTCTTGTTCTAGTCACTTGGTTCTGTTTGCGAACCGTAGCAGGCCCAAAAGTTGGACGCCTCTGTGGTCGTCTAGTTCTGAAAAAAGCTTAAGCAAAACAGACAACTGTTGCAGATTTGCGGACAGTGACAAAGATAATGTTCGATAGATTCTTCGTCTTCCTTGCAACCTCTTCAAGGCTGTCGCTCGCGAACCTCATCCTAAATCCGATGGCCTATGGTCAGGCCAACATTAGTTCGGACGCTATAGCGACTATGTTGTAACAGCTGAGCTGTAATATTTTTATTCGGTTCTTCTCAAAAGGATTCCATCCCAGTCCATCTGCCGCCACCCACCAAGAAATAATCCTAAATAGTTTGCTTGAAGCTAGTCTTCAGCACTGTTGGTGCTACATCGACTGACTTCTTAGTGGAGTTGATGTTTGCATATCCTTACCGTGCAAACGTATCTGCTGCCTCGTTTTCGGTATCGAAATCAGGTGGACAGGATCAGGAGAAGAACGAACCCCGAGCGGAAACACCATTCTGTACGTTGGTCCTGAGAGAGAAGCCATAAATGGCGTGACGGTCGTCTTTACACCGAGAGCGAGAAACATCAGCTGGGAAACAATCTCGGATAGGATTAGCGTAGTCAGCTTCAAGACCAGTGTCAGAAACGTTACAATTCTACAGTGTTACGCACCAACTAATACCGCAACACCTGGTGACAAAGAGAAGTTTTATAGTCAACTGAGTGCCATTTTTCCACACAAGAGTCACCATAAAACATCTTGGGTTAACGCTGATGGTGTTACTCAGAACAAAATCGACTATTTGGGGGTAAGTCACCGATGGAGAAGATGTCTCCTCGATGTGCTAGCGAAGCATGAAGTTGACGTGGATCCACCGCTTGATGGTTGTCTGCTTGAGATTGTGCACAGAAGCTATTCGAAAACCGCCAATTCTTCAAATGAAGCGCAAGCTTAATGTGGATAGACTTAGAGACCTCAACACAAAGCGCGAGTACACCACTATTCTACGCGAAACTCATCATTGGGTGAATATGAAATGCGCACACTGGACGCCAATTGGGAGGCAACGAGAAACACTTTTCTAACTATTGCTGAGGAATCTGTGGGATATGTGCAAAGCGATGAGAAACCCTGGATGTCGTGAGACGTCAGACAAGGTTGGCGATCGGAAGAAAGCCAAATTGGCAATCATCTCTCAACTCGATGTCAACCAACGAACACCCGACTTGAGACGGAACTAGCGCGATGCTCATATACAGCTTAAAAAGGCTGTTAGACGCGACAAAAAGATCTTACCATCAAGGCAGAATCTGCGGCTTACTTTGAGGATATGGGTTCACTATTTAAAATTAAGAAATAGTTGACGAACAGGAATTTCACCGCCAACCCGGCGAGAGATGTCAACGGAACTCTCCTTAATCTGATTGAATACCAGTTGTGGCGATGGAAGAAATACTTCTTTGATATTTTAAGCATCTTGTCAGAGGAAGAAACAGAACAACTACCAAACGATCCCTAGATAAGGAAAATATAGTTTCCGCCAGACGAACTAACAACCGAACTCCTCAAAGCGGATTCGTAAAAAACAGCCGATATACTCCTCCCACCCTTTATTGAGGTGCGGAATGAAGAAAGATGTCCGACTGAATAGAAGGAGGGCGTCATTGTGAAAATCCCGAAGGAGGACGACCTTCGGGATTGTGGCAATTGGCGTGGTATTGGTCTACTTACTGCCGTATCGAAAATCTTGGCAATGGTAATTCTCAATAGGATTAGTGATGTCAGCGAGAGCACTCTCGTAGTTTATCAGGTTAGATTCCGTAAAGGGTCGTCTTGTACCGACCACACAAATACCCTACGGATAATATTGGAGTAGTCAGCCGAAATGGGTTCGCCACTACATCTCATGTTTGTGGACTTTGAGAAGGCTTTTGACAGCGTCAAGCGAGATTACATATGAAATGCTTTGCGTAGGAGAGGTATTCCAGATAAGGTGATGCTATGGTTAAAGAATCGTACGAAGGTGCAAGGTGTCGCGTCTTACATAGAGGAGAGCTGTCCGAGATCTTTCCTGTGCGAACGGGTGTCAGACAAGGCTGCATATTATCACTAGTCTTGTTTCTGATGGTAATAAATAACATCTTGAAAGCTGCACTGGAAGGTGGGGAAGGTAAAGGTCTTCAATGAAGACTATTTAACATCTTAAGTCACTTTGATTATGCTGATGACGTTTGTTTTCTTGCACATAACCGTTCGGACTTAGAGTCAAATGTTCGCTCGTTGCATTCTAAATGCAAAGAGGAGGGACTGAAAATAAATGTGCGTAAAACCAAGAACATGCACATGGGTTCGAACACAAGCACACCGATTGTTCTTAACGGATAAGAGGTGGAAGAGGTGCAAGATTTTTGTTATCTCGGAAGCATTGCCAGCATGGACGGCGGAGCCGAAAAGGATATTGAGTTAATATTATCACTCAAAATAAATCTTTTCAGGCCTTCGGTATCCTTTCCCCTTTCTGGAGATTAAGAGAGATCTTCCTTCGCACGAAGCTGTGAGTTTTTGACACTTGCGTCAAATCTGTATTGTTATATGGTTGTACTACGTGGAACCGTTCGACTTACCAAGAAACTGCAAACTTTTGTGAACCAATGCCTCCGACGCATTTTAGGGATATTTTGGCCAGAAGTGATCTCCAACGACGAACTTTGGTGTATAACTGGACAGACTAAAATAGGCATTCAGATTCAAAGGCGGAAGTGGCAGTGGATCGGTCACACTTTGAGAGAACCAGAGCGAAACATTGCCAAACAGGCTCTGGATTATAATCCTCAAGGCAGACGTCGGGTTGGTCGACCATGTAACACATGGAAGCGAGCAGTTGAGCAGGAGGCCAGAGGAATAAACAAGTCCTGGCAACAGCTTAAGGACGATGCTCAGGATCGCACATTGTGAAAGATAGTTGTTTCTGTCCTATGTCCCTATAGGGGCTCTTAATAGGAATTTGATTGATGATGTTTCTAGTTATTTCTGAAAAAGCTATTAAGAACTCGTTCTTTTAAGTACTACCTCCCATACAAACTGCACAGTTTCACTAAATCCAATACACTAATTTTCTCAGTACCTTTTAAGTTTTTCAATAGTATATTTTTTATAAAACTTTTTGATTGCAACTCTAGCGTGATGTGAAAAAATTAGTCCAATATCATCACTTCCCCTACAAAATTTCTTAAAATTAAAAAAATTCTTTTTCATCTAGAGTATCGCTTTATGCCCAATCGTAGTTCTGTTATTTTTATACTTTAGATGAAATCTGAGAGTATTATAAGTTTGCTTTAAAGTTTGTAACGCTAAGAAATTAGGCTGGGAGAAAAACATAACAGGGCCACGATTGCGCGTAAAGCGCAATCTTACGATACTCTAGATGAAATAGAATTTTTTGTGATCCCAAGAAATTTTGTATGGGGAGTGTTAGAAGGGGTGATAGCATTGAACTAATTTTTCCCCATCATGCTAAGGTAGCTATAAAAATGTTTCATACAAAATGCTTACTCCAAAAATTGAATAGGAGCTGAAAAAATTAGTGTGTTAGATTTAGTGAAAATGTGCAGTTTGTATGGGAGGTGGTAGAAAGAGTGGGAGAATTCTAGTGATTTTTTCAGAAATAACTAGGAATATTATAAAATTGACATCCCTTACATTTCAGACTAGTGCCATTCATACTTTTCAAGAAAATCGATTTTTTGTAAAGTTGTGAAACTATGTCATATTGTACGGGAGGGGGTAACCAAATATTTTTTTCTGATTTTAGTGATAATACTAATTAAGTATTTATTACAAAATATGAGCTCAATAAATGTTATATGTTCTGAGAAAATCGTCTTAGAGCGTTTCATGAAAAAGTGTAGTTTGTATGGGAGGGGGTGAAAGGAGAGGGAGGGCGCAAATAATTTTTCTACTGTAGATTCAGATTATTATAAAAGTAATATGTCACAAAATTCAGATTAATAGCTTTTATACTTTTCGAGCAAATCCGTTTATTGTCAAATTGCGAAATTGTGTCATTTTGTGTGAGAGGGGGTAGAAGGAGTGAAGCTAATCGTCTAATTTTTTTGGTCTTAATAAAAATTTGAAATAAATATTTGGTGCACAATTTCAGTCCGCTAAATTTTATACACACTGAGTAAATTGGCTTAGAGTAATTCATGACAAGTACAGTTTGTATGGGAGGTGGTAGAAGGAGGGAGAGGACACACTTTATTTTTTTACGATAAATTTATATTATTATAGAAGAAACATATTCCAAATTTCAGGCCAATAGCTTTTATACTTTTTGAGCAAATCCGTTAATTGTCAAATTGCGCAATTGTGTCATTTTGTATGGGAGGGGGTAGAAGGGGTGGAGCGATTTAGCCCGTTCACGAACTTGACCTTACTTTTTTGTCAAAAACGACGTGTACAAAATTTGAACAATCTAGCTCAACGCGTTCTCAAGCTAGAGAGCGAACAGACGGACAGACGGACGGACGGACATCCGGTTTTCAGATTTCTGAGTGATAATATTAACTTCTGTATCATTCATTTTTTTCTCCAAGCCTTATTTCTTAGCGTTACAAACCTTAGAGCAAACTTATAATACTCTCAGATTTCATCTAGAGTATAAAAATGTATGATACAGAAGTTCATATAATCACTCAAAAATCTCAAAACCGTAAGCAAGGTAAGGTCAAGTTCGTGAACGGGTCAAATAGCTTCACCCATTCTACCCCCTCCCATACAAAATGACGCATTTTCGAGATTTGACAATTAACCGACTTTCACGAACAGTATAAATGCTATTGAACTGAAATCTCAATCTACGGTATAAATATTATTTGAATCCCCCCACTTCTTCTACCACCACTCATATAAACTGCACTTTTCCATGAAATACTATAAATCAATTTACTCAGTACATTTAAAATTTATCGAGTTGAAACTTTGAACAAAGTATTTATTTAGAATTATTAGTAAGACCAAAAAAAATAGTAGATGATTAGCTTCACTCGCATATCACCCATACAATATGATAGAATTTCACAAATTATCAAAAAGTCGATTTTCCTGAAAAGTTTGAATACTACAGATCTGCGATATAAAACATGTCAAATGCATGATGCTTATAGTTATTTTTGGAAAAATCACTAAGAACTCCTCATTCCTTTTTGAAAAATTTCTCTACATCTAGAGTATTGCATGATTGGGCCTTACGCCCAATCGTAGTCCTGTTATGTTTATACTATAGATGAAATCTGAGAGTATATAATGTTTGCCTTACCGTTTCTAACGCTAAGAAATAATAATCGCACAGAGTCGCCAAGGGTACAGAAATATTTGTTGTCGCTCGAAAACCTCGATTCCGAGTGACCGTCCGTCTGTCTGTCTGTTTGTCTGTCTATCTGTCCGTCTGTCCGTCTGTATAAAGCTTTGACCTATCTTGTTAAAATTTTTTTTGTATCATTTTTAGCAAAAAAGTAACTTTAAGTTCGTGAACGGGCCAAATTTCCCCATTCCTTCCACCCCGTCCCATACAAATTTCATGAAATGTCGAAATTTAAAGATTGATTTTTCTCCGAAACCATTTTAGCTATTGGCTTGAAAATTAGGTCATAGTATAACGATATAAATATTATTGACGTCAAAAAATATTGATCTGATCCTTTTACCACCTTCTATCGCCTCCCATACAAATGTACAATTTTCATAAATGCATTTATTCGGTTCTCATTGGAACTAGTAAAACTGAAGGAACCAATTTCTGTCATAATTAATGTTATTATAATTGCAACCGATTTTGTGAAAGCTATCAACTTCACCTCACTCTTTCTACCCCCTCCCATACAAATTTCACGAAATTTCTGAATTTCAACTAAATTATTTTTCTCCAAAACCGTCAAGGCTATCAACTTTAAATTTTGAGAAAAGTATACTACTAATTTGACTGATTTGATTCAAATACTCCTTCAACCACCTCCCATACAAATGCACAATTTTTGGCAAATGCATTTAATCGATATTAATTGAAACTAAGAAAATCACAAACTTCAAACTTTGTTAGAATTTGTCCCTTAATAATTTCAATAAATGTTAAAAAAAATATGAACTTCACTTTACTCCTTCTACCACCTCCCATACAATTTTTTATATTGAAAATTCAAAAAATGTATTCCTCCTTCGAACATATGAGTAACAAGGCAATGTGATTAGGATGTTGATAAGCAGATTCAAAATCATCCAAAACCTCCCACTTTCTCTGCCACCTCCCATACAAATGCAAAAATGATGAAAGCTACAAACTTTAAATTCAGCATGAAACATTTTGTATACTACGTTCAGTGTTATTTACAAAAATTACAAACCTCCTCCCTCTGCTTTTACCACCTCCCACACAAAAGTCGCTATTCACTATTTGAAAGGATTGGAGATGACATATTTTCCAGTACAATAAACTCTTTCCTATTTCATCTAGAGTATCATATGATTGGGCTTTACGCCAAATCATAATTCAATTATGTTTATTTTTAAAATTTACGTAGCCATGCTTTGGCAGGTACTTCAACTTCTTCAATGAACCAGAATCGAAAGCAATGGCCCGGAACCCATTAAACTCACACCTTTCACAAAATACCTTTGCAATGGTATCGAATTTGTTAATTTAGGGCTTTTCGTTTGGATTGTAAAACGTTTTCAACAAATCGTGTCTACACTTAATCTTTATTAACGTATACCTTCGCAGTTGACTTCGAATAAATTCGTTCAATTTGTTTCTTATAATAATGCTAACCGAAAATGATTACCCGAAAATATTTATTCCTCATTGTTATTCCTTGCCAAAATTTATTCATTTTTCGATTCAGCTACTTATCTTCGACACATGCACCACGGTTCGACTGTGTTCGAGATAAGATTTATGGACGACGTAATAAATTTTAGTTGTCGATACGCCCACTGGCAAAGCGAAACCCTGAAACGAAATCCCTAATTGCAATAACTCAATGCAATCAATTGAATCGTCAATATCGCATAAACAGAAAAGCGTATCGTTCCAACGAAAACACTCCCTAAAACCATGGAGATTTATTTATTTTCTATATCTAGGATTGGTAGCCTCACTCGCGTTTTTCATTGTACTCGAGCCGAGGAAAAATGTGAACAAGCTCGCTCCCTGTGTCGCCGATAAACCAGCACCCACGATTTTCATAGGTGCATAATCCGACACTTTTATGCCACGGAATGTTTCTCTGTTTTGGAATATTGGAAGTGTACTTAGAGGGATATTGGGGCCCTTCGATCGACTTATAGGCGTAATAAACTCAGGAAATCTATCAAAAAAAGAAATCATAGTGCCTGTGCGATTCACTTTCCGTGCAAGCGACTAATTTCCCATGGCAGCTCTCTAGGTTTGCATATGGGATTTATATTCCTGATGTATGGATAATCCCGATCACTCTACCTATTCGGGCGACTGGATGGGGCCCATATTTCATAGGTGGTGTGCGCGGCGCGGGTACCTATCTATAATGCTCCCTTGGCGAAGATTAAAGTTCAATTGTGGGTAATCTGGGAATTGATTAAACGAACGTGTCGGCATAGAACCGGCACGACAGGTACATACCTATACTCTAACTTGCCTGAACCGCGATACGTGTAGTTCCACATATGCATCATCACAAAAATTACTTATATTAAAGATCTCCAGATCCCGGCCCATTCGACTGGAGCCTAGCCAGTCGTTTCGAAACTCGGCATAGTAGAGTGGTGCTATAGTTAAAGTACAATTATGTCGTCAGAGTTTCCCTTCTTCGAGCAGGTATCGCGGGTTTCAGGAACTTGATTAATCGTATTAGAGGATTAGCGATAACGGTTATATCGCGGCTTCACTTATATATTTCAATAATTCGTTAAACGACTGATAATGAACGCCGATATTGGAGGTGCATGTCTGTCTAACGACACTTTATCCGACCCAATCGTTCCTTTTATAGGTGATATGACGGAAAAGCTAATCGGTGAATGGTTAATACGTTTACCGTTACTTACATGTGCAGGGATTATAAATATAAATAAATGTGTATATGATTAATTATTAATTTACTTTGGACTAAAAAATGAATCTATTACGAGAGGTACCTGCCAATTGCCTAGACATAACATTACAATGTATAAGTTGGATGTATAGGGTGTTTTCTTTAGAGCCGGTAGCTACCGCGGCTGGTGCGTACATGACGTAATCTGAAAGTCCAGTTTTCAAACATACACATTTTGTGCAGTGATGAATCACAATTTGGCTAAATGGCTAAGAATTACTGCATTTGGAGCGATGATAGTCGACAAGCCATTATCGAAACACAATTACATCCAGAAAAAGTCACCGTTTGGTGAGCTTTATGGGCCTGGGAATAATTTGTCCATAGGACTTCAAAAATGATGATGGTCAGAACAAAAGAAGTGAAATAAAACTGCATCACAAATTTTACGATTCCCTTACCTCTTCTACTCCCTCCCATACAAATGTTCGGATTCGTGAATGTAAAATACACCGAATTTTATGAAAATTCTATGCAACTTCGTCTATGAAATACATTCTATACAGAGAATATTGGACGTGATTCAAGCAATCAATTAAAAACAAATTAACATCCTTCCACCCTTACTATTGAGCTTATCACCCGTGATCTTAAAACCTAACTGATACGAGAAACGGATACAGCGCCTCGGAAACGAGCGGATTCTATGGTAACGACTTTTAGCATTCGAAAACGGACTATGATTGGCTTCTGAAACGTTCGAACTTTGAATGATGGGGGAAGCGCTGGGTCATTCGGTTCTTGCACAGTCAATCAGTGATCGAAATGGAGCAATATAACATCCAAATTTTGGGATTGAGCGAGGTCAGGTGGATAGGATGAGGAGAAGAACGAACCCCGAGCGGAAATACCATTCTGTACGTTGGTCCTGAGAGTGAAACCAAAAATGGCGTGGCGGTCGTCTTTACACTGAGAGCGAGAAAAAGTCTCATCAGCTGAGAACCAATTTGGATAGGATTATAGTCGTCAGGCTCAGGACCAGTTTCAGAAACATCACAATTCTGCAGTGCTACGCACCAACTAATACCGCAACACCTGGTGACAAAGAGGAGTTTTATAACCAACTGAGTGCCACCTTCGATCGTGTTTCAAGAGGTGATATTATTATCATCTCAGGAGATATGAGCGCCCAGGTTGGCTCTGACAATACTCGACTAGAACACTTCATGGGGAAGCATGGTGATCCTTGGTGTCGGCGCGTCACGACTTTGGACTCAGAAACCCGAAAACGGCGAATTATTTGTGGAGTTTTGTAGTACGCGGCAAATGATAATCGGAGGAACCATTTTTTCACACAAGATTCACCATAAAACATCTTGGGTTCCGCTGATCATGTTGTTTAGAACCAGATCGACCATTTGGCTATAAGTCGCCGATGAAGAAGATGTCTCCTCGATGTGCGAGCGAAGCGCGGAGCTGAAGCGGGGATCGATCACCACTTGATGGTTGTCTGCTTGAGATTATGTACAGCAGCTATCCGACGACCACAATTTTTTCAAATGAAGCGCTAGCTTCATGTGGATATACGTCATCCACATTAGGCGGATATGAAATGCGCACACTGGACGCCAATTGGAAGGCAACCAGAAACACGTTTCTAACTAGTGCTGAAGAATCTTTGGGATATGCACAAAGCGGTAAGAAACCTTGGATGTCGCAAGGCACCTGGGACAAGGTTGGCGATCAGAAAAAAGACAAATTGGCGATCATATCCGAACCCGATGCCAGCTAACGAACACCCGATCTGAGACGGAACTACCTCGATGCTCATATACAGCTTAAAAAAGCTGTTAGATACTACAAGAGAAAAACTATTGAAGATCTGGCCAACGAGGCAAAATCTGCGGGTTACCTTGGGGATATGGGTTCACTATTTAAAATTATGAAACAGTTGACGAACAGGAATTTCACCACCAACCACCTGGTGCGAGATGTCAACGGAATTCTCCTTAATACGAGTGAACACCAGTTGCGGTGATGGAAGGAATACTTACGATGGCGCTACAACACCACAAATCGGACTTTGGTATCCTGAATACACCGCGTCTTCCTGTTAGAAAATCTTAGCAGTGATTTGCTGTCTGCGTCAATCGAATCCTCACAACGCTTCTGTGGTTTTCCGTCTTTGTCCGTTGATTTTCTCTTTTAGTGTGCGTTTGGGAATTCTTCCGTCATCTATCCGCTCGACATGACCAGCCCATTGAAGCTTATTAAATTTTATTAGAGTTAACACTTCTGGATTGTCGAAAATGGCTTACAATTCTCTATTGTATCGTATTCTACAGATCGAGTCTTCCCTCACAGGTCCGAGAATTCTTCTGAGGATCTTTCTTTCAAAGGCGTTAAGTAGTTTTTCGAACGACTGAGTTCAAGTCCAATTTTCGCTGCCATAGCATAGCACAGGTCTTATGATCGTTTTATATAACTAAAGTTTTGTTTTCCTGTGTACGTTCTTGTTTTTAATTATTGGCAGAACCGAATAATACGTCTTTTTTGCCACCATTATCCTTCTTTTGATTTCGATGGGTTCGCTTCCATCCTTCGATAGGTTTGCCTCTATTTATACAGGGTGTTTGGTGCTCCGTGTGCCACCTTGTAAGGGGTTATTCCTAGATATATTTTGAGAAAAAAATTGTTGTACGGAGATGGTTAATTTTCAATATCCGCGAAGATACAGGGTGATCAAGAAAAGGGTTTCGGACCTGTACCCTCACTCACTCAAAATGCTATATCTTGAAAACTAATAATCACAATTCAAAGTGTTATAGCTTGTTTATTAGGGAATCGAATTACCTTTCATTTGGTGTAATAGTCTGCATTGTAACTGTACCCAATCTTGAGGTATTTGCCTCAGAGCACAAATTTTTGATACTTTGACCCTCAAAATTCTGGGATCAATGTAATTTTTCTGTAGAGTTGTCTACGTTTTCTAGGTTATAGTCTCCTACTGTAATATTTTGTCTAATTGATGTCTTTTTCCTAGTTTTTGTCATAATATTTGTTTTGTTTTCATTAATACGTAGTCCAACTTCCCTTGCTACTGAGTCAAGGTTTACAAATATCTCCTTGGCACTCTCCAGAGATCTTGCAAGGATATCTATATCGTCGGTAAAGGCTACGAGTTGTATGGATTTGAAGCATAGTGTTCCTTTGGTGTTAGCGAGAAGGGTCCGAACAACATATTCGAGTATCAAGTTGAAAAGCATTGGTGCGAGGCCGTAACCTTGCTTAAGGCCGTGGTCTGTTGTAAAACTGGAAGTCAAATCGTTTCCTACTCTGACTCATACCAAAGACTCGGTTATTCTTGGAAGCTGAACCAGTTTCGGTGGGACTGCAACCCCAACATAATTTTATATAGTACGTACCTGTCGATACTGGTGTATGCCTGCTTGAAATCAACAAATAGCTGGTGCACATGAATATTATATTCCCAGCACTTTTTGAGCACCTGTTTAACTGAGAGCTCTAAATCCGCCTTGGCATTCCTCAATTACTTTGTCAGCATAGGGCTTAATTCTTTTTCCTAGAATTTTCGTCAAGATCTTATAAGACGTACACAACAGAGATATTCCTCGGTAGTTTTCGCAGCAGAGTTTGTCACCTTTTTTATAAATTGGGCATATAATGCTCTTGCGCTATTCTTCAGGAAGTATTTTCTGTGTCCATATGTCCGTCATTAATCTATGTAGGAGATGCGCTATGCAGGTATCGCCGGCTTTCAAAAGTTCAGCTGGAATTTGATCGGTGCCCGGCGCTTTGTTGTTTGGGTGGTTCCTCAGGACTGCTTTTACTTCTTCGAGTGTGGATCCTTCATCAGCTGTCACATCAGTTATACCTGTTATTGTGTCTGCTGTTGGTGTTCGTGCGAGTGATACGCTCGGACTGAGGAGTTGTTCAAAGTATTGCGCCCATCTAAATTTTATATCTTCCGCATTACTTATGATGTTACTTTTAGCATCCTTGCAGAGGGTCGTTTTCGGTTGGTATCTCCCTTTCATTCTTTTTTCAAGGATAAACACGGCTCTTGTGTTGTGTAATTTTAAGTGTTCGTCCATGTTTTTAATTTCGTCATTATTGTACTTTCGTTTTTTTGTCTGCATATTTTGTTTGCAAATTGTCTAAGATCATTATAATTGTCCCGTTTGGCTTGTGTCGGCCGTCCTGTTAATATTTTGTAAGATGGATTTTTTCGCTCTAAGGCAGCTTGGCATTCGTTTTCGAACTAGTCATTTCTTTTGCGCCGGGGTTGTTGTTCTATCACCTCCTCTGCAATAGATGTTATGCCATCTTTGATATTTCGCCACATTTCTTCTATTGGCATACTGGCGTTGTTGTTCAGAATTGGCGTGAAGTGCCGCTCTAAGGCTGATACGAACTTCGCAACTACTTTCTCATCCTTGAGTTTTCCTATGTCGAATTCAGGAACCGGTTGTGTTTTTGGGTGTTCTCGGTTTGTGATTCGACATCGAAACTTGGTTAACAAATAGTGGTCTTTGTCGCAATTAGCACTTCGACATGTACGCAAGTCGTGAATGCAGGAGGCCGTCTTTTTCTCTAGTAGAACATGGTATATTTGGTTGAATGTTCGTCCGTCCCTTGTTGTCTTATGAATGTCACGATGCGGTAAGCATGTCGAGCTTACAATAAGATTTTTGCTGCTGGGAAAATCCGTCAGTCTCTAGCCGTTGTCGTTACTAATATCATGGAGACTCTGCCTTTCAATTGTTCCTATGTAAGTTTCTTCTTTGCCCATTTTCGCGTTTAAGTCCCCTAATGCGATTCTAATATCGATCGACGGAAGGGAGTCGAATGTTGATTCTAAGGTGCTGTAGAAATCGTCTTTAACTTCGTCGTCTTTGTCTTCCTTTGGGGCATGGACAGTAATAAGCCAAACTTTAAAGAATTTTGTTTTGATAGGGATTGCACACAATCGTTCATTGACGGGGTCGAAGTTGGTAACTTGGTGTTTAAATTTCTTGTCGACGATAAACGCAACTTCAAACTCCCGGCTTCCCGATTTTTCCCCACTTTTAAAAATTCTGTGCGATCCAATGTTAGTAACCTCGTTACCTAAAAATTTAGTTTCTTGGAGTGCAATGATGTTCATATTGTATTTGCTAGCCTGTTCTATAAGCGCTCTCACTGCTCCTGTACAGGAATCCCACGTTCCAAGATTCGAAGGAATAGTCCATTTCTCGTTTGCGTGGTCGTTGGCGTTGAATCAGTCCAGTTCGCGGCGGTGCTTAAAGTTTTGTAACAATTTTTTTTCAGATAATGAGTTGTTAGCCATAGCTCAACCCCAACCCAGAGGGTCTTATTATAGTGCTAAAATTTTTCTGTTTCATTAGCAGTCGCGCCTATCAGTTCAGCAAATCAAGTCCGGATGGCCGAGACCATTACCCGGTAGCTACCACGTGGAGGTATGATGAGCATAATTGATGTGTATATGATATTTACAACACTAGGTGTCGCCTTATGACGCCGATCAGATGCCTACCCTATCTATACACACCTAACAACTATGGAAGGAATACTTCTTTGATATTTTAAACATCTTTCCAACGGAAGATATTCCAGAAACAGAACAACTACCAAACGGCCAATCGTAACAATTCTCTATTAGGGAAGATCCCCCAGATAAGGAAGAGATAGTTTTCGCCGTGTAGTATATGGAGGCAAGCAGTTGAGCAGGAGGCCGGAGGAATAAACCAGTCCTGGCAACAGCTAAAGGCCGACGCTCATGATCATGCCTTGTGAAAGAGAGTTGTTCCTGTCCTATGATCATATAGGGAGTCTTAACAGGAATGTGATTGATTGACCCTAACTATTACCCTGCTCTCCTCCCCTCATAGAAATCCAAACTTGCATAAACGAATGAAATATTGATTACTGGAGTTATTGATCGTATTCGCAATTAAGTGTTAAATTGACAGCAGCCTTGCCCTAGAGCTCCCTTTCACTTAGTTTTCCCTAGAGATACTCGATACATACTAATACTACTCTCCTAATAGAGTTTGCTGTACAGCGATTGCCCGAAATTTTAATTTTCTCAATTCTTTTTCTTTTATGAAGCAAACACAATCATAAAGAATTGTTATTTACGAAAGTCATATCTATTTTCGATTGTTAACTAGTGAATCTATACAAAAACTTGTAGTACAGTGCAAGTTTGTGCTTGTGTCCATACAGTTGAAAACCGTAAAACTCAAGCAAACTACAAGTTTGCCTGTTTTTCACATTCTTATGTTACCTTCTTGTACTTCTAAACTCACGCTCAACTGTTTATTGCATTGTCCAAACTCTATTAAAAGAGTAGTGTTAGTGTGTATCGAGTATCTATAGTCTTCCCTAGCCACTTTAACCAGCATATTGACTTTCCACGCATCCTTAACTTGGTTCAAGAATAATAAAGCTGCGCCCGACTTGTAGACAGTTTATTATACTCTAGATAAAATCTGAGAGTATTATAAGTTTGCTCTAAAGTTTGTAACGCTAAGAAATAAGGCTTGGAGAAAAAATAGAATAATGCAGAAGTTAATATGTATTATCACTCAAAAATCTCAAATCCGAATGTCCGTCTGTCCGTCCGTCCATTCGCTCTCGAGAACGCGTTGAGCTAGAAAGCTAAAATTTTGTGCACGTCGTTTTTGATGAAAAAGTAAGGTCAAGTTCGTGAACGGGCCAAATCACTCGACCCCTTCTACCCCCTCCCACACAAAATGACTCATTTTCAATCAATTACAACAATCAAGTTTTCTTGGAAACTGTTAGAGCTAATGATTTGAAATTTGGAACATATTATTTTTATCGTAAATCTGATATACAGTATAAAAATTATTTGCATTCCCCCACTCCTTCCACCACCTCCCATACAAACTGCACTTTTTCATGAAACACTCTAAACCGATTTTCTCAGGACGTATA
Organism: Chorisops tibialis; assembly: GCA_963669355.1. Lineage (NCBI taxonomy): Eukaryota > Metazoa > Arthropoda > Insecta > Diptera > Stratiomyidae > Chorisops > Chorisops tibialis. Next base: position 81,542,823 of record OY770262.1, on the reverse strand, counting down.
ACATACATCATCAATGGCGCAACAGCCCACATTGGGCCCTGGCCTTCTGAAGTCGTCGCCTCCAATCGTCTCGATCCAAAGACCGTGTCCTCCAGCTGCTAATTATACTCTAGATGAAATCTGAGAGTATATTGTGTTTGCCTTACCTTAGAAATAACGCTCGCACAGAGCCGCCAAGGAACAGAAATATTTGTTGTCGCTCAAAATCCTCGATTCCGAGTGACCGCCTGTCCGTCTGTCTGTCTGTCTATCCGTCTGTCTGTCTGTGCGTCTGTCTACAGCATAACTCTCGAAAGCTTTGAGCTATAGTGCTAAAATTTTTTGAGTGTCATTTTTAGCAAAAAAGTAACTTTTAAATTAAATTATTTTTCTTGTATAAAGTATACAAATAGAAATTTTAATAATACGAAAAGAATTTGTTTAGATCCGTACACTCCTTCTACCCCCTCCCATACAAATGCATAATTTTTGTTAAATGCATTTTATCGATTTCCATTCAAACTAGAAAAAGTACAAACTTCAAATTTTGCCAGAATTTTTTTTTTAATAATTGAAATAGTGTTAGAAAAAAATATCAGCTCCGCTTCACTCCTTCTACCACCTCCCATACAAATATCTGTATTATAAATTCAAGAAAAGCATTTCTCCTTCAAGTATACAAATGAGAGATATCGACTTTGAAATTGAATCAAAGCATGGTGATAAGGAGGATGATAAGCAGTTTCAAAATCATCTTAAACGCTCCACTTCCTCTGCCACCTCCCATACAAATGCTCCAATTTCAGGAAAACTATGACCAATTTCTTTAAAAATAATGAAAACTAAAAACTTTAAATTCAGCAAAAAACATTATGCATGCTATGTTCGGTGTCATATATAAAAAAACACAAACCTCCCCCTCTGCTTCTACCACCTCCTATACAAAAGTCTCTATTCATTATTCGAAAGAATTTGAAATGACATATTTTCCGGTATATTAAAGTCATTTCCATCTCATCTAGAGTATCATATGATTGGGCATTAAGCCCAATCATAATTCAGTTATGTTTATACTCTAGATGAAATCTGAGAGTATATTGTGTTTGCCTTACCGTTTGTAACACTAAGAAATAATGCGCGCACAGAGCCGCCAAGGGTACAGAAATATTTGTTGTCACTCAAAAATCTCGATTCCGAGTTGCTGTCTGTCCGTCTGTCCGTCTGTCCGTCTGTCTGTCCGTCTGTCTACAACATAACTCTCGATAGCTTTGACCTATCGTGCTGAAATTTTTTTTATGTCATTTTTAGCAAAAAATTAACTTTAAGTTCGTGAACGGGCCACATCCCCCCACTCCTTCTACCCCCTCCCATACAAATTTCATGAAATTTCAAAATTTAAAGAAATTAAGTTTTCTCCGAAACCACTTCAGCTATTGACTTGAAATTTGGGTCAAAATATTATAATATAGATGTCATTAATATCATTGAATATTGATCCGATCCCGTCACTCCTTCTACCCCCTCCCATACAAATGGACAATTTTGAAAAATGAATTTTTCGATGTTTATTGAAACTAGTGAAGTTATAAGATCAAATTTTTGCCAGAATTATTTTTGTTATAATCGCAATCAGTGTTGAAAAAATTATCAACTTCACCTCACTCCTTCTACCCCCTCCCATACAAATTTCACGAAATTTTGAAATTTAAACTAAATTATTTTTCTTCGAAACTGATACAGCTATCAACTTGATATTTTGTATAAAATACACAAATAGAAATATTAATAACAAGAAAAAAAATTGTTTTGATCCGTACACTCCTTCTACCCCCTCCCATACAAATGCATAATTTTTGTTAAATGCATTTTATCGATTTCCATTCAAACTAGAAAAAGTACAAACTTCAAACTTTGCCAGAATTTGTTTCTTAGTAATTGAAACAAGTTTTAGAAAAAATTATTAGCTCTGCTTCACTCCTTCTACCACCTCCCATACAAATATCTGTATTATAAATTCAAGAAAATCATTTCTCCTTCAAGTATATGAGAGCTACCGACTTTGAAATTCAATCAAAGCATGGTGATAAGGATGATGATGAGCAGTTTCAAAATCATCTTAAATGCTCCACTTCCTCTGCCACCTCCCACACAAATGCCCCAATTTCAGGAAAACTATGATCAATTTCTTTAAAAATAATGAAAATTAAAAACTTTAAATTCAGCAAAAAACATTTTGCATGCTATGTTTAGCGTCATATACGAAAAATACAAACCTTCCCCTCTACTTCTACCACCTCCCTCTACTTCTACCACCTCCCTCTACTTCTACCACCTCCCATGCAAAAGTCTCTATTCACTATCCGAAAGAATTTGAGATGGCATATTTTCTGGTATATTAAAATCATTTCCATCTCATCTAGAGTATCATATGATTGGGCTTTAAGCCCAATCATAATTCTGTTATGTTTTTTAAGATGGCTTTGCTATCTTCATCAACCGAGTCTTCCCATCGCTTGCGTGGCTTGCCTACTGGCCGATTACCACTCGCTTTGCCTTCAAGAGCTCGTTTGGGGATTCTTCTGTTTTCCATTCGCTCTACATGGCCAGCCCTCTGCAGTTTATGTAGCTTGATGAACGTTGAAGCTTCTGGCTCAACGTAGAGTTGATACAAATCATGGTTGTATCTTATTCGCTATTCCGTTCTTTCCTTTACAGGTCCCAAAATTCTTCGGGGGACCTTTCTTTCGAATGCGTTAACTGCTTTTTCGGAAGTTCGCGTTAATGTCCACATCTCGCTGCTATAACAGAGCACAGGTCGTATAATAGTTTTATAAATCTGCAGCTTATTGTTCCTGTTCACTTTCTTGGATTTCATTATTGGAAGTACCAAATAATACGTCTTATATGCAAGTATTATCCGTCGTTTGATTTCGTCTCTTTCATTACCGTCCTTTGCTAGAGTAGCCCCAATATATATGAAGTTGTCCACACTCTCCAAATCATATTCCGCAATTGTTATGTTTTGTCTGATTGGCACTCTCCTTCTTGTTTGCGTCATTACTTTTGTTTTGCTTTCATTAATGCGCAACCCGACTTCTTTTGCGGCGGAGTCAAAATTGATAAATACCTCCTTAGCACTAGAGAAGGATCTTGCTAGAATGTTAATATCGTCAGCGTATGCTACTAGTTGGGTGGACTTGGATAGTAGTATCACGTTGGTGTCGACTGGGATTTTTCGGACGACATACTCTAGTGACAAATTGAAAAGTATAGGGGCTAGACCGTCTCCCTGCTTTAAACCACATTCCGTTCGAAAGCTGGTTGTGGAATCGGTTTGTATTCTCACTAGGGATTCAGTGTTCGTCATTGTGAGTCTTTTTAGTCGGACTAGTTTTGGGGGAATTCCAAAGTCAAGCATGATCTGGTACAGTCGCTCCTGTCGGTACTGTCGTATGCATGTTTAAAATCTACGAAGATTTGGTGCACGTCTGTATTATATTCCCATCATTTCTCGAGCAAGGGTGTAGCCTAGAGGGAAGCGTGTTGGTCTACAATGCGAAGGTCGTGAGTGCAAATCCCGGTCGATGCATAATTCCAGCACACAGCCTGCTTGGGTATACCTCGGTCACCTTAATCTAAGAAAATGAAAAATTCGTAGATAGAGGGTTGTGCGAAGGTCTAACAGCCCTTCCACAATTAACAATGAAAAAATGTTAAGGAACCTGAAGGTCAGGAGGCCAAGGCCCAATTTGGGCTGTAGCGCCATTGTAGTTAGTTATTTTTGTTATAATTGACGAGGAGCATATTGTTAGCCATAGTGAGAAGGAGCTTTCTTTTGATTTTAATAAAGCAGGTTTTTCTCGGTTGGACTACCTTATATCTAATTTCAACTTTAATGAAATTCTTGACAATCCTGATTTTGAAGGTACTGTAGTTGAGTTTTATTATGTTCTGTATCAATTTTTTGTTGCTATAGTTCCTTTTACCTATCGCAGGAACATTTCATCGTCGTACCCTTGGTATACTAGCGTAATTCGCAATGCTCGTAATGCTGCCTGGAATAGGTATACTAGGACGAAGAATGATACTGATTTTTGTCTGTATGAGGAATATTATGACCTTTTTAAAGATTCATCTACTCGCTTATATTCTGAATATTTAATTAAAATGCAGTCGGATATTATTAGAGATCCCCTGAAGTTTTGGAAATTTGTTAATTGTAAGCGTAAATCAGATGGTTATCCAGCTTCTTTTCAATTCCTTGGTAACGATAGTAATGATCAATTTACTATTTGTAATTTTTTCGCCATATTCTTCAGTGGATCTTTTACTAGTAGTAGCTTTTTCCCTGATATGGCATATTTTGATGACTTTAGAGATACTACTTCGACTTCTTTGTCTGATTTACCAATTTTCTATAATGATATAGTCAATGACATCTCCCGCCTTAAAGATGTGTCTTCTCCTGGCCCAGATGGTGTTCCTGCTGTTGTCCTTAAGCGTTGTTGTCTCTCTCTTGCTGAACACCTCTTTCAAAGATCCCTAATAATGGGGATTTTTCCAAATGTGTGGAAGTCGTCCTTCATTATACCTACTCACAAGAGCGGTGCAAAATCTGCTGTTGAAAATTATCGGCCAATAGCTAAACTGTCGGCTATTCCTAAACTATTTGAGTCTATAGTGTATGAATGCATGTCGTTTCACTGTAGATCAATAATTTCGAGTAAACAACATGGTTTTGTTAGGAATAGATCCACTGTTACTAATCTGATGGAGTTTACGAATAAATCCATTTTGGCTATTGAGGATGGTAAGCAGGTGGATTGTGTATACACTGATTTTTGTAAGGCCTTTCATAAATTGCCCCATTCAATAATTTTGTTAAAACTAAGATTGTTTGGTTTTCCGACATGGTTTATAAATTGGATTAAGTCTTATCTATTTAATAGAACCTACTAGGTTATCTTTCGTGATTGTACGTCTAAGCCATTTACTGCGCATTCTGGGGTCCCTCAAGGAAGTCATTTGGGACCACTTCTATTTATCCTGGCCATTAATGATGTAGCCTCTGTTTTTAAATATTCGGAAGTACTCATCTATGCTGATGACATTAAAATTTTTAGGTCTATTAGTTTTAACTCAGATAATCTTCTTCAGGAGGATTTGTTAAATTTTAGTAGCTGGTGTCGCAATAATGGCCTTCGATTGAATTTGGATAAATGTCATGTAATGTCATTTACTCGTAAATTCTCACCGTTTGTAGTAACTTACAGTCTCAATGATTGTATTTTAGATCGTGGTAATTCAGTTATTGACTTGGGCGTTACATTTGACCAAAAGATTGATTTTGGCTTGCATATAAATAAGATTGTGCAAAAGGGTAATTCTGTGCTGGGTTTCACCACTCCCTTATCCAAGGAATTTAACAATTCCTTTGTTAGGTTGAGTCTGTATAACACCTTTGTCAGATCTCATCTTGAGTATGCTTCTCAAGTTTGGTCTCCCTATTATGATGTGCATATTGGCAGAATTGAATCTATTCAGCGCAAATTTGTGAGAATAGCATTATGTCACCTTAATTGGAATGACAGAGTTCGTCTTCCTCCTTACATTGACCGGCTTCAGCTACTAAATATGTCATCATTCTCGAGACGATGTGAAGTTGCTGACGTAGTTGTTGCTCATCAACTTCTCACTGGGGTGGTTGATTCCTCCTCACTTTTGGGTTTGATCCAATTCCCTCTTGGTCAATTTTTACCGAGGCATCCTAGATTGTTGCAGATTTGCTTTCACCGGACTAACTATGGTATGAGTGAACCGATTTCGCGTCTTGCAAGAGAAGTTAACAAGAATATTGGTGTATTCGACTTCTCTATCGATCAAGTATGTTTAAGACGCAGACTTAACGCTAGTTGACACCAATTTATGTTAGTTTTTGTCTATTTACTGTTTATTAATGTGTTGGTGAAGGGATATTGACGTTTGTTTTGTCCCTTCACTAAATGATGAGCCAAAGGATAAAATGATTTCCATCTTTTATACTTAGGATCGATTTTATGACAATTCCTTGCATTAAGGAATCCTGATAGTGATAGAAGTAGTAGATTTCTCGAGCACCTGCTTCACCGAGAATATCTGGTCTGTTGTAGATCGCCCGGTTCTGAATCCACCTTGGTATTTGTCAATTATTTCATTAGTATATGGCTTAAGACTACGTTCAATTATTTTTGTCAGTATTTTATAGGACGTACACAACAATGGTATACCTCTGTAGTTCTCACAGCAGAGTTTGTTTTCTCTCTTGTAAATTGGACATATAATGCTTTTTCGCCGGTCGTCGGGTATGATTTTCTCTGTCCAAATTTTGCATATTATGTTGTGCAGTATTTCAACGACACAGTTTCCACCGTTTTTCAGAAGTTCAACTGGTATTTCGTCAATTCCCGGCGCTTTGTTTTGTTTTTGGTCACATAGGGCTGCTTTGATTTTGGCAAGCGTGGGTGGTGTCGATGATGGTTCATCTTCATCACTTGAGGCATCAATTGAAATGTTATCTGTCGTGATAGATGCTAATGGGGTGGGATCGAGAAGATGTTCAAAGTAGGAAGCCCATCTCCTTTTGATTTCTTGTGCGTCGCTGACAATGTTGCCCTCTGCGTCTTTGCAGAGACTGGTTTTTGGTTTCTATCCTTTTTTTAATTCTTTTACTATTGCGTATGCGTCCCGCGTTTTATTTTGTCTCATATCGTCGTCCATTTCTTGTATTTTGTCATTATGGTACTTCCTTTGTTTTCGCCTGCAGGTCTTTTTCGCATATCGCCTAAGCTCGTCATATCTTTCTTTTTTTGCTCGTGTTGTTTGTTCAGTAAAAATTTTGTAAGCCTCGTTCTTTCTGTCTATTGCATCGCGGCATTCTTGGTCGAACCAATCATTATTTTTTCGCCGTACTTGATATCCTATCACCTCTTCTGCGGAGGATTTGATGACGTCTCGTATTTTCAGCGACACATTCTCCACTAGCATATTTTAGATATATTGGTGTCAGATGTTTATTACATGCTGACATGTAAACCTCTGCCACCGTTTCGTCTTTAAACTTGTCGACATTGAATTTGCGAGCTCTGCTCATTTTCGAATATCCATGACAAGCTTTTCGGCATCGATACTTAGCTCTGACTAGATAGTGATCAGAGTCACAATTCGCACCGCGGAGAGTTCGTACATCAAGTATGCTGGAAGCAGCCCTTTTCTCAATTAGAACGTGGTCTATTTGGTTGAAGGTGTGACCATCTGGTGATGCCCGTGTAACATACATCGAGCTCAAATTTTGTACATTAACATTAAAAAATAAACTGCCAACAAGTCGGGCGAAACTTTATTATTTTTGGGACAAAATGTGCATGCGTAGAAAGTCAATATGCAGGTTAGAGTGGTTAGGGAAGACTAAGTGAAAGGAGCTTCTTGGGCAGGGCAGTTCTCAATTTAACACTTTCCGGAAACGTTCAAAAGCTCCATATTTCATTCGTTTTTATACTCTAGATGGAATCTGAGAGTATTATAAGTTTGCTCTAAGGTTTGTAACGCCAAGAAATAAGGCTCGGAGAAAAAAATGATGAATACAGAAATTAATATTATCACTCAAAAATCTCAAAACCGGATGTCCGTCCGTCTGTCCGTCCGTCCGTCCGTTCGCTCTCTAGCTTGAGAACGCGTTGAGCTAGAAAGCTCAAATTTCGTACACATCGTTTTTGACAAAAAAGTAAGGTCAAGTTCGTTAACGGGCCAAATCGCTTTACCCCTTCTACCCCCTCCCATACAAAATGACACAAATGCGCAATTTGACAATAAACGGATTTGCTCGAAAAGTATAAAAGCTATTGGCCTGAAATTTGGAATATATTACTTTTATAATAATATAAATCTACCGTATAAAAATTATGCGTGTCCTCCCCCTCCTTCTACCACCTCCCATACAAACTGTACTTGTCATGAATTACTCTAAGCCAATTTACTCAGTGCGTATAAAATTTAGCAAGCTGAAATTCTGCACTTAATATTTATTTAAAATTGTTAGTAAGGTCAAAAAAAATTAGACGATTAGCTCCACTCCTTCTCCCCCCTCCCATACAAAATGACACAATTTCCCAATTCGGCTATAAATGGATTTGCTCGAAAAGTATAAAAGCTATTAGTCTGAATTTCGGGATATATTACTTTCATAATGATTTCAATATACAGTATAAAAATTATTTGCGTCCTCTCTCTCCTTCCAAACCCTCCCATACAAACTACACTTTTTCATGAAATGCTCTAATCCGATTTTCTCAGAACATATAACATTTATCGAGCTCACATTTTGTAATAAATACTTATTTAGCATTATCACTAAGATCAGAGAAAATTATTTGATTAGCTTTACTGCTTCTACCCCCTCCAATACAATATGACACAGTTTCACAACTTCACAAAAAATCTATTTTCTTCAAAAGTATGAATTTTACTAGTCTTAAATTTAAGAGATGTCAATTTTATAATATTCTTAGTTATTTCTGAAAAAAACAATAACCCCCACTCTTTCTACCACCTCCCATACAAACTGCACATTTCAACTAAATCTAACACACAAATTTTCTCAGCTCCTATTCAATTTTTGGAGTAAGCATTTTGTATAAAACATTTTTTATAGCTACTTTAGCATGATGGGGAAAAATTAGTTCAATGCTATCACCCCTTCTAACACTCCTCATACAAAATTTCTTGGGATCAGAAAAAAATCTATTTCATCTAGAGTAACGTATGATTGCGCTTTACGCGCAATCGTAGTCCTATTATGTTTTTATGCAAGTTTGAGTTTTCATGAAGGAAGGGCGGAGGGTGATAGTAAGGGTGGGTGGATGTTAATAGATTTTTAATTGATTGCTTGAACCTAATCCAATATTCTTTGTATAGAATGTCAGTTTCATAGACGAAGTTGCATAGAATTTTCATTGGATTCGGTGTATTTTAAATTCACAAAACCAAACATTTGTATGGGAGGGGGTAGAGGAGGTAGGGGAATCGTAAAATTTGTGGTGCAGTTTGATTTCTTTTCTCTTGTATGGTGCTTGTACAAAATTTCAAGTTTGTAGCTTTCAATTTGTTAGTTATTAGTTGATTTAATGAAATTGGTCGAAATCATACTTTTGTGTGGGAGGGGGTAGAAGGGCAAGTGCGATATCAAAACTTTTAACGTAATTTTATTTCAACTATTTTTGTAAGTTCTTGTGCACAATTTCAAATTGATAGCATTTAATTGTTAGGTGATAATTGATTTCTTGAAAATGGTCGAAAAAATAATGTTGTATGTACTATATAGCTCTACAATTTGAAAATTTTTTGATTTGATATCTGTACTCAATTTTGAGATTTGGTGATTTGTAGTTTTGGAAAGTGCGCCATTTATGAAATGCTCCCCATTTCCCCACACTACTATTATGTCCATATGTGATATTTTTTTCATATTTCGCTAGTAAAGCTTAGTATATATTTCAAGTGTCAATTACATAGCTTAAGAGACAGTCGGGATATTAATCTTTAAGTGTTTTTCTTTGCACACCCCCTGACCCTGCCCCTTACAATAATTAGCTTTTATCTAAACTGCTTCTAGTAGATCTTAATGCCATCTTAATGGTCTCAAAATATCAATTTTTTATAGGAAGTAATTTCTAAGATATAATCATTTGAAAAATAAATTCGGCCGACAATTGGTTCTTAGCATCCCCTTTTCGCACCCCAATGGATAACAAAATTAAATTATTTTTAAAAGTTGTCCCACAAACTCCTCTATATGTATGTTGTTTTTCGCTTCCTAGCTGTAACCATGGTTAAAATATTTGAATTCGTATTTTTCGGTTTAAGCGCTCCCTCTGCCTCCCCCTGAACCCGTACACCCCCAAAATGAGTATCCGCCTGAGATCCGCAACTACCTACAATCTCTCCAAAAATGAACTTTCTATCTTGAAGGGTTTGGGAGTTAATGTGCGCTGAGCGTACACGTCGGAGTACGGCGTACGGCGGACTGCGTACAGACAGACGGATTTTTTTTTTGCATTTCTAGGCTATTTTAGTCATCAAACGCGAAAAAAAAAATTTCAGGGTAACAAATTTTTTTTTTCCCAAGTCGATCTATGTATACTTTATTATTAAAATAATAAAATGAACTGATTATTCTTATTACTTTTACCCCCTCCCATACAATATGATACATTTTCCTAACTTACCAAAAAATAGATTTCCTTGAAAAGTATGAATGTTACTAAACTGAAATTTAAGAAATGCCAATTTTGTGATATTCACAGTTATTTCTGAAAAATCACTTAAATCCCCTCACTCCTTCTACCACCTTCCATACAAACTGCACAATTTCACTAAATCTAACACACTAATTTTCTCAGTACCTATTCAATTTTTGGAGCTTATATTTTGTACAAAACATTTTTATAACTACTATAGCATGATGGGAATAAAATTAATTCAATACTATCACTCCTTCTACCACTCCCCATACAGAATTGCTTAGGACCACAAAAATTTTTATTTCATTTAGAAAATCGTTGTTTTTTTTTTAAGATTTGTTTGTTCTGCGACCAAGCCCTGATGTAGAGTATAAACAACATAGAAAACGTTGGAAAGAGAGCAGATGAGTCGGCGTTGATCCAAAGATAGCTTAAGGGTTAATGATACAAACCTAAATCAAAAGAAATGCTGATTCATGTACATTAACTCTACCATGTAAGTGAACAAAACTAAACGAAAATCTTCATATTAAAGAGAGTTAACTGCATATTTACAATTTATTACATACTAAAGTCATCCTTGCTTTAAGCCATATACGCTTTACGTGCAATACGAGATAATTCAATTATACATGGATTTAGATCACTTCAGACCGAGCGAATTGAGAACGCGGAAATTTCAATTTCATTTCGTTTATTTCAATGTAATTTCAGTTGCAGCAATGTTTCCAGAATCAAAGCATGCAACACGATCAGGATTCGCGTCATGGTCAATTTGTTTCGTAAGATCGGTTTTTGCTACTTTTAAGTACCTCGCCGCGCCATTTAGATACAAGTTCACTTCGTCGCTATGCTTCTTCAAACTATCGCGCACCTACCTACGTACCCATTGATATTGAGGGGCAAAATGATTGAATTCTCTTTCACTCTGAAATTTCCATATGATCATCATCCTCACTACAGGTATGCGTTTGATCTTGCCATACACAATCGCATATGCGAGTTCGACGCTACGACGATCGCAATTTAGTAAAATTTATTTCGTTGCCATTCCCGTGATAGTCATTCACTTGAAATGATAAAATCAGCGCGCAAAGTTAACGAGACCAAAACTACGAATAGCGCGATCTTGTTAGAATTTGCTATAGGTGCGATCGCACAACCGATAAACTGACGTAAACATATCGACCATATCGAAATGAATTGTCCATGGATCGATTGATCTTCTTTCATGTTAACCATGTCGGAGAGCGATGTTTTAAAGAAGACGAGGGAGAAAAAAAAAAACAATTTTCAGGTTTAACAATCTCCAGCGTTGAATGATCCGGGATCAACCATAAGTACGTATGATCATATTTCTTATCTTATGACAGCACATCTTCTTGATATAATTTCGCTCTATTATGTTACTTTTCGGAATATGACTATCGTAAGTGGGCCAAAACTAATTTATGTGCTAAATGTTCACTTGCAAAGTACTAGTTTTGTTTTTCTTATTCAAGATCAGCCTCCAGGTAATAACTGTTCAGTTTTCAACTCTATTTATGAAAATCAAATTGAATAAAAAATTTCTAAAACTCCATATGGCGATCAGATTTTGAAATTTCAATACCTGTAATGAGAGATATAAATGATAGAAGGCTTTTAAAAACATTTGAAAAGTTAACGAATTAAATGCTGATTGGAATGCATATAAAGCGCTTGAATGCGGAATTCAATGTACTCGTGTATAAATATTTCGTCTCGATGCCATTAATTGCAATTATTGTTATTTGAAAAACAACATGTACTAATAAGCAGCAATGAATAATTTCTACTAATAATTTGTGGTATTGACTACTGAACTGCAGTGAGTGGGTATCAACGGTCGTAAATATGAAATTAAATTTTGCTTCAGAAATTTTTTTAGTGCAAATCTCATCAATGACATTTTAAATTGAGTATGACATGTATTTTGTCGGAAAGATTAATAAATAGATTCATAGCTACATTGTTATATTTCTATAACTGAAATTCTACTAAAATTTCCGATTTACATGAAACCTCATTCTGAGGTCGCTGATTTCATATCCAAAGTTTTAAAAAGCAAAGGAAATACGCCGTATAAAATTAATTTTTATATAAGAATTTGTAGTGAATTTATTATAAATTTTTATCGCGGATTGTAAATCATGGAATACGCGCTAATATACCATTTAAAATTAAAAGTATAGTAAAGATATACAAACTGTAATACAAAAACACAGCATGCCATTAATTTTTAAATGTAATGAAACAATCACAATGTGATTGTTTGATTAATATCAATATTAATATCATTAATCTTATTAATTACTATTGATTGTTTGTCGAAAAGGAACTGGAGAATTTCGGCCATGCGGTGACTACCGTAGATTAAACGCTGTCACCATACCAGATCGTTATCCTATTCCTCATATACAGGACTTTACAATGAAGTTGGCTGGCTGCACTATATTCTCAAAAATCGACTTATTCCGTGCGTATCATCAAATCCCAGTGGCAGCGGAAGACGTGTACAAAACAGCTATTATAACTCCGTTCGGTCTATTTGAGTTCCCCGTAATGAATTTTGTATTTCTAAATGCTGGACAAACGTTTCAGCGTTTCATGAACGAAGTCCTAATCGATCTAGATTTTGTATTCGTCTATATAGACGATATAGATGAATAATTAATTATAGCCAGCAAGGACGAATCAGCACACAAAATGCATTTAGATCTTGTTTTTGAAAGGCTAGCTAAATACGGCTTAAGCATAAAACTCAGTAAATGCATTTTCGGAGTTCCAACTCTTGACTTCCTGAGTCACACTATTTCTAAAGATGGCATAACTTCATCAAAGAATAGAATAGAAGCCATAGCTAATTATCCGGCTCCTGGATCTATTCAGCAAACGCAACGCTTCATAGGTATGGTAAACTATTATCACAGGTTCATACCACACTTAGCTGAGCTTTTAGCACCTACACATTTACATCTTACATCGATTCAAAATGAAAAGAAAACAAAGTCAAAGCTAACATTTTCGTGGCCCGAATGCTGTAATGATGCATTTCAAAAAATCAAACACTCTTTTAGTGATGCGGTACTTCTAGTCTATCCTGACAATACAGCCACACTAAGCATAACAACAGATGCATCCGATAAAGCAGTAGGTGCTGTTCTTCAACAATATCACAACCAGCAATGGCAGCCGTTAGCCTTTTTCTCACGAAAGCTATCCTCAGCAGAAATTAAATATTCTACGTTTGATCGTGAGCTCCTCGCAATATACCTAGCTATCAAGCACTTTAGGTATTTCGTTGAGGGAAAACTATTTGTGATATTTACAGACCACAAACCATTAACATACGCTATTAATTCAAAAACCGAGAGGAGTCCAAGGCAGACTCGACATTTAGAATATATAGCTCAATTTTCGACGGACATTCAGCATATTAAAGGTAAAGACAACATTGTAGCCGATTGCCTTTCAAGATGTCATCCCGAAATTTCTATGACACACCAAAATTTCAACCATTCGTCTTTCGTAAAGCATCAACAATCTGACACAGAATTACAGACTCTTATATCCGGCAATAAACTCCCTAACTCTAAAGTAGAAATGACACTATTAAAAATCCCCTTTTTCAATGATAAAGTCTGGTGTGAAACTGGAACAGGAGAAAATCGACCATATGTTCCACAACCTCAACGGCAAGAAGTCTACAAGAAATTACATTCACTTTCGCATCCAGGAATTAGAGCTACAAGAAAACTCATTACTTCCCGTTATTTTTGGCCAAACATGGCTAAGGACATAAATAATTGGGTAAAATCGTGCATTTCCTGCCAGAAAGCAAAAGTGCATAGGCACACCAAATCTGCTCCAGGCCGTTTCGCGATGCCTGCGGGCAGATTCGAGCACATTCACCTAGACTTAGTCGGACCCCTTCCACCGTCAGATGGCTACTCATACATTTTAACGATTATCGACCGATTCACACGTTGGCCAGCGGCTTACGCAATAAAAGACATGACAGCTGTAACTGTCGCAAAGACTTTCGTATGCCAGTATATTCCAAGATTTGGAGTTCCCACCACAATTACAACTGATCAAGGTTCACAATTTGAATCAAAGCTTTTCACCGAACTTCAAAGTCTCCTTGGAACGAATAGAATAAGAACAAATTCCTACCATCCACAATCCAATGGAATGGTAGAGCGATTACATAGACAAATAAAAGCATCTATAATGGCCAGGTGCAACACCATTCATTGGAGCGAAGAGTTAGCTTTTGTCATGTTAGGACTTCGAGTATCGGTTAAAGAAGATCTGAAATGCTCGCCAGCCGAAATGGTATATGGCGAAACACTCAAAATTCCTGGTGAATTTTTGTGCAATAGTACACTATCCAATGAATCAACATCTAATAATTTCATTGAGAGGTTGAGAAACCATATGAGAACCATTAGACCCACCGAGCCACGTTGTTTAAAAGGTTCAAATCAATTTGTTCCGAAGTCTTTAGACAACTGCACCCACGTATTCGTCAGAATTGATAAAGTGAAACCTCCGCTCAATCCTCCATATGATGGACCATTTTCCGTTGTCAGGCGATTCAGAAAATATTTTGTAGTAGAGATGAAAGGACGACCCAAATCTATTTCAATTGATCGTTTGAAACCAGCTTTCGGTATACTAAGCAAAGAACGAAATAAAAACGAAGTTCCAAAAAGAGTCAGTTTTGACGACAATTTTAGTTCAAATATTTTCTAAAAAGTATAAAAATAATAATAATATCAATTATCACCATATTATAATTTAATCGCTACGCTAGAGAGGGGGTACTGTAGTGAATTTATTAGAAATTTTTATCGCGAATTGTAAATCATGGAATACGCGCTAATATACTATTTAAAATTAAAAGTATAGTAAAGATATACAAACTGTATACAAAAACACAGCATGCCATGAATTTTTAAATGTAATGAAAAAATAACAATTGTGATTGAAAATATGGATTATATTATAAGTACTCGACCTATGAACGTCATAAAGGAAAAAGTTGTTGTATTTTAATTTTCCCCTTGTGCTGATCCTTCAACAAATTTTGTAAATATTGCTGGCACTGCAAATGGGGTAATTGGAGATCGCTACTCATGTACTTGATACCGAACATTTAAATTCCTACTCCTCCAACTCATGCAATGGCACTGCAGCCCAAATCGAGTCTTGGCCTCCTGACCATCAGGTTCCTTAACATTTTGATTGCACACTTAACATTAGATTTCAACTTACGTCGAAATTTTAGTTATACCTAGCTTCAGTTGATTACGCAATAATTGGTGCAGATTTTTCGCACAAATTCAATTTTTTAGTTGATTTACGTGAACGCGAATTAACTGATAAACAAACACTTCATTCTGTTAATGGCAATTCCAAAATAGTAGAAGTGTTCTCTCCGAAGTTGTTCTTAGTACAAGGTGAATTCGATGCTATTTTCAATGAGTTCCCTTCAATTAAAGCTCAAGGTGAATTCGGTGCTATTTTCAACGAGTTCCCTTTATTTAAAGCTCAAGGTGAATTCAGTGCTATTTTCAACAAGTTCCCTTCAATTAAAGCTCCACACCTAATTTTAACATCAATGTTTCGCATAACGTTTTACATGAAATAAAAACAACTGGATCACTTCTTTCATCACTTCCTAGGAGATTAAATGCTAAAAAGTACCAGATTGCAAAAAATGAATTCGAAAATATTGTTAAATTAGGAATCTGTCGACTTTTTCACCTTTTCACATGGTTCCTAAAAAGGACTCAACAGATTTGAGACCTTGTGGTGATTATCGGTTTCCAATTCGATAACCATTTTTGACAAATATCCATTGCCTAATACCCAAGATTGCACATTAAATCTTTATGACTGCACGATATTTGCAAAAATTGATCTCGTAAGAGCACACAATCAAATACCGGTTGCTACTATTTCGTTTGATAGACTTCAACTTGCTTTGATTTTAAATGAAGAAATTTTTAATAATCAAAAGACAAAACTAAAAGAGTTTCATTCAAATTATAATTTTTTTTTTCGATGAGGGAGAGTACTGTGGCGACGCCATTATGTTTAGTATATCAATTACTTTACGATTAATTTTGATAGTAAATGTAATTGCATCAAAGCAAGCCAGTTATAATATTTGCTTTTATAAAAATATTTTGTTTTAGTCTTATGTAAGTTTTCAATTGGATTTTTAAAAAACTACAACTTTGCTCGTTACATATTATTTTATAAATATTTAAATTAAATAAATTATTATAATATGATTTAAATATTGTATTTAAAACCATTTGATTAGCTTACAGTAGATCTCTCTCATCTTCCAGAAAAGGGGCAGAATACCGAAGGACTGACGAGCTTTATTCATCCAGCGTCAATATCGTTTTCAGCTCCGCCTTCCATGCTGACAATGCTTCCGAGATAACAAAAATCTTACACTTTTTTCACATCTTGTTCATTAAGAATAACCGGTGCGCTTGTGTTCGAATCCTTGTGCATGTAATTGGTTTCCGCACATTTATTTTCAGTCGTTGAATTTATAGTCCGACCGGTTATGTGCAAGCAAACAGGCGTCATCAGCATAATCAAGGTGACTTAAGATGTTAAATAGTCCTCACTGAAGACCTTTACCTTCCCCACCTTCCAGTGCAGCTTTCAAGACGTCATTTATTCCCACCACAAACAGGTCTGGTGTTTATATACAGCCATGGTTGACACCCTTTTGCATAGGAAAGCTCTTGGACAAGTCTACTCTGAGTAAGACACATTTTCGCAGGATTCTTTAATCATAGCAATGATCTTATCCGGAATACCTCTTCTGCACAAAGCATTCCATATGTAATCTCGCTTAATGCTGTCGAAAGCCTTCTTGAAGTTTACAAATATGAGATGTAGTGGCGAACCCATTTCGGCGATCTGCTCCAATATTATTCGTAGGGTATTTGTATGGCCTGTACAAGACGAGTCTTTACGGAATCCAGATTCCCATTAGACTTCGAGAGTGTTCTCCACAACATCACTAATCCAATTGTATAAAGTAAAGAGTAGGAGGCTGTTATTTCTGGGTCCGCTTTGAGGAGTTCGGTTGGAGTACCTGGGGATTTCCTTCACGCCATTGACCGAATATCTGTCTCTGATAAGATGTTTAAAATATCAGAGAAGTATTCTTTCCATTGCCGCAACTGATTCACTCATATTAAGGAGTGTTCCGTTGACATCTCTCACCAGGCGGTGAAATTTCTGTTCGACAACTGTTTCATAATTTTCAATAGTGAACCCATACCCAAAGTAAGCCGCAGATTTCACCTTATTAGCCAGATCATCTTTGGCCATTCTTTTGACACGTCTAGCAGCCTTCTTAATCTCTTTATGAGCATCGCGGTAGTTTCGTCTCAACTCAGGAGTTCTTTGGTTAACATCTTGTTGAGAGATGAGTGTCAATTTTTTTTCCAAACGCCAAACTTGTGCCATGTTTCTTGCGACATCCCGCTTTTCACATATTCCACAGATTCTTCAGCACTAGTTAGAAACGTGTTTCTAGTTGCCTTCCAATTGGCGTCTAGTGCTCGCATTTTATGTCCGTCCCATGTGGATAACTTTTCGCGTAGTATGGTTTATCCACATTAAGCTTGCGCTTCATTTGAAGAATTTTCGGTCGTCGGATAGCTGCTGTGCACAATCTCAAGCAACCATCAAGTGGTAATCGCTTCCCACGTCAGCTCTACATTTCGTTCACACATCGAGAAGACATCTTCTCCATCGGCAACTTCTAGCCAAATGGTCGATTAGTATAACATACATCATGTGTAACATCATCAATGGCGCGACAGCTCAAATCGGGCCTTGGCCTCCTGAAGTCGTTGCTTCCAATCGTCTCGATCCAAAGACCGCGTCCTCCAGCTGCTAATTTTTAAGGTAACTTTGCTATCTTGATCAACCGAGTCTTCCCATCGCTTGCGTGGTTTGCCTACTAGCGGGTTACCACTCGCTTGTCCTTTCAGAGCACGTTTCGGGATTCTTCTGTCTTCCATTCGCTTTACATGGCCAGCCCACTGCAGATTATGTAGCTTGATGAATGTTGAAGCTTCTGGCTCGTCGTAGAGTTGATACAACTCATGGTTGTATCTTATTCGCCATTCCGTTCCTTCCTTCACAGGCCCCAAAATTCTTTTGAGGACCTTTCGTTCAAATCCCTTAACTGCTTTTTCGGAAGTTCGCGTTAATGTCCACGTCTCGGTTCCATAACAGAGCTGTTTCATTACTTGCTAGATTAGCACCAAGATATATGAAATTGTCTACACTCTCCAAATTATATTCCGCAATTGTTATGTTTTGTGTGATAGGCGCTCTCCTTCTTGTTTGCGTCATTACTTTTGTTTTGTTTTCGTTAATGCGCAACCCGACTTCTTTTGTGGCGTAGTCAAGATTGACAAATACCTCCTTAGTACTAAGGAAGGATCTTGCCAGGATGTTAATGTCGTCAGCGTATGCTACTAGTTGCGTGAACTTGAATAGTAATGTCCCGTTGGTGTCGACTGGGATTTTTCGGACGACATATTCTAGTGCCAAGTTGAAAAGCATGGGGGCTAGACCATCTCCCTGCTTTAAACCACATTCCGTTCGAAAGCTGGTTGTGGAATCGGTTTGTATTCTCACTTGGGATTCAGTGTTCGTCATTGTAAGTCTTGTTAGCCGGACTAATTTTGGGGGAATTCCAAAGTCAAGCATGATTTGGTACAGTACGGTCCTGTCGATACTGTCGTATGCTTGTTTAAAATCTACGAATATTTGATGCACTTCTGTGTTATATTCCCAGCATTTCCCAACCACCTGTTTCACTGAGAATATCTGGTCTGTTGTAGATCATCCGGTTCTGAATCCACCTTGGTATTCGCCAATTATTTGATTAGTATAGGGCTTAAGACGACGTTCAATTATTTTTGTCAGTATTTTATAGGACGTACACAACAATGATATTCCTCTGTAATTCTCACAGCAGAGTTTATCTCCTTTCTTGTAAATTGGACATATAATGCTTTTTCGCCAGTCGTCGGGTATGATTTTCTGTGTCTAATTTTCGCCTATCATGTTGTGCAGTATTTCAGCAACACAGTTTCCACCGTTTTTCAGAAGTTCAACTGTTATTTCGTCAATTCCCAGCGCTTTGTTTAGTTTTTGGTCACATAGGGCTGCTTTGATTTCAGCAAGCGTGGGTAGTGTCGATGATGGTTCATCTTCGTCGGTTGACGCTTCAATTGAGATGTTGTCTGTCATGATCGGTGCTAGTAGGGTATGATTCAAAAGATGTTGAAATTAAGCCCATCTCCTTTTGATTTCTTGTGTATCGCTGATGATGTTGCCCTCTGCGTCTTTGCAGAGACTGGATTTTGGCTTATACCCCTTTTTTAGGTCTTTTACTATTGCGTATGCGTCCCGCGTTTTATTTTTTCTCATGTCGTCCTCCATTTTGCGTATTTTGTCATTATGGTACTTCCTTTGTTGTCGCCTGCAGGTCCTTTTCGCATATCGACTAAGCTCGTCATATCTTTCTTTTTTGGCTCGTGTTGGTCGTTCAGTAAAATTTTGTAAGCCTCGTTCTTTCTATCTATTGCATCGCGACATTCTTGGTCGAACCAATCATTATTTTTTCGCCGTGCTTATATCCTAACACCTCTTCTGCGGAGGATTTGATGCTGTCTCGTATTTTCATCCACACATTCTCCACTAGCATATTTTGGATATTTTCATATATTGGTGTCAGGTATTTATTACATGCTAACATGTAAGCCTGCGCCACCGTTTCGTCGTTAAGCTTGTCGACATTGAATTTGCGAGCTCTACTCGTTTTCGAATATCCACGACAAGCTATTTTGCATCGATACTTAGCTCTGACTAGATAGTGATCAGAGTCACAATTCGCACCGCGGAGAGTTCGTACATCAAGTATGGTGGAAGCAACCCTTTTCTGAATTAGAACGTGGTCTATTTTGTTAAAGGTGTGACCACCTGGTGATGCCCACGTTCGTTTGTGAATATTGCAATGTGGGAATCAAGTAGAGCTTACTATGATATTTTTGCTGCTTGCAAAATCAATAAGACGTTGGCTATTGTCGTTGTTCCTCTATGAACCTCCTCCTTTCCGACTTTTGCATTGAAATCCTCTAAGACAATTTTTAAGTCATTCGAGGGCAGTGAGTCATAGGTTGCCTCTAGGGTGGCATAAAATTCGTCTTTAGTTATATCGTCCTTGTCTTTTGTTGGTGCGTGAACGTTGATCAACCAAATGTTGAAAAATTTAGTTTTTATTCGGATTGCACACAATCTTTCTTTTACTGGTCTGAAGCTCCTGACCTGCTGTTTAAATTTTTGTCAACGACAAAAGCGACTCCAAACTCTCTGCTTCCCGACAATTTTCCGCTTAGATAGATTGTGTGTGATCTCATGTCCATAATTTCGTTACTGAGCCATTTCGTTTCTTGGATGGCAGGTATATTGATGTTGTGTTTTGCCACTTCTTCAAGGAACTCTTTCAGAGCTCCTGTCCTAAATAAGAATCGAACATTCCAAAATCCAATAGAGTAGTCCATTTTTCGTTTGCGGGGTCGTTGCCGTTGAGTCCATCCTTTCCGAGGCTGTTCTTCAGGAACAGTGAACTTCTTTCCCTGGTGATGCGTTGTCGGCACCTCGCCCAACCCCCGACCTGGAGAATCCTACTTACACATCCTAGTAGAAAAAGGGTGGGAGTTTTGAGCAAAACATGACATGCTGGAGTTTTCACAACTATGCTGCGAGTCCAACTATGTCATACTTTTGCCTATTTCCTGAGACGCACCTGCTGTTACTGGCTATTCAGGTTAACTCCATGTTCCCTCCTCCTTTCTCAAACCGGGTTTGGGACCGTCTATGTCGGAGTTAGTGAAATCCTTAATGAAAGCCAAATTCTTATGTTATTGAAAAGCACACGTATAGGTGTGATTTCTAGGCTGCTATAAATCTGACCTTCCATTATTGATTACAAGAACAAGAGTTGACTCTGTGCCCCTTGGAGGAAAGTAGGTTTGTTTTTGTGTTTTTCTTGCAGATACTCGTAAGGTTAAATTTAAAATTAATTAAAACTGCATTACAAGAGAGGAAACAGTGCATGTTGAAAACTATCTCAATGCAAGATTCGAATTTAGAAGCCAAAATTCTATAAGGAAAATCTAATTTTATTCTCGATGTTATTTTTGCTACCTAATGATATTAATCGTTAAAAAAGTGATAAATTTAATTAAAATTTTGTATAGAAAAGTTGTTTTTAACCAAGGACTTATGGAGCTTTGATTGTTCCCAAGCTATAGCTCAAAAATCACACGGAATTAGTTGCTTGAATACCAAAAAAACCCGCTGGCTTGATCCTTGATAATCCCGTGAATTTATTTTTTGCTCTAGCTATTTAAAGTTTAAGTCATGTTTTTTATACTGTCATGATTTATTCTAGAATCCAAAATTCAAATCTATGTAATTCCTTAAGACTAAGAACTTTAGCTGAGAAAAGTATAATAAAAACGAAAGACTTAAGCCAGAAACCTTTAAAATAAATATTTTTTCGTCCACAACTTGCATTATTTTAATTTCCAGCAATTGTTTCTTCTTAAGTGAATGTTCTTATTGCTTATTCTACTGTCTCATTAAATCATAATAATGACAAAAAAAAAAACTAAAAAACAATCGCCACCTGATTAATGACCTCAGGCAATTAATGAATATGCTGAAATCAGCCAAGTAAAACCACAAATAAACCTCTGAAGAGGATCGGAGCATATTTGCACACAATGCGAGCAGTTAGTCTGCACGAAGATTTCCCGGATTGATCTTAAAACATTTCAGAGAGCGGGAAAAAAAAACAACCGCGAAAAGAAAAGAAAAATAGATACATGGCCTTAGACTTGACTTTTCGTTGTTGCGGACAGGAAAATGATTCGTAACAGTCATTGTCAAGATCTAGCGTTCTAGTACACCACTCCCGCGCCAGCCTGCTATTTACCATAACACCGTCGGTTTTAACCTATAAGAACAATTCTCTAGCCAGCATTACTGTTCACCTCTTGCCTCAGCTCTCCTAAGATCGGCCTGCGGTAAGATTGCTCCGCTTTTTCGTATACGAAAGGAATCTATTGGAATGAGAGATAGACCACGGCTAGAACCAGAACTTAAAGTATCGCTAGCCAGGGCCGGCATATATGCAAGATCACACTGATTCTAACTGATTCGGAGAAACAATGAACTTGAATATTCATAAGGTGTTGGATAGCGTTGGAGTTGGAGCGCGGCATTAGGACTTACGAGCCGATTCATCGTATTCTTATACCAACTTGCACTTGCATTGTCTCAAGTTTTCTTCTCATTGGACCCAACATTACGTAATGAGCGCGCGAATAATTAGAAGACAAGCCAGCATTCCGAGCGTTTCAAGCGTTTTTGTGCAATGCAACGAAATTTGCATAAGTTCACATTAAAATCTTGGATGCCGTTGTGCTGAAGGTGAACTCTATTTGGTTTCTTGCGTTCGCGGAGTTAGCACTGTACAAACACCGAATGTTGCCATCCCCTCGAAGTCGCAATCGTTTAGGTGATCCTCATCGTCACCCAACATAAAACGCTGCTAGCCAAGAAACGATTGCATCGCTGCGCCGCTGCCGTGCGATCGCTCATGTAAAGTCGCCTTGTGCAAAAACACTGTAACACGATCTTAACATTTCGATGGGTCGAAAGATGCTGCTGCTTCTTTATTATAAATATACGCGATATTATGCCATAGATCAGTGATCTTTACCTATAACTTAACAATGATGAGTGCACGATCTTTGATGATGGTACTTTACCTGAATACTGCCGAAGCATCGCGGGTGAATGGTGAGGATTGCCATTGATATCTCAAAAGTTGAACTTCTGTTTGAACTTTGTTTGTATCTTCAAAATAACATCGTAGATTGCGACGGCGCGACGATCGTACTTTGGAGCAGGTGTAGCTCATCTTTTGCATGAAATAATTTTGAAGTTGCATGCAGCTCATGTAGAGCTCTAGTAATGAGGTCAACTAGAAATCTTAAATCTTTTTGCTTTTTCTGACTTAAGGCCAAGATTAAATGTACTTTATTTAATTTTTTCGACATATCTATTTAAATTTCATAAGAAATCAGGGTTAATTTAAGATTTAATAGGATTTTGTTTTAGAATTATTTTTTTAGGTGAAAAATTATCATTAAAAAAAGTATTTTGCTTTGATATTTCCTGATCCTGCTTGCGTACGATGACGCTACAGTTAAATCGGGCCTCTCCCTGTAAACTACGCGTCATACATACAAAATTAATGTCGCAATTAGTATCGGCCGCGGCTATCGATATTAATTTTCTGATTTAATTCATTCAAAATTTGTATTTTAATTATTTTTACGTAGAATTATTCTGATGAGACAGTGTATCACCTGCCTTATCTGACGAACCGCCACTGCATTCCACACGTATGTATGTAAGTACTTCATGCTTATCTCTTTTCAACATGTTCTTTTATTACACGGCCTTTTCGTACATTATAATATCCAACCAGTTAAAAAAATGAAAACACTCTCATTGAAAATAATAACCGCTGTCATTATTTTAAATGTTAAAAATATATTTCTTTATTGTTCGTATAATTTTAACGAAAATATCTTTTTCAACTGCACTTATCCCACACATTCTGAGTAAATTTATTACCATTTGAAAGTGGACAAGAAACCATCAGCCGTAAGTGGATACATCAGGACTCAAGCTTTATGACGAGTTATTTGATTACTGGTGTGAATACACATTTTCTACAGAACATTTGAAAGAAATGATGGACGAAATGACCAATTCAATGAATTTCAATTGGTCAAAGTTTAGTCCTTAGGATTTAGCCGATAGTTGGGTTCGCAGCGTGTGTGAGTGCGAATAAAGTGAACGAACCTTCAGAATCTTAGAATCAGTGTACATACGAATACTACACCCTGCTTACCAGTAAATATTCAACTGCATGTCAAAATGCAAACTGCATCGTATAACATTTCATTCGCAACGTTCGTACTAAATTGCTTACAACAAAGAACGACAGCTACTACAACTGTCGCCTCACTTTCATGTCACTATCTTTGATCTTCGGAGTTCGGACAACCCAGAGGCTTCTGACGGAATACTAAGGAATGGACTTTTTGAATGAATCACATATCACTAGCGCACGTTTACGTGCTCGCAATATGCTTAATGTATAAATCACTTTAGCATACGACCGATGTAAGGTTGATGCACGATTAATACGCGAAAGAAATGCATACCTTAATACCTGTAAGTGAATAGCTTGCAATCGTACGTAATCGCCGTGGAATAGTTAATTTGCGAAAACCTTTATTCGTCCGATTAGAATCTGCCTTTTCGAGTCAGCGCGGCATTTTATAACCACAACTTCACCTTCGATTTACCAAAAACCTATTAATCTCACGGGATCACACATGCAAATTCATCACCTGGTGCGGCCAACAAGACATTTCAAGATGCACCCAAAGTATATTTATACAGCGAGAAGTAGACATCGCTTGCGATTTGTGTAAGTTAATCATACTGTAAGTTGAGGCAACAAAAGATGTTCAATCGATCACTTTAGTCAGTCTTAAAGTGGTAGGTATCCAACTGCACCTTGAAGATTCTTTTAGAGTACGAATCGAGTATTTTCGAGCCCATACTGCAGCAGTTATCAGCGATCATAAATCTTCGCATTTCGAAACATTATTTCGCTTTTTTCTTACTTTTAGTGTTCGTTTTGATATTAAAAAAATAAAAATTCAGCCTAAACTGTGTCAAAATAAAAAGCGTCGTAGATGGGAGTTTATATGGTAATGCTATGAAGTGGTACTGTTGAAAAGATAATCAGTAGATATATGGAATATTTTAATTTTCAGAAGTAGGTACTTATAATTGTGACACTGTAGACAGTTGTGTCTTTTTAAGGAAACACCGTCTCCTTACATTTTGTCTTTATTCTACTTCTTCTACAATGGTGCTACAGCCCAAATCGGGCCTTGGCCGCCTGAGTTTCAGGTTCCTTAATTTTTTTTTTCCTTATTTATTGTAGAAGGGTTGTTAAATTTTCGCACAACCCTCTATCTACGAATTTTTCATTTTTGTAGATTGAGGTAACCAATGTATACCAAAGCAGGCAGTGTGTTGGAATCATGTGTCGACCGGGATTTGAAATCACGATCTTCGCATTGTAGACCAACACGCTACACCCTACCTTTTGTCTTTATGCTGTGACTCAAAATAACAAATTTCATTTACACAGAACTTATATAATTATGTAAAGTGTATGTTGAATAATATTTCCTTCCTGGACTCTAGACAATATTTACATTAACAGGACATTTTTTTCACTTTAGATTTAAGGCGTAAAGCCCAATCATATGATACTCTAGATGAAATGGGAGAGTTTAATGTACCGGAAAACATGTCATCTCAAATTCTTCTATGAGTGAATAAAGACTTTTGTATGGGAAGTGGTAGAAGCAGAGAGGGTGGCGTTTGTCTTTATTGTATATGACACCGAACGAGTTATGCAAAATGTTTCATGCTGAATTAAATGTTTTGTAGCTTTCATAATTTTCGAGGAAATTGGAATTGTTTTCCAGAAATAAGGGCATTTATATGGTGGTATTGGATTTGGGAGGTTTGGATGACTTTCAAATTGATTATAAACATCCTAATCACATTAATTTATTATAATTTTAAGTTCGATTTCTCTCATTTGATCGAAGGAGAAATACTTTTCTTGAATTTCTACAACAAAAATTTGTGTTTGAGGAGGTAGAAGAAGCTAAGCGAATCTGATATTTTCTTTTAGCATTTACTGAAAACTTAATTATTAAGTAAAGTGAATTATTAAGGGACCAATTCCGACAAAATTTTAAGTTTGTACTTTTCTAGTTTCAATGAAAATCGATTAAATGCATTTACCAAAATTGTCTATTGTATGGGAGGTGGTAGAAGGAGTATTCGGTTCAAACCCCTATTATTTCAACATCAAATGCAATAGCATAGTTTTTCAAAGTTCGAAATTGACAGATCTGATGGTTTTGAAGAAAAATAATTTAACAGAAATTTCGTAGTTTCGTGAAATTTGTATGGGAGGTGTAAAAGGAAATAGGCCGAATTGATAATTTTAATTTTACTTTATTATTCTAATAATAAAGTATTGTGATCGACACAAGAAAAAAAAAATTTGCTACCCTGAAACTTTTTTTTTTCGCGTTTCATGACTAAAACTGCAAAAAAAAAAAAATCCGTCCCGCCGTACGCCGACGCCATGCATATGGACTCATATCTCCGAAACCGTTACACAAACTTACAAAAATAGTCGAAATAAAATTACGTTACAAGTTTTGAGATCGCACTTGCCCTTCTACCCCTCCCACACAAAAGTATGATTTCGACCAATTCCATTAAATCAACTAATAACTAACAAATTAAAAGTTAAAAAATTGAAATTTTGTACAAGCACCTTACAAGAAAAAAAAATAAAACTGCATCACAAATTTTACGATTCCCCTACCTCCTCTACCCCCTCCCATACAAATGTTTGGTTTTGTGAATTTAAAATACACCGAATCCAATGAAAATTCTATGCAACTTCGTCTATGAAACTGGCGTTCTATACAAAGAATATTGAATTTGGTTCAAGCAATCAATTAAAAACTAGTAACATCCACTCACCCTTACTATCACCCTCCCCCCTCCCTTCATGAAAACTCAAACTTGCATAAATAAACGAATGAAATATGGAGCTTTTGAACGTTTCCGGAAAGTGTTAAATTGAGAACTGCCCTGCCTAAGAAGCTCCTTTCACTTAGTCTTCCCTAACCACTCTAACCTGCATGTCCCAAAAATAATAAAGTTTCGCCCGACTTGTTGGCAGTTTATTTTTGTTTCGTTTCAATAATCTTAAATGAAAACGGACTGAACCGAGCCTGCTTGAATACTTTGATCAGATCTCCTGTTAGTTCACATTGCGCTTTTTGGTTCATTAAACCAAAGTTCTTGTCACACTTCATATGCAAGTGGTCGCGAACAGGAAATGTAACAGCGGTGGAATCCAGTCCTTTTTAACGTGTACAACTTTTTTTTTTCACAGAATGACCTGTGTTATAGACAATTTCGGCCTTTATGTGCAATGCACGAACACAGTCATGGAGAGAAGGAATGGGAGTGGGAAGATAGGGGAAGGGGAGTGAGAACGACCGTAACAAGAGGAATATTTTTCAGTTGTACTGGTTGCTACTGGCAAATATTTGCAGATGTTATGGGGGACTGAATGATAGAAAATGGACAGAAACCATCTACTGTGTATATAGACCTTCGTGAAGTGGAACTGTTTCACTTTTACACCGTTTGCGCATTTTATTTCGAATAATTTTTCATCGCCAGTAGCAACTGAAAATTCGTGCTTAAAAAAATCCCTGTCGAGCACTAGAAAATAATCTGGCCTAAAGGGGCTTCAGCCGGCTCAGTTGGCTTAGCTCGTCAGCTGATAAGTTATCTTGACATATCTCTTTCTTGCCTAGTTTTGTCTGACTTAGCTCCAAACTATTTTTGCAACGCTTTTTATATTCTAGACTAGAGATCGCCCGCAACTTTTTCAGCGTAAGAATCACAATAAAACAGTTTTTGAGAATGTAGTTAGTAGTACATTATATCGGATAAATAATCTGCTTAGTTTGATGGCTCTTTGAACACAATGTTTTGCATTTTGTTGGAATCAGAACCATAAATTATTAAGAATGAGACCGTGATACTCGCATTTGTATGGGACAGGCTCATGATCAAATCAAACCCGTGATTCGAGATCATATGTATACGTGTTGAAGAGCGTTAAGGACATGTGAATAGTTGTAGATTGTGTTAATTAAAAAAAGCCCAAATAAAATGGCATTAAGCTTAAATACATAACAGGACTTCGATTGTGCGTAAAGCCCAATTATATGATACTACCGATGAAATCGAAATTTTTGTAATTTTAAGAATTTTTGTGTGGGAAGTGATAGAAGGGATGACAGTACTAAATTCATTTATTTCACATCATGCTAGAGTATATTTTGCACCAAAGTTAAGCTTGAATTTGAATAGGCAACTTGAGAAACCTAGTGCATTGGATTTAGTGAAATTGTGCAATTTGTATGGGAGGTGGTAGAAGGAGTGCGGTGTTTCTGGTAATTTTTTTTAGAAACAACTATAATCACCATGCAAGTGATATCTTACAAATTTTAGATCAGTTAGATTCACACTTTTCAAGAAAATCGAGTTTTCGCAAAGTCGTGGAATTGTGTCACATTGTAAGGGAGGGGGTGGAAGGAGTGGAGCTAATCAGTTAATTTTTGCGCGATAATAATAATAATACTAATTAAAGATTTAATACAAAATTTTAACTAGATCAAAGTTATACGTAGTGAGAAAATTGGTTTAGAATATTTCATGAAAAGGTGCAGTTTGTATAGGAGGTGGTGAAAGGAGTGAAGAGTTTTTAGTTATTCTTTGAGGAGCAACTACAATTATCATTCAATTGATATATTTTAAATTTCAGAACAGTAACATTCATTCTTTTCAAGAAAATCAAATTTTCGCAAAGTCGTGGATTTGTGTCAGATTGTATGGGAGGGGGTAGAAATAGTAAGGCTAATTAGTTACTTTTTTCCTAATATTAATAACAATGCTAATTAAAGATTTAATATAAAATCTTAGCTTGATAAAAGTTATACGTACTGAGAAAATTGGAGTATAGTATTTCATGAAAAAGTTTGGTTTGTATGAGAGGTGGTGGAAGGAGTAAGGGCATTCAAATTATTTATACACTTGAAAATAATATATTTTAAATTTCAAATTATAGCTCTTATAGTTTCCATGAAAATTTGATTAATATAAATTTTTGAAAATGAGTCACTTTGTATGGGAGGGGGTAGAAGGAAGTAAAATAAAACCTAAGACAGATTACTCCCCGAGGTAGACCTAATAATCTGTGAAAGTTTCATTACAATCGGTTTAGCCGTTTTTGCGTGAAAACCGGAAAGACAGACAGAGAAAATTTTTAAAAACGTTTGTTTCTGCTTAGTTATTGCTAAATTAAAGCAAAAAACTTATTTATAGCCATTTATAAACAAATAACAGACAGACACTACAATTATATTTATATAGATGAAATCTGAGAGTATTATAAGTTTGCCATAAAGTTTGTAAAGCTAAGAAATAAGGCTCGGAGAAAAAATGAATGATACAGAAGTTCATTTAATCACTCAAAAATCTCAAAACCATATGTCCGACCGTATTTACTCAGTGCGTAAAAAATTTATCAAGCTGAAATGGTGTACTAAATATTTACTTGGAATTATTAGTAAGACCGAAAAAAAATTAGACGATTAACTTCATTCCTTCTAACCCCTCCCCTGCAATCTGGCACAATTCAATAACTTCACGAAAAGTCGCTTTTTCTGAAAAGTTTGAATGCTTCTGATATGCAATCTAAAATATGTCAAAAGCATGATGTATATAGTTATTTCTGAAAAAATCATTAAGAACTCGCCCCTTCTTCTACCACCTCTCATACAATACACTAATTTCCGCAGTACCCATTAAATTTTTGAATCCTAAATTTTGTATAAAACATTTTGATAGCAACCTTAGTGTGACGTGAAAAAAATAGTGTCGTCATCCCCTCTACCACCTTCCCTACAAAATTTCTTAAATTAAAAAAAATTTCTCTTTCATCTAGAGTATCGCACGATTGGGCTTTACGCTCAATCCTAGTCCTGTTATGTTTATATATCTAACTGACATAGCAGAAGTTTTGATACCACCACTGGAGTCACTTCTTATATACGGATAGCGCTTTAGTCGAAAATGGAAAAAATTACTTATCCTGTTTTTTGCCTGTACTCTTCATGCGGCCTGAGTGAAAAGACATCTCACAATTCAGCGAAACCTTAAAGTGTTATTGGGTACAATGGAATTCCCTTCACATAGACGGCGGATTATTAAAACGGAAATGGGAGGACGCTGACGGAAAGTCGTATCACATGCAAACCATCGTCCCGCATTGTAAAGTCGAGGAGGTTTTGACGGAATATCATGGAGGTACCTCCGGTGGGCATTTGGGTGTAAATAGAACCTTGGCAAAGATACGAGAAAGGTTCTATTGGATCCATCTCCGAGGTGATGTCGAAAATTGGAAAATGGCCGTAAATGTACTATGTGTGCATCGAGTCAGGGCCCACAACGCAGATCAAAGGGAGAAATGCAACAATACAACGTGGGAGTCCCATTCGAGAGAATTGCTGTGGATATTGCTGGACCATTTCCGGAATCAGAAAATGGTAATCGCTACATTCTAGTGGTCATTGATTATTTCAGCAAGTGGCCTGAAGCTTACGCAATTCCAAACCAAGAAGCAGTAACTGTCGCAGAACAAATTGTTACCAACTGGGTGAGCAGATTTGAAGCTCCATGTGAACTACACTCCGATCAAGGGCGCAATTTTGAATCTCAAATATTCAAACACGTGTGCCAAATGCTGGAAATAAACAAAACCAGGACAATTCCATTACATCCACAGTCCGATGCAATGGTGGAACGTTTCAATAGGACATTGAACTCAAACTTATCCAAATTCGTCAGCGCGAGGCAACAGGACTGAGATCAGCACATCGC
Source organism: Chorisops tibialis (assembly GCA_963669355.1). Lineage (NCBI taxonomy): Eukaryota > Metazoa > Arthropoda > Insecta > Diptera > Stratiomyidae > Chorisops > Chorisops tibialis. Next base: position 81,511,768 of record OY770262.1, on the reverse strand, counting down.
TCTATTTTTAATGGCCTACAGAACATCGGTACATTCATCAACAGGAGAAACTCCCTCCCGAATCATTTTCGGAAGAAATATTCGAGTACCTGCGGAACTAGTGTTTGGAGTGCCACCAGACCAACCAACCAATGCCAAAAATTACGTCTCGGATCTTCGATGTCGACTAAATACAATTTATAACCTGGTCAGAGATAAAATTGATTTGGCGACCGACCGCATGAAGACGAGCTATGATCAACAGGCGAATTCATCAGGATTCCAAGAGGGCGATTAGGTTTGGCTATACAATCCCAAACGACAGAAGGGCAGATCGCCGAAACTACAGCGCAATTGGAACTAAGGAGAGGGTAATGTTACTTGCATATCTGGCAACTCCGCAATTCGATCGCTCTCGAATAGACAAGAATTACGTAGAACAGTATACTTCGCTATGGAGAAAACTACAATTAAAGATCTAGAGCTTTCCAAAACTGTTCACACATACACACTGAAGGCAGCTTCGAAAACTGTCATAAAAATGTATAAAAATGCGAAAGCTTTCAGCGAGCGGTTAGTTATTCGACGACTTTTATTTATGGAAGACGCGAACCAGGAAAGCGATAGAACAGTACGCGGCGATTGTGCCATATAGTGCGAATTAAGTTAAAAATCGAATTAAGTGCGAATAAATAAATTATCACTTATTTTTAAACGAATTGTGTTTTTACTTGAAATCCGGCGAACCCCTAGCTCGCAACAATACGAATACTATGCTACTCAGCGGAACGTCCTAAACCTTCAACCAACAACAGTTTTGTGCTAATAAAAAGAACATCTACGAGTTTTTTGCCGGCCGATAGGAAATGATTCGGCCGACTAGAAAGATATAAAAAGTTCGTTTGATGAAGAGTCAGTCCGGATTGAGTAGTTGACGGGTCAGTCGATGCTTGGAAAGCAAAAGAGTCAAGATTGAAAACGATAATTTGTGAGCCATTATGTAAAGCGATAACTAAAATTTTTGTTTAATAAAATTATAGTAAACTTATTAAACTAGTATTTTTAATTTTACTGGAAATCCAGCGACTCCTTGCGTACTTCAATATCAACTTGAAACAGAAAATTGATGATCGATTCGAGTTAAATAGTTCTCCTGTTTTCTTTAATATAAGTTTTAAGTTTCAATCACGATTAATGCGATGTTCATATATTGCGATGGATATTTCACTTGTGAAGTTTGGTGTTCTCAAAAACATGGTTATAGTTGCGTGCGACTATTTAGACTTTGCCATTAATAATTATAATCGATTTATTGATTTCACACTTATACGCAATCAGAAATATTACCACCAATAAAATTGGCTTTCGACTTAAAGGCATTGCCTATGATAGTAAGGCACGCGATTTCTACCACAATGAGTTATTTCCAAGGCAATTTGACCTGTTGGTCGACATTTTACGTTTCCAAACTGCAGGATAGCTTTCATCCGCTTTTCCTTCATGGAGATTGCATTGTGGCCGTGTGGTTGCAATTGTCCGTCCTGTGAGCACGATGACTGACGTCTGATTTAGTGGTTTGAATACAATTGATTCGTTCGCACGAATATTTTATTACCTGAAACTGAGGTCTGAATGCATTTTGCATTACTTCCTTCTGCGATAAAACCGCAAATAATTTCGATAGTTTAGCCTTTGATTATTCCTGTCACTAAGACACTGCATACTGAGTAACTATCGCTATGCCAAAATTAATTGGATGATTCCATTGCGTTGCAATAAAATGTTTACGAAATTGATAAATCTTGTTTTAACAAAGCTTTTATCACTTAATGTATTTATAGCTTATAACTCGACTCTTTCTCCTGCTACTAAGCATCCATAATATGACAGTGATGTTTTGATATTAAACGTGTATGCCTTTTTATATCTTTTGAATGTAGGTACAACGATAGAAAACGTTTGCGACCAAAATGATTGAAATGAAATTCACTTTTATGACTCGCAGCAATATTATGCGTCTCAGTTTCTAGTGATTGCCCCGGCAATGATATTACCATTATCGTTTATATGACTTTTAAATTACATTAATTATGTAAATCGTATTATGTTTTCGTATTAATTTTTTATTAGTGGCTCGGCTGTAAATTGGTACTAATCCACAGCAAATCTGCGTATGTATGAGGACTTTCATTCAATATAGTTTTATTACAGGTACGAGTATTTGCAATTAAAACTTTTATTGTTATGACAACATTATTGTACTTTATCGTTAGTTAAATGTCGATGAATTAGCAATTTTCATTTAATCGAAGGAATGCACAAGATGTTTTTTATTTACAGAAATCGAGCTATAGAAGGAAATGGTTCTAACATGTCTAATTTTTCTTCAAAATGTTTATAATAGGACAAGTTCAAGTAAAATTTTCGAACATTTGCTTACGACGTGATATTTTAGCGATGCTCAGGAAAAGTAGGTTCGAGCTATTAGATTGAAAAGTCTTTTGAAATGAAATATATGAAAGCCTTGGATCGGAGCATTTAAGAGATTAGCTGTGTTGCTTATTCGAACGTCTATGGCTATTGTGATCTATTTTGGATAAAACAAAAAACAAATTGGAAAATACAATATTATAACTTACAATATCTGCCAACAAGTCAGGCGCAATTTTATAGGAGAAAGAGTTTTTGCGTGGTCTAATATAGGCCTTATAAATTGCCAGTAACACAGAAGCGGTGAAGGAGTTTTTACAACATTTTAGGTACCCTAAACATTTAGATGCTTCCTTGGCGATGGTAAATATATGATCTATCCTAACATCATAGCACTTGAAGTAATGGTTAATTGCTGGGCTCCGAAGGTGATTGGATCTAGGTTATAATCACGTTTTTGGGACAAAAGACAGCACTGGGTCTTCGAAGCATTAAATTCTTATTGCCCCAAACTAAAAATTTTAGCCAAGTCGTGATTCAATGATTGAGCCATGTACCTACGTTATTCTACTACTAGTACATTGGGCTAAGGACGCTGTGTTGAAGTGATAATAAAGTATCATGTGCTGTCATCATTAAAAGTTGAAGATAGCAATTCATTAATAAATATTAGAAAGGAAGAAAGATCCAAACCCTGAGAAACACCAGCCTTAATTGTATTAGAAGGGGAAACCACACCATCCAATACAACACGCATTAAACGATTGGCTAAGAAACTTTCAATCCAGGAAACAAGGGAGTAGTGCAAGCTAATAGCTTTAAGTTTGATTAAAAGGGCACTGTGCCATACTCTGTCAAAAGCTTTGAAAATATCGAGTGCGATAATACAAAATTCACCAAACTGGTGAATGCTCATATTCCAACGTTCATTGAAAGAGCTTCTGTGGAACGTTTTTTGTGAAATCCATACTGTTTATCGTCAATAACAATAACATCATTAATGTTGATATATTCTATAACCCTTCTGTTGATAATTGTTTCCAAAACATTCGATAGAAATGAGGTTATTGTTATTGGGCGATAATTAGCTGGATTAATGCGTTATCCTTTTTTTGGGACAGAAAATTTGCAAGCTTCCATGAAGATGGGACAGTGGAGGACGATAAGGGGAGACGGTAAAGTTTGCATAGAGGCTTAGCAAGAGAAGCGCAATTCTTAAGGACAAGGGCAGGGATTCCATCTGGACCGGACGATTTGTTGGCATCTAGATTCTTAAGAACTCGGTATACGTTACGCGGACGAATGTACAGAAGAAAGAAGAGTAGGCAGCAAATTGAGTCGGTAAGATGTTTGTCTTCATGTAAGGATTAGTAATAACCTCGTTGTTATAGATTAAAGATGGAATTGTTAGTGTAGAACTACCTCTGATAGAACGAGCGAGAGACCAGAAAATTTTGCTGCCCTTAGGACATCTCAAAATGTTTTGCCTCAGTTTCTGGTCATGCAAATAGTTTTTTCGTTGTAAGCTGGATTTACAGAGAATCCTTTCTTTTTTGAAATTAATCCAATTAACTTAAGATGCCAGTAGCTTATAAGCACTGCATGCTGCCTCTTTAGCCCATTTCGCAGTACTGCATTTTTCATGAAACCAAGTTTTAGAACTGGGCTGCATTGGTTTGTAGCTTTGGAGGATGAATAATTCTGTTTACAATTTTCTGGTTACAATTTTTCATTTAAGTGGTCGAAGCTTATGCTTACGCAACTATATAATTATTCATTTGACATTTCTCATTTCTATTGGTTGATTATTTATCGATTTTAGGAAAATTCGTAACAAAAACCCTCGTGGAACAATTTAATCTAAACCTTGAACTAAGACTAAAACTATAATATTGGCAAGTTTAACATAAAATAAAACTTGTTAAACCAATTTAATCAATGTTTTACTGACATTAAGATGCAATTAGTGGATTAACCGATTGATCGCAATTTCATAAGAATGTTTCACAAAGTCGATTTGCCAGGAGAGCGAGTGAGTGAAGTTTGCTATTTTGTGCAATTTGTTTATAGAAAAATGTTCATGAAATGTTCGGCCGTCTGTCTGTCGGTCTCTCTGTCCGTCCGTCCGACAGCCCATTGGTCCATCAGTTTTTAGCTTGGGAAAACGTTGAGCTAGAAAGTTCAAATTGTGTACAAATCGTTTTTGACGAAAAAGTAAGGTCAAGTTCGTGAATGGGCTAAATCGTTTACCTTTTCTACCCTCTCCCATACAAAATGACTCATTTTCAAAAAAAACAAAAACAATAATCAAATTTTCTTAGAAATTACAAACGCTAATAATTTGGAAATTGGAACACATTTTTTTCGTAAATGTAATGTATGTTAAAACAATTATTCGAATCATTCAATCTCTTCCATACTATCTGCACTTTTTCATGAAATACTCTAAACCAATTTTTTCAGTACGTATAATAGTTAAACTAAGGTGTAGCCTAGTAGGTAGCGTGTTAGTCTTGTAATGCGATGGTCGTGAGTTCAAATCCCGGTCGGCGCAATATATAATTCCAGTACATTCCCTGCTTGGGCATACCTTGGACACCTCAATCTACGAAAACTAAAAATTCGTAGAAAGAGGGTTGTGCGAAATGAAAAATGTTATGGAACCTGAATGTCCGGAGGCCAAGGCCCGATTTGGGCTGTAGCGCCATTGTAGAAGAATAACAGTTAAACAGTTATCGTGCTCAAATCTTGTACTTAATACTTAGTTAGCATTTTAAGTAAAATTAAAAAAAAAAACTAATTAGCTTCACTCCCACACAATATGACACAATTTGAACATTTTACAAAAAAACGATTTTCTTGAAAAGTGTGAATGTCCTTGGTATAAAAATTGAGAGATGTCAATTTTGCATAATGTTTGTAGTTGTTACTACAAAAATCACTGAAAATCCCTCACTTCTTCTACCACCTCCCATACAAACTGCACAATTTTACTAAATCTAATAATAGTAACTAACTAACATAACAGGGCTACGATTACGCGTAAAGCGCAATCTTACGATACTCTAGATGAAATAGAATTTTTTGTGATCCCAAGAAATTTTGTATGGGGAGTGTTAGAAGGGGTGATAGCATTGAACTAATTTTTTCCCCATCATGCTAAAGTAGCTATAAAAATGTTTTATACAAAATGCTTACTCCAAAAATTGAATATGTGCTAAGAAAATTAGTGTGTTAGATTTAGTGAAAATGTGCAGTTTGTATGGGAGGTGGTAGATAGAGTGGGGGGATTTTAGTGATTTTTTCAGAAATAGCTAAGAATATCATAAAATTGACATCTCTTAAATTTTAGACCAGTAACATTCATACTTTTCAAGAAAATAGATTTTTTGTCAAGTTGTGAAACTGTTGTCATATTGTATGGGAGGGGGTAGAAGCAGTGAAGCCAATCAAATATTTTTTTCTGATCTTAGTGATAATACTAATTAAGTATTTATTACAAAATATGAGCTCAATAAATGTTATATGTTCTGAGAAAATCGTCTTAGAGCATTTCATGAAAAAATGTAGTTTGTATGGGAGGGGGTGGAAGGAGAGGGAGGACGCAAATAATTTTTCTACTGTAGATTAAGATTATTATAAAAGTAATATATCCTAAAATTCAGATTAATAGCTTTTATACTTTTTGAGTACTTTTGAGTTAATATCAAATTGCGAAATTGTGTCATTTTGTATGGGAGCGGGTAGAAGGGATGAAGCTAATCGTCTAATTTTTTTTGGTCTTACTAACAATTTTAAATTAATATTTGGTGCACAATTTCAGCCCGGTAAGTTTTATACGCACTGTGTAAATTGGCTTAGAGTAATTCATGACAAGTACAGTTTGTATGGGAGGTGGTAGAAGGAGGGGGAGGACATGCATAATTTTCTTGCGGTAGATTGATATTATTATAAAAGTAATATATTCCAAATTTCAGGCCAATAGCTTGTATATTTTTCGAGCAAATTCGTTTATTGTGAAATTGCGCATTTGTGTCATTTTGTATGGGAGGAGGTAGAAGGGGTGGAGCGATTTGGCCCGTTCACGAACTTGACCTTACTTTTTTGTCAAAAACGACGTGTATGAAATTTGAACTTTCGAGCTTAACGCGTTCTCAAGCTAGAGAGCGAACAGACGGACGGACAGACGGACATCCGGTTTTGAAATATTTGAGTGATAATATTAACTTCTGTATCATTCATTTTTTTCTCCGCGCCTTATTTCTTGGCGTTACAAACTTTAGAGCAAACTTATAATACTCTCAGATTCCATCTAGAGTATAAAAATTCCGATGATTTCTATGTTCCTATGTAATATGATGATATGTGATGGGACTGTACGTGCAATCGTTTCTAGTTAAGAGGCAGGGGGAGCGCTAAAACCGACAATTAAGAATTCAAATAACTCAACCATGGTTTTATCTATGAAGCTGAAAATCAACATATATATAGTGCATTCTGGGAAAAAACTTTAAAAATAATTAAATATTTTTATCCATAGGGGTCCGAACATGGGGGGGGGGGGAGGGAGAAAAATTAATTGTCGGCTGATTTTTTTAAATTATTATACACCTTGCATCTTCGTGGGATTCTTTAATCATTGCAATGACCTTTTTTGGAAACCTCTCCTACGCAAAGCATTCCATATGCAATCTCGCTTAACGATGTCGAAAGCCTTCTCGAAGTCCACAAACATGAGATGTAGTGGCGAACCCATTTCGGCTGACTGCTCTAATATTATCCGTAGGGTATTTGTGTGGTCAGTAAAAGACGACCCTTTACGGAACCCAGCCTGATAAACTTCGAGAGTGCTCTCGAGGACATCACTAATCCTATTGAGAATTACCTTAGCCATAATTTTTGATACGGCAGTAATTAGACATATACCAGGCCAATTGCCGCAATCCCGAAGGTCGCCCTTCTTCTGAATTTTCACAATGACGCCCTCCTTCCATTCAGTCGGATATCTTCCTTCATTCAACACCTCAGTAAAGAGTGGGACGAGTATATTGGCTGTTATTTTCGGGTCCGCTTTGAGGAATTCGGTTGGTAGTCCGTCTATACCTGGAGCTTTCCTTCCTGCCATTAGCCGAATGGCGGAAACTATCTCTTCCTTATCTGGGGGATCGTCCCTAATAGAGGATTGTTGCGGTTGGATGTTTGGTAGTTGTTCTGTTTCTGGAATATCTTCCTCTGACGAGATGTTTAAAATATCAGAGAAGTATTTCTTCCATCGCCGCAACTGGTGTTCACTCATATTAAGGAGAGTTCTGTTGACATCTCTCACCAGGTGGTTGGCGGTGAAATTCCTGTTCGTCAACTGTTTCATGATTTTGAATAGTGAATCCATATCCCCAAGATAGGCTGCAGATTCTGCCTTGTTTGCCAGATCTTCAATGGCCTTTCTATTGTCGCGTCTAACAGCCTTTTTAAGCTGTATATGAGCATCGCGGTATTTCTGCCTCAGGTCGGGCGTTCGTTGGTTGACATCGGGTTGAGAGATGATTGCCAATTTGGCATTTTTCCGATTACCAGCCTTGTCCCATGTGCTTTGCGGCATCCAGGATTTCTCACCGCTTTGCACATATCCCACAGATTCTTCACCACTAGTTAGAAAAGTGTTTCTGGTTGCCTCCCAACTGGCGTCCAATGTGCGCATTTCATATTCACCCAATGTGGATGACTTTTCGCGTAGAATAGTGATGTATTCGCGTTTTTTGTTGGGATCTCTGAGTTTAACCACATAAAGTTTGCGCTTCATTTGGTGAATTTGTGGTCGTCGGATAGCTGCTGTACACAATCTCAAGCAGGCAACCATCAAGTGGTGATCGCTCTCCACGTCAGCTCCACGTTTCGCTCGCACATCGAGGAGACATCTTCTCCATCGGCGACTTATAGCCAAATGGTCGATCTGGTTCTGAGTAACACCATCAGGGGAAACTCAAGATGTTTTATGATGACTCTTGTGTGGAAAAAGGGTCCCTCCGATGACCATTTGCCGAGTACTACAGAACTCCACAAATAATTCGCCGTTTTCGGGTCTCTTAATCCAAGGTCGTGACGCGTCGAGCCAAGGGTCACCATGCTTCCCCATGACATGTTCTAGACCAGTGTTGTCTGATCCAACCTGAGCGTTCATATCTCCTGAGATGGTAATGATATCACCTCTTGGAACACGTTCGAAGGTGGCACTCAGTTGGCTATAAGACTCCTCTTTGTCACCAGATGTCGTGGTATTAGTTGGTGCGTAGCACTGCAGAATTGTGACGTTTCTGACACTGGTCCGGAGCTTGATGACGATAATCCTATTCGAGATTAGTTGCCAGCTGAGAGACTGTTTCTCGCTCTCGGTGGCTTCACTTTCATGGCCAATATACAAAATAGTGTTTCCACTAGGGGTTCGTTCTTCTCCTGATCCTGTCCATCTGACCTCGCTCAAGCCCAAGATTTGGATGTTATAGTGCTCCATTTTGCGGTCGATCACTGATTGGCGGCGCAAGGACTGAGTAACCCCAGCTCTTCCCCCGTCATTGAATGTTCGAACGTTCCAGACGCCAATCATAGTCCGTTTTCGAATGCCAAAAGTCGTTATCTTAGAATCAGTCCGTATCCGTGGCGCTGTATCCGTTCCTCGTATCAGTTAGGTCTTAAGATCACGGGTGATAAGCCCATGACCCAGTGAGTATCCATTTGCCATTTTTAGGGCAAGCAGGACTGGCTGTGGGTGAATTCTACAGCCCCATCCCACATGGGGATAGTTAGCTCAGGTGCGCGGAGTCGCTACTCTCCAAAGATAGTTGTAGGAATTGGTAAAACCTAAAAAATCCTACAACTACCCTCTTGCGGGGAAGGGTGATTACAAGCAGTTTCAAAATCATCTTAAACGCCCCACTTCCTCTGCCACCTCTCATACAAATGCTCCATTTTCAGGAAAACTATGTGCAATTTCATTAAAAACAATGAAAACTAAAAACCTTAAATTCAGCACGAAATATTTTGCATGCCATGTTCAGTGTCATATACGAAATATACAAACCTCCTCCTCTACTTCCACCACCTCTCATGCAAAAGTCTCTATTTACTATTCGAAAGAATCTGAGATGACATATTTTCCGGTACATTAAACTCTTTCCCATTTCCTCTAGAGTATCATGTGATTGTGCTTTACACACAATCCTTCAGGACTTATTCCTCTGGCCTCCTGCTCAACTGCTCACTTCCATGTGTTACATGGTCGACCAACCCGACGTCTTCTTGATGATTATAATCCAAAGCCTGTTTGGCGATGTTTCGCTCTGGTTAACTCAAAGTGTGGCCAATGCTTTACCACTTCCGCCTTTGAATCCCAATGCCTATTTTAGTCTGTCTAGTTGTACTCCAAAGTTCGTCGTTGAAGATCATTCCAGCCAGAATATCCCTAAAATCCGTCGGAGGTTCACGAAAGTTTGCAGTTTCTTGGTAAGCCGAACGGTCACTTTCAACGTGACGAGCTTTATTTAGACGAGCATGAATATACTTTTTGGCTCCACCGTCCATGCTGACAATGCTTTCGAGATAAAAAAAATCTTGCACCTCTTTCACATCTTGTCCATTAAGAACAATCGGTATGCTTGTGTCCGAACCCATGTGCATGTACTTGGTTTTACGCACATTTATTTTCAGTCCCACCTCTTTGCATATAGAATGTAATCCGCGAACATTTGACTGTAAGTCCAAACGGTTATGTGCAAGCAAGCACACGTCATCAATCAAGGTGACTTAAGATGTTAAATAGTCTCCATTGAAGGCCTTTACCTTCCCCACCTTCCAGTGCAGCTTTCAAGATGTTATTTATTACCACCTGAAACTGGACTAGTGATAATATACAGCCTTGTCTGACACCCGTTTGCATAGGAAAGCTCTCCGACAGATATCCTCTATGAGAGACGCGACACCTTGCATCTTCGTAGGATTCTTCAAACATAGCTATGACCTTACCAAGAATAACTCGATAAGTAATCTCACTTAACGCTGCCGAAAGCCCGCTCGAAGTTTACAGACGTGAGATGTAGTGGCGAACCCATTTCGGTGGAATGCTCCAAATCCGTAGGGTATTTGTATGGTCGATACAAAAGGACCCTTTACGGATTCCAGCCTGGTAAACTTCGAGAGTGCTCTCCACAACATCACCGATTCTACTAAGAATTACCTTAGCCATGATTTTCAATACGGCAGTAAGTAGACATATACCACGCCAATTGCCATGATCCCGAATTTTTACAATGACGCCGTCCTTCCATTCAGTCGGATATCTTCCTTGATTCAATACCTCAATAAAGAGGAGTATATTGGCTGTGACCAGATTTTCAATGGCCTTTCTCTTGTCGCGTCCAACAGCCTATTTAAGCTGTATATGAGCATCGCGGTAGTTCCGCCTCAAGCCGGGAGTTCTTTGGTTGACATTAGGTAGAGAGATAATTGTCGAATTGGCTTTTTTCCGATTACCAACCTTGTCCCATGTGTTTTGCGACATCCAGGGTTTCTCATTACTTACTTACGATGGCGCTACAGCCCAAATCGGACTTTGGCCTCCTGAATGCTTTGCCTCCATCCATCTCGGTTCAGTGACCGCGTCCTCCAGTTTGAAAATCTTAGCAGTGATTTGCTGTCTGCGTCAATCGAATCCTCGAGTTTACAAATACTTCCTTAGCACTCTCCAGAGATCTTGCAAGGATATCTATGTCGTCGGCATATGCTACGAGTTGTGTGGATTTGAAGCATAGTGTTCCCTTGGTGTCAACGGGAAGTTTCCGAACAACATATTCGAGTGTTAAGTTGAAAAGCATTGGTGCGAGGCCGTCACCTTGTTTAAGGCCGTTGTCTGTTTTAAAACTGGAAGTCAGATCGTTTTCTACTCTGACTTGTGACAAAGACTCAGTCATTGTCATTCTTGTCAGTCGAACCAGTTTCGGTGGGACTCCAAACTCCAATATGATTTTATACAGTACGCGCCTGTCGATACTGTCGTATGCTTGTTTGAAGTCAACAAATATCTGGTGCACATCAATATTATATTCCCAGCACTTTTCCAGCACCTGTTTAACTGAGAATATCTGGTCCGTGGTTGAGCGTCCAGCTCTAAATCCGCCTTGGTATTCACCAATTACTTTATCAGCATAGAGCTTAATTCTCTTTTTTAGAATTTTCGTCAAAATCTTATAAGACGTACACAACAGAGATATTCCTCGGTAGTTTTCGCAGCAGAGTTTGTCACCTTTTTTATAAATTGGACATATGATGCTCTTGCGCCAATCTTCAGGAAGTATTTCCTGCGTCCATATGTCCGCGACTAATCTATGTAGGAGATGCGCTATGCAGGTGTCGCCGGCTTTCAGAAGTTCAGCTGGGATTTGATCAGTGCCCGGCGCTTTGTTGTTTGGGTGGTTCCTTAGGGCTGTTTTTACTTCTTCGAGTGTGGGAGGACTCAAAGCGGATCCTTCATCAGCTGTTACATCAGTTATACCTGCTATTGTATCTGCTGCTGCTGTTCGTGTAGGTGATGGGCTCGGGTTAAGAAGGTGTTCAAAATATTGTGCCCATCTTAGTTTTATATCTTCCGCGTTACTTATAATGTTCCCTTCCGCATCCTTGCATAGGGTCGTTTTCGGTTTGTAACCTTCTTTCATCCTTTTGACAAGGGAATACGCGGCTCTTGTGTTGTGTAATTTAAATTGTTCGTCCATGTTTTTAATTTCGTCATTATTGTACTTCCGTTTTTTTTGTCTGCATATTTTGTTTGCAAATCGTCTAAGATCCTTGTACTTGTCTTGTTTGGCTCGTGTCGGCCGTTCCGTTAATATTTTGTAAGCTTCATTTTTTCGTTCTAAGGCATCTTGGCATTCTTTGTCGAACCAATCATTTCTTTTGCGCCGGGGTTGTTGTCCTATCACCTCCTCTGCGACAGATGTAATGCCATCTTTGATTTTTTGCCACATTTCTTCTATTGGCATGCTGACAGTGGTATTCAGCATTGTCGTGAAGTGCCTCTCCAAGGCTAACGCATATTTCGCAACTATTTTCTCGTTTTTGAGTTTCCCTATGCCGAATTTAGGAACCGGTTGTATTTTTGAGTGTCCTCGGTTTGCGATTCGACATCGAAACTTGGTCTTTACCAAATAGTGGTCTGTGTCGCAATTAGCCCCTCGACATGTACGCACGTCGAGAATGCAGGAGGCCGTCCTTTTCTCTATTAGAACATGGTCTATTTGATTGAATGTTCTTCCGTCGGGTGAAGCCCACGTTCTCTTATGAATATCACGATGCGGGAAGCATATCGAGCTTACAATAAGGTTTTTGCTGCTGGCGAAATCAGTCAGCCTCTGGCCGTTGTCGTTACTAATATCATGGAGACTATGCCTTCCAATTGTCCCTATGTATGCTTCTTCTTTGCCCACTTTCGCGTTAAAGTCACCTAATACTATTTTAATATCATTCGACGGAAGGGAGTCGAATGTTGATTCTAAGGTGCTGTAGAAATCGTCTTTAACTTCGTCGTCTTTGTCTTCCGTTGGGGCGTGGACATTAATAAGCCAAACATTAAAAAAACTTGTTTTGATGCGGATTGCACACAATCGTTCATTGACGGATTTGAAGTTGGTAACTTGGTGTTTAAACTTCTTGTCGACGATAAACGCAACTCCAAATTCCCGGCTTCCCGATGATTTCCCACTTTTGAAAATTGTGTGCGATCTTAAGTCATTAATCTCGTTACCTAATAATTTAGTTTCTTGGAGTGCAATTATGTTTATATTGTATTTGACTGCCTGTTCCAGAAGCTCTCTCACTGCTCCTGCTCTGTACAGGGATCGCACGTTCCAAGATCCGAAGGAATAGTCCATTTTTCGTTTGCGTGGTCGTTGCCGTTGAATCAATCCAGTCCGAGGCGTTGCTTCAGGTTTCGAAACGGGTGTGTTTTTTCCGAGGATGAGTTGTTAACACATCGCCCAACCCCCAACTTGGAGGGCCATATTATTATAGTGCTAGAATTTTTCTGTTTCATTAGCACTCGCGCCCATCAGTTCAGCAAGTCAAGTCCGGATGGACAAGACCAGGATCCGGTGGCTACCACGAGGAGGTATGATGAGCACAATTGATGTGTATATGACAGTTACAACACTGGGCGTCGCCTAATGACGCCGATCAGATGCCTACCCTGTCTATACCCATCCAACCACCCAGGGTTTCTCATCGCTTTGCACATTTCCCACAGATTCTCTAGCACTAGTTAGAATTGTGTTTCTGGTTGACTCCCAATCTGCCCAGTGTGACTTTTCGCGTTGAATGGTGGTGTATTCGCGCTTTTTGTTGGTGTCTCTAATCCTATCAACAATAAGCTTGCGCTTCATTTAAAGAATTTGTGGCCGTCGGATAGTTGCTGTGCACAATCGCAAGCAAGTAACCATCTAGTGGTGATCTGGTACGTAACATAAATTTGTTAAATTTGCAAGCAGTAATGTAGGGTTCGCGCTTGCAACAGTGGAATTTTCTCCACAAGCATACCAAAGTTACTCTCTCCAGAAACCGCCGACATCTCTTAGTTCCTTATGGAAGACATGCAATCTTACTGTCGAGATACTGAAGGTATATTCACTGATCTTAGCTTGGAATATAACAGTAAAAAGTTTAGACTTTTCATCGACTCCTCAAAAAGCTGTTTTGATTCACAGTGAATATTCTCAACCATCCACTCCTATTGGTCATGTTGCAAAAATGAAAGGGACATACGACAACATGAAATTACTGTAGACAAAAATTGAGTATGAAAAGTATGGATGGAAAATCTATGGCGTACTCAAAGTAATAGGACTATTACTGGGTATGTAAACGGAATACACGAAGAAAGATTGGCTTGCCAGAGAGTATCTGATTCCTGGTGCAAGGAATGTTCACCATGTGCCTTTAGTCAAATCTGAAGATATCCTTCTTCCACCCTTACACATGAAGGTCAAACCGATGCACAAATGAATGAAGGACTCTTCGTAGAGTCACAGATAAGTGTTTAGAGAGTTTGAGCTAGCCGCTTATTCGGTCTTCAAGAACGTAGTTAAAAACTTCCACGGAAACCCTAAAACCGAACCCATCGTTGCTTGCCGACTATTACTAGGCGCTGCAGAGAGACTCTCATGATACGTACAATCACAAATCAGCAGCAAAATCTATGAATTAATTTAATTTGCATAGTTTTACTACCGAGTACTTGCCGAACAATGAAACAATTATGTTAGGACAACACAGCCAATCCTTTCATTGCGTACAGAAGCGTATTAAATACTTTCCGAACATATTCGTAAAAATTTTTCAACCTGTCTAATTTTTCAATTTTCCGAATAAAGTTATAAATTTCTTTCAGTATTTAAAACAATTCAAGATTTCACAAAGCTCCATTTTAAAACCAATATTTTATTAAACTTGAATGGCTGATCCAAGATCAAAAAAGCTTTAAACTATCTAAATCATTTAAATAGATATGGTGATTAAGAGTTAATTGATAACAATATTTTCATATCCGTTACAAATTGTAAACAATGAACTATCTATCATAAACTTGAATTTATTATACGAATCACAAGGATAAGCTCTTTTGATTTTATACAAATATTTTGAGAAGAAAAAAAAGATCGAAGGTAATTTAAACTAAAACCCATTGATTTCACAGCAAGACATTCTGATCTGATACAATTCGAATCGAATGAATCGAATTGTAATTTTGGGAAGAAAAAAAAAATCTAACAACAATTTCTAATAATACAATTTTTATTATTTTTATTAATACCACGCAGACCATTAGATTATGCGCTAGCATAAAAATTTATTATGGAGAGCCTAGCATTGACCTTACACCGGATTCAGGTGAACGTAATCCGACCATCATCAATTCAGAATTCATTTATTCTCTCCTCCTCGAAAACGGGCATTGATAAGCCTTGAAAAATGGCTCGACAAAGCGAGGTAAATAAATTTTTCAGAACAAACAGAAGAAACCTTGACTTTGGATATTACGAGCGTAACCAACGGATCGCGCATAGACGTATAGTAAGTACTCGTAGTACGAGTAGGTAGTATCGCGAGAAATATAAAGGCTTAAGTCTTACTTAAAAGAAACCTTAAAGCGCTGTTCGAATATGCTCGAACGGTTGGACGCTGACTGCTACAGGCCAGGCCGTGTAGCTTCTAAGTGGCAATCAATAAAAAGGTTCTCATCTCTCCTGTTGTAGATATTTAAGCGGCTGCATAAGGTACCTGTCCATAGATCTTTTCCAGCGCTCGGCGAAAGATCGTTGTCTGCATTGTAAGATTTTTCTGCGCTTATAGACGAAAATCTCCAAGGTTTTGGATAGTGCACCTCGAAACAGTGAGGCAGTGACTTAAGCCAACTATTTGAGATGTTTATGGCCCGGCTGATGGATTTATAATCGAAATTGATTTTGGTCATTAATACCTGCTGCGCTACTCTCTTGCTCCATCTTTGGGACCTCTATTAAGGTGTAGTGGGCTGGTGGGGTCCAACAATTGCAACGGAATTTCTTCGTCTTCTTCTTTATATTCAAGGAGTATCCTGGTCTTTCCTCGAGTTTATCTACTGTAGTTGTTGTTGCTGTCTGGTTGTTGTTACTCGAAAAGATCATGTTAGGAAATTGATACTCTTCGATGGTGCGTTATAAGTTCTCGAGATAGTCACAAGAACTCCGAAATGGCTTTCAATTAAGTGGAGAGATTTTATTAACCTTTTAATAGCCTTAACTCGAGACGGTCGGATATTTTACAAGAAATTTTACAGAATCATGTTCACAGAATGAACATGATCCCTGATTTATTCCAATGTGTGAATTAGCATCATCATTTTATAATTAACCGCTTTGTCAAATACATTAACACGCAGGCTATATTTGTTAATAAGGCGTAGGTGTGTAAGATTGAATTTGATTTTAACTTTTTAATAGGGTGGAAAATATATTTTTTACGGAATCTTTTAAGTACTGCGTTTTGAAATTAAAACTAAATCAGTAAATTCATAGGACGAGCGCTAAATTTCAGCTTAGCATTGTCAGCATGCCGAAAAGAAATTTGAAGATCGTAAAATAAAACTGGTCAGGGTATCGGTATCCTTTCCTGTTTCCGCAAGTTAAAAGGGCCATTTTTCGAAAGAAACTTATTATTTGACTTATTCAACCTACTACTTAGAGTGACTCCAAGTCTTACGTTTTGTGAGCGATTTTAAAGATAGGAAGCGAACATTGACTTGGTCCTCCAAGCAATGCCATGTACTTTCAATTTGTTCAATAGTAAAATATGACTTACAGTGTCAGAAGTCTTTCGAATGTCAAGAAAAAGTGCCATCGTTTATTTGTTCGAATCTTTAGAGTCGCATAAATTTTTGGTAACTTCATACAGCATCCGATGTGTTAGATTTTTAGCTATAGTTAAATTAGTTTTTAGGTAAGAGATCATTTTTATGAAGGATTTACATAAGTTGATCTATTTTTCATGCAATTTTATGATATCTTTGAGACCACAGGCAGTAGTGTAGGTCCGTAAATTCCAAGCTCCATTTTGTCATCATCTATGAGCACTCGCATTATAGTAGTAGTAGTAGTTGTAGGATAATACTAATTCATGAAACTATTTTTGGAGAATAGTGACTCAACCGACCTAAGCTAACCATCCTCATGTGGGATAGTGGCAGTAGAATTCACCCACAGCCAGTCATGCTTGCCCTAAAAATGGCAAATGGACACTCACTGGATCACGGGCTTATAACCCGCGATTTTAAACCCTAACAGATACGAGAAACGGATACAGCGCCTCGGATACCGACGGATTCTTCGTTTCAACATTGAATGACGGAAGAAGTGCTGGGGTCGCTCGGTCCATGCATCGCCAATCGACCGTGATATGGAGCACTATAACATCCAAATCTAGGGCTTGAGCAAGGTCACGTGGACAGGATCAGGAGTAGAACGAACCCCGAGCGGAAATACCATTCTGTTCGTTGGTCCTGAGAATGAAGCCAAAATTGGCGTAGCGTCGTCCTTACACCAAGAGCCAGACACAGTTTGATCAGCTGGAAGCCAATTTCGGATAGGATTATCGTCATCAGCCTCAGGATCAGAAACGTCTTAATTCTGTAGACTAACTAATATCATAATACCTGCAGACAAAGAGGAGTTTTCTAACACCTTCGATCATGCTCCAAGAGATGATATTATTATCCTCTCAGGAGATATAAACGCCCAGGTTGGCACTGACAACACTGGACTAGAAAACGTTATGGGGAAGCATGGTAACGATTGGGTCAACGCGTCTCGGCCTTGTATTCAGAGACCCAAAAACGGCGAGTTATTTATGGAGTTTTGTAGTACTCGCCAAATGGTCATGGAAATATGAGAAAAATATAACATTTTGAAATAATTAGATTTGGCGGATGGGAGCAATGCAAAAATGGGGCTGTTTTCAAAGTTTCAAATCGTTATGTCTAAATTTCTCATACAGACATTAAGTTAAAATTTTGTCAGATTGTAGAGCTATGAGATCTATAATGTTGATAATGGTTTTCAAGTCGAGGGATAGAATGGGAGGGAGGAGGTGAGCCAAAATATCTAAAATTTTGATTCATTTTCTTAGGGCTATGGTAAAAAATACAAAGGTTCAACTTTGCAAGTGTATACATTCATGTAGAATTGGAAGATTTTGAATCATCACCAAGCTACGAGCTTGGAATTTTGTACAAGCACCTTACAAGAGAAATGAAATAAAACTGCATCGCTCTACCACCTCCCATACAAATGTTCGGTTTCATGAATAAAAAAATAAAATATACCGACTTTTATGAAAATTTTATGCAACTTCGTTTATGAAACACATTCTATACAGAGAATATTGGACGTGATTCAAGAAGTCAATTAAAAAACTATTAACATTCACCCACCCTTACTATCACTCCTAACTCCTCCCGTCATAAAAACGCAAACTTGCATAAATAATCGAACGAAATATTGATTATATGTACCGGAGCTTTTGAACGTTTCCGCAAAGTGTTAAATTGACAACTGCGCTGCCCAAGAACCCCCTGCCACTTAGTTTTCCCTAACCACTTTAACCTGCATATTGACTTTCAACGCAACCGCAACTTGTCCCAAGAATAATAAAGTTTCACCCGACTTGTTGGCAGTTTATATTATTAGTGATTAATTCATCAGCAATATAAATAATGTCTTCTCATCAGCTGTATGTGAGGTCTCGTCATTTCGTTTTGTTCTTAATTTTACTTTATTATTCTAATAATAAGGTATTGTGATCGACACAGAAAAAAAAAATTTGCTACCCTGAAATTTAGTTTTTTCGCGTTTCATGACTAAATTAGCCTAAAAACGCAAAAAAAAAATCCGTCTCGCCGTACGCCGTCCGCCGTACATATGGATTCATATCTCCGAGACCGTAAAGGTAGAATGTTCGTTTTTGGGTGGATTGTTGATTGAGTAAGTGAGCTCTATTTTCTAAATTTTAAGGGGGTGTTAGGTGGAAGGGGAGGCGGAGGGAGGGAAAGAGTAAAAAACTACACTTGCTAATATCTCCACCACGAATGCAGATAGGAAGTTGAAAATCAGTAGATATAGAGAGTGTTGTGAGACATACAATACATGATTTATGCGCTCTCAGAATCCGGCAAATTCGATTTTTGTTTTACTGTTTCGGAGCTCTCGAGTTGTATGGGGGGTCCTTGCCGGATTCTGAGTGCGCATAAATCATATATCGATCGTGCATCATTACTTGGTACGATTTTGCGTTGTTCGAGTAGGCTTTTCTGTTTTACTGTTTTCGGAGCTTTCGAGTTGTATGGGAGGTCCTTGAAAGGACGTAGCGCGAAAATCGAATTCACCGGATTCTGATGTGTATTTATTTTTTCAATTATATCATTTTTTAGGGGGGGGGGGGGCTAGCTTGCCGCCTACTCAGCCCCCATCTTAAAATAATTAATTCCTACTTAAGCCAAATGAGCGCAAAATTTTTTTCGTTGTGTTTTCGAGAGCGCATAAATAGCGCATAATTCTGTATTTTTTTTTTTGTTATTTTTCAATTAAGTGGGGGGGGGGGGGTGCTAGCTGGGCAGACGTGAAATATTAACTGGTCAAAAATCTTTAAAACTTCTACCCCCTGCCATACAAAATTATTATTTCGACCATTTTCAAGAAATCAATTATCACCTAACTAGTAAAAGCTATCAATTTGAAATTTTGCACAAAAACTTTTAAAAATAGTTGAAATAAAATTACGTTAAAAGTTTTGAAATCGCACTTGCCCTTCTACCCCGTCCCATACAAAAGTATGATTTCGACCAATTTCATTAAATCAACTAATAACCAACAAATTAAAAGCTGCGAACTTGCAATTTTGTACAAACACCTTACAAAAAAAATGAATTTAAACTGCATCACAAGTTTTATGATTCCCTTACCCGCTCTACCCCCTCCCGAATACAGCGAATTTTATGAAAATTCTTTGCAACTTCGTCCATGAAAGTGACATTCTATACAGAGAATATTGGACGTGATTGAAGCAATCAATTAGAAACTATTAAGATCCACCTACCCTTACTATCATCCCTCCCCCCTCATAAAAATCAAAACTTGCATAAACGAATAAAATATTGATTACTTGTACTGGAGCCATTGATCGTTTTCGCAATTAAGTGTTAAATTGGCAGCATCCATGTTCTAAAGGGGGTTCCACTTGTGAAAGGGTGTTCCACTTAGTCTTCCTTAACCATTCTAACCTGCATATTGACTTTCCATGCATCTTCAACTTGTCCCCAAAATAATAAAGTTGCACCCGACTTGTAGGCAGTTAATTTTTATACTCTAGATGGAATCTGAGAGTATTATAAGTTTGCTCTAAGGTTTGTAACGCCAAGAAATAAGGCTTGGAGAAAAAAATGAATGATACAGAAGTTAATATTATCACTCAGAAATCTCAAAACCGGATGTCCGTCTGTCCGTCCGTCCGTCCGTCTGTTCGCTCTCTAGCTTGAGAACTCGTTGATTTAGATAGTTCAAATTTTGTACACGTCGTTTTTAACAAAAAAGTAAGGTCAAGTTCGTGAACGGGCCAAATCGCTCCACCCCTCATACAAAATGACACAATTGCGCAATTTGACAATTAACGGATTTGCTCGAAAAGTAAAAAAGCTATTGGCCTGAAATTTGGAATATATTACTTTTATGATAATATCAATCTACCGTATAAACATTATGCATGTCCTCCCCCTCCTTCTACCACCTCCCATACAAACTGTACTTGTCATGAATTACTATAAGCCAATTTACTCAGTGTGTATAAAAGTTAGCGGGCTGAAATTGTGCACCATATATTTATTTAAAATTTTTAGTAAGACCAAAAAAAATTTTGATGATTATCTTCACCCCTTCTACCACCTCCCATACAAAATGACCCAATTCCGCAATTTGACAATAAATAGATTTAATCGAAAAGTATAAAAGCTATTAGTCTGAATTTTGGGATATATTACTTTAATAATGATATTAATCTGCTGTAGAAAAATTATCTGTGTCCTACCTCTCCTTCCACCCCCTCCCATACAAACAACTCTTTTTTATGAAATGCTCTAAGACGATTTTCTCAGAACATGTAAAATTTATCGAGCTCATATTTTGTAATAAGTACTTAAGTAGTATTACCACTAAGATCAGAAAAAAATATTTGATTAGCTTCACCCCTTCTACCCCCTCCCATACAATATGACACAGTTTCCCAACTTCACAAAAAATCTATTTTCTTGAAAAGTATGAATGTTACTCGTCTAAAATTTAAGAGATGTCAATTTTATGATATTCATAGTTATTTCTGAAAAAATCACTAAAATCACCCCACTCTTTCTACCACCTCCCATACAAACTGCACATTTTCACTAAATCTAACACATTCATTTTCTCAGCTCCTATTCATTTTTTGGAGTAAGCATTTTGTATAAAACATTTTTATAGCTATTTTAGCATGATGGGGAAAAAATTAGTTCAATGCTATCACCCCTTCTAACACTCCCCATACAAAATTTCTTGGGATCACAAAAAATTCTATTTCATCTAGAGTATCGTAGCCCTGTTATGTTTTTTTTAAATGAAACTTAAATGTAATATTTTACATTATACTAAGATTAATGTTTTTTTTTTTGGATAAAGAAATTAAATAACATATCTTCAAAGATAGTCGATATATTAAAATTAAGGCCTCTCTTGACCCTCCCCCTAACAAGTATTGGCCTCATTCTAATTTGATTATGGTTGATCAATGTGCCACCTAATTGACTCGGAAATATCGTATAATTTTATTGTGTTAAAAAATTTCGAAAAAAAATTGGATGACTAGTTGTTTTTAGCTCCCTTCCCCTTTTTGTATCTCACTGCACAACAACTTAATTTATTTCTACTTTCCTTACCTTAAATGCATCCAACAGTCAAGTTTTAGCTTTCTATCTGTATTTGTAGTGGAAAGCGAGGGTAATTTTCAAACGTAGCCCCCAATCCTCTTCCACCACACATTTATCAAAGTTTAGGCAATGAAATTTCGCTACCCAATCTACAAATGAATTTTTAAACCATAAGGGTTTCGAAGATATGAGTCGTTGGTTGTCGTAGGTATTCGTTGGAGCGTATGGCATATATACAGACGGATTTTTTTTCGCCTTTCACTTTATTATTAGTAAAGTATTGTGATCGGCTCGGGAAAACAAATTTGCTACACAGAAGTTCGCTTTTTTAGCGTTTCACGACTAAATTCAAAAAGAAAAAATAAATCCGTCTGTCTGAACGCCGTCCGCCTTTTCTGTCGCCCCTCCTTTTCATACAAACTCGAACTTGCATAAATGAATAAAGTATTAAATTGAGCTATTGATCGTTATCGCAGTTAAGTGTTAAGTAACTGAAAACAGCCTTACGCACCCCACATTCCTTTAGTCTTCCCTATTCACGCTAATTTGCATATTGACATCCAACGCATCCTCAATTTTTGCCAAGAATAATAAAGTTGCGACCGGCTTGTTGTCAGCTATTTTGCCATCTATCTTAAACATTTTCTAAAGATAATAACCCAATCTATTTAATTGCACAATAATTGGTTTATTTCATGGTTTAGAGCATATGGTTTACAATAAATGACGACAACTGTTCTGAGTCTTTACGCGAAATAAGTAAGTCGAAATGTGATCATTTGTTGAAAGGTTATAAATTATTGCTATATATGTAATTGGGGCACTGTCCCATTAAAGACAATTTAACTGATTTCAAAAACGCGATAAATATTAAGAGATAATATTTTTGACAAATTTATCCAATCTATATTTACGTTGTACATCACCCTTGAAATGTAGAAGATAAATATTAGTTAAATGCTTCTAAATGACAAAAGATTTAAGTGCTGCAACCTTTATACAAAAGTATTATGAAAGCAAAGGTTAGAAAATTTTATATCGATTTTGGTTCTTTTGTTAAGGATAGAAAAAGATAAAATGGGAAGTTAGTCACTAAGCATAGAACTGCTGATACTGTATGCTTAACATAGCACAAACCAATTTATTTTCATTATGCTAACTTATCTTCTCACTATTATCTATACATATAAATATAATTGTAGTGTCTGTCTGTTATTTGCTTATAAATGGCTACAAGTTAGTTTTTTGAGCTACTTTAGCACTAACTAAGCATAAAAACACATTTTTGAAATTTTTGTCTGTCTGTACGACCGCTTTTCACGCACAAACGGCTGAACCGATTGTAATGAAACTTGCACAGTTTGTAAGGTGTCCATCGCAATGAAATCTGCTTTTGGTTTTATTTCACTCCCCTCACTCCTTCTACCACCTCCCATACAAAGTGACTAATTTTCAAAATATATATTAATCAAATTTTCTTGGAAACTATAAAAGCTATGAGTTTGAAATTTAGAATATATTATTTCTATTATAAATGCAGTCTTTTGGTATACAAATTGTCTGAGTTTCCTCACTCCTTTCACCACCTCCCATACAAACTACACTTTTTCATGAATTACTTTACACCAAATTTCTCAGGACGTGTAACTTCCATAGAGCCAAACTGTTGTATTAAATCCTTAATTAACATTATTATTAATATCGGGAAAAAATTAACCGATTAGCTTCACCCCTTCTACCCCCTCCCATACAATGTGACACAGTTTCACGACTTCACAAGAATTTGATTTTCTTGAAAAATCTGAATGTTACTGATTTGAAATTTAAAATATAGCAATTGCATGATTATTATAGTTGTTTTACAAAAAATTACCAAAAACCTCCTTCTCCTTCCACCACCTCCCATATAAACCGCACTTTTTCATGAAATACTCTAAGCGAATTTTCTCACTACATTTAAATTTCATCGAGGTAAAAATTTGAACTTAATCCTTAATTAGCATTATTATTGATATTGGGACAAAAATTAACCGAGTAGCTTTACTCCTTCTAGCCCCTCCCATACAATGAGACACATTCCACGACTATACAATAATTCGATTTTCTTGAAAAGTATGAATGATACAGATCTGAAATTTAAAGTATATCAATTGCATGGTAGTTATAGTTGTTTCTCGAAAAATCACCAAAAACCCCCCACTCCTTCTACCACCTCCCATACAAATTGCGCAATTTGATTAAATTCAATGCACTAAGTTTCTCAGTACCTATTCAATTTTTGAAGCTTAAATTTGGTACAAAACATTTTTATAGCTATTCTAGCATGATGTGAAACAAATTAGTTCACTGCTATCACCCCTTCTACCACTCCCCATACAAAATTTCTTAACACCGCAAAAATTTTCGATTTCATCTATATATAGTATCATATGATTGGGCTTTACGCACAATCGTAGTCCTGTTATGTTTTTAAGCTTAATGTTATTTTATTTGTTTTTTTTTTTTTTAAATAACACCAGCTACACTTATTCACATATCCTTAACGCTCTTCAACACATATATGATCTCGAATCACGGGTTTGATTTGATCACGAGCCTGTCCCATAAAAATGAAAGTATCATGCTTTCATTCTTATTAATTCATGGTTCTGATTCCAACAATATACAAACCATTTTCTCCAAAGAGCCATTAAGTTAAGCAGATTATATATCCCACATAATGTATTACTAACTACACTCTCAAAAATTGCTTATTATTGCCATTTTTACGCGGACGAAGTCGCGGGCGTTTTCTAGTCTAACAATAAAGTGCAATAAATTAAAAAAAAAAATGGAATTTACTGTGAGGAATTAGTAACCATCAGGTATGAAAAAACGACCGGTACCAAGGTGAAAATTATTGTTGCACCATCTCAAAATACTTAAAAAGCGATAAAATGCAACTAGATTGAAGATGTGACTAGTGTGCGGGAGAAGATGGTTTTGTGCGATCTTTTTTTTATGGTCATTTCTTCGGCGAGTAGTTAACAACAAAATAACGCGCAAAGATGTACGAGTATATACAAAGGAGCACAGAAACACAACATTGTTGTGTAGCCAGAGAATTGTTAGGTACGTATTGTATTTGCATAGTGTTTTCAATTTTAAAATGCAAAAATTTCATTGTCACCGGACCTCTACAAGCGAATCCATGAACTTCACCTTGAAATTAGGAATATTTGATGAGAGGTATAGTTGGCCGATCGGTATGCGGGTGGATGAGCAATGCGGATCAATTTTCCTCTGGAGTAAAGGTCATAAGGCTTTTTGTTTAAATTAATGGCGATTTATATCTTCACACTTCTTGTAATTAAAAGAACCAACTAATAAAACTTTAATATGAATTAATTTTAGGAAGTTTAAGACAGGCTTAAACTGGTCTTAATTATCTAGTAATTATAATTGCCAAGACTTTATTTCGTTTCGGCCGACTTGTTGGCAGTTTTTTTTATATAACACCGAACGTAGTATACAAAATGTTTCATACTGAATTTAAAGTTTGTTGCTTTCATAATTTTCGAGGAAATTGAACAATTTTTGCCTGAATTTATGACATTTGTATGGGAGTTGGCGGAGAAAGTGGAAGGCTTTGGATGATTTTGAATCTGCTTACAGCAAAGCAATGCTTTGTTACAACTTTAAAGTCGATAGCTCTCATATGTTCGAAGGAGAAATACTTTTCTTGAATTTTCAAACCAAAAATTTGTGTGGGAGGTGACAGAAGGAGTGAAGCGAAGTTCATATTTTTTAGCATTTATTGCAATTATTAAAGGACAAGTCTGGCAAAGTTTTAATTTTGAACTTCTTCTCGTTTCAATGAAAATCGATTAAATGCATTTACCAAAATTGTGCATTTGTATGGGATGGAGTAGAAGGAGTATTCGAATCAAAACCAAATTTTTGGACGTCAGTAATATTTGTAATAGTATATTTTTCCCAAAATTTAAGGCTGATAGCTTTGACGGTTGTGGAAAAAAATTATTTAATTTTAATTCCGAAATTTCGCGAAATTTGTATGGAAGGGTGTGGAAAGAGTGAGGTGAAGTTGATAGGTTTTTCAAAATTGGTTGGAATTGTAATAAAATTAATTATGACAAAAAATGGTTCTTTTAGCTTTGCTAGTTGTAATGCAAACCGAATAAATGCATTTTTGAAAATTGTTCATTTGAGGGACTAAGGAGATCAATATTTTTCAAATTCAAATCATTATACTATGACCTAATTTTCAAGTCAATAGCTGAAATGGTTTCGAAAAAAATTAATTTCTTAAAATTTCGAAATTTCATCAAATTTGTATGGTAGGGGTAGAAGGAGTGGGGGGATGTAGCCCGTTCACGAACTTAAAGTTACTTTTGAGGCTAAAAATGACACACAACAAATTTCAGCACGATAGCTAGGAGTGAGTTATTTTGTAGACATCCATACGAAAAACCTCCTAAGAGGTGTTGTTGGAGAGTGGGAATAGCCGCTCTACTGTGATGTAGATTGGTTTAAATCGCTCTGAGTTTGCCAGCTTCTGAGGTTGGCCGCATTCAGTTTCGATAGTTTGAAGTGGACCTTGTTGAGTCCACAATCCGCGAAACCTTTCGCTACAGATAACATTTCCATGGAACTTTGGTTGATTCCGAGAACAACCAGTTGGCCCTTGTCTTTTTGTCATGTATGAAAAAGCTTCCATACTTTCGTCGAAATATTGTTTTCCAGCTTAATGTCCTGCAATAAGAGTCTAGGCTATTCAATGATACCCGGGATCCATACAGACACTTTCGTCGGTCTAGGAGCCTCAGCACCTTCTACCACCTGTAGCTAGATGTTCTTTAAGAGGTCGTTCATCTTGGGAAACGCGTCCTCAAGGAAGACCAGAGTGTTTTGGTCAGCACAAGTTATCCAAAGACAACCTGGTTCGAAGTGGTACATCTAAAAGATTTGTTTAGCTGGTGAATTACCTAAGAGGTGTTCCTCAGAGTGTTCCTCAATGAAGAGCAGATCTGAGGCCTCACTTTACTGTGGTATGATGTCTAGCAATTTGTTGGTATTAATGACTGCTACCTGGAGGGTACTCCTAGCGACGACGCTATAGGTGTTTATATCTCGGATCTCGGCTGTTCCTTTTTTGCTGCAGGTATCGGCATATTACTATCATCCGATCAGATGGGCTTGTCCTTCTGCTTCAGTGGTTAAAGCTTATTACCGGTGACTATGCACGCGGAGGATGAGAGCTCATTGGCATTGCCAAAGGCGGTGCCATGAACCGATCGTCCCGAAGCAAGCAGGAATGAAAGTTTTGGAACCACTTCGACATTTTCCACTGAGGGTAGCAGCCGATCGGGACCCGGAATTAACCTATGAGTCTTATTCCGTTGGGCTGCTCTTCTGAGCATGTTCCTCCTTTTGGCTGTCGAAAGTTTCGGAGCCACAGTCCTATCCGTAGCAATGATTGATGGTACTTTCAGCGAAGTAGTCGGGGCTCGTAAGGATTCTCTCGCAGAAGGGTTTACTACCCTGACCGCATTCGCTTCGGAAGTGCTAGCCTTATTAATCAGAGAAGTGGAATATTTGATGAGACCATTCACCTCAATTCTGATTACTTCGGCCGGAACGCTGGCTGGGCGTAAAGCTTCTGCAGTTCGTAAATCGTCTGTTCTAGAGGACAGTCGACTCAGAACTGCAACCACTTTAGCCTCTACCGCATCGTCAAACCTTGCTTTGGCAGTTTTTATACTCTACATGAAATCTTAGAGTATATTGAGTTTGCCTTACCGCTTGTAACGCCAAGAAATAATGCTCGCACAGAGTCACCAAGGGTACAGAAATATTTGTTGGCACTCAGAAACCTCGATTCCGAGTGACCGTCTGTATACAACATAACTTTTGAACGCTTTGACCTATCATACTGGAATTGGTCATATGTAATTTTTAGCAAAAAAGTAACTTTAAGTTCGTAAATGGACCACATCCCACCACTCCTTCTACCCTCTCCCATACAAATTTCATGAAATTTTGAAATTGATTTTTCTCCGAAATCATTTCTATTTACTTGAAAATTAGGTCATAGTAGAATGTTATAAATATCATTACCCTCAAAAAATCTTGATCTGATCCTCTTGCTCGTGGTTCCCATACAAATTCACAATTTACAAAAATGTATTTATTCGGTTTGCATTGCAACTAGCAAAGCAATTTTTGTTATAATTAATTTTTTTGCAATCGCAACCAATTTTGGAAAACCTATAAACTTATCCTCACTCCTTCTGCCCCCTCCCATACAAATTTCACGAAATTTCGGAATTTCAATAAAATTTTTAACTCCAAAACTGTCTAAGGTATCAAATTTGAAATTTGAGAAAAATATACTATTACAAATTTAATTGGTGCCAACAAATTTGGTTTTGATTCGAATACTCTTTCTACTCAAAATTTTTGTAAATGCATTTAATCGATTTTCATAGAAACTAGAAGCGGTAGAAACTTGAAATTTTGCCAAAATTTGTCCCTTAATAATTGAAATAAATGTTAAAAAAAATATCACCTTCACTTTACTATTTCTACCACCTCCCGTACAAATTTTTGTTTTGGAAATTCAAGAAAAGTATTTCTCCTTGAAACATATGAGAGCTATCGACTTTAAAATTGTAACGAAGCAATATGATTAGGATTTTGATAAGCAGATTCAAAATCATTCAAAATCTCCCACTTTCTCTGCCACCTCCCATACAAATACCATAAATTCAGACAACAATTGTTCAATTTCCTCGAAAATTATGAAAGTAACAAACTTTAAATTCAGCATGAAACAATTTGTATACTACGTTCGGTGTTACATACAAAAATTACAAACCTCCAACCTCTGCCTTTACCACCTTCCATAAAAAAGTCAATATTCACTATTCGAAAGAATTTGTGATGACATATTTTCCGGTACAATAAACTCTTTCCTATTTCATCTAGAGTATCATATGATTGGGCTTTACGCCCGATTCTGTTACGTTTCTAGATGATATCTGAGAGTATTATAAGTTTGCCACAAAGTTTGTAACGCCAAGAAATAAGGCTCGGAGAAAAAAATGAATGATATATACATATAATCACTCAAAAATCTCAAAACCAGATGTCCGTCCGTCCGTCCGTCCTTCTGTCTGTCTGTCTGTCTGTCCGTCCGTCCGTCCGTCCGTGTCCTCTCTAGCTTAAGAACGCGTTGAACTAGAAAGTTCAAATTTTGTATACGTCGTTTTTAACAAAAAAGTAAGGTCAAGTTCATGAACGAACCAAATCGCTCCACTCCTTCTACCCCCTCCCATACAAAATTACACAATTTCGCAATCTGACAATAAACGGATTTGCTCGAAAAGTACAAATGGCATTGATCTGAAATTTGGAATCTAATACTTTTATGATAATTCCAATCTAATCTATAAAAATAATTTGTGTTTTCACCCTCCTTCCACCACCTTCCATATAAATTGCACTTTTTCATGAAATGCTCTAAGCCAATTTACTCAGTGCGTATAATAGTCATCAAGCTGAAATTGTGCAGGAAATATTTATTTAAACTATTAGTAAGACCAAAAAAAATGAGACTATTAGCTGTACCCCTTCTACCCCCTCCCATACAAAATGACACAATTTCGTAATTTCACAATAAACGGATTTGCTCGAAAAATATAAATGCTTTTGTTCTGAAATTTGGAATATATTACTTTTATGATGATATAAATCTACTGTACAAAAGTTATTTAAGTCCTCTCCTTCCTTCCACCACCTCCCACACAAACTACACTTTTTCATGAAATGCTCGAAGCCAATTTACTTAGTGCGTATAAAATTGATCGAGCTGGAATTGTGCACTAAATATTTATTTAGAATTATTAGTAAAACCGAAAAAAAATTTGACGATTAGCTTTACCCCTTCTACGCCCTCCCATACAAAATGCCACAATTTCACAACTTTATAAAAAGTCGATTTTTCTGAAAAGTATGAATGCTACTGATCTGCAGTTTAAAACATGTCAAAAGAATCCCCCCTCCTTCTATCACCTCCCATACAAACTGCACTACTTCACTACATCCAATCACTAATTTTCTCAGTACCTATTAAATTTTTAAATCCTAAATTTTGTATAAAACATTTTGATAGCAACCTTAGCGTCATGTGAAAAAATTAGTTCAATGTCGTCACCTCCTCTACCACTTCCCCTACAAAATTTCTTAAGATACAAAAATTTCTCTTTCATCTAGAGTATCGCACGATTGGGCTTTATGCCCAATCGTACTCCTGTTATGTTTTTAGGTTGGTCTTAGTTCGGCGATGGGCATGATTGCTAATACCATCCTGAGGGGTTTGGATGGCCTCAGTACCAAGGCCAGCCGAGATAGCTTTACAGGATATTGTCGACGTCGAAGCATGAACAACATATACACCCACCTCCAACGGCTTATTCGGTTCTGAGGCTGGTAACGTTATTATGAAAGCGAGATCACTAAACTCTGACATGGAAGACTCAGTGCGCTGGGGTTTTACCAGTAGCACAGGACTACTAGAACCTGGTTGCACCGCTCTGGTAGCTCCCGAATCGCGTTCGGACCCGGTGATTTAACCTCTTTTGCTGGGGACTGAGTGCCAATACGCAGGGAATCAATCTCATAGTGTTTTCTTTTGGGCTCGTTCGCGGCATGATTTTTACAGAAAGAATGTTTGCTGCTATTTTCACCACAGCATGCTCATCAATTAGGCTAACAACGAGGCGCTCGCCGACGTGTGTCCGATAGGACCGTTGAGGAAAGAGCAACTCTCAAACTTGATTCCTTGCTATTGTCATGCTTACCGCGGAATAGGGTCTTGCGACTCACCGCGGCGTACTCTATCCACCACTTGAGGATGCGCCTGATAGGTTGCCCAAACCCTACGTCGTGGATGTTACCTTATAGTGTTCCATTTCACGGTCGATGACTGATTGGCGGTTTTCGCGGTGAATTTGCCGATTGACCCCAGAGTCTCCACCATCATTCAATGTTTTAATGTTCCAAAAGCCAATCACAGTTTGTTTTGGAGTTCTAAAAGTTATTACAATAGAAGCCGTCCATATCGGAGGAGCTGTGTCCGTTTCTCTTATGAGTTAGTTTTTATAAGATCACCGGTGATAAGCCCATGATCCAGTGATCTATTCGTCATTTCGCTAGGGCTTGCTGTACTGACTGTGTGTGTATTCTAGTGCCCTTCTCGTACAGGGGGAATGACGTCTATATTGGGTATTGTATAAGTCGAAGGATTCTCCTATTTAGTAGACCTCAACTCAAAGAGGTGAGGTTGGTTTCAAGATATCTTGCTCACTAACGACCAGACATATGTTACATTCTATATATGTGGGGTAGATTTTAGAAAATGATCGTTAAATAAAAGCGAAATCTTAGTCTCTCTCTCGAATATCTCTATTCATATTCACAAAAAGTCAACTTTTTTCATTGATTTACTTAACTAACTCTTCATACATACAATTTTATAATAATTTATATCTCATTATTATAATTATGATTTTCCTTTTTGAAGCTTATATACCTAGTCCTGCCATAAGTTCTGTCACATAATTTCTCACATTGGCAACAACTTTATTTTATGAGTGACATTTCAATATCGGCCAGTTTTATAAACGTCATAATGTTGTTGACAGTTGATGGTCATTTAAAGTGTGTTCGTTAACGTGTGAAGATGGAATGGGGTGTAATAGAAAACCGAACTGCAGTGATTGCACTACATAAGTGTGGAAAATCCGCGAGTGAAATTTTCAAGTTGTTGTGCCCGTTAAAAATAACGCAAAGATTTGTGTATCGTGCGATCCAGAGATATAACGCGATCCAGACTATTGAAGATCGACCTCGTTCTGGACGTCCGCGTGATGTACGTTCTTCTGCTGCCATCAAAGCGGTCGAGAGTCGAATTCGTCGAAATCCGCTTCGTAAACAACGAATCATGGCTCGAGAGATGAACATCTCCACCCGAAGTATGTCTCGCATCATAAAATCTGACCTCGGGATGAGTGCCTTTCGATGATCAACGGGACATTTGCTGACTGAGCAGTTGAAGCAAATTAAGAGCACCAGATCGAAAGAGCTCCTTCGGCGGTACGGCAACAACAAACATCGAGAAATTTTATTTACCGATGAAAAAATTTTTACGGTGGAGGAACATTTCAACCGCCAAAATGATAAGGTGTATGCCCACAGCTCTGCAGAAGCCCGAGAAGTTGCCACTAGGGTACAGCGAGGACATCATCCAGCATCAGTCATGGTATGGTGGGGTGTCAGCTACGAAGGGGTCACCGAGCTTCATTTTTGCGAAAAAGGCGTAAAAACTGCAGCGAAAAATTATCAAACGGACATCCTGGAGGGATGTGTGAAGCCGCTGAACTCTACGCTATTCAACAATCGACATTGGGTTTTCCAGCAAGATTCTGCGCCAGCCCACAAAGCTCGAACCACACAAGCGTGGTTGGAAACCAATATTCCACAGTTTATAAGGGCGACGGAATGGCCTTCTGGGAGCCCAGATTTGAATCCCCTGGACTACAAACTGTGGGCGGAGTTAGAGTCCATGGTGTGCACGAGACGACACCCAAATATCGAGAGCCTTAAGCGATCTTTGACAGAAGCAGTAGCTAATTTTCCGCTAGAAACAGTGCGTACTGCTATCGATGACTGGCCCAACAGATTAAAGAGCTGTGTTAAGGCTAAAGGCGGCCACTTTGAATAATTTGTTGCTTATTTTACTTCCATTAGTATGCCAAAATAAAATATATTTTCCTTTGTCAAAAACTCTTTTTCATTTATACAAAAATTGCCCATATACGTGTGACAGAACTTATGGCACGACTAGGTATGTATCAGTCTTAAGCTAATGCGATGTTATCTATTTATGATGGTATTATTTATTACTTATTTACATCATTCATCGGTGAACAAAAATAATTCAAATAAAAATTAATGCGATTTAAAAAAAAAAACTAACTAACGATAAACAAAATAAATCATATATGAAGTATAATAATGTTATTGAACTTTCGCTTGATTGAAAATAAAACATAAATATCTCACGATTTTCATTTTTATTCAAATTAAAAAAAAAAAACAATAATCCACTATGTTAATTTCACTCTCATTGAAGACACCGAAAAAAAAAGAAAAACACATTGGCAAAGTACGATTCGCTTGAGGATTTTTAGAACTTAATCCGTATGCTGATTGTTCCATTAAAAACTCATCCGAAGATGTTTTTACGATGATATAACATAAGAAATCTCGCGGTACCTCCTTTAGATACTCCTAAATAGTATTTCACTTGAACCCAGGTAGATCCAAATTTCCATCTTAAAGCATCGAATTTCCTAGAATTCGATTTAAAATCCGATCGAAGATCAATACATTTCTTAAGATAGTTCTTCGACGCACACACACGTTGGCTAACATTCTACAGTACGTGCATAAGTATGGTTAAGTTCTTGCAAAGTGGTTATATATACAGGTAGATAGTATGTACGTATCTTTTAGATCCACAAATTGCAATCAAAAGCAATAAAACGAGATCAAACATCTTTTCCTCTCGTAAAGAAATTGATGATTCAATTACAAAGTTGCTGTGCGAGTTAATCTCGTGTCGTAAATATTGACCATCATCCTCAGGAATGATAGTGGATCCCATAGGCCAGTTATACCTACAATAGTGGTAGTTCACCATGTAGTCTCTGTATTGATACCCAGTTGGAGTCGCCACCGACTAATTCTTGTGCGCAGACTTTACAGATAGCGCGCTGTTCTGCAGTCATTTTGCGATCTGTGAGAAAAACTTTTTTTCCAGTTTCTAGTCGATTCGGCGCATATCCATAAATATGTCCGGTGCGATGGCGATCGTGACGCATCCCATCGACATCATGAATTTCTACATAAAATCGCCTGAATTTTTATGAGATCATTATGCTTGGTGGTAGATGCATCTATCTAGCCGGCTAGTTCCCCATTCCCGATTGTTTCCCAGCTCCAGCAGTGGTGTTCATAGTATGACTCCGAAATAGCTCCATCAGCGCTTCCAGCTAAAATCGCTCATGTAAAAAGCGGATCGTACCTAATACGCTGGCCGCCCTCGAAAATGATCTAACGCTGCGATCGATCGTTTCGCATCACATTCAACTTAATGGTCATTGTTGGCAGAGCCGCAGGATATCATGTTCGAAGTCATGAAATTCAGGTAAATGAGATTACCTGGAGATGGAGACCGGGACCTGGGCATCTAGCCCTGAACTACATATCTATACGTTATGATATCGTGCGGCAGTCAGGGCTCAGGTTCTAGCGCCCGCTTCATTACGTAATCATTATGATATCATCACGTTCTTGACATTCAGTCGATTTATCATCATTACGGAGCGGGTGAAACTGATTTGGTTGACCGGTTCCAAGGAGTTACCTGTAGGCCACGGTACTGGGTTTTTTAAGATGTAAACTTCCTAATACCTAAGCGTATGTGACGACACCAATGTACAGTTTTCATCCGGACAAATGGACATCAATTTCAGTGCTCTTGATTAATTACCTTGATGATCGTGTCCAAAGTTGTTCTTAGACCGACGAATTAAAAAGACGGCGAAGACTGAGCCTGATGGCACCAGGAAGACATATTTTCCGTTGGCTCGTGTCGGTTCATTACACTCAAACACCAAAGCAACTTCTCAACTTGTTACAGTTTCATATGAGTGTCACTTATACATATTATAGCTATGATGCTTAGGTTTCCGTTTCACGGGATTATCATTACCGGTGGCAATTACGATGATTAATTAATGTCGTCTTTAGTGGACAGGTATTCTCCACGATAGAGAAATTCTTGGAAGATGCAAGCCGTTTTTTTCCATCTAGGCATAACTAAACCGTTAATGTTGCGTAAAAAGAATTCATGGCAAATATCAGATAACTGGACCCCTAAGATTAATTCATAAAAAATAGCAAACAAGTGTTTAAAGGTCACGATCAGCTCTGTGATGAATACATAGTTAGAGCCTAATTAATTTTTGTTTGTCGCATTTAATTAAAAAAAAAAATCTTTACTTTCATGCTTTTGTTAAATTTTATTTCGAATTTTTGACCAAAATATCAAAATTTGGACGTCGTCGAAAACATAGATACGAATATGATTTGAAAAATGATCATGCCTTTATATGCAACAAAGTTAAAAAAAATATCAGATAGCGTATCTATTTTATATGATTGCATTGACGAGTTTCGTGAATATGGTACGCAGTTTGATAAACTGCACGCTTGTTGCAGTTTAATTCAACATGACATGTCAAAACTGACCAAAAAATATGCGCAAACTGATGTCAAATTAAATACAGTCATTAGTAGCTTGCCAGATAGTGACTCTACGACTGGATTCTCAGGGAGTACGGTAACTGTGCCAACTTCTTCCAGTAATGCTCTCACGCACAAACTTGAGGTAATGCACGGAGACTTAAAAGTTGTAAAATTGCTTGCTGACAGTGCGGATAGGTCTCTTTCTGTGATGTCGTTCCAGCTAAAAAAATCGAGTAACATGCGTTCCATTCATAGCACTTCAAGTCAGACGGATGGCCCCACTGATACGATTGTCGATTCACCACCACTATGTAAGAGGCTCAGTAAAAAGAAAACAAGTAACAACGATACCAGCATCAAATACAGAAAACGAGATCAACCACCAACTTCAAGAGATGTGCAGTCTACAGATACCATCTCTCCAGCTTCAACTATCCTACCGAATTCTAGTAGATCTTGTGATGCACTATGCACATTAAAGGCGGTACAAAAGCCTAAAGTTCTTTTAGTGTCATGGCTAGACC
Organism: Chorisops tibialis; assembly: GCA_963669355.1. Lineage (NCBI taxonomy): Eukaryota > Metazoa > Arthropoda > Insecta > Diptera > Stratiomyidae > Chorisops > Chorisops tibialis. The sequence goes on along the minus strand of OY770262.1, from coordinate 81,475,942 downwards.
CAGATACTTCTGAAATGGATGTTCTTACCAACATCATGAGTATCCTAAATCATGATAATATTGTCATACATGAAAACGCTATTTCATGTAAAAATTTAATCTCAACTTATCATCGTGGTCCACCTCTGGTGTCTTCATTTAGAGTTGTCTTGCCGAGTTCCTGTTGCGTTACGGTTTACACTTCAAACTATTGGCCGTCTTCAGCAATCGTAAGGGAATTCATTCCAAAGAGTCGACACAATTTAAAACTACGTAATAAATCTAAAAAAATTTAACAACTAAAGCATGGAAGAAGTACTGTCTCTCTAGGATTGATTCTGAATATAAGCGCTACTCTGTGTTAAGCGATTTATTTCTTACCAGGTCAAAATTGGCTTATCAGTGTTATCTGATTGATATGAAGATGACAGTTAAAGATAATCCTAAGCAGTTCTGGAATTTTGTCAACTCTAAGAGGCGTACAGATGGCTTTTCAGCGACTTTGTCTTTTCATGGGGAAATTAGCGACGACCCTAAGTTAATTAGTAAGCATTTAATAAAATAAATCATAGCATAATCGCTTACAAGCTTTGCTCACTAGGATTTCCTGATAGTTTATTACATGGATTAAATCCTATCTTTCTAATCGCACCCAACAAATGCAATTTCGAAATGCTGTCTCATCAATTATTCCAAACACTTCAGGTTTACCTCAGGGTAGTCATCTTGGTCCACTTCTGTTTGTTTTATTTATTAATGACGTGGGTTCGGTCATTTCCAACTCAAATAATCTTTTGTATGCTGACGATGCAAAAATATTTCGTAATATCACCTGTACGAACGATTATCTACTTTTGCAAAATGACTTAAAACTATATTTTGACTGGTGTATCTTAAACTCTATGCCTTTAAATGATAGAGAGTGCACCATGATATCTTTCTCCAGAAAAAATAATTCTTTTGGATTTATCTATGTGTTAGAGAGAATTGCTTTACAGAAATTAACAAAGTACGCGATTTAGGTGACTTATTTAATGAAAAATGTACCTTCGACGACCATGTTGACATTATTGTTATCAAGGCTTATTCCATTTGGGATTCACAAAACGTTGGTGTAAGGACTTTAATGACCATTACATTACAAGGACACTTTACTGTGCCCTTGTACGTTCAATTCTTGAATATGCTTGCCCCATTTTGAGTCCTTATTACGATATTCATAAGAAAAGATTCGAGTTCGTACAGCGAAGATTTTTAAGATCTACTCTCAAGGGTCTTCCTTGGTCAATATGTCTTCCTCCTTATCAAGAACGACTTCAACTGCTTCCGTTGATATCGCTCGAAGAAAGGCGAGTTATTCTTAGTGCCGCATTTGCAGTTAAATTAATTTCCGGTCAAATCGACTCTCCGCCCTTGCTAGGAGCTATCTCCTTCAAAATACCTTATTAAACCTTGAGAGACTACGTATTTCTTGACATTCCATTCCATCGAACTAATTACGGCCAGCACGATCCGATAACTTCCAATTTCGGGAATCATCATTTTTTATCATATTTTGTCTTTTTTCACAAATTTGACAATCTGAGAAGTTTCGTCGCCCTGGAGTGGTTAATTTTGTACTGTAACACTGAGGACTGGTCTACAATCAATGCAACACCTTCGGCTTCGACATTTTTTTTATTTAATCATTTAAAAAATAGACTGCCAACAAGTCGGGCGAAACTTTATTATTCACATGCACAAGTTGCGGGTGCATAGAAAATCAATACGCAGGTTAAAGTGGTTAGGGAAGACTAAGTGAAAGGGGGTTCTTGGACAGGGCTGTTGTCAATTTGATACTTAATTGCGGAAACAATCAATAGCTCCAGTATATATATAATCAATATTTCATTCGTTTATTTATGTAAGTTTGAGTTTTTATGAGGAGAGGGGTGATAGTCAGGGTGGGTGGATTTTAAAAATTATGCTCTAGATGAAATCTGAGAGTATAATAAGTTTGCCATAAAGCATAAAATAAGGCTTGTAGAAAATGAAAATGAATGATACAGAAGTTCATTTAATCACTGAAAAATCTCAAAACTGGATTCTACCCACTCCCATACAAAATGACACAATTTCGCAATTTGACAATAAACGGATTTGTTCGAAAAGTGTAAATGCTTAGATCTGAAACTTGGAATGTAAGACTTCTATGATAATTGCCATCTACTGTATAAAAATTATATGTGTTCTCCCGCTCCTTCCTCCACCTCCCACACTAACTGAACTTTCTAATGAAATGCTCTAAACCAATTTACTCAGTGCATATACAATTTATTGAATTGAGTTGTTAAATATTTATTTAGAATAATTAGTAAGACTAAAAAAAATTAGATGATTAGCTTCACCCCTTCTACGCCCTTCCATACAAAATGACACAATTTCGCAATTTGACATTAAACGAATTTACTCGAAAAGTATAAATGCTATTGATCTGAAATTTGGAATATGTTACTTTCATGATCATTTTAATCTACAGTATAAAAATTATTTGAGTCCTCCGCTTCCTTCCACCACCTCCCTTGCTAACTGCACTCTTCACTACCAGTTCCTAAGTTCGACATTGGAAAACTCAAAGAAGAAAATAGTAGTGAAATATGTATCAGCCTTGGAGAGGCCCTTCGCGACAATGCTGAACACCACCGTCAGCATGCCAATAGAAGAAATGTGACAAAATATTAAAGATGGCTTCACAACTGTCACAGAGGAGGTGATAGGACAACAACCCCGGCTCAGAAGAAATGATTGGTTCGAAAAAGAATGCCAAGATGCCTTAGAACGAAAAAGTCAAGCTTACAAAATATTAATGGAACGGCCGACACGAGCCAAACAGGACAAATACAAGGATCTTAGACAATTTGCAAACAAAATATGCAGACAATAGGAAGGGAAGTACAATAATGACGAAATTAGAAACATGGACGAACATTTTAAAGTACACAACACAAGAGTTGCGTATTACCTTGTTAAAAGTATGAAAGAGGGATACAGAAAGAAAACGACCCTCTGCAAGGACGCAGAAGGGAACATTATAAATAACGCGGAAGATATGAAACTAAAATGAGCACAATACTTTGAACACCTTCTTAAGACGAGCCCATCATCCACACGAACAGCAGCAGCAGATACAATAGCAGGTATAACTGATGTAACAGCTGATAAAGGATCCGCTTTGAGTCCTCCCACACTCGAAGAAGTAAAAACAGCCCTGAGGAACCACCCAAACAAAAAAGCGCCGGGCACAGATCAAATCCCAGCTGAGCTTCTGAAAGCCGGCGACACCGCATAGTGCATCTCCTACGTAGATTAGTCACGGACATATGGACGCAGGAAACACTTCCAGAAGATTGGCTCAAGAGCATCATATGTCCAATTTACAAAAAAACTCTTTTGCGGAAACTATCGAGGAATATCCCTATTGTGTACGTCTAATAAAATTTTGACGAAATTCCCGGAAAATATAATTAAGACCTATGCTGACAAAGTAATTGGTGAATGACTTAGAGCTGAACGATCGACCACGGACCAGATATTCTCAGTTAAACAGGTGCTGGAAAAGTGCTGGGAATATAATATTGATGTGCAATAGAGCTGAACGATCGACCACGGACCAGATATTCTCAGTTAAACAGGTGCTGGAAAAGTGCTGGGAATATAATATTGATGTGCACTAGATATTTGTTGACTTCAAGCAAGCATACTACAGTATCGACAGGCGAGTACTGTAAAATCATGTTGGAGTTTGGAGTCCCACCGAAACTGGTTCGACTTACAAGAATGACATTAACCGAGGCTTTGTCATAAGTCAAAGTAGGCAATGATCTGACTTCCAGTTTTAAAACAGACAACGGCCTCAAACAAGGTGACGACCTCGCAGCAATGCTTTTCAACTTGACACTCGAATATGTTGTTCGGAAACTTCCCGTTGACCCCAAGGAAACACATCAATGACATTGATATCCTTGCAAGATCTCTGGAAAGTGCTGAGGAGGTATTTGTAAACTTTGACTCGGTAGTAAGGGAAGTTGGGAGGCAATATTAATGAAAACAAAAATTATGACACAAACTAGGAAAAAGACGCCAATCAGACAAAATATTACAAAATATTATATTATAACCTATAAAACGTAGACAACTTTATATACCTTTGGAGTGAACCTATCGAAGGATGGAAGCGAACCCCTCGAAATCAAAAGAAGGATAATGATGGCAAACAAGACTTATTATTCGGTACTTCCTATAATCAAAAACAAGAACGTTCACAGGAAAACAAAACTTAAGCTATATATATGTAAAACGATCATAAGACCTGTGCTATGCTATGGCAGCGAGACGTGAACAGTAACTCGGGCGTCCGAAAATTTACTTAACGTCTTTGAAAGAAAGATCCTCAGAAGAATCTTCAAACTTATGAAGGAAGACTCGATCTGGAGAATACGATGCGATAGAGAATTGTATGCCATTCTTGAAAATCCGTGTAGTGTAAGTGTCAACCCTCATAAAATTTAACTGGTCATGTGGAGTGGATGGATGACGGAAGAATTCCCAAAGGCACACGTTTTCATGAAATGCTCTAAACCAATTTACTCAGTGCGCATAAAATTTTGCAAGCTGAAATTGTGCAAAAAATATTCATTTAGAATTATTAGTACGACCGAAAAGAATTAGATGATTAGCTTCACCCCTTCTACCCCCTCCCACACAAAACGATTCAATTTCGCAATTCGACAATAAACGGATTTGCTCAAAAAGTACCTATAAAAGTCATTGAACTCAAATTTGGAGCATATTACTTCTATAATGACTTCAATCTACCGTATAAAATTTATGCGTGTCCTCCTCCACCTTCTTTCATCACCTCCCATACAAACTGCACTTTTTCATGAAATGCTCTAAGCGAATTTACTCAGTGCGTATCAAATTTAGCGAGCTGAAATTGTGCAAAAAATATTTATTTAGAATTATTTGTACGACCAAAAAAATTAGATGATTAGCTTCACCTTTTCTACCCCATCCCATACAAAACGATGCAATTTCGCAACTCGACAATAAACGGATTTGCTCAAAAAGTATAAAAGCTATTAGTCTAAAATTTGGAATATATTACTTTTACAATGATTTCAATCTACCGTATAATAATTATGTGTATCCTCCTCCTTCTTCCACCACCTTCCATGCAAACTGCACTTTTCACCAATTTATCCAGTGCGTATAATATTTATCGAGCTGAAATTGCAGATTATTATAATATTCATTTAGAATTATTAGTAGCATTAAAAAATTAAATGATCAGCCTTACCCCTTCTACCCCCTTTCATACAATCTGACTCAATTTCACAACCTTACAAAAAGTCGATTGCCCTGAATATGAGTGCCACTGATTTACAATTTAAAACATGTCAAAAGCGTGATGTTTATAGTTATTTCTGAAAATACATTTAAAAACTCGCCCTCCTTCTACCACCTCCCAAACAAACTGCACAATTTCACTAAATCGAATACACTAATTTTCTCAGTACCTATTACATTTTTGAATCCTAAATTTTGTATAAAACATTTTAATAGAAACTTTAGCGTGGTGAGAAAGAAATGGTTCAATGTCGTCAACCCCTATACCACTTCCCCTACAAAATTTCTTGAAATCAAAAAAATTCTCAATCATTTAGAGTATCGCACGCTGTAGCGCAAAATGGGTACCGAAAATGCTCTCAGCAGTTTAGAGAAAGCAAGGCGTCGAGTGTTCACGAGAGATTTTGGATCTCTGTAGCGAAACAGGGATAACATTTTGACCTAGATTGATACTGGAGAATAAAGCTGGGTTCATTATTATGAGCCTGAATCAAAGCATGAGTCAATGCAGTGCATCCTTAAAGGAGCTTCACCACCCAAGAGTTCATGATCTCACTATCCGCCGGGAAAATCATGGTCACTATTTTTTGGGACGCAGAGGAGGTGTAGATGATCGATTATAAAGAAAAAGGACAAAATATCACAGGGGATACTATGCCAACCTGCTAGAAAAATTAAAGGATGTCATTAAATAAAAAAATAAGAGGAAAGTAGACTCAACGTGTGCTGCTTTTGTATGGCAACGCACCTGTTCACAAGATCCACGTTGTAATGGCTGTCCTACGGAGATGCGGCTATGGAATATTGAGCCACTCCCTTGTAGTCCAGATTTGGCCCCTTCATATCCCTATTTGTCCCTAAAACTGAAGAAACAACTTCGGGGAAGAAAATTTACCAACGATGGAGAGGTGAAGTCGCAAATTTCAGCCTATTTTGAAGACCTTGATAAAACATTTTTTAGAATGAATTAATAAACTTTACGAGAGATGTGATAAATGTATTGCACTTAAGGGAGAATACATTGAAATGGAAAAATAATAGCTTGCTTAATTTTACCTCCGTTTCCTGTCATTCCGCAAAATTTTTGACCTTCCCTCGTAGCTTAATACATGTTTTAAGTTTCAATTGCATAGCTTAAGAGATAGTTGGGATATTAGTTTTTAAGTGTTTTTCTTTGCTTCCCCTGATTCCCCTTTTAATTATTGGTCTACCTTTTAGTTGATTATAGTGGAACTATTTGGCACCTAATTGATCTTAATTAAGCATTTTTTGGGTCAAGGAGTTCTGAAGATATGATCATTGGAAAAAAAACCGCCGAAAATTTGTTTTTAGCCCTCCCCCCCTTTTTGGACCCCAATGGATAAAAAAATTAAATTGATGACAATGATTTTTTAGTGTTCATACACCAAATTATGGTTAAAATTGCGACCAACGAAAGTATGCCCAACTAGTTCAACACCAGCATGTTGGTCTACAATGCAAAAGTTGTGAGTTCAAACCTCGTCTGACGTATAATTTCAGCACACAACTTCGGAAGTTTTATCTTGGGCACCTCAATCTGCGAAAAAAATAAAAATTCGTTAATAGAGGATTCTGAGAAGGCCTAACAACTCCTTCACAAACAAACAATAAATGTTGAGGAACATGATGGTCAGGCGGCCAAAGCCTGATTTCGGCTACAGTGCCATTGAAGAAGAGGAAAACTCAGTATATGAACATGGGTGCGAACGCAAGAATACCGATTTTTCTTAACGTGCAAGATGTGGAGGAATTGCACTTTTTTTTACCATAAAAGTTTTGTCAGTATGAACGTTAGTGCTGAAGGCTTATAAAGGGTGGCCAATTAAGACCGTCTATTTTGAATTATTTTTTTATTTTTACAGCGTTTATCGGATAATTTATTTCATACCATGTCTACACTGTTTATTAAAATAAGAACATCAGAGCTTTTCAAATAAATACTGCGTTTTTCTTTTAAATTTCAAAATAGGCGGTCTTAATGGTACACCCCTTATAAATAAAGGAAAATTTTTAGACCAAATTACCAGAAGCAAAAAATATGATAATCGATGTACAATAAGAAATATGGTATTCTTCTATTTTGGTTATTTCGTCCATTAAGAACCTATAAGACACTAAATTATCAATAACGTAAATATCTGCTTTTAAAAGTAAAATTGATAGCTAGATTATAACGGTAAACTTTGGCAACTCTTAATAGAATAATATGGGCAACAAAAAGCAAAAGAAACTACGAAATTCAAAAGATATTGAACCCAAATCGAAAATGTGCCATACAATTAACATCTAAATTAATTAATTTTGATTCGATCGTTTCAACCATAAACACATTAATTTCGTAATATAATAAACAATTTAAATAATTCTGAAATTATGATGTCACAACCTTTTCGAATACCTAGCGAATATTTTCCGATTATTTATATCCAATAAATTGCCAGAACTTATCAAAATAATCGATCTATCGAATTGATGAGAAAGATTTGGGCGGCGGAACACGCTTAATTATATTTCATTAATCTCTGATGGATTAAATTAATTTCGAATAGAAATCTCTACACCTGAAAGATCCATGGGAAAACCGAAAAAATCTTAAAACTAACCAAAACTCATTTGTGAGGTCCATCAATCGGCGTGTAAGGTTCTGGTTTTTTCGCTTTAGGCATCGTGTGAGTTCGTTTTATGTGCAGACTTAAGATTTAGGTTTTGATTTAGATTTGAAGAGAATTCAGGAAGTTGGCAACGTTTTTTTTTAGGTGATCCCAATTTCTCTTTTAAAACTCGAACAAAATGAATTATTACGTTAGATGTAGGCTGGACTTAGTTTGAACTTTGAGCCTATTGCATTCGTATTAGATGATTGTTACTAAACTACTCAATTTACATAAGATTTCCTTTAGTCACCGTTTCGGGATATACAACTACTCGTATTTAGAAAAGTGTCTGACATTTTTCATTGTCGGAAACTTTTCCGGAAGATTCGATTTTGTCTTATAAGGTCTTTAATTATTTCTTAATTAATTGAAAATATGCATAATCTTACAAGTTTTATTAATGTGGGTGGAGTTGTATTGTACGTTTTCAGTTTACGCTCCAGAATCACGGAATACAATTTGCGCTTTATTAAATGCCCAAGTTGATCTGAAATGCATGCACATGTGGAATGTATTGAATGTGCACTTGACTAAACATCTCAATGTCAACTAAAAACGATCATAATAATGATTGTCCGACCGGTTTCCATTTATGGGGATGATGACTATGACTTACATTGTTCGTAAGTGACTTTAAGTGCGAAAATTGTTTACTTCAAGAAAAAATTCCGTGACAGAAAGTTATGTTCTCAGGCGCCAAACTGTACAGTGTAGCTATTTGCTTGTAATTATTGTTATATGTGACATTTAGTTTCGAATTTAAGCAATTTCAGGAGAATTCCGTTTATTGGAGAAACAGCACAGTGTAAAAGGTTGTTGAAAGAACATTTTTCACAAAAGCTCAAATTTAAGAGAGATATCGTGTATCGGAACGAATACGTCGAATTCCTTTTGAAATTACTCTTCTAGATGGTAACTACAATTGCATAAAATTTCGAGTTAAATTTGCTATAAATGAAAATTTTCGCACGATTCTATTTAAAGACGAATTTGGATTTGATCTTATTCGTTTTATGGGGATTGATTGCAAGAAATAACGAAAATTCTGTTCAGAAAAGGCCACTAAGCGTTTTTCTTTCGATCCGAGACATTAAAAACTCTAGATTGAAGTTTAAGTCTGAAGATTTCATCTACAGAAGAGTATTAAAATAAAACTATTCGAAGGTGTTAAAGGAAATCGTGCAAAACACTAACAAAACTTTAGCTATATAGCTTACAGCATTGCATTGAATCTGATGTATGAAACGTTAACACTCTTCGGTCTTGTCTAATCGTTCCGATCAATCGCGCTATCCACCAATAAAATCCTGGGCTTTTTCTTACGAATAAATCAGACCCGAACCCCAATTGCTCGCTTATAAAACGTTCTCACTTTGGCGCAATACCAAACTTCTTGGGGTCTTAGTTTTATATACATAGTGTGGAGCTGCAATGATTTTTAAACTTACCGATCTCTTCCAAGATGGTGACGGTCATTGCCAAAGATTAGCCATGAAAGCAGTCGAGTCGAGACATCGTGTGTGCAATGTGTGTGCCTTAAAGGCAAGATTGAGTGCAAGGCAGCAGTTTACATGTGCGTGCAATAAATTCTGTGAATACCTGCGGACCCATTTATAGTTCGATCTGACATTCCAGCTAAGCCTCTCAGGGCAAATAAGGTACTAGAAGTGTACTCGATATTCTTGCGTATAGTCTTAGAGATGACTGCGAAAGGAGTTAATTTTTGCTGTTTCCATATGCACGGTCCCATATACCGCTGCCATAGGTAGATATAAGTTTTAGTCCAAGTCTGCCAAGTACTAAGTACAGAGTATTGGGAGTGCGATCGTGGCATGTCACTTGGCTCACGGCAATTAGCCGAGGAGTGAGGAATCTTGAAGTAAACGGAAAAGAACTTTGCTGATCTCGCCGGTGGACATCGATGTATAATACCTATTTCTCCTAGACACTAGACCTATAGATCCAAGCTAACGTCTAGCGACTCTAGCGAGAGTATATAGTATGCAATGCAATGCTAGCTTATCTGCATGGCGTTCATATTAGTGCAGGGCCTTAGCGTGAAGTGTTCCGCGTGTGTGATCACCTCCAGAAAAGACCAGGAAATGTATTTCATGGTATGCTAGCGATGATAGTCACAGCTCTACGGCAGGGCAGACAATTTCAATTGATCCCGTCTGAGGATTGTAGGGGTCGATTATATGCCTTCAGGTGGTTTTTTTTCTATATGTGTGGACCTTTGATAAGGTTTATGCCGGCGATATCTTTTAATTGAACTGTGATGTGTGCTATTTAGTGCCCTAAGGTGCAACAGAATAAATATGTTGAGAGGAAGAAGATAGAACCGTTCAATGTTCGTTGCATTGTGCGTTGATAATAACTTGAAAATATTTGATGGAATTGTTGGTTTTACAGTACATAATGGCGAAATGTTATTTTGAAATTACCAATTTACAAGAAATTCCTAATATAGAGAATCATAATAGCGGGACTTGTCGAAGAAGACAGTTGTTTAATGGGATTCTGGGGTCATAGAATCTGTATTGGAGAAATTAATTTGAACGTTACAGAGTTGATATATTCTGGGCAAAAATTGAATAAAAAGAACTTAACATTATTGATTGCTTATTTTCATTCCTTTTACCGCCCCCTTAAACAAATGAATAATTTCTGAAAATACATTGCATAAATTTTACTGAGCGTAAGATGGAAACAAGAAAGTTTTGTCAGATTGTTCTTCGAATGTATTGAAGCAGCAATACATATTGAAGCAGCAATACATAACATATAACATAACATAACAGAATTATGGTTGGGCGTAAAGCCCAAACATATGATACTCTAGATGAAATAGGAAGTTTATTGTATCGGAAAATATGTCATCTCAAATTCTTTCGAATAGTAAATAGTGACTTTTGTATGGGAGATGGTAAAAGCAAAGGGAAAGATTTGTTATGTTTGTATATAACACCGAACGCAGCATATAGAATGTTTCATGCTGAATTTAAAGTTTGTAGCTTTCATAATTTTTGGAGGAAATTGAACAATTTTTATCTAAATTTATGGCATTTGTATGGGAGGTGGCAGAGAAAGTGGAACGTTTTCAATGATTTTGAAACTGCTTCCCAACATCCTAATCACATTGATTTTTACAATTTTAAAGTCGATAGTTATCAAATGTTTGAAGGTGAAATACTTTTCTTGAATTTCCAATGCAAAAATTTATATGGGAGGTGGTAGAAGGAGTGAAGCGAAGTTCATATTTTTTTTAACATTTATTGCAATTATTAAGGAACAAATTCTGGCAAAATTTCAAGTTTGTACTTATTCCAGTTTCAATGAAAACCGATTAAGGGCATTTACAAAAATTGTGCAATTGTATGGAAGGGGATATTAGGAGTATTCAAATCAAAACCAAATTTTTCGATGTCAATGATATTTGAAATAGTATATTTTTTTCAAAATTTAAAGTTAATAGCTTTGACGGTTTTAAAGAAAAATAATTTAATTAAAATTCCGGAATTTCGTGAAATTTGTATGGAGTGAGGTGAAGTTGATAGATTTTTCAAAATTAGTTGCAATTGTAATATAATATAATAAAATTATGAAAAAAATTGGTTCTTATAGTTTTGCTAGTTGCAATGAAAACCGAATAAATGCATTTTTGAAAATTGTGCATTTTTATGGGAGGGGGTAGAAGGAGTAAGGGGATCAGATCAATATTTTTTGACATTTATGATATTTACATCATCATACTATGACCTAATTTTCAAGTCAATAGCTGAAATGGTTTTAGAGAAAAATCAATTTCATTAAATTTCGAAATGTCATGAAATTTGTATGGGAGGGGGTAGAAGGAGTGGAGGAATGTGGCTCGTTCACGAACTTAAAGGTACTTTTTTGCTAAAAATTGCATATGATAAATTTCAGCACGATAGGTTAAAGTTTTCGAGAGCTATGTTGTAGACAGGCGCACAGATGGACAGACGGTCACTCGGAATCGAGGTTTTTGAGTGACAGCAAAAACATCTGTCCTCTTGGCGATTCTGTGCGAGCATTATTTATTAGCGTTACAAACGGTAAGGCAATATACTCTCTAGATTTTATGATTTTAGTCATCATTTTCAAAATTAACCTTTTTCCACCATTTGCACCACCGCTCATATAAATATGGCTTTTAAGTAAGTATTAGAGAAATTGATTTCATGTAGACCAACTATATTGCTGTGTCTTTTCGTAATACATTGTGATGCCAATCCATAAAAGTGACGCAAATATTATAAGTTTCCCCTAAGTGATGGGGCCAGTGTATTCTCACAATCAGTCCTAGTTGCCTAAGCGGCAAATTGACACTCACTGGATTATGGGCTTATTACCCGTGATCTTAAAATACCTACTGATACGAGAAACGGCAGCAACGCCTCGGGTATAGACGAATGCTACGAGTATGATAACGACCTATGACATTCGAAAACGGACTCTGATAGGTTTCTGTAACGTTCGAAAATTGAGTGACGGCTGAAAGGGATGCTGTCATTCGGTCCATACATACATACTATTCAGTACGTTGATCAATAGTGAGAAGCTAAAAATAGCGAGGTGCTCGTCTTTAGACCGACAGTGAGAAACAGTCACCATACATCTCGGATAGGATTATCGTTGTCAGAATCAGGAGGTCAGAAATGTCATGATTCCGCAGTGCTGGGCACTAACTATTACCGCAACACTTGGCAACAAATGGGGTTCTTATTATCAACTTAGTGACACCTTCGAGCATGTTCCAAGAGGTAATATTCTTATCATCTCTGACGATATGAACGACGAGGTTGGGTTAGACTGGACTAGAAGACGACAAGGGAAAGCATAGTGACTCTTGGGTCAAAGCAGGGGCGAGTACATAAAGACTTTTTCAGAAATAACTACAAGCATCATTCAATCGACATTTTTTAAATAGCAGATCATTAGCATTAATACTTTCAAAAAAATTGACTTTTTGTGAAATTGTGCCATATTGTATGGGGTAGAAGGCGTTAAGCTAATCGTTTAATTTTTTTTGTTTTTACTCTTCTGGTCTTCTAAGAAAATATTTTAGCTTGATCCATTTTATACGTACTGAGTAAATTGATTTGTAATATTTCAGGAAAAAGTGTAGTTTGGTGGTGGAAGGAGTGGAGGATTCAAATAATTTTTATACCGTAGATTGAAAATGTTATAAAAATAAAAATTTTCAAATTTCAGATCAATAGCTGTTATAATTTTTGAGAAAGTCTGTATATTTTGAAATTCCGAAATTGTGTCATTTTATGTGGGACGGGGTAGAAGGGATGGAGCAATTTGGCCCGTTTATGAACTTTTCGTTACTAAACGATGTATACAAAATTTGAATTATCTACAGAGGACACGGACGGATGGGCGGACATCCGGTTTTGAGATTTCTGGGTGTTAATATGAACTTCTGTATCATTATTTTTTTTCTATGAACCTTATTTCTTAGCGTTACAAACCTTAGAGCAAACTTGTAATACTCCCAGATTACATCTAGATTATGAACAGGGCCGAAAAATATTATTTACATGCAAAGAATTTGAAATCAAAATCAAGCTTTTTTATCAAAAAACATAACAGGACTACGATTGGACGTAAAGACCAATCGAGCGATACTCTAGCGAATGAGAAATTTGTTGATTTAAAAAAAAAGTTATATAGGGAGTAGCAGAAGGGGTGGCGGCATTCAAATAATTTTTTCACATCATGATAGAGTTGATATCAAAATATTTTATGCAAAATTTAAGCTTTGAAAATTTGATAAGTCTCGAAAAAATTAGTGAATTAAATTTAGTGAAATTTTGAAATTGAATGAAGAATGGCTACTAAAATTATGTACCTTACATCTCTCAAATTTCAAACCAATAAATTTATACTATTCAAGAAAATTGCTTTTACGTAAAATTCTGAAAATGGATCACTTCTTATGGGAGGGGGTAGAAGGAGTGAAGCTGATTAGTTGAGATATTACTAATAATTCTAAATAAACATTTAGTGCACAATTTCAGCTCGATACATTTTATAAGTACTGAGTAAATTGGTTATTGGTATTTCACGAAAAACTTAGTTTGTTTGGGAGGAGTAGGGGTATTCAAATAAATTGTATACGGTGGATTTAAATCATCATAAAAGTAATATATTCCAAATTTCAGATTAATAGCTTTTACACTTTTGGAGCAAATTCGTTTGATGTCAAATTTTGCAATTGTACCATTTTGTATGGGAGGGCGCAGAAGGGGTGAAGTTAATCATCTAATTTTATTTTGGCCTTACTAAATAACCTGCCAACAAGTCGGGCAAAACTTTATTATTCTTGGAATAAGTTGAGGATGAGTGGAAAGTCATTATGCAGGTTAGAGTAGTTAGGGAAGACTAAGTTAATGGGAGTTCTTGGGAAGGGCTGTTCTCAATTTAACAATATTTCATTCGTTTCTGCAAGTTTGGTTTTTTTATGAAGGGAGGAGGAGGGGTAATAGTAAGGGTGGGTGGATATTAATAGCTTTTTAATTGATTACTTGAATCACGTCCAATATTCTCTGTATAGAATGTGTTTCATAGACGAAGTTGCATAGAGGTTTCATAAAATTCGGTGTATTTTACATTCACGAAACCGGAAATTTGTATGGGAGAGGATAGAGAAGGAAGGGGAATTGTAAAATTTGATATGCAGTTTTATTTCGTTTCTGTGGTAATGTACTTGTACAAAATTTCAAGTTCGTAGCTTTTAGTTTGTTTGTTATTAGTTGATTTAATGAAATTGGTCGAAATCATAGTTTTGTATGGGAGGGGGTAGAAGGGCAAGCGCGATTTCAAAACTTTTAACGTAATTTCATTTCAACTATTTTTGCAAGTTTTTATGCAAAATTTCAAATTGATAGCTTTTAATAGTTAGGTGATAATTGATTTCTTGACAATGGTCGAAAAAATAAATTGTGTATGGGAGAAAGTAGAAGTCTTAAAGGTTTTCGACCAGTTAATATTTCGAATATGCAGAGATTTTTTTTAAATGCATCTCGCAAATTTTCAAGTTTCTACCTTAAAATTTCACTCAAACATTTTCAGTTTATGTGTTTTTTTCAATGCACATGAAACACCTTGTGCACGTTAGACCGGGGGGTCGGTTTATAACAATTATGGATCAACTAATTATTATTTTTCTATGTTTATCAAATAGATGTATCCACATGCAAAATTTAAACTTTGTATCTTTCACCAGAGCCCTAAAAAAATCACTCAAAATTTTCGACGTTTTTGCTTAGCACCTCCTTCCCCTTACACCTCCCAATTTTAAATTTTTACCAAAATTAACCACTATGTAGTTCCACAATGCGATAAATTTTCAATTTGATATCTATACTATTTTTGGGATATAACGTTTTGTAATTTTGAAAAATGTGCCATTTTTGAAATGCTCCCCATTTCTCCCCACTACTATTATTTTAATTTGTTATATTTATACTCTAGATGAAATCTGAGAGTGTATTGTGTTTGCCTTACCGTTTGTAACGCTAAGAAATAATGCTCGAACAGAGCCGCCAAGGGTACAGAAATATTTGTTGTCGCTCAAAAACTTCGATTCCGAGTTGCTGTTTGTCCGTCTGTCCGCCTGTCTACAGCATAACTCTCGAACGCTTTGAGCTATCGTGCTGGAATTTGTTGTGTGTAATTTTTAGCAAAAAAAAAACTTTAGGTTTGTGAATGGGCCACATCCCCCCACTCCTTCTACCCCCTCCCATACAAATTTCACGAAATTCCGAAATTTTCAGAAATTGATTTTTCTTTGAAACTATTTAAGCTATCAATTTGAAATTTGAGTCAAAGTATTATGATATAGATGTCATTAATATGACTGAATATTGATCCGATCCCGTTACTCCTTCTACCCCCTCCCATACAAATGCATAATTTTGAAAAATGCAGTTTTTCGATTTTCATTGAAACTAGCAAAGTTATAAAAACGAATTTTTGCCAAAATTAATTTTAATATAATTCCAATCAAAATTGAAAAAATTATCAACTCACCTTACTCCTTCTACCCCCTCCCCTACAAATTTTACGAAATTTTGAAATTTAAATTAAATTATTTTTCTTCGAAACTGTTAAAGGTATCAACTTGATATTTTGCATAAAGTATAAAATAGAAATATCAATAACGAGAAAAAAAATGTGTTTTGATCCGTACACTCCTTCTACCCCCTCCCATACAAATGGATAATTTTTGTTAAGTGCATTATATCGATTTCCATTAAAACTAGAAAAAGTATAAACTTGAAATTTTGCCAGAATTTGTTTTTTAATAATTGCAATAAATGTTAAAAAAAATTTATCAGCTCCTCTTCACTCCTTCTACTCCCTCCCATACTAATATCTGCATTATAAATTCAAGAAAAGCATTTCTCCTTCGAATATACATATTAGAACTATCGAATTTGAAATTGAATCAAAGCGTGGTGATAAGGATGATGATAAGCAGTTTCAAAATCATCTTAAACGCTCCACTTCCTCTGCCATACAAATGCCTCAATTTCTGGAAAACTATGTCCAATTGAAAATAATGAAAGCTACAAGCCTTAAATTCAGCACGAAATATTTTGCATACCACATTAGATGTCATATCCAAAAATTACAAACCTTCCTCCTCTACTTCTACCACCTCCCATACAAAAGTCACTGTTAATTATTTAAAAGAATTGGAGGTGACATATTTTCCGGTACATTGAACTCTTTCTCATTTCATCTAGAGTATCAAATGATTGGGCTTTACGCCCAATCATAATTCTTTTATGTTTTTTTTTGTATTTTCCTGGTATAGCTTAATATATGTTTCAAGTTTTAATTACATAACTTTAGAGATAGTTGAGATATTCATTTTTAAGTGTTTTTCTTTGCACCCCCCTGACCCCTCCCCCTTACAACAATTAGCCACTCTCTAAGCTGATGCCGGTGGAACTATATGCCATCTTAATGGTTCCAAAATATGAATTTCTTACAATAAGTAATTTCGAAGATATAATCATTTGAAAAAACTTTTCGGCCGACAAATTTCTTTTTAGCCCCCCTCCTTTTTGGACGCCAATGGATAAAAAAATTAAATTATTTTTAAAGTTTGTCCCACAACCCTTTCTATATCTCTACTGATTTTCAACTTCCTATCTGCATTCGTGGTGGAGATATTAGCAAGTGTAGTTTTTGATTTTTTCCCTTCCCCGCCACCCCCTTCCACCTAACCAATTTAACTGCCACAGTTTGATAAAGATCGCAGCAGAGACCACAACGTCATGAATAAAATGCATAACAGTGTAGTATCCGGAAAGCTTCTCTTAGGGATACTAAACTTAAACTATATAAAACGCTTATAAAACCTGTTCTGTACTATGACAGCGAAACGTGGACAATAAATCAGGCGTGCGAAAAATTACTTAACGCCTTTGAAAGAAAGATTCTCAGAAGAATATTTGGCCCTGTGAGGGAAGACGCGATCTGGACAATACGATACAATAGAGAAAACTGTATGACATCTTCGACAATCCCGAAGTGTCAACCCTCATAAAATTTAAGAACCTGCAATGGGCTGGTCAAGTGGTGCGGATGAATGACGAAGGAACTTTCAAAGGCACACTAAATGGCACCACAAAGGCACTGGGAGGATTCCATTGACGCAGACAGTAAATTACTCCCGAGATTTTCAAACCGGAGGACTTGGTCACTGAACCGAGAAGGATGAATGCGGAATATTAAGGAAGCCCGATTTTTGTTGTAGCGCCATTGTATGCAATTAAGTAAGTACAATCACTTTATAATTCTAATAATAAAGTATTTTGATCGACACAGAAGAAAATTGCTACTCTGGAATTTTGTTTTTCCGCGTAAAAATTTAAAAAGGAAATCCGTCCTGCCGTACGCCGTACATATGGACTCATATCTTGGAGACCGTTAAAGATAGAATGATAGAAAAAGTTAGAAGCTTCCCCTCCCTCCTGCTATCCTCTCCCATACAAATTTCGCGAAATTTCGCAATTTCAATAAAAACATTTTGCTTCAAAACCTGTGACCAATCATAATTCTGATATGTTTTTTAAATGAATACGTCGACACAGCTGTTTTCAAAACAAATGCAAGTTGGTAATTAGGAATTCTCAAAATCTATTTTCCATGCATTCATTAATATACATACATATATAAAAAAAGGTAATTAAACTAAAGAAAATCTACAGGAAATACCTTCAGGTCTCGAAATCGAACTCACGACATTCAGGTCGAGAATGACAATAAACTTCAAGATCTTCCCGCAATCGTCTTGAATTTTCTCTCTAGCCTACATATTCTCAACAAGCTAAGCTATAAGTCACGATAAATCTGTGCTGACAGAGAATTTGAGCTAATTAACAAAAAAAAAAATTTCTAACGGAATGATTACCTTTTAAAACTAAAAGTTCAAGATCATCAATATTGAGTTCATTAGGTTGCCCGGTAAAGCAGCGCTCTCCAGTAAGTTATATAGCATGCTGATTTTCAATTCAGACGGCATTTAGTCAAGATACATCCAATTCATAACGAAGAAGATACACTATCGCGGATTTGATTGATTCTTGATGGTGTCTTCCAAAATCGCCTCCCACAATATTTCAACGTCAAATTGCATCTCGAGCATCAGCGAATCGCGGCATAAATTATTCATTCCTGGGGCTTGATTTCTGAGAAATTGATTTTCAGGTGGAAGGTATCAGAATAAAGCGCGTCCGAACAACAACAGATTTCGACGGAGTCAGGCTCCTGCTCATATGAAACCTGAGAAAATTTTTCAGTCATTTGTCTTGGGTCGTTTTTCAATTTAATCATTTTTCAACCAAAAATTTTCGGACGTTTCGTGTGTGGGATGCGTTGTTCTGATTCTCGCGCGCCCAATCCAACGCGACGGTTATTAATTTCAGGGAACCTATCGAATGTGTGTTTTCGCCGGTACCTTTAATTGTATGATGAATGCCTTCGGGTTGTCTTGTACTGTTCGAAGTAAGGTATCCGCGCTATATCGTGCCATCATAAGATTTTAAGGTGATTGACAATCGGACTATCATTTCGTTGGGTGCTCTAACAATAATTATTATTTTACCGGTCACACAAATCACATTTGAGAATTTAATTGACACCATCGCTAGCGTCTTGTAACGTTCCTCATACTTGTCTCTTAACCGTTAGAATTTTTAGATACCTATGTGAAAAATTTAAGGTTCGTTTTCTTGGATGAAGATGATTGCATTAAATTATGGATAGCTTTATGCTAAACGTGCGTGTGTGATATGCACGGAAAGCTTTATTTAAGCTTAGGTGGTCTAGTCTATGATACTCATCTACAAGATACAGTTGCAAGAACCGCTTAAATACCCACAGATAGAGGTGGTCATCAAAAGACAGTCAACGCCTTCGCTTACTTTCCAGGAGGCAGCAATTAGACTCCAACTGCAGGACGCTCAAAATACAATATGAGTAAGCACGAATACCACAGGATCGTTGAGTTCCAAAAATGACAAATTGGGTCAAATCCAAAACCCACGCTTGCCCAAATGACAGATAAGATCACAACGAAGGAACTGAAAAAGATAATCATTTCCTCCTTTGAGGAAGTTGTTCTCCTAAAACCAGGAAAATAGCAGGAGCAGAACAAAAGCACCGATAGAGCTTGAAAAGAGCAGACTAGCACCGTGCTTCTGAAATTTTCAGGTACTAGAAGATTTAGTCACCAGGAATAGATGGAATATTTCCTGCCATCCTACAGAATGGGCAAAAGGAAATTCTTTCCTATCTTCATACTAAGACTTGTCAAAGCGAGCTACGCCTTAGGTTAAAACTCCCATACATGGAGACAGACCGGATGTCCGTCCGTCCGTGTCTTCTCTAGCTTGAGAACGTGTTGAGATAGATAGTCTAAATTTTGTAGACGTTATTCTCGAACTGGCCGAATTGCTCCACCCCTTCTACCCCCTCCCACATAAAATGACACAATTTCGGAATTTCAAAATATATAGATTTTCTCAAAAAGTATAACAGCTATTGATCTGAAATTTCGAAATTTTTATTTTTGTAATGTTTATACTCTAGATGAAATCTGAGAGTATATTGTGTTTGCCTTACCGTTTGTAACGCTAAGAAATAATGCTCGCACAGAGCCGCCAAGGGTACAGAAATATTTGTTGTCGCTCAAAAACTTCGAATCCGAGTTGCTGTCTGTCCGTCTGTCCGTCTATGCGTCTGCCTACAGCATAGCTCTCGAACGCTTTGATCTATCGTGCTGAAATTTTTTGTGTGTCATTTTTAGCTAAAAAGTAACTTTAAGTTCGTGAACGGGCCACATCCCCTCTTTCCTTCTACCCCCTCCCATACAAATTTCACGAAATTCCGAAATTTTCAGAAATTTTTCTTTGAAACCATTTAAGCTATCAACTTGAAATTTGGGTTAAAGTATTATGATATAGATGTCATTAATATGACTGAATATTGACCCGATCCCTTTACGCCTTTTACCCCCTCCCATACAAATGGACAATTTTTAAAAATACATATTTTCGATTTTCATTGAAACTAGCAAAGCTGAAAAAACGAAATTTTCTCAGAATTAATTTTACTATAATTGCAATTTATTTTAAAAATAATTATTAACTTCACCTTACTCCTTCTACCCCCTCCCATACAAATTTCACGAAATTTTGAAATTGAAATTAAATTATTTTTCTTCGAAACTGTTAAAGCTATCAACTTGATATTTTGTATAAAGTATACAAATAAAAATATTAATAATGTGAAAAAAATTTGTTTTCATCCGTACACTCCTTCTACCCCCTCCGATACAAATGCATAATTTTTGGTAAATGCATTTTATCGATTTCCATTCAAACTAGAAAAGTACAAACTTCAAATTTTGTCAGAATTTGTTTCTTAATAACTGAAATAAGTGTTAGAAAAAATTATCAGCTCCGCTTCACTCCTTCTACCACCTCCCATACAAATATCTGTATTATAAATTCTAGAAAAGCATTTCTCCTTCAAGTATATGAGAACTATCGACTTTGAAATTGAATCAAAGCATGGTGATAAGAATGATGATAAGCAGTTTCAAAATCATCTTAAACGCTCCACTTCCTCTGCCACCTCCCATACAAATGCCACAATTTCGGGAAGACTATGACCAATTTCTTTAAAAATAATGAAAACTAAAAACTTTAAATTCAGCAAAAAACATAACAGAGTTATAATTGGGCTTAAAGATACTCTAGATGAAATGGAAAAGACTTTAATATACCAGAAAATATGTCATCTCAAATTCTTTCGAATAGTGAAGAGAGACTTTAGCATGGGAGGTGGTATGAGTAGAGTGGGAGGTTTGTATTTTTCGTATATGACACTGAACATGACATGAACAATGTTTTTTGCTGAATTTAAAGTTTTTAGTTTTCACTATTTTTAAAAAAATTGGTCATAGTTTTCCTGAAATTGGAGGAGGTGGCAGAGGAAGTGGAGCATTTAAGATGATTTTGAAACTGCTTATCATCATTCTTATCACCATGCTTTGATTCAATTTTAAAGTCGATAGCTCTCATATACTTGAAGGAGAAATGCTTTTCTTGAATTTTTAATACAGATATTTGTATGGGAGGTGGTAGAAGGAGTGAAGCGGAGCTGATAATTTTTTCTAACGCTTATTTCAATTATTAAGAAACAAATTCTGGCAAAATTTGAAGTTTGTACTTTTTCTAGTTTGAATGGAAATCCATAAAATGCATTTAACAAAAATTATGCATTTGTATGGGAGGGGGTAGGAGTGTTCGGATCAAAACAATTTTTTTTCATATTATTGATGTTTCTATTTGTATACTTTATACAAAATATCAAGTTGATAGTTTTAACAGTTTCGAAGAAAAATAATTTAATTTAAATTCCAAAATTTCGTGCAATTTGTATGGGAGGGGTAGAATTAGTAAGGTAAAGTTAATAATTATTATTAAAATAAATTGCAATTATAGTAAAATTAATTCTGACAAAATTTCGTCTTTCCAGCTTTACTAGTTTCAATGAAAATCGAAAATATGTATTTTCAAAATTGTCCATTTGTATGGGAGGGGGTAGAAGAAGTAAGGGGATCGGGTCAATATTTCGTGATATTAATGATATTTATGTCATAATACTTTGACCTAAATTTCAAGTAGCTTAAATAGTTTCAAAGAAAAATCAAATCTTTTTATTTCGAAATTTCATGAAATTTGTATGGGAGGGGGTAGAAGGAGTGGGGGGATGTAGCCCATTCACGAACTTAAAGTTACTTTTTTGCTAAAAATGATACACAAAAATTTTTGGTACTATAGCTCAAAGCTTTCGAGAGTTATTCTGTAGACAGACGCACAGACGCACAGACGGACAGACGGACAGACGGACAGACGGACAGACGGTCACTCGGAATCGAGGTTTTTGAGCGACAACTAATATCTCTGTACCCTTGGCGGCTCTGTGCGAGCGTTATTTTTTAGCGTTACAAACGGTAAGGCAAACACAATATACTCTCAGATTCATCTAGATTATAAACATTATGCATGTTTGGTGTCATATACGAAAAACACAAATCTCCCCCTCTACTTCTACCACCTCCTATGCAAAAGTCCCTATTTACTATTCGAAAGAATTTGAGATGATATATTTTCCAGTATATTAAAGTTTTTTCCATCTCATCTAGATTATCATATGAATTCTGTTATGTTTTAATCTACAGTATAAAAATTATTTCAATTCCACCACTTCTGCCATCACCTTCCATACAAACTCACTTTTCCATGGAATACTACATATAAACCAAATTACTTAGCACGTATAAAATTTATCGAGCTGAAATTGTGAACAAAACATTTATATAGAACTATTTGTAAGAGTAAAAAAAAATTACGATTAGTTCCACTCCTTCTCCCACCGCTCATACAATTTGACACAATTTTACAAAAAAAAAAAAAAAATCTGCCAACACGTCGGGCGCAACTTTTTTATTCTTGGGATAAGTTGAGAATGCGTGAGAATACGTTTATGTATGCAAGGGATGGTTACATGTCAAACATTTTTTAATAGATTGCTCGAATGGCGCTCGAAATTTGCTGTATAGAATATTAAAAACGTATATTCTACGAAATTTTATGTTCTTAAAACTGTACATTCGTATGGGAGGTGGTAGAGGAGGTGAGGAATTAGCATAATTTGATGCAGTTTTGTTAAGTTTCTTTTGAAAGTTGTTCGAATAAAATTTCAAGTTCATAGCTTTTAATTTGTTGGTTATTATTTGATTTTTGAAATTGGTCGAAATCATAATTTTGAATGGGAGGGGATGGGAGGGTAGCCGGGATTTCAAAAATCCTGATGCCTTTTTAATTTTAGAAAATACTTTTGTACTATATACTATTATAACCAAATTTTATTTTATTTTTATTTCGCTAGTATAGCTTAATATATGTTTTAAGTTTCAATTATATAGCTTAAAAGATGGTTGAGATATTGGTTCTTAAGTGTTTTTCTTTGCAACTACTGACCCTACCTTACATTTATTGGCCCTTTTTAGTAGAATATGGTGAAACTATATGCTACCTGCCTTAGTTACCTCAATCTACGAAAATTAAAATTTGTAGATAGAGGGCTGTGCGAAGGGCTAACAACCCTTCCACAATAAGTAATGAAAAATATTAAGGAACCTGGAGATCAGGAGGCCAAGGTCCGATTTGGGCTGTTGTGCCATTGTAGAAAAAAAAATATGCTACCTAATTGGTCTTACAATAAGAATTTTTTGAATCAGCTAGTTCCGGAGATAGACTCATCCAAAAAAAAAAAAAAAAAATTGCCAACATCCCCCCCCCCCTTTTCTGACGCCAATGGATCAAAAATTTAAATTATTTTTAAAGTTTGTCGCATAACCCTTTCCACCTATGCTGATTTTCAGCTTTCTAACTGCATTCGTAGTGGAGATATTATCAAGTGAAGTTTTTGATTTTTTCGCCTCCTCCTTTCACCTGATACTTCCCAAAATATAATTCACCCAAAAACGAACATTCTACCTTGAACGGTCTCGGAGATATGAGTTCATATATACGGCGTACAATAGATTAGTCACGGACATATGGACGCAGGAGACACTTCCTGAAGATTGGCGCAAGAGCATATGCCCAGTTTATAAAAAAGGTAACCAAATATGCTGCGGAAACTACGAAGGAATATCTTTGTTGTGTGCATCTTATAAAATCTTGACGATAATTCTGGAAAAGAGAATTAAGCCCTATGCTGACAAAGTTATTGGTGAATACCAAGGCGGATTTAGAGCTGGACGATCGACATGGACCAGATATTCTCAGTTAACCAGGTGCTGGAAAGGTCCTGGGAACATAATATTGATGTGCACCAGATATTTGTTGACTTCAAACAAGCATACGACAGTATTGACAGACGCGTACTGTATAAAATCATGTTAGAGTTTGGAGTTCCACCGAAATTGGTTCGGCTTACAAGAATGACAATGATCGAGTCTTTGTCACGAGTCAGAGTAGGAAACGATCTGACTTCCCAGTTTTAAAGCAGACCACGGTCTTAAGCAAAGTGACGGCCTCGCACCAATGCTGTTCAATTTGACACTCGAATATGTTGTTCGGAAACTTCCCGTTGGCAACAAGGGAGCTCTATGCTTCAAATCTACACAACTCGTAGCATATGCCGACGATATAGATATCCTTGCAAGATCTTTGGAGAGTGCTAAGGAGGTATTTGTAAACCTGGACTCGGTAGCAAGGAAAGTTGGACTACGTATTAATGAAAACAAAACAAAAATTATGACGCAAACTAGGAAAAAGACGCCAATCAGACAAAATATTACGGCAGGAGATTATAACCTAGAAAACATAGACAGCTTCATATACCTACAGGCGAACCTATCGAAGGATGGAAGCGAACCCATCGAAATCTAAAGAAGGATAATGGTGGCAAACAAGACTTATTATTCGGTACTTCCAATATTCAAAAACAAGAACGTGCACAGGAAAACAAAACTTAAGCCATACAAAATTATCATAAGACCTGTGCTATGCTATGGCAGCGAAACGTGGACTTTAACTCAGGCGCCCGAAAAACTACTTAGCACCTTTGTAGGAAAGGTCCTCAGAAGAATCCTCGCACCTGTGAGGGAAGACTCGATCTGGAGAATACGATACAATAGAGAATTGACAATCCAAAAGTATCAACCCTCATAAAATTTAAGAAGTTACAATGGGCTGGTCATATGGAGCGGATGGATGACGGAAGAATTTCCAAACGCACACTAAAAGGGAATGTCAACGGGCAAAGACCGGTCTGAAAACCACGGAAGCGCTGGAAGGATTCGATTGACGTAGACAGCAAATCACTGCTATAATTTATAAACTGGAGGACGCGGCCACTGAGCCGAGATGGATGGAGTTAAAGCATTCAGGAGACCAAGGTCCGATTCGAGCTGTAGCGTCATCGTAAGTAAGTAGTTATTTCTGAAAAAGTCATTAAGAACTCGCCCCTGCTTATACCACCTCCCATACAAACTGCACAATTTTACTAAATCCAATACACTAATTTTCACAGTACTTATTCAATTTTTGAATTCTAAATTTTGTATAAAACATTTTGATGGCAACTCTAGTGTGTACAACTGAAAAATTTACTTGTTCCCCATTCGTTGCGGTAGTTCTCACTCGCCTTCCACTACCCTCCAAATCCCATTGACTGTGTTTGGATATTTCACAGAAAGGCCGAAACTGCCTATAACACATCTAACACACTCTACATAAAATGGAAGGTTTTGGATAATTTTGAAACTGCTTATTAATATCCTTATCACTTTGCTTTGAAAAAAAAAAAATTTAAAGTTTCTGTTTTTTTTTTTAAAATGTTTATAATGCATTTACCAAAATTATAAATTTGCATGGAAGGAGTGTGGTGAAGTTGATAACTTCTACAAAATTGATAAAACCATAATAGAAATTGTTCTGAAAAGATTTTATTTTTGCTGTTTTCATTGAAAATCGAGAAAAAGCAAAGTTGTTTGCCTGGGATATTTTTTAACGGTAATATTATTTGTATCATTATATGTACTTTGATCTCATTTTCAAGTTAATAGCTTGAACGGTTTCGAAGAAAAATCAATTTTTAAAATTTCAAAATTTCGTGAAATTTGTTTGGTAGGAATAGAAGGAGTGGGGGATCAAAGCATTTGAGAGTTATTGAGCATACAGACTGTCACATTAATTCGAAGTTTCTCAGCAACAAATATTTCTGTATCCTTCTCGGCCTCGTCGGAGGCTTATTTTAGCATTACAAACGTTAAAGCAAACACATTAAACTCAAAGATTTCATCTAGAGTATAAATTTGTCACTTATAATTACCCCTAATTGGTGTACGATCGTAGACTGCTTGCTTAAATTCGCGGCAAAAGTTGGCGTACCTAACGAAGGGTTAAATAATGTCCATTAGAATAGTATACATAATATTGTGTCACTCTATTAGAGTCCTAAATCAACATCTTCAAGAATATATAGAAATAGCTGTGTATGAAAAGAAGATCAGAACATATCCGCCAGACAAACACCTGACATCATAAATTAATTGCAAAAGTATAGTATCTTACCTGGGGTATGTTATGTTCTTGTTCAAGAGATTACAGAAGATGCAAGGATGCAACTTATATATCAGTACAACATTAAAAACATTGGACAACTTTGTATTGTGTATTATAGTGTCGTGGCCGAAGCTTAAGAACACCAGCATCTCAGCTTATAAGATAAACTGTCCGACCATTACGATGACAAGTCAAATCAATGTCAATCGCAGTCAACATAAACGTATACGGTCGAATCGAAAAAGATACGATAGTAGGCAATAAATTACGTAATTGATGCGATAAAAATTACCTTCCAATTGGATTTTAAAAGTTTCTTCTGTTTGATGGCAGTTTAGTTATGCAGTGATGTCGTCTTTCTGATGCCGATTTCCACTCATCCACTGATCGGAAAGTGGATGTTTTTTTCGTTTAAAAAAAAAAGATAGTAAGCTATCTTTCTTGGCGACGTTAAATGTACTCGGTGATTATTTTAAACATTTTTAGCCCTTGGCGCCGGCTATAATTAATGGGAAATTACGAGTTTCGTGTCATATATCTTTGTAATAAGTTCTAACTTTTATTTCGAAAAACAGTTTTTAATTAATTTTTTTTTCTACTGGGTATGTATGTAATTACTTTATTATTTTAATAATAAAGTATTGTAATCGATTTGGAAAAAAAATGTTCCCTGAAATTTCGTTTTTATACTCTAGATGAAATCTGAGAGTATATTGTGTTTGCTTTACCGTTTGTAACGCTAAGAAATAACGCTCGCACAGAGCCGCCAAGGGTACAGAAATATTTGTTATCACTCAAAAACCTCGTGTGTGTCATTTTTAGCAAAAAAGTAACTTTAAGCTCGTGAATGGGATGCATCCCTCCACTCCGTCTACCCCCTCCCATACAAAAATCATGAAATTTCGAAATATAAAGAAATTGATTTTTCTTTGAAACTATTTAAGATAGCTACTTGAAATTTAGGTCAAAGTATTATGATATAGATGTCATTAATATTACGGAATATTGATCCGATCGTCTCACTGCTTCTACCTCCTCCCATACAAATGGACAATTTTGAAAAAAAGCTGAAAAGACGAAATTTTGCCAAAATTGATTTTACTACAATTGCAATTAGTTTTAAAAATAATTATCAACTTCACCTCACTCCTTCTACCCCCTCCCATACAAATTTCACGAAATTTTGAAATTTAAATTAAATTATTTTTCTTTGAAACTGTTAAAGCTATCAACTTGATATTTTATATCAGGTATAAAAATAGAAATATCAATAACGGGAAAAAAAATTGTTTTGATCCGTGAACTCCTTCTAGCCCCTCCCAGACAAATGGATATTTTTTGTTAAATGCATTATATGGATTTCCATTAAAACTAGAAAAATTACAAACTTAAAATTTTGCCAGAATTTGGTTTTTAATAGTTGCAATAAATGCTAGAAAAAATTATCAGCTCAGCTTCACTCCTTCTACCCCATATAAATATCTGTATTATAAATTCAAGAAAAGCATGCTTTACGCCCAATCATAATTCTGTTATGTTGTTTTTTGCATTTCATGACTAAAATAGCCTAAAAGTGCAAGGCGGGAGGAGCGCCACACCGAAAACAAAGAATTCAAATGCAAAGAAAAACACTTAAAAATTAATATCTCAACTATCTCTTAAGCTATGTAATTGAAACTGAAAACGTGGATTTAGCTATACTAGAAAATATAAAAAAAATATAAAATGTTGAAATAATAGTAGTGGGGGGAAATGGAAAGCATTTCAAAAATGGCGCACTTTTCAAAATTACGAATCCTTATATCTCAAAAAACGGTACAGATATCAAATCAAAAATTTGTCAGATTGTAGAACTACATAATGGTTAATTTTGGTAAAAATTTTAAGTTGGGAGGTGAAAGGGAAGGGAGGTGATAAGCAAAAATGTCGAAAGTTTTGAGTGATTTTTTTAGGACTCTGTTGAAAAATACAAAGTTTCAATTTTGCATGTGAATACGTCTATTTGATGTACGTAGAAAAATAATAATAACTTGATCCATAATTGTTATAAGCCGACCCTCCGGTCTAACGTGCACAAGGTGTTTCACGTGCATTGGAAAAAACACATAAACTGAAAATTTTGGAGTGAAATTTTAAGGTAGAAACTTGAAAATTTGCAAATTGCATTTAAAAAAAATCTCTAAATATACGAAATATTAACTGGTCGAAAACCTTTAAAACTTCTACCCCCTCCCGTACAAAATTATTTTTTCGACCATTTTTAAGAAATCAATTATCACCTAACCTTTAAAAGCTATCAATTTGCAATTTTGCATTAAAACTTACAAAAATAATTGAAATGAAATTAAGTTAAAAGTTTTGAAATCGCGCTTGCCCTTCTACCCCCTCCTATACAAAAGTATGATTTCGACCAATTTCATTAAATCAACTAATAATCAACAAATTAAAAGCTACGAACTTAAAATTTTGTACGAGCATCTTACAACAGAAAAGAAAGAGAATTGCATCACAAGTCTTACAATTCCTTTCCCTCCTCTACCCCCTCCCATACAAAATTATTTTTTCGAGCATTTTTTCAGCTAACTCTTAAAAGCTATCAATTTCAAATGTTGTAGAAAAACTTATAAAAATAATTCAAATGAAGCTGCTTTAAAAGTTTTGAAATCGCGCTTGCCCTTCTACCCCCTCTCATACAAAACCATGACTTCGACCAATTTCATTAAATCAACTAATAACCAACAAACTAGAAGTTACGAACTTGAAATTTTATAGAAACACCTCACTAGAGAAGCAAAATGAAACTACATATCAAATTTTACGATTCCCCTACCTTCTCTACCCCCTCCCATACAAATGTTCGGTTTCGTGAATGTAAAATACACCGAATTTTAGGAAATTCTATGCAACTTCGTATATGATACACATTCTATACAGAGAATATTGAACGTGATTCAAGCAATTAATTAAAAAGCTATTAACATACCCCTCCTCCTCCCCTCATAAAAACCTAAACTTGCAGAAACGAATGAAATATTGTTAAATTGACAGCCCTGCCCAAGAACTCCCTTTCACTTAGCCTTCCCTAACCACTCTAACCTGCATATTGACTTTCCATTCATCCGCAACTTGTCCAAAGAATAGTAAAGTTTCGCCCGACTTGTTGGCAGTTTATTTTTTCTTCAAATGATTATTTCTTTGAAATTACTTACCGTAGAAAGTGTATATTTTGGGACCATTAAGATGGCTAGATCTAAAGATATGATCCAGTAGAATTAGCTTAGAGAAAGGCTAATTATTGTAAGGGGCAGGGTCAGAAGGGGAGGGGAATAATCTATGTAATTGAAACTTGGAACTTATATTAAGCTTAATATATATATAAAAGGACCATAGCTGTAAAGATTATTCTAATTTTTAAAATAAGTTTCACTGTTAATAGCCATTTAAGAAATTCTATGAATAAATTTATTACGAATTAAGAATTATATTAAGCTATACTAGCGAAATAAATATAACATTTGGACATAATAGTAGTGGGGGAAATGGGGAGCATTTCAATAATGGTGCACTTTTCAAAATTTCTAACTTTTATATCTCAAAACTGTGGGCAGATATCAAATTAAAATTTTGTCAAATTGTAGAACTACATAGTCTTGAATTTTGCGAATCTTACGTCAGGAGGTGTAAGGGGAGGGAGGTGGTAAGCAAAAATGTTGAGTAATTTCTTAGGGCGCTGGTGAAAGATACAAATTTTAAATTTTCGAAGTGGATACATCTATTTATTGTACATACAAAAAAAAATAATAAAAATTCTACAATTATTCTGCACCGACCCTCCTGGTCTAACGTGCACAAGGTGTTTCATGTGCAATAAAAAAACACATAAGCTGAAAATTTTTGAATGAAATTTTAAGGTTGAAACTTGAAAATTTGCGGAATACATTTAATAAAAATCTCTAACTGGTGGAATACCTTCAAAACTTCTACCCCCTCCCATGCAAAATTATTTTTTCGATCACTTTCAAGAAATCAATTATCACCTAACTATTAGAAGCTATCAATTTGAAATTTTACAGAAAAACTAAAAAAAATAATTGAAACGTCTATGAAACTGACATTTTGTGCAGAGAATATTGGATGTAAGTGAAGCAATCAATTAAAAAATTATTGACATCCACCCACTCTTAATATCACACCCTCGTAAAAAACCCAAACTTTCATCAACGAATGAAATATTGCTGGTATGTACTGGAGCTATTGGTCGTATTCGCAATTAAGTGTTAAATTGGCAGTAGCACTGCCCCAAAGGGGGTTCTACTTGTGATAGGGGGTTCCACTTAGTCTTCCTTGAACACTCTAACCTGCATATTGAATTTCCATGCATATTCAGCTTGTCCCAAAAATAATAAAGTTACGCCCGACTGGTTTGCAGTGTATGATAATTTGTGAATAATTTTCAACTTGCTAAGATTTGGAATTATATATTTTATAAGATAATATACTCCGATAAAATCTGAGAATATCAAAAGTTTGCCACAAAGTTTGTAACGCTAAAAAATAAGGCTCGTAGAAAAAAATTCCAACAAGTCAGGCGCACCTTTATTATTCTTGGCACAAGTTGAGGATACGTGGGAAGTTAATACGCTGGTTAGGGTGGATAGAGAAGACTATGCAAATGGGGTTTCTAGAACAGGGCTGTTGTCAATTATTTAACACTTAACTGCGATTATGATCCATAGTTCCAGTATATAAAATTAATATTTCGTCTATATATGCAACTTTTGGTTTGTTTGAGGGCGATGGGGAGGGGTGCGGAAGGAGTGGTTACATGCCAACTTTTTAATTGATTGCTCGAATCGCGCTCAAAATTCGCTTTATAGAACGTTAGTTTCGTAGACGAAGTAAATTCTATGAAATTCTCGGTGTATTTTATGTTTTTAAAGTCATACATTTATATGGCAGGGGATAGATGAGGTAAGGGAATAGCAATATTTGCGCTGCATTTTTTTAAGTTTCTTTTAAAAGGTATTCGTACAACATTTCAAGTTCGTAGCTTTAAATTTTTTTTTTTATTAGTTGATTTATTGAAACGTCGTTGTCGCTCAAAAACCTTAGTTCCGAGTGACCGTCTGCCCGTCTGTCGACCTCAACTCTCTGTCAACTCTCAAAAATATTAAATTCTGACATTAGCTAAGGGCTCGACGGAAGGTCCTTGAAACCCCACAATGCTCAAGATCTTTTTCGTCATTCGTTCAATCGGTCCACCAAAACTTCAAAAAATCTTCCACGTCTCCTTTTAGAGATGGTTACCGAATTATTACGAATCCTGTTGAGAAAGCAAATGTCTGGCTGCGAACTTCGCAAGACACTTTAGATTCCCAGCATCAAATCAATCTTCCCAAAAACTACCGCATTCTGGTTTCTCACTTCCACCTATTCACTTTCGAACACTTCTTACCTCCAAGATACTCAAGGAACTCAATATTCACAAATCTGCCGGTCCTGATGATAACCCTCTTATTACACTTAAGAAATGTTTCCTCTCTGGCTAAACCCCTTCCAGCTACATGGAAAATGGCGAGTGTCCATCAAATCCCTCAGAAGGGAAAGAAAGCGATTCCTTCGAACTACCACCCTATAGCTATTACTTCAGTGCTATTAAAAGTGATGGAAATGGCTGGCAATCGCAAACTGGTCAGTCACCTTGAAGTTAACCATCTTATCCATGATCGCTAATACGGATTTCATTCTGGGCGATCCACTGGAGATTTCCTAGTCTATCTGACTGAACGTTGGAACTCGTGCATTTAGAAATACGGTGAAGGTCAAGTACTGGCTCTTGACATTGCGAAGGCCTTCCATAGAGTTTGGCACAAGGGTCTATTAGTAAAACTCATACCCATAGGTGTTAACACTACCTTTATCAAATGGATTGAGAGTTTCCTTTTTAAACGATCCCAATCGTTTCAGATCGATTCTGGCATCACTCAAGGCTCTGTCCCATTCCCCAATGTCATTTTAATCTTCATTAATGACATTCTGTCAACAACACTCAATCCAATTCATAGCTTTGATGATGAGAGTAACACCTTTCAATTTGACTCCTTTACTGAATCTCTAAGCGTATCGAATTGTACGTTTCATTGTGCTCAGATCTCAACTTAATCCTGGAATGGGGCCAGAAAAATAGAGTTCAATGCCTCAAAAACTCAGGCCAATCGTCTATCCCATAAAAAGGATGATCCGGCGAGTTCTGCGAATATAACCTTCGGTTACGTACAATTACACTCAAAATAATTTACATTGCTCGGCATAAAGCTTAACAAACATCTCAATTGGAGCAAATATATTTTATATTGCACTTGATACCTCCAAACGCCTAACCACCTCCCTATAAATTTTTGTATTGGAAATTCAAGAAAAGTATTTCTTCTTCGAACATGTGAGAGCTATTGACTTTAAAATTGTAACAAATTAATGTGATTAGGATGCTGATAAGCAGATTCAAAATCATCCAAAACTACCCGTTTCTCTGCAACCTCCCATACAAATGCCATAAATTCAGACAAAAATTGTTAAATTTCCATGAAAATTATGAAAGCTACAAACTTTAAATTCAGCATGAAACATTTTGTATACTACATTCGGAGTTATATACAAACATAACAGGAGTACGATTGGGCATAAAGCCCAATCGTGCGATACTCTAGATGATAGAAATTTTTGTATCTTAAGAAATTTTGTAGGGGAAGTGGTAGAGGGGGTGACGACATTGAACTAATTTTTTCACATGACGGTAAGGTTGCTATCAAAATGTTTTATACAAAATTTAGGATTTAAAAATTTAATAGGTACTGAGAAAATTAGTGTATTGGATGTCGTGAAGTAGTGCAGTTTGTATGGGAGGTGATAGAAGGAGGGGCGAGTTTTTAATGACTTTTCAGAAATAACTATAAATATCATGCTTTTGACATGTCTTAAATTGCAGATCAGTAGTATTCATACTTTTCATGAAAATCGACTTTTTATAAAGTTGTGAAATTGTGTCATTTTGTATGGGAGGGGGTAGAAGGGGTAAAGCTAATCGCCTAATTTTTTTGGTTTTACTAATAATTCTAAATAAATATTTAGTGCACAATTTCAGCTCGGTCAATTTTATACGCACTGAGTAAATTGGCTTAGAGCATTTCATGAAAAAGTGTAGTTTGTATGGGAGGTGGTGGAAGGAAGGCGAGGACTCAAAAAACTTTTGTACTGTAGATTTATATCATCATAAAAGTAATATATTCCAAATTTCAGATCAATAGCATTTATATTTTTCGAGCAAATCTGTTTATTGTGAAATTACGAAATTGTGTCATTTTGTATGGGAGGGGGTAGAAGGGGTGGAGCGATTTGGCTCGTTCACGAACTTGACCTTACTTTTTTGTTAAAAACGACGTATACAAAATTTGAACTTTCTAGCTCAACGCGTTCTCAAGCTAGAGAGGACACGGACGGACAGACAGACGGACAGACAGATGGACAGACGGACGGACGGACATCCGGTTTTGAGATTTTTGAGTGATTATATGAACTTCTGTATCATTTATTTTTTTCTCCGAGCCTTATTTCTTGGCGTTACAAACTTTGTGGCAAACTTATAATACTCTCAGATTTCATCTAGAGTATAAAAATTACAAACCTCCCCGCTCTGATTTTACCACCTTTCATACCAAAGTCACTATCCACTATTCGAAAGAGTTTGAGATTACATATTTACTGGTTCAATGGACTCTTCCCTATTTCATCTAGAGTATCATATTATATCATAATTCTCTTATGTTTGTTTTTGTTGTTTGTAAAAATGTTTGCGAAGTTGATAGCATCGAACCTTATTTTGTCCATTTTTTGTTTAATTGCCATTTTCGATGTAGTTTCGAGACTCAGGCCAAGTGCTTAGAGTTTCTCTCCATTTTCAGACCTGGAGCGAGAAAGATGGACTAGTGATAAAGATAAGTATTCCACATAAGACCATAAAGGAGCACTCGAATGTTTTTTTTTGCTTGCTTTAAACTGAAAAAAAGCACAGTAAAGTAAAAAGACACATTTATACAAAATCAAAATGTTTACATATATTATAAATTTACATAGTACAATATTCATAATAAGCATAACACTGCAAAACACTAAATTCTATATCTGGCTGACGTTGTTCACAAAGTTTTATTTTTATTTTTTTTAATGTCTTAAACATGATACATGAATATTTTGTTTGTATTTTGTAATGATTATTAAACTTTTGTATTTAATCTAAAAATAAAAAATATATATAAATCCTGAATTAAATATTCGTTTTGAATTGTTTTTTTCTGCATTCCTTAAATTTTCGTTTTCATTTTATTTTCTTTAATTTATATAAAACTACATAATAATAGTAATGAACATTTCTTTTAATTTTTACGTTCTAAAATCACTCACAAAAATAATAATAGTTCATAATAATAATAATAAGTAAATTAAATCAAAAAAACAATACAAACGCTTCACAGTTGAGTATTTTTTTGACTAACAGATAGCGCATCTTATTTTCATAATGAGAAATAGTTCGTGAAATGAACAGTAAT
The DNA here is from genome assembly GCA_963669355.1 of Chorisops tibialis. Taxonomy (NCBI): domain Eukaryota; kingdom Metazoa; phylum Arthropoda; class Insecta; order Diptera; family Stratiomyidae; genus Chorisops; species Chorisops tibialis. Next base: position 81,440,602 of record OY770262.1, on the reverse strand, counting down.
TATAATAATAATAATAATAATAATAAAATACAAATTCTTAAATCGATTGTATTAAACAATTTCTCACTGTTTAAAAAACAAAAATTATAAAAATTAATTACGAAATAAAATTAAAATCACATATTTTTATAGACTTCAAACGCAATGATGAGATTATAAACTAAAATTTTGTTTTCTATTTCTTTTTGTTAACTTAATGAATTATTATGAAAGTAGGTTTTTTGCTCTTATTTTTTTTTTTTTAATAATTCGTTAATATTAACGAGGTTAATAAGAAAACAAACATAAAATGAAAACAATTAAAACAAAGATATTAAAATAATGAAAATATTAAAATGACACAAAATACTATACAGCTGTATTAACAACAAGACAATTTGAAATGAAAAAGGTTGAATTAATTGAAAGTTAATCGAAAGTTTAAGAATCATGTTTCTACATTTAATTAAATTGAATGGTGCAAGAAGATGCTATTTGAAAATTTAACATATTGATTATTTTACTTAACTTCAGATAATATGAGATAAGCCAGTTTAAATGTAAAGGTAAACGTTTTGCCACTTAAAAAAAAAGACTTCAACTAAAAACTTCACCGAAGAATACACATCACGTTTTATTTATATTAAAGCGAAACAGTTTCAGATACATCTCTGCCTGCAAATTATTTTGCTTCGGGAGATTGTACTTGCATTTTTTTTGTGTATGGACTGCATGCACGATTTTCTTCGGATGACATTTATTGCAGCGAAATTCCGCAATCAATATTGTGTCACACTGTATCAATTGAAATATGTATGTTGTTATTTTCTTGTTGTAAATAAAAAGCCTATAGTAGCTTATGTTGTGTTCCTGGTGCGAGTGATGATTGAAATCTGCAAAATAAAATGAATGATATTTGTTAAGTTTAAAAAAAATGTGAAGCTTAAATTTTAATTTCGAGTTTAAACAAAATAAAATTAAATGATGGGGGTTATTTTGTCTAAGCAGAAAAATGGTACTAGAGGGGATGGATGGAAAACTTGAGTGTAATCGAGTTGGTAGCATGTTGATCCAAGTTGCTACTTTGATACTATTGGATCAAAAATGGTACATTTTGTTAACATAAAAAGGAATAGATACAAAGATACATAATAACTGAAAAGATTTATTACAGTAATTTCACATTTACATTCAGCAATACATGTGAAGTTAATAGAGGACGGTATGAGTACACATCTAAATTGAAATTTAAAACTATGCACTTTAATATTGTTACATGTCAGCTCCACTTGCTCATCGCATGAACCACTATGCTATTCAGCAAATTTTCAAGGACTTCAACAACAACACTGTGCTAGAAAGAACATTTGTGATCATCAACAAAACATACGCGTGAATACTTCGGACATTCGACCAACCAACAACAATTACACGGAAGATGTAAAGAAGCGGCTAAAAGCGATCATACGACAAGGGAATAACTCGGATGAGAAGGAAAAGAGAAAAATTTATTGAAACGGCCGACAGCGACAAGGAAATGATTTATAGAAGCAGCCAACAATAAATATACGGTCGAACAAAATTCGATCATGTAACTTTCTTCAACCAACGGCAATTCTGCAGTAATAAGGAACACCTGCAAGGTCTCTACTGAGAAAGCAACAACAATGATGTATAGATTCGGCCCTCAGGGAAATGATTCGGACGACAGGGAATAATTCGGCCGACAGGGAAATGATTCGGCCGACAAGAACGATATAAAAGCAGCGCGAGCGTTGGTAGTCAATCCGGATTGAACAGTCGACGGGTAAGTCGATGTTTAGAAAGCGAAAGAGCCAAGATTCGAAAGGTATAATTTCGGAATGAGGTGGAAGGATGTGTCTTTAGTTTTTACTAAAGAGAACTTATTAAACTTTTAGTCTTAGTTTTACTTGAAATCTAGCGACCCCTTGCGCACTTCAATATAATCTTTATCCTGGAAGCCTAAGCTTGAGATTACGGTGACAATGTTTGAAATAAATTACGAAGTGTAAAAAAATCCAAAAAAGGAATCGCTAACGTATTTCAATTTCGTTACAGAATAACAGATGACATTAATTAAAATTAATTTTTTTTTGCATAAATAGCGACTGTTGTTAAAATGTTTTAAGAATGATACATTTCTTAATACATGATCCATTTTTTTACAATTTCGAAACATATTTTTAATGTTCAGAAGTAAAACTGATGTCGATCTACAATACGTAGGCACTGAGTTCAAATCCCGACCGAAACATAATTTAAACACACTGCGGGGACCCCTAGGGTGTAGCCTAGTGAGTAGCGTGTTGGTCTATAATGCGTCTTAAGTTCATGTCCCGGTCGACGTATAATTGGGGAATACTGCCTGCTTGGATATACCTTTGTTACCTCAATCTACGAATCTGAAAAATTTGTAGATAAGGGATTGAGCGAATGGCTAGCAACCCTTCCAAAATAAATAATGAAAATTTTAAGGAACCTGCAGGTCAGTACGACAAAGCCCGATTTGGCTGTAGTGTTATTGTAGAAGCGGTGACCCCAGCGCGATGAAAATGTCATGCAAGAGTTTTTGAGGAGATGGAGGAATTTGAAAAAGAAAGTTAGAAGGCTAATTATGATGAATAGAAACGCGACTGTTATCGATCGATTGCTTTAAATCAATGACACAAAAGAAGATAGGTAATGCTTTGAACTATCGCAGTTTCCGAGCATGACATCACGCGTGACATTGTAACTTAAAAAACATAACACAATTCATCATAAAAATTCGTTCTATTTGAAATAGAATTTTTGTATGAGAGTGGTAGAAGAGAGAGGAGGGGTGGATTGTAATTTTTGTATATGCCACCGAAAACTGTATGCAAATTATTTGCAAAAAAATACACTTAAAAAATGAATATCTCGACTGTCTCTTAAGCTATGTAATTGAAACTTGAAACGTATACTACGCTTTAACGAAATATGAAAAAAAATATAAAATGTGAACATAATAGTAGTGGGGGGAAATTTATTTATTTACAATAGTCGACAGATTATAAATACCACTGACCATAAAAAAAAATATAAAATTATTAGAATTAATGAATAATTGCAATAATTAAAATAAAATAATGGAAAGAATAACAATAATATAATAGAGAAAAATAATGAAAAATTACTTACAAATAAATAAAGCATTAAAAATATAAAAGAAGAAATTAATAAAATGAAACATTATTTATGAAGCAAAACTAGATAAGGCCGATTTTATACAATTTTTACTAACATTAAAATCGACAAGCTCATAATAACGGTTGAAATCTCTACAAACAACATCAAGAGGTTCCCCTTGCCCATAATTAGTTCTATGAGAAGCAGTATAAAAGAAGTCATGAAACCGTAGAGATCTAGCAGGTACACAGACATTGAGAAGTAACAGCAGATCGGGAGCATCAATATTACCTATGAGTAAGCCATGAGCGAACAAAACATTGATAACCTCTCGACGCCTGGACAGATTATCCAAACATAATAATTTCAAACGCTCAGAATAAGGTGGGGGAGATTCAGGGTTATTCCAAGGAAGGAACCGCAAGGAAAAACGAAGAACACCTTCAATACGATTAATATGGACAGCATAATATGGACACCAAATAGGGGAAGCATACTCTAAAATAGGTCTTACCAATGAGACAAAAAGGGATTTAAGTACGTAAGGGTCACTGAAATCACGAGTATAACGACGTACGCAGCCAAGCATTTTATTAGCTTTACTCAATATAGTGTCATAGTGCAAGGTGAAGATCAGCTTACTATCAAAGGTAACACCAAGATCACAAATATGATCAACCCGGTTAAGGGCTGTATTATTTAAAGTGTATGAGGTTAAAATAGGTGAAAGTTTACGAGAAAAGGATAAGACATTACATTTATCAATATTTAAAAATAACTTGTTACGAACACACCAGTCATGAAAGATAACAAGATCACGTTGCAGAGATAACAGTGAGATTCAATATCAATTTTTTTAAAAATTTTAATATCGTCAGCATTTAAAAGTAAGTTAGTGTTCGGTAAAAAAAGGAAATGTCATTTACAAATAAAATAAAAAGTAGTGGCCCAAGATGACTTCCTTGTGGCACACCGGACGTAGACATGATATCATGGGAAAAAAAAGATCTAAATATAACTGATTGAGTTCTATTTGACAAATATGAGCAAAGCCAGCGTTGTAGTATAGGAGGAAATCCTAATTTATCCAATTTCAGAAGTAGAATTTCATGAGACAATTTATCAAACGCCTTGCTGAAATCCGTATATATACAGTCAACTTGAGATTTATTTTCAATACAGCGGCTTACGAAATTGGTAAAGGAGAGAAGATTAGTCACAGTTGATCGTCCCTTAAGGAACCCATGTTGCTTTGCAGAAAATGAAGATTTAAAATTAAAGTAAATCACTTCAGTCAAAATGCATTCGAAAACTTTAGGAATTGCTGAAAGCTTCGCAATAGGTCTATAATTTTTAATGTCAACAGTGCTACCCTTTTTATGAACAGGTACAATAAAAGATTTTTTCCAGATGTGTGGAAAAGCGCCTAACACAAGGGACTTGTTAAACAGCAATGAAAGAGGGAGATTTAAGACATCAGCACAGTGATACAAAATGGCACTGGGAATCCCGTCCGGTCCCGAACTATAGGAGATTTTAATCTGCTTAAGGGACTGGAAAATAGTATCATCACTGATTGTTATAAAATTACAGCGAGGGATTGTATGACAAGGCAAAGAACTAGACAAAGCAACAAAATCCGATGAACCATCGTCCAGGATAAATGATTGGGCAAAGTAGTTGGCAAATAAATTAGATATTATATCTGAGTCATCAGAAAAGTTTCCATCAAACGATAAGCTCGACGGAAAACCATCATTTTTACGTTTGGGGAGCATTTCAAAATGGCGCACTTTCCAAAACTACAAATCATTATATTTCAAAATTGAGTACAGATATCAAATCAAAAATTTGTCAGATTATAGAGCTGTATAGTTTTTTGGTAAGAAATTTAAGTTGGGGGGTGTAAGGGGAGGGAGGTGGAAGGCAAAAATGTTGAAAATTTTGAGTAATTTTCTTGGGACTTTGGTAAAAGATAGAAAGTTTAAATTTTGCACGTCGATACATCTATTTAATATATATAGAAAAAAAAATAATTTGTTCCAAAATAGTTATTCACCAAAGTGGGGGTCTAACGTACACAAGGTGTTTCATGTGTAATGAGAAAAACACATAAATTGAAAATGTTTGAATGAAATTTTAAGGTACAAACTTGAAAATTTGTTAAATGGACTTAAAATAAATCTCTAAAAGTTTGAAATATTAACTGGTCGAATATCTTCAAAACTTCTACCCTCTCCTATACAAAATTATTTTTTCGACCATTTTTAAGAAATCAATTATCACCTAACCTTTAAAAGCTATCAATTTGCAATTTTGCATTAAAACTTATAAAGATAATTGAAATAAAATTAAGTGAAAAGTTTTGAAATCGCGTTTGCCCTTTTACCCCCTCACATACAAAAGTATGATTTCGAAAAATTTCATTAAATCAACTAATAACCAACAAATTAAAAGCTACGAACTTAAAATTTTATACGAGCACCTCACAACACCCCCATACAAAATTATTTTTTCGAGCATTTTTAAGATATCAGTTATCAGCTAACTCTTAAAAGCTATCAATTTCACATTTTGCATAAAAGCTTATAAAAAGAATTCAAATTAAGTTGCTTTAAAAGTTTTGCATTCGTGCTTGCCCTTCTACCCCCTGCCATACAAAAGTATCATTTCGACCAATTTCATTGAATTAACTAATAACCAACAAATTAAAAGCCACGAACTTGAAATTTTGTACGAGCACACTACAAGAGAAAGGAAATAAAGTTACGTCACAAATTTTACGATTCTCCTACCTTCTCCCCTTCTACCCCTCCCATACAAATGTTCGGTTTCGTGAATGTAAAATACACCGAATCCTATGAAAATTCTATGCAACTTCGTCTATGAAACACATTCTATACACAGAATATTGGACGTGATTCAAGCAATAGATTAAAAAACTATTAACATCTACCCACTTTTACTATCACGCCTCACCCCTCCCCTCATAAAAACTCAAACTTGCATAAGTAAACGAACGAAATATTGATTATAAGTACTGGCGCTTTTGAACGTTTCCGCAAAGTGTTAAATTGACAATTGCCCTGCCCAAGAACCCCCTTTCACTTAGTCTTCCCTAACCACTCTAACATGCATATTGACTTTCCACGCATCCGCAACTTGTCCTAAGAATAATAAAGTTTCGCTCGACTTGTTGGCAGTTTACTTTATTCTAATTTTAAAGTTGATGGCTCTTGAATTTTCGAAGGAGAAAATGCACTCCTTGAATTTCTTATATAGTAATTTGAATGGGAGGGGATAGAAGAAGTGAAGCGATGGTTTGGTGAATGTATTCAAAGAGCATTTTGAATTAAGAGAAAAGATTTCCGGATTCTACACTGCTACGCTTTATTATTCGTGACGTTTCGGTCTCTGCTGAGACCTTTATCGTTTTACTCGTTTGATAAAGGTCTCAGCAGAGACCGAAACTTCACAAATAATAAAGCGTAACAGCGTAGAATCCGGAAATCTTTTCTTTTAAGTGAAGCGATGTTAATAGTTTTTTTAAGCATTTCTAGCAATAATTAAGGAATAAATTCTGGCAAAATTTTAAGTTTCTACTTTTCTAGTTTTAACGAAATTCGATATAATGCATTTACCAAAATGAAGCATTTGTATGGGAGGTGGTAGAAGGAGTATACGGATCAATACAAAATTTGTTGGCATTGAAGATATTTGCAATATTTTACTTTGCTCAAAATTACAAGTCTATAGCTTTTTTTCATCTAGAGAATAAAAATGTAGAAATAACGAAAAACACAACCGACAGCGATAGGCATAACAAGTTATCTGTATCCATGATTTTTAATACTGATAACTATTTTGATTTTAAATCCAATAACTTTCTAATCGCCACGATATGATTTCATTTTCAGCCAATTGAAACGCAACAGTTCCTCCAACGCTCCAACAAGTAAACACGTTAAGCTGGCAAAGATCTAAAAATAGCTGCGATACAGAACTGCTTCACATAATTAGAATTTTTCGAACGGTCAGAATTTACTGTGCACGAGAATCTCGTAGTGTATCCTGGTGAGTTCTCAACTAACATATCTCATATAGAAGTATCTTATAATAGTTGTAGCAAAGTGTAAGGGAAGGTATTAATAAACCTGGTCAAAGGAAGATACTGTGCATTGGATAATCTTTCTAGTAAACAGACTTTCTGATTGTGTCTATTTTTAGAACCACCAACTAGAACAAGTCTTATTTTTTGTTTTTTCTTACGACTGACTGTGTTGTAAGCCTACTACTATTCTTGAGAGCACCATTAATTTCGTTGTTGCTTACACATATGATCGTATATGCCTGGTCGACCATACACAGGTTTATTATGCGCAGGTATGTTCGTAAGTATTTAGTCAACTTTAGTTAGTTAGTTAGTGATGTTCTATGGACTCTGAAAGACAATCCGCATGAAACAATTAGCAATTAGAACAGAAAGTTGTTTAAGATGGTTTGTCATTGTATAGGACAAGGTCACTAGAGATCATTTGGAAATGGAAAGGTAGCGTAGGTTTGAGTTTGTATTTTTTTTTGTTGAAATTGTGTTTTTTTTAGCTAAAACTAGAATCGCAATTCCCTATATTTGGATTTTTCGAGATTGACTACAGAGCGACACTCCTTGGTGGTGCTCTGGTGTATGATGATCTTCAAAGTACAACTGAATAGCTCGATGAGATCGAAAGATAAAAGTGGTAACGGATTGGTCACACTTTGAGAAAATTTGAACAAAACAGTAGCTGCAGTGTAGCCGAGTGGATAGCGTATACAATACAAAGTTTCTGGGTTCAAATCACAGTCACATGCAATTTTAGTTCATTCTCTGCATAAGATCATAGCAATCACAATCTGAAATTTCGTTGAACTTTCGAAAGTAAGAAATAAATAATGAGAAATTTGAAGGTCAGGAGGCCAGGGCCTGATACGGAATGTAGGAAAAGAAGAACAGAATATCCCCTTGTGGAAGAGAGCTATTACTACTCAACACCCGCAATAAGAGTGTTTCACGAAATCATCTCCTGTGAAGATGTCTCTGTTGAATGACTGAATACCTGTTGCTCTGATTCGACTGACGATACTTATGGACAAGGCAACTTTGAGGATCGGCTCGGCAATGAGTTCCGCAACGGTCTTGATTGCGATTGGGATATTAGAATGATTGAACATCCACATGTTTTTGATGCCCCGAAAACACCTCTATCGAGTGGCTGCAGCTTGTGGCTGATGTTTGTAGGCAGCGTTAATGCATCGATATTGTTTGCCTCACAAAATTCCAATCCAGCAATTTCCATATGTGATTCGTGATTGTCGAGAATCAGCAAAGTCCTTTCAGTGCTTGCTTTGATGGGGTGATTTTTTTAAAAGGTGCAAAAAATGAACGAAAGTGTCTCCGGGTTACAAGCCCAATCCATTCGCAACTCCTTTTGCACTCCTCACTGCCGTCCAGGAGAAATTCATCCTGCATCTTCATCCTTGGGAAGACGAAAAATTGCGAAATTTTTTAGCCGGCGGCGGAAATAGCCATCGTGAGATTCACATTGGAGCCCGATCTGGCCGCTCCAAAAGAACGCTGAACTTTTTGCGCCACAACGTTTTTAGTTTTATGTACAGTGCTCAGCGAACTTTCGTCGATGGTCTAAACTGTCGCCGCGGCGAGTCCATCTGATTGCCAAATCTTTTCGTACAAATCAAAAAAATTATGAACTACGGGCTTATGGAATGTAGCCGCTCGATTGATGCCCGTCGACGCAAACTCAAATCAGGATGCTTTTTCATGAAATCTTCGGCCCAGTCTCTGAAGGCAGCTGGATGTGTTTTCGTTTGGTTTTTTTGGGAACCAATTTGCCAGAGTTGTCTTGATGGGTTTGACTGCTTTCATTTTCCGCGCAAACTGGAAAGCTCCAGTGACGTAGTTGACAGCTTGCTTGCTTTACAGTGGGTTCGATTCCCACACCAGCCAGTAAGATTTGTTTAAGTTTTAACCGCGAATTTTTCAGTTACTTCTGGTAATTAAAAATTATTCCAAATATAATGGGCAAACGATTTAAAAGTGAAACAAGTCCACTTCTAGAATGCTTATACATATACTCAGTAGATGGTTTCTGTTCGCTTTTTACCATTCAGTTCCCCATAACATCTGCAAATATTTGTCAGTAGCAGCCAATATAACTGAAAAATATACCAGCTTCACCACTCGTTACGGTCGCTCTCACTTCCCATCCCCTACCTTCTCAATCCCATTCATTTCCTCCATGACTGTGTTTCTACATTTCACAATGCAGTTTGAAATTGCACAAGTCTTTCTGTAAAAAAGAGCGTTCGGAGTTGGAGCAACGCGAAACCAAAAAAAATTTTCGCGGATTTCACCAGATAATCTCGAAGCTTCTGCTTCTGTTCGTCATTAAATACCTAAGAAGTAAAAACCGATAGAAAAAAATCCTATAAAAACAAGCTGCACAATTAATTGCTGACTTTTTGGCCCAAACATGCGAGTTACACTCAAGATGTGGGCGGATATAAGCCTTATAGATGGTAGCTAGTTCAGAGGTAGAAAAGTATTCCTCACACTTCCGCACTTCATAAATTTGTTGGTTCCAATCTAGGCGATTGTTAAATTTTACACCTAGTAATGGAAAGTCTGCAGAAGGTGGAATGTGTACGCTAATTAAGGACATATTAGTGACCGAAACCGAAGTGAGTCGAAACATTACGTTTAAGAGATAGATGACAGGAATGCATTTTTAAGGCATTAAATTCTAATCTGTTTTTCCTGCCCCATTCCAGGATTAGGTCAGGGTTTAATGATTGAATCGACTCATTACGACATGAGGTCACCGATATCGGACGAGCCTCCGCAGGAGAGTCAAATTGGTAGATGTTACCTAGAGTGCTGTTATCTGCGAAACAGTGAATAGGATTGAGAATAGACGACGGAAGGTCGTTTATGAAGACTGCGAAGAATGGGAGATAAAACTGAGCCCTGAGGGACGCCGGAATCAATGGAAAAGGATGCAGAATTACTCTGTTTAGTTCGATTCGAATAGAACGCTCGGAGAGGAAACTCTCAATCCATTGAAGAAACAAAGTTTTAAAATCAAAGGATTTTAGCTTGGCTAAGAGATATTTGTGCCAAACTCTGGCAAACGCCTTGGCAACGTCAAGAGCAAGAACTTGACCTTCATCAAATTTATGGATAAAGAATCTACAACGCTTGGTAAGATAAACAATGGAACGACGCGAGCGAAATTCACATTGGCGATCATGAATGAGATTTTTATCCACAAGAAAGTTGACTATCTTGCGATTGACAACAGTTTTCATTACTTATGATAGCACTGAGGTAATGGCTACGGGGCGGTAATTAGTGAAGTTCGCTTTTCTTTCTTTCATTGTAATTGGCTGAACATTCGTAACCTTCCAGATCTAAGGAAAGTACCCTGAAGAGTATGAATGATGGTAGAGATTACAAAGAAGTTTGGCTAGAGAGAAAGCCCAGTTTTAAGGACAATAGGATGGATGCCATCTCGTCCAGCAGACTTGTGAATAGTGAGCTCCTGCAGGATCCTGGAAATAATCTTAGTTCGGAAACGAAGTGGAGGCAGAGAGAATCCAGAGTCCGGTATGTACGAAGGACTCTGGTTCGACCGTGGAAGTGTCGAGTTTCTAGCGAAGTTTACTGCCAAAAAGTTTGGTTTTCCAACAGGATCAACAACAGTTTGGTCACCATAGAGAAGAGGAGGTGTTGAAGAAGTTATAAAATTGTTATTGGTCAATTTCATGGTCATATTTCACAAATGACCAGAAAGATTTTGAGTTTTTAGGATTCTCAATGATCTTAAGTCGACGTTTCTGATCAAGTTCAAAATTAGCTGGGTTTAAAATTTGCCGCTTTTAATGAGTCTCAGGTTTCTATTGTCGAATTGATTTGAAATGTAAGGAAAGACTGCTTTCTGGCTCTAATTGCTTGGAGGCGCTCATTGTTGAACCATCATTTGCAGGTCTGATCCTTTTGAGCTTGCATGGAATAAAAAGTCTCATTCTTCTATTTCTACAATGGCGCTACAGCTCAAATCGGACCTTGGCCTCCTGATATTCAGGTTCCTTAACATTTTTATATTACTTATTGTGGAAGGGTTGTTAGCCCTTCGCACAACCCTTTTTCTACGAATTTTTCATTTTCGTAGAATGAGGTGACCAAGGTATATCCAAGCAGGCAATGCGCTGGAATTATATATTGCGTCGACCGGGATTTGTGCTCACGACCTTCGCATTACAAGACCAACACGCTACCTACTAGGCTAATCCCTAGCTTAAAAAGCCTAAAAAGCCTCATGCCTTTCATAATTTCTTGGCCAAAAGTTGCGAGATGACATCAAAATTTCTAGACTCAAAGCAAAGCCTCCAATCAAAGGCGCGGTAGAGTGAACTATGATCCTCCCAATTGGCTTTGTTATAGTGCCATACCAGTAGTCGGTGGATTTGCTGCTGTAATACGAAACTGTGCCTGACCCAATAATGAGACCTCATACTTTATTTGGTGGGTGGTTAAAAGAGGTCAAGCAAATTTGAAGGCTGACCGTTGATAGAAGCGAAGAGCTCAGTGTCACGACCCGGCTGGTCCGTATGCGTAGAATGTTTAAGTCCAGCGTTATGAACATTGAAGTCGCCCGCGACAACGATCTCAGAGTTAGGTTGTGCAGCATATTAGCTTGAGTAGCGAGTGATAGCTTATCAAGCTGTATAGTAATTGCAGTACTCATTCCCAGACTTCTGAAAACATAGCAGAAGTAAGGATGTGCGACATCATCGCGGATATAAATAGCGATATCGCTGGCAAAAAAAAATAAGGTAGAAGATGATAATTAGGTATGGCATAAAACTGCTCACTACCCAGCAATACTTTACTTTCGCTCAGTGCAAGTATATCCTGTATTTGTGTTTATATGTGAATGTATAGCGAGAGGTAAGCAGATTCCAACCCTCGAACATTTGCTTCATCAACTACGAAATTGACCATGTTTCATTCGTCCAGTCAATACAGCCAGTGCACTACATTACCCCCTTTCACTCTACTGAGAAAATTACTGGATTGGATTCCGTGAAATTTTTGACTTTGTATGGGAGGTGGTAGAAGGAGTGGCTAAATTTTAGTAATTTTTTTTCAGAAATAACTATAAATATCAACCAATTGATATGGTTCAAATTGCAGATCAGTAGCCTTCATACTTTTCGAGAAAATCTATTTATTATAAAGTTTTGAAATTGTGTCATGTTGTATGGGGGTAAAAGGAGGAAAGGTAAATTGTGTTTGAAACATTTAGTACACAATTTGATATCGATAAAGTTTATATGCGTATTGCAATAATTGATTAATTGTTTTTCGAGAAGTAGTGCAGTTTGTATTGAAGGTAGTGAAATGAGTGGGGGATGAAAACAAATTTTTGTACCGAAGATTACAATTATCATAAAAATAATATTTTTCAAATGCTAAGAAAATCGGATTATTGTAAAATCGTGACAATAATTGTGTATGGTAATAGAAGGGGTAGATCGGTTTGACCCGTTCAGTGATAATTTAAACTTCTGTGACATTTTTAGCCTTATTCGTAGGCGTTACAAATTTTATGCACCAAACTTTTAATACTCTCTAGAGTATAAATATTGTTCGAAGCTCGGTGTTCGCCGGGATTTAAAGTAAAACACAATTCGTTTAAAAATAAGGGATAATTTATTTATTCGCACTTTAACTTAATTCGCACTTTAACTTAATTCACACTATATGGCACCACCCCCGATATTGTTTTATCGCGTTCTTGCACCGGTTCGCGTTCTTCCACAGATGTCGCTAAATGACTCGTTGCAGTCTGACAGCTTCGTGCTTTTATACCATTTTTCCAATTCTCGAACCTTCTATGGTGTATTCGTCAGGTGTGTTTCGACTATACTGGAAAGCTCTAAATCTTTGATTATGGCTTTTACATATTGGGGGACTGTTCCACAAATTTCTGGCATATTCAGGAAAGATCAATATTGCCAGATCTATAGCAATATCCTTAATAGGAAATGGAAATAAACTCTCAGAATTCGCAAAAAATCTGCACCGATTACACGTACTGTGTTAATTCTCTGCGCTATAAGCATAATTTTATGTATTTCTTTTTATTCGCTCTGTTCGCCACTTCTTAGCACGTTGTTATTATTGTTTTTAATTACACAACGAACGGCCTTAAACTTGGAATTCTCATAGAGGTTTCAACCTTAAGGCGATTCTTCATGTTTTCTTGTCATTAGGTGCGGTTTTTTTCTCATTAACACATATAGGAGTATCTACTCGTGTTATAGATATCAAGCTATAGCTATACACTATCTTCGTATATGATCTTAAATATATGCGGCAAAGATGTGTTATAGAACAGACTGCTCTTATTTCACGGCTGCATGATTTTTGACAGAAATAAGTTAAATACCATGGAGTAGTATTTTCTGTGCAGAATGTAAAAAATTTTTTTTTTTTGTTTTAGCACTGATGAGAAGTCATTAAGTGGAAATAATTAAGTTTTTGCTCTTCTTTACGCACATAAGACGATTTTAGCATATTTTTTTTCTTTTGTTCAAATTATGGTTTGTTAAAAAGGCTTTTAACATTTTTTTGTTACATTTTAAAGTTTTGGTTCTAATTTATTTGCTGGAAATATTCTAGATTGAGAGTAATTGCTCGAGTGTTTTCGTTATGTATTCTTGAACTTTTGAAGAAGATAAATATGGATTTGTTGTTTTTTTCGTCCTAATGAATAATTAATTTTGTTTGGTTTGAAACTTTTTAATTGACGATTTAGAATTAAAAACGTAATTAGTGCGAATTGGAATAATACGAAAAAAAGCACCACCAGGATTCTAAGAATTTAATTTGAATGATGGCTGCTATTAATTTCAATGAACTTGGTCCATAAATTTCGAGTTTGTTTAATTATTGGATCAAAACTGTAACAATAAAGGTCAGTACGAAAAAGTTTGTATTTTTCTCGCTTCTAGCAGAGTATTATTAGCAGCGAGTTTTAAGTAAATGTTCTGGTGAGGGGCTATTCCACCTTCTATCTAAATCGTAAACAGTGTAGATTTGAGCAAAAACTATCGGGTTTTCTAATAAGGACTTGACAACTTTGAATTCAATTTGTGAACGCACCCTTTCACTAATTATCGAACTGTTACTGTCAATTTATTCAGTAAACTTAACATTTTTATCATGGTAAAGTACACGAAGGAACAACGTCTCAAATGGTTTGCATTTTATTTTGAAAAAAAGTTGTCAAGTCCTTATTGGAAAACCCTTTATTATCTCTGTTGGTGTTTCTATTGATGGAACTTTTGACTAGATTAGTGCCGAGTAGGGTTACCATTTGACAGGCATTTTAACTCTGTTTCAGGCAAGGGGTCAGCATACACTTTGCCGGATATTCCAAAGCTCCTGTTAGTCCGGTCGTCAAGTGTCAAAAGTTTTCAACGAAAGCGAGATACCGTTTGCTAAGGACCAATCATGACATGAGTGTAGCTACTGCTTTTGCTTTTGTTGCCGAATCATTCTCTTGTCGTGTGAAAATTTTGTACGAGCACCTTACAAGAGAAATGAAATAAAATGGTATCACAAATTTTACGATCCCCTTACCAGCTCTACCCCCTCCAATACAAATGTTTAGCTTCGTGAATGTAGAATACACCGAGTTTTATGAAAATTCTATGCAACTTCGTCTATGAAACTGACATTCTATACAGAGAATATTGGATGTGATTCGAGCAATCAATTAAAAAGGTATTAACATCCACCCACCCTTACTATCACCCCGCCCGCTCCCCTCATAAAAACCCAAACTTGCATAAGCGAATGAAATATTGTTAAATTGACAACAATAATAAAGTTTCGTCCGGCGTGTTGGCAGTTTATTTTTCTTTCATGTAATCCCAAAAAAATTATAACATTTTTTAACGACGTCACTACAAACACATACATATAGATTTTAGTGATTACGAGGGGAGGTCAACGGTTTCGCGGAATGACAGGAAAGGGGGATATTTTTCATTTTCAATAAATTCTCCCTTAATTCTTATTTATCTCTCACAAAGTTTATTAATTTCCTCCAAAAAGATGTCAAGGCCTTCCAAATAGGCTGAAATTGCCGACTTCACCTCTCCATCGTTGGTAAATGTTCTTCCCCGAAGTTCTTTCTTCAGTTTTGGGAATAAATAGTAATCGAAAGGGGCCAGATCTCGACTATAAGCGAGTGGTTAAACATTTCCTAGCCGCATCTCAGTAGCTCCTGTGAACAGGTGCGTTGTCGTGCGCAAGCAGCACATCTCGAGTAAACTTTCCTCCCATTTTTATCCCATCCTCTAATTTTTATAGCAGATTGGCATGGAATGCCCCAGTGGTATTTTTTCCCTTTTCCTTTATAGTCGATCATCAAAACCCCCTCTGAATCCCAAAAAATAGTGGCGATGATTTTTTCGGAAGATTGTGAGACCTTGAACTTGTTGGGGGGAGGGAGGGGGGGTGTATGTCAAGCCACTGCATTGACTCCTGCTTTGATCCAGACTCATAAAGATGAACCCAAGTTTCGTCTCCAGTAACAATCCGGGTCAGAAATTCATCCCGGTTCCCGCCACAGAGATCCAAAAACTCGCATGAACACTCGAAGCGCTGCTTTTTCTGAACCACCGAGATCATTCTCGGTACCCATCTTGCGCTGACTTTAGACGCGCATTATTTTCATCCACCACTGTTTACAGCATTTACGTGATCAAGACAGCTTTTTTTCTCACTTTTTTCTGACCAACGAAAGTTAAAAGTCTTCCACAGGGAAAAAGTTGCGATTTTAAAAATCCATATTATTATTATTATTACTATTAGGGGAACGCGTGAGAGCACTGCGACCTTCTTGGCCTATTGTGCGTTTATAGCCCCTTCACCCTATTATATCTCAATAGCTTAGCTAATTTGAGAATCTTTAAGGGAGCCGTATTGGCTAGTTCCTCCGTAGAAAGGAAACCCTTTCCAAGAAGACTGTGTCTTTTCCTAGCTACTGCTTCACATTGACATAGGATGTGTACTGTCGTTTCTGAGTCCTCGAGACAAAGGCGACAAATGTCGGTTTCAGCTAAGCCCA
This sequence comes from Chorisops tibialis, assembly GCA_963669355.1. Lineage (NCBI taxonomy): Eukaryota > Metazoa > Arthropoda > Insecta > Diptera > Stratiomyidae > Chorisops > Chorisops tibialis. The sequence continues at coordinate 81,424,250 of OY770262.1, read as the reverse complement.
TATTTTTGAGGTTGTGGTTTACTCCACTGTGCCCCGTCATTAGGCCGATTAGAGTACTAATATCCTGACCAATACGAGCAAAATTTTCTCGAGCGACGAGCGCAAGTTCAACTTCAAAGGTAAGGGGAGATGCGTCGCATTAAAATGCTTCCACCTTTCCTCTCATTGCTTTTAGTCGCATATAGAAGAGAACGAGATCGCCGGCCAATACGAGTAGAATTTTCGCTCGCAGTGAGCGCAAGTTCGACTTCTACAGGAAAGAGAGATGCGTTAACGCAATTTCTTCCGGTCAGTGCTTTCAGTCGTAAGCTCTGGCTCTCGATCAAAGTATTGCCAGAATTGAAATGTCTGTACTAGCCGAAAAATGATTAGGAAGAAAAATGTGAAGAGGGTAGATCTGGTAGAATTGCCCATATTTGTCGTGCTTTGAGTGGAAACGAATCGGAGTAAGCTTTGGAAGATCGGGCGACATCATTTTTTGGACGTCTTTACTTTTTTATTAAGAAAATAAAAACTTAAACTAAGGCTTGAACTAATTAATTTTTCAACATTTTTAAAGCTTATATTTAATAAAAAAATGTTAAAGGGTCTGTCAAGGCAAGACGTCTCGAAATTCGGTCCGTTACCACCCTAGTAAATAAAATGCCATCTATTGAAGGGATTGAAAAATAAGGATTTTCCGTTATTTATTAATGCAGGCAGCTTAAGCTCCTGTGCGGTAATAGTGGTGAATGAAAATCGTTTTCTTTATATGACTTTCGTGATTCCTGGGTGCTCTCAACATTAATAATGTTTCAAGCAGCTGACGAGAGAGGTTTTAGTAATATTTGTGATATATCGCATAGTAAACCAATATATTTAAAAAATAATTGCTTCCCTTAGCTATAAAGTTACGCCACGCCACTGAGCAGTAGTGACGCTGGACATTAAAAATTCCTTTAACTCGGAAGATTGGTCATTTATGAAGAGATAGTTTACTAGGATATCATACTACTTGTTGAGAATAGTTACAAACAACTCCACCAATAGGAGTTTGAGATACCAAACTTATGAGAGGGTAAAGTACTACCACGTCATCGCGGGAGTTCCGTAATGGTCAGTACTGGGCCTTCTTCTGTGGAATATCATGTACGACGGAGTCCTTCTACTATCTTTACCTCAAATAGTAAAGATATCGAATTCATTGACGATATCACCGCTGCTACCGTGGCTAAGCACATCCACGAAATAGCGTCAGGAACAATCAAAGCAGTCACATAAATTCAAGACTGGTTAGAGTTCACAGGCTTAGAACTAGCTGACCACAAAAGAGTGGCTATTTTTATAACTGGTCGAAAGAACATTGAAAACGCCAACATTCAGGTCGGCAGTCAAACCATCAGATCAAAGAAAGTAATTAAATATCTAGGAGTTATGTTCGATAATAGACTAACGTTTAAAGTAGATCTTGCGAGCAAAAAGGTGTTACAAATGCAGGCAGCTCTTTCTCGAATACTGCCAAACATCGGTGGACCTGGATATGCTAATAGGGTCCTACTATGCAGAGCAGTCAGCTCGGTCCACCTTTACGGTTCTCCGGTTTGGACGGCGGCATTAGCGACAGAAGAAACAAGGAGAAACCTGTCTTCAATTCATAGGTTCTGTATGATAAAATGAATCAATTGCCGAACAATATCGGACGAAGCAGCCTGTGTCACAGCCGAAATGACCGCCATAGGCATTCTTGCGAATAAGACGCTAAGGATGAACGAAAGAAGAGCCTCGATCTAACAAGAGGTAGCTGTTGTCTGAAGAATAAAAGAAGAGCAAAAGCCAACATCAATAGCTATGTGGAAAGCCAGGTTGGACAGCACTATAAAAGGTAAATGGAACTACAAGCTATTCCAGTCATTGAGGTCTGGACAAAAAGGGTTAATGGGGACTGCAGCTATCACCAAACGCAGTTCCTATCAGGTCACGACGGCTATCGCAACTATTAATACATATTGGGACACGATTACTCATTGTCCAGATTATCCAGATCAAGAATATGACACAGAGCACTCTGTTTTCAACTGCAGTCGCATCACAGAATGGAGAAATAACATGCCGAGTCCACCATTCATGACAGATTATATGATACAATCAGCGGAAAATTGTATGAAATTTGCGCACTCGTAGCGAATGTGCAAAAGGATCTTTGGAGAATCGAGAGAAAAAGGAGAGCGGAAGTAATATAAGGAACATAGCATAAAATGATATTCAGCAGCGCGAAGTCATACTTAACGACAGTCCCGAGTGGTCTAAGTCTGTGTGCTAGGGTGCGGTTTAGTAAGCAGGCGCCTATTGGCTGACAGTTCTTTTTCAAGATTAGATATGTGAATCATGCATGCTATTGGTATCTAGTCACCTCACTGGCGTAACTATAATGGAAAAAAATGCGCTCTCGCAGATACACATGTGCAAACACTTTACGGGAACAGTGCAGAATCTTCTAGAGTGTGTGTGATGTGGTATAAAAAGGGCGGGCATTCGTGAAAGAGACTTAGAAATTTGAAAAACGATTAAGTCGTGTGATCGATAACGCGAATAATGCAAATATTAAAGCGACATAATGTGAACGAAAAAAATGATTTTTGAAAGGCGATTAAATAAAGTTTGTGTTTATTTAATACTAGCGATCCCCCGCGACTTTGTCCGCGGAAGAATCGCAAAATAAACAATTTTTGAGAATGTGGTTAGTAATATGTACATTATGTGAGATATATAATCTATTTAGTTTAAAGACTCTTTAAACACAATGGCTTGTGTTTTGTTAGAATCAGAACCATAAATTATTAAGACTGAAACAAATCAATCCCGTGATTTGAGATCATATATGTAAGTATAGAAGAGCGTTAGCTTGTGTTAATTATAAAAAAAGACCAAATAAAATAACGTTAAGCTTAAAACCATAAAAGGACTACGATTGTGTTTAAAGCCCAATCATACGATACTATATGTATGTAGGTGAAATCAAAAATTTTGCGATAAGAAATTTTGTATGGGGAGTGGTAGAAAAGGTGACTACTAATTTATTTCACATCATGCAAGAGTAGCTATAAAATGTTTTGTACCAAATTTAAGCTTGACAAATTGAATAGATACTGAGAAACTGTGCATTGGATTTAATGAAATTGTGCAATTTGTATGGAAGGTGGTAGAAGGAGGGGAGGGGGGTTTTGGTGATTTTTCGGCAAACAACTATGATCATAATGAAATTGATATATTTTAAATATTGGATCAGTAACGTTCACACTTTTGAAGAAATTCGAATTTTTGAAAAGTTGTGAAATTGTGTCACATTGTATGGGAGGGGGTAGAAGGAGTGAAGCTAAACGGTTAATTTTTTTCCCGATATTAACAATAACGCTTATTAAGGATTTGATACAAAATTTTAGCCCGATGAAAGTTATACGTATTGAGAAAATTAATGTAGAGTATTTCATGAAAAAGTGCAGTTTGTATGGGAGGTGGTGGAAGGAGTGAGGGGTTCTTAGTAGTTTTTTGAGTTTGTACTACAACCATCATGCAGTTGATGTATTTTCAATTTCAGATTAGTAACATTCACACTTTTCAAAAAATTCGACTTTTTGAAAAGTCGTGGAATCGTGTCACATTGTACGGGAGGGGGTAGAAGGAGTGAAGCTAATCGATTATTTTTTTCCGATATATATAATAATGCCAATCAAGGATTTAGTACAAAATTTTAGCTTGATGGAAGTTATAAGTACTGAGAAAATTGGTGTATAGTATTTAATGAAAAAGTATAGTTTGTATGGGAGGTGGAGGAAGGAGTATGTGGATTCAAATAATTTTTAAGCTTAAAGATGGCATTTGTAATAGAATTAATACATTTTAAGCTTCAAATTAATAGCTTTTATAGTTTCGGAAAAAATCGATTATTACATATTTTTGAAAATGTGTCACTTTGTATGGGAGGGGGTAGAAGGCGTGAGGGGAGTGACATAAAACCAAAAGCAGATTACATCCTGGAGCTTGCCTAATAAACTGTGAAAGTTTCGTTACAATCGGTTCAGCCGTGAAAGCCGGACAGACAGACGGACAGACAGAGAAGAATTTTAAAAACGCAAGTTTCTACTTAGTTATTGCTAAAATAAAGCAAAAAGCTAACTTATAGCCATTTCTGAACAAATAACAGACAGACACTACATTTATATTTACATAGATAAAGTAAACTAGTTTTGTTGCACTTGAAATCTAGCGACCCCGAGCGCACTTCAATACAAATATGAACAAATGAATGAATTAGGGATTTGAAAAAAAAAAATGTACTTAGAAGAAATGATTATTTTGGTTAGTTTCAATAATCCACAAAGTTTTTGTTCAAAAAACAGCATTTGCACATCAGAAAATGTTAGACGTGAAATACTTTCAGAATGCGAACAGTAGCCAAAACACTTTGAACGAAGTGGATGCTATCTGCTGGAGATGGTAATGTTATGATATGTTTGTATGGACACGTTTGTCAGATATACTTTTGCCTGGCTTGACATTCCCCAGACTTTTCGTGACATCCCGGGCAATATTTGCCAGACTTTCATAAGCTCAAGTTTTATTTCCTAGACTTTCAAAACCCTGTTTATCAGTCCTCTATTAGCCAGAAATTCATTTGCCAGATTTAGATTTGCCAGATTTACAGAAGACTGACAAAATGACTTCGAACTCCCATTAAGGAAACAAAACAAAAAAAAGTATAGTTCTTGTTATTGAAAGTTTCATAAGTTTTAGATTTAGAAATTTACGGATGCATTTTTCTTAAGCCTGCCTGGTCATAGAGCTAACCTTGAATGTTTTTAAATAATCGGATTTAGATCAAAGGGATAAAAACCCCTACAATTCGAAAAAATCCAAATAGATATAAAGTAAATAGTAATAAACTATAGTAAACTAAATTTAGTACATAAAAAAATACTCACCACTTTTCAATATTTACAGATAGAGAGTGCCTTGCTGTCGATGATCAAAATGATGAATATATAACTTTTTCTTCGATTTATCCTTGCTGGGTCGTAAATCCCAAACAAGATTTGATAGACTACGCGGTCGCGATAAACGACGTGTTTTCTTTTCCGGCAGTTTCGAATCGCCTGAAGTTCGTCCACCGCTTCGCGATGAATCCAATGTACCTTCACGAGCACCACCTGTACTTGCACTTTTTGTCAATTGATGATTCAATTTCTCCGTGCCTTTTGGCGTTGTCGAAATCGGTGTTGTTGAATTACTATCGGGTGTTAGTTGCAAACTGCTTAAGCTTTTATATCTAGAAAAAATAAAATAAAAATAAAAAATTAAGAAAAGGAATATGTTAGTGCAAATATTTGATAAGATCGTATTTAAAACTGTTCAATAGAAGCAAACGAAAAATTTCTCACGTTTGTACGCACAGGTGTGAGTAATTTTTCGCTCGCTTCTGGTTATTCGTGTTTTTTTACGGTATGCAGGGATAAAGCACTTCTTCTTCTACTACAAAGGCGCTACAGCCCAAATTGGGCCTTGGCCTCCTGATATTCAGGTTCCTTAACATTTTTCATTACTTATTGTTTAGGAGTTGTTAGCCCTTCGCACAACCCTCTATCTACGAATTTTTTTAATTTTCGTAGATTGAGGTGACCAAGGTATATCCAAGCAGGCAATGTGCTGGAATTATTTATTGCGTCGACCGGGATTTGAACTCACGGCCTTCGCATTACAAGACCAACACGTTACCCAATAGGCTACACCCTAGCTCTTAGGGATAAAGCACTTACCGTATATGAAATAGTGGACTTTGCGGTTCTAAACTATCCTTCCCGTTGATGGCAGCTATTGGTGAATTCACCCCATTCACAGTGGTGGTATTATTTGTGATCACTTTCGTATGATGATGACTACTTGATGAATTTTTCACATAGAGTTTTGGTAACGTAGGCCTCTGTCGTTTTTCTGGCAACTTCTTACCAGGAATGGTTTCGATCGGTGGTGGCACTGGTTTTATGTCCTCCTGTATATGGCTGTGGTTGTAATGCGGTTGAATGTGTTGTACTTGCTGCGTCGAATGATGATGCTGATGATTGCTGCTATTATTGTTGCTACTGTTGCTGTTGTTATTATTATTGTTGTTGCTGCTGTGTTGACTGATATGCTTATTCGATTCTAGACTATTATTATTGTTGTTGCTACTACTGCTGTTGTTATTATTATTATTATTATGATTACTGTTACTATTAACACGGATTAGACTACTATAGTTGCCGCTATCCGGTTGTGACTTAATATTTGACTCACAGATTGGTTCAAAACGGTTCATATTCTTTGAAAGAGGCGTCAGACCACGCACATAGTCATAAATGTGATCGATTTCGTCATATTCATCAGCGATCGTATTCAAACTCGATTGTTGATGATACTTATTGGTGTCACAACTGGCACTTTTTCGTAGTACGTAACCATTTTCCAGGCCCGATGTCGATACGATCAGCGGAATTTTACGACTACTACTGTTTTTCGATTCCTTTTTCTCCTTTTCCGAAAGTTTTAAATCAACGATTTGCAAGCGATCACGTGCATCGGAGAGAAGGCGCTGAGCTTTCTCGAGGAAACGCGAATATTCGATAAAGTGTTCGAGTTGTTCCATGTTTTTCGCTCGTTGCAATTTGATTTTGGAATTGAGCGGTACTGCTACCAAATCGGTGTCCTTCTGAAGCGGTAGAGCGAATATACGATCCACTTCAACACAGCCTAATAGACGTAGTTCGGGAACGAACGGTTGTTTTAATCCTTTCGGTGCACTACCGTGAACTAATCTGTGAATTAAGATAATAGTGAAAAATTTTAATATTTGTTTGAAGGATATAATCAATATTATTCGAACATTAACAGAAATTCAGAGCCTAACAAACTAAAGAAGCGTACTAAGTCTGCACAAAGCAAGTGTTATGATGAATTGTAGCAATAAATCGGGTCGGAGGATGTCATATCTAAATCTTTAAAAAATGCTGACCGTTCATTGAATTTGAGCTCTAACAGCTCATTCTCATCCTCATAAGCTCATAAAAGATATAGATAAGTGGGTCGGATGGAGGTGAAGTAGATTAGAGACTCGAAAGATTACGAAGGGAACTATCTGAGACAGAAGTGTCTACAGTAACTGCAACAGTTGACAGTAAATAAGAGAGGCAAAGTGACATAGACAAGGTGATATAAGACATTACATGTGACAGTAAACTGAGTTTCATGCTCCTCCCTCTTCCTGACGTAATAATTAAAGGTAGTTTCGGAGGTAGTGGGTTAAGCGATGGGTTTTTGCGGGTTCAAGTTCCGCTCTTCAAGGTTTTCCAGGATTTTCCCCGCGTTACAAGAAAAAAATCCTCATAAAAAATCAATCAGCATCGATGATCGACCATCCCTCCTAAATATGTGAGATAGGGTTGATGCGATTTGCGGAAGGTTATTTGAGTCCAACGTCAAGCATTATGGCTAGTCCTCCATATTGAGAGCTGCAGGAAGTGTTATGAAGTCATCGCGGTAAAAACAGGATGCTTTGAAACATTCAGGAGGTCCTAGTTTCATTCCGGCTGTAGCACTATTTATTAAGAGGAAAATGGATTTATAGAAAAGAACAAAATACGAAATAATTTTCATACTTTTAGAAGGCAATATGAACGTTTGTCGCCACAATTAACAATAAGTCGAAAGGAATAACGTGGGGCTAGCCAATTAAATCGGAAATTTATTAAATATTCGTGGACCTTAAGCAAAATAGACTATGTGTCCAACAGAACATAGGCAGTCGCATTTAAATCAAGGCTCTTCGACGACGGAACTACTCCCAACGAGAACAAAGTACCCATTTCTTGGAATGGAAAGGAAAACTTTTACTTGGGACAGTTTTTGATTCTCATTTAATGGCATTGCAGCCCAAGTCGTGCTTTAGCCTTAAAATGTTATTGTGAAAGGGTTTTTAGCCCTTCTAACAATCCACTATCTACGAATTTCCATTTTTGCAGATTGAGGTCGCCTAGATACACCACTCGAGTAGTGTGCTGAAATTATATACCAACCGGGATGTGAACTCTCGACATTCGCATTGTTGACCACTACTACTCACTAGGCTGCACCAAGTTCAAACCCGAAGAAATTTATTTATTGTCGATTGCTCAACAAGCATTTCGGTTAAACTCTTCATCCACAAGCGCATTATTCATCTTTGTTTTTTGTATCGAAGCCCTAATTTTTTTTTTTTTTTACAGCACCGAGTATAACTTAGGGGGTCACCCTTTAATGCAATGCACAGCTATGTCGGTATAGGAAGAGGAAGTGGAGGTATTAATGTGGAGAGAGACGAAAATGACGGTGGACATTGTTCTTGAAACACCGCAGGCTGTACTTGTTGGGAAACAAACTAGCTGGCAAATTGTTCCAAAGTCTTGACGTTCGGGAAATGAATGACTGCCTAAATTTCACTGTACGGGAAGGCAAGGGTTTGACTGTGTACTCGTGTGCGCGTTCAGCTTGGCGAGTATTCCGGGGAAAAGTATGTAGTGGAGGAATGAGTGCGCTTAGTTCCGTACTGCATTTACCGTGGAAATAACGATAGTAAATGCTGAGTACTCCGACATTTCTGCGATGCTCAAGAGAATCTATAGAAGACGTGATGGTTTCGTCTCCAATCAGTCGGAACGCATGTTTTTGAATACGATCGAGCAACGCGAGGTGTGTTTTGGGTGCCCCAGCCCAAACATGCGAGTTATACTCTAAACGTGGTCTAATGTAAGCCTTATAGATGGTTGCTAAGTCGATGGGTGTGAAATATTTTTTGCATTTTCGGAGAACACCTAGGCGTTTAGAGGCGTCGAGGGCAATATCAAAGATATGCTGGGCCCAATTTAGGTGGTCACTAATTTTGACGCCTAACAGTGAGAAATTCTCCGAAGTGGTAAGCCGTGCACCATCAAAGGTTACATTGTGAGACAACACTGAAGCATCCCGTTTGAGGGATAAATGACAGGCCTGTGTTTTGGATGCGTTGAACTCTACTCTGTTTTTCCTGCCCCATTCCAGGATTAAGTTGAGATCCGAATTCAGCGAACTGAATAACTCCCTGCGATTGGAAGCAATAGAATGAATGTTTGATTCCGCAGCAGAGTTAAATTCATAGATGTTGTCTAAAGTACTGTAATCTGCAAAACTATGGATTGGATTGAGAGTGGACGACAGAAGGTCGTTTATGAAAACTAAGGAAAGAGTTGGAGATAAAACAGAACCTTGTGGGACGCCGGAATCAATTGGGTAGGAGGAAGAAGTAACGCCATCTAATACTACTCGTATAGTGCGTTCTGAAAGATAGCTCTCAATCCATTGGACGAGGGTATCATTGAGGCCGATGGCCCTAAGCTTAACTAAGAGACATTCGTGCCAAACTCTGTCAAAAGCTTTTGTAATGTCAAGTGCGAGAACTTGACCTTCACCATATTTATGTAAGCATGAGTTCCAACGCTCTGTCAAGTAGACTAAAAGATCACCCGTCGACCGTCCAGAACGGAACCCATATTGACGATCATGGAGGAGCTGTTTATCCTCCAGATATTTGACGATTTTACGATTGACAGCAGTTTCCATTACTTTCGAGAGCACTGAAGTAATGGCTATTGGGCGGTAGTTGGCGGGGTTCGCTTTGCTTCCTTTCTTGGGAATGGGCTGAACATTCGCAACTTTCCACATACGCGGAAAGGACCCAGAAGAGTAAGAGAGATAGAAAAGGTTGCGAAGAGGTTTAGCTAAAGAAGAGGCGCACTTTTTAAGGGTAATGGGGGGAATACCGTCCGGACCAGCGGATTTGTGAATATTGAGCTCTGTAAGGATCCGAGAAATAAGTCTCGTGCGAAAATGCAGTGCAGGCAGTGAGAAACCAGAAAGATTTGCAGCGGGAGGCGATTGGTTTGATGGTGGAAGGTAGGAGTTTCTTGCGAAACTTGCTGCTAGTAAATTGGCTTTTTCGCTAGGATCAACCACGGTACGGTCGCCAACAACTAGAGGTGGTATGGAGGAAGAAATGAAATTGTTGTTGACCGTTTTGACAAATGACCAGTAAGACCTCGAGCCTTTTGGGCACTGAAGGATCTTCCGTCGAAGTTTTTGGTCATGCTCAAATTTAACACGATTGAGTATGGATTTGCAGGCATTTCTTGACGCATTGAAAAGCTCTCTGTTGGCAGGTGTTCTATTGCCTTTAAATCTTTGAAATGCTAGTTTCTTGGTCTGAATTGCAATGAGACATTCTTTGTTGAACCAAGAGTCCTTCGACGGCCTGACTCTTTTATGACTAGAAGGTATGTAGAGCTTCATACCCTTTAGGATAGTCTCAGTGACAGTTCTACAAGCTTCATTAATATATTGGACGAAGACACAATCAATGAATTTGAAAATATTTCAGATTCAATTGATCAAATTCTCTCCAAACACCCTGAACCAGGAATCGTAGTAGCTGGTGATTTTAATGTCTTTCGAAATACATCTTCAGCCAACCGATTTGCTGAACTATTCGCGTCATCGAATAACCTATACCAAACTGTAGACTACTTGTATCCCTGACGTTGCAGGCCAAGATCTTATTTCTTGATCTTTTCTTAACTTCAGACCCTGCTTAATACTCGACTTCTGTTAATTCTCCATTTGGAAGGTCACACCATTGCTTAATTTCCGTCCGCTTCCTAGTCTCCATCTCGACGCTAATCACACCAACTCTAAAAAAATTGGTATGGCATTACGGAAGTGCCGATTCGTTCAGTCCTAAGCAATTTTACCATTCATTTGATTGATAAAAATGCTTCAACAGAGGTGTGGAATATGATTCTCCCGTAGTAAATGACACCATCTTCTTGCGCATGAGACTTTTCATCCCCCAACGCTATAAACCGATCAAACCCAGTTCTAAAGCTTGGTTTAATGAAAAATGCAGTACGGGCTAAAGAAGCAGCTTACCGTGCTTATAAGCAGCTGCCATCTAAAGTTAATTGGATTAATTTCAAAAAGAAAGGAATCTCTGTAAATCCAACTGACAACGAGAAAAATATTTGGATGAATAGAAATTGAGGCAAAAAATTTTGAGATGTCCTACGGGCAGTAAGAGCTTCTGGTCTCTCGCTCGTTCTATCAGAGGTAGTTCTGCATCATAAATCCCATCTTTAATATACAACAATGAGGTTATTACGGATCCTAACATGAATGCAAACATCTTAGTGGTTCAATTTTTTTGCCAACTCTTCTTTACCAGCAACGAACTCTAGCCTCCAACACATACTGCGCTAAATTCCTCCTTCTTCTTCTTCAATGGCGCTACAACCCAAACCGGGCCTGCCCTCTTGATCTTCAGGCTCCTTAAAATTTACTCTATTTATTGCGGAAGGGTTGTTAACCCTTCGCACAACCCTCTGTCTACGAATTTTTCATTTTCGTAGATTGAGCTAACCAAGGAATATTCATGCAAGCAGTGTGCTTGAATTATGCATCGACCGGAATTTGAACCTACGACTTTCGCAATTTTGTGTAATTGCTTGATAGGACAAATTAACATTCGTCCGCATAACATATACCGATGCTAACAAATCGTCGACACCAGATAGAATCCCTGCCCTTATCCTTAAAAATTACTGCGCATCTCTTGTTAAACCTATATGCTTACTTTACCCTCTCTGCTTATTGTCCTCCACTGTATCATTTTCATGAAAGCTCGCAAATGTTCGGGCAGTCCCAAAAAAAGGAGAAGGCATCAATCCTGCTAATTATCGCCCAAATAGCAATAATCTCACTTCTGTCGAAGGTCATGGAAACAAATATCAACAATAGAGTAACAGAATATCTCAACATTAATGATGTTATTGACGACAAACAGTATGGACTCCGTAAAAAACGTTCTTCAGGAGACCTTTTAACCACCCTCATTGAAACAAGAGTATTCACCAGTTTGGTGAATCTTGTATTATCGCTCTCGATATTTCCAAGGCTTTTGACAGAGTATGGCGCAGCGTACTTTTAATCAAACTTGGTTTGGACGACTACCTTATTACCTGGATTGAAAGTTTTTTAGCCTATCGTTCAATGCGTGTGGTATTGGATGGTGTGGTTTCCCCTTCTTATAAAATTAGCGCGTAGCTGATGATAGCACATTATACATCTCCTAGCTTCTGCTTCTGGTTAGCAATCTTTCTCAAAAAGAATCGCGGTATATTTAGCAATAGCGTCGATCTTTTGCGACTACTACCATCCTTTTCTGCTGAGACTTACTCAAGTTATCGTCTCAATACACAGACGTTTTAAGAATTATGAGGCCTTAAATAGTGGAAATCCGTGAAAAACCTGATGTCGAAATCTCAATAGTTTTCCTTAATTCACAATAGCATGGAAGTCGTACTCTCCCTCAAAAATCTATGCAGAATACATTTTTCCTCTGAGTTACGCGATTTGCTTGTAAGTAAAATCAAGCGATCGATTAAGGATGTAGTTCTTGAATTTTGTGATTTTCAAAAGGCGCTCCGACGTTTAACGCGTTTCTGTGTCTTTTGACGGCGTAGTCAGTGATGACCGTTTACTTATAAGCAAACTTTTTTGTCAACAATTTTCGTACAGCTTTCACTACCTTAAATCGTATTATTAGTCCTGAAGATTTCCAATACATATCGAAGTTCCCTTCTTCTTCATTAGATATGAATGGTTTTCATGTTGAGGAGACGACGGTTTTGAGGTTTATTTCAAGCATCGCGGATAGTTTTTCTAGTCCAGGTGCTGTAGTAAGGCGTTGTAGCACTTCTTTGGTGTTTATGTTATATTTTTAAAGGTTATCTTAGATCTGGGATATTTCTAAATTTGTAGAATTCCTCCAATATCAGAGCAATTCTCAAAAAAGGAAGAGAACTTTGATGTGTGCAACATATGAACTATTGCTAACCTTTCTCGCATTCATATGTTGTTTAAGGCTATTGTTTGCGATGTAATCAATTTTCATTACAAATTAATCACTAGCCCAGTCCAACAGGAGTTTGACACCATTTATGGCGACTTTAGCAAAGCTTTTGATAAAATTGATCATGCTAATCATGTTTACAAGCTATGCGCACAAAATTTCCTTTTACTTTTACAGATTGAATCAGATTTTACCGGACCAATCGTAGCCAAAAATTCTAATTTCATGGAGCTCATTCCTCTGCTATGCCTAAAATAAATGGTGTTCCACAGGGAAGCCATCTTAGACCACTGTTATTTATTTTATTTATTAACATTTATTTCGGGCCGCTGTGGCGTAGCGGCAGCGTGCTTGCTTCACATCCAATAGGTCATGGGTTCGATTCCCACTCCTGCCTGTAGGATTTTGTAAGATCGAGTTTTTCAGTGGTTACTGGCAATGAAAAATTATTCGAAATAAAGTGGGCAAACGATGTAATAGTAAAATAGTTCCACTTCTGGAATTGATAGGAAAGAGTTCACAATGTTTGCTTTATTTCTTTTAACATTTCGGTCTCTGCTGAGTCCTTGCTGAAAGCTTTATTGATTTGATTACATACTGGACACGATTGATAAGATAGGGAAAATCCTCCGAAAATTCAACATCAAGACAAATTTCTCGACACCGACTACTATATAGGATATTTTAGGAAACTAGAAGGGCAAAAAAAATATTTTTATACTCTGCAAAATATTTCTCGCTAAGAATACAGACATATTTGTTTTCAAGTTTTCAATCAAACACCTCGATTGCGAGTGGTAATCTGCCCATCTATCAACAAAAAAACTGACAAAATTTTTCTTATGTCATCTTTAGCGAAAAAGAAAACGTTCCTTCTACCACTACACAAATGATCTAACATCAGTACGATAAAATATAAATTTTATTGAAAACTATGAAAAATGCAAACATTAAATTTAGTATAAAATGTGTGCATACATACTCAATTTAGTTAAAAAGTTTACATCGTCTCTACTCCTTCTTCCACCTCCCATTCAAAAGTAAGTGATTATCGTGATCGTGTGACCACACTTACTTTTTTGGATTTCTCTAAAGCGTTTGATAAAGTTGATCACAATATCTTCACTTACAAACTTCTAAACTATTATCAGTTTTCTACTTCTTCAACCGCTTTGATAAAATTATACCTTACTAATCGCCTACAAGCCGTGTCAGTCAAAATGTGGTCTACCACAAGGAAGTATTGTTAGTTCTTTGTTTTTTGCTACTTATATTAATGATCTTCCGTTCTTTATAAAATACTGCGATATCAACATGTACGCTGAGGATGTGGAACTACAGCTATCCGGGTACGGTTGAATTCTCTACAACTCAACTCCTCCAAGACCAATATACAAAACGCAGCTTGATTTGTCCTATTTCCCTGCTGTTATCCTCAACAACTCAGTTATATAAGAGAATATTGGGATTTTTTTTAACAGAATCCTTACGTGGAGCGATCATATTTTATGCAATACAGGAAAAGTGTATGGGATTCTTCGAACCTTATTTAGCATACGTCGGTATGTACCAGTAGTTGTCAAACTGCTGGTAATGACTTAAGTAATACCAAATTTGATATAGGGGCATGAAATTTTCTGTAGATCTCATTCTATATATTTATATATTTTTATATTTATTTTTATTCATTTTTTTACATTTTTATAGAAGCACTACTCCCCCTTTTAAGGCAAGCCTTGTGTTAGGGGTGAGTAGTCGTGTTGAATTTCAGAAAATAACAATCAATAATTCAATATTAATTTTTAAAAAAAATTATTCTGACAAATATTCATTTTTAATTAATTTTTTGACATAATATGAAATATCGATTACTTTATATGACTAATTGTAAAAAAATTGTTTAACTCTTTCCTTAAAAATGACAAGATTTTCGCTTCGTTTTACATGATATGGCAGAGAATTAAATAATTTAATGCCTTTATAGGAATAATGAGCTTGCCCAATATTCGTGAGTCTGAAAGGCAGACTGATTTTCTGCTGGATTCCACCGCGAGTAAGATTTGTGTTGATTTTCAATATTCCATTTTTGAGCTCTTTAAATATTTGGATGCTAGCAATGATGCTAAAAACCTTATCAATGCTTAGAACATTAAGCAGTGGAAATAGAAGACAGGAAGGGTATCTACGTTTTTTTTTAATAAAATTTTTAGTAACATTTTAATTTAAAATGTATGCAGGAATCGACTAAATGTAGCGTTCAACTATACTGTTTGTTACATCTATTGTTTGCGACGATTTGACCATGTTTCTCCTTATGCTGATAATGTATTTGGTTGCTCTGTAGAACGCTTCATTCTATATCGCAGCTTGATATTTCTTTTTATGATAATTCATTCCAAAAGGCCTGAGTATCTTTTCCATTACGTTCGCCAGGTCATTCAGTACTCATCATACCTAAGTTCTTATCTCTAGTTTCACAAAGACAATACTTCGTTTAAGTTATTCAACAGTGGAATTAACTACCAGCCGAAATTCGTAGATCAGGAGGGGTATGGCGATTTTCGCAGCAGGCGCAGAGTTTCCTTGGGAGGTTGAAATCAAGGAGGATATATAAAAAGGAGTGACTATGAGCATACTTTGCCTTGTAAGCAAAATGGGAATGAATGTATTTCCCTCCCTTACTACCGAAATGCTCGAAATTTTTCGAAAAAAATCGTTTCGCTATCTTTGTCTGCCACACTTAAAAATATTGCAACTAACTCTTTCCCACGATAAATTGTTCGAAACAGTTGTCAAATTTTCGAAAAAAAATTGTTTCGCTATCCTTGTTTGACATAATTAAACCCAAAGTAACTATCTCTGTTCCGCGTTAAATTGTCCGTTGCTAAAGTGCTTAGCTTAAACACAAACCAAAACTAATAAAAATTGAAAAAATAAAATTTTCTGAAATGAAACAGCAACCTTCATTGCACTGAAAATTAGTTTATTGCTGACTGAATATTAGCAACTAAGAGAGAATACAAATTATGGTATTTTTTTTTGTAAAAGTTTGAAGCCAAGTTAAGCTTGGACACAATTTTCGAAAATTTCCGAATCAAAAAATAAAAATTCCCACATGAGACAGACTATCAGGTATTCCTTTTATATATCCTCCTTGGTTGAAATCCAGACTTTTCTTTTTTTTTCTTTTCTAATTCAATTTTCATTGTTTTTGTTTTCATTTTTTCTATTCTTCTTTTGATTAACTGAGTCATTTAATTTAAAATAGTTAATACGCCGTTATTACGCAAACAAAAGATTCTTGTTTCTTAATTGTCTTAAACGAAATAAATAAACTAAACTAATCATACTACTTTCTTCATGTATATTTCACTATCTTCGATAATTGAGTCAATGTGTGTTTATATTTTGTTAATTTGTGCTTTGATAGCTTGGAATGTTTATCTAGCTCTTACAAAAAATACTAAAACTGGAGCCCTGCGAAAATCATCGCTGAAACCAAGGAAAAAAAGTCAACGAGCCCTAATAGTTCAAATAATTACAAGCTTTTAATTTAAAATGTATAACGAATTCACTATTTCTAACTCTACCGATCGTATTAGCCCAGCTCAAGTCTTTTAGGCATCTTCAGTTGGCTTGTATAGCAATAATATTTAGAAATTGATGCCGGGCCCCCGGCGTGAGCATCCTCAGCTTTTTCTTATGTCGGTCCCTGAGGCTTCACCTAAACAAGCGTTAGAATCTTCTACAAAATTGGAGGGGTGCTTTGAAAATTTCACGGGCAGTGGAAGGTGGGGGCCGGTGCTGCTCTTAGTTACGTCACTGGAGGCGAGTATACAGGAGGCCCGATTTCGGCTGTAGCGCCATCGTAAGTAAGATCTCATATCCATTAAAATCTTTATGCTTAACTTGCTAATTTGTCTCTTAAAAATAATTGCTTTTATTTTCGAAAGGAAAGCATTCTTTTTGAGTTGGTCACAATTCTCTGCATAACCATCCTAGTGGTCTAAACATTATATCTGACATAAAACGAGCCATCGCTGCAACTTACTTTGCACACTCAATATCTAAGCCCAACAGTAAAACTAAAAGTTGCGGTTTAAAAGCAATATAATATCCGAGATGCAAACCGACAATACAAGTATTGCATAAAAGATGGCGCAGCGGTAATATTATAATAACATTTCTACTCCTACTATGGCGCTACAGCCCAAATCGGACCTTGACCTCCTGACATTCAGGTTCCTTAACATTTTTCATTACTTATTGTGGAAGGGTTGTTAGCCCTTCGCACAACCTTCTTTATACGAATTTTTCATTTTCGTAGATTGAGGTGACCAAGGTATATCCAACCAGGCAATATACTGGAATTATATTATTGCGCCGACCGGGAACTCACGACCTTCGCATCACAAGACCAACACGCTACCCACTAGGCTACACCCTAGCTATTGTAATAACACTTATCACACATAAATACTTACCTAACAATAACTGGCATACGTTTCAGTAATAAATTCTTCACCGAGTGCACCCCACTAATGCTATCCTCCTTGGCGATCGGTGAAAATTTAGCTTTGGCTTCGAGCGGCAAATTAAGAACTTCATCTTTGATCGTTTTACATTGCAGAAATTTGCCATTATCTGTAATGGTTGTTAGGATTTCGCCGGCATGAATTGTCCTATTCAGATGATTGCAGCGGAACGTTTCGCGCACTAGAACCCTCAGATTTCGCCGTTTCGATAATTCCAAAACGGTGTCGATACATCGCGTCGAACGTCCGTCTTCGCTCAACAACTCGAAAAAGCCCGGATACGTTTCGGGAATGAGCACCTTGGGACCGACATTTGTCGGCTTTCGTCCTTCTTTGATTTTAATCGGTTGCGCTAGAATTTGATATTTCTTGCCGGCCGTAAGGAATAGCGCCGTGCTTTGAAGCGACGGATTCGAAAGCGAAGGCACACCAAGATTTTGATGTTGACCCTTAACGATTTTCGCAATCGATGGCAACTGTTGCTTGGAGAAGTCTCTGAGATAGACTGGAAGTGTATCACCGAAACGAGATGCAGCCAATATTATTTGGCCATCAGTAGCGGCCATAGTTTAGTTGTAAACACCTTGGTGGCGGCTTGATTCGAGATCCTTAATCACATAATTTCTGGTCGTGCTCAGATTACTGGAAGCTTGGTAATCGATAGTTGCGGTGACATTCAAATTATTTTGATTTACAGCTGTAAGAGAAAAAAAAATTCGTTTTGAGTAAATTGCATTGAGAAATTCTAAAATAATAATATAATTAAACAGTGGGGTGTTTCAGAAAGCATTTCTAGAGTATATTCGCTTTCAACTAACCTAATTTTAAAAAACATGCATTTATTGAATACTTTCCCTATCGTAATTGCAATAATTATGTGAAATTTAATTTTACTTGAACTACAATTTCAATAACATTAAATTCGCTTCTAGTGCAATGTTTAATTTTTTTTTTGCTATCAAATACTTTGAATCGTAAACGATAAATTTATATCTATTTCTAGAATAACCGGATGAGATGATCTTAAGTACCTTAATATACAAGAGATTTATATCTTAGTTTAATGTTTGATAATTTATGCAAGCGAATAAAGTCGGGAGAAAAAATGAAAACAACATCAAACTCACCGGAAACAATTTAATGGCAAGGAATTATCGTTAGTAATTTGTTGCACTGCTAGTTTATGCTGTGAATGAAATGATGATGACTCTGTATAGATTTGAATAAAGAAACATAAAAGAATTATGATTGGGCTTAAAGCCCAATCATATGATACTCTAGATGAGATGGAAATGACTTTGATATACCGGCAAATATGTCATCTTAAATTCTTTCGAATAGTGAGAAGAGACTTTGCATGGGAGGTGGTAGAAGTAGAGGGGGAGGTTTGTATTCCTCCTATGTGACACCGAAAATGGCGTGTAAAGTGTTTCGTGCTGAATTTAAAATTTTTAGTTTTCATTATTTTTAAAGAAATTGGACAAAGTTTTCCAGAAATTGGGGCATTTGTATGGGAGGTGGTAGAAGAAGTGGAGCGTTTAAGATGATTTTGAAACTGCTTATCATCATCCTTATCATCACGCTTTGGTTCAATTTCAAATTGGATAGTTCTAATATATTCGAAGGAGAAATGCTTTTCTAGAATTTATAATACAGATATTTATATGGGAGGGGGTAGAAGGAGGGAAGCTGAGCTGATAATTTTTTCCAGCATTTATTGCAACTATTAAAAAACAAATTCTGGCAAAATTTTAAGTTTGTAATTTTTCTAGTTTTAATGGAAATCGATATAATGTATTTAACAAAAATTATGCATTTGTATGGGAGGGGGTAGAAGGAGTGTAAGGATAAAAACAATTTTTTTTCCTGTTATTGATATTTCTATTTTTATACTTTATGCGAAATATCAAATTGATAACTTTAACAGTTTCGAAGAAAAATAATTTAATTTAAATTTCAAAAATTCGTGAAATTTGTATCGGAGGGAGTAGAAGGGGTGAGGTGAAGTTGATAATTTTTTCGAAGTTGATTGGAATTCTAATAAAATTAATTCTGGCAAAAATTCGTTTTTATAACTTTACTAGTTTCGATGAAAATCGAAAAACTGCATTTTTCAAAATTATGCATTTGTATGGGAGGGGGTAGAAGGTGTGATGGGATCGGATCAATATTCAGTCATATTAATGGTATCTATATCATAATACTTCAACCCAAATTTCAAATCGATAGCTTAAACAGTTTCTAAGAAAAATCAATTTCTGAAAATTTCGAAATTTCGTGAAATTTGTATGGGAGGGGGTAGAAGGGGTGGGGGGATCTGGCCCGTTCACGAACTTAAAGTTTCTTTTTTGCTAAAAATGACACACAACAAATTTCAGCACGATAGCTCAAAGCGTTCGAGAGTTATGCTGTAGACAGACGGACAGACGGACAGACGGACAGACGGACAGACGGACAGACAGACAGACGGACAGACGGACAGACGGACAGACAGCAACTCGGAATCGAAGTTTTTGAGCGACAACAAATATTTCTGTACCCTTGGCGGCTCTGTGCGAGCATTATTTCTTAGCGTTACAAACGGTAAGGCAAACACAATATACTCTCAGATTTCATCTAGAGTATAAAAATCATTTTGCCTTAAATGATCTTAATTTAAGAATACAATTTTGTAATTTGCAATAAGATCTGGGAATAGGATTAATTGAATCAGATCATTTTAGAAAATTGAAAGCCAGTTGATGCACTTAATAACAGACTGGACTGCTAATGGATGTTCCAACTATCAGTGGATAATGTTTGCAGATTTTATTATTATTATTGGGAAATACCAAAGCCAATTCTGGAGCACTAGTATGACCACTTCATCGCTTTGGTCAAGATTCAATAAATAAATAAACTGCCAACAAGTCGGGCGAAACTTTATTATTCTTGGGACATGTTGCGGATGTGTGGAAAGTCAATATGCAGGTAAGAGTGGTTAGGGAAGACTAAGTGAAAGGGAGTTCTTGAGCAAAGCTGTTGTCTATTTAACAATATTTCATTCGTTTCTACAAGTTTGGGTTTTTATGGAGGGGAGGAGGAGGGGTAATAGTAAGGGTGGGTGGATGTTAATAGCTTTTTAATTAATTGCTTGAATCACGTCCAATATTCTCTGTGTAGAATGTGTTTCATAGACGAAGTTGCATAGAATTTTCATTCACAAAACCAAACATTTGTATGGGAGGGTGTAGAGTAGGTAGGGGAATCGTAAATTTTGATATGCAGTTTTATTTCGCTTCTCTTTTAAGGTGCTTTTATAAAATTTCAAGTTCATACCTTTTAGTTTGTTGGTTATTAGTTGATTTATGAAATTGGTCGAAATCATAGTTTTGTATGGGAGGGGGTAAAAGGGCAAGCGCGATTTGAAAATTTTGAAAGCAATTTCATTTGAATTATTTTTATAAGTTTCAATGCAAAATTTGAAATTGATAGCTTTTAAGAGTTAGCTGATAACTTATTTTATAAAAATGCTCGAAAAAATAATTTTGTATGGGAGGGGGTAGAGGAGGTAGGGGAATCGTAAGACTTGTGATGCAATTTTCTTTCTTTTTAGTTGTTAGGTGCTCGTACAAAATTTCAAGTTCGTAGCTTGCAATTTGTTTGTTATTAGTTGATTTAATAAAATTGGTCGAAATCATACTTTTGTATTGGAGGGGGTAGAAGGGTAAGCGCGATTTCAAAACTTTAACCGTAATTTCATTTCAATTATTTTTGTAAGTTCTTATGCAAAATTTCAAATTGATAGCTTTTAATAGTTAGGTGGTAATTGATTTCTTGAAAATGGTCGAAAAAATAATTTTGTATGGGAGGGGGTAGAAGTTTTAAAGATTTTCGACCAGTTAAAATTTCATTCAAAAATTTTCAGCTTATGTGTTTTTTCATTTCACATGAAACACCTTGTGCACGTTAGACCAGGGGGGTCGGTGCATAACAATTGTAGAATTTCTATTATTTTTTATGTATGTACAATAAATTGATATATTGATCTGCAAAATTTAAACTCTGTATCTTTTACCAGAGCCCAAAAAAAATTACTCAAAATTTTCAACATTTTTGCTTTCCACCTCCCTCCTCTTACACCCCCCCACTTAATTTTTTTACCAAAATTAACAATTATATAGTTCTACGATCTGACAAATTTTTGATGTGATATCTGCCCTCAGTTTTGAGATATAATGGTTTGAAATTTTGGAAAGTTCAATGCTCCCCATTTTCCCCCACTACTATTTTCTCCAAATATTATATTTTTTTCATATTTCTTTAGTATAGCTTAATATAAATACCAAGTTTCAATTGCATAGCTTAACAAATAGCCGAGATATTGATTTTTAAGTGTTTTTCTTTGCACCCCCCCTGACTCTCCCCCTTACAATAATTAGCCTCTATGTAAGCTGATTCCAGTGAATCTGTATGCCATCTTGATGGTCTAAAATTATAAATTTTTTATGCTAAGTAATTTCGAAGATATAATCATTTGAAAAAAAAATTCGGCCGACAATTGGTTTTTAGCCCCCCCTTTTTGCACCCCAATGGATAAAAAAATTAGATTAATTTTAAAAGTTGTCCCACAAACCCTTTTATATGTACATTGATTTTTAGCTTCCTAGCTGTAACCATGTTTGAGATATTTGAATTCTTAGTTTTCGGTTTAAGTGCTCCCCCCGCCTCCCCCTGAACCCTTACACCCCCAAAAATGAGTGTTCTCCTGAGATCCGCAACTACCTACAATCCCTCCAAAAATGAGCTTTCTATCTCGAATGGTTTGGGAGTTAATGTGCTCTGAGCGTACACACCGGCGTACGGCGGACGGCGGACGGCGTACAGACAGACGGATTTTTTTTTTTGCATTTTTAGGCTAATTTAGTCACGAAACGCGAAAAAACAAAATTTCAGGGTAGCAAATTTTTTTTTTTTCCCAAGTCGATCACAATACTTTATTATTAAAATAATAAAGTAAAATTATTAAGTTTTACGGGAACAAAAATCTTTGTCAAATGATAATACGGGGGGTAACCTTTAATTTAATGCATTGGATGCACTATAAATTATGGGGTTGCAAGATAGTTTCAGAACAGAAGAGTCTCAACTACCGGTGAACGCTGTTCTTGAAACACTGAATCTTGCAAGCTGTCGGGAATACGAAGGTCGGCGATGAATTCCTCAGTCTTGATATGCAGGTGATGAAGAACTGTCTATATATCACTGTGCGAGATGGAAGAGGCTCAACTGTGAACTCGAGTATTCCTTGGATAGTTGAAGTTCTTCGCTGCATTTACCGTGGAAATAACGATAGTAAACGCTGAGTACCCGACGTTTCTACGATGTTCGAGGAGGTCAATAGAAGCTGTTACAGTCTCTTCTCCAATTAGACGGAACGCATGCTTCTGAATCCAATCGAGTATCTAAGTTGTGATTTGGGTACACCAGCCTATATGTGCGAGTTATGCTCAAGACGGGGACAAATGTAGGCCCTGTAGATATTAGCTAGATCGTGAGATGAAAAATACTTTTTGCATCTTCGAAGATCACCAAGGCTTCAAGTGAAACATCAAAAATGTGTTTGTTCCAATTGAGATTTTTGTTAAGTTTTATGCCGAATAATGTATGTAATGTAATGTAAAATTCTCTAAAGAGCGCAATTGTACATTTCCGAATGCTTTATTCGAGGAAACCGCCGGAACTTCCTTTTTAAGGGATGGATGACAGGCCCGAGTTTTTGAGGCATTAAACTCTGCTTTATTTTTCTTTCCCCAATCTAGCGTTAAGGTCTGAATTCAATGAGAGTGGGGGATAGAACAGAGCCTTGAGGGACACCGCAATCGGTCTGAAGCGGTTGGAATGACACGTCATACATTATGACTCGTATCGCGTATCGAGCGATTAAAAAGGAAACTCTCAATCCATTTAAAAAAGGAAGCGTAACAACTTGCTACTATTGAGTCTTATCAAGAGGCCTTTATGCCAAACTCAATCAAAGGTTTTCGCAATATCAAAAACCTCGCCGAAATCGTGAATGCACGAGTTCCAACGTTCAGTAAAATTGACTAGCTGATCTGCGGTAATTTGAGGGAATCGCTTTGTATCCTTTCTTTGGAGTTGATTAGACGTTCGCCATTTTGGTTGGAATGTTGAAAAGTATCCTAAAGCAAAAGTTAGGTAAAATAGATTGCGAAGAGGTCAGAGAGGAAAACCATTTCCAAAGGATAATTGGGGTAATTGCCACCAGGTCCAGTAGATTTGTAATTATTGAGCTCCTTGATAATTCTGGAGATAAAATGCGCTCAAAAGTGGATCGGTTGTGGAGAAAAACTAGAATGTGGTGGTTTAGGGTGAAATTGATTTGATGATGGGAGCCGAGAGTTTCTTACACAGCTCGCAGCCAGAAGATTAGATTTTTTCAACAGGATTCGTAATAATTCGGTTGATCCTGTATGATCGAATAGTTAGAAAGATAGATAGGGGTAGACAGACCACACGTTGGTCCGTTGAGATGCCAAAGGATCTAAACACCTAGGACTAGGGTGAAGCGGCAGAGCTTTCTATGCTCCTGACTTCCGGATTTGCTAGGCGACTATTGAGTTGCTCAGCCATCTCCCTCAAAGACACGCGACAATCAAGAATGGTCTTGGATGTAGACATGATTGATTTAGCGTCGTGGATGCCAGTAAAGATGCTGATCATCTGCCTTCTTAACGAGATCGGTCTCTTAGAGCTTTTTAAAAGGCCAAATCGCCAGAACCTCTGCTTGGAACACACTACAATAATCCGGAATACGGTAAGATATGTTTAAATTAAGCATTGTGGGGAAAAAATTTTTTCTCACTCCATTTTTAGATTTGGATCCATCAGCATAAAAGGATATGAACTTTTTCTTTCGCATTTCATCAACCTCCCACTGTTGTCTTGAAGTGATGACGGTAAGAAAATTATTATCGAAATCAAAACTTGGGAGAGTGAAGTTCGTGTTTTTGGTTAAATTCTTACAATCTTTCAGAATTAAGGAGTTACCAGTTCGAATGCAGATCAACTGACGAATTTCTTTGAGACGAATGGCCGTACTACCAGCTGACAATGTCTAGAGTTAGAAGATTGAGCAGTACATACTTCTAATGCAGCAAATGGGGTTGTGCTTAGAGCCCCACTTATACATAAACAGAGCGTTATCTGCATCTTGCCGAGGAGAGTACGGTTTGCCTAGAGGCAGTCCAGCACACAATCACACCATATAACAACCTTGGCCTAATGACAATAATCCACTATTCCACGGTGCATTTCCCATTTTTTATTTACGGCCATTTTGCAGGAGCAAGGAGCTACAATGATTTTGTTTACATGCTCCTGAACGTTATGTTTTCAGCTTAGTTTTTTATGCAAAATTACACAAGGTTAAGGATTTGCGGATGCCCCTAAGTGGTTCATATGCAATGTTTTAGTGTCTTCTTGTTTTTTAGCTCTCTCATCAACCCTCTCACCTCCTCCCCCAATCGTGAAGAAGTTGGCCCGCTTCTGGTTTCTTTTCCCCTATTTCGCCATTTAGTTTGAGAAAAAAAAAATTTGAAAATACAAAAGTCGCTATTATTCGGTCAAATAGTTAGATTTGTTTTAAATGTTATATTCATATAAATATTTATACTCTAGATGAAATCTGAGAGTATATTGTGTTTGCCTTACCGTTTGTAACGCTAAGAAATAATGCTCGCACAGAGCCGCCAAGGGTACAGAAATATTTGTTGTCGCTCAAAAACTTCGATTCCGAGTCGCTGTCTGTCCGTCTGTCCGTCTGTCTACAGCATAACTCTCGAACGCTTTGAGTTATCGTGCTGAAATTTGTTGTGTGTCATTTTTAGGAAAAAAGAAACTTTAAGTTCGTGAACGGGCCACATCCCCCCACTCCTTCTACCCCCTCCCATACAAATTTCACGAAATTTCGAAATTTTCAGATATTGATTTTTCTTTGAAACTATTTAAGCTATCGATTTGAAATTGGGGTCATAGTATTATGATCTAGATATTATTAATATGAGGGAATATTGATCCGATCCCGTCACTGCTTCTACCCCCTCCCATACAAATGCATAATTTTGAAAAATGCAGTTTTTCGATTTTCATTGAAACTAGCAAAGTTATAATAAGTTAATTCCAATTAGAATTGAAAAAATTATCAACTTCACCTTACTCCTTCTACCCCCTCCCATACAAATTTCACGAAATTTTGAAATTTAAATTAAATTATTTTTCTTCGAAACTGTTAAAGCTATCAACTTGATATTTTGCACAAAGTGTACAAATATAAATATCAATATCGAGAAAAAAATGTGTTTTGATCCGTACACTCCTTCTACCCCCTCCCATACAAATGTATAATTTTTGTTAAGTGCATTATATCGATTTCCATTAAAACTAGAAAAAAGTATAAACTTCAAATTTTGCCAGAATTTGTTTTTTAATAATTGCAATAAATGCTAAAAAAAATTATCGGCTCCTCTTCACTTCTTCTACCCCCTCCCATACAAATGCATAATTTTGAAAAATGCAGTTTTTCGATTTTCATTGAAACTAGCAAAGTTATAAAAACGAATTTTTGCCAGAATTACTTTTATTATATTTGCAATCAGATTTGAAAAAATTATTAACTTTACCTCACTCCTTCTACCCCCTCCCATACAAATTTCACGAAATTTTGAAATTTAAATTAAATTATTTTTTTTCGAAACTGTTAAAGCTAGCAACTTGATATTTTGCATAAAGTATAAAAATAAAAATATCAATAACGAGAAAAAAATGGGTTTTGATCCATACACTCCTTCTACCCCCTCCCATACAAATGTATAATTTTTGTTAAGTGCATTATATCGATTTCTATTAAAACTTGAACAAGTATAAACTTAAAATTTTGCCAGAATTTGTTTTTTAATAATTGCAATAAATGCTAAAATAAATTATCAGCTCCTCTTTACTCCTTCTACCTCCTCCCATACAAATATCTGTATTATAAATTCAAGAAAAGCATTTCTCCTTCGAATATATATATTAGAACTATCGAATTTGGGCTTTACTCCCAATCATAATTCTTTTATGTTTTTTTTTTAGGAAGCTCTCAATTTATTTAAGGAAGGTGAAGTTAAAGCCAAGGGCTTTAAGCTTAGCTATGAGACAATTAAACCAAACTCTGTCAAACGCCTTCGCGATGTCGAGCGCAAGCACTAGCCCTTCGCCAAATTTGTGAATGCAAGAGTTCCAACGTTCAGTTAGAAAAACTGGAAGATCATGTTCTGAACGGAAACCATATTGCCGACCGTGGATCAGGTTTTTTTAGTTTGATATTCTGCGATTAACAACAGTTTCCATTACCTTTGAAATCACTGAGGTAATAACAATTGGGCGATAGTTAGCGGGATTCGGATTGCGTTCTTTCTTGGGAGTAGATTGAACATTGGCGACTTTCCAGGTCAGTTGAAAGCAGCACCCTGAAAAGTCTGAAAAATGGTAAAGATTGCAAAGTGGTTTAGCCAGAGAGGAAGCGCATTTCTTAATGACAATGGAAAGATACCATTCGTACCATCAGACTTGTTCTCGGAAATCTTGGCTGCGTGAAATCGGAGGGTGATAGTTGAGGGTGACTCTGATTTGACGGCAATCTCTAGAGTTCCTGGCGAAACTCAATGCCAAAAGGTTTGATTTTTCCACAGGCTCGACAACTGTTCGGCCACCATCATGGAGCGGAGGTGTAGAGGATGACACAAAATTATTATTAACCGATTTTAGAAATTACCAAAACAATCTGGAATTCTTGGGCTTTTCAACCATCTTGAGCCGAATTTTTTGGTCATGCTCGAACTTAGCACATACTTACCAGATTCTGTGGGAAGTGCTTCTTGCCAATATAAATGAGTCTCTGTTTTCGGAAGTCGAGTTGTTTCGATATTCTTAGGTCGACTATTTCTTGGCTCCAGTTACCTCGAGACATTTCATTGTGAACCAGGCGTCTTTCGATGGCCTGCTCCTTTTAAGGCTGGAGGGTATAAGCTGCCTCATTCTCTTTAGAATTGTCTTGGTTACAGATTTCGCTTTCAAGTCGCAACTTTTTTGTTCGAAGCACTGTCTTGAATCAAAGGAACTGTAGAAGTTGTCAAGTGCTCCCCAATCAACTCTGTTGAAATGCCAAACTATTCTACATGGAGCTTTTATAACCGATGGTCTTACTGCAGAGATTGGAAACATTGCACGAACCAGATAGCGGTCGGATTTTTATATTATTAGCTTAAACCGTGGCGTTAATTTTTTAATCAGAGATATTCAACTATTTTTCCTAATATAGATCGGATTGCAGAAACTCCCAAGATTATTTTGATGTCCAAAAGAAATTAGGTGATTCTCCGAGAGGAGCGTTTCCTTATATTACTTTATTATTCTAGTATTGTGTAAGTATTGGGATCAACTTGAAAAAAAAATTGCTTTCCTGAAATTTCGTCCTTTTTTTAAATTTTGTGGAGTGTTGGAATTAAGGAGGAGGCCGGGGAGGCGCAGGACTTTTTTTAAGAAACCAAAACCTCAAAGTCTATGAACTTGAAATAAAGAACTAGAATTTTTAAAAATATAAGTTAAAGCAAGGTTACATCAAAAGTTTTAAAATTCCTCCTGCCCTTGTACCCCATCCCATACAATATTATGATTTCGAATTTTAATAAATCAAATTATAACCAACACATTAAAACCTACGAACATGAAATTTTGTACGACCACATTTAAGAGAAACAAAATAATACTGCATCACACATTTTACGATGCTTCAACTCTTCTACCCCCTCCCATACAAATATATGGATTCAAGAATATAAAATACATCGAATTTCATAGAATTTGCTTCATCTATGAGACCAACATTCTATACAGAGAATTTTGAATGTGATTCAAGCAATCAATTAAAAAATTATAAACATCCACCCATCTCTAAAGTCGAACTCCCCTCCTCCTTCCCATACAAAACCCAACTTGTATAAATAACCTATTAAAAACTGCATACTACGTACTGGATCTATTGATCTTTATCGCAATAAAGTGTTAAATAATTGACACCAGCACAGCCCTATAACCCCCATTCACTTAATGTTCCCTATCTACCCTAACCTGCATGTTGTCCCAAGAATAATAAAGTTACGCCCGACGAAATGAATTTCGCATGAAAACTGAACGATTACTCCTCCTTAAAAGTCAAATTTTGCAAAATTTCTTTTCGTCTATTTTCTATCAGAAACCTCTATTCAAAATTTCACCTTTTCCTGCAGAACTGATTATTAAAAGCTTGCTTTAACTTTATTATCTGTACTTTAATCTTTCTTTCTTTATCTGTATTTAATGATATTGTAAACTTGCGACTAGGATATAGTTTAGCGGGTAGCATGTTGGTCTTCAATGCGAAGGTCGTGAGTTCAAATCCCGGTCGACGCATAATTCCAATACACTGCCTGGTTGGGTATACCTTGGTCACCTCACTCTACGAAAATGAAAAATTCGTAGATAGAGGGTTGTGCGAAGGTCTAACAACCCTTCCACAATAAATAATGAAAAAATGTTAAGGAACCTGAAAATCAGGAGGCCAAGGCTCGATTTGGGCAGAAGCGCCATTGTAAAAGAAGAAACTAGCTACACCGTAGTTTTGGACCCCAACTGATAACCAATTTCCTAGATCTTCTTCGATGGGTCACGTCTCCAATGAACATGCCGATAAAACTTAAAAATAATAAGCTGGCGGCAAAAGATACATTTTCGATGTGAAAACATTTTTTTTATGAAAATCTCTTGAGAAATGAAGTTCCGGAACCAGAGATCCAGAAAAAGATATAAACAAATTTTGAAATGCAAAATGTTTCGATTAAAAATTCGTAACATATTTGTTTTTTTTTTGCTAATTTTGTTTAATAAAAATAGCCTAGTACTAAATTGCACCTAAAATTATCACTGATGAGCTTGATTTCATACCTAATTGAACATGACCTCAAAGTTTTGAAATCCTAACATGAAATCGTTACCTGGATATAATAAAAATTATAAGTTATGATGCAAAGTTAAACTATAGTAGGTAACAACCATTGAAGTGTAAATAAACAAATCGCATTATTTATAAATATCGCAGCTAAGAAAGAATTATTTAATAGCTTATGCAATAAACCTTGCATACCTACAACCCATAATGACCCACTGAGTGTCGATTTTTACTAATTCCGAGTGGTTTTACAATCGAAAAAAAAATATAATAATAATAGATACTTTGTGCAATTCGACAAAGGTGTGGTTATAATTTAGGTGTAGGTGATTTTACATTGACCTGTTCTCTTATATTTTTACTTAACACTTTAAATACGTTTTTTTTTCTCTCGTTAAATGTGCGGTTAAAACTTCACAATTATTTTCAATTTAAAGAAAACCATTAAGGACACCTGCTGTTTAATTTATAATATTTAATTATATTTGCATAATACTTTAAAATCAATTAGTAATATCATTTATGTAATAAAATAATTTTTTTCATTCAGTTTTGGAATTGTTCAAAAAGAAACAAAAAAGCAGACACACAAACTATAATTACAAGGTTAATAACGTTTTCGAAAGTGGACAATAGAAAACAATAATACATTTTTAAGAATTGAATAAATTCCAATTTAATTACTCTTAATGATATTAATTTTGATGTTTTTTTTGGGCGCAACGACCTTGGTTTTTCGTTGTGCGTTACTAAATTAATATTGACAAAAAAAATCTTTGACAAAATTAAAAAATATTAAATGTATTTTCAGTCAACCGAAATCCTACATTTGGAATTAATGAAATTGATCAACACTAACATTATGTACGCAAACACCTTAGAAAATATCTAGTAAACAACTTGTAATTAATATAAAGGTTAACAATGGCGAAAAACTAACTAACAAAATTTTTAAAAAATCACAATCCATGGTAATATTTCCGGCACGAATTACTGCATTGAACCGTGCATAATAATACTTTAGAAATTATATTTGAATTAGCCACAACTGTATGTATTCATTATTCATCGTGAATTTTCATCCTTGCCGTATTGAATCAACAAAATGTCCAATCTTTCGACCGGTTACCTTTAATAAATTGCGACAAAAAGTTCATTAATCCGTGTGACGAATCGTTGATTCAAACCTATCCGCGTAGTTTGTTGATGACAGAAAGAATTAATGCGATATTTCGTATACCTAGTGCCGAGATATGTACGTATGATACGTACATGGATTTTACCTGAGATGCATTCGTTATTAATTAATGGCTATAATTTAGGTACAATGAAATATGAAATCCGAGTGTGTTATAAAAGAAGTACTTAACAGGCGATTTTCATTTTTTCCATAATAACGACCATCTGCTACGGGGTTAAAAGGCCACCGAGTTTACGCTTTCGAGTATCAGGTCAGAATTTCTAAAGTATTATATTACTGCGTGTATATAGTGAAAGTGAAATATTTTCTTCTTTTTTTTTTGGGAATATTTCAGATTTAAATTAATTATTATTATGGCATTGTACTTAATTACGCATTATGTGACTTTTTATTGAAACTACGCGTATCGTTTCGTGTAGATGTTTTTTTATTTTGAACTTTGTAAATAACAGAATAAAAAGTTTGGTGTTATCGAATGAAAACATTACCTTTACATACATGCATGCTGCATCTGAACCCAATCAAGTCCTCCACATAGCTGGTCTATCCATTGGTAAAAACGATTCACAATCGCCATGCATACAGATGGAGGGCAAGCACCTGAGTTCACATCCGTTCAGCGAGGACGAACCTTTGGCTTGGTGTGGTGAAGTTGAACAAAGTAATGTCCCAGACTCAAAAGTTTCTGGAAATTCACTTTTACCACTCCAAATTGGTGTCAGCCTCCTAACTTCTTCGGCTAAATCAGCAAGGAGAAGCCATAGTCTTGATCCGAGAACTGTGGGTTGTTGGGATACTAATCTATAGACAGAAAATTGCTACCTAAGCTCTCAACTATCCAAGAAGTCAGGGTAGATCTAGATTTCATATCCTTACGAAGAACAATTTACGCATATTTCTACTCCCTCGTCATAGTAATCAGGACATTTTCGCCAGCCTCGAAACTAGGGCAAAAATTTCTGGTTGATTTCGGCATACTTGGCTTGTTATCATCCAGGGTCACTCCACCCTGATAATCTGGGAGGTTTGATTACTGAAGCACGGAGCGGACCTCATTTGTTGATGTGATGGTAACGCACATCATACATATGGGATAGCTTCGATACTAAAGAAAGAAGAGAGGTGATTCTTAACTTCTTCTTAAGCACCAACCTCCTGGTCTGCAAAAGAGGGGAGGGGGGAGTGGATCCACTTTTTTTTAGAGCAATAGCTAGAAAGTCTTAGACATAATCTCTATCTCAGTGAATATCGCGCTTTTGGCTAGCGACTGGAATATTCCTTTTCAGATCACCGATACCACCAGTATGAATGATTATCCTTCTGACAAGACGGGTTTTTCAGGAGGATCGTCATCAGGAACTAGAAGTTGACTGGCTTGCTGAAGTACAAGGAAACTGTAAAGAAAGTATTTCCCTCCGAAGTTCCAATCCTTCCGGACAGCACTGCTGCTCTATATGGTCTCGTGTCTACTCTTAAATGGAGTAATGTAATGCTCTTGTCCCACTAAGAAGCTAAGAGGTAAAAAAAAAGTTACAATCGTGAAGCGACGAAACTCAGGACCTCAGAAAAGGTTGTAGGCGATTTAAAGCCATCTGAACCAAAGAAGGGAATTTTCTTTCCGAGTAGCTCAACAGTCGCCCAACACCGAGTAGAGCACGAACTCAAAGCCTCCAACGGCCGTTTCTGAAATTATTATCTCGCGGTATAACATCCTTTAATCAGTACAAAGCTTCAAGCTATACAGGGTGTTTGGTACTCCGTACATAACCTTGTAAGGGGTTATTCCTGGATATATTTCGAGCAAAAAATTGTTCTACGGAGATGGCCAATTTTCAATATCCACGGAGATACAGGGTGATCAAGAAAAGTCCTTCGGACCTGTACCCTCACTCACTCAAAACGCTATATCTTGAAAACCAATAATCGCATTTCAAAGTGTTATAGCTTGTTTTTTAGGAAATCAAATTATCTTTCATTTAGTGTAATAGTCCGTATTGTACCTGTACCCAATCCTGAGGTATTTCCTTCAGACCACAAATTTTTGATACTTTGACCCTCAAAATTCTGTGATCAATGTAGTTTTTCTCAAGAAAACGCATTATAAAAATGTCATTTTAATGTTGTTTTTTTATGTGCTATATTATTGCCTACAAAAGATGCACACATACTTATGACTTAGGTTTTCCCGTTTTCCAGGTAATAAGCGAAAATACATATGGCTTAAAAATAAAATGTGCCATAAACCAACCCTCGTTCTAAAAAAACTACCTGAAATGTTGTTAAACTGAAATATTCTTTGTGTCCTTTAATTACTATTTAAATTATCAATGAATGTCCTTTAGGTAGTATTAAAATTATCGAGAAAATGAATTAAATTAAAATGAGTTTCAACACAACTAGGTGCAGCACTTTGCCCTTTTTAATGGATTACCTAACAAAATGAAAAGCCTATAAAAGCAAACCATACTTCATATTTTTATCAGTTTTAGTTAAATTTGTAAAAGAACAAGGTGTCACTAAAATTTAGAAAAGAATTTCGAAATGCCTGAGTTCACGAACGAAGAATATGCAGACATAATTTTCCTCTATGGAGAGTGTCAGGGAAATGAGCAAGCGGCGCGATCTTTGTATCATCACAGATTTCCCAATCGTCGAATACCTTACCCGAGAGTATTCCAAGACGTTTACAGAAGGATTAGGGAAACAGGCAGTGTTAGGACAAGCAGAGTGAATGCAAATCCTGCGCCGGTAATCGCTGTTTCAATTGATCAACGAATCCTAGCTGCAGTTCAAAATGATCCATCAACTAGTATACGACGCTTGGCATTGCGGTTTAACGTCTCTACGTGGAAAGTTTGGAGTGTCCTGAAAGCAGAACGTTTGCATCCCTACCACCACACACCAGTGCAGGAGCTGTTACCCATTGATTTACCCAAAAGGATGGAGTTTTGCAATTGGCTCCTTGAACGACAAATAAGTGACGAGAATTTTATCAGCAACATTCTTTGGACGGATGAGTCCCAATTCACCAGGGACGGTATCACAAACTTCCACAACTTACACACATGGGCTGAGAGCAATCCACATACAAGAAGAGAGGCATCATTTCAGCACAGATTCAGTGTCAATTTATGGGCAGGTGTGATTGGCAACGATTTTATTGGTCCTATTAGGCTTCCGCCTACCTTAAATAGTTCCAATCACTTGCATTTTTTAACAAATGATCTACAGGAGTTATTGGATGATATGCCACTGCAACGATTGGCTTCCATGTTTTACCAACACGATGGTGCTCCAGCTCATTACGGCCGACAGATCAGAGATTGGTTAAATTCCAATTATAGCAATCGCTGGATCGGTAGAAATGGACCGATACACTGGCCTGCGAGATCCCCTGATTTAACTATTATGGATTTCTTTGTATGGGGACGGATGAAGAACCTTGTCTACGCAACGGAAGTAGTAACGTTGCAGGATCTAAACACCAGAATCGATGCGGCAGCAACAGAAGTAAGGCAGCAGTTGAGGAGTATGAACACAAAGAGAACACTGGCAAAACGAGCTTTAGCGTGCATTCAAAATGAAGGTAGCCATTTTGAACATTTATTGTAATTAAGGAAATTTGAAATAAACCGTAAAAACCATTCTTAAGTTCTTTTAGTTCAAGCGGAGAGTGTTGATCAACCTATTCTTGCTTTTTTGACAAAAGTGCTAAATTATTGGAATGATAATTTCTTCTAAACTATAAAACTTATGCAATGCAAGTGTATGCGTCTTTTGTAGGCAATAATATGACACAAAAGAAAACAACAATAAAATGACATTTTTGTAATGGGTTTTTTAGAGAAAAACTACATTGATCTTAGAATTTTGACGGTCAAACTGTCAAAAATTTGTGTTCTGAAGCAAATATCTCAGAATTGGATACAGTTACAATGCGGACTATTACACCAAATGAAAGGTAATTTGATTCCCTAAAAAACAAGCTATAGCACTTTGAATTGTGATTATTAGTTTTCAAGATATAGCGTTTTGAGTGAATGAGGGTACAGGTCCGAAGGACTTTTCTTGATCACCCTGTATCTCCGTGGATATTGAAAATTGACCATCTCCGTAGAACAATTTTTTGCTCAAAATATATCCAGGAATAACCCCTTACAAGGTTATGTACGGAGTACCAAACACCCTGTATAAATCACCAGAACGGGACGGCATTATATCCGCCGAATTTGAAAAAAAAATCTGATATCATTCTTCGCAGGTTGGACGTTAGACGTTCTAAGGAGTTGCCTACGACTGGTCCATATTCCTGAAACATGGAAAGAGATGGAAGTGCTTTTTAGTTGAAGCATATCAAATGAATGATATAATTACTCAAGACTTAGCCAATCGACACTTTCGTAGTGCTATACCAACTTTTTTAGAGTTGGTGTGATTGGTGTCGAGATGGTGACCGGAAAATGAGCTGAAACTAAGGAATCGTGAGAGCTTCCGTGTAGAAAAGTCGAGTATTTAGCTGGGTTTGAAGTTAAGAAATGAACAAGTAGATAAGAACAGTGTAGCCTAGTGGGTAGCGTGCTGGTCTACAATACGAAGATTGTAAGTTCAAATCCCAGTCGACGAATAATTCCAGCACATTGCCGTGCTTGGGTATGCCTTGGTCACCTCAATCTTCTAAAATTCGAAGATAGAGGGTTGTTTGAAGGTCGGACAACCCTTCCACAATAAATACTGAGAAATGTTAAGGAACCTGAAGGTCAGGAGGCCAAGGCCCGATTTGGGCTGTGGTGCCAATGTAGAAGTAGATAAGATCGTTGGCCTACAAGGTTTATGAGAAGCTTAGACTACACTTCGGGTATTCCAAAATGCCAATAATTCAACAAATCGACAGGCTGGAGATGTGTTACGGTAGTGTCGATTCCGCCGATAACTGCGATTTCGGATTCAGGGTGCTTGGAGAGGATCCGATCAATTGAATTTAAAATATTTTTAAATTCATTGAATGCGTCCTTACTCGCAAATGTGCTTACTCATACTAAGGAGGATTCCGTTGATGTCTCTGACCAGGTGGTTGACGGTAAAATTGCTGATCGTTCACTATTTTGCAATTTTAAATAGCGAACCCATATCACGTAGCCAAGCCACAAATTTCGTCTTAATTGTCAGCTTATCAATGTCTCTTGTTGCGTCTAATAGCCATCTCAAGCTGTATTCATTTTGGTAATTCCGTCTTAAGTTAAAGGTTCATTGGTTGATATACGGTTGAGAAATTTGGTCAGTTTGGTTTTTTTCCGACTACTATTCTTGTCTTGCGACATCCAAGATTACGCACGGCTTTATCCCACAGGTTCTTCAGCACTTGCTAGGAACGTCCGTAGCGCCCCTCACTTTACGTTCTGTGTATACATTTCATCTTCACCCAATGTGGAAGACTTGTCCTCATCTTCGAATTTATCCACATTAAAATTGCACTTTATCTGGAGAATATGTACCATTGGGACAAATGCTGTTCCCAATTTTAAGGAGGGTATCATCAACTAGAGATCGTTTCCCACATCAGCTCCAGCAAAGTTTTCCAAAATGTAGTAAAATCAGCATGTTCTAGTCCATAGAACCACATCTTGTTTTGTTTAACGTGGACAGCCTGACACTAAGCCTCGATGCCACGGTTGTTTTTAACAACATGAATTGTTCTTGTGACGAAAATCATTAACGCCCCCGAAGGTAGTGGTTTATACCAAATGCAAGTTTGGCATTCATACTGCTGGATGCGAGACCAATCTAAAATCTCTGCTAATCTTATGGTCACAGCACCTGGTTGGAAAGCCCAACTCCACGCCGAACTCCTAGGATATCTGCCACAGCCCCACGGTACTCTTCGAAGGGCCATCTTCCATTGCCGGGAGTGGAAGTAGCCTTCCATGGGCTCCCTGACACCCGTGATACCTGAAAACCTTCGGTAGGGTTTCGTAATTGTAAACAATTACTCCCAGTTTAGGTCCTTTTGCAGACCTGTGACTGGTAGCACTCCACATCAGGAACGTGGGGTCTTTAGTCCCTATAGGTTGCCTTGGGGCAGGTTATACCGGAATTGTCCTTGATAAGTGATAACTACCGTTATCCTTTCCGAGAATGAACCTATGTTGCTTTTGTTTTCAAGGCTCCCTAAATCCCTACGTCCTTCTAGATCTTCCGGTATCGGCCCACCTTCTTCTAAATACTTCGTGTGCTAAAGCCCGGAGGCAAATGTGTGTTGACTCGACAGCCATCTACTCACTTCTAGGTTCTATCCATTGCGCACTATTCCCATATCTGCGAGTTATCGTATGTCGGCCTATCTTGGGCATTCGCCCAATATATGCTATCAATTTTCGCGCTGAGCTCCACATGCACAGCCCACAGTTTCACTTCTACTCACCCAATGGAGTTAGAAGTTCATGCTGCCATAGCCTGTCAAAAGATAACCCGGACTGAGAGGAAATTCAAAGTCCAAGTTATCACTGGTATAACTCGCGACACCAATAAAGTCATAAGTCACCTTGGCCTTATCGCTGTCCGCCCTCCTATTTTGCCATATCGATGTAACCTTGAGGTCGAGGAGTTCTTTGCATTCGCGAAGGCTGCTCTCCCCAACCTCCTCACAAGTTAACCAATCGCTAGCGAGCACCTTTCCAGATCTGTAGTTGATAGCTCTGCGTTTCACCTCCAAGTCCAATGGGGGAACAGCCATGGTTTTAGTAGAAACTGTCCGATATACAGGTAAACATGCCTACAGGATTACTCATTGGCACGTACCATATCAACAATCCATACGCTGCACATGCAATGTGTACACCACTGTATATGATCCGTACTGCTTTCCTGGCCAGGTCCCATTCTTTCCGCAGAACTTTGCGGATCTGTATCACAGTTATAGTGAGACGTTCTCTGAGATTTCGCAATTTCAGCTCGAATTTCAACCGCTCTGAAACTCTGATGCACAGGTACTTAACGTTAGTCACATATCTGAGCCCAGGTCCATCCAACTTTATCTAGGGAGGACGTGAGTGCGACAACTTGCCTTTCAGCATCATTACCTCCGTATTCTCCTTCGATACCCCAGCTCCCACCTTTTGGTCCCATTCCAGAACGGTTGCCATCAGAGCTGCACCCTTAAGCATCAGCTTAGATCGAGAACTTCCCTCCACTTATATGAGGAAATCGTCAGTATACGCCGCAATACTGCTTGAGTTCGATAGCCGTACCGAAAGGTCATCCATCATTAGGTTCCACATAAATGGACCACTGATGTAACCTAGTGGACAGCCTTTCTCTTCCCTCCTTCACACTCTATTGCGTACTCCTCTTATGCATACCGACCTGTCAGAGAAATCGCTCTACCCCAAGACCATTTCTTGACAGCCGCAGTACCGTAGCTTATCAAGTACAGTGTTCCGGCTCAAATAATCAAATTCGCTCTTGAAATCCACAAAGATTCCAAGGACGTATTTGGTAGCACTCCTCGCGACCGAGTCCTTCACATGCATCCACGCATTTTACGTGCATCTCCCGGCGCGAAAGCCATATTACCATTCTGAGGCCAGATGGGCAACTTTCTCACCCAGTCTTCTGACCATAGTCCTCTGCAGGACCGTGCCAAGGACCGGGATTAGGGTATGCCCTGATAGGACCGAGGGTTACTTTGACTTGCCCTGGCGATTTCAAGAGCATGACTACACGGGCTATCTTCCAAGCCACAGAAAAAACTGAATCCTGAAAGCATCGGTTGAAAACGCAAGTTACGTGTTCTGGGATGGCGCACCAGATGCTTTTACACATCTCGGCCGTCATCCCGTCTACTCCAGGCGCCTTACCAGCTTGCCTCAATTTCCTTGAGCTCGGGGATTTCTCCTTCTGCTATTACACAATTATGAGCATTCTCTTTCTGTTCAGTATCCGGACCGAATTCTTTCAGTAGTGCTTTACCACACTCTTTCCATGTCGACAAATGTTGCCTCCAACATTGATGCCAGACATCTCAAGCCCTAATCGCTTTCCCCTGCAGATCTTATAGACCTGACCCCAGGGATCACGTGAGTTTGCTTGGACGAAGCGCTTCCAATTCTTCTCCTTTGATGACATGACCAGAGCTTGGTACTCGTAAATGCCTTGCTGGTAATCAAGTTTTAGCAGTTTCGCATCAGCTTGACCTCTGTTCTAGTCCAGTATTATTTAAGCCAACCTGGGTGTTCATAACTCCTGAGATGATAATAATATCACTTCCTAAAATACGATCGAAGGTTGCATGTAGCTGGTCACAACTTTTTTCCTGGTTTGGTGAATGTTTTCACAGTGCATTTCGAATTGAAATAAATCTTTTCTTTCAACTTTTTTCCTTTTCAGATAAATGTTGCGGAGCTTATCACTGCTGGATTATGACATTTTTCTACCTTGGTCCTGAGTTTGACGCAACTTATGGTGTATCCTATTTCGAAGCGTGTTGGTCTACAATGCGAAGGTCGCAAAGTTTTGATCGACGTATAATTCTAGCACGCTGGCCTGCTAAGGTATACCTTGGTCACCTCAATCTAGGAAAATGAAAATTCATAGATAGAGAGTTGTACGAAGGACTAACAAGACGTCCACAATAAGTAATGAGAAATGGTATGGAACTTGAAGCAGGTAGCTTGTACTACCATTTTATAAGTAAAAGAAGAGTCTTTCGACGAGAACCGATCACTGATTGGCTGTGTATGGACCAAAGGACCCCTTTCCCCGTCATTCAATCGCCATAGCTCGCTTTCGAATTCTGTCCGTATCCGAGGCACTCCAATCGTTCCTCTTATCAGTTAGTGTAGATGATTAGTGATAAGCCCATGATCCAATAAGCTTTCATTTGGCATTTTAAAGGCCAACTGAGGGTAAATTATGCTGGCTTAGCCCTACATGATATAGTTGCAGGAACATTGCTACATTCAGTCTTATAATCGACAAAACTGAGAATGGGATGAGATACGAATGAAAGCACATCGTAGATGAATGTTAAAAAAAGGTTGAAGAAAGACCTGACTACTGAGGGACACCAGCGCCAATTAGGTGGAACCATGAATATAATCTGGAGCGCGAATTTTAATCGTGCCTTTCTCGAAATACACAGCCCAAAACCAAATTACTTAGTTGTTACATATAACAAGAAATTCAATTCATACGATATTGCATTTTTGTAGGATGTGGATATTTCGGCTTCTCAATTTAACAACTCTTCAGCTAATCGGAGTATTTAGAAAATTACTAAGCAAGTAAAGTTAAGGTTTTATTTATGGTCATGATATACTTGTTGATAATTTAAATTTTAAGCACGAATTTTTCAAATGTTACTGGAAACGATGTAAAAGTGAAATAGTTACACTTGTAGAAGGTCTACACACACAGTAGATGGATTCTGTTCGGTTTCTATCATTTCTATCACTCAGATTACAGCTTCATCACTCGTTACGGTCGTTCTCATTACCCTTCCCCTACTTTCCCAATCATTTCTTCCCACCATGACTGTGTTTTTGCATTGCACACAAAGGCCAAAATTGATTATAACAAAAGTCATTCTGTAAAAAAAAAAATATTAAAAAGAAGATACTGCAAATAACAACCAACTATTTACTGCTAATTCAATTGATAGCTATAACATAATATCTTTTCTATCTCAACTATTACATCATAAATATCCAAACATAACTCAAATTATCTTCTAATTGGACTTTAAAAATCACCAGGAAGATTCAGTCCTATCTAGCGTATATAAACTTGAAGAAAAATCTCCACAAAGCTTTCTTTTCAGCATAAAATTTTCCTTTCAATCGGGAAATGAAGAAATACATATTTGTATCTTTTATCTAGTTAATTGTATATATAGATAAATAAATTGCAAACAAAATATCCCTCTCTTGACTTTCCCTTTCATTTCCAGTACAAACGAATAATCTTAACAAAATGTTACGTAGTCTTAGAAATATACTTGTATATATTGCATATAACTTTAGTAAAGAGCCTCCAAGTTCTTCTCTCAATATACTTGAATGTAATTATCATGATTTTACTTTCAACAAAACGGTTAAATGCATGTATAGATCTATCTAGTAGTTAACTATTAAACATGATGATGAAAATAATAAAAAAAAAATCTAATTGACCCCAAGCCAGACATCATCATTACCATCATTCACCTGACGACGACGAAGATTTAAGACTCCAAGCCCATTATCGGATACAAACAGTAGACAAACAGAAGCAATCAAACGGACTTTATTTGGACGTACTAATTGAAGAAAATTTTTATTGTTAAAAGGGTTTTGTTACATGGCGTCTGTAATAAAATAGAAAATTTCTCTTCACGTTATGCCGACCACAACGGTCATAATTTGTTAGGATAGTTCATCTGTTCGATGGTGTTAATGAGCGATAATTCATTGCTATGCTATTAGGATACGATTTTCTATCTGATTTTATTCAAGTTATATGGTGAATATTTCTTTTTTTTAGATTTATTGCTTTTCACAAATTTTATTCATGCAAAATCTATCGGTAGATATTATTTAAGATTTCCGACTGTCTACCATTTTCAAAAAAAAAAAAATTTATGAATTATGTTAAGTTCAATAGTTTTACGATCGTTATTTTTCTTTTCGTTTATTAATATTTAAATTAAAGCAATTTTTCCCCTTGATCATCCTTGATCGTTTTATTGCAATTCGTTAGCCGTGAGAAAATGGATGCTAATAAAATAATCATTATCAATTTCTACTATAACTCATAATTTAGTTTAAAAGGAAATAAAAGAGAAAAAAATTTAACACTATATTTTGCAATAATAAAAATCATTTTATAGATAATTATTCCGATGTTATTTATATCGTTTCGTTTGTGTTTTTTTGCTATTCATGTGATTTCAAGCAAACGATCATCAATTTTACTAACGATGTGTAGAAAAGTCTTTCAATACTTTCTTAATAGATTGAGGATTTCATCAAATAAGATAATAAGCATGATTTTAAGTATATAGATGCTAGAGATGATTGCAAGGGCGTTAAGCAATTGCAAGTTTCTTTTTAATGCAAGACTGCAACACATTTAACAAGTCTCTAAGTCGATATAATTAATTCAATTAATTGCATAATATAGTAATTGAGTTTATTGCATAATTTTTTCATTTTTGTAATTGAATGCGCAACTAAATTTCCTGTGATAACAAATAGAATTTAAAATTAATTACTGAGATAATTGTGATCGCGAACTGTAGGATAGTGATAAATTTATGTTAAATTGCAAAGTTTTATTGTGAATTTTGTAAGATATAGCTAACTATAAATATTTGTTTATAAAATAATATGGCAGATATTTTAAGAAAAAACTTGATATGCAAGAACTCTAAAAATATTATCATAATTTATATGGGCCGTGAAAAATAGAAAATCGTAATTTTTTTTTTGATTAAATTGAATGAAACCATTTGTCAGGTTATCTCTGCCTGAAGGTTGCAAATCTGCATGTTACGATGCGTGTTCACAGGTTGCAGATAGTGGACGATCGAGTATTGGTCAGCTGCTGAATAAGCTAGAGTTCTTTTGCGAATAGGCATCCACGGGTAAAGAAAATAGTTCTGTTTTCTATCCAATCACTTATCTTAGTATCCCTTTCTGTCTCCTCCAGAATATCTAACCACTTACAACGTATTTTTTCCCAGGTTGGCACACGTTACAGAAAACCTCTCGCTCGAGAAAACCTATCATCAAAAATGAAAAAAAAGAAAAAGGGGAAAAACTCTGGTAGGGATGTTCATACAAGTGTCGGTAGGACCTGTGACAATCGGTTAGGACTCGGGATAACTCCACAGTTGCCTGCAGAATAGCTTCCGCGATATCTGTAACAGGTTGTGGAAATGACGATGCCACTGAACCACCCATTGCAGCTATGATATGGCTGTAACATTGGAAATAACAACTGTTTCAATTGATGGCAAGGAGCTATGAGGGAGCTTCTTTGCGACATCTTCGAAAGCGATGCATCGCTAGAAGACATAACTCTGACTGAGGACGCTATAATGACCGACGTTGAACAACGGGGATGCAAAGAAATACGACTCTAACACACAAGGAAAAAAGCCGAGTTCACGGATAATTTGATAAGGCAAAACAACCCAAAAG
This sequence comes from Chorisops tibialis, assembly GCA_963669355.1. Taxonomy (NCBI): domain Eukaryota; kingdom Metazoa; phylum Arthropoda; class Insecta; order Diptera; family Stratiomyidae; genus Chorisops; species Chorisops tibialis. Next base: position 81,381,334 of record OY770262.1, on the reverse strand, counting down.
AGAAAATGCCACAGTTGGGGAATGTAGTATATTGTTCTTTACCGATGCTGATCCTTCGGGCAGTAAGACCAGAAGCAAATTAGACCGAAGACCGAATGGTTGTATTTGCAAAGCATCCACATGATCTAAAGTTCCCTCTCATCATTTGAACTGGTAAGCGCTAAACGAAAGGAGCAACAGGGGGCAGAGATCCTTGCTGCGAACAAAGCCAAATTCGTAACTCGAAGTGCCGTGGCTGCGAATAGTTTTAACATGTCAACTACTGTAGAGGATAATGTCACAAACCTACTAGACGAACATATGGATGTTGGAGGTGTTCCAAAAATCAGGATTGATTGGAGCGAATGGGTACAGTGCCGTTTTAAGTAAATTTGTCCGGATCATTTTATTGATAGCGCGCCCTGTCAGATAACTTTTCTTATAGCCAAAGAATCCATTTAGTGATGTTTTGCCTATTATCTTCAATCTATGTTATGACTCATTCGTTGCCTTCATTTGCTACAACTGCACAACAATAGGGACTAGATGCGTGATTTTCACTCGAAGATTTATCTCTTTTAGTCACCAGAAAAAGAGCCAAAACAGTAAAACCTTACACATAATGTCACAGAGCATTTGGTATATTTCTATCCGACGTAGATCTCGTCACAGTTTTTGTATTGAATATCCTCAACGAATGTCAGAAAATTGCGACGGAAATGTCAAAACAAAAAAAAAATTGTTTTCGATATAATTGTGTGACACAAGTGTTATACTGACTTGTGTTTTGAAATAAATTTTTTGGTTTTTTTTGCCAAAAATTTTTTTGCAGAGTTACAATTGACGAAAAAAAGATTAACTACAATTTTCTGTTACAGTAAGAAAATGAAATTTTGTTAGATATACTAATAAAATTTAGCGACAAATTTTTGAAATAAATTTCGATCCATTTCGGTGGCAAATTGCAGCATGTGAAAGTTATGACAAATTTTAAAAAATATAGGGCGGACGATATTTTAAGATGAAAGTAAAAAAAAAATTTGATAATTTTCTTGTCCTCAATACAAAGTCACAAAATTGTTATGAAAAATTGAGCCGGGTTTGATGCCAACATATGGTATGGCATTGGATGGAAAGCCGGGACCGCAAGATACCATCCTTGAAAAGCAGTGATGAAAGGAAGAAAAAAGAAAGACGTAGGTTTCGCGTTGCCTACCTGTACATTCTTCTTGTTAGATCGTCCTATGAAGCAGGGCCTCCTGGTAATGAGTGATAGTGGAACCGGACAACAAAACTAACCTCGCACACCCTTACCAAGCTGTGACATCTGGACGTCGCCCATTATCTGTTGGAGGAATGGAGTCTGTTACGTTACAGTGGATCTCACGGTGGGGCTTAAAATTGCACGTGTACCCCTACTGTCTTCCTTATTTTCGCCAATTTCATTACAGCTATCCTAGGATGGTGGTTTTCCACAACCATGGAGGAAGTCCATTATCTGTTTGTGCAATGGCGTCCCCCATTTCGTTACACTGATTTTAACATTTTGGTCTCCTGATGCTGTTACCTCCATAAGCATGCCGCCTGGTTCAACAGCTCCATTTGCACTTTTATAGCACAGATTCTGAATGGGTGTGCGTTATAATCAAAATATTGTGTTCAGACCAGCAATTGAATGGCTTCCTCTCAAAGCAGTAAATGGAATGAAGCCACCCTATGGCAATGCAAGGTTGACCGTAGCCTTTAAGGACAATATCTCTCGTCTGTTTCACCCAACCGTTGTGGTAAAAGACGGGAATATCTTATTGGTGCGGATCACAAACTGGAATGACCTCGATACAGAAAACTGGAGAATCCGCCATGTCAAAGCGGAAATCAGAATAGACCGAGTCTCACCACTACCCATTAGACATACGAAAGATTCAGTGCACTTCGAATTACTCCGGATTCACTTTTCCCTAGTCAAAAAAGTGCAGTAAAAACCAAAATGATGCAGATAAACTTCCATTACTCTGCAACCACGAATGGTACTCTGCAAGCCCATCTAAGGGTCAAGGTAGGGCTAACTTGCCGCTCATCCAAGATTCGTGGGCGAGTAGTGGCAACAAGGTCCCTAGATGGAGTTTGGTAAGCTCTCTCTATTTTTCGGCGAGGACCAAACGGCTATAGTTTGGTAGAGTAGAGTAAACGGATCCATGTGTGGCATTCTCTGGTCTTAATCTATATACCGTATGACGCACCAACACCATCATTGGATCTGTGCAGGCGACTAGTATGTTTCGCGAAACAGAACCGATTTTATCTAATTTGCGCATCATTCAATATGGGGAAGTTTAGATACAATTAAGAAAAGCGGGTCACCTGTTGAATTTCTTAGAGAGGCAAATATGATGGTAGTGAAATGTGGTAATAAATACACTTTTGTTATCAAAGACAGGGCCGAGGTTATCGACATTACTGTGGTATATTTTTCATAGACCTTCTCGAAGAAGAGTCACTATCCGATCACCGATGGTTAACTTTCAAAGTTGATAGTGATGATGATGCTTGGAACGTTACGTATAGGAGTCCTAGAGCCACAAATTGGTAGACTTTTGGAATGCACCTTGAAAATTGGATTACCCACACATGATATATAGAAGATGTTATTGAGATGGATGTTAACTTTCTAACAACTGCTGCTATGAGGAGTCTAAAAATGGATCAACCTATTGGTGGAACGGTAAGTTGAAACTTCACAGCACGCATTCGAAAGCGAGAAACTGACAGTGAAACAGATACAATTTTGAAGACAGTTCTAAGGAACTATTGAATGCAGCTAGACTTAAGAGATTTCTGTCAAAAGGCTCTTATGTGCGATGGTACAGGGTCCGCCTCGTCGACAGAAACACTGGAGCTGCTTCTTGAGGTGTGGAAATTATGCCGTGATCTTTGGACCTTGTGTAGATACAAGTTTCGTCAGCATACAAAGCTATTTTACAATTAGGGCCTTTTGGGATGTCTAAGGAGTAGATGTTGAATAGTGTTGGACTCAGGCGGGAGCCATGAGGTGCGTCTGCAGGTATTAGATGGAGTGTTGAAGTTCTTGACTGGACTTTTGAATGTCCTATTGTTAATGAATAGAGTTATTAGTTTAATAATGTAAGTAGGAAATGTGCGGCCTAGATCATATCGCCGAATCAGCATAATATTCTTTTTCGAAAAGAATATGGAAAAAATTGTATTGAAATTCAACAATTTTGCTATAGAAGGCGCATTCGAAATACCTGCATATGTATATTTATCAAGGTGCTGAAAGGCGCGGGATTGATTAAAAAACCTGCTATTGGATCAATGCTATGCTTGAAGGCTGAATTATTAAATTCACACTATCAGATACACTATTAACTGTTTCCGCTGCCAATGGCTACTTACAAAAGAGGGGGCGGGGAGGAGAAGGTGTACTGCTACTCATCCTGTGGTGTCTAGGGTTTGATGATCTTCTCTTAGAACTTATAAACTCTGGATTGGAAGTGCAAATTGGCCATCCTAATTAGCGGAAAGTTCCAAGAAACTAATAAAGTAATAGTACAAGGTGCTCAAAACCAGATAACAACTGGGTGCATATGAGAAGAATTGAGTAATAATCTTTTTTTTTTTCGGATAATTTCTAGCTTTTACCAAAAAGAAAATAAACACTAAATTGGGAGAGCGCAAACTTTTTGCTGAAACACTGGAATATTCCAGTGAAGTGAAATTTCTTGCTTTCCTAGACAATGTTTCAGAAAGGCCAGAATGTACCTATGGACTTGCAGGAGCCTTTTAAGTAAAACATGGAAACTTAATTCAAAGCTGACATACTGAATGTATACTTATCTGAAGTGACATATGCAGCAACCATTTGGTGGCGCAAAACACTGCAAGAAACTAATCAGCAAAAGCTGACAAAATTACAGAGACATGCTTGGATTGGTATAACTGGAGCAGTGAATACCACTTCCACTGCAGCACTAGAGATACTTCTCTACTGGCTCCCTTACATCTGGAAATTCAGAGTTAAGCCCGTGATATACACACCACTCACCACTGAAGACGGGACCGCACGCAAAATTGCATGCACTTCTCTCACTTTAGACATTCAAAAAGAAGTAGTTCTTGGGAAACCACTCTCTGATTCTAATGATGGCAACGATACAACCCCGTTGCCATCAAGCTTGTTCGTGCCAGCTAACGAGCGTTCTGCAGCCATGCTCCACTAGCCACTTCAACACTTCCACAATACAAATAATTGTTTAGGAACGTAAGCGGTAGCAGCTCGAGGTCTAATTTGGGCAGTAGTGTCATTGGAGAGGTGAAAGCTTCAAAACTGAAGTGAATGAGTGGATTTGTGCATCTTTGAATAAGTTTTCCAGGGATGAAAATAAAAATTGGGTGTAGTATTAACTATTACCATTTTAAGCTAGGGTGTAGCCTAATGGGTAGCATGTTGGTCTTGTAATGAGAAGGTCGTGAGCTCAAATCCCGGTCGACGCAATATATAATTCCAGCACATTGCTTGCTTGGATATACCTCTGGTCAATCTACGAAAATGAAAAATTCGTAAATAGAGGGTTGTGCGAAGAGCTATCAACCTTTCCACAATAAATAATGAAAAATGTTAAGGAGCCTGAATGTCAGGAGGCCAAGGTCCGATTTGGGCTGTAGCACCATTGTAGAAATAGAAGAAGAAATTTTAAGCGGTGTTTCTCAAGCATGTTTCTTGTACGATTTTCAAAATTTATTCTTGGAAAATTTTGCGGCTGATGAAACTAAATGCTATATTTAAAAATTTCAAATAATGTTCCTCGTATCACTTCACGAGGAACATTATTTGAATTTGATGATGAACTTGATGATGATCTTGATGATGATCTTCTACAACACTGAACAGTATTTTGTTTTTTTTTTACGGCTGCCTGCCTGACACTAAGTCTCCAATTCACACGGATTGTATTAGATGACAATCAACAACGCATGTTCGAACAAACTAAAAGAGACATAGTCTCTAGTTAGTCCCGATCTATACTGACTTGCAGGCTCAGTAATAACAACGGAAAGTGCAAATGTAAATCTTTTCCAATATAAGGATCTTGACACCCGGTTGATATGCAACTCCACGTTGACCACAAGGTAAAACCAAGAAATCCATATACTGCACGCAGCAAAGTACAACATAAGGGAAGATGCTCTGTTCGTGATTTAGATTTTAACCACAAATCTTTACGTGTACCGTAAAGGGACCACAACCTTAATCGCCTGCATCACATCGTATTAGATAATCCATAAGACAAATCCAAATTCTAGCAATTCAAAATAACCTTCCATCAAATTCATGTAGCGATTTCGGTCTCCTTGGGTCTTAATTACTTTGAAAACGTTTCCCTCACCTTCGGTCATTACTTTCTTCTGCAGAAGCCCTCTATCCTGTCGCCTTCCTACAGCAACATGTCTGCCTTTGATTTCGATCCGTTTAGGTCTTCGGTATTTTGCGAACGTTTCCCACGCATCTGGTTACTACTTTCTTCTGAAAAAACAACTTTCGCCAAGAAATCCTTATCTACCATGATCCTGCATAAGACCTATTAACATCCAATTTCAATTCCTTTAGCTTGCTACTCCCTAACATTTCCCGAGAACCATCAACGTGTATCTCCCGTCCTCCTACATGTACTGAATCCGACACCATCTGTCTCCTTCTTTCGCTGCTTTTTCGCTAATCTTCACTTAGGCTCCACTTCTCATGCGTCTCTCTTCTACCATATATTTTGGTCATTTTGCTGGGAGGCAGTTCTGCACATCCCCACTTACTTCAACTTCCTCTGCCCTGTAACGTGCTTTCGCAGTTTCACCGACTTGAATCCTCAAAACCAACCCTAATCCCTCTCCAGCTTGCTACGAATCAAGCCCATATACTTGTATTCCAATCAACTGATACGATTTGATGGGGGTCTCTAATATAACCCCTGCAGTATTAGATGTAAGGTCTTTGGCGCGGTCTCCGTGAGTCACCGCAAGCGTCCCCGCAAGTCCTTGCATGACTTTGATACTGATCGATCTGCTCATTTTCGAAGATTGGGGTAACCAAGGTATATCCAAGCAGGCTGTATTCTGGAATTATATGACGACCGGGATTTGAACTCACGAACTTCGTATTATGAACCAACCACCTACCCTTCACACTACGCTACACCCTAGCTTCTCACCATCCCAATGATGATATCGAACTTGAAAAGTCCATTCCATTTCAATTTCGCAATGAAGAAGAACACATGTAACTTTACAAAACAGATAGAACAACTTGCGCAACTTATCTACATAAGAACCGTCAGGAGAAGAAAATAATGTTTATAACAATGGCCATGGTTAGATAATGTGGTAAAAATATGACGTTAATATAAGTAGTGTGGTTTCAAAAAATCAAATCTTAGAATAATTTTAAAAAATTCGAACAATCTTTTTTTAAATCCAGAATCTAATACTTTAAAAACTCTAAGTCCAGAATTCAAAGCCTGATTTGAGTGAAGATAATAAAGTGTGCTCGAGTGCTGCTTGAAGTGATATGCAAGTCCAACAGACATTATGCAAATAACGGTTTGATGTGCTAAACTAAAAAATTTAAATTGCTATGAGTTTGTGAATGAGTAGAGTTCATGTCTATAAAAATAAATGAAATCCTTTCTGGTAAATATCAATGGATTTCGTTTCCATTCCAGATTTTTTTAAATTTGAACAAATGCTTGCGCCTGAATACACACCATCCATATACGACAAATGAAAAAAAAATAAATCCTAAAACCTTAGGATTTCGAAGCAAACTCCAGCAAATCCAAAGAAAAAGACCGAGTACTACCCCAAAATTGCGATATCATCTTAGGTAAACGGCTTCATGGCATGCCACATAGTCGAATGCGCTTTCTGCAATCTTCTTCTCGTTGTTTGCCCGTTTATATATGCGAGTGAGCGTATGTTGCACAAAAGTACCTGTGATACCGACATAAAATGTTAAACCTAAGTATGATTGTGCAGCCCACAGACATCGGCCTTGAACTCGTATTTTAGGACATTCTCAAGGTCATGCCTGAGTGAGCATAGCAAACCATCTTAGATAGATATCTATCGCCCCGAAACGACAAAGAGAAACTGTTGGAGAGGTGGGCGCGGAACGGACGGTCGTCTTATAAGTAATAGGTGCATCTACGTGAACATGTTCGGGGAAGACATTCTATATATTTTAAACCGAGTACAAGCACCGGCCCCGTGGAGCTACAGGAGACTCTGCATGTCTATCTCGAGTGAAGTTTTCCTATTTCACATGACTGCACCCATCATAGCGATCGTGTGTTCCGAGTAGAATGGGATTTTTCTCCTAGACCGCTGCTATACACGCTTAGCAAAACTTATACTTTCCAGTCTCGCATAGTCTGTGCCAATTCGAGTTTTATAATCATCCGTGTAATACCACGTTTATGACTTCTTTTACGAACATTGTAGCGAAAGAAAAGTTCACCAATACTCCGATTAGATACTCCGCACTGGCTCAGTGCAATTTCTGTATAATGCAGTTGGCGCAGTTTAATACCAATCTAAAGATAGATACCGTCTTAGTGCTGCTGTTGTAAGTAGAATTCAGTTCGTAGAATCAAGGTCGGCACAATGTATCGATAGAAAAAGTGAATAAAAGTTATAGGAGAAAGCACATTTAAGTTGGCTTGTTTATGGTTCAATTTATTGGAATGTTTGTACGCGACGCAATGACGCCGCCAAACTCACTTTTCATAAACATTTTTGAGAATTGCAGTGTGGGTGAAACTTTAACTTGAACGCTTAAGGTTTTATTTCGAAATTTATTGGAAGGTTTTGGCGAAAGTAAGTTAGTTAAATAAATCCGCAAAGGATCGTAAGTTACTGTATTGGGATTTTAAGGCTGCATAAGCCTTAAATATTTATGCTGATAATTTATTATTTTATTTTATTACATTCTGCACGCAGCAGGTCTTACTGCGAACTCAATAAAGGCCGAGCATTTAGCAGTATTATGAAAATGAAATTTATCGATAATGATAGAAAAGAAGAAATTTATCATATATTGTGACAGACACACACATTACTATCCATTTTGATTTTACTAAGATGACCGCTTCGTCCAATCCCAAAAATCTCATTGGATTGGAGACCCTAGCTTATATTCAAAGATCATTTATAGATTTTTATTAATTTTAATTATTTTTTATACGAGCTGTGCTCTCCAGTTGGTTACAATTGAACAGAAAATATCGTTTCATCAAATGACAGGACAACGACATACATACATTTTAAAATTTGAAATGTTCTTGATTGCTCCAACTCCGCACGCACTTAATGTGCAGAAGTTGAGCTGCATAATAATGAGCGATAAAGAATAATCACGGTAAACACTCTTAAATCATCATTTTTCAATTATATTATACTCATACGTACTCGGGTAGGACAATTGCCTTACAAAAGTTAAAAAAAAAAACGTATGAGTATCTATATAGGGAAAAAATGGACGAGAACAGGGCATAGCGAAAATATTGTGTCTGATGGGTGAATAAATGGATTTAAATTTTTTGCATCATGCAACTATGCCCTCTGATTCAATTATGCGCTTGTCGAGCGTGGAAGAGCTGACTCGAGCGCGTTCTGCAACTCTTTGGAGCACGACAAAAATCGATCGCGCTCGACTTCGTATTTACTGGACGGGTAGATCTTTTAGATCTTCTATAAAAGTCAAGATCCTTGCTAGCTAACTATAGCTGAACCGGCGCGGAGTAACATTAGGAACGGAAATTGATATAAATGCCCAATGGGAGATGATTTATTCATATAAAATGATCGCGGCGTATCTATATATAAAATAAGATTTCTTTCTATCTGACCAGTTCGACTGGCGCGATCTTCAAGACAAACTGCATAATATATTAGCGATGGTGTATTCTTCTGCGGAAATGTTGCAGATCCCTTTGAGGCTTACTCTTCAGGTGCAATTTGTTTTATTCTATTTTTTCGTTTTGTTTTTATTATAATTTTTTTTATTTTTTCTTATGGAAAATACTAAGTATGAATAATGGCACTTGGGCGTGACATAAGAATTTAGGTGACTTTATTTAAATAATTGTGACATGGATAGGGACTTTCAGATCATCACGAAATCATTGTTTCAGTTCTCAACCTAGAAAATTATCATTTTATGACAAAAATCTATGCGGCTGAATTTGGAATATTTTGAGGAAGAAAAAGGCATTATTAGTTGAAGCCTTTTCAAACTTGGCCTCCTCTGTGCGCCGAGATTTGAACGTGATTGGTATATTAGGAAAAACTAGCGTCGCCTGTGGTCGAAATTTGACCAAAAGAGTGTGAAAAATATCGAAATTCATCTTGTTTTTGACAAAAATTTTTGGATTTTAGTTGGATACAAATTCTTAAATCTTAAATATAAGTTTCATTCTTCTTCTACTTCCACAATGGCACTACAGCCCGAATCGGGCCTTGACCTCCTGACCTTCAGGTTCCTTAACATTTTTTTCATTATTTATTGTGGATGGGTTGTTAGCCCTTCGCACAACTCTCTATCTACGAATTTTTCATTAGATTGATGTCTCCATAGTATATCCAAACAGGTAGTGTACGGGAATATTACGTCAACCGGGACTTGAACTTACAACCTTCGCATTGTAAGACCAACAAGCTACCCAATAGGGTACACCTTAGCCTAGTTTCATTCCCCTCTTTTAAATACTAAAAAAAAATTACCACAATTTTTAATTTTCAAGTTATAAGTCAAGCAGCAATAGATGCCAATGGAAGTTCGGACGCTTTGGTAATTGCTGTTGTTAGTTTCTGCCTTCGTTGGATACTTTCAGCATTCCGTCGCCTAGTAGTATATACATTCTTTAATTATACACTATCCATTTTCACATTTACTGCCAAAAAGAGCTTGCGTTAAAGCTCAATGCAGTACGATCACCGAAGTCAAGTAGCATTGGACATGTGTAGTATTGAAATGGGATCCTGCTTTAATGTTCCCATATTATTTTACCTGCCTTAAGGGTAACATACAAATATGATTTTTGGCTTGTGCACATCTATGGCATAGTACATTTTTAATTATAATAGTTTCGTTGCCCTCCTTTTATAATAAGTAATAAAAAAGTCACTTAAAATTTTAATTTTTTTAATTCTCCGTCAATTCAACGTGAAAAATTTAAATTTACAACTCACCATTTTTAATCTGGATGGAAATTTGTAGATACAAGTATGTTCATTGGAACAAAAAATCAACAAAAAAAAATCGTAAAAGAAATTAAAAAAAAATAAAAATTTCTGCGATATACGTTAATGAAATTTGTGTTTTTCGATCTTTTGTGCACTGCAGAGCAGTGAGAGAGGCCATATCTATTAAACTACTACTGCAATTTGGCAAAAAACTTAACAAGTTTTAAGTAATAAATTCACAATCTAGACAAAAAAAAATGGCCGCTATAATTATAAGTTTGCTCTAAAGTTTGTAACGCTAATAAATAAGGCTCGAAAAAAAAGAATAACACTAAAGTTAATATTATCACTTAAGAATCTCAAAACCGGATATCCGTCCGTCTGTGCGCTCGCTAGCTGGAGAACGCGTTGAGCTAGAAAGTTGAAATTTTGTATACGTAATTTTTAAGGAAAAAGTAAGGTGAAATTTGTGAACGGCCCAAATCAATCCACTACTCCAATACAAAAACAAATCATTTTCGAAAATCATAATAATAACCGAAAACTGTACATTTATTAGAAGACACGTGAAGTAGGCGACTAATTTTTGGCAAGATAATTTCGTCGGTGTCGGTAGTTTAGTGGAAGAGCTCGCTTGCAACGCGGGCAACTCCCGGTTCGATTACTGGGCAGATTTTTTTTTTTTACGATTTAACTAAAGTAAAATTATCATAATTTCAAATAATTTTGATTCCACGCTTGATTTGAAAAAATTCCCTTCTCAACGGGTTATACATATGCCCTCTTTCACAATAATAAAATTTTCTCGAAAACAATAAGAGCTAATAATTTGAAATTAGGTTCTTGAAGAGGAAGTTCTACAACTAGTAGAAAGCTATATCTCGAACCTAAAGGCGTTCTCAAAAAGTTGTTCTGCGGAAAAAAGAAACTACACTTTGAAAATCTAGAAATCAAAATCGAAAAGTTAAACAATTGAAAAATAACAAAATTCTGAGTGGGAGTAATGTTACTCCAGAAGATTTCGTAAACTATTTTAAGTAGCTATTAATCTCTTCTCTAAATCATACGTTATTTTCGATGCCAGATAGAAATACTAGGAACATTCGATAATCAAATAGATATGGTGGCAATACGTGAGTTATTGTTAAAGGCAAAAAATGGAAAGGCACTTGGTTTGGATAGGGTTCCTATTGAGTTCTATAAATTTGCAACCATTAGTACGATGCAATCAATAATATTCAAAAAATAGATGGCGCCAGCAGTAAATACTGATCAACAATGGCGGATCAAAAACATCACTTGGCAAACTTAGGTATCAGTCAACAACTCCTTATCACTTGATATGTGAAGTTTTATCGGCGTCATATACTTTTTTGTACACGAATATATCGAATTTTGAGTCAAATAAGCGTAGCTTGTGGAAAGTTTTGCTTTTTTTGAGGCGCGTTGAATGATTGTTGAAACTTATGGTGGCTATTAGTGAAAGAACGTGCCGTGAGTGGTTTTGACGTTTCAGGAGCGGTGTTTTTGACGTCGAGGACCGGCTCGGCACAGAAAAATTTTTTGTGGCATATTATATACTGTTGAAACCGAGTGAAATCATCACTGAAGATCACTATCGACTACAATTGATGCGTTCGAGCCGAGTATTGAAGGCAAAACGGTCGCAATACGAGGAGAAACACGACAAACGAATTTTGCTGCGACAATGTTCGGCCACATGTTGCTCACCACTTATTTGGATCGATGACGCATGGCTTGGCTGAGCAGCTCTTCCTCTTCGTAAGAATGGAAGTACTGCTCAGTTAAAAATTAGGTCGATTTGTGAATCGGCTCAAAACAAGAGCAGTTCTTTCGATGCAGAATTCGTATACTTCTACATAGATGGAAAAAAAGTTGTGGCTAGCGATGGGTATTTCTTTGAATAATAAATATTTAAACATTTTTGCACAATGAAGGCTAAATAGTGGCCATGTGTTGAACTCATTTTGAAAAGCTGCCATTTTTCCCACTTCAAAGAAAAGGCGACGTAAACTATGCGGAAAACTACAGAGGCATAACTTTTCTGAATTCTACGACCGAAATATTCACTGGAGTGCTGTTAGTGTTGTTTCAAAAGAGTTGCAACCCGTCTTTCGCAAGGGGTACTCCACTATATTCAATATTTTTAGTTTAACAAGTATTGTTCACCTGAATTTCAATGGATGTAGCAAGAAAGTTTAGGAATTTTTGTTGACTTCAGGGTAGCCTTGTACAGTATTGACAAGCATACTTTGTTTTATGGGGTGTATCAACAAGAGGCTTAGGATTTGTTTTCAAGACCCAATCAGAGAACGTATGGCGCTGCTGGTGGTTCATCGGCTGCAGTTCTTGAGCCGATTAGACCTCGTACGCATGCAGAGCCAAATCTTTCGTCAATATTTGCTGCAAAGTGGACGTAGAGAGGTCGAGTTCTTGAGCGCGGTGACGAATGTAGTTGTTTGGGTTGTTTTCAACATTGTCCTTCACTGCGGCGATATTTTCGGTCAAACGTCTGGGGCGAAGTCGTTTCGGTATCATATTGTTGCGAGCTAGGGGTTCGCCGGGATTTTAAGTAAAAACACAATTCGTTTTAAAAAAAATAAGTGATAATTTATTTATTTGCACTTTAATTCAATTTCCCGCTTAATTCGCACTATATGTTAATACCGCCGCGTACTTTTCTATCGCTTTCACTGGTTCGCGTCTTCGTAATAAAAATCACTGACTGTGTTTCTCGCTGAAAGCTTTCGTGCTTTTATACATCTCTTCCCACACTCATGAGTGTTCTCGAAACTTCCTTCGGTGTGTATGTGTGAACTATACTGGAAAGCTCTAGATCTTTAATTGTGGCTTTCTACATAGTGGAGTATACTGCTCTACATAATTCTTGTCTATCCGAGAGAGATCCAGCGGCGGGGCTGCTAGGTCTGCATGTAACAATATATCATATCTTGCACTGAGCCAGTCTCTTAGAAGCTTTTGAGTAGGTTACGCATACACGTCTCAGGAGGCACATGATTACGATCAAAATTTGCTCGAATTTTGCGCATCGTAATTGCGATTGAAAGCGAATTTCCTTAATAAAATTCAACAACTATACAAGCTATGCAATCAGGGACCCTCGAGAAAGTTTGTATGTGTTGTACTTTAAGGTCCTTATATATCATCACCCTTATACCAGTGACACGAAAATGTAAATTTTTCACTTTTGCACTAATGTGGTTTTCTTTTACAAAATCGTTGAAAGATGCATGCCAGAAGTAATATATCTGAAGTGGATTAACGAGAGAATGCAAAATTTGCAGCATAAAATTAAATAAATATTGTAATTTTTAGGAACAGTTGAAACTTTCAAACCGCTTAAGTTATAGCTGATTTGCACTTTCGTGAATTTGGCATAAGGGTTACCATATGTCATTGAAGATGGTTGTTTGGGATGGTAGGTCTCAAATGAGTTAACTGCCAATATGGGAGTAAAACAAGGTTATCTGTTAAGCCATATTCTATTTTCACTTTTTTTAAACGACTTAGACGAAGAGTTGGGGGGAGGAATTACAATCGCAGGAAGGTTGATATATATCTTGTTGTATGCAAGCGATATAGTTTTACTCGCAGAAGTTGTATCCATATTGCAAGAAATGATAGACCAATTGAACATCTACTGCTGCAGATAGGATCGAAGAGTTCATTTAGAAAAATCGGAAATAATGATATTTCAGAAGCGGAGTAGAAGAGCAACAAACGAAACTTTGTATCTCAACGAAAAAGATATCAAAGTAGGTAGTTCTTACAAATAGCTGAGAATCGAACTGATCCCTCGTTTAACTTTTACACCTCATCTGAAGATGAAATTAGTTGGTTCAAAAAAATGCAATTGGCTCATCTTGAAGCGTTCTGCTTAAAAAATAGTGCTAATATCGTGCAAGTGTCAAGTTTTTGATTCGGCATTGAAGTCTATTTTATGCAACAGCATTCAAGTGCTTGGAGCTCTTATTCCTGATACCCCCATCAGGTCTTCGTATTCTTGATGGGAGTATCAAGAATATGAGCTCCTAGCACTTGAGCACTGTAGCACATTTGCTGCCGAATCAAATACAGAAGAGAAGGAAAGAAAAATTGGAAAGGTATTTTGATAAAAATTTATTCTGTCTTCCTCAGAATACACCTTATCATAAGATAAATGTCGAGACGGGCTTAGATCATACTTACTATTGTACAGTCGCATTTTGAGTATATCATCTAAATTCTGCACTATCCCGACGAAAGGTTGCTACAAATACTTCCAGAAGAAACAATCAAACGTAAAGTTTGTTGGACTCCTGGGTTACTGGCTTATACAGCAAATTTCGCTTTAAGCTCCCGATCGTTTTTGCACAGTACGTTAAACAAGGTTGTGGATTTTAGTGAATCTAGTTCACAACAACAAATAGAAAACCTAGTTCGAACCACATTGCACCACGACGATTATGGTAAGTTAGAGTATGGTGATATTCCCAGTTACTTCAATGATCGAAACACCCAAAGGAAAATTAGTTTAATTCTTAAGGCCAGAGGTGGTCTCCTAAATTGAAATGCGAAAAGGTAGCGGAATGTTACGAAGAAAAAAAATACTCGCATTTTAATTTAAAGAAGTGTGAAGATGCTTTTTTTTGCTATTTTTCCGGTTTTGAAGGAGGTTAGGCATAAGTATTTTGTGCCAATCTGAGAGATAGCTATATTTCTCATTGTTAAAATGATTGTACATTTTTGTAGTTTTGAAAAAAAGAAATGATTTCAATAAACTCTTACTACTTGTACTAGGTACTAATTTGAAATTTAAACTTTACTATTGTCATCACAAATTTTATCTATGGTATACAAATTATATTATATTATTATATTACAAACTTTACTTTTTCATGAAACACTACAAACGAATTTTCTCAGTACGTATACAGTTATCGAGCTCAAATTTTGTACTTTGCATTATTATTAAGATCAACAATAATTAACTGATTAGCTTTACACTTGCCGATCCTATGAAGGTGCAAATGGAACAAACCAATGCAACGAAATTGAGGACTCTTTTCCCCAACAGACAATGAGCTTACTCCGGACCTCACAGCATCGTTATAGGCACGTGGAAGCGGAAGGAGGGGGGAGTAAAGCCTTGATAAAATGGACGAACACAATGGCAGGGGTTCAAATTGCCTACCTATTAGGCCCCACGTTGGGCGCCACTGTAACGAAATATAGGACACCATTCCGCCAATAAATAATAGGTTTCCTTTGCACTTCAAAGCTTAGTGAGGGTGTGGAAGATAAGGTAAGGGACGGGGGGGTTCCGAGAGGATTTGGTCCGGTGAACATACCATCCTTCTAAAGCCTTAATAAAATAAGCGAACAGCACGTTAGGGGTTCAAATTGCATACCTTGTAGGCCCCACGTTGGGCGCCACTGTAGCGAAATGTTAGACACCATTCCTGCAATAAATAATGGGTAAGGAGCGTGAGCCCTTTTGTCTTCCTTCATCACAGCTGTTCAGGGATGCCTTATTCCCTGAGGACTTAATCCCTTGCCCTACCCTGCCTTAAAATATCATAACAGATGTACGTGTCAACTCTGCGCATAATTATGTGACATTGTCGCAATTGAAAAAAAAAGAAAATACCCTTAAATTTCTGTTGAAATTGTTTGGCATTAGCAGTCACCTTGCATACTGTTAGGCACTCGTACTTCCATTAAAATATTGTTTCAAAATTTGTCATGACATTCAAATGCGGCAACTTTTCGCAGAATATTGGTTCAAAATTTATTGTCCAGAAATTTGTCTCAAAATTTCATTACAAAAATAAATTTAAAAAATCTCTATTTTCTTATTGTTTCAGAAATTTTTAGTTAACGTGTCTTTTTGTAAAAAATTGTACAAGAAACGTCACAAATTTATTCTTAAATGCCATACATTTAAATTCGTTTGTCACATAATTTTGTCGAGGAACAAAAAAAGTTCTTGGCGTTTCTATCGCTGTCGCAACTCTGACGAGATCAGCGTCACCTATACATCAAATTGGAAATATACCTTATGCTCTGTAGAAATATGTGCAAGAATTTTGTTGTTTTGGCTCTCCTTGATTAAATGTGATCAACCTTTGAGTGCAAATCAATCATCAAATCAATGTTGTGCGGTTGCAATGAATCAGTCACAACATAGTTTGATGATGAAAAGCAAAATGACATTAAATATAATATCCGGCTAGAAATAAAATTATTTAGAAGCGTACGCTATCAATACAATCATTCGGGTAGCAAATTTACTTAAAATAACGCTGCCTTCTTCCCTTTCCCTTAAAATGTGGCAGAGTTTCAACACTTTACAAAAAATCGATTTTCTTGAAAAGTATGAATGTTACTGGTCTAAAATTTGAGAGATGTCTGTTGCATAAAGCTCTTGCCTCTTATAGAATGGACAATGGACAAGGTGAAGCAGTTGATGCTGTTTGCAGAGATTTGAACCAATGTTACGAACATTTTGACTTTAGTTTAAGTAAAAACTGTGTAAAATCAGAATTGCCTACTAAGTACTAAGTTTCATAATTATTGAAGTTTTCCATTTAATACCTTTTTATACTCTAAATTAAATCTCAGAGTATATTGTGTTTGCCTTTTCGTTTGTAACGCTAGGAAATAATGCTCGCACAGAGTCGCCAAGGGCACAGAAATATTTATCGTAGCTCAAAAACCTCGATTCCGAGTGACTGTCTGTCTGGCCGTTTGTCTTTGCGTCTGTCTACAACATAATTCTCGAAAGATTTGACCTATGGTGCTAAAATTTGTCATATACCTTTTTTAGCAAAAAAAAATTACTTTAGGTTCGTGAACGGGCTACATCCCCCCACACCTTCTATCCCCTCCCACACAACTTTCATGAAATTTCGAAATTTTAAAAAATAGTTTTTCTCCGAAATAATTTCAGCTATTGACTTGAAAATTAGATCATAGTATAATGATGTAACTGTCATTACCGTCAAAAAATGTTAATCTGATCCCTTTACTCCTTCCCATACAAATGCATAATTTTCAAAAATGCATTTATTCCGTTTTCATTGAAGCTAGCAAAACTAGCAAAACTATTTTTTTCAATAATTAATTTTTGGAAAAAACTATCAATTTCAAATCACTTTTTCTATCCACTACGGCACAAATTTTTCGAAATTAATTTTCTTTAAAACCATCAAAGCTATCAATTTTAAATTGTGAGAAAAGTATACTATTCGAAATAACATTCTTTTTGAAAAATTTGGTTTTAATTCGACTACTCCTTCTACCCCCTCCCATACAAATACAAAATTTTGGTAAATGCATTTAATTGATTTTCATTGTAACTAGAAAAAGTACAAACTTAAAATTTTCCCTTCATAATTTGAAAAAAAAAATGAGCTTCGCTTCACTCCTTCCACCACCTCACATACAAATTTTTGTATTGGAAATTCACGAAAAGTATTTCTCCTTCGAACAAATGAGAGTTATCGACTTTATAATTTGAAAAAAGGAATGTAATTAGGATTTGATAAGCGGTTTTAAAATCATCCAGTAACTTCTACTTTTCCGCCACCTCCCATACCAATGCCATAGATTCAGACAAAAATTGTTCAATTTCATCGAAAATTATGGAAGGTACAAACTTAACATTCAGCTTGAAACATTTTACGTACTACGTTTGGTGTTAAATACAAAAATTACAAACCTCCCCCGTCCGCTTTTACCACCTCCCATACAAAAGATACAATTTACTATTCGAAAGAATTTGAGATAACATATTTTAGTTTGTAAATTTTATTATTTTTGTTTCTATTTGTTTTTGGATTTTTTAAAAATTTAGTAAATATTAATTAATTTTGCATTTTAATCTCGTACGGTCAGTGATAATTGTAATTCGTCGACTATTGAAATAAATAGTTATCAAAGTTGATAAAACGACACGGGAAAATGGTCGATTCTATATAAAGTTGCCGCAATGAGTGGAATGGGTTGTTAATAGAAAACATCCAAACCTCGAAATATAAGGCATACGTTTTCTATGTTCTCTATTAATTTTTTTTTTGGGAGATAACAAATTAATACTAATCAACTATTCTCGACTGGTTCTCAAATGCTTTTTACATAATGTTAGGATAATGTTTAAAAAAAAATGGCCTAAAAGTTGAAAATATGAATTCTTTCTTCTTCGATTCTTTCAACCTTCCTAAAAGAAAAATAGCAAAAAACTGAAAATTCAATAAAAAATCAGACAGGAAGTTCCTTGAAATAAGAACGCTTCGAATTGTATTCGTCGCTTTTTGCTATCCACGTAGATAATAACAAAATCAGCCTGAACTATGAGAGAGATGATTTGAATATGGTATGTGCGCCTATTCAAAACAACAAAAGAACAAGAAACGTACATGAACTTGTCCTGTGAAAAGACGTACTATGGCGCATTACCTTATAATAGTTCTACGCTCAGGTAAAGAAGAAGACGAGGAAAAAAATATTACAAAGTTACCTCATTATTATCACGGCCGTACGATTACTCTTTGAATTGTTACATTGCTGTCATCGTTGCGGACAAGAAAAAAACCGTCTTGTACGACTGGGGACTTGAAATAGAAATTTAAACGATATAACCGACCTGCGAGTGCCATTAAAGGAACAAAAGCCCGAACAGTTCATTGGACTGCAACATTTATAGGAAGGTACCAGTAAGAATGGCTAACTTATTCTGGAGACGTGCCTCTATGAGACTCCTAGTATTCTTTTTCTCAGATTATCTATTTCGAGGAAGCGAACAAGTCTAGGGGTATATATAGGAACTGAGTTGAGAGATAAGTACCCTAAAGTCGAAGAAAAGACTTGGAAAACCGAAACAGCTTAAAGGAAATTTGCATGTCGACCGGAAGACTAGACGCACATACAAGACATGGATGGGCACTTACTGGCCAGACGGGCGCAGAGTTTCCCAACGTAATAATAAATTAGCTGTTTAATGATTTGCCAAAGACTTGCATCAGCAGCTTAAGACCATTTTCTTTCGCATTGTGTACTAGAAAAATCACACAATTATATTGCATTTTATTTTCAATTGAACTTTAAGTGCAAGAAGTCCGTCCAACTTAGAAGCCGTCTATCTTACCGGGGATGATGACGGCTAGACGTCTTGAGTGATTGCTGATAGGAATGAAATGGGAAAAGTGTTAAAAAGGCTTGTGCATTCATACGCGTTCTAGAAGACATGTGTCTTCCCGAGTAGTGCAGGGATATCGTCGGCTCGGTAATGGAATTTTTCGATAAAGCCATGGCACACGGAACAAGACAGTGGAAAATCTTCGGTCAGAATTAATGATCTCGTCATGGCTATTTATCATCTTACAGGCAATCATAATATGCCTGTCCAGTTGGCAGCTCGATAGGGCGAAATAAATTGCAGCAAATTTCCGTTTTGGGCGTGTAATGACTCAGACGCCAGCCAGTCCCACTCTCGCTGCTATTAATGCCGAAGGGACTTTTAACCTTTAACGCACACCTAGGCCTCCTAGCCACAATTAATTTAATAGAATTTCCATAAAAGTTTATTTCTATTATAGTTTTTTTTAACAATTCCAATGCTGACAATCGTAAATCATTTCGACTTTTCACTTGTGTAAATTGATCTGATATATCCAAAGTTAATTGACGAAAACGTTCTATTCACTCTCTCTCCCTCTTCCTCTATCCCGATCGAAATTGAAACCCGAATGTAATGATTGCAGTTAATGTTGAATTTTTGATTGGTTTCAATTACGCCGGAATATCCATTTCCATTTTCCATCAATTCAAAACGAATTTTCTATTGAAAAAGTACTTCGAAATGGTTTTTTCTTGTTCGGTGCTTTTAATACGATGGTCAAAAACTCTTTTGAATGAATTTGAAGATTTCGATTTGGATTAAATCTTGAATTGAATCGAAACGGCGCGTAGTACAATCAAATTCTCATTTATATGGAAATGATAGTTGGGATAAAATTTCAAGTGAGTTTTAATGAAAGTGAAATGGATATTTAATTTGTTATGATATGCACAATTTCGGTATCAGTGACGAAAGGAAATACGGTAGAAACTATGTGGAGTGCATTGACTTTAGTAAATTCTTAACAACTTTGAACGGAAAAAAAATCAACAATTTTTGATAATGAAAAAAATAATGATTAATTTGTATTTTGACTGCTAACTAGAAGAGTACATTAATCATATAAATAGTGTTTTTCATTGTCCATAGTTATCGTGGCAGGTGAAAGATTTATTATTTCGCTACGACGTGAATATGAAAAAACATATAAAAAGCGTTGGATAGTTTCTGCGAAAACCAATCACATTACATGCACGTAAATGGAGCAAACTTGCTGATGGTTTGGGATAATTTTTGAAGTTGTAAAAATTTGAAATCTGCGATTCACTTTTGGAACAGAAAGTTTTCCCTTTTGCAAAATACTCGGCATTTTCTCATAAATCGGAAGCCCTAGGTTAAAATTTTCATAATTTTAGTTTATTTTATTACGATCGGAGCAGAAAATAAAATTTGCTATCCCGAAAAGTTTGTTCCATGATTAAATCAAATCTAAAAGTGCAAAAAAATCATCTATCAGTGCGTTGTACGCTGTACATACGGACTCATATCTCCAAGATCCTTAAAGATAGCAAGTACATTTGGATCGATTTTATATTGGGTAAGAGAGCTCCATTAAATAAGGTGAAAGACGGAGGACTAAAGTTAAAATCTGCAATTTTTAATATCTTCACTACGAATTCAGATAGAAAGCTGAAACTCGACATTCAGATATGCTGGTTTATAGAGAAAAAGGTAACAATAATGTAATTTTTGTATCCCGTGGGGTCTGAAAAGGGGTAAACCTATTGCAGGACGAATTTTTCTTTTAAATCATTATATCGTATTATCCAAATTACTGAACGCAAAATGCTCATATTTTCAAATTCAAATTTTATTCATTTAAAGAAAAATAGTACGCAAGACTTACAAATTTGATACAGGTTCATAAAGAAATAGTAATCTTAACTAGAACTGATGTACACCGAAACCTAGCTTGCACGAGATGTTTCATGTGTATAGAAAAAACCCCAAAAATTCAAAATATTATATATCAAATGATCGAAACTTCAAGCTAATTCGCAAAATTTGTTTAGATAAAATCCTTAATAGTTCAAGGTATTAACTTGTCTAAAACTTATAATCCCTGCCTTACTAAAACATTTTTTTGAATTCAATTATCGCAAGAAAACCCTACAAGCTATCAACTTGAAATTTTGAACGAACCCGTTCAAAAGTATTTGAAACAAAGTTTCATCAAAAGTTTTGAAATTGACTGATTTCAATAAATCAACTATTAGCCAATAAAACAGCTACGAACTTGAAGTTTTGCACGAAAGCACTTCAATAGAAATACAATAAAACTGCACGAGGAATTTTACGATTTCTTCAAATCTTCCACCCCCTTCCATACAAATGTTGTTGTTTCATGAACATTAAATGCACCGAATTTAATTGAAAGTCTATGAAAGTTTTATCTATGAAATCAAAGTTCTATAAAGAGAACTAAAAAAATTGTTAATACTCCCATATCCGTTTTATCGCCCCACCTGCATACAAATCCAAACTCGCATAAAACAGGAATAAAATATTGGTTACACGTACTGTATCAATAGCTCCGATCGTAATCGCAGTTGTGTTATATAAATAGCAACAGCTCTGTCCTAGCACCACTTTTCCTATTCAACATAACTTTTTTAAAACTAGGGTGGGTTGCATGTTAATTTCCGGGCATCCTCAACTTTCCCCATGAATAATAAAGTTGCGCACGTCTTTTAATAGTTTTACCATATATACTCAAATTACTGTTTTCAACATATGTAAAGAATGTGGGTAGGTTGACCCTGCAAAAGCTTATTTGGCAGAAAAGGGAATTACAGCCCAAAATGATCTACTGGTGCTACAAAACAATCATCATCCCAATGGTCACATACGGATTAATAATCTGGTGGACTAAAATATTACAACAAAAAGTACAGTTTAGACTACAAAAAATTCACAGACAAGCTTGACTTAGTATCACAGGAGCAATAAAAACCTGCCCTACTATGACTATGGAAATGTTCCTAAACATCCCTCCCTTCCGTTACATTTCCAAATACAAAAGAATGCTATCAAAGGGGTCTTAGGCATACGAAGGGAAAACAAATACAGATCGGGAGATTTTAGAGGACACCTCGAAATCCTACAAAAGCCAAAAATTGATGTTCTAACCTCAAAATTATCGATTACTATGCCGACAAAACTCAACTTTAAAAACTTCCTTCAAAATGGTAATCAGAGAACGCAAGGACTAGCAATCCACACTACCTGAAGTTGAAGAGGAATCAACCATCTGGTATACAGATGGCTTGCGCACCTTGGAGAGGACCAGAATCAGAGCTAACGGTCCTAACTTCTCGGTTTCAAAACTACACCGTAAAGAAGCCAAAATCTTCTTGGCCGAACTTAATGGAATGGAGCTATGTATCCAAGAGAATATTAATAGAGCTCATCGCAATAAAACTATTTATGCCTTATAAGATAGTCAGGTGGTTCTCAAAGCCCTAGCATCCAACAAACACGGATCGAAGCTAGGTTGGAACTGCCTTCAAAACCTAGTCATCCTGGGAGAAAGGAACAAAGTAACCTTAACATGGTTCCAGGACAAATGAGGATTGAGGGAAATGAAGAGGCAAACCACCTGGCAAAAATAGCAGAAACAAATTTTATTGGACTCGAGCCATATTTTCGATTTGGAAATATCCTTCAGTTTTTTTTTTCTGGGAGGATTATTTTTATTGAGGTAAATAAATAAACCAATCTAAAAAAAAAAAACAAAATAATCCTCCCACAAAAAACAAAGTTAAAGATTGGAAGGAAAGATTTCTGGATTGTACACTGTTGTACTTTATTATTCGTGACGTTTCAGTCTCCGCTAAGCCCTTTATCAAAGTAGTTTACTAAAGGTCTCAGCAGAGACCAAATGTCACGAATAATGAAACGTAATAGTGTAAAATCCGAAAATTTTTCCTTTAAATTCGAAATGCACTATAAAAACATTCACCAAACCAAAGTGACAAAATCTTTGACGAAAAGGTTTCCTTACATCTAATGAACTAGCCAACTAGCCTTAAACATACTGAAATTCGCCAAATCTGTCGAGTTTTGGTAGGATAAAGGGGCAATAAACGCACAATATGCCGAGTGAGTTCAATTGCTCTAACGTGTTCCCCAACTTTTAAAAAATGTGGGTACGTGGGTGGTAACGTGTAGAGTAGTTAAGGAAGATTCAGCACATCAGACGAGGCAAGGGAAGAATTGCCTTACCGAAATGCGAGTAATTCTATGTAGGAATAATTAAACTCACTCATCATTGCGTTGTTGTATTTTTATTATGAGAGAGAAAGAGAGTAAGTGCTCGAAATTTTTGAGACCTGCTTATACCATTGACACATAGCGGTCCTAATTATAATTTGGCTAATTCGTAATTTAGCTCGTCTTCATCGTTAGTAGATTGGTGACACACAGCACTTTGCTAATTAAGAAGAGCCACTCACTCATCTGTTATAATTTTAAAAAGTTGAATTGCATAGCCAATAGGCAATAAAATTTTGCAAGGAAGGCGACAAAAGAAGAAAAACGATCCTTTGTCCTGTTTTAGAATCGTTTGCGAGTCATTTTTCCTGGCTAGGCGTTTAAATCACGATTCCAAGATTTTGTATAATTCAGAGCTGTCAGAAAATGACTTTTCTTCTCTCTTGCACGACGAAGCTTTTATTAAAGCTCCAACTCTAGTACTACATTTTTCATCGTTATACTCGTAGCCTAAATTATGAGAAAAATGAGAGGATTTAGCTAAATGAAATGATTTAGCTGAGAGCATGACGAGATGATTTAGCTGCTACATGATCACTATTTTGGTAATTTAGCTAAATAAGCGTATGACACACAGCCGTTTAATGATAATTTAGGCCTTAATTATAATTTAGCTGCTCTATGTGTCAATGGTATTAGGCAGTTGTGGAGTTGACCCAAGAAAAAAAATATGGCGCGATATTTTGTCTTAGTTAAATTTATAAGCTCGAATAAATTGTGGAAAAGGGCGTTGTGCTTTAAATGAAAAAATTTCAGGCGTAAGTATTATTATAAATTAAATGTCTAATACAAATGAACAAATAATGAATCTCACAGAGAGGGAAAAACTGCCCCGTAACATGAAAGGTTTGAAATTATTTCTTTATAAGGAAACTCGAATGAAAATTACCTAAAAGAAAATAGGATTGCAAAACATCACTTAGAACTTTGTTAATATGTACATAAAAAAGGACGATCAATTTTTTATTAAATCCTTTATCCGATATTCAATTGGG
Organism: Chorisops tibialis; assembly: GCA_963669355.1. Lineage (NCBI taxonomy): Eukaryota > Metazoa > Arthropoda > Insecta > Diptera > Stratiomyidae > Chorisops > Chorisops tibialis. The sequence continues at coordinate 81,356,635 of OY770262.1, read as the reverse complement.
TAAAGTATACAAATGGACAAAACCACAAATTCTTTAAATTGTGACAATGGATAGAACTAAATTTGAGGTTTCCAACTAAATTGTTTGATACTGTATCGAAGGTTATCACGTAGGGAAATAGGTATAGGAAACAAAGGTAATTCGATTACAATAGATGCTTTTGGAGCTTGACAACTCCACGAACCCGAGCGGATCGATCAGTATCATGCTTTGCAAGAGCGCACGTAGTGCACGGAAAATATTCACAAAATATTGTATTGATAATATTAAAAAGGGATACCAAATTGATGTTCTGTATATTGATCTACAAAAATCTTTCGATCAAGTTGATCAGCCCCTTCTCATCGATAATTTACAATTACTTGGCTTTTATTCTAAGTTATTTTCGAGGATATCATTGTATTTCAGAAACAGAATACAATCGGTTAAAATAAATAATGTTATTTGCCAACCCTTTGATGTTGAATCAGGTGTACCTGAAGGTAGTCACTTGGATCCCCTACTGTTTCTTCTTTTGATGTGCCCCTAATTTTCAATCAATATAAATGACTTTTAAATAATAATGATGTTAAAAAATTTCTAGAAAACTTAATATTTCTCATATATTTTACGATTTCTGGAATAGTGAAATTGAAGTCCACTACAATTGAGTTTTTCTAAATGTAAAATTTTCTCTTCTGACAGATCTGTTTTTGGCATACTTTTCGATTATAAAATGTATGGCTTAATTTTTCAAAGAACAGTTGAAGTCAAAGATCTTGGTGTAATTGGTGACTCTCAGTTAACGTTTAATTCTGACATTGACGATTGCATTTGGGAATCTAATTCTCTGCTAGGTTATACTAAACGAAAGAGTTTTGATTTTGTAGATCCTCTCAAGCCAATAAACTGATTTTATATCGCTAGTAAGGATTTTAGAGTGTTGTTGCATAATATGGGATCATTCATACAATCAAAAGAGAAATTGTATGAAATTCGCTTTACTTAAGTTGAACTGGTCATCTGAAGCTCCTCCATTTGAAGTGAGATGCCAGTTATTAGGATTGCGCAAATAAATGGATAATATAATGCAGATGATAATTGGAAAAAAAATCAAAGTCCCAAAACTCAAACGAAACGAAATCGGAGATAAACGAGTCTGATACTCGACTGAAGATAAATGGACAGTATAAGCAGGTTAGGTGGTAATCGGAAGAGAGTACCGCACCGAGGAGGGGGAGTTAAAGTGCCAAAACCTAAAAGGAACGAAATCGAAGGTTAACGGTGTCTTTTGCTGATGGGGGACGGTATATGCAGGTTAGATGATTACCGAAAGATAATAGTGAACGAAGTTTCCGGTAACGCTGGTTACGGTAGTTAGGGGAAAGATATAGGTTACGGGGAAGGGAAATTCTGGTAAATGTAGCACGTTGGTCTACAATGTGAAGGTCGTGAGTTCAAATCCCGGTCGACGCATAATTCCAGCACACTACTTGCTTGGGTATACCTTGGTTACCTCAATCTACGAAAATGAAAAATCCGTAGATAGAGGGTTGTGCGAAGAGCTAACAACTCTTCTGCAATAAATAATGAAAATGTTAAGGAACCTGAAGGTCAGGAGGCTAAGGTCCTATTTGGGCTGCAGCTCCATTGAAGAAGATGTTAGCTTTTCATCAATAATTAGACCAAGATATTTGGTGTGCCACTCTATTTAATATCAGGCTATTGACGTGCAGGAATAGGTTGGTGTTCTCTTTTTTTTGTGAATAATATTATAATTTCTTAATGAAGCATTTATTGTTAGTTAAAAGCCAGCTTTTACCAGATTTAAAGAAATTTAACTCATCGCTCGTTTTCATTGAATAAAATAGCAAGGTGTCATCAGGAGAGGTCAGATATTTTCCTTGCAGTTCGACTTTCTGCAGATTATGGACGTATAGGAGATACAAGGTGGGACCCAAAATTGGGCATTGTGGTACTCCTATATTTACTTAGAGTTCATCAAAATGTTTGGAAACATAACTTCTATCGGTTAGATAACTATTTCATTCAGTTTATTTGTTTTTTCTCTAATTTTGAAAAAATTATGAGCTTCGCCTCACTCATTCTACGTCCATACAGATTTTACGAAATTTGAAACTATCAATTTAATTATTTTTCTTCGAAACTGTCAAAGCTATCGACTTGAAATTTTGTGCAAAGTATAATAATGCAAATATTGTTAATGTCGAAAAATGTTGGTTTGATCTGTATACTCCTTCTACCTCCCCCCAAATAAATGAACAATTTTGGTAAATGTATTATATCGACTTCCAGTAAAGCTAGAATAAGTAAAAACTTGAAATTATGCCAGAATTTTTCCCTTAATAATTGCAAAATATGTTAAGAAAATATCAACTTCGCTTCACTCCCATACAAATTTCTAAAGTAATTCAAGAAAAGCCTTTCTACTTCGAACATATTACCACTATTGACTTTAAAATTAAAACAAAACATGTTAATAAGCAGTTTCAAAGATATGCAAGACCTTCCACTTCCTTTGACACCTCCCATATAAATGTTCCAATTTCCAAAAAACATTTTCCGAATCCCTTGACAATTATGAAAGCTTCAAAACTCAGCACAAATATTTAGCATACCACGTTCGGTGTTTCAGACAAAAATTACAAACTTCCTCCCTCTGCTTCTATCACCTCCCAAAAGAATTTGAGATGATATATTTGTTAGATGACAGCTTTATTGCATTCTAATTGAATTAGTATTAACTGTTTTTGTGTTGGCAACACCAACGTAGACGGATTCAAATGTAGCCAACTTCAGTTTTATATTCCTGATCTGTCACAAATTTTTTCCCTGCTGCTTACTTCCGTTTTTCAATATACGCGGCCAGAAGGCTAAAGTATCGATAAACTCTTTTCATCAATAATTATGATTAATCCAGTGCGTTTCTTCCAATAAATTTATATCATTAACCAATAATATTTTCCTGTATCTAAACTCTTTGCCATTTCATCTAGAATAATGCACTGGGACTTTACGTCCAAACATAATTCTCTAAGGTTTTTTTTTCATATTTTTCATACCTAGTTTTGGGTAATGTGAGATTAATTGCAATCCAATAAGTAAAAGAAGCAAGCTTTTAAATTTCATTGTTTATAATTATTATATATTAGTAAAAATATTTTTTTCGCGTAATCAAGCTACATTTCCAATAACAAGCAAATGAACAAATATTATTAAAAAAGTAACCGACAAAAACCGCCATAACTGCCACTTTTCCATGTAAACATATCGTGCAATTTATAGAATATACTCAACTAATACAAAAAACAAATAATATTAAAATTCCGACTACATAAATTGATGATTGTCATCGGTGTGTCACACCTTTCTTGAATACGCGATTAAAGCTACCATTTAAATATTTACATTTTATGTTAAACATTATCGAAAAGCTTAACCCCGGCATTTCACATCTTCATCACGATATAAGAAATGTGCGGCAAAGAAACGACGACGATCCCACCACCATCATGATCGACTTCATCAATAAATAACAACAAAATTCCGTTGAATTCAAATAAAAATGTCGCAGGTGACGAAGTAAATTTTCATACTTACATATTTCAATAATTTCGCAATTCGCATAAATTGATATGCCTTGACCCCACATCAGAGAAAAATGAAATAAGATTTCATCACAGAGCTAAGAACTACTTCTTCTGATCTTTTAACGGTTAATATCGCTTCATTAATGTGACTGGGAAATTATAAAAGTTTTTTTTTTAATCATTAAAGAAAAAACCTGATGAGATATCGAAGAGGGAGCAGTCAACAGGTAATTGTAATCGTGACATGAGTATGCAGGTATTTAAGGAGATTTATAAGAGAAAGAAAGACAGGCCGTCTAATAAAAGATCATCAGGTTTAATCGAATATATACTAAGCGTAACTTCTTTAAAGCTAGGGTGTAGTAGAAGTAACTTCTTTAACCTTTTTAGGAAGTTCTAAACGTGACTGATAGCTGATTGCTATTACTTCATTCGAATCGGCACTAAGGTGGGTTTTGTTTGCTAATTTTTTGAACAAATTCTTATTGTTACGGTGCTGCCTTTCTTCCACATTTCGGTTTTTGCACCCATTGTTGAATTGTTATTTTATGAAAATACACTGGGAATTTAGGTCAGCAGAATATTAAAATCGTGATGAGAATTTATGGCCCATGTTCTATATAAATTTCAGTTTTGGTCGGATTTGGGTTTTACGTGAATCGATTTTTTTTTTGCGGTGATCTGGCGATTATTTCTCGAATGTTGTTTTTCTTTTGTTGGCCCATAAATTCTGGTGGCTATTTTGGAAGAATTCTTATTCTTTAGACCGGATTAAGTGTGATGTTCTAAATTACTTATTGCAACAAAATTAAATTTAATTGATAAGTATAGCACACCGATTGTTCGTAACGGAAAAGATGTGAAAGATGTAAAAGATTCTTGTTATGTTGGCAACATTGTCAGCATAGACGGCGGGGCTGAAATGGATGTTGAGGGTCGAATAAATGAAGCTCGCCAGGCCTTTCGTATCCTTTCGTCTGTCCGGAGGTTAAAACAGACCTCCTTCAACTTGGATCTACGCGTAATGCGTCAATTTCCTGTTGTTATATGGTTGTATTATATCGCTTACCACGAAACTGGCAACTTTCGTGAACTTTCGACGCATTTCAGTGATATTCTGGATAGATGTGATCTCTAACAATAAACTTTAGAGTACAACTGGAAAGACTAAAATCGGCATTGCGATTCTATATTCTCTATATTCTAATCCTGAAGGAATATGTCGGGTTGGTCGAGCACATGGAAACGAGCAGTTGAGCAGGATGCCAGAGTAGTAAACAAGTTCTAGCGACAACTCAAGGCATATGCTCAGGTAAGCATCTTGTGAGAGTGAACTGTTTCCATATGAGACTTCAATAGGAATTTGAATGATTGTGAAGTATACCATAAGATATTGCACTCAATTCTTGTTTAACTTATTTTAAAATTTCAAATTGATTTATTATTAAATTGATAATTTCCGTTGGAAATGGTAGAACTTTTTGGATATTTTTTGATAAATTCGTTAATTCAATTGAAATTTGGAGTTGTAATTCATTTCCTTAGCGATCCAAGATACTGTCTCCGTACATTCCTGATGAATACTGTAATTAGATACCTGTGGCTACCATTTTTATTACTTCATCCATCCGCTACAAACAAAGCAAGAGGTGAAGAGAACAATTTAATTTAAGAAACATTTTTTTCCCAAAATCTCAGATCTTCATATCAGATAAAATGTCATTCAAAGAAATTACCTAATTATAGACAGTTTTTTTTTTTGAACAACAGCCTTTGAAACTGAATTCTTATCTTAAACTAGGCAAAAAGAACATTAGTTATTTTCTGAATTTTAACTACTGTCTGTAAGATTGGCATACTTAAAATCTAACACATAGGTGGAAATCTTCGACATTCAAAAGGTATCTTCTCTCTTACATCTTGCCTTAATTATCTATTGTTTGATATCGAATCGGTTCTCATAAAATGAACGCACCAGCAGTCTTAATGACAACCAATTCACGCCTGATTCTTCTCACCGTCAAAACGTTCTTTTCATTCTTCTTAATTTTTAATGAGGTTAAGTATAATCTTTAATTTTCCGAAAACAATTGAGAACTTTCTGTAAAAGATTTTTTTCTCTCTATCTAAAACTAAAGATATTGTTCGACTATTAGTTTTATTTTTATTTTTTTTAAAAAGAATTCCTCTCATAATTAACTTGGTGTAAGTTTTTAATTAACACATAAAACGCTTCCATTCCTCGTTAAAGGTGTAATTAAATTGATTTTCAATTTCAGATTAAAAGAACGAGCTTCAGAAAATCCCATAGAGCGGAATCCTGGGTATGTTGAATGCTCTTCTAGATGAGACTGTATGAAGTGTTTGCTGTTAAAGAAAATTTTCTATGGTGTGTAGTTTGAAGCCACGAAATCCAATAAGAACAAAAGTGAAATTTACTTCATAAAACATTACCTGGAATCATGAACGATATACACGCGGCTATGCAATTCAACAAAGCACTGTAAGACTGGTAGCTGACTAGACTAACTGCTAACTGACTATACTTATGTATGTATAAGAGTATCTATTTTGTGCTTTTAGTTTGAATTGGCCGGATAAATGCAAGTTGGACGGCGATGAAAATAACATTGCATTTTGGGTTCTAGTTTTACCTGTAAGTAAAAGAAAAGAAATTTTAAATTAGGAATTTCAAAGTAAAACTAATACAGATTGGTAATTTTGTAAATTTAATAATTGCTGATCACAATGAATTAAACCCTTTTTATTATCCTCTAAGAAATTTTGCATCTTTTAAATTTTTTTCCTCCCATATCGGAAATTGAGAGGCAAATTGGCTAACCGTTCAATATAAGAAATAATCGATGGAGTGGTATCTTCGACATTTCTGATTAATGCTGGTGTCCCTCACGAATCAGTTCTACATTCAACCATTTTACCAAAATTCATCATAAGCTATTGTTCGATCCTCCAAATCCGAAGTTGAACGTAGAAATATGATTCGATCATGAAACTTAGAACTATCTGATAACTGCAATGGGAGGAGTAGATTTGGAATCACTAAACCGAAAAGCCAATGAAGTTTCATTTCTCTCAAGAGAGAACAAGATAACTGAAATTTTTGGCAATAAGGTTTTGTCTCAGTCCTCAAGCTTGGAAATTCTGGGTATTACTGTCACCGAAAACTTATCTGAGAACGACCATATATTTAGTGCTACTAAGGCATCTGCAATTAAATAGAAATCAGGCTAGACTGTTCTATCCTAAATTGAAATTTAAAGAATTGTCGTCTCGAAAACAAACTCTGCAGAATGCGCAATAATATGAAGGAAACACCAGAGCATACTCTTTGCGAATATGGACAACTGGTAAACAAAAGAGTTATTGATTTCAGTCAACTATTCGTGAGCCTAGGTGATTGCTCCACTTGATATTCAAATTTTTATCAACGATACGGGACTCGATGAGGAACCCTAAAACCAAACATCGAGGGACATCTCATAGGTGATACATGAAACCTAACATACTCCACTTTTTCTTCAATGGCACTGCAACCGAAATCCGGCATCTAATCTTCAGGTTCTCTAACATTTTCATTTACTTTTGTGGAGGGGTTGATGGCCCTTCGCACAACCCCTCATCTAATAATTTTTATATTCGCAGGTTGAAGTGGCCCAGATATACGCTAATGGGCAGTGTTGTAAGACATATGTGTGTCGACTGGAATTTGAACTCACAATCTTCGCATTGTAGGCCAACACTCCAGCCACTGGGATACACCCAGAATAAAACCTATCCCACTGTGTAAACTAATCTGACCTGAGACGGCATTGCAATGTTAAGGTATACTAAGGAGGAATCGCTTCTTCATTACACCGCGACTTAAGTTCAACTTCCACCATTGGGCTGATACCGCTAAAAACACATTCTCCTGTGTCAATCGTGTTCAATATCCTGCAAAAAAATGATAAGAGATCCAGAAGTCTGTTCAACTCACTTGAACGCATTGGACTCACTTGCATGTATTGGACTCAACAATATTTTAGTAAAGAATATTCTCGAGATAGCTCCAAATTCCTGCTTCATCAATTATTCTACACCCTCTATACTGAAATGCTCAAATTCATTTTTGGATCCAGATTTTGTGATTCGTTCGTTAATCAACTGACACGAATTAGGAACGCATTACTACCCTACATATTTCTGATTATATAGGACGTCCAAGGGAATCAGCACAAAAGAGCTACCCATCTAATTACGGTGTTACTCTGAAAAAGAATTTGTTATTCCTCTAATCTTCTTTGCAACCGCTCATTTCCATGTGCACGTGGTCGACCATTCGGACGTTTTCTTCAGTAAATTTAATCTAAAGCATTCTAGTAAATGTTTTGTCCATGGTTTCCTTATATCGTGACCGATCCACTGCAGCTTTTGTCTTTGAATCTCAATGCATTCTTTCCAATTGTGGTTGCAGCTCATAATTAGCCAGAATATCCTCAAGATGCTTCGAAGATATTGGTTCACGAAAGTTTAAAGTTTCTTGGTAAGCTTAGTGATCACCATTTACGAAACAGTTCCTTATAACGAACGACACGGAGTTCTCGCATGCGTACGACACTCACAGCTTCGTGGAAAAGGAGAGATTTCTTACAGCCTCCAGAAGGAGGAAGCGATACCGAAGGCCTCACGAGCTTTATTTAAACGAGCATTAACTTCCTTTTTTCGTTCACGTCTTATTCGTTAGGCGTAAAGTATTTTTTGGGGAGCACCTAGGTGTTAACAGACATCGGGGGCATCTTTAAGGATGTGCTGGACCCAATTCAGGTGGTCATTAATTTTGACGAGAAGTGCAAATTTGTGCGCCACCAATGCTTTTATTGCTTGCACCACATTTAATTAATAGACGATATGTCTGCGTATTTCCAGTCTGATAGAATAACTTCCTGCGATTGGAAGCTATAGAATATTTGTTTGATTCAGCAACAAAATTAAGCTCTTAGGAGTTGTCTGGATACTAGTCTCAATGCAACACAATTATTAAATTGACAGTATGCGGCATTAGGTCATTGATGAAAATTAAGAAAAGTATGGAAGATAGCTCTGAGCCTTGAGGGACATCGGAATCGATTGAGAAGTACCAAGGAAGTGGCGCGAGCTCGTACTTTTTGTGCAGTGTGATCCAGTGAATGATATTAGATATTAAATTGGGAGAACTTGTATTTATGAAAGCATGAGAGGACAAATATCCTCGCGATATTGAATGCCATTTCGATTGGCAGAAGTTTTTACTACTTTTGAGAGCGCCGAGTTCTCTTTGAATTATGTTTTTAGTATTTGATTGAATATGCACATCTTTTCGCATACACGGGAAGCAGTCAGAAGATTAGGCGCTTGTGCACAGTTCAATCGGTGCAGCAGCTTCGGCTTCGACTTCTTGAAAAATAATTCTTCTTCTGTTTCAATACGTATTGCGAAGTTATTCAATTTAATGCGTACTTTTTTAAATATCATGCAAATTATTATTCACAAAATCGAATTCAAAGCTGCTGCTGCATTCATTGTAGAATAGTTTTAAGAACAACCGAAATGATTGCGAAGAGGTTTAATTAAACAAAAGTTTCACTTTTTAAGGAAGGAGTGGGGGGAAATTGCCCGGATCAGAAAATTTGATGATATTGAGCTGAAAGAACCTAGAAATAAGCCTGTTACGAAAATTTACTGTGGGTAGTAAGGAACCAGACAGATGTGACGCAGAGGGTAGGAAGGTGGAATGCTTTATGGATACACTGAATAATGGTACGACGATTTTGGAGAATAAATTAAATTATTGTTGATTGTTTAGTCAAATGAGCATTACGAAAGTGGAGGATCTAATTTAACATTTTTCAGAACGGAGGTGCAGGCCTCCAGAATTGAAACGGATTGAAAACTTTTTTATTTTATTTATTTGGGTACCAAGATCAACTTAGGGATTCACCTGCTATGCACAGTTGAGTCGGAATAGGGAGGAGTACCCATGAACCATTGCGGGTTATACTCTTTAGGAATAACACGAACTGGTAACGCGTTTTACAGTTTTGAAGTATGAGAAATGAAAGATTTCTAATATTTCACTGTACGGAAGGAAGAAAGCTTGACGGTATACTCGGGTGCTCGTTCAGCTTGACGAGTATGAATGTGGGAAAACAAAGCTCCGTACTGCATTTACTGTAGAAGTAGCGATAATAAATGCTGAGTACTGCCACGTTTCTGCGGTGCGGAGTCTACTGAAGCCACGATGGTTTCATCTCCAATCTGTGAGAACACATGTTTCTGGATACGATTTAGAAACGCGGGATGTGTTTTGGGCGCCCCAGCTAAACTAAGCGAGTTTGAATGTGCTTTGTAAATATTAGCAAGATCGGAAGGGGTAAAATATTTTTTACATTTTCGTAAAAAGCCTAGACGTTAGGAGACATCAAGAGCAACTTCCGATTTGTGTTGGCTCCAATTAATGTGGTTATAAATCTTCGTGCCTAGAAGAGTAAAATCTTCCGAAGAACAAAGTTTTACGCCGCCATAGTATACATTGGAGGACGATGCCGGAACATCATCATCAGATGACAGGACTGTGTTTTTCTAGCGTTAAACTTCCCTTTGTTTTTTCTGCCCCATTCGAGAATTAACTACTGGTCACAGTACAGCGAACCAACTCGCTAAGTTTGGAAGCTACAGAATGCTTGCGTGAGTTCGCAATACAGTTAAATTTGTAGATGTAATTAATAGTATTGTCAATTACTAAACTGTCAATTGAATCGAGACTTGGAGACAGAAGGTCGATGATGAATAAAAGGGATAGAGTAGAAGATAATACTGAACCTTGGGTGAGGCCGAAATCAATTTTTTTTTTTACAGAATGACCTGTGTTATAGGCAATTTCGGCCTTTATGTGCAATGCACAAACACAGTCATGGAGGGAAGCAATGGGATTAGGAAGGTAGGGGAAGAGGAGTGAGAACGACCGTAACGAGTGGAGAACCTGGTATATTTTTCACTTGTACTGGCTGCTACTGGCAATTATTTGCAGATGTTATGGGGGACTGAATGATAGAAAGCGAACAGAATCCATCTACTGAGTATTTAGGCCTTCTTGAAGTGGAAATGTTTCACTTTTACACCGTTTGCCCATTTTATTTCGAATAAATATTCATCGCCAGTAGCAACTGAAAAATTCATGCTTAAAAAACCCCGTTTGGAGTGGGAATCGAAACCATGACCTACTGACTGAAAAGCAAGCACGCTGCCTACTATGCCATGGAAGCCTCAATCAATTTGGTAGGAAGAGAAGATGAAACGCTGTTTGGTACAACTCGTATAGAGTGCTCAGAAAAGAAGCTCTTATCCACTAACAAGGGAAGCATTAAAGCCGATAGCTAATAGATTAACTAAAAGGGAATCATACCAAACTCTGTTAAAAGCCTTTGCGATATCTAATGCAAAGATTTGCCTCATCGCCATATTCATCACAATGATGGCAAGTACCCAAAAGAGTAAGATTGATGGAAAAGATTGCGAAGAGGCATGGCCAGATCGGAAGAACATTTGTTAAGAGTAATTGAAGGGATACCAATAGACTTGTCAATTTTGAGCATCCATCACAATGATGGGAAGCACCCAGAAGTGTAAGATTGATGGAAAATATTGCGAAGAGGCATGGCCAGAGGAGAGGAACATTTTTCAAAAGTAATTGGAGGGATAGACTTATGAATTTTGAGCTCCTAAAAAATCGTGGATATAAATCGTTTCCAAAAGTGTAAAGGTAGTAGTGTAAAACCAGTTACAAATGGAGGAGAAAGACTGGCCAGAAAGTGGTTTTGCCGAGTTTCTCGGGAGAATACCAATAGAGTATAGCTTTAGCTACAGGATCAGTCACGGTGCGGTCGCCATCAATGAGTGGAGGTGCTGAAGAAGAACTAAAATTACTGTTGCCATTCAATGTTTGAAATACTTGATTCTTGGGTTCAATCTTCCTTTTCTTCAAAACCACTACAGTCCAAATCGGGCCTTAGACTGTTAGCCTTCAAGTTCTTCAAGATTTTTATATTTACTATCGCGGAAGGCAACAGCCCTTCTCGGAACACGATTTTTAGGTATTTTTAATTCCGTAAATGAGGTGACACGGATCTACCCACGCCAGATTTGAGCTGATAACCCTCGCATTGTAGACCAATTGCTACCCACTTAGTTTCATGCAGGTTGCGTGGCCTCGATAGCATCAACTTATGGTATTTTGAACCAAGAGTGAAGAGTTCTCTCCCATCACAGGATGGTGTGATCTTGAAACCCTTTGGAAAAGTCCCAGGGACGAGTCCATGACTCCAGGTATTGGAAAAATCAAGTTGAAAAAATGTCCATTCATGTCTAGTAAACAAGTAGGCTGAGACCAACAATTCTACAAAACTTGAAATAGGTCCGGAAATTGATTCCAGCATTAGGGCTTCTGCAATGGCACTACAGTCCAAATCCTCCTGACCATCAGGTTGTCAATTTTTTTTTTTTAGTATTTGTTGTGGAAGGGTTGTTAGTCCTTCGCAAAACTCTCTATCTATGAATTTTTCATTTTCGTAGAATGAGGTAACCAAGGTATATCCAGGCAGGCAATGTGCTGGTATTATACATTACGTTGACCAGGATTTGAACGCCCGACCTTCGCATTGTAAGACCAACACGCTACCCACTAGGCAACACCCAAATTAGTGTTAGGGATCACAGTGTATTAAACTGTAAAGATTCAGATAACTCATCCAGTTCTATTGAAGTGTTCATTCATTACTGTCGAGCTTCTATACTCAGCACAAAAGAACATGACCTGCCTTCGGATCAAAAATGTTGTCCAGATATACATTAATTTATTCAGTTTCATTGATGGGATATCCTCTGACAAGTGCTAGAATTAAATATTTCGGGATTTCGCAACATTACGCATTATTAGGCGTAATACTTCGGTCCCTGCCGAGACTTTTATCGAACTGAACTTGGTCTCAGCAGAGACCGAAACGTCACATTTAATGAAGTATAACAGTGTGAAATCCGTTCGGAAATCTTTCCCTTAAATTCAAAATGCACTGTTAAAACTCTCCCTAAACCAAGTTAGAGACTATCCGGTTCTTTCGATACGGTAAGAACATACAGATAGCTAGGGTGTAGCGTGTAGGTCTACAATGCGAAGGTTCGTGAGTTAAAATCCCGGTCGACGCATAGTTCCAGCACACTGTCTGCTTGGGTATACCTTGGTAGCTCAATCTACGAAAAATGAAAATTCATAGATAGACGGTTGTGCGGAAATCTAACAACTCTTCCACAATAAATAATGAATAATGTTAAGGAACCTGAAGGTCAAAAGGCCAAGGCCCGATTTGGAATGTAGTGCCATTGGCAAAAAAAAACATAACAGGGCTACGATTGCGCGTAAACCGCAATCTTACGATACTCTAGATGAAATAGAATTTTTTGTGATCCCAAGAAATTTTGTATGGGGAGTGTTAGAAGGGGTGATAGCATTGAACTAATTTTTTCCACATCAAGCTAAAGTAGCTATAAAAATGTTTTATACAAAATGCTTACTCCAAAAATTGAATGGGAGCTGAGAAAATTGGTGTGTTAGATTTAGTGAAAATGTGCAGTTTGTATGGGAGGTGGTAGATATAGTTGGGGGATTTTAGTGATTTTTTCAGAAATAGCTAAGAATATCATAAAATTGACATCTCTTAAATTTTAGACCAGTAACATTCATACTTTTCAAGAAAATAGATTTTTTGTGAAGTTGTGAAACTGTGTCATATTGTATGGGAGGGGGTAGAAGCAGTAAAGCTAATCAAATATCTTTTTCTGATCTTAGTGATAATGCTAAATAAGTATTTATCACAAAATATGAGCGCGATAAATGTTATATGTTCTGGGAAAATCGGCTTAGAGCATTTCATAAAAAAGTATAGTTTGTATGGGAGGGGGTGGAAGGAGAGGGAGGACGCAAATAATTTTTATACTGTATACTGAAATCATTATGAAAGTAATATATCCCGAAATTCAGACTAATAGCTTATATATTTTTCGAGCAAATCCATTTATAACCGAATTGCGAAATTGTGCCATTTTATATGGGGTGAAGCTAATCGTCTAATTTTTTTTAGGCTTACTAACAATTTTAAATAAATATTAAGTCCACAATTTCAGCTCGCTAAATTCTATACGCACTGAGTAAATTGGCTTAGAGTAATTCATGACAAGTACAGTTTGTATGGGAGGTGGTAGAAGGAGGGGAAGGACACGCATAATTTTTATACCGTAGATTGATTTTATCATAAAAGTAATATATTCCAAATTTCAGGCCAATAGGTTTAATACTTTTCGAGCAAATCCGTTAATTGTCAAATTGCGCATTTGTGTCATTTTGTATGGGAGGGGGTAGAAGGGGTGGAGCGATTTGGCCCGTTCACGAACTTAAGGTTACTTTTTTGCTAAAAATGACACACACAAATTTTTAGCACTATAGCTCAATGCTTTCGAGAGTTATGCTGTAGACAGACGCACAGACAGACAGACGGACAGACGGTCACTCGGAATCAAGGTTTTTGAGCGACAACAAATATTTCTGTACCCTTGGCGGCTCTGTGCGAGCGTTATTTCTTAGCGTTACAAACGGTAAGGCAAACACAATATACTCTCAGATTTCATCTAGAGTATAAACATACAGATAGACAAAGGGCAAAATCTATAACTCGTTTTAATTAGTGTAGTAATAATTATTATATTGTTGTTAAGAACTTCTGTTGGCTCCAAATTTCCCTTATTTTTCCTTTAGTGAAGGTTCCTGCATTGCTTAGTTATTTTGCATTGTAATTTCAAACGATTATAATTGAAACTTTGCGCCGATTGTAATAAACAAACAATATTCATTAAAGTATTTAATAAAATGCAAATATTAATGTTTTATCTGATTTGTGAAATAAGCTTTGAATACAAATTTCATCTAATGAAATTTTCGAAGAGCTAGTAACAATTAATTAAGAATAATTCTATGACAGCTGCTAATTGCAAGCAATTTGAATACAGAATTTTAATAGAAAGTGGTTATTGTATATAATCTACGCGTAGGAAATTACTAAGTAACTCAGTAGCATGGCGATAAGTAAAAGTGTTTGGATTTCTCCATGACTCATGACAAATTATTTTTTCTAGTCCAAGTACATGCAGTAGCTAACAAATCAAAAGCGATTGTAAAATCAGTGAAATAAGTTCCATTAAGACGATCCGAACGAGTAAGAGTATCTAACGTACGCGATATATACAAGTACCATGACGATGCGCAATAAGCTCATTACTAAATTGCATCAGAGGGTTAGACACACATTGGGCGCCCGATGTGAGACAATGATGCCCAACGTTGAGGTGTGGACGAACGTTTTTACTTATTTTGAAATCGAACAACTTGACCACCAGGTATTATTACGACTCATCATCGTATACCGCATTGATGCCAATTGCGGTGCTGAGGGTCAAAACAGATGATTGAAAACGCATCAAAAGTAAGCCTGACGCGATGTCTTCAATCTTAATCCGTAAGACCATTTGGCAAAACAAAGAGAAGACGTTTCGACACCTATCAGAAAAGAAACAACACAACTTGCGTCTTTTACGCCGAGACTATGATGTATTTGAAAATGATAGGTTTTTTCAGTATCGTACTAGCGAATAAAGATTGTAGGTTTGGCTGGTGTTGATATATCGCGCAAAACCGCCCCGAAACGAACGAGGCGTTCTCGATGATTTTACAACTATTTTGCCATTTAGGATTTCAATTTCGACCGCGGCATGGAAATTCAATTGAACCGTGTAAACTCTACCTGAACATTACTTTTATTGTTAAGCAATAATTTAGTTTTTAGTAGATAAATACCGACTAGGATGGTATCTCGATTACGAAGACTGATGCGGTATGGAAGCAATCATTCAAATCGAAAGGAAACCTTCACATTTTCTGCGAACTTTTCGGTACGATTTGTTCATTTCTGTATACGGGTAAACTGACACGAACTGCTGTGTGTCTAAAGTAACACTTTTTTTTTTAAGTATATAATTAGTTGTTAAAGTGCGAATCAAACAATCTTTGTGTTTCGATGGTTCCGTACAAGATTGAATTCAATGTTTTTCGTTAAATGACTTGGAAAATGCAAAATCAATCGGATTTGCCTTGAGATTTCAGAGATTGGGATTTTTGCGTATATCTTCACTAATAACACTGTTTGATAGAGCTTTACTAGTTACATCATATTTTGATATCTGGTAATTTTAAATAAGAGATTGTATCTATTCGAAATACTATATGACATAATTGGTAGTTTGGTAATATACCTAATAGAATTTGCCATGGTTTACAACAGTGTGCAACTTGAAAGCTGTAAAAAACTGTGCAGGAAATTTTCGACTATAGTTTAATTAGCTGGACAAAAAATACTACAACCCAATTTATTTATAGATACTTTTATCTAGTTTATTTTACTATCCGTAGCTTCTGGTTAAGTGGCAAAAAAAGACGGCTCACGGTCATATGTATGAGAAATGTTGAGTTTTGCAATTAGAAATAAAAACGTTTTTAGATGCTCATCATTTAATAAGAAGCTTAAATCTTAATGATGATGGAAGCTGCAATTCCCATCCAATTTTTCATTAAGTTTAAAAATCCACTTAACATTTATATTTGTATTAATTTTAATTAATTTTAAATCAAGTTCTTATTTGATATGGAAAAATTAAAGAGAATGGCGACTGCGCATAAGGACCAACCATGCGACATTCTAGATAAAATTGGCATTTTTGAGCTTTTAAGGATTTGTCATATTTTGCATGGGAGGTGGTAGAAGGAGTGGAATCTTTTATCATATCTTACTAAAGCTGCTCTTGAAACATATAAAATAAAATTTAAGCTTCAAACATTTAAAGGTAAATTGAGGCATTTGCATCACAGGCGAAAGAAGGATCAGAGGGATTAAATTATTGCTATTAATATATTTTGTGCCACTAAGTTTGAGCTTCATGTATTTGATAGACTAAAAAAATTAGTGTTCCGTGCAATAGTGTAGTTTGTATAGGAGGTGGCGAAAAAGACATGTGACGTTCTAATAATGTATATCGATTATTGTCATCGAAAGATTATATTCCGAATTTCAGATTAATGGCTACTTTTCGATACAATCGATTTGTTGTTAAATTACGAAAATGTGGTATACGCAATGAGAGGGGGACAGAGTCCAAAACTTGACCCCACTTTTTTGAAAAAATAGCATGGAAAAATATCTTTTCGAAATTTCGTAGAAATTGTATGAAATGGGTAAGGAGGTGGTGAGATTTTTGAAATATCACAAAGAGTTCCAGAGCTATTTAGTAGGCAGACAGACAGTCGGTTTTCCAGCCAAAAAAAAAAAAAAAATGCTATACTCCTGGTGTCTAGTGATGTCAAAAAGTAACTATTCGTTACACGAGTACTCGTTATAGACCGAAATCCGAAGTAAAGAATACCGACGGAGAATTATATTCGCTACTTAAGTAAAGGAAAAGTAACTGAATTGCCATAACGTTTCGTTACTGTTTCGTTACTCGAGTATTCGTTCCACGAGTATTCGTTTCATATATAAAAAAGTACCTATACCGAAAGTAACGTTCAGTTGCTATTTTCATTACATCACAGGAGGACAACCTACATTTGTGTATAACGCCGTACCGCCATTCCAAAGCAAGAACGAGAAGGAATATTCTTACTCTACCTTTCAGAAAAGTCTACTGAGAAAATGACGTGTTTTTTTTCATTTCATTTTTTTTACACCAACAATGTCGTCGAGTGAATTTGTGGCAGCTAGGGTATAGCCTAGTAGGTAGTGTGTTGGTCTTGTAATGCGAAGGTCGGGACTTCAAATCCCAGCCGGCGCAACATATAATTCCGGCACATTGCCTGCTTGGGTATACCTTGGTCACCTCAATCTAAGACAATTAAAAATTCGTAGGAAGAGGGTTGTGCGAAGGGCTAACAACCCTTCCACAATAAGTAATGAAAAATGTTAAGGAACCTGAATATCAGGAGGCCAAGGTCCGATTTGGGCTGTAGCGCCATTGTAGTGTAGTAGTGGATTTGTGGCATGGCAAGGGCAGGCAGCCGTTCGTTACTAGTGCAATGGTTGTGGGATCAGTGATACTAAATTGTGGAATTTTTTGTTTGGGGTGGTAAAGAGATTTTGCTTTATCAATTTGCAGGATGTTTTTTCTTTGTTTCTTACTTAAATTTATATTTTTAGCATTATAGCACAAATTTTGTTTCCTCTTTAGTTTTTACTTGTATTTTAATTCCTGATAAAACTATCTTACCCATCCCTGCAACATGATGTGGCGGTCATTTCAAAATACGAGTACCTAGTAACGAATAAAATGTAACGATTACTTTTCTTAAAGTAACGAATAGTTACCGGGACCGAAAATTAACAAAACTTGATATCACTATTGGTGACGTGCCTCTTTTCTAAGCGCTATTAACGGTATAGCAGATACAATATACTCTCAGATTTTATCTAAAGTATACAAGTTTTTTGGTATAGTGCGAGGGTTTTGAGTCGAAAAATAATTTATACTTCATGAATAAGTCTAGTTCAATTTATTACGCCGAAAAAAAAAAATCATAGACATAATGTACATAAAGGGCTAAATATCCTTTCTCAGAACCAAATGTTAAGAAAACTGAGTGCCAAGATGACAATGCCTAAATTGGGTTGTGACAAGAGAAAGAAAGATATTTGTCATAATAATTCCCTCATTTCCAAAATTACGACTATTCCGATCGTTCAAATCGTGTCCTTAAAATTAGCGTAGGTGCTCCTCAGGGCTCACTTATTTCTTCTTAGGTTGAGGTGTATGTTCTAGGACGGTAGTCTCGAAAATAATAACAATATTGCGTTGGGTCCATTCCAATTTACTATGCCACTGCAGCCCAAATCGGGCCTTGGCCTTCACATTCCTTAGCATTTTTTTTCATTACTTATTGTGAAACGAATTTTTTGTTTTCGTAGATTGAGATGACCTTAGAAGGAAGCGTGATGGAATTATACGTCGATAGGGCTAGGAACTCTATATCATCACATTGAATGAATTAGTTAGTGCATAGCAATGCAGATTGTGGCGTTTCTGACTGTGGTCCTGAATCTGACGAAAGAAATTCTATCTAACATTGATTATACGCTAATGAGACTTACCCCACACATCGAGGAGACCTTTTGTCCATCCGCGACTTATGGCAAAATGACCGATTTGGTTCCGAGCAATTCCATCAGTGGAAACTAAAGATGATTTATGGTGACTGTTGTGCGGAAAAGGAGTTCCTCCGATGTCCAATTGTGATGCCGCCGTTTTCAGGTTGCGAAATGACGCCTACACCCCATGGTCAGCATGCTTTTCCATGGCGTGCGCTAGTCCAGTGTTATCAGAGATTACTTGGGCTTTCACAGCTACTGAGATGATAATAATATCAGCTCTTGGAACACGCTCGAAGGTGATACTCAGTTGGCTATAAAACTCTTCTTAGTCACCCAATGTTGTGGAATTAGTTGGTGCGTAGCACTGTTGAATTTTGTGTTTCTGGCCTTGGCTCTAAACCTGACAACAATAATCCTACTCGGTATTGGTTACCAGCTAATGAGACTGTTTCTCGCTCTCGGTTTCAGGACGATTTTCACTTAGGACCAACTGTTTTTTTTTGCTCAGGGATCATTCTAGTCGAAATCCTGTCCACCTAACCTCGCTCATGCCTCAGTGATATATTTGAAAGTGCTCCCTTTCATGGTCAATCATTGATTGGTACAGTATGGAGCAACCGTCCATTACTACGTGTCCCATCCTATAGGGGCATTAATAAATTCACTAATGCAGTTTTAATGAAAACACATATCTACATGCTTTATATATGACGAAATTTTTCAATTATCATTATGCTATTCTATACCAATAGTTCAATTGATCCTTCTTATTGAAAAGGAGAAAATTTTCTGGATGCCGGTCACCGATTTTGTTTATTGGCGGCGTGTCGTTGCTATGAAGTGGTTCTTGGCTTTTAGGAATTCATTTTGATTTTTTCATAGATACTACGCAAGAATTCATTCTTTGCTTGCTACTTAAATGTCAGCAGTACTTATACTGCTTTAAATTTCCATACTTTCACCAGAAAATAAATGAAAAATGCGAATCAAATTAAGAAAAATCTTAGAAATGAATCAACTGTGCTTATTTCATCTAAAGGCATCTGATCTGTCTATCATCTTCAAATTCTCCTCAAATTCAGTCAACACCAATGGGATATTACTATTCAAATCTAATCAATTAGCATCAGACATAAACTTCACAAGATCCTTCCATAGTATGAAGGAGGTATTTGTCAATCTTGTCTCCGCCACAAAAGGGGCCGGATTGCGCATTAACAATGGCGCAAACAAGAAGGAAAGTGCCAATCAGACAAAATATAACAATTGCAGAGTATAATTTTGAGAGTGTAGATATTGGAGCTTGGGGAAAAAGCAGTTAACGCACTCGAAAGAAAGGTCCACCGAAGAACTTTGGGACTTGTGAAGGAAGGAACGGAATGGCGTATAAGGTACGACCCTGAGTAAGATCAACTCTGTCAGAAACTTTAGCGTTCATCAAGCTAGGGAAATTGCAGTGGGTCATGTAGAGCGAATGGAAAATTGATGAATCCTTAAATGTGCTCTTGAAGGCAATGCGAGTGGTAAACGGCCAGTAAGCAAACTACGCAAGTGATGGGAAGATTGATGATAATTGCAAAGGCATCTTAAAAATTAGCACTGCGCTCTCTAGCTTGAGAACGCGTTGAGCTAGATAGTTCAAATTTGTACATGTCATTTTTAACAAAAAAGTAAGGTCAAGTTCGTGAATGGGCCAAATCGCTTCACCCCTTCTACCCCCTCCCATACAAAATGACACAATTGCGCAATTTGACATTAAACGGATTTGCTCGAAAACTATTAAAACTATTGGTCTCAAATTTGGAACATATTACTTTTATGATAATATAAATCTACCGTATCAAAATTTTGCGTGTTCTCCCCCTCTTTTCACCACCTCCCATACAAACTGTACTTTTTAATGAAATACTATAAGCCAATTTACTCAGTGCGTATAAAATTTAACGAGCTCAAATTGTGTACCAAACATTTATTTAATATTATTAGTAAGACCAACAAAAATTAGATGATTAACTTTACCCCCTCCCATACAAAATGACACAATTTCGCGATTCGACAATAAACGAATTTCTTCGCAAAGTATAATAGCTACTAGTCTGAAATTGGGAAAGTATTATTTTTGTAATAATTCCAATCTACGGTATAAAAAGAATTTGTGTCCTCCCTCTGCTTCCAGCCCCTCCCATACAAAATGCACTTTTTTCATGAAATGCTCTCAACCAATTTACTAAGTATGTATAAAATTTATTGAGCTCAATATTATTTGCAGTCATTAGTAAGATCAAAAAAAATTAGACGATTATCTTTACCCCTTCTACCTCCTCCCATACAAAATGACACAATTTTGCAATTCGAAAATAAAAAGAATCGCTCCAAAAGTAGAGATGCTATTTATCTGAAATTTGGAATATATCAGTTTTATTATAATTTCAATCTACTATATAAAAATTATTTAAGTCCTTCCCTTCCTTTCACCACCTCCCATACAAACTGCACTTTTTCATGAAATACTCTAAACCAATTTACTCAGTGCATATAAAATTTATCGAGCTGAAATTGTGCACTTAATTTTAATCTAGAATTACTAGTAAGGCCAAAAAGGATTAGACTATTAGCTTTACTCCTTCTACCCCTCCCATACAATCTGACACAATTTTACAACTTTACAAAAAGTGTATTTTCCTGAAAAGTGTGAATGCTACGGGTCTACAATTTAAATCATGAAGAGCGTATGATGCTTATAATTATTTCCGGAAAAGTCTTTAAGAACTCGCCCCTTCTTCTACCACCTCCTATACAAACTGCACAATTTCACTAAATCCCATGAAATTTTTGATTCTAAATTTTGTGTGAGACATTTTGATAGCGACTTTAGCGTGATGACAATAAATTAGTTCAATGTGGCCAACCCCTATACCATTTCCCCTACCAAATTTCTTGAAATCAAAAAATTTCTCTTTCATCTAGAGTATCACACGGTCCTGTTATGTTTTTAATTAATTTTATGGACCGGTAGTGCCAAACCAATCATACTTGACGAGCTGCAATCGATTCGTTAACATAATGCAAAAGAAAATATCTTTGTTTTTTCCACAATTTTCTATGAAATTAAATATTTCTCATTGACATTCCCTTGTGCTTTGCAAAGACAAATGATATTTAATGATCTGAGAGATAATCAAACTCAGACATTTGAGTGGCATGAAATCCTGCCAACGTGTATGAATGAGTCACAGAAATTTTTTTTGATTTCGTAATGTTCTGATTTACTACAAACTTAATCAGTTTAATAAACGTTTCAGCAGAGGGTGAAACATTACGATTAAAATAAATTAAAACAGTATGAAATCTGAAAATCTTTCATTAATTTCAAAATGAAAATATTCACCAAATCATTAATAATCATTATACTCTGAAACCTGAGAGTATTTTAAGTTTGCCACAACTTTTGTAACGCTAACAAATAAGGCTGAATGATAGAGAAGTTAATATTTTCACTCAAATATCTTAAAATCGAATGTCCGTCGGCCTGTCCATCTGTGTCCTCTCTAGCTCGAGAACGCGGTGACCTAGAAAGTTAAAATTTTGTACAGGCCTTTTTTGACAAAAAGTAAGGACAAGTTCGTTAACGGGCCAAATCGATACACCCCTCCTACCCCCTCCCATACAAAATGACACAAATTCGGAATTGGACAATAAACGGATTCTCTCAAATGGTATAAAAGCTATTGGTCTGAAATTTGGAATATATAATTATTACTATAATTTCAATATAATATATAAAAATTATTCGAATCTTTTCTATCACCTCTCATGCAAACTGCAATTTTTCATGAAATACTATAAACCAATTTATTCAGTACGTAGAACATTTATCGAGCTGAAATTGTCCGCTAAGCATTTATTTAGAACTAGCAAACGGCCGCGACTTCGTCCGCGTAAAAATCGCATTAATAAGCAATTCTTGAGAATGTAGTTAGTAATACATTATATGGGGTATACCTATATATTCCGCTTACTTTAATGGCTCTTTGAACACAATGTTTTGTATTTTGTTGGAGTCAGAACCATAGATTATTAAGAATGATACTCGCATTTGAATGGGAGAGGCTCGCGATCAAATCAAACCCGTGATTCGAGATCATATGTATACGTGTTAAGGACATGTGAATAGTTGTAACTTGTGTTAATTAAAAAAAGTCCAAATAAAATGACATTAAGATTAAAAACATAACAGGACTTCGATTGTGCGTAAAGCCCCATTATATGATACTACCGAAATCGAAATTTTTGTAATCTTAAGAATTTTTGTGTGGGGAGTGATAGAAGGGATGACAGTACTAAATTAATTTTTCTCACACCATGTTAGAGGAACTATAAAAATATTTTGCACCAAATTTAAGCATGAAAAACTGAATAGGTAACTTGAGAAACTTAGTGCATTGGATTTAGTGAAATTGTGAAATTTGTATGGGAGGTGGTAAAAGGAGTTGGGGGTTTTTGGTAATTTTTCTAGATACAACTATCATCACCATGCAATTGATATCTTTTAAATTTCAGATCAGTTAGATTCACACTTTTCAAGTAAATCGAATTTTCGCAAAGTCGTGAAATTGTGTCATATTGTAAGGGAGGGGGTAGAAGGAGTGGAGCTAATCGGTTAATTTTTTCCGATAATAATAATAATACTAATTATGGATTCATCAGAAAATTTTAGCTCGATCAAAGTGATACGTACTGAGAAAATTGGTTTAAAGTATTTCATGAAAAAGTGCAGTTTGCATAGGAGGTGGTAGAAGGAGTGGAGGGTTTTTGGTAATTGTTCTAGGAACAACTATAATCACCATGCAATTGATGTGTTTTAAATTTTAGATCAGTTAGATTCACACTTTTCAAGAAAATCGAGTTTTTGCAAAGTCGTGGAATTGTGCCACATTGTATTGGAGGGGGTAGAACGAGTAAAGCTAATCGGTTAATTTTTCCCGATAATAATAATTATACTAATTAAAGATTTAATACAAAATTTTAGCTCGATCAAAGCTGTACGTACTGAGTAAATTTGTTTATAGTTATTCATGAAAAAGTTTAGTTTGTATGGGAGGTGGTGGAAGGAGTTGGGGGATTCAAACTATTTATATACTTGAAGATTGCATTTATAATAGTAATAATATATTTTAAATTTCAAATTAATAGCTTTAATAGTTTCCATGAAAATTTGATTATTAAAAGTTTTTGAAAATGAGTCATTTTGTATGGGAGGGGGTAGAAGGCGTGAGGGGAGAAAAATAACACCTAAAGCAGATTACTCCCAGAGGCAGACCTAATAATTTGTGAGAGTTTCATATCAATCGGTGCAGCCGTTTTTGCGTGAAAGCCGGAAAGACATACAGACAGACAGACAGAGAAATTTTTTAAAAACGTTTGATTTTGCTTAGTTATTGCTAAAATGAAGCAAAAAACTTATTTATAGCCATTTATAAACAAATCACAGACAGACACTACAATTATATTTATATAGATTTTTAGTAAGCCCGGGAAAAATGATATGATTAGAAAAATATGAATGCTATTGATCTGCAATTTAAAACATTTTAGATGCATGATGTCTATAGTTATTCCTGAAAAAAAGTCATAAAGAACTCCTCTCTCCTTCTACCACCTCTCATATAAATTGCACAATTTCACTAAATCATTTACACTAATTTTCTTAGTACCTATTAAATTTTTGAAGCTTTGATCTTGTATAAAACACTTTGATAGCAACTTCAGTATGGCGTGAAAAAATTGGTTCAATGCTATAACCCTTTCTACCACTTCTCATACAAAATTTCTTAAAATTAAAAAAAATCTTTTTCATCTAGAGTATCGCATGGCCAATGGTTACGGCCAATAGTCGTACTGTTATATTTTATTTTTAAGTTAGTTCAAAGTTTTTTGGTCTCGGAAATTTTGTTTTAAGGTGAAATTTTTCAATACAAAAATAGTTTTGGAAAATTTGTAAGGCTTCGCGGATTTATTTGAAGGAAACTTGTACTGCACAGCGCTCGAATTTGATGTCAAAAATGTGAAAACTTTATGCAAGTGCTAAAAAATCTGTCAAATGTGTATGCATGTTTGTGTCCATGAATTTTGTGGGCATTAATTTCATAAATGCTGACGAAACTCAATGACGAATAAGAGTATTTCAGTTTGCTGTTCTTGATTTTGCTGTCGAAAACTCGAAATGTTTAATTCAACATGGTGCGAGTGAGTTTGACTCTGCCAAGCTGGAATGCTGGCTTGGTTCCATAGCCTTGCACTGCATCGCACGAAACATGACGAAGGCTAAAATTGTTTCTTTTGGCAAATGCACAAAATTTTATGTACATATGCATATTTTAAAAAAGACCTACTTTACTACTGACACCAATTATTGACGATTTTAATTAATATTCTTGCTTTGATTAGAATAGTTAGTTTAGTAAGTCGAAATTGTTGCAAACTATCAGATTTCAATAGTTTGGTGAATGTTTTCACAGTGCATTTCGAATTGAAAGAAAAGATTTCCGGCTTCTACACTGTTACCCTTTTTTATTCGTGATGTTTCGGTCTTTGCTGAGACCTTTATCAAACTTGTTTAGTTTTTCGATCTAGAGTAGAAATATGCAAAGATCTTAAGTTAGGATGTTAGCTAGTGAGTATCTTTTTGGTCTACAATGCGAAGGTCAATTTAAGCACACTATTTGCGTGGGCATATTTTGACCACCTCAATTTGCGAAAATGAAAATTCGTAAAAAGAGGGTTGTGTGAAGGAGTAAAAACCCTTTCGCAATAACAAATAAATGTTAAGAAGCCTGAAGGTCAGGAGGCCAAGGCTTGATTTGGGATAGCGCCATTGAAGTAGAATCTAGCAGAACATATTGTTGCGTGATGCGAGAATGTGATGCGAAGGTTTCTTAGGAAATTGAATTGCAATACTTTATAGATCGAATAATAAATTAAAATTCAGTAGATAACAAAAATATCACTTAGAGGCCTAATTTCAAAATATTTCACCTTAATGACAATCGTAAGCAAAAACTGCTACCAAAAAAATAAAGTCCGACTGAAGAGTATAAACATTTTCAAAATTAAATTAATTTTTAATACTCTTTATTGTAAGGACAATAATGGCGAATTTATTTAAACCGCGAATCACGTTTCGATCACACCCATACTTAAAATTTGATTGATCCGCAATAGAGAAATAAATTGAATTAGTTCAGTGGATTACAAAACGTTTTATTTGTCGACTTCAAAGGCACGACGGCGAGCGAAATTATGCAAGCATTGCCGATCGCTTAGTAGACTTTGTGTCTTTGTCACAATATCGTGGACATTAGACCTGATTCAATCCTCTCATATTTTCGAATATAGAAATCACATAGATTACTCAATCGCAATTTATATGTTCCGATCAATTGAAAATTTAGGTTAAAAATTAAAAAAAAAAAAAATATTGTAATATTTTTATTCAAGTCAGGCGGTACAAATCCATTAGCCTAATAAAATAAGCCCTCGAATCGTCTCCAATGTTAACGTAGTCGCTATTCCTGAATTGAATGTTATAGTTGCGATATGTTTGATTGCGCGATATCCTTGAACCTCGTCATGTAATTTCAAGAAAATCAATACCACTAAAACGGGGTGTGTTTCGGTGTTTAAAGAGGCAAAAGCAGCACGAATTTCCGATGAATAACAAAAACCGTTTAACAAGTTTCACATTGTGTATCAGCTAAGCTGCACCTTGACAGTGCCCACATTTTACAAAGCTGCTAATTGCACGCTTATTTATATTTATAATTTTTTTTTTCTTGTAACGAAAAGGTAATGTACCGAACCAACATACGAGACCTTGCTACTTTTATGCTTTTTCTTCCCGAAACCGAAAAAATTTTAGTTGTGCTCCATTATATGCTTGTAACGCGTCTTCAAGGTTCGTACGTGTGTCGGCGTTTTTCTTCTAAGGAGTCATAACAAATCTTTTGTCATTTTATTTCGGCTAGGCGGCAAAAGTCACTGCATCACTCTGCCCATTTTAAGCTATGCTTGAATTAACTAAATCTGAGTTGCTTCACGTTTTCAGCATTATTATTTAGTTAAATGAAAATCTACGAACAATTAGCTATCTAATTGCTCGACTCGTGCAATGTTAATCTTCTTAGTGCTAAACTTAGAGGCTAAATTCAAAATCAAGGTTGCAAGGCCGTGGCATTACTGACAACAACAGTAGTAAGCCATTGCGCGCAAGAACGCTTAATGGCGTTCAGAAAAACCCCTCTAGGCTAAAGGTCGTTTCGCCTCGATTCGTAATTGTAACGAATCGTAAGGCTCGCATTTACCTTTCTATTTCAGTAATTCGTGCGGTGTGTGTGAATTACAAATGAAAGTAAAAGATGATTTAGACATCTTTTTCCTGTCAAAGAAATTATTCAAGACCATCGCGGACAAAAGACAAAAATCCCAGCGGTCAACTCGATAATCATGACGCGGATGATCCGATTGCAATCGCCCACTTTTAAATGGACAATAGGCGCAAATGTCCATTTAATGGCATCGTATACACGTAATCATCCTAGAAATTAAACCGAAAAGTGTTAAAGACATTCCATTCAAGGCCGTCGTTTGATGAGGTTTCGGGCGACAAAATCATTTTGTTTTGTCCAGCTTTATGGGCCGACTGTGTCACAGGTCGATTGTAATTCCAGTACAAAAACATTAGAACGCTATTAATGTCGAATGTGACGGCTAGCAACGTTGACCCACTTGGACTCAATGTCTCAAATGCGGCATACGTAAAAAGTATTATGGGTAATTACGATTTAATAGTTTTGAAATTGTTTAAGGTGAACACTCTTTTTGTGACTTTTCCAGCTAAATGCGATAAGTATGACAAATTCTGAAAAATTAAAGATATATTTAGGAATAATAATACAAAAAACGCAACACAAAAATTGAGAACGGTTTAAGGTTGTTAGACCGCGAATGACTTAAATTTTCACGGGAAAATTAAAAATTTTATGTTCCCAGTGTGTTAAAAATGTGTTAAAGTTTGGACGCTTAAAAATGTTTACTTTTGATGATATGGAGTCGATGTTTCTCAAATTTTTTAGAAATGTGTTTTCTTACTTAATACATCTCAGCGAACAATCACGCGATAGGTCGCAGTGGCGATAGAAAAGGCGATAGTAAATTATCGCTTCCACTGATAAAATTGCGAGTCCTTGCTTTAAACGATAATTTCGCGAGAACTTTCTAGAATCGCAATGACTATACAAAAACCAAGAATTACGAAGTGCAACAATTATTGCCCTTTCATTTTAAATTATAGCCTTCAGCGATCAACCCCTGACAATTTTGTTAGTATTTGTATAACGATAGGATGAAAATTATCGCCAATTAATTGCGATGGCAAGAGATTTGACGAAAACAAATGCAGTCGTTAGCTCCGTTGTCCTTTTTTTAGGAAATGACATGACAGAGAACAAATGAAATCATTGGAAAATTTGTCGACATTAAAATCAGTTTTACAAGTGAAGTTAATGTAATCGGTGATTTAGAAAGTGGTAATTTGTTTCATTCATTTATAGAATAATCAATTATTAAATAGAAAAAAGTAAATATTTATTTAAACGTTTTTGAACAAAAAAGATAACATTTCCATTTATTCAAAAGCAGAAATGTTAGATCAGTGACGAAAGAATACAAACATTAAAGATTATGTTTTAACTCTATTTTTAAATAAAACAATAGAAGTAGTTAAAGATCCAAGTTGTAGTTGATCGTAGTTCCTTTGCATTCTCAACATCGGGGAGTGATAGTAAATACCGAAAGCAGCTCGAGGAAGGTAGAATTCCTGGTTGAGACTATTCCTTGCCGGAAATTCAGATCATTGAAGAGGTAGGTATCAAGAAAGTAGTTGTAAAGTATGATTATGTCCGTTAACTTGATACTTCTCTAATCTTTATATCAAAAGTTACTGTTTCCAAGTACAAAGAATTAACTAATAATAACTCAAATTGTTCATAAGATTGATTTTCGGTTTCTATTTGTAAAAAGATTCATTTTAAGCTGAACAAATGATTAAATTATTTCACGATAAATGAAAATTTTAATACATATGTTCGTATTGTCGAAAGTTCGTATATTAGGAACCTAGGGTAGATATGGTGCTTTGTGACGAAGGGATATTAGAACTTCTCGCTTCATACCGAGGAAAAAATTTAATAACGATCCTAAAATGAATGCTCTTTAGTAATTCAAACATTAATGGAAACACAACATTGATCGCTTTTGGCTTAACTCGTCTTTCCTTAAATGGATTCAGACTTTCCTCTCTGAAGGCTCCATATGAGTTTTACTAGACGACGTTACTTCTGCCCCCTTCCTTATTGATCCTGGCGTCACCCAGGCTCAGTCTTATCACCTACTCTCTTTTCAGTCTTTATAACCGACCATCTATCGTCAACTTTGAATCATATCCACGCTTGAAATCATCTTCCAATTTGACTCCCCTGCAGAGGCGGCACTACTGACTTCAGTGTCCTCATGTCCTAATAAATCAGGAGGTTCATTAAACTCTGACCTCAACTTAATAAACTCCGGCATCGGCCACTATAAGGCGTGCAGATTCTACCTTCTGCAGACTTTACGTTACATGGCGTAAAATTTAACAATCGTCTTGATTAGAGTCAACACTTCTATGAAGTTGCTGCTAATTCCTCGAAACGTTTAGGTATTCTGCGGAAGTGTAAGAAATGCTTGTATGCGTCTGGTATAAATATTATAGATGGTAGGTAGAGCAATATAAGATTCATATCTGGCCACATCTTCAGTACAACTTGCATGTTTGGGCTGGGGCCCCAAAATTACTCCAGCGTTGTTCGATCGTATCCAAAAACATGCGTTTTATGAAAATGCATCGCCCAAATATCGGAATCAATCAATCAATCAAATTCCTGTTAAGACCCCCTATAGGGGCATAGGACAGAAACAACTCTCTTCCACAAGGCGCGATCCTGAGCATCGGCCTTAAGCTATTGCCAGGACTTGTTTATTCCTCTAGCCTCCTGCTCAACTGCTCGCTTCCATGTGTTACATGGTCGACCAACCCGACGTCTTCATTGAGGATTATAATCCAGAGCCTGTTTGGCAATGGTTCGCTCTGGTTTCCTCAAAGTATGACCGATCCACTGCCACTTCCGCCTTTGAATCTCAATACCTATTTTAGTCTGGCCAGTTGTACTCCAAAGTTGGTCGTTGGAGATCACTTCTGGTCAGAATATTCCTAAAATGCGTCGGAGGCATTGGTTCACGAAAGTCTGTAGTTTCTTGGTAAGTCGAACAGTCACTTTCCACGTAGTACAACTATATAACAACACGGATTTGACGCATGCGTCAAAGACTCGCAGCTTCGTGCGAAGGGAGATCTCTCTTAACCTCCAGAAAGAGGAAAGAATACCGAAGGAATACTCAGCCTTTATTATAAATATTTCCACGGCAAATGTTAACTTAAGGAATTAATACCTCCTCTTTTTCATTCTCCATGTAATACTCGCCAAGCTACACACGCTCACGAGTACACAGTGAAGAATCTGCCATGGAGGAAAATTTAGGCATTCCTTTATTCTTCGGACGCCAATTATGTGGAATCCGGGCGGTCCATATTCAGTGAAGTACGATTCCCAACAATTCAAAAACAACGACCATCGCCATTTCAGACACCAAAGTTATTCCGGTCATCGTAAAAAAAATATTGTTATTCCATACCTATTTACGTACGATGGCGCTACGACTCGAATCGGGCCTTGGGCTCCTGTCAGGTTTCGATATAAGTCTGTTCTTTTCCGGCGATGAGCTGTTAATACATCGACCTACCACCTACCTGTAGAGACTAAATAAACTAAAATAGGTATTGAGATTAAAAGGCGGAAGTGGCAGTGGATCGGTCATGCTTTGAGCAAACCAGAGCGAAATATCGCAAAACAGGCTCTGGATTATAATCCTCAAGGACGACGTCGGATTGGTCGACCATGTAACACATGGAAGCAAGCAGTTGAGCAGAAGGCCAGAGGAATAAACAAGTCCTGGCAACAGCTTAAGGCCGATGCTCAGGATCGCGCCTTGTGGAAGAGAGTTGTTTCTGTCCTACGCTCCAATAGGGGGTTTTAACAGGAATTTGATTGATTGACCACCTACCTGTAGGGCTAGTCCTACATTTGATGGGTGACCTAGATAACGTGCTAGGTACTAGGTGTGCATTCCTTCCTACATAGTACACCGCCTAGAAGGCGATGAGGTGCTGAGTGGTATCCGACCAAGTGATGAATTCGGAGAGTTGAATTTGCTGACAAAGCCATGTAAAGTATGTTATCTTAATATATCACCAACGCAAATAGTGAACACGTTCTATGGCATCATGGGCATCTCTGGCATTGTGGCAGCGTGCTTAATTCATTGCCATTAGGTCGTGGGGTCGATTCACACACCAGGAAGTAGAATTTCTTTACGTACAAATTTTTCAATTTAAAAATGAAAAATTATTCGAAATCAAATGGGCAAGTGATGTAAGAGCGAAACAGTTTCGAACCTAGTTTATCATACTGTTATAATAAAGCAGACAGTGTAAGATCCGGAAATCTTTCCTTTTAATTCAAAATTCACTGTGAAAACATTCACTAAACCACAAATGTTTTCGCATCCGAATGCAGGTTCTCAGAGCTGAATAAACAATTCAAAGAGAGCGATCCTAAATCTGCCTTGTACACAGCATATCTGATATGTGGATTGTGCTTAAGCCTGTGGTGAAGAAGTATTCCAAGATACTTGAGGGAAGTGTCTAAAGGAATGCACATACCATCAAGCGATAGAGAAAGGATCTTACCCAGCAAACATTTTAACAATCGTTTTGCATGCCGGAGCTGCAATATGCTTGAAGAACAAATAACATGATGAGTAATCTAAATGTTCGAAAGCCGAGCAGAAGTGTAAAATAAAATTATGTAAGCCATAGTTCACATCACACGTGCAATATGCTAGTCCGAAAATGATGTCGACATAGGTAGGCCTATAGCCATAACACACATTTCGTTTCATGAGTGAGCGATTCTTTCCGCGTGTGCTTATAGGTGTGTAAGTTCGTGATATGTTCAAAGTCATAAAAAACAGAAACAGAACAAAAAGCAATTGCGATCTTCGAAGATCTCTTGTTTAGCTTTAAAAGTCAAGTTCTTTAAGAAATCGTAAATATTTCATAAAAAATATCGTTAACGACATTCATTAATAAATTAAAAGAAAAATCATTGACGACTCATTGATAACGATTATATACTTGCTTACATACTCGTTTCTTGTAAGCGTTTTACAATTCATTAATGAATCGTTAAAAGTAATTCATTATCGAATGTCCATTTAGTCCACTTGATGAATCATTAATGTATCGTTAACGATGCTCGTTAGCGATCAAATCGTTCGTTAATGTAATTCATTAACGATTCTTTAATGAATTATTTTGTTTGCTGGATACTCTCTACAACTGCACGTCGATGGCCCCTTCTGCTTGCATTTCTGAAGCAGATAAGTCTACAATTGTCTGCTTTAATGCCCAAACACCAGTGTAGTCATGATTGACTATGTATACACTGCGCAGCGCTTAATTGCGGACACAATTTTTCTGAGAGATTTTCATTGTTCGTGCTGCTCTAATCTCTAATAATTAAAATGTATGCATACAGACTGAAAGGGAGCCATATCACGAAAATACTTTGTGTGAGTTTATTAATTTAAAGCCAAGTACCGTTACTCTATGTTACGTCACCATAACTGAAACATAAAGTATACACAATTTTTTGTTCCTCGTGATTACGGACAATACTGAAACTTGCGCGATACCCCATGGAAATTGAATAAAATAAACATGTTCTACTTCTACAATGGCGCTACAGCCCAAATCGGACCGTGGCCTCCTGATATTCAGGTTCCTTAACATTTTTCATTACTTATTGTGGAAGGGTTGTTAGCCCTTCGCACAACCCTCTATCTACGAATTTTTCATTTTCGTAGATTGAGGTGACCCAAGCAGGCAGTGTGCTGGAATTATGCGTCGACCGGGATTTGAACTCACGGACCTTCGCATTGTAGACAAACATGCTACCCACTAGGCTATACCCTAAATAAACATGTTAGTGAAACAAAAATAGTTTCTCATTATTTTTTATTAGCTTAATTTGATTTTTAATAATGAATACTACCTCATTTATTTAAAATAAACTTGAACAATCTTTTAGACAAAGAGATGTACAGTGACTCGAACAAACTAATGTTGTTTGTACCCACGCACCTTCAATTGCATTCACTAAGTCTTTTTTTCCTCTCAAACTGTCTCACACCTTCATAAACCTTACAAGAAATCCAGCTCCAAATATTCCCATAATGTTCAAGTCAGATGAATATGGAGGGCTCGGCAACAAACCCACATTTTCCTTTCCAGTCGAGGACGTAGTGATTCCTGCGATATGTATTGGTCTTGCTGAATAGTCCAACGTTGTTCACCAAACAGTGAGTGAAATTTCGGAAATGCTTTTGTCAAAATAGTTTGATATTGACATTCTAATTTTTTGAAAATCCAAAATATTCGTTCCAAAATATGAAATGGCTTTCCACACCATTACATCGCCTTCTGTGGTGTGATGTGGTAGTAAGAAATATTGTGTCAAATTAGGAAAATAATAGTTCGTAGCCATTAGGCCAGTCCAGGTTTAATTTTTTTTTCCGAAAAGATGACCCTTTGCCACTCATCTTTCGAAGTCAAGTGGTCTTTCGCGAATTTTAGCCGTTACATCCGACGCTCTCTCGATTAATGGAGGTTTTTTTCAGTTTTTGGCGACGAAGATGTGCAGCACTTTTTATCGCCCTTCATACTGTAGATATGCTCGTACTAACGCCACAATTAATAGGGTGTAGCCAAGTGAGTAGCGTGTTGGTCTACAACAAGGTCGTAGAGGGTTATGCGAAGGGCTAAACACCCTTTCATAATGACAAATAAAATGTTAAGGAACCTGAAGGTCTGCAGGCCAAGGCCCGATTTGGGCTAAAGTGCCATTGTATATAACGCCACAGTTGCTTTTGATTTTTGCCACGGAATTAGACGAATTTGAAGCTTCCTTTAGTGTGCTCGTTTGGTGAAATAGCTTTAGCTAATAGTCCTTTTTGGTTTTAGCCATAATTTACATGATGTCGAAGGTAAGCGCTAACTGCTTACGTTCGTCTGCCTTTTTTCGGCAATATAATGGCAACTATGACCTTCATTTCTATTGGCAACAGTTTGACCTTTTTCGGTTTCGGTTTCATAACGTTTAACACGTTGAAAGAAAATAAAGTAATAAATAACCCCTAAATAATTTAGCTATGGTGTAGCCTAGTGGGTAGCATGTTGGTCAACAATGGGAAGGTCAGGGGTTTAAATCCCAGACGACGCATAATTCCAGCACACTGCCTGCTTGGGTATCCCTTGGTCACCTCAATATACGAAAATGAAAAATTCGCAGATAGAGGGTTGTGCGAAGGTCTAACAAGCTTTCTACAATAAATAATGAAAAATGCTAAGGAACCTGAAGGTCAGGAGGCCAAGGCCCGATTCGGGCTGTATTGCCATTCTAGAAGTAGAAGAAATAATTTGGTAGCACCTTACTACTACCAATTTCATACATTTTCGTTATTGTACAGTACAACAGCGAAAACTATGAAAATCTCTCAGAAAAATTGAGTCCACAATCAAGTGACGCGCAGTGTACATGTTTTCTTATAAGTGCCATTACTGTGGATGGACTGGTGTTCGCAGAAATAAAGATGACATCGTCTACGTAGAGAAGAGTTTGGGATTCTCCGTGGATCGTATCAGACAGACAGAGTGGGAAGTCATGTAAAAATAGATTGAATAGAACAGGGCCAAGAACAGTTCCTTGGGGTACACCTAATTTTACCATTACTGGATTAGATAGGCAGCGAGTAAAGCAAATGTGTGCAATCATTGCACATAAAGGCATAAATTGCCTGTAACTCAAGTAATTCTGTAAAAAGTATATTTTCTATGCGCAATCGTATCAGCAACAGTTAAAGTTCAAAACAGCAATTTATTTTAAAATCAGTCGGGAAAAAAATTATCACAGGGTACCATCTCTATCTTAGTGTATGTAACCATCCATATGGAAAGGGACCTTATCGTGTCAAGGGGGCAAAATTGAGTCGGATGCATTTCCAACTACTAAGGGGTGTTCCATTTAGACCGCCTATTTTGAATTATTTTGAATGTAGCCCCATTTTTTTTGTGTCGGTCGTACAGCGTTTATCGGATAATCTGTTTCATATATAACCTTCTTGTCTACACACTTTATTAAAATAAAAACATCCGAGCTTTTCAAATAAACACTGCGTTTTTTTCAAATAAACACTGCATTTTTTTTAAATTTTAAAACAGCTGGTACACCCCTTAGATAAAATTCTGATCAAATCGTCTTTTTTTTATTAAGAAAAAAAATTGGCCGAGCTATTCAATTTTCAAGTTTTAGAACCTGGTTTTGAGATATTGTAGTTTAAAGTTTTCAAAGTTTTTAAAGTTTTCAGGAACAATTCTTCAAATTCAGAGGTCACAATTTTTGTCCGATTGTAATTGGAATGGAATATAAATCTACAGATAGAAAACATTTCAAAAGTTCTTTGCCAAAATTTTTGGTGAAACCGCAAAACCACAATATTTAAAGAATTATCTCTAAATTATAATTAGCTAACCTGTTCTAAGTATTGTAAAAAGATCCAATAAATTAATCTGCTATCGACTTAGTGGAATTTCATTCAAATTAAAATAATTCGAAAAGTAATTTTCGAAAATGAAATTGTTTTTGTAAATAGTGAATCACAGTTGAATAAAAATCTTTTACGATAAAATACTTGAAAAACAACAACTTTAGAACATAATACTTAAGCTGCTGCTAAAAAAATTATCAAAATAACCGAAATTAGGCGCTTGAAAACCAGTTATATTATTTTTATTGAATTTATTATATTTTGAAAGAGATTGTTTATTGTTTCCATTATTAAATCATCGTTCTTCTTTTCTTTTTTCAATCAATACATAAAAACTCAAATTGATATATCTGCAGATCTTCATGGATTTAGACAATATCTAAAATCTAATATCACTGTTTTATGAATAAATTTCGATAAAACTTAAGTCTAATTTTAGATCGTTACAAGCATAAGATATTTCCGAATTAACAAAAGCAATTCCGAAATTGGCGCTAATTTAGTGAATATATTTTTTTTTTAACACAAGGTACATAATACTTGTTTTGACCTTGAAAACAAATATACAACAGTTTATTAAAAGCATAATAATTTCGTAATCAAAATCAAAAGAGGTCTATAATCAAGTACCCACCTTGTAGACATAACTTCATTGATTTGCTTCAATAAACTGAAAAGCCCAGTCAGTGCACATTTAAGAGTCTTGTTTTCGTGATCCATTTAATAAAACACTTCCAAGGGTCAGTGCAAGGTAAATCGAATAAGTAATAGTGGAGGAGCTACGTAGGTTATCAACAATCGCTCTAAACGTAATCAACATTAATGGACATTTAAATCGCTAAGGTGAGATAAATTATGTGTTAGCGCGATTTATAACAATGTTTTCGCGTCAATTGTGGAGTTTTCGAGAAAAACAAATAACAACCATTTCGGACCATGTTCAACCGTCAATTCCGATGTGATTCATACTGGCTGGCGATATGCAAATCGGTTGAAGACGGTTGATATGCAAATATCGCGCGATGAATCGCAGTCCGAGTATGCGTTGATGATGCCAAAATTTCAAAATTAATTTTGATTGTATCGAACGCACAGATCTTGTCAGCGAGCGTACCGTGATGACAATGAACTTTTCATATAAATTTGACCATTGTAGATGTGGCATTAACCTTGAAGCAATGTTGCGATTGAATTGATAAAAAATTTGCTAGATATACGTTGGCAGTGGTAGTTCAGTTTGATTCATTCAAAGTGGCCGAAGCAATAAATAGATACTTTGCATTTTTGGTAGACGTTTATTGATGCACTACTCATCAATTGACTCGTCGAAAATCATGGCTGCAATTCAAATTAAAGTTTTATCGACTTCAGGTGCCAAAGTAGTACTAGAAAACCTCTGGCATAACCTCCTGATCTATTAATCATCATCAATAGCACTACAGCCCAAATCGAGCCTTGGCCTGCTTTCCTTCAGGTACCTTAATAATGATTTGTTATTTTGGAAGGGTTGTTAGCCCTTCGCACAACCCTCTATCTACGAATTTTTATTTTTATAGATCGAGGTGACCAAGGTATACTCAAGCAAGCAACGTGCTGGAATTACATATACGTCGACCGGCATTTGAACTCACGACCTTCACATTGTAGACCAACACGCTACTCAATAGGCTACAGCTAGGCTGATCTATAAGTAAACCTTAACTCAATTTTTTGAAAAAATAGATTTTAAATTAAGAGCTCAATATCTAGATTAATTATCATAAGATAAGAAACTATTTATGCCAAAAATTTTCAACTGTAATAATAAATTAAACAATAAGCATCATTAGCATCACGATCACGAAATCTTCATTAATTCTTTTTGAAACAAGAATACTAAAAGTTCTATAAAGCTCGAGCATTGGCTCAGTATCTAAATAGTTACCCAAGTGCTGCAAATTAAATAAAATTAGGTTAATATTTCTTCAACCAGCGACACTACTATACTCCTAGCAAATTACCTAGCCCAGCTTAATTTATGTGCAAATTGATGATTGAATAATTTGTTAGCTATTGTTAAGAAGTTCCGATTCGAAGGAGACAAAGAAAATCTCAGAACATGATGTCAAATCGTCACTTTAAAAATAGAATTATTAAAAATGACATTTGTTAGGTGTCGTTATCGTGTATCGTAATCGCATGGAAATCGCAACGCGAGAACGTGACTTTATTTTTACAGCAAGTGACCATCGAACATTTCAATTCAATGCTCGATTAATCAGAAAAATTGCAAAAGATTTTGTATTATTTATGTGTATACTTGTAGCTTGTGGATTTTATATATGCACATGAATTTAAACAAAAGGTAATTTTCCTAGGCACCGCCGACGACTTTTGTCGTGACATGATTTTATAAGTAATGGCGCTCTTTTATGCATATTATTCCATCAAAAACGTAGTTCTTAATGACAGTTGAAACTTGATGAAATATTTATGTTGTGATTCATAAATGAAAAAAAAACAATCAAATCAATTTAATTTATACAAAATTGGTACATTGTTGATGAAAAAAGGAATGTTGAGTATGACTATTGATTATGTGGAATTAATGTCGTACGTTGTGTTAATGATTGTTTTATGTTGTAATTTATCATAAATATAAATGCAAGAAGAGAAATCACGAAATGTTTAAAATTTAACATATCTAAGCTCGAATATTATATATTGTACAATACAAAATTGAATATAGTTTCCTTTTCGATAGCTCTTATATCTGCTAACTGACACTAAATTAGAATTCGTGAATGTCGCTAGTTCAAATCTCGGTCGACGTAAAATATCTTTGCTAAATAAATAGGCGAAAATCTAAATTTCAAAAAGGATTTCAGGATTCAGGATAAGGACTAAGTAGCCGATCAGCAGAAATGTATATTTCTCAGCCTGGACTTCACTTCCTGATTTGGAATATAGTTCCATCGAAGAAAATTACTACGACTGAGAGAATGCTATGGTGTAGCCTAGTGGGTAGAGTGTTGGTCTTAGAATGTGAAGGTCGGGAGTTCAAATCCCGGTCGACGTAATATATAATACGATCACACTTTGGTTACCTCAATCAAAGAAAATATAAAATTCATAGATAGAGAGTTGTGCGAACAGCTAACAACCTTTCCACAATGAGTAATAACAAAGAAAAAAATTGAAGGAACCTGAAGGTCAGGAGGTCAAGGCCCGATTTCGGCTATAGTGCCATTGTGGAAGAAGTGAGAATGGAAGTCACTGAGAATAGAAGAGCTAGTATTTTCAACGGATATGCAGTTTTTGCTATACCTATTTGATAGTTTTCAATCCACTGATTTGAGTCACGTATTATTTAATTGATGACTTTTTTAAATATATACTTATGAGGAGCGGTTACTACGGTCACCCAAGTTAGGAGATGATACCAGGAAGCATAACACACCATGGTCCAAACCCCCACGGGAGAACCGCTCGCCCGCCCAGTACAAAGCCGCACATATGTAGGTATGAAATGAGACTTGGAAACAGAAAAGAACTCACTCCAAAGGAGATGAAGGATCTATCCTGGGTTGAAGACACCAAACAGAGCCGAACTCAAAGAAAAAAAATGACTTTGAAAACTAATACTCGATTTTTTGCAACAAGGTCGAAGAATACGCGTCTAAAACTGCGGATACGAAGAGGCATAAGAGGCAGAGATCGGAGGAGGAGAACTAACATCGATCACAGTTGTCAAGGGCGATTACATCAGAGACTGAGAATGGATCGATAGCGGATGTTAAAATACCTCATAGTACGTTTTATCGAACATAGTGACCCACTCGGAAGGATGACTCTGGAAAAGTGGGAAATTGTGGAGATAAGACGAAATC
This sequence comes from Chorisops tibialis, assembly GCA_963669355.1. NCBI lineage: Eukaryota > Metazoa > Arthropoda > Insecta > Diptera > Stratiomyidae > Chorisops > Chorisops tibialis. The sequence continues at coordinate 81,317,086 of OY770262.1, read as the reverse complement.
GTGAGGTACTTGGAGACGAACATGAATCAATCCATGCCCATGCAGAGGTAGTTAAACGAGGTCAAGATTTTTAAGTGCAATGATCAATTCACTTTGGAGTGGTGAAGGAAGGCCGTGAAAACTCTTGAAAAGGAGGGAAGCGAAACTAGAGATAGTGAACAGGGCGAGACTGCTTTCAATACCAAGGTATTTTGGCCAAGTGGGATGTCCGCAGAGTTCACCCTGAAGTTGCTCCAATGGCAGAACACCGATATTCCGATGATCGGAGAGTCATTATAGTCAGTGAACCGCTTGCCTCGGAGTCAATGCTTACAATTCTCCAGATTAATAAGAAAAAAGCTGAGGTCATACACGCGCTTTGGGAAAATGACCTGGGGAATCGGAAGTTTCTATGTACGCCTTAAAAAGAGAAACTTCGAGGACGGTAACAAAAACATAACCCTGCCCGCTGCGGAAAATATTTTTATCGACACGGATGGGAACTACTCCTACACCGTCTGCAGCACTGAATCGTACTCTGGCTCCTCAGGATGCTGAGAGTGATCCAAATGTTTATTCGCAAGTTTTTAAATCATAATCGATTAGATTCGTCTGACCTACTGCTCGCCATGGAGGAGGATAATTTCAATGTGGCAGTAACACAAAAGCTAAGGATCTCCGGAGGGATCAAGCTACTGGCTTCTTAGGAGACAGGTAAGAATTGTACGGCCATTATCTTTCTAAAATCGAATTGATTAAGCCCGAAATGCAACAACCGCCACTATTAATCGCATCAATAAACATGGCCCATGACATGCCATCACCAACAGTGAAGCTGCGTACACTGACGAATCTGGTAATTGTAGGAGACGCAAACTTTCACCACACAACATAGAGAGGTAAGGTCATCAACGAAGGAGGTGAGTCTCGACTAGTCTTCACTTTAACGTACTAATCGGTAACCGGTACTAGCGAAATCAATCTTGACTAATACTCTATACCAACTCAAATGGATGTAGTTTGAAAAATTGGAAGGTCCTTGGCAAACCATCACTTTCCGACCACAGATGTACTGGAATCTGAATTCGAAATTAACCAAAAGCAAACTAGAGAATAGCAAGCCGAACCCTATTTGGAATACATGTAAATTCCAATTCACCACAACCTTTCAAACAAACACTCTAAGACATGCCTATGAAAAGGCATATCCTTAAAAAAAACATAACAGAATTATGATTGGGCGTGAAATGGGAAAGAGTTTAATGTACCGGACAATATGACATCTCAAATTCATTCGAATAGTGAATTGTGGCTATTGTAAGTAGAGGGGGAGGTTTGTACTTTTCGTATATGACACCGAAGATGGCATGCAAAATGTGTCGTGTTGAATTAAAGTTTTTAGTTCCCCATTATTTTTAAAGAAATTGGACATAGTTTTCCTGAAATTGGAGCCTTTGTATGAGAGGTGGCAGAAGAAGTGGAGCGTTTAAGATGATTTTGCAACTGTTTCTCATCATCCTTATCACCATGCTTTGATTCAATTTCAAAGTGGATAGCTCTCATATATTCGAAGGAGAAATGATTTTCTTGAATTTATAATAAAGATATTTGTATGGGAGGGGGTAGAAGGAGTGAAGTGGAGCTGATGCTTTTTTCTAGCATTTATTCTAATTATTAAGAAACAAATTCCGGCAAAATTTTAAGTTTGAACTTTTTTTTAATTGCAGGATTAGGTTTTACCAATACCTGCAGCTATCTTTGGAGACTAGCGACTCCACGGACCTCAGCTAACTATCCCCCTGAGGGATGGGGCTGTAGAATTCACCCACAGCTAGTCCTGCTTGCCCTAAAAATGGCAAATGGACACTCACTGGATCATGGGCTTATCACCCGTGATCTTAACGGATACGGACTGATTCTACGGTAACGACTTTTTAGAGTCAAATGTTTCGCTCGTAGCATTCTAAATGCAAAGAGGCGGGACTGAAAATAAATGTGCGTAAAACCAAGTACATGCAAATGGTTTGGAACGCAAGCACACCGATTGTCCTTAACGGACAGGATGTCGAAGAGGTGCAAGATTTTTGCTATCTCGGAAGCATTATCAGCATGGACGGCGGAGCCGAAAAGGATGTTGAGAATCGGCTAAGTAAAGCTCGTCAGGCCTTCGGTATCCTTTCTCCTTTCTGGAGGTTAAGAGAGATCTCCCTTCGCACGAAGCTGCGAGTTTTTGACGCATGCGTCAAATCCGTGTTGTTATATGGTTGTACCACGTGGAAAGTGACCGTTCGACTTATCAAGAAACTGCAGACTTTCGCGAACCAATGCCTCCGACGCATTTTAGGAATATTTTGGCCAGAAGTGATCTCCAACGACGAACTTTGGAGTAGAACTGGCCAGTCTAAAATAGGTATTGAGATACAACGGCGGAAGTGGCAGTGGATCGGTCATACTTTGAGGAAACTAGAGCGAAACATCGCCAAACAGGCTCTGGATTATAATCCTCAATGAAGACGTCGGGTTGGTCGACCATGTAACACATGGAAGCGAGCAGTTGAGCAGGAGGCCAGAGGAATAAACAAGTCCTGGCAACAGCTTAAGGCCGATGCTCAGGATCGCGCCTTGTGGATGAGAATTGTTTCTGTCCTATGCCCCTAGAGGGGGTCTTAACAGGAATTTGCTTGATTGATTGACCTCTTCTAGTTTCAATAGAAATCGATATAATGCATTTAACAAAAATTATACATTTGTATGGGAGAGAGTAGAAGGAGTATGCGAATCGAAACAAATTTTTTTTACGTTAATGATATTTCTATTGTTATACTTTGCACAAAATTTCAAGTCGATAACTTTGGCAGTTTCGAAAAAAAAACATTTAATTGAAATTTTAAAATTTTATGAAGTTTGTGTGGGAGGGAGTAGAAGGAGTGAGGTGAAGTTGATGCATATTTGTTAAAACTAATTTCAATTTTAATAGGAATAATTCTGTCAAAATTTCGTCTTTCAGCTATACTAGTTCCAATGAAAATCGAAAATATGTATTTTCCAAAATTGTCCATTTGTATGGGAGGGGGTAGAAGGAGTGAGGGGATCGAATCAATATTTCGTGATATTAATGACTACATCATAATTCTTTGACCCAATTTCAACTCGATAGGTTAAATAGTTTCAAAGAAAAATAAATTTCTTAAAATTTCGCAATTTCATGAAATTTTTATGGGAGGAGGTAGAAGGAGTGGGGAGATGTAGCCCGTTCACGAATTTGAAGTTACTTTTGTGCTAAAAATGATACACAAAGCTTTCGAGAATTATGTTTTAGACAGGCGCACAGACGGACAGACGAACAGATGGTCACTCGGAATCGAGGTTTTCGAGCGACAACAAATATTTCTGTACGTTTGGCGGCTTTGTCCGAGCATTATTTCTTAGCGTTGCGAATGGTAAGGCAAACACGATATACTCTCAGATTTCATCTAGAGTATAAAAACCCGTCAAAAAATTTTCAACCACCATGGTGTACAGGGAGCTGGGCGGAATACGTAAAAAAACATATCAGAATTATGATTGGGCTTAAGGCCCAACCATATGATACTCTAGATGAGATGGAAATGACTTTAATATACCGGAAAATATGTCACCTCAAATTCTTTCGAATAGTGAATAGAGACTTTTGCATAGGAGGTGGTAGAAGTAGAGGGGGAGGATTGTATTTTTCGTATATGACACCGAACATGGCATGCAAAATGTTTTTTGCTGAATTTAAAGCTTTTAGTTTTCATTATTTCGAAAGGAATTGGTCATAGTCTTCCTGAAATTGGGGATTTTGTATGGGAGGTGGCAGAGGAAGTGGAACGTTTAAGATAATTTTGAAACTGCTTATCATCCTCCTTATCACCATGCTTTGATTCAATTTCAAAGTCGATAGCTCTCATATACTTGAAGGAGAAATTCTTTTCTTGAATGTATAATAGAGATATTTGTATGGGAGGTGGTAGAAGGAGTAAAGCGGAGCTGATAATTTTTTCTAGTACTTATTTCAATTATTAAGAAACAATTTCTGGCAAAATTTGAAGTTTGTACTTTTTCCAGTTTGAATGGAAATCGATAAAATGCATTTAACAAAAATTATTCATTTGTTAGGGAGCGGGTAGAAGGAGTGTACAAATCAAAACAAATTTTTTTCGTATTATTAATATTTCTATTTGTATACTTTATACAAAATATCAAGTGGATAGCTTTAACAGTTTCGAAGAAAAGCAATTTAATTTAAATTTCAAAATTTCGTGAAATTTTTATGGGAAGGGGTAGAAGGAGTGAGGTAAAGTTAATAATTATCTCTAAAATAAATTGCAATTATAGTAGAATTAATTCTGACAAAGTTTCATCCTTTCAGCTTTACTAGTTTCAATGAAAATCGAAAATATGTATTTTTCAAAATTGTCTATTTGTATGGGAGGGGGTAGAAGGAGTAAGGGGATCGGGTCAATATTCCGTGATAATGACATCTATATCATAATGCTTTGACCTACATTTCAAGTCGATAGGTTTAATAGTTCCAACGAAAAATCAATTTCTTAATATTTCGAAATGTCATGAAATTTGTATGGGAGGGGGTAGAAGGAGTGGGGGGATGTAGCCCATTCACGAACTTAAAGTTACTTTTTTGCTAAAAATGACACACAAAATTTTTTAGCACTATAGCTCAAAGCTTTCGAGAGTTATGCTGTAGACAGACGCACAGACAGACAGACAGACAGACAGACAGACAGACAGACAGACAGACAGACTGTCACTTGGAATCGAGGTTTTTGAGGGACAAGAAATATTTCTGTACCCTTGGCGACTGTGTGCGAGCGTTATTTCTTAGCGTTACAAGCGGTAAGGCAAACACAATATACTCTCAGATTTCATCTAGAGTATAAAAATTCATACGCTGCGTAACACCGCTAAGGTGACTAGGCGAAAAGAAGCATGGAACGAATACGAGTTTCTTAAAGGTATTTAAAAGGGAACTAAGGAAAGCGAAAAGGGAAAACTGGAGAAAAATTGCATCCAGGTAGAGAAGACTTACAAAAATTTAATTACAAGAATCCTGCTCCGTCAGCCTTACTCAGAAACACGGATGGAAGTTGAACAATGGAAAGTAAGGAAACACTTAAAGCGCTTTCAGGCACTCACTTTCCTGGCTACCGGAAGCACGGTAACAACTACTTAGAATCAAGCGACACATGACTGGAGGACGTTCCAAGACTTCTCCCAATAAACAGACTTAAGTGGACAAAATGCTCGTTTGACCCTCATAAGTCGCTGGACCAGACGAAATAGTACCACCCATAATAATTAATGTGGAAAAACTGGTGATTTCGGAGCCAACAACAATTTCCAAGGGATATCTCAAACTAAACTACTAAACTGACCCGAATATGGAGGGAAGCTCAAGTGGTATTCATACCATAAGCAAGTAAGAGTAGCCACGTTAGCCCTAAGGACAAACGACCTATAAGCCTCAGCTCTTTCTTCTTAAAATCGCTAGAAAGTGTACTAGATGTATTCATCAGAGGTACGGAGATACAAGCACAGAACACGTACATAAAATGCAGATCAATAGACGCAGCCATTATAAGGTGGTGATAGACATCGAAAAATCCCTACAGTGTAAGGAGTATACTCTTGATACTTGCCTAAATAATATAACGACAGATGCTATAATGGAGGCTCTATGTGCTCCTCGAATAAGTAAAACAAACGGCGCATGGATCGAAACATTGCTTAGAAACATATCTATAGCATTGGAATAGAGCAAACCACACTCCTACCACCACATTAGTAGAGCAACACCACAAGGCGGAGTCTTATCTCTCTCTACTTTTGTGGGTACTGCCTCTTAATGGCATACTCAAGGATCTGAGAAGTTCCGGGGTAAATGTTGTAGCTTATGACGTAATGATACTATTATCCGGTGAGCACAAAAGCTCAATATCCGAACTCATGGACGGAGCTGTCAAAAAACTACGCAACTGGGCAAAGAGCACTTAAGCTCGCGGAAAATAGAACTAGTGCTCTTCACTAGGAAACCAAAACTCAGGAGTTTAGGCTACCGAAAGTAGGAGGCATGGAACCATCTCTGTCCAGCCATGCCAAGTGTTTGGGAATAATTTTAGATACTAAGCTAATATGAAAACAAAATATTTCGGAACGACCAACAAAGGCCAACGTCGCATCCTGCTCGAGCAAGAAGATCTTCGGTAGGAAGTGGGGTTTGAACTCGACTATAACATAGGATCTACACGGCAATAGTAGGGCTAATTCTGCTGCTCTGCATACTGAATTAGTGGCATGCACTGAATAACGTAACACTCCGGCAAAGATTGGAAGACACACAAAGACAGGGATATCTGGGAATCACTGGGGCTCTTAAGACCACATTTTACTCTCTTTGCCGCCAGTCGACCTATTCGGTAGAACCGTGGCCTCCAATTGTGCTCTTCGATTCAAGGAGTCTAAGTAACTTAAAACGCACCCGTACGGACATGGGAGTATAAGCCGTCCTGCAATAACCACGGCTTCTTTGGTTACAAAGTCTGGGTTTGATAGGAAATTTTCGATACGTGTACTAAATAGGGAACACTGGGAAATAAGAACCGGGGACCCTACAGAAACAATAAATCTTAGCAATGACGGTTTTAAAGAGGAAGGTGGAGTGTGTGCAGCCGTAATGTCGACCTGACCTTACAACGCTTCTCTTTAGGTTGCCGAATGACTGCAGCATTTTCAGGAGGACATTCCGACAGTCCAGAAAGCAACCGAAATCGCCAACACTCTGTGGAAATTTATATCCATACAGATAGTCAGGGTACCTAGAAGACACTGTAATCCTATACTATCAAATCTAAGAGAGTATTCAGCTATCAACATGCATTACAGAATCACAGTGTCAAAGGAATGATCGAACTTTGATGGGAACAGAGCCACAGTTGAATAACAGGTAATGAGGTAGCGGAAGAACTGGTAAAAAGGGATGCTTAGCTTGAACAGCAGAAAACTTACCACCGTACATACATATCGCCAAAGATACTTTAGACGCACAGATGATAATTCTAGCCGAAGCCAAATGGAAAAGAACCACAACCTGTAAAACCACGAAATCATGTGGAATGTGAGTGACGCGAAAAACACAAAATTCCTGTATTATTGCCCAGGAAGCAAAGTGCAACATTGGTAAGTATAGTTACCGGCCATTATGCATACAGAATAGGTTTGGTAATGCATGATCTCTGCAGAAACTGCAGGAGAAAGGGCGAAGGCTAGGCTTACAACAGTCAGCGCACCGTTCTTCCTCGATCTGAAGCTGGTGTGGAGGTGCAGTGTGCGCAACAAGGAACTCGCAATATCGCGAAATGTTATGTATTAAGTTTCGTTAATTGCTTTGGTACCACTTTCGATCTCAAGGCGTTTATGTGGTCTAACGACGCCACTCAGATCTTACCTAATTACTTTTATTTATTGAAAATTTGAACTGCTTTGTGCCACAATTTTTGGGCTTCGCAATATGAAGTACCATCTTTTACACAAAAGCACTATATCTCAAATCGGGACTTGCCGCCTGACTTTCAGGATTCTTAATATTTTTTTATTATTTATTGTGAAAGAGTTGTTAGCCCTTCGCAAAACACTCCGTCTACAAATTTTTCATGTTCGTAGATTGGGGTGATCAAGGTTTACCCAAGCAGGCAACGTGCTGGAATTATACGTCGTTTGGGATTTGAGCTCACGACCTTCGCATTGTAGACCCACTAGGCTACACCTTGCTTTTAACGAGTACCTGTCTGGCTCAATTCACGTCTTTCATTTACACTTGCGATAGATTTTTAAATATACATATACTCACTACTAAAGTATCGAAAACCATACGTAAATGTTTCACTGTTTTTTAAGAACTGCTGCCATCATTTTAATTGATGTCACTTACCTGAAAAAAAAAAGAATTTAGAGTTATTAAATGTTGATAATTTATTATTTAATATTACTTATTTTGCATAAATTAACACTTAATCTAAATAAATTAATTAGCACCAAAGTCCTACTCTCACCTGAAGTCCGCGACCAAATATTCGATATTCTAAAGCTGGTTTAAGCCCTTTTACCTTAAGTTTTTGTTTATGCGAATAAATCCTGTAAGTCAAACAAACGCACAACACTGTATCTGAGAATTATATTTTTCGTAGATTCCAATTTGGTAATCCTCGATGCATGATAATAGTCAGATCGATGAACATTTTGAAAATAGTAATTGATTACCATGGCTGAGTAAAGTATTCCATGAAGGAGCTAAGCAACCATACTGTGGCGATCATGTGCATAGAGAAACAGGAGAAATTCGCCTTCCATTAGTTTTTACATCAGTGTTTCGTATTGCAAAAATTTGTCTGTGCACAATCCCTTTTATGACATCACAAATGTTTTCCCTTAGAAAGTAGTCAGGGTTACTAAATCGATGAAGTAATGATGATTACTGAATCGATTATGTAACCATAAACGTTTCCAACAGGCAGTGAGCTGAGATAATGCATCGATCGGATTTTGAACCCACTACCTAATATGCTGATTGATAAGTTGACTCGTTCATTACCAATTTCAGTGACCGTATGTCTATGGTACAACTCGCTCACTTGTAATTCAACCTAATAACATATCGCGACATAAAAAACACAAGATATTCCCATCCAGTTTAAGTTCTATCTAAGGTCAGTTGTTTCTTATCGAAAGCCCTGTACGTTCCAATTCCCACAGAAAAGTGCACAATTCCTATTCCGGAAAACTTTTCCAGAACTAACAATTGGCCATTGAAGTAGAAAGTGCGTAATTTACAAAAAGAAAAAGATTAAACTAACAGCAGGAATTGTCGCTATTTATGAGATAGCACGCAGCGATACTAATACCAGTAATCATGAGGTAAAATATGCGTTGTTTAATGTTTTTTTTTTTTATTTTATTTCAGAAACTGAACTGAAAACAAATTTCTCACAACCATTTTTTTCCGGTTTACAAACGAAATGAAGATTTGTATCAAACTCGCTAGAAATGAAGAGTTAACTATAGATACCATAATTTTTTTGATAGATCAACAAAAATATGGTTGTGCTACGGCACAAAAACGTAAATTTCTTTAATGCGACTCTAATTTTCTTTCGGCCTTTTACAATTAGCTCAGCACTGAAGAAATGATCTTCCCCATTATAGAAATGGAAAAATCTCTTTTTTTTTAACTCTTCGGTTATTACGCGAAGATTAAGTCGCGTCCAACATCTTAGGTCGTGATCTTGATCTCGAAATTATTATTATAATAAATAAAGATATGCCGTGTTGTTTTCACGAAGATCTTAGATCTTTGCACTTTCGACCTACAAAAAAAGTCAATTTAAATTTGGAAGTTTTGACAGTTAATGACGATTTCCATTTTATCGTGTTTTAAATTTTAGAGACCTCGATTTTATAATTTCGCTCTGATCTTTTAGGTATGCACGACGACGACAGTGACATAGTCTTTGGGCACGAATCAAAATCTTTTCGTTTCCGTTGAAATGAAATGGTAAAAATGAATATTATGCTAATTACGTGCATGTCATAAATATAATAGATACCTAACGGTTTTTATTATAGGATTCAAGGTCATGATTTTAGTTAATTAATTTAATTAATTATTTATTCAGTAGCTTAATCAATACTTTTAATTTTGTTTTATCAATATTTTATCAATTACTGATCTTTGATCGAAACAACGTATGATTTTGAATTCACTGGTTAAAAACTATGTTGTTATTATTAAAAAATGTAGAATATATTGATGAAAGTGTTAAAGTTGCATTAATAATAGATTTTTCAAGTTCATATTTTTCATAGGAACTGCAAGTGCAAAAAAAATTGTCGATATTTGTGAGTAATCCGCTGGGACTAGATTTGCGCAATTTTGAATTTAAATAACAGACAAACTATTGATGCAACGAATTCGAATACTAATTGAATAATAGAATATTGATGTTTGGGACGAATACAATATTTATATTCACCGAATACTCGTACCTTACACAGTTTTTTTAAATTTCAAAATTATAATAAAAATTTAAAATCATATTAAAATTATTAAAAAGAAAAAAAACAGTGTTTTTTTATTCATATTCCATTTATGTATAAATATTCGTACTTGTATTCGTATTCTGCAATTAATCGCTTTAACATTCGTACTCGTAATAATTACAGTAGTATTTGTTACATCGCTGAGAGAAACCTCTTTGAATTTTGTATACAATAATCTTTCAGTACTGATTCAGTATTAAATATTGTGGATTTCGTTTCTTCGGTGAATAGTTTTGTGTCAATACTGATGCAATAGTGAATAAGCAATCATGTTATAGGAAAAATTTTCGCATTTAGAACTGTTTGCTTTATTACTTGTGACGTATCGGTTGTTGAGACCTATCGAATTATTAGATAAAAGTCTCAGTAGAGACCGAAACGTCGCAAGTAATAAAGCAAACAGTCTGATATCCGGAAATTTTTGCTTTTAATATAATATAATAAATTTTTCTACAATTTTGCATAATTCCGAGATATAATGACTCCTTTCCTTTGCTGGTGGTCATTTATGTTGCGTGCTAAATTTAATGAACCTTCATTGAAAGCTAGCTCCAATATTGCAATAGTTCTTAAAGCTTGGATATTTTTCTTTTTACTGAATGACTTATGTTACAGGAAATTTCGACCTTTATGTGCAATGCACAAACACAGCCATGGAGGAAAGGAATGAGATTGGGAAGGAAAATCTATTATTTAAGTTTTTGTATTGGCGACACGATATGGGTCGATACTGAGCAGGTACTTACTCGGCTATTGGTTTAATTGTTAGCTATCTTTGCGATACTGTATGGGCACTGGATCGATATTGAATAAGTACCTGTTCAATATCGATCCAATGTAATAATTGGAAAGTCTACATTCAAAACTAATGCAAATTACAGTACTGACTTTATATAAAAAATCTGTACTGTTTGCATGCTACTAGATGGCCAAGCTTCTAAACTAGTCAGTTTAAGGGTAAGAATATGCCGAAGATAACTCGCTGCTCATGGTATAGGTCGCGGATGGTAGATTGATAACCAAACAAACGAAGTGTTTCAATTGCGACGGCGCATACCTAAGATGCAATGCTACGAGTATCTTAGATATATGCGGTCCCACTTGAAACCCTTCGTTTATTTTGTCATCGATGTATCGACCGTGACCTCCACCACAAGCAGCGCGGTATTTTCGGCATGTTCTTACCCTAAGATGAGTGAGTATCCGAAATAGTTTACGTGTTTTGATATTAGATGGGGAAGTTAGTTCCGGCAGAGTTCCGAAAGAATTAAACAATGTTTCTGTGGTGTTCTGATAGACGTTTTTATGTTCACTAGTATCACCTGTGGTCGCAGAAAAGATTAATTGTGTGTGGAAAATAACAAAACTCATTTTGTTTTTGACACAGTTATATGGAATTTAGTTGTACATAAATTCTTAATTCTTGCATATAAGTTACATTTCCCTCATATGAATACAAAGAAAATTTACCCAAATTTTTGATGTTCACGTTGTAATTCAAGCGACATTGGACGTGTGTAGTACTAAGATAAGGGAACCGCTTGTATCACATCGTTTTTTGTGTGCACATCTATGGCGCAGTACGTTTTGAATGATATAAGTTTCATTCCCCTCCTTTAAATACTAAAAAAATTACCAACATTTTTAATTTTCACGTTGTAAGTCAATTAGCATTGGACGCGAACGAAAGCAAAAAAGCTTTGTAAATTTTTTTGCTGATTTATTTCTTCGATGAACACTTTCAACATGCCTTCGCATAATATTAGGCATTCTTTAATTATTTTTTTATTTCCGCATTTCTTACCTAAAAGCTCTTTGCTAAAAAAGTTCAATGCAGTGCACTGAATCTACCGGTTCTCGTCTGATTACTGAAGTAAAGCAGCATAGAACGCGTGTAGTACTGAAATGGGATCTCGCTTGCATGTTTCCACTATATTTTGCCAGCCTTAACGACAGCATCCCCACATGATTTAGGTTTGTGCATATCTATCTACCCTTTTATAATAAATAAATAAAACCAAGCCCCTATTTTAGATGCTCACGAATTAATATTTAAGATGGTGATGGGAATTTTTTTTTATAAATTTTCATAGCATTTTTTCGATCATTATTTAAAATCCAATTTGAAGCCTTATTTTTACAATAAGCTTGGAAAGAAGCACAGTAGTGGAACTTCTGATTGGAATTTTTTTTCAATTATAGTTTTAGACAAAAAAATTATTACTTGAATGCAAAAGAGACTGCGCATATGGGGAACAAATGTACTCAGAATGCAGAATGCACCTAGTTTATCTTCGGAAAAATAGGGATCACATAGAGAAACGGAAAAAATTTGTCTTAATAATTATTAAAAAAAAAAGATCATTCTGCAAAAATGCTAGGTATACTTTTATTTTAAGTTTTGCTCAAATTAAAAAGAGTAGAAATGAACGTCCATTTGATTTTGTGGCTTTTGAACAAGAGTGATCTAAAATACGTAATACAGTTTTAATTTCGAACCTCATTGTTTTCCCATTACAATTTTAGAAAATTGTTCTCAACTTATCATTATTTATTTAAATATGTATGCAATCGCACATACTTGAAATTAAAAATTTATTAATGAATCGAATTGCAAGAATGAAAATACTATCAGTTTACCCAAATTGCAAGATTTGTGGTTAAGAGAGTACAACAATACGCAATATTTCTATACGCTTACTACGTCGCATGAGCATACAAAGTGGGTCACTCAAAGAGATATCGAAATAAGTTTTTTATTTCGTACATGTTGAAGGTGTATCATAAGAGTCTGCTATTGAATTTATTTATATTATCTAAAGATACGAACTATAAATTACTGGGTAATTTTTTTTGTGGTTACTTATGGCCCAAACGAAAAGTGGCGATACCGATATTCAATATCTTGACGCAATTTAATTTCAAGAAGTGTTTTAAGTTTAAAACTTGAATTACATTATAATGACATCCTTTCGAATATTTGATACATGGAGCAGAATAATGAAAATGGTGTAAGGTATAAATTGCAACATATATTTTTATTTAGGTCAACCACAAAAGTTTTCCCTTGATTGGAGCTGAGTATTATTGGAAGACCTTAGTACAAGATTATTATCAAGAAAGTGGTGTTCTGGTCGACGTTGTATAATGATTGGGTTATGGATTTATATTTTATTTTGTTATTTTTAAAAAATTTGCAGAAGCGTTTTTCAAATTGCAGGAAGACCACGGTTCAAGTTGTTAATTCGTTTCAAGAAACATAACATGACTATGATTGGACGTAAGGCCCAATCATGCGATACTCTAGATGAAAGAGATTTTTTTTGATTTTAAGAAAGCTAGTACGGAGAGTGGTAGAAGGGGGGACGGCATTAGACGATTTTTTTTCCAATTGTGATAGAGCTGCTATAAAAATGTTTTATATAAAATTTAAGCTTCAAAAATTTGATAGGTTTGTAGAAAATGTATATATTAAATTTAGCAAAATTGTGTAGTTTGTATGGGAGGTGATAGAAGGAGCTGGGGGTTTCAGTTTTTTTTCTTAGTAATAATTATGAAGATTATGCAATTGACATCTCTCAATTTTCAGACCAATAACATTCACTACTTCTCAAGAAAAAACATTTTATGTTAAGTTCTGAACTTTGGGAGGGAGGGAGTAGAAGGAGTTACGCAAAGCATTTAATTTTTTTCGATCTTCCTAATAATTCTAAATAAACATTTAATACACAATTTCAGCCTGATAAATTTTATACGTACTGAGTAAATTGGTTTATAAACCAATTTTTTCAACAAAACGTGTATGGGAGATAATAGAAGTAGTGAGGCAATTGAACTATACTGTGGATTGATGGCATCGTAAAAATGATATATTCTATAGGCGTGGAGCAATTTGGCCCGTTCACGAACTTGGCCTTAGTTTTTCGTCAAAAACAACGCATACAAAATTTTAACGTTCTAGCTAAACGCGATCTCGATCTAGAGAGTACACAGACGGACGGACAGATGGACGGACATCAGCGTTACAAACTTTTTGGCAAACTTATAAAACTGTCAGATTTCATTTAGAGTATAAAAGCGACATAGAAAATTGGTACAAAACAGTAAATGCTTGATGAAGTTTGAACTTTCAAGTTTTTCTGATCCTTGGGTATTTGATGTTGGAAAGAAATTATTTTAAATAAGAACACTTTATTTTTTTTTTGTTGATTGCTGACGGTTGAAACGAAAGTACCAATAGAAGTTCTTAAGGTTACTGAATTTGATCCCGAAAATTCAAAATATCTGATCGCGAGTTAGTCAGGATATCTTCTTGTTGACGTTTAGCAGAACTGCATGCTGACACGTGAGTTTAGTATCGATTAGCTGTCGAATAAGCAAATAATGCGACTAAGGAGCCGTGAACGAAGCAACTTTTTACCATATAGTGTTTTCTTGCGTCCTATTACCTTAACTTTTTCCATTCAAATCCTCATATAGCCACCTACTAAGGCCTAAAATCCCTGAAGCATGATGCTTAATGGGGAGGTCAGCGAGAAATGGCTGACACAAGGAGCTTTTCAGATACCGGTTGATAGTAGACCCTAACGGGTTCTAGCCTTATTTTGATAACATTAGACTACCTCTTCCCTACCTACCACAAAAGTAGAAGAAGAATTTGCAAAAACAGAGAAGACTACCGAACCCTTATAACCTTTTAATGGGCAAACAAAAGGAAAGGTAAGGCAAACAAAAGGAAAGCAAAGTACCAGCCAATACCGAAACTAATCACGAGAGCAGGCACCACCAGAAAAAAGGAGCTTCTAAAGCCATATAATACTCCAGAGGAAGAATCGCGATAGAGCTCCGGCATCCACTGATCCACTTAGCGGTGCAAAAATCAGGTGCTCCTTCGGCTCCTCAAAGAAGGGCACGACCTCTCAAAAACCGTAGGAGCAAACTGAGAAGCATATACCCAGGACGACTCAGCATAATTGATAAAAGTTATTGAAGGTCACCAAAGGCGACCTTCTGAAGAAACAGCTGACTCGCATCACGATCGATCTCCTCATGGAAGAAAAAGTAAGGCACAATAAATGCTCTTAAGCTAAGCAGCGAGAGCTGCAGAGTTAGCAGTTTATGTTAAAGCAGTGAAAGGGGAACGCGTAGGAATTGTTTTCGACGGGTCCCGAGAATATATGACTCTTGGCCGGGATACACACTTAAGGCTACTTTCAATAGAAAGAGAGATATCAAACCAAAATTTGAAGATATTCGCTGCAGACCCAGTTAAATGTTGATTGACTGCAAAGATAGCGACACGTCCAGATGGGTAAGAGATTTATTCCACAGTGGCGTGCTGTCCATTGAAGCAAGAGAAGCATTGCTTCCCTAACATTTTGTATCCAATCTCAATACTCCATGTATAAACAAATAATTATATTTTCGTCTAGGACTGTTGACAATATTTACATTTACAGCACCGCTTTTTGCTCCCACTTTTGCTCTACAGAACGCTTTAGACTTGAAATTCTATTGCCCAACGAGATGCGCTTCCAAAAATTGTAAGGAACATTTTAAGGTCGTCGGCAAATAAAAGAAAATTTCTTGGTAAGAATTCGGTAAGACCATTGATGAACTGTGGAAATAGTAGAGGACCAAGTATCAATCCTTGTCGGGTACCAGGGTTAGCTAGGAACTCAGCCGATGCATATTTATTTAAAGTATTTTTTTATTTGAAAGTATTAGACGACGGTCTGCTGGGTAAGAAGTAAACGATTTCCAGAGAGAACTTGTAACACCATACCTTTCAAATTTTGGCTTAAGAATATTAGTACGTACATACAGTGTCAAAAGCTTTCGAAAAATCAGTGTACGTGAATAGTATATAATGCAAAGTAACGAGCTTTCCACTAACCGTCAAATAACAAATTGTGCAAAAAATATTTTGATCTACTACCAAAACGTTGGAATCAAATGCAAAGAGGCAGGACTGAAAATGAATATGCGTAAAACCATGTTCGAACACAAGCGCACTGATTATTCTTAATGGACAAGATGCGTAAGAGATGCAAGATCTTTATTACTTCGAAATCATTCTAAGTAAAAAAGGATATTGAAGCTCGAATAAATAAGGCTCGTTTGTTCTTTGGTATCCTTTCTCATTTCTGGAGGTTGAGAGAGAGAGAGCACGCGAGAGAGAGAGAGAGCGCGCTCTCTTTTTGTATGAAGCTGCCAGTGTTTGACGCTTGCGTTAAATCCGTGTTGTTACCGAGTTGTGCTACATGGAAAGTGACCATTCGACTTACCAAGAAACTGTAAACTTTCGTGAAACAATGCTTCCGCCGCATTGAAGGAAATTCTGGTCAGATGTGATCTCCAACAATGAGCTTTTGAGTACAACTACAATACTCTCGTAATAATAACAACAGAGGAAATAAATAATTTAATTAATTAGGAAAAATTGGTTTTGGTTTATCGAGTCCATGCTGGTCGGATAATATTAAATAATTAAATTTCCCCAGACCGCATTGCGAACTAGTCTCTTTCTATTACAGAATTCGTAACTTAAGTAACAAAAGCCACTCAAATCTCGACAGATGTAGGCAATCAGGGTTCAGAGATCGCCTCCTCCTACTTCCCAAGGAACAACAATAAAGCTCCAAATGGGGAAGTACGTAGATTAGAGAACTCATAACACAATGACATCACTGGATTCCAAGTAAAAATGAAACTGAGTCACTTATCATTTAAAATAACTGCAAAACTTTATTCACTTTATCGCCTTCCCTATTCCAACTACTTCGCTTTCCAAAACACCGACTCTTTTGCTTCCGTCGACTTCACTACTTGATGCTTTGATTTCGACCACTTCTTTTCACGAACGCTCGCCCTATTTATACCCAGCACAACCGACCATCATCCTTCCGTCGACCACACCGTCGCCGTTCAAAGCGACACGACTTCGAACGTCGTCTCTACTGTCGTCCACACCACCGCCATAGATAGCAACTCCACAACGACCACCGTCTGTACCGTAGTCCATACGATAATGTGTTCCGAATTATCGGCTCAGTCGTCACCCATGCGACGAAGTGTTTCTGATGGTCGCCTCCCATACGAATGCATGTTTCTGACTGTCGCAAATCATACGACGACGCCTTCCTGACTGGCAACTTTCTCTGAGTCGAGTATGTGTACGTGAGTGTGTGTGAAAAAATTTTGTTGTCGAGTTCCTGGTAATAAGTGATGGCGGAACCGGGAACAAAAATTAACTCCCACGCCCTTACCATGCAGTGAGGTACGGGATGAGCCCATTATAGTTGGCGCAATGTAGTCCTTCATTTTGTTACAGTGGCACCCAACGTGAAGCTTAAGATTGTAACGGCAAAGTGAATCCCTACCGTCTTCCTTTTTCTCGACGTGGTGTCTTCTTAGGATTTAATTCCCCCCCCCCCCCACGCCCTGACTGGCAAATAACTATGCTATCAGGTCCGGGGAAAGTTTATTATTAATTGGTGGAATGGAATACTTCATTTAATTAAACTGGTTTCATCATTTCGGTGTTTTGAAGATGTTGCTTCCTGGACTATGCTGCCCGGTACAACTGTTCCGTTTGTACCACGGTAGTCAGTGATATAAAATTAGTAAAGGGCACTATCGATTGCTTTTAATATCGATATTCCTATCGATAGTCAACTGAACCATCGAAAAACTGTCGATAGTTTTTATTCGATTAAAATTGTCGATTATTATTCGAATCAACTATCGATATTCATTTAAATAAGAACTATCGACAGTTATTCGAATGAAAACTATCGATAGTTTTTATTCAAATAAAATTGTCGATTGTTATTCGAATGAAAGCTATCGATAAGTTTTTTTCGAATGAAAACTCGAAACTTTAAATAATTATTTGAGTAAGAACTTGCCGATTTAAGTTTTTTTCCAGTAAAAAGTCAATACCATCGATAGTTTCGACTCCATTGCTTGAGCGATATCTATACTATAATGGAATGAAAGGAACAATTATTATAAATTATTAACTAGTAATTACATGCTTTTGGCTGTCGGCAAGTCACGGATACAGAATGAAACAAATCGAGGAGGATTTAACAAAAGTGATAAAACTTTCAAGATATGATGTTACTGTCGTATGAGTAATTTAACAGTCACTTGCAAACACATTTCGTCAACGAAAAGGGGTAATCTTGGAAAACGTGATTGTTGAAGAAAAGTTGAACAATTGTCGGAATACATAAAAATTTTGTACTGTTAGTTAAAGCGGCTCCATTAGCTATTTCCTCCTGAAGCGAAGATAAATTATTTAATTATTATTTAACTCTTTCTTCAGCCGTGGTGACATTTGATTGAACTTAAAATGCAATATCCTTGAATCGGGGGTAGAAAACTGTCACCACAGTAGTAATATTATCGCGTTCATAAGGCATCATACTGGTTTCCACTCCTGCAATCAATAACTGCTGTAAAAAATTTACTTCGTCAGCAGTGCATAAACGGTTCCGTAAGTACTCTTGTAAGGCGCGAACGATTGGTATGATAATAGAAACTAACATACTTTTCGCAAGATAGTTCGGCTGTTATTCGTTCCAGGATACTCCATTCAATGTTAGAAGGAGACTCCGGAGTTTTCGATAGTACTACCAATGTAGCTGAAAGTGGTTCCTGTAAGAGTATTAATCTTTCCATGATTAATATGGTTGAATTCCATTTAGTGACAACATCCTTTATTAATTTGAGTTCATTATGACACATTTTTTTCTGCGTCGTTCTCTATCTTGTAAACTTCACTGTGTTTATCATGAACGACTGTAGGATGTCTTCGTTTTATATGGCCATTCATTTTTGAGGTTTTTCCACTGAACTTGAAATCCTTTTTGCGTAATTTACATTGCACTTTCGTCAGTCCAACTTTTGCAAAATTATTCCAAACACGACTTTTCTTAAGAACACACTCATCATTATTTTTAAACGAAGGAAATAAAAAAAAAAACAGTTTCATTATATTTTAATTAAAAATAAATGAAAAAATAATCACAATTATTATATTAACATCTGTGCACACTTTCTGTTTTTACGCAAAGTGTGACTTTCCACAGAGATTGATTTCATTTGGATTAAAAATGCGTTGCTTGTAAAAACAAGTAAACTACGAAAGCTTTTCACCAGATGTAACATTTTTACTAAACACCATTATAGAATTTTAACAATTCTTTACCATCGAAATGATAAGAACCAGAATTTACAGGATTCCTAATGCGCTAGAATTTATATTATGCGCTATTGGAACTTTCTAGCACACAAATTGATTAGGGTTCGCAAGTATCGATGTAAACACGAGAGTGCTATATGCCTGATAATAAATATGCGCATCTGAACATGTGAAACCGATAAGGTTTAATCTTTGTATCACACACGCGTTAATGTAAACAAAAGAGATCACAGCTCAGCAAGCCGAGAGATTATGTCGAACTCAAATTTTCTATGTAAAAATCTTTAAACTATCGATAGTCCTTTATTTCATTCGCAATTATTCTTAAGACATTCGATTCGGACGGCTTCAATGCTTCAATAGGCGCATCCAGCCCATAGTCATTTTCATTCAATCAAAAAAGTAATTTCATAGCCGCTATCGATAAAAATGATCCAACATTTACTTCGATAAGAATTTTCATTCATTCGGAAAGTTATTCGATAGTAATTTTCATTCGTTCGGAAAATTATTCGATAGTTACTATTGATAGTAATTTTCATTCATTCGAAAAGTTATTCGATAGTCACTATCGATGGCATCTATCAGTAGTTACTATCGATAGTAATCTTCATTCATTCAGAAAGTTATTCGATAGTCCCTATCTGTAGTAAAAACTATCGAATAACTTTGCGATAGTTATTCGATAGTGCCCATCACTATATGAAATACATAAAATATATGTAACTCATAAAATAAGATGCTCATTTCACTTTTTTATTGTGATCAGTAATAAACAATTTGCATGTCAGTCTTGTTCAAAATAAATTATAAGCCAGTCACTGACTTATAAAAAAAATATGTTTGGCGAGTTGTGGTGACCATTATCAGTTTGGTTAACTGATCATTATACTAAATTCATCTGCTAAGCTGGTCATATGCTTTTTAACGACAAAATTTGCATTTATGAGGCTATAAAAAATCTATCTTTTTGAAATTTTTTTATTGATTAATTTAAGACAAAAAAAAAATACCTATCTAAAAAAAAACAATCAAAGAAGATTTAATCGGCTTTGTAGTGGTGGAATTTTGTTGTTGCCTACATTTTTCTATTTGTAAAATATTGGACGAAATTTTGAAAGGAAATAATGAAAAAATACTCATAGATATTCTTTTTGAACTGCGGAGAGGAAAGGAAATAAGATTCATTTTTTTAATTTTCCAGTGTGATGCTTTAACAGTCCTGAAAAAATTATTTAGCTTTATCTGATAGCAAAATTAAAATTTTTGAAAATCCTAATATAAAATAATAGGTATAAAAAAATATAATACAATTATGATTATTATTCCTAATAGTGATTTCTATTCGGCAAAAAAATGTGACCCGTTTTTGCCCTTAACATTTTTTCTAGCAGTTCCTATGTTCTATTGTAAAAAAAAATTCTGCCCTGCTAGAAAAATGGTTTGCGCACTAGGTAAAACTTGACCTGAAAATGCACATTTCTTGCCCCGAATTTTTCGGCGGTGCAACTCAATTAACCTGTAATATACAACAACATGAAAAAAATAAATCATCTGACAACATTGGTAACAGATTCTAACGAATAGATCTTACTTAAAAGGACTTAAAACTTTAAATGAAGTATGCTATATGAGTGCATACCTAACTTTTCTTAATTTTCCCAAAATCTTCACAGGACCATTAGAGATAACAAGACAAATTAAAACGCTTTGTTTTGACAGTTTCGAAAGGCAATCAGCTGTTCGGTATGCAGACAACATGATAAAAAAAATGCAAAAAAACTTGCACTTAAAGTGTTCTATTGTAAATTGACCTGACCGACGGAACTGAGAAAAATGATTGCAAAACTGCAATAATTTTGCATTTCAAAGGGCAAAAACGGGTCACATTTTTTTGGCGAATAGAAATCACTATAAGCAAAATTCTTGTCCTTTAAGAATTCAATTAACATTTCGAAATAAGAGAACTATGGTTTCCGTCTATAAAATATGTTCATATTACAAATTTATACCTATGTCGAAAAAAATCGCAATCTTACAACTTCAACCTAAAATTCTTTTTTAATACAGAATTCAATGAAATTAGAAATTTATTTTATCAGCGAATAAATCTAACAAAAGTATTTTTTTTCCTCGCCACATATTAATTAAAATTAAATCGACGCAATTATCTAACAGCAGGCTAGCTTTCGAAAAAAACTAATTTTCTGATAAATAGTAATCAGATAAAAATAATTAATATTTCGAGGACGATTTCAATTTATGGGATAGGTGAGAATAAACTATAGATAAATCTCAAGCTTTGATGTCGATGTGAATTTGTAATAGTTTAGATGCAAAATTATTAAGTGATGCTTTGTGTTTATAATAATTAGAAAATTTCAATGTTGTATTGCATATTATTCGGAGTTCATTACGACATTTTCATTGAGTTAATTATGAGTTGTATGTGTGTGTGAGTGAAAATGATGTTGAATATAGTTAAAATTTATTTCATTGCATACATGATTTTAACTAGTTCATTTTTAGTGATCTCCAGCAGGCACTGCTTCTTTTTTAAGAAGGTTTGTATGCACATAATTATAAATAAATTTGCACAAAACCCAGTAAATGAACCGGGGTTTAAGTTCAAGTACATTAATTGTCCTGAGTTGACATAGAAGTGGAAGAGGTGCAACAGTTTTGTTAACTTGGAAGCAGAAAAGAATGTCGGTGATCAGCATTCTTTGTGGGATCTAACATGACACAATTACTCGACTAGTTTCTTTAGATCAAATTTTCGTGGAGAAAATAATAAATCAACGCATACTCAAAATCTTCAATTCAAAAAATCTCAATTGAATTCGATAAAACAGAAAATCGGAACTCATTACAGCAGTATTTGTAGTTATTGTTGTACGACCAGATTTTCAAGATTAGGACTATACCTTAATTAATATTTTTATAAGTATATCATAATAAGTAAGAAACTCGAATTTCATGAAAAAACAAAAAATTTTTTTAACTCGTAAATTGAAACAAGGCTAAATCTAGATTAGCCAATTCGTAGTTCACTTATACAAGTGGTTTACACGTTTCATTTTTTCAAGTAGAATAACATCTGATTACAACTCTTGAAAAATTTACAATAAAATTTTCAGTGTACATTGAATAGAGTCTAATTAAGAAACATAAGGTATATTGTGCAAATCTTACTACAAATAAAAAAACTATAGCTATCCACATATAAATATTTTGATAGTATCAGATCAATTTTACTTTCTGAATGTGTATACATATGTTATTATGTTTTCCTGTATCGAAAAATCAGGCTAAATCAAAAAGAAAATCTGGAATAGGAAATGACTGTACGCTTGTAACATACTCGTTTTATTGGCCTATAATCCCAAGTGCTTTAAATTTGAGTGTTTTAACACGCTACAATATTTATTTATTTATTTTTAAATTGCTAATTTGTTAATTCCGATATATCTATGTACTTGAATTCAAAAGGCCAATAAGATAAGTATGTTCGATTTTATTTCAAGTAATAGCACTTTCTTTCTATTTAGATTACAAATTGGTTTGGTTAAACTAATATTATCGTTTCTTAAATTTTGTTGCTATTATTAAAAATCATTTACGTTTTAATACGTTATTGGAATGATCTGGTTCACAAATCGACGCGGATAATTTGAAATGAATTAAATATTTATACAGTTTCGAGGAAAGTAATCGCATATGATGAGGTCGTTTTCAATATTTAATTTTTGATGATGAAAGGTGAGAGTATAATTTGTTTGTTGTAATGTTAACGTTAGAAAATAAAAAGTTCGTGCGAAGTCATCAAGGCTATACAAATGTAAGTTATCCCTCAAAATTTCGAATTCGAATTACTGTATGTCAGTCTGTTTGTTTTTTTGTGATCGCAAAAGGAACCAACACTGTGAAAACAACTGTGGCTCGGGCTGCAAATCGGTTCAAGGAGACCCAAGTGTTGATCAAACCTCAAGAACTGGAAGAAAATTTCGAACACGTGATAAAGAAATAGTGAAGAAGGAAGTTTGGCAGACGAAGGAAAATTCAAGTCTTTCACTGAAGGATTTGGTTAAAAAATAGTTCTGTGAAAAAAGCTGACTGTTTGTTTTTTAAGGCACCGAGTACAACTTAGGGGTTCACACTATAATGCATTGCACAGTTAAGTCGGTAAAGGAAATGGGTTAAAATTTGCTTTATTGAAAAAATTCGGGTGGGATGAGACGGAAATGACGGCAAACATTATTCTCGGAGGACTGGAGGTCTTACCCGTTTGGAAAAAAGTTAGACTGTAGTGCGTTCCAGAGTCGGGATGTTCGGGAAATGAATAACCACCTAAATTTCACTGTATGGGAAAATAAAAGTTTGACAGTGATGGAAAAATCAAAGTTTGACAGGGAAAATAAAAGTTTGACATAGTAGCTAATTCGTGAGACATAAACTATTTTTTGCATTTACGAAGAATACCCAGACGTTTGGTGGCGTCAAGGGCAAGTTGAAAAATGCATTGACTCCAATCGAGAAGGCTATTGAGCTTCACGCCGAAAAAGAAAAAATCTTCGGAACAAAATTGTAATTAAAGGCTAAATAAGAAGACGACGCTTGGACATCACCTTTAAGGGAATGATGACAGGCCTTAACGGAATTAAACTCTACTCTATTTTTCCTACCCCATTCCGGGATTAAATCAAGATCTGAGTTCAGCAATCGGAATAAATCTCTCCGATTGGAAGCAATAGAATAAGTGTTTGATTTCGCAGCAGAGTCAAATTCATAGGCGCTACCTAAAGTACTGTCATACGCAAAACTATGGATTGGATTGAGAACAGAAGACAAAAGATTGTTAATCAATACTAAGAACAGAGTCGGCGATAAGACAGAACCCTGACGGACACTGGAATTAATTAGGAAGGAGGAAGATTTAACGCCATCTAATACTACTGTAATGCGCTTAGACGAAAAACTCCCAATCCGTCGAATGAAAGTAGCTTCCAAGTCAATGACCGTGAG
Source organism: Chorisops tibialis (assembly GCA_963669355.1). Classification (NCBI taxonomy): domain Eukaryota; kingdom Metazoa; phylum Arthropoda; class Insecta; order Diptera; family Stratiomyidae; genus Chorisops; species Chorisops tibialis. The sequence goes on along the minus strand of OY770262.1, from coordinate 81,292,737 downwards.
CTTAACAAGAAGATATTCATGCCAAACTCTGTCAAAGGCTTTTAAAATGTCAAGTGTAAGACCTTGACTTCCACCGTATTCATGCAAGCAAGAGTTCCAGCGTTCCGTCATATAGAATAAGAGATCTCCTGCAGTGGCGTGGCGTCCATTACTGCAAAGGAAGCAATGCTCCCCTAAAGTTTTGCACTATATTTGCTTTAAAAATCAAAACTGAAATCAGCACGGATATGAAAATTTATTTAAAAATTTCTTTAAAGGAAAGCGCGCATTATTTTCGTCTACCACTGTTTACAGCATTTACTTGATCAGGACAGCTTTTTTTCTCACCCTTTTTCTGACTAACAAAAGTTGGAAGCCTTCCAAAGGGAAAAAGGTGCGATTTTAAAAACGCATTTACAAGACTGCTTGCCAATACGAACGAAATTTTCTGCAAGTTCGACTTCAATATGGAGGGGAGATACGTCGCATTAAAATGCTTCCACCCTTCCTCTCATAGCTTTTAGTCGCATATACAAGAGAACGAGTCCGCTGCCTAACACCAGTAAAATTTTCGGTTGCAGCGAGCGCAAGTTCTACTTCTATACGAAGGAGAGATGCGCTAATGCAATTACTTCCAGCCGGTGCTTTCAGTCGCAAGCTCTGGCTCTCGATCAAAGTATTGCGAGTATTGAAATTTCTGTATTAGCCGCAAAATGGTCAGGGAGAAAAACGTGAACAGGTAGACCTGGCAATATTGCCCATATTTGTCGTGCTTTGAGTGAAAAGAATCGGTTTCAGGGGAGCGCTACCTAAAAAATTGAAAAAATTGATTTTTTTCTTATTTCCGATTAATAGTGTAGACTGGATTCTAAATCGATTGCCGCCCCCCTTCGGATGAGTAGAATTGATTCAAATAATGATGTAAACTTGTGGGGTCGTGAATATTGACTCAGCGCTTGTAGCTTGGCGCGAAATAATTGCTTCCCCTAGCTATAAAGTCACGCCACGAATCTCCTGTCGCTCTTCCAGAACGGAACCCGTATTGGCGATCGTGGATAAGCTGTTTATCCTCGAGATATTCACCGATTTTGCGATTGACAGCAGTTTCCATCATTGAAGAAGATCACTGAAATAATGGCTACTGGGTGATAGTTGACGGGGTTTAATTTGTTTCTTTTTATCAAAATTGGCAGAATATTCGCGACTTTGTACAATTGTGGAAAGCACCCAGTATATAATTAAAGGCATTAGTGCCCTCGAATTAGTTAATTTAAAATCCCAAACAGTTCTTCGAGATGCTTTAACTGGCAGCGGTTTTAGTGATACTACTGAAAATTGTGCACGAATCAGAAAGTGGTGCATATTTCCAATTGGTGATTATAGAGAGGGAGTATTAGTGGTTAGTGAGAAATAAATCAAGAAGATTGGAGAACTGTCCTGCAATTTCTGGTAAACGAGTCGGCTCATTTACAAGTTGTGTTAAATCGAGTATCGAAGCAAAGTGCTCAGTATCACGTTTCTCTTGGTCTGTGCATGAGGAATATTTAAGGCAGGCAATGTTGTAAATATTAAAATCGCCCGCAACAGCGATTTCAGCATCAGGATGTGCAGTGTATATGGTCCAGCTCACTAGTTGTTTTGACCGCATTTAAAAAAAGCTGAGCTCCAATATAAGTAAAACGCACCGAGAGCATTGCTCCACGAATATGAACTATGCTAGTACTATAATGTTTTTTTTTATTATTATTTATTAATAATATATAATAATAATTCTGCATTCCATACAGAACTATTACAGAAAAGGATCTATTTAAAGAAACAACGCTAAACAAAAACAGAAAGAATTAGTTGTAAGCTATGGATTTTTTTCAATTTAGATGAGAAGTATTGTTATTTTCTCCCAATTTTCATTACCCCTTCTGAATTAATATAAATCGAAAAATGTTAGCACCAATCACTCAGAAAGTTTTTGCACCTTTTTCTGAATCAGCGCAAATACACATAACAGAAAACCGCAGAGAAAACCGAAACAGAGGAAGAATAATAATCAACAACCGTCATATAAGTTAAATTACTTGAACTTTCTCAACTTCTAAGCCTCCTATGTAATAGTGCAAGGTACTTTCTCAATTCGGAAAAGTTGTGATCCGTAAAAACTGTTTATAAAAAAAATTAGTAAAGTTCACTCTTTTATATAACTCTATCGGCTTTGTAAGCTAACTAAACTTTACGTAGAGTATATTTATAGTCAGTCGGCGTGATTGCATTCTCATAGAGCGCCACATATGCCTTCCATGTTTGTGTAGATTGCGTGCTACACGTCAATTAATCGAAACCAATCCCTTCATTTTTCGCTAATTAGAACCCACCTTAAGTCAAATCAACGCGAAAGGGCTCATACCTACAATAATACATTATCGAGAGAAACCGACCGACGACGTTGCGATATGGGAATTGCAATTAATTTTGCTAAATGGAATTAAAGGATAACCCAAGGATTACGCTCTAAAGGGTCTAACGAATAGATAGTATGTGATCATAGAATATAGTTTTAGAGTGCGGCTTAGCATGCATAGAAACATTAGGGTTGGTTCTGCGGCCGACACAAGTCTGACAATCGAGTTAAAATGTGGGATTGTTATGGTATAGTAATGCGGTAGAGTTTTATTAGTTAACTAAACGAGTATTATATTTGATTTAGGGTAATTGAGATTAGTTAGAAGCTTTTTGTTGATAGTTATGATAGCTTATGCGGGGTATATTTTCATTGTTACGTTGCAAATTTTGGTAGCAAATATCTCAAGAGGATTATAAAGAAAAACTAAAAGTCGAATAACTTGTAACTTATTTATTAGTTACATTTTTCCGTATTATTTTATTATTGGAATTGAACAATAATAAAATAATACGGAAAAATGTGACTAATAAATAAAATTAAGGACCAATCATAATTCAAATGTAAAAACATTTAATTTGGTCAAAAACCAGGAAAGAAGGAGGAGGGTAAATATAATGGTAATCAAAATTTAATCTCTATAGATCATTTTATCTGAAAAACGTAGCATAATTATCTATAGATGTTTTTACCAAGTACTGCCCCTAAAATATTTTTAAGTATAGCTATGGCATCTTCATTCGTGAATAAGTTGTGTACAAGACTGGCAATTTACTCAAGACGAACAGCCATTCGAAAAATCAGGAAGTTTAAGAATGTTAAGAAATTATTGGTATAGCAAATTAACAAAGGATAAAAATAACATCATCTTTCAAAGAGTTTATCTTCTGAAGGAACAAAACAACAACACTTTAGAGAAATAAACAAACGCTCTACTTTACAAGTAAATTTAAAAGGAATTTGAACCACCTCAAATCTACCTGGTCTGCTATTAAAGAAAACGTTTACAATGGCACGGTACAAAAATCTACGTAACATGTCTGATAAAGATTCCAAAACAAAGACTGCTGACCACATTAATAATTATTTCATTTCAACTGTTAAAAATCTAGCTATTTGGAACCGAAATATGTTTGTTCCTTTTTATGAACGCTATCCTATAACTCCTCTCTTTGAATTTGCGTTGACGACGAAAGATGAGATAGCGACTGTTATAGTGAAACTAAAAAATTCTCAAACTGTGGGACCTGACAACATACCGATTTGACTACTCAAAGATTTTAAAGAAATGCTCTTATCACCCATCTCAACAGTCATTATTTTATCTTTAGTCGAATGAGTAATGCCAAACTATTGGAAGATTAGTAAAGTTGTTCCAGATATATCCAATTATAGACCTATTAGTTTACTGTTTAATGATGGGAAATTTTTAGAAGTTATCGTGAAGAATCAACCCCAAGGACACTTAACGTCTCAACAAGCTATTTCTCAGAAACATTGGACTTAAACCCCAAAAGGACAAAGGAGCATTATTTGATGCCGTGGTTAAACACCAATCTTCTTGTGACAAAAAATTTCATACAGATGCTGTTTTTATTGATTTGTCTAAGGCTAAAATTTTGCAATTGGAATTCGTGGAACTCTGTACAGCTGGTTTGAAAGTTATCTTACATCCAGATCCCAATATGTCATGGTTGACAATGTTAGCAGTGCTCTACTCCCTATCACTAGTAGCGTTCCACAAGAAAGTGTATTGGGTCCTGTCTGTAAAACTCAATGGTGCAATATCACTATATGCAGACGATATAGCACTAATATATGCTGCAACTAATACACCAGTACTCCAAGATAGTATAAGCAAGGACCTCGACAAAATTAATATATGGATGAATGCACATAAATTAATTGCTAGTTCGGAGAAAACCAAGTATATTTTCTTCACTAAACCACCAGAAACTGAAATAAATGATGTTTTCAACGGACAAACTGTTAATAGGATTATCAGCTTCAAGCATCTCGGAGTTAACCTCGACGAATACCTATCATGGGCCGCTCATCTTGATGCTGTGAAAAAAAAATTGGTCCCGATTGCCGGTATATTTAGAAAAATGCGAGATGATGTTCCCGAAAAATAAAAAAAGCCACATTTTCGTCTCTATTTCTGAGCCAATTGAACTACCATCTTCAATTCCAAACTGCATTGCGTCAAAAGAATTTAAAACTGAGCAATAAAACATAGCAGAATTATGATTGGGCGTAAAATCCAATCATATGATACTTCAGATGAAATGGGACTGACTTTAATATACCGGAAAATATGTCATCTCAAATTCTTTCGAATAGTGAATAGAGACTTTTGCATGGGAAGTGGTAGAAGGGGGGTTTATATTTTTTTGCATATGACACCGAACATGGCATGCAAAATGCTTTTTGCTGAATTCAAAGTTTTTAGTTTTCATTATTTTTAAAGAAATTGGACATAGTTTTTCTGAAATTGGAGCATTTGTATGGGAGATGGAAGAGGAAGTGAAGCGTTTTAGCTGATTTTGAAACTGCTTATCAAAGTCGATAGCTCTCACATATTCGAAGGAGAAATGCTTTCTTGAATTTATAATACAGATATTTGTATGGGAGGGGTAGAAGGAGTGAAGCGGAGCTGATAATTTTTTATAGCATTTATTGCAACTATTAAAAAAAATTCTGGCAAAATTTGAAGTTTGTAATTTTTCTAGTTTTAATGAAAGTCGATTTAATACATTTAAAAAAAATTATGCATTATGTATGGGAGGGGGTAGAAGGAGTGTAATGATCAAAAAACATTTTTTTTTACCGTTATATATATTTCTATTTTTATATCTTATATATCAAGTTGATAGCTTTAACCGTTTCGAAGAAAAATAATTTAATTTAATTTTCTAAATTTCGTGGAATTTGTATGGGAGGGGGTAGAAGGAGTGAGGTGAAGTTGAAAATTCTTTTTAAAACTAATTGCAATTATAGTAGAATTAATTCTGGCAAATTGCGTATTTTCAACTTTACTAGTTTCAATGAAAATCGAAAATATGTATTTTTCGAAATTGTCCATTTGTATGGGAGGGGGTAGAAGGAGTGAGGGGATCGGATCAATATTCCGTGATATTAATGGCATTTATATCATAATACTTTGACCTAAATTTCAAGTCGATAGCTTAAATAGTTTCAAAGAAAAATCAATTTCTGTACATTTCGAAATTTCATGAAATTCGTATGGGAGGAGGTAGAAGGAGTGCCCATTCACGAACTTAAAGTTACTTTTTTGCTAAAAATGACACACAAAATTTTTAGCACTATAGCTCAAAGCTTTCGAGAGTTATGCTGTAGACAGACGCACAGACAGACAGACGGACAGACGATCACTCGAAATTGAGGTTTTTGAGCGACAACAAATATTTCTGTACCCTTGGCGGCTCTTTGCGAGCGTTATTTCTTAGCGTTACAAACGGTAAGGCAAACAAAATATATTCTCAGATTTCATCTAGAGTATAAGAACACCTGAGTGTAGCCTAGTGGGTAGCGTGCTGGTCTACAATGCGAAGATCGTGAGTTCGACGCATAAATCTAGTACATTGCCCGCGTGGGTATATCTGGGTTGCCTTAATCTTCGAAAATTCGTAGATGGAGGGTTGTGCGAAGGACTAACAACCGCTATACTAGCGGATCGTTGGGTTATCAGTCATAATCGCAACAACGCAGGAGCTCAATACTCACAAGTCTGCTGACCCTAATGGCATCCCCCCATTGTCCTTAAAAATTGCGCTTCCTTTCTAGCTAAACCTCGTCGTAATCTCTATCATCTTTCTTACTCTTCAGGGTGCTTTCCTCAGATCTGGAAGGTCGCGAATGTTCAACCAATCCCAAAGAAAGGAAGCGAAGCGAACCCCGCTTATTATCGCCCCAAAGCCATTACCTCAGTGCTTTCAAAAGTAATGGAAACTACTGTCAATCGTAGGCTCGTCAAATTTCTTGTGGATAAAAATCTCATACATGACCGCCAATATGGATTTCGCTCGGGACGTTCAACTGGCGATCTCCTTGTCTATTTAACCGAGCGTTGGAACTCCTGCATCCACAAATTCGGAGAAGGTCATGTACTTGCTCTTGACATTGCTAAAGCGCTGGACAGAGTTTGGCACAAATGTCTCTTAGCTAAGCTGAAGGCCTATGGTTTTAATACAGCTTTTCTTAATTGGATTGAGAGTTTTCTCTCCGAGCGCTCTATTAGAGTCGTGCTAGACGGAGTAACTTCAGCACCCTTTTCCATTGACTTGGGCGCTCCTCAGAGCTCAGTTTTATCTCCTACCCTCGTTTTAGTCTTCATAAACGACCTTCTGTCAGCTACTCTCAATTCTATTCATTGTTTCGCAGATGGCAGCACTTTGGATAACACCTTCCAATTTGACTCCCCTGCGGAGGCACGCCCAACATCAGTGGCCTCATGCCGTAATGAGTCAATACACCTCAGTTTAATCCTGGAATAGGGCAGGAAAAACAGTTTAATGTTTTAGAAACGCAGTCCTATCGTCTATCTTTTAAACATAACGTTCTGACTTCGGCCGCTAATATGTCCTTAAATGGCGTACAGATTTCACCTTCTGCAGACTTCACGTTACTAGGTGTAAAATTTAACAATCGCCTTGATTGGACGAGTTGCTCTTGATGCTTCGAAACGTTTATGTATTCTGCGGAAGTGTAAGAAATTCTTTTCTGCGTCCGAACTAGCTACCATGCACGGAAAAAATATGCATAGCATAATTTCCTAATCAACATAGGTGGAGTTTTCAAGGTAAAAAGCTCCATAACCATGGCATATTTAACGATTTTATAAGGTTAGTTTTGCTCTATATTATGGTTAAATGATATTTTACTATGCATGCAGTCCATTCTCCCTGTTTATTGGCTGCTATTTCAGCTATGTGCAAAGACATTTAGTTTTATGCTGTTTAAGCCTTATACATAATTAATATTCCATTTTGCTACGGTAGCATGTACATATGTTGCATTTAAAAGTTAGATTAGCAAATCAAATGGGTAAATTACTAGGAATACTGACTGGCGTCATTCCGTACTCCTTTCGTATGAAAAAATTTCGTGGTACATAATTCGTACGTTTGTTATGTTCGACAAGTTATAACTCAAATGTCTTCCGAAGAAGAGTTTGCTTGGGTATGGCTTAGAAGGTACCGTGTCTGCAATGCGAAGGTCGGGAGTTCAAATCCCGGTCGACGTATAATTCGACCACACTGCCTACATGGGTATATCTGGATGACTTCAATCTGCGAACATGAAAATTTGTGGATAGAGGTTTGTGCAAAGAGCTAACGACCCTTTCATAATAACGAATAAATGTTTAAAAAAAACCTGATTTGGGCTGTAGTGCCATTGGAGACGAAGAAGAAGAGTTTGCATTTGTCCACCTAACTAAAATTAATAATTAAAATTGACGTTATTTTAGTTGATCGTACGATGGTTTTCTTTGATGAACAACTTCATACAATGGAGTTTTACCAAAATAAATAGCAGTACTACCTATACATTTGGTCAATTTCATTCACCTATGTATTATAGTAAATATTCTTTTTTACATTACTACTACAAAAAGAGCCATTTTTGTAGGTGGAAACCTATAAAAAAAACGGCGAAACCAGCTATATTTTTTTCCGTGTGTATAAGGCTTATACAACCACGTCTTAAGTACAACTTGCATGTTTGGGCTGGTGCCCCAAAATCACATCTGGCTCTTCTTGACCGTATCCAGAAACATGCATTGCAAATAATTGGAGATGAAGCTATATCAGCCTCAGTTGATTCCCGCGAGCACATCCGAAATATCGGTGTACTCTGCATTTACTATAGATACTTCCATGGTAAATGAAGCAAGGAACTAAAAGCCTTAATACCACCTATGTTCAATGCCCCCGAAAAACTCGCCATGCTGTACGCTCACACGAGTACACTGTGAAGCCCTTGCCGTGGAGAACAGTGAAGTTTAGGCGGTACTTCATCCCTCGGACGATAGTGTTGTGGAATTCATTACCAGGCAATCTCTTTCCCACTAAATACAACCTTCAGCAGTTTAAGAACATTGTTCACCGCCACTTCAAACTCTTCTCTCCTATGTTTCTCTGCTGATTTCCCTATTCTATTTCCGCTTGTTTCCCTTACCTATGTCGAATTAATTGTGCTTCGCGCATTAAAGGGTGACCCCTAAGTTAATTTCGATAAACATAACAAAAAAAATCGCAACACCTGGTGATAAAGAGGAGCTTTATGACAAAATGAGTATCACCTTCGAGCATGTTCCAAGAAGAGAAATTCATATCATCCCAGGAGGTACGAGGGAAGGATTTCGCGAAATGAAGGAGATAGACAAAAGCGGGGGAAATATTTTTACCTGGAGGTATTGTAACACTCAAGACAGGTACAAATACAAAGTTTCTGTCTTATCGAATTAATACAATTTTAGTTATCGTCAAATCAACAAGTCAATTGGAAAGAAATCGCAAACTATGGACAAAATTGAGTTTCGAGTTTTAGAAGAAATGTCATCTGCTTACTGGGACTCTTGCCGATGATTTTTAAGTGGCATAATTTATTCAGGTAAGACAGAGTGTCAGAAAAATTTTTTTTTTAAGGAATTAATAAACCTTATGAGATTTGTGATTAATGTGTTAGGCTTAGCGGAGAAAATATTGAAAAGAAAAAATAATAACTTGTTTAATTTTACCCTCTTCCTTGTTATTCTGCGAAGTTTTTGACCTCCCCGCGTATAAAAGTCCTTGGGTTTTGTCTGATGGTGTTACTCAGAACCAAATCGACCATTTGGGTATAAGTCACTGATGGAGAATATATCTCCTCCGTCCTAGGAAGTTTGTGATATTTTGGTTTTACGATCATCAAAATCCTTTCATGTGTGATACACAGTTCAATTAAAATGATGTAACATGTTTGTAGGTTGTAGTAAGGCTGTACTAACAAATTTAACAATTTCTTTCGTCATCATAGAAGAAATTTCACGACAATAACTTTATATGCACATAGTTAAGTTACCGGATACGTCATTTTCGAGAGATTATTCTCTAATCCTTATTTTTTAGTGTTATAAACGTTTTGACTGAAAGCAATATGGGAGATTTTTTATTTGCTTATTGAAACATCCTTAAATGAACGAAATCTGATAGCTTTAATCTCGATCTACCTGTTTAAATTAAAAATGTGTAAAATCTTGAAATCAATAGATCTACCTCTGACCGTTAAATGTATTAAATGACTTGACCAACTGTTGTTATAGAGACATGTGTTAATTTTGGCTGTCACATGTGCGCCTTGTGGAAGAGAGTTGTTTCTGTCCTATGCCCCTATAGGGGGTCTTAACAGGAATTTGATGTGCAATTTTATGCACCTCTTCATCACGAAACAATATATTCGCAAAGTAGGTATTATATATAGCAAAACTAGCTCGCACAGTTAATTTAAAAATTATCTCCACCAGGTAAAAGTTACAATCGGTCGTTAACTGACGTCAGGGTTTTCACGTCTCCCTGCTTTTGAAATTAAATCATATTTTTCTCACCAGGTGATTTTTTTGATAATTGCATCACTTTGCACAACCCTCTATCTACAAATTTTCCATTTTCGTAGATTGAGGTGACCAAGGTATACCCAAGCAAGCAGAATTATACGTCGATGGGGATTTGAATTCACGACCTTCACATTGTAGACCAACACACTACCCACTAGGTAAAAACAGTTCAATTTATAGAAGTACAAATTATGTAATTGAAGAGTCCTTAAAAAGCCATTGCAAAGAACTTTTTCGAAAAATTTTCAATGGAAATCTGAAGTTGCGAATAGTTTTCATTCAGTGTCTCTAGAGTCATTGGATGGATATGGACAAGGTAGTAAGTCGAACGCTGAAACATTTCTTGTCGTTTGAAAACTGCGAGGTTTTCAAGAATAGGAGACATAATATTTTTGGAATTCATTGTATGTATACATATTCGAATTTGTATGGTGAAACTACTAATCGGGCCACTTTAAGATAGCTATGATCATCGGTAATTCTTTTTTGGCACATATCTCTATAATTTCTTCGACATATTTCATATTAGACCGTCGATTTAATTTTCGACACGAAGTAGCCCTTCGGTCTAACATATCCCCACAAGAGTTGGCGAATAACATTTTATTGCCAAGATCGCTCAGCCATTTTGATTTAAGAAAGCAGCTGAAATCGAGGTAAGATACGACTTGCTACAGACTGCGGTTGTGCTTTAAATTCTTTTAATTTTTGTGAAAAAGATTAACTGCAATGCACTTTAATCGTGTTTTTAGATTCTTGCAAAGTAATAAAATGAATAATTAATAAAATTTGTTGGAGTGGAAACGTTACAAAAATTATTACGTGCACTGGAGAAGCAGCATACGCTATTAAGTTATAAGTAGTGCAAGTGAGTCAACAATGCTTTAGTTTTTTTTTTTTAATATTGAGACAAAATAACAAAACTTTAAATTGACCTCTTTAATGTTTAGTCCAAATAAAACGATAACTTCGATTAGCTATAGTAGAACGAGAGCCTTTATAAGGTATGAAGGTGAATAAAATCCAGTTGCGCGTCGGGGAGGACCATGATCATAACAGCGTGCACTAAATGCAGTAAAAATCTCAAAAACAGGTTCTGATGCATAACCAAGGAGATCTTTACTTTTGCTTATAATTTTCTTGTTCTTTTTTTTCTTCCTTAGAATCTGTTTCTTCCTGCCTACTCTGATTCTTCTTCATTCTTCTCTATTTTTAATTTTTGTTTATTTCTGCACGAAATCAAAACAGCATTAAGCAATAAAAACACGACGAAAAGAAGACCCCACGAATAAGACATGTTCGCTTAAAAAAAAAAGGATAAGAGGTAAAAACGAGAGTAGAATGGGGGGCTTGAAGAGATGAAGAAGATATTTGTTCCATAAAGTCGACATAGAAGAGTTGAGCAGATCCCGGTTTGCGTTGCGCATGGTCAGTACGCTTTTAGTCACAAATTTATGCGCATATTGTTTCTCGAGCCTGGCGAACAAGTGAATCGAGCATAATGAAGGACCGAGCCGACGACGATGCCTAGAAGGAGAGTCTTACTTGACTAGATCGGAATCGATACGCTATAAAGATGTTCAGCGGCGCACATCAACTTATACGACAGGAAATAATGCACAAGGACTGGCAATGAATTTTTATTTGTTAAAAATTAAAATAAAAAAAGTTATGAAAAAGGGAAATCGATTGAAGAAGACACATTTGCACATTGGTTTGCTTGATGGAGCAATTTTTTTCATTCTCGATATAATTTATGATTAAATACCGCATTAATTTTTTTTCTTTTTGTTTTTAAATTATGCAGTCCTTATAAAAAGAGAACATCGTTGCTCGAGAATATTGAAGGATACTATAATGCCGGGACAAATACTTGTGGGTAGAGCTGAAGAGTATATGTTTTAAGTCTGTCATTTTGTAGGGTTTCAACTCTGTGGCATTTTGTAGGGACTCGATTCTTTGGAAAGACTTTTTCTTCCAACAAATTATCATTAACAAAAAAGACGTTTCAGTAAACTTTTGTCACAGTTTTAAGTGTTTTTGATTTTACATTCAAATTTTAATTTTCTTATGATGAAGTGAATAAACATACAAATGTCAAAATTCAAAAGGAGAAACGAATACCCAAATATGTATACATATTCAAAAATGTCCTTGACTTCATATAATTAAAATAAATAATATATGAATTTGATATAGGGGGCAAGTGCGTTGAAAATCTAGTGATCCAATGAATATGAATACTGAATGAATACTAATATTCGTATTCGTCGAATATCAGTCACTTAATGAATATTTTAATTCGCCAAACAACTTTACAGATGCCAAATTTAAAATTAATCAATAGATATTGAGCGAACTCCAATTACTTGTTCAGAATGTTGGAGTGAAGTGAAAGAATGAATAACGCAGGACAAATGCGAAACGATTCGACAATTATAAAGTGCTAAATGACACAAAAAGCGGAGGAGCTAATACCAACAAAAGAACAGTAAATCATATTTCTTATGAATACAATTGTATTTGAGCAACAACCAAAAATTAAGTTACTTCAGAAAGCCTGTTCTCAATTATCAATTTCTGGCACTATTCAATCAGAAAAATAAATTCGTCTAAGGACTTTTCAATTTACAATAATTGTGATTTTTTTACCATATTTTTTAAGCTATCGAGCAAGAACTTAAAGATTTAAACTCAAACTATATAAATGGATTAAAAGACCTATGCTATACTATGGCAGCGAAATATGGACATTGGGTCAGGCGCCCGAAAAATTACTTAACGGCTTTGAAAGAAAAGTCCTCAGAAAAATCCTCGTACTTGTGAAGTAAGGATCGATCTGGAGAATACGAATAGCGAATAGTAAGCCCAAATTCGACAAGTGTGGAATCTCATAAAATTCTGCTGGGAATGTAGAGCGGATGAATAACAGACTAATTCTCAAAAGTGCACTAAAGTGAAAATCAATGAATAAAGACCAGTTGGGAAACCACCTAAGCGCTAGGACGATTCTATAGACGTAGACAGCAAATTACTGTTAAGATTTTCAAACTGGAGGACGCGATCGCTGAGTCAAGAACAATGTTAGCGGAGTAAATAGCAGGCCAAGAACCAGTTCGGCTGCAGCGCCATAGTAATTAAGTTGAGATACTCGTATTCGGTAAAGTAATATTCGTTGCATCAGAGGAAAAACGATGGTAATGAAAGAACTGCCGAAAAATGTAATCACCCTTCATGCAATCAGAACCGTAAGGTGAGTTTTTAGTTGATTGGTTTTTATGAAGATGACACACCTAAGCTTTCGAGTCTAGAATACTATTATCCACACAATTATGGATTAGGCTAGGAGTAGAAGAAAGACAATCATGAATAAAAACTAAAAAAAGTGTGGGAGATAAAACAGAGCCCTTAGGGGCGCCAGACTACAATGTATATCTCAAAATTCTCGAACTTCTCGAATAGGGCATATTCTGGTGGCATTCCTTGTATGTGCGTTGGAAAAATAGTATTTATTGCATCTGAAGTGAGAGTATGTTTGTGACATCGGTTTAAAAGTGAGCATCGAACAATGAGCCAATATTAAGTTTTGTCTCTAACTTGGTGACAATATTACCGGTTATTCAATATTACAGCATTGTTGAAATAGGGTTCGCCTTTGATCTGCATTCCGATACTCCGTGATCGAAACAAACCGGAAGCAAAAGAAAAGTGCGTCACGATGACTGACTTGAACTGAAAGCCAATGGTAACCAGCACGTTTACTAATTCCATCGTGCTTTCAGGTATCACTATCGATGCAGCTTGAGTTCCATCCTTGAAAGGTTAGCTGGCTACTGAAGTTATGGGAGTACATCTCCTTCTTCATTCGTGAATACCGAACACTAAACATCGTGAAGCATTACTCCAAAGCTAAGATTCTCGCTTTCTATTACATTCAGTCCAATTTCATCGAACTTTTAGTTCTAAGCAACTTTTTCCTTTCCCCTCATAGAGGGAACGTTTATCCGTTTACCTCCATCTCTCCTTCAGTTGACACCAATTGCCCTCTGTCCAAATGTAACACCGACCTCAGTTGTCATTCTCGTCCTTGCTCTTAACCACAAGCAACCAGGTTTCAACTGGCTTAATGGCAGGTGAAGGAGCAACAGTGGAACTCGGGGCGTTGGTAGCTTATGTAAGTTATAATGGCCACTATAAAATTCGACTTTGTTCATTCGCATAGTAATGATGACATTCGGCCCCGAAACATTTGCATCTATCGCCTTGAAGACGAGATGCAGCTTCCTTACATCATTGTAGCATATCATATCTCTTATCGTCATGTGCTATTTCCTCCTCTTCTGAGGTCACTGGCCAAAATTTTCTTGGCCGGTTCCGCAGGCTTTCGATGTTGATCACATGTTGCCGGCATCTAAAGAATCAGATCACTCGAACGTATTGCCTTCACCCTCGCGGCAGTAACCTTCTCCTTATCCTACAGATTAATAGGCCACCCTTATTCTTTTTCATTCCCCAACGACTTCCTCTTCAACTCTCCAGTCGACTAATCCATTGGCTCAATAATCCCGACAGAATTACTTTCATAGGCTTAAATCACCTTCAACATACCTGCTCTCTTTTTTACGTTCCTCCTTTTCTTCATCCTAAGTGACCTCTTCTTTTCTTCCAGCGCAGTCTTGCTATCTGCACCTACCTTCACTTTTTTCTTTACTTTTTGGGCGGGAAGCCTTAAGAGGAGTGAATCAATTTCCTCAACAGTTCTCTTCCCCAAGGCACATCAATATTTCATAAGCGGCACTAAAAGGTTCATTATTATATCCTGTTCTACAATTTTGTTATAATAAATTTTTCGATTAGATAAATAAAAATTTCCAGGCTTTTTTATTTTAGTTAAATTCTGCTAACTTCCATTTCCAGTTGGCAATCATATCGAAAAACAGTCCCGCTCCGTCCGGAATTATGGCCAATTTTCTCGTCCTCTTCTCCCCTTTTTCTGTTTAGATCTACCAGAGTTATCGTGGAAACTTACAGACGTTAAGGGGGAAGCTTTTTTTGTTTTTGGTTTGCTATGACATCGAATAATTAAAAACCGTCCAAAACCGGTTGTATTTTCAAAAACTTCTTGAATTGAAAGCCAACAAAAGATTATTTAGCTGACCCTAGCAGAGCTCAAAACGGTGTAGGTGGCGATCTGTAAACATCAAATCTTGATTGTTACTTATATTTCCAACACTAGAAGAGAACACTGTCTTTCTTTTAACTTCTTCTTTATAGTGTGTTCTTCTGCCGGATATCATCGCACCGATGAATAAATAGATATTGTAAGTACCTAAGTGGCTTTAGATGTTTTTCACAAATACAACATATGTGCTTATCCGAAGAAAATCAAGATTATTTTCATTCTTTTCAGAAATTCAAAAGAATTTCACTTAGGTTGTGAGTACACCGTTAGACCATATGTCAAATTTCATAAATTAGATTATGACCGTAAAGGCATACCATTAATTTATGGAAATTATCTTTAGATATTTATAGCATGGCAGAGCCTAAATTCATTTAATTCGATCCGATTGTTCGGACCGCTTTGCGCTACGGACTGGTTAATTTAGCGGACAACAACTATAAAGTCGGTATAGGTATCTATGCTCGTATCTAATCATTTTTGACAGTAGTTTTCGGCTCGATAATTTTCTTTCGTAACTAAATGGAATTATGAACTCATCTGAAACGGTAGGTTCGGTTAGTATTCATAGTTAATAAAATATTATACTGACATGTGCATCTGATTTTCTGGCTTGACCTGTTTTGTTTTGTCCATGAAGACGACAATCTTAAGCAACTTCGGACGCAAATATTGGATTAAATGCGAACAGTTCAGAGGTGCGAAAAGAAATTATTCGCCCACTTGATATTCGCTATATACGAGTAAGACATGAAACCAGTCAATAAACAGCATTTGCAGAAAATCCATTAGACAGCTTTAATAGCTATCGGCACTAGCCGGACTAGCTGTAGAAGTGTATGACCCTATTTCTTAGTACGGCAAGCTTATTTTTCAGCTAAGAATTGGCATAAGATTGGCCATGACTGGAACAACCGCACGTGTTCTGATTTACTTTTTAGACGGACCGGACGGAAAGAAGCCGGTTACCTCGAACAATTAGCCTGGTACCTTGACGTCGCATTATCCGGTTGATGAACGAGATCGAAGTTACGGAATCGGAGTTCTTTTCACAGTGGTCTATGCAAGAAATCTTGCAATAGGTAAAAGTTCCAGTGGGTGAGAAGATTAAGAACGCGTTCAATGTTTATTCGTTACATCAAAGGAAAATCTTTGTTCTAACTAGGCAAGTCAGTTGCTTAATCCCTTATTAGGTTCGAACATAATTTAGAGAGTCGTTCTTTCATACAATTTTCACAGTCAAGGTTGTAAGGAACTCTTTTAAATTGAATAGATTCCTACCGAAAGAAGAAGAAAGCATTTTGTCATTATGCTAAAAACAATCTCATTGTCGCGTTAAAACAAAATGAAATGTAACTTCATATGAAATATCTTTAAATTCCATTCAAGACGTTTCCACCTCATCAAAATTAAAGAAACAGCAAACACGTTATTTTTATTCACATTTCAACTTCAATCAACTATTGTACAAGCATGACACTCAAATATTTGGCTATAAATATCATCATCATCAAAAGATCACTAAACTAAAATAACAGGATTCCACTTAATTATCTTCTAACAGACCACAAACTGTTAGATACAAATAAACGCCACTTTTTCCAATTATATTTAGGGAAAAAAATTCGGACTCTCTAAATTCTTTGACCTTGCAACTTTTAACAATTTCTTAACAAGCGATCAACTTTGACCTCTCCTCGAACATTAAAAACCAAACACAAAAAGTGTATATAACAACCAATCAAAATAAAAACCATTGGGTAGGTATCTCATTCTGGAACACTGTAAGAATTTAAACGATCTGAAGACACGAAATCTTTAGATACAAAAATGATGTACATTTATATAGTGCCGCGAAAAATACCGCCCGATCATCTTCTAGGGAATTGGTCAGACAAACCAAACATGATGATCGAACATGTGATATAATATAAACTTGAACCGTTAGTTTTGGACGGACATCACTAAGTTGAGAAGGTATTTTTTGTCTTCTTCATGTATGAAATGACGACTGTGATGTCCATCTTCAATCGGACGATGAAATTATAAAAAGAAAGCCATTAAAATGTCGATAATTTAGAGAAGTATTTAAAGATGGATGTATACATAGTATGTGCATATTAGCTGAAGTAATCAACTGACTTTCAAAGGCAATGGTCCATCTAAAAATATAATATTTACATTTATATACATATTCGGAAGCTCCCTACAACTTTTGTGACGTTACTACAATGGAGATTGTTCGGACGAAATTGCTTAATCTCTTACCACTATGCATGCCTTTACCCCGTAATACTCGAGCTGTTTGACGCGCTCATAAGTATTCTTTCAAACCTATCTTCGGTCGCACTGTCAAATTTCGTGATTCGTTTTTGAACTAGACCGTTCGAATATGGAACTTCCTGCCCAACTCTGTATTCCAGCAAGACTATATTCATAGCATCTTCCGTCTCTATCCCCTTAATTCCCAAAAACCAATATCGTTCCCACTTCATCAGATCTGTGCTTCTGTACAAAAGGAAAACCTCTCTAGTTCCGGTGCTACAAAAAAAAAAACATTCCAATTCTCAAGACTTTTACATAATGATCAAATTTATGTACTTATATTATAGATTTTTTAATCTAATTCGTTAAAATCACACGTTCTTGGACATTTTTAAAATTGTTTTGATTTAAACCATGTGACAATAACGATTTTTCATTCGTAGGGTGAAAGTATGTAACTTGAATCAAGAATATTCGGTTGTTTCGAGTACTTTTAAACTCGTTTCGAGTTCGTTTTGGTGTCCCTAATCTTGTCGAATGAGTTGATACAGAAAGCGCATCAGTTGTATTCAATTATTTTTCACTTCTCATTTATTTCGAATACAATTGATTGTAAAGTGTGTATCAACAAGAGGTGTAAGATTTGTATTTTTGAATTAAACAAACAATTTTGTGGATGTCTCTGAAATTTTTATACTCTAGATGAAATCTGAGAGTATATTGTGTTTGCCTTAGAAATATAGAAATATTTGTTGTCGCTCAAAAACCTCGATTCCGTGTGACCGTCTGTCTGTCTGTCTGTCCGTCTGTGCGTCTGTCTACAGCATAACTCTCGAAAGCTTTGAACTATAGTGCTAAAAATTTTTGTGTGTCATTTTTAGCAAAAAAGTAACTTTAAGTTCGTGAATAGGCTACATCCCCCCACTCCTTCTACCCCCTCCCATACAAATTTCATGAAATTTCGAAAAATTAATAAATTGATTTTCTTTGAAACTATTTGAGCTATCGACTTGAAATTTAGGTCAAAGTATTATGATTTAGATGTCATTAATACCACGGAATATTGACCCGATCCCTTTACTCCTTCTACCCCCTCCCATACAAATGGTCAATTTTGAAAAATACATATTTTCGATTTTCATTGAAACTAGTTAAGTTGAAAAGTCGAAATTTTGCCTGAATTAATTCTACTATAATTGCAATTAGTTGTAAATGAATTTTCAACTTCACCTCACTCCTTCTACCCCCTCCCATACAAATTTCACGAAATTTTGAAATTTAAATTAAATTATTTTTCTTCGAAATTGTTAAAGCTATCAACTTGATATTTTGTATAAAGTATACAAACAGAAATATTAATAATACGAAAAAAATTTGTTTTGATCTGTACACTCCTTCTACCCCCTCCCATACAAATGGATAATTTTTGTTAAATGCATTTCATCGATTTCCATTCAAACTAGAAAAAGTACAAACTTCAAATTTTGCCAGAATTCATTTTTTAATAATTGAAATAAGTGTTAGAAAAAATTATCAGCTCCGCTTCCCTCCTTCTACCACCTCCCACACAAATATCTCTATTATAAATTCAAGAAAAGCATTTCTCCTTCAAATATATGAGAGCTATCGACTTCGAAATTGAATCAAAGCATGGTGATAAGTATGATGATAAGCAGTTTCAAAATCATCTTTAACGCTCCACTTCCTCTGCCACCTCCCATACAAATGCCTCAATTTAAGGAAAACTATGACCAATTTCTTTAAAAATAATGAAAACTAGAAACTTTAAATTCAGCAAAAAAAAATTTTGCATGCCATGTCCGGTGTCATATACCATAAATACAAACCTCCCCCTCTACTTCTACCACCTCACATGCAAAATTTTCTATTCACTATTCGAAAGAATTTGAGATGACATATTCTCCGGTATATTAAAGTCATTTCCATCTCATCTAGAGTATCATATGATTGGGCTTTAAGCCTCGGCTTTGCTTGCAGAGCTTGATCCTTTTCTGGCAGCTTAAATGGTCGCTTTGAGAGTTGGAATCGTTTGCGGATGGTTAGCATAGACTTTTTTTTTAATTCAGAAATTAATGAAAGTTGTATTATTCAACCAATACTAATATAATAATGATAATAATTCATGTAATAATTTAGTATAACGAAATATTGTTGTTGATTGATGTAGTAGGTACTGACGACAATACGATGTGCATAATGCTTCCCCAGACAATCGTCGATTTGTATAAGGAAAGCTACAGGATTGCCTATCAGAATGGAGGCCGAAGTTCACTCAACTATGTTGAATGTTCGACACTCCACACTTTTAGGAAATCAAGGATTCATATTATGTAATAATAATTTACTTCAAAACTAGTCATGGCAAATTTTGTCAAGGATGTGGCATCTTACTGCTTTTTTAAATATTGCAATATCATTGCTTTTGTGGATGTGGTAAGGCGTCTGGTTGAAAACTTTAATAGCCTGGTTAATTGGGTCGTTTTGAACACGATCCGTTCGAGCAGCAGGTGTTCTTATTTGCTCAGCACTTCTAGTATTATACATATTCACTTCGTTTGTGTCAAATTTTACTGAGCTTTTAGTGAGTCGATGTACCAGTTTACATATATATTTAGATCTCTCTAGCATTATATATTGGTCAATACTTAGTCAGAGAAAGTACGGCACTGCTGGTAGTCCGCCGGCTGCAGTTCTTGAGTCAATTGGATCTTGTACGCATGATGAGCCAAATCCTTCGTCGATATTCGCTGCAGTGTTCACGTGGAAAGGTCGAGTTCTTGGTGACGAATGGAGGTATTTGGGTCGTGCTCAACACTGCCCTTCACTGCGGCGATATTTTTGGTCAAACGTTCGGGACGAAGTTTTTTCGGTGCCTTCATATCTTGCACTGAACCAACCTCTTGGAATTTTTTGATTAGGTTGCACACACGCGTTTCAGAAGGCACATGATTACGATCAAAATTTTCTCGAATTTTGCAATTCAAAGCGAATTTTCGTAATAAAATTCAACGACTTGTATTTTTTTTTACTGTGTACCATTCCATGGTAAATTTTCCGCGTTTATAGATGACAAATGTCAAATAATAGGCCTCTCCAACCTCTTGTTGATACACACTTTTCAGTTCTTGAAACGCGGCAATCTTTTATCGAATTTATATTTTTCAGCTTAATCGGAAATTACTGGAATTTTATTTCTGCGGATTCGGCTTATCAAGGGATGAGGGTACTACAAAATATATTTTATCTTTAGTTCAGAAATGTGTTGGAAAATTTGCGGAAAATCGGTTTCGGTGTCATGCACAGTTGTGGCTAGTGATAAACTAATGAATTAGCAATACAGCGCCTTGCCGGTAGTGATAAGTACATTCATCATATAAGAAATTTGAGACAAATCAAAGTTTCAAATACGTTTATCTCAAAAACATTGGATAGCACTTAACACATGTGTGCAGTATTGTGTCGTTATAGTCAGTATAATGCCAACTCGGTCAATAACGAAATTTTAATGGTTGGCGCTGTGGCAGTATATAGTCCGGTCAAAGGCACAGGTTGACAAGGAAGCTGCCTGGCCCCACAGATTTGGAGTCGCACAGATCGTTCGTGACTGCTGGTAGTGCATTCTACATTTTTCATGAATTAACTAACTATATCGTTACCAAAAACATAACAGAATTAAGATTGGGCGTAAAAATTTTAAGTTTCTACTTTTTCTAGTTCTAATGAAAATCGATTAAATGCATTTACCAAAATTGTGCATTTGTATGGGAGGGGGTAGAAGGAGTATTCGAATCAAAACAAAATTTCTTGACATCAATGATATTCGTAATAGTATACTTTTCTCAAAATTTAAAGCTGAGAGCTTTGACGGTTTTGAAGAAAAATTATTTAGGCTACCGACACACGATGCGGGTTAATATATATTATCTCGCTTTTCGATATTACTAGTGTCATTATCCTATACATAATTCGGCCTACTTATATCAAAATAGGGAGTTAATATATATTAACTCGCATCGTGTGTCGGTAGCCTTAGTTGAAATTCCAAAATTTCATGAAATTTGTATGAGAGGGGGTAGAAAGAGTGAGGTGAAGTTGATAGTTTGTACGAAATTGTTTGCGATTGTAATAAAATTAATTATGACAAAAATTGGTTCATTTAGCTTTGCTAAATGCAATGCAAACCAAATAAATGCATTTTTAGAAATTGTGCATTTGTATGGGAGAGGGTAGAATGAGCAAGGGAATTAGATCAAAATTTTTTGACGTTAATGATGTTCACATCAGTATACTATGACCTAATTTTCAAGTCAATCGCTGAAATTGTTTCGTAGAAAAATCAATTTCTTTAAATTTCGAAATTTCATGAAATTTTGTATGGGAGGGGGTAGAAGGAGTGGGGGATGTGGCCCGTTTACGAACTTAAAGTTACTTTTTTGCTAAAAATAATGTGCGAAAATTTTCGGCACGATTTGTCAAAGCTTTCAAAAGTTATGGCAGACGGTCAGACGGCCAGACAGACAGACAGACGGACACACAGGGTCGAGGTTTTTGAGCAACAACCAATATTTCTGTATCCTTGGCGACTCTGTGCGATCATTATTTCTTAGCGTTATAAATGGTAAGGCAGAGGTAATATACTCCAAGATTTCATCTAGAGTATAAAAGTCTGCGTTTCAGGTACGTCAAATGATTGTTGAAACTTATGGTGAGGGTGTTATTAGTAAAATCATCGCTTCAAAAGCGGTGATTTTTAAGTCGAGAATCGACATGGCAGTGGAGGAGAGGAAATTTTTGTGGTATATCATGAGCTATTAAAACCTATTAAAACCATCATGGAAGATTACTATCGACTACAATTGATGCGTTCGAGTCGATCGTTGAAGGAGAAACGACCATAGTACCAAAAGAGATACGACAAAGTGATTTAGCTGCACGGCAGCCCTCGGCCACATGTTGCTTAGGTTGGAAAACTTACCTGTAAACACTGAAATGAGACATGTCCAATGAGACCTGTTCACAGTATTTTTTTTTTAAGAAAATTTAGATTTGTTGGAAAGAGTCGAGAAAGGACGCGTTTCATGACCAAAGTATCCACCTAACTAGAACGAACGGACTCACGAGAGATGTCAAGCTCTGCTATCTCCTTAACACTGTCATTACGATTTTTGAGCACAATTTTCTTCACTTTTTGAATGTTGTCGTCACTTGAAGGGGTCGGAGGTCGTCAGAACGAGGCATGTCTTCAAGAATCTTTCCACTGTCCTTAAAGGCATTGAACTACTCAAAGACTCATGTTTTTTACTGAATCACCGTAAGACTTTTCCAACATTCGCGACGATTCCGCACACGAAATTTGGTTGGAAACACAAAAAATGGGACAAACTCTTTGTTCCATTTTTTTTATCCATTGTAAAAATCGCCGTGGACTACTGAGGTGTATCCATTCAACCAGCTGTTGTAAACAAAGTGATTAACAGACCTCGCTTAATGTTAGGATAATAATTAAGGACAGTCCTACTTGTTTATGAAAAAAAAATTTAAATATCATTTCTCAGACTAATTTTAATTACAAAGTGCCCTTACTTTTTTGTCACAATGTACATTGTTCAAAATATCATAGACAGTTTCCAAGAAAAATATTTTTATTCAAATTTTTAAACTCCGTGCATTAAGTATGGGAGAAAGTAGGGATGGTATAGTGAAGATGATAATTTCGTTTTTAAATTAATGGCAATTATTACAGAAAGTAATATATAGCCAGCCTAGTAAAGAACCAAAGGCTTGTTGGCCGAGGAAAACATTTTATTGTTACCGATTCTAGAGTTTTTCACAGATGACCTGGTTCTGGTCATCATACTACATACTACCAGTAGTACGTGGAAGAAGACCTCATTACTCCGGGAAGCACCCACCCTCTAAGCCCTAAGCAGCTTGCTCTCCGCATACCACGATACTGAGCTTTTCAGCCGGTATCTTGGAGAAGCTGTGAATATATGGGACGCACAATAGTTTCTGTGGTGGTGGCATTACGCCTAGGACTAGAATGGTCGTCTCCACTCTTTTCAAATCTAATCTAATCTAATCTATTAATATATGGAACTTAAAGTAACCGATTTTATAAATTTCATTTAGAATACATACCAACCGTATTCTGTTTCTTTTTTTTTTACTAACTTCAATTGTTTTGGATCCCATTTGATGGTATGTTTCGTAAAATGGAGTAAAAGGAAGGCATTTCACATTGTATTAAACACGAAAGCATTTACCATTTTTTCCAATCTAGTATACTAATTTAAAATGATCTTGCATCGACGCACACACTAAAGAATTATCATCGCATCATGGTACTCATATACCTGACTTGAAAAACACCTAATTTTACAGATCGTTACAGTTTTTTGAAATAATAAAATAATTTGTAATTTGAAAACAAAAATACTAAATACTAATACTTAAAATTTGTTGCAAATTTCGAAGCCATAACAGCAATGCTTACCTGAAATGAAATAAAGTTAAAAAAAATTATTAAACATTAAGAGAAATTTAGTTTTATTCTACAACAATAATTCATCTTTCAACCTTTGCTAGCTTTATTAAAAATGGATGAAATGCATTCTTTAAATTTGCACATTTGTATGGGAGGGTCTGGAAGAAGTGAGCGGATTATTGTAGTATTGCTTAAGTTAATGCTATTCACATCATTATACTTTAACCAATTTTTCAAAAGTCTAAGCTTCAATATTTTTGGAGAAAGATCCCTATTTTGAAATCTCGAAATTTCGTCGTGAAATTCGAGTGGGTGGAAGGAGTTGGGGATGTGGCCCATTCACAAGTTTCTCTTTGCTCAAAATGACATAAACATGCATGATAGCTCAGAGCTTTCGAGAGTTATGTTGTAGACAGATGGACAGACTTTGCCCAAATTTTCAAGCTGTTAGCTTCAAAAGTTTGGAAGAAAGATCTTGATTTTGAAATGTTGAAATTTCGCGAAATTCGAGTGCGAGGGGTAGAAGAAGTGGGGGATGTGGCCTATTTACGAGTTGCTTTTTGCTCAAAATGACATAAACAAAATTTCTGCACTATAGCTCAAAGCTTTCGAGAGTTGTGTTGTAGACAGAAGGACATTCAGCTAGAAGGAAAGATGGTCACTCGGAATCGATGTTTTCGAGAGACAACAGTTTATTTATTAGCGTTACAAATGGTATGGCAAATATAATAGAGTACATACTCAAATTACATCGAGATTATAAATATATCTTTTTCATAGGAATACGATTCAACAACTGAAAATTTATCAAAATCCCTTCAATCACCAGCTCTTAGACAGAAGTGTAATTTTAAACTAATGAGACTAAATTAATGTGAATATCCTGGTTGATTTGATAATAACATACAATAGCTGCATGCAATGAATCTAAATAAACCGAAAATTAGTGTACAGAATTATTCAATATTTATCGCTAATTCCGGATCGATTTCACTTCGTTAGAGTCAACTTCAAGATACAATTCCAAACAAAATGGACCAAATTCATCTTACAATAGATTCCTAATCAGGATTAATCGTATATGTGTATATATACGCTACATAAAACATTAGACCGAATTTAACAGTCTCGTGTAATTAATCCGGCATCGTCAATGCCTGTAATTGAAGGCATATCAACTAAGACAAGTCCCTCATCTAATGCATAATATAACTCGTTCAAAGACACCACATATCAGCCTTACATAATCAAATCAAACCAGTTCTCTACGCATCTTTTTCGAACGCGATATATTGTAACTCCGCTAGTTGGATCGGCAATATATGTATACAAATTTTTTTATTTTATTTTTTTCTATGTCAATATCATCGCATAACAAGTTCAGACCTCAAGATCGCCAAGCATATCTGAACGAACAAAACGAAAATCAACTGTCGTCGAATGTTATGCATAGATGGATATGTGTTGTAGCTTTGGAGTTAAGTAAAAAAAAAAACGTTTACTCGTAGTTTTATCTACCTCTATGGGTGTACGAGGAGTATTCAAGAAAAGAAATCCGCCAAAGCCTCAGGTGATTGACGCTCGTTAACACAAGCCAAAGATCATGCATCGATCACTCACTGCTGGTGCTTCTGTAATTGGCCTAAGCTATCCTATGCCTATCCATGGAACCTATCTGATCCTCTATTTTAAATAGTGCGCGAGTTTATCGGGTTCGACCAAGTCTCAATTGTATGTTCATCCACCTTACGCGCAGATTTTCATGCCCACCTAAAGGTGGATCTGAGCAGTTCGTAGAACTGGAAGCTTATCGTCAGGCCATTCCAGCTTCAGTAAACCTTATAGAAAATTGCATAAAACTCAGTATTCTACCGCGTATCGAGAGCCAAGCTACCCTCCTCAACTACACATTATGATCCTTATCGTGTCAGCT
Organism: Chorisops tibialis; assembly: GCA_963669355.1. Classification (NCBI taxonomy): domain Eukaryota; kingdom Metazoa; phylum Arthropoda; class Insecta; order Diptera; family Stratiomyidae; genus Chorisops; species Chorisops tibialis. The sequence continues at coordinate 81,266,857 of OY770262.1, read as the reverse complement.
CATTAAAATCGATGAAAATTTTTCGAATTGGCGAAGAGAGTTCATCTGGTTCAATGGCTCCTGACGGTTCCAACTCATCAGATAAATGGGAATCTGTGTTGGCCAATAACCTGTTGTATACTTCTGGATGTGGTGCTGTCTGTTTACGATAAATGAGAAAATAATTGTTTCCAATCCCACTAAGTTTTAATAGGGATCGTATTAAACTAATAACAATAACAGATCTTCCAGTAGATAGGTTTATTCTTTACCTATTTCACTAAAAATCAATTTAAACTCAAGTCATAATAGTAAATCTCTCCTAAAATTATCTTTAAGATATTCATTCCGTAGATGAAATTTGAGAGTTAAGTGTGTTTGCGGTAATGTTTATAACGTTTATAATAAATAAGGCTCGTGCAGAGTCGCCAAGAGTAATTAAATGTTTGTTGTCGCTCAAAAAAAATTAGAATCCAACAAGTGTGTCCATCTGGCTACTACTATGTAACTCCCAAACGCTGAGGTATCACCCTGAAATTTTTTCTAATTTCTAAAATAAAAGTAGAATATTCCGTCACTTTGATAAATAGCTATTTTTATTTAACATATAGAAAAGGATTTTATATTTTTTATAAGCACCATAAAATGGTAGATACTCGAATTCAAAAAATATTTAGCTAAGTCTTATCTATACACATGTATACTCGTAAATATAATTGATGTGTCTGTTTGTTATTTAATATAAATGAAGTTTTCAAATGCCAGAAGTCGCATCCGAGAGACTTTATCCGTTTCTCGTTTCAGTTAGATTTTAAGATCACTGGTGATAAGACAATTCTGCAGTGAGTGTCCATCTGCCATTTTTAGCAAGCAGGGTTGCTTGTGGGTGTATTCTACTGCCCTCATCTCTCGGGAGGAAGCATGACATGTAGCCACTTTAAACAGAAATTTTCAAGCTGCAATCTGGTGAAAACCGCATCAAAATCACTTTAGTTTATTGTGATTGATGCTGTTACATAACAACAGATAAACAGACAAAAATTCAAAATTCGAGCTCATCTAGTTCTACAACTCCGAAATACTCGTTTTCAAAATATGTTCAATGAACAAACTTTTTGCTTTGAACGATTTTATTATTTAATTAATTACCCTGAGTAGATTAGCTTGCCTGGTATGGTAACTGGGGCAGAAGTTGTTATGTTCAATATAGCAAAGGTCAGGAGCGTGGCAACGTAGTGTGACAATCTGGGGGGAAGGGGAACAGGAGGTAAACGGGTTGGATCGGCCTCTCCATATATTAGAGTGATCGCTTGTAATGTCTATGGATCTTCTTGTTTATGTGCTCTGTCGTTGAGAAATATTTGGCTCACTCCTGGCAACACCACAAAAAAAATTTATGTAGGAATAATAAAATCGTTCGTTCAAAATTAGATTCCAGCTTTCAACCATTTTTAAAGTCTGTCCAGATACTCCATTTCCCCATATGCGCAAACCAATTTGTATTAAAGTTCCTCTACGCCGGAAGTGTGTGAGACCAAGTACATGCACAAGGGTTCAAACACAAGTACACCGATTTTTCTTAATGGACAAGATGTGGAGGAGGTGCAAGATTCTTGTTACCTCGGAAGCATTGGCAGCATGGACGGCGGAGCCGAAAAGGATGTTGAGGCTCGTCTAAATAAAGCTCGTCTGGCCCTTTCTGGAGGTTAAGGGGAATCTCCCTTCGCATAAAGCTGCGAGTATTTGACGCATGCGTCAAATTCGTGTTATTATATGATTGTACTACGTAGAAAGTGGTCGTTCAACTTACCACGAAACTGCAAACTTTCGTGAACCAATGCCTCTGACGCATTTTAGGGATATTCTGGCCAGAAGTGGTCTCATACGACGAACTTTGTAGTGATACTGGACAGACCTAAAATAGGCATTGAGATTCACAGGCGGAAGTGGTAGTGGATTGATCACATTTTGAGGAAACCAGAGCCAAACAGACTGTGGATTATAATCCTCAAGGAAAACGTTATGGAAGCGAGCAGTTGAGCAGGAGACCAGAGGAATAAACAAGTCTTGGCAAAAGCTAAAGGCCGATGCTCAGGATCAGAGGAAGAATGCTGTTTCTGTCCTATGCCCCTATAGAGGGTTTTTACAAGAATTTGATTTTGACACCGGAAGTACTATCAATATACTACCAAAATATTATTAATTTCTTTTTAACCACAAAGATATAATAGCAAAATTATGATTAAGGTGTATTTGAAGTTTTTTTTTTATTTTTGCAAGCTCTACGATTATTATCCATGCTATTTTTCAATTTAATGTTGCCCTGTTTTCGCTTCTACATTTTTTCTAGCAGTATTCTAAAAATATCTAATTTATATTGGCAAGAAACACATGCGAGAGAGTTTTAAAAAGGGCTAAAGAGCAAAAACGTCGGCCTTTGATCGTTTGAAAAACCCAAGAATGCCAGATTTTTTTGATCATTTGTGAAATCGGTTATATCATCCTCAACACCTCCTCTAGGTGATAGTGACCAAACAGTTATAGATCTTATGTAAAAAAGCAAACTTTTTGCTCTGTCAAAAGGTTTCTTTTATTAAACAGAAACTCTGGACATTCATAGTCAAATCAGAGTCCACCTTAACTACCACTCCATGATTTTTCGCTGCCGCTCTTCGTTCCCGAACTAGGGTTATATAAAAGATCCCGCAAGAGCTCGATGCTAACAAGTCTGCTGGTCCGGATGGCATCCCCCACCCCATTGTTCTTAACTAATCCGCTTCCTCTCTGTCTAAACCATTTTGCCAAATTTTCCATCTTCATACTCTTCAAGGTGCATTATACGGACATGGGAAGTCACGAATGTTCAGCAGATTCCCATGAAAGGATGTGAAGCGTGCCCCGCTAATTATCGCCGTATTTGATCTTAGTGCTTTGAAAGGTTATGTAAACTGCTGTTAATCGCAGAATAGTGAACTACATTGTGGAAAAAAACCTGATCTACGATCGCCAATATGGTTTCCGTTCAGAACGCTCTACGCGAGATCTCCAAGTGCATACACAAATTCGGCGAATAGCTAGTGCATGCCCTTCATATTACGAAGGCGTATGACAGAATTCGGCATAAATGTCTCATAGCTAAGGCTTTAAATCGTCTTTCCTTAAATGAATTGAGAGCTTCTACTCAGAGCGCTCCATATGAATTGCACCAGATGGTGTTACTGGTGCTCACATTCCTATTAATTGCGGTGTCCCTGAAGACTCAATCATATCACCCACCCTCTTTTTAGTCTTCATAAACAACGCTTGACAACACATTCTTATTTGAGTCTCCTGCAAAGGCACGTCCGATTTCAGTGTCTCATGCTGTAATGAGTCAATGGGTTCATTTAATTCTGACCTCAACTTAGTCATGGAATGGGACAGGAAACACAGAGTAGATTTAATGCCTTGAAAACCCAGTCCCATCATCTATCTTTAAGACATAATGTTCCGGAGTTGCCGCTTCAATGTCCTTCAGTGACGTTTAGATTCTACCCTTCTGCAGGCTTGATGTTATTTGGTATACAATTGAACAGTCATCGTGATGGGTGTCAACACATCTACGAGTCGCTCTTGTTGCCTCGAAACGTTTAGGTATTCTGGGGAAGTGTCAGAAATACTTTTATGCTTCTGAACTGGCTATCATCTACATGATTTATATCCGGCCACGTCTTGAGTACAACGCGCATGTATGGGCTGGGGTGCCAAAATCACACCTGCTCGATCTCATCCAACAACTGAAAGCATGTTTCTAATTTCTGTCTAATTGAAGATAAAACAGTATCGACTTCTATAGACTCCCTCGAGCAGCGCCAAAATGTTGGAGTACTCTCCAGTTATTTCAGATATTTCCATAGTAATTGCAGTAAGGAACGAAGAGATCTAATAACTTCTGTATTACATACTCCATGTAATACTCGCCAAGCTGTACGCTTCCACGAGTATACAGTGCAGCATTTGCGAGAGGTAACCGGCCAGTAGGCAAGCCACGCAAGCGATGGGAAGGCTCGGTTGATGAAGACCGCAAAACTATCTTAACAATTAGCAGCTGGAGGACGCGGTATTTGGATCGAGACGATTGGAGGCGACGACTTCAGGAGGCCAAGGCCCGATTTGGGCTGTCGCGCCATTGATGATGATTTGCCGTGAAGAACCGTGAAATTTAGGCAGTCCTTCATCCCTATGACGTCAATGATATAGAATGCATTACCGAGCAATCAATTTCCAGCTGAGTGAAATCCCCAGCAATTCATAAACACAACAACGAAAGATAATTTTTTTTTTGGTTTTCAAAAATTTTGTATGAGAAGTGGTAGAAGGGCTGAAGGCAATGAACACATTTTTCACATCGTCCTAGAGTTGCTCAAAACGTTGCATAGAAAATTTAAGCTTCAAAAATTGAATAGCTACTGATAAAATTAGTTTACTGGATTTAGAGAAATTATGCAGTTTGTATGGGAGGTGGTAGAAGGAGTGAGGAGTTCTTAATGACTTTTTCCATTTTTTCCGGTCTTACTAATAACTATAAATAAATATTTCGTGCACAATTTCAGCTCGATTCATTCTATACATACTGAGTAAATTGGTTAGTGTTTCATGAAAAAGTGCAGTTTATATGGGAGGTGTTGGAAGGAGTTATTCCAATAATGTTCATAAAGTAGATATATAATACATCATAAAAAAAATAATATATTCAAAATTTCATATAAATAGCTTTCGTCTTCTTCAATGGCACTACAGCCCAAATCGGGCTTTAGCGTCCTGACCTTCTGGGTCCTTAATATTTATAATTGTTAGTGTGAAAGGTTTGTTAGTCCTTCGCACAACCCTATTGATTTTGGGAGATTGAGGTGGCCAAGATATACCCAAGCAGGCAGTGTGCTGAAATTATACGTCAACCGCGATTTGAACTCCCGACCAGGCCAACACGCTATCTACTAGGCTACAATCCAGCTTAATAGTTTTCATGCTTCTTGAGAAAATCCGTTAATGGTTAAATTCCAAAATTGAGTCATTTTGTATGGCAGGGGTAGAATGCGCGGAGCGGTTTTGCACGTTCAAGAATTTAATATTACTCATCGCGTTCTCGAGGTAGAGAATGAGCAAAACGGACATCCGGTTTTGAAATTTTTAAGCGACAACAAATATATCTGTACCTTTCGTGACTCTGTGCGAGCAGTATTTCTTGGCGTTACAAACTTTAGAGCAAACTTACACATTAAGGCAACAAAGTACTGGGAATTTGTAAGTAAAATTACGCTGGGAAATATTATTTAAAAAAAAAAATTTTTTTTAACGAGGAAAGATTGTCCCTAATTATTATCCCAAGAATTAGCGCGATTAGTTAATCAGTTTGTTTACAGCAGCTTCCTGAATCGGTACAGCTCAGTAGTCCAAGGCGATTTTTACAATGGATAAAAATATAGAACAAAAAGCTTGTCTCAAATTTTGTGTTCCCAACCAAATTTCGTGTGCGGAATCAATCTGAATGTTGAAAAAGGCTTACGTTGATTCAGTAATATCAAAAGCACTAGCCTACAATTAGTACAATACCTTTAAGGATGGTCGAGAGATCATTGAAGACATGCCTCGTTCTGGACGACCTCCGACATCTTCAACTGACGAAAACATTCAAAAAGTGAAGGAATTGGTGCTCGAAAACCGTCATGCCAATGATGGGGAGATAGCAGGAGAGCTCGATATCTATCGCGAGTCCGTTCGATCGACTTTGTTGGATACTTTTGCCATGAAACGTTACCTTGGTCAACTCTTTCCAAAAAAGTTGAATTTTCTTAAAAAAAAGTACCGCGAACAGGTCACTTTGGACATGCTAGGTCGTTTGAATTCTCAAACTACATTCATGGTGCGCATCATAACTGGTGATGAGACATGGGTTTATGAGTTTGACATGCAAACCAGTCAATAATCATCGGAATGGAGGCAAAAAATGAGTTGAAGCCGAAAAAAACGCACCAAAGTTGCTCAAAAATCAAGACAGTACTCATTTTTTTTTTCCATATTCGAGGTTTTATCCTTCATGGATTCATTCCAGAAGGACAAACGGTCAAGAGGAGTACTATTTGACCTATTGAAGCGTTTTCGTGAGCAAATCCTTAAAAAACGGCCAGAATTGTGTAAGGAGAAATCATGGATTTTCCACAATGAAAATGCGCCATCGCATTGAGCCTCAATTGTGACCGAATTTCAGGCCAAAAAAGCAATAAATTCCATCAATCAACCACCGTATTCACGAGATTTGGCCTCGTGTATCTTATCCTATCCCCGAAACTGAAACTACCGCTCTATGCAACCCGTTTTCAGTCGATCGGAGACATAAAACAAAATTCGCTGAAGGAGCTGAAGGCCATACCAATAAATATTGAGAATTCATTAAATATTTTGCGTTCAATCTACGAAAATTAAAAACTCGTAGAAAGAGGGTTGTGCGAAGGGCTAACAACCCTTCCACAATAAGTAATGAAATATGTTAAGGAACCTGAATGTCAGGAGGCCAAGGCGCGATTTGGGCTGTAGTGTCATTGTACTAGTAGTAGCAGTTATTGCCTTAGATTTCTTCATATTTCATCTAAAGTATAAGCACCGTCTTCCGCTTTTTCAGGCATATCCTTCCTAAGTTTTCCTTTTAACATAATTCCACTGGCTCAGATCTAACAGTGCATTATGCACTAACCCCTTAGTTATTTCGTGACCGTAAGATAAAAATTTTCATCAGTTTTTATAATCGAAAAAAAAAAAAATTCTGCCCTCTAAACAATGGTTTTCTTCTTTATTAGAAAAATGACACGAAAAAGTCCCCCACCGAACTTTTTGACGGTGCAACTTGATTGACGTGCCACGGTCGAGAACAGTTTTTGAAATTCTTCGAGAAGATTTAAGCCATTTATTAAAAAGAATTTAAATAATCCAACAATTTTCTAAGCGATTAATTGCTCAACTGAAGCTTCTGAAATGTAAATTGAGTTAATTCGTTTCAATAAAAAATTTAATTAGTGTTAGGAAAAACAGTAATGGAAACAATTCTATTTCTGGCTCTTTCCTTAACTAACCTAAGGCCAGGACTGAAAAAATTGTAATACCAAATTTTTCGTATTTTTCGCTTAGTTTAAAATAAAAAATAAGGTTCGCTTCCGGTCGGTGATCATTATCATAATCAATCCCGATCAGTCCGTCAATGTCGCTCATTTCTTGCGACCACTTCCATTCTTTTATGTTGAGATTTTCTCCAGTTAACGTTAATACACACAGACAAACGTCACAATGGAACCATATTTGTTGGATTTCTTCTTCTTCTACTTCTACAATGGCACTATAGCCCAAATCGGACCTTAGCCTGCTGACATTCAGGTTCCTTAACATTTTTCATTACTTATTGTGGAAGGGTTGTTGGCCCTTCGCACAACCCTCTTTCTACGAATTTTTCATTTGTCTTAGATTGAGATGATCAAGGTATATCCAAACAAGCAATACGCTGGAATTATATATTGTGTCCAGCGGGATTTGAACTCAGAACCTTCGCATTACGAGACCAACACGCTACCTCCTAGGCTAGACCCTAGCTTTGTTGGATTCCGTTGACATCAAATAGTGGAAGATCGTCAAATATGTCGAAATTTTTCGCGATCGTGGGAATCTAAAAGAACTTCAAATACATTCGTTTAGTTGTAAGAGATTTTTTTTTTTTTTTGTCGAAGTTTAATAGATTTAAAACGTAGATAAATCTTTACTAACACAAAATTATTACACATTTTCTTCGAAGTAATATAAATTTTATTGACTCCTTTTTTGTCGTAGCAACACCCAGAGCATAGTGGGCGAACTGAATGGAGCGTTCAGGATTAGAATAGAAAATAAAGGCCGCGCAGTAAAATGCAAATGAAAATTAAATGGAAAAGCAGAACGAATGAGTGTTGCAATTATTATTGTCGGCCTAATAGGCCGGCGCTGTAAGGCATTCGTTCAAAAAGGTGTTTTGCATCGTAAAATTTGCCTAACACAATAAAGTCGCGCCACGCCCGAATAACTTCCTGAATTCTCTAATGCCAAAGTGAAGTAGCTAAATAAATGTCACTGATAACTAACTAGCCCGACCCACACCGTCCCCGGAGAGGAGTATCTATAGATACGGTTGCAGTCCAGGGCAGTACTCGAGCTATCCGAAAAGCTAAAAGGTACAAAGTGAAATCATTTTACCATAAAACCATTTTCTTGCTGATCTACGGCATCATTGTGCCCGTTATACGAGCGTCTTGAAAAGGGCAAAACTCGATCCGAGCGCACCACACATAAGCTCCTTGCCATGATAGACTGAAAATTGCTGGATGTTGCCATAAAGAGGCCCCCACATGCACCTTCTCGATAGATAGAATCTCATCACATCAGAAGTCACTTTATCTTTTGTGTTAGCTCGTTGGCTGCTAGAAGCCAAGACTCAGACCACGCTTAGACTCCGAGTCCCGGGCTGAAGCTAAGCGGGATGCAGAGTTCGTCGACGAAGTAATAGATCACACGGTATCTCGACTTCTTGGTCTTCTCGTCTTCGAATGCTTCAACTATGGATGGTTTTCGTATTCTTCATCTTATTTGTTGTTGTTTTTTTTCGACTTTATTTTTCTGGGTTTTCCATGTATGGCATTCCGTGATACGAGTGCAGTTTCCACCAGCTTTTCCGAGCTCTCTTACCGACAATTTTCACCGTTCTTAACTGTCCGGCTTGTTGGCGAGATGCATTATGCATAAGAGTGAACGGTTTTCGGTTCGCTCGAATTCAAATTTTTTAAACATCATCGGGGATTATGATGACTGCGAAAATTTCTTGTACATGCGATGTGATGGCGAAAAATCAGCCAAACTATCTTTCTTTGAAGTCCGAGATATTCGATGAGATGATTCGGTTTTTCACTTTTTGCTCATCATTTCCCTCGGCCGGACACAATATCGAAGATCAATCGGAATCGGCCACTATTGCCACACTAACGGATAAACCATTGACCGAATTCGAACGGTACGGTGCACTATGGTAGCTTTGTGGGCGGATGGAGTTAATTTCGCCCAGAACGAATTCGCAAATTTGCCCGTAACGCATGAATTCGTTAAATGAAACTTCAATTTTATGGTTTAATCGAAAGGGCACGATTTCGTGTTGGTTTTCTTCTTTCGCCAATTTTGCTAAATCATTCGCATGATAAGCGGAAATAGATTTCGTTGTTTTGTGTCGTCGTGAATTTTAGCTTAAAAGGTTTCGGATCAGAAAGTGGTAGTTTTTCCGGCATGAAACGATTAAGTTCATTAGTGTTTTCGTAGTATTATGGAGGGCAATTTGATAAGTTTTCCGCCTAAAATAGTAAATTTTCGTCAAGTTCAGTTTTATCTACATATGTACAGTGAGCGTCAAATTAAAGTGTACACTTCATTTCTATATGCATTCTACTTAAATTTTGACCACCATGCTGAACTTCATCAAATATTTGATGATTATTTAAGTTCTCATTGAGGTTACTTTTATATACAGTTGGGGACAAAACTCTCCATACACCCTCAAAATTTCATAAATTTAGTAGAAAATGCAAATATTTATGAGAATTTTATATGCAACTTTACTGCAAATGTATTTTTATTACCATAAATTAAAAAAAAAATTACATTAATTAACTTATAACCGTAAAAACACCAGAAAAAACGAAATTCGGTAGGGACAAAAGTGTTCGTACATTATGTAATTGAACTGAAAATTCCACATTATTTAATATAATTTTATATTTCAATATTTTGTTGGGCCACCGTTGGCATCAATAACAGCCTGCAACCGTCGTGGCATTGAATTCACCAAATTTTTAGTGGCTTCCGGTGTTATTTCTCCCCAGGCTTGTTGAAGCGCAGTTTTGAGTGATTCCTTGCGGCTGGTGTGAATTTTCGAGATTTTTCTTTTCATAAGTTCCCAAATATGTTCGATGGGGTTTAAGTCTGGCAACTGAGTAGGAGAATACAGCTGCCTTGGGATCGTTGTCCTGTTGGAATATCCAATGCCGGCCAAGACCCAAATTGTCCACGGAAGGTTGCAAGTTTTCTTCTAACAGTCCATTTTCAACGTCCATAATACCGTCTATAAAAACCAATCTGCTAACCACACCAGCTGCAATTCCACACCGCACCATCACATTGCCCTCGCCGTGTTTTACTGTTGGTATCAAATTCTTTAGTTGCAATGCTGTTCTATATTTTCGTCAGATTCTTTCTTTGCCATCATTACCGAACAAGTTGAACTTGCTTTCATCAGTAAATAAGACAGTTTTCCAGAACTCTAAATCCTTTCCTAAATATCGCTTTGCAAATTCAAGTCGAAGCTGCCTATTCTTTTCAGATATTAGCGGTTTTTTACGAGGAACTCTACTTGCATATCCATCGGAACGTAAGATTCTTTGGATGGTCTAGGGTGAACACACTTATTTGAAGTGTTAGCGACACGTTTCGCCAGTTGCCGACCGGTGATCCTTGGGTTTTTGTCGACCTCTTTTAAGATCATGCTGATATCCCGCCTGGAAAGTTTCTTTGGTCGTCCATTTCTTGGCTTATTTTCCACTGATCCTGTGTTTTCATGCTTTTGAACAATGTATTGGACAGTGGCATGGGATAAATTAAAGAAAACTTCAATTGCGCGGTATGATTTTCCATTTTTGTGCTCAGCAATAATTGAATTTTTTATTTCAACACTTACTTCCTTACGCTTGCTCATTTTTCACTCCCTTTGCTCACAGATTACTAAAACAAACTAATCATTAGATCGTATTCACGCATTTCATACGAAATACAACGGTTCTTTGAAGAAAAACAACAGTCAAGCAATGCAATGAAGACCAGAGTACACTATCTGATCAATGTATGAACACTTTTGTCCCTACGGAATTTCGTTTTTTCTGGTGTTTTTACGGTTATAAGATAATTAATGTAATTTTTTTTTAAATTATGTTAATAAAAATACATTTGCAGTAAAGTTGCATATAAAATTTTCATAAATATTTGCATTTTCTACTAAATTTATGAAATTTTGAGGGTGTATGGAGAGTTTTGTCCCCAACTGTAGCTAATCGACATTTGCAGTAAGTTTACAATAACAAAAAATATGTAGGAAAATCAAAAACTAGTCCCTTTTTCCAGCGTCAAAATAAAGTGTACACATATGACAAGAGGGCTAGCGCTAGAAGATTTCAAGGAAAAAAATTGCCGTTATATTTCGTATTTTGTAGCCGTGGTGATCTATCGTCTTATTATTAGGTTGCTGCAGATGAAATGGCGACTTTGTTGGTGAAATTTCAAACAACTTTAACTCTTATAAAACTTAATTGTATTAATCAAAATAGGTACCAGCAGATGCAATACACTTCTTCCAACGAGATACAAGTGCATTTATGCTAGTTTCGTAGAAGTCCGACTAAATTATTTCTCCGCCAAAAAACTTATCCAAATGTTTAAAAAAGTGGTAATCGGTTGGCGAGAGGTCTGGTGAATATGGTGGATGAGGAAGAGTCTCATACTGCAACCGGGAAACTGTCGAATAGTGTACGCTCAGTTTCTCTGCAATGTCCCTTATAGTTTGGCGTGAGTGTGATTCCACTAGTAAACGCAGCTCGTCGTTGTCATCGATGGTCCTGGGTGATCACATGGTTTTTGAAGGGTCATATCTTCTGATCGGAATTTTTCGTGGTTGTAGACCAACACGCTACCCACTAGGCTACACCCTAGCTCGTTCGTTTACTGTGTCAGCTCCAAATACCCTGTTGATATTTTTGGTGGCCTCCCTTACGTTGTGGCCAAGTTTGAACTCGTAAAGAAAAAGTAACCGTTTTTGAATCGATTTCATGTTTTTTTATTTTTTTTTGCTCTCCGATCTCAATGAAGTCCAAAACTGAAATGATTCCATGACCAAATGTAGGAGTATTTATACTTCAATATTCATTACTACCAGAACCACCTGGCGGCAGTTTGAGACATGAAAATCGTAACTTACTTCACTTCATCGCGAAAGTCGTCATTTCATCTGCAACAATCTAATAGTTATTCCCTGCGCATCATTTGTGCTGATTAGAGTATAAGAAGTATAAAAAGTTATTTTACATTTAATTTGATCAAAATGGGCATGCAAACTTCTTTGGAAACGCGAGAACTTGTCATAAAATTTAAAATCGAAGGAAAGTCGTTGCGAGGAATAGCTTGAATTAGTGTTAGAAGCCAGAACACCGTCAAAAAAATTATTGACAAGTTCGAGATCTTCGGTGAGTTAGAAAATCGAACAGGTGCTGGTAGACCAAAGCAGATCAGTGAAATGGAAACACGTCAGTTTGTAAGAACCGTTAGACAGGATCCGAAAACTATCGCCGTGAAAGTAGCGGAAGACCTCTCAAGGTCATCAGAACGCAGTGTTAGCGCCAGCACAATCAGACGGGTATTACATAATAATGGTCTATTTGGAAGGGTTCCGGGAAAGAAGCCATTTATATCCAAACCTAACCAACAGCGGCGCCTTGATTTTGCCAAAAAGTACGGAAAAAAGTACGGAAATCATCATAATTCATTTTGGAAAAACATTTTATTTAGTGGTGAAAGTAAGTTCGAAATTTTTGGCAAGAAAGCGCCGACTAGGATATGGAGTGGAAAAAATCAGGAGTTCGAAGATAAAAACAGAGAAGCATGGTGGTGGTTCGGTGATGGTGTGGGCGTGTATGGCGGCAAGTGGAGTTGGCAGATTAGTATTCATTTATAATACAATGAATAAAATAGGATACCGAAACATATTGAAAGTTAATTTGGGTCCTAGTGTGGAAAAATTGAGGTTGGATCGTACGTGGATATTTCAACAAGACAACGATTTCAAACATACGGCAAAAATAGTTAGGAATATTTGCTTTATCGCGCACCTAAACAATTGGATCACCTCCTCAATCACCGGACCTTAGTCCCATTGAAAATTTATAGGATCATCTGAACCGACAAATACGAAAGAAACATAACTAGCATAGACACCCTAAAAATGCTTTACTGGACGAATGGCAAAATATTTCACCGGAAGTGATATCAAAATTAGTGGAATCAATGCCAAGACGAAAAGAGGCTGTTCTGAAGGCAAAAGTGAAGCAAACTAAATACTGAAGGCTGGATTTTGAGTATTATTTTTAATTTTTACCACAACTGTACACTTTATTTTGATGCAATGAATGTGAAGAATTTTTTGTTTTTGTTGCATTGTTTTCGTTTTGGTGAAATGATCTCTTAACTTAGTTTGTTGGCCATTGAAGTACGCCTTAATGATTTTAGAAATACTGCAATATTTTATGAAAACACATTGTAAAATACAGAAATAAAGGACGCAAATGTCTAATATATTCTGTACACTTTATTTTGACGCTCACAGTATATTGAAAAAATGAAATATTGTTCGTTGGTATCATCACATATATCACTTGAGAACTGCTGGACCGATTTAGCTAATTTTTTTTAAGATGATCGTAATAGTCTGAATAAGTTTTTTCAGGAAAGAAAAATTGGTAAAGTTACCCGGAAAATTGGAAACTTTGAAAAAAAAAACGGAAGTGGGTTTTTCTACTCACAATTCGAACGATGGATATGCGTAATTATTTTTGTGTTGTATGATCCTGGAAAAGTTCTTAGGAAAAAAAAACCTTCGGGACAAACTGCGAAAATCATAATTTTTGTATGCACTCTCGATCATAACGGACGATAAAAGTAGGGCTGCTGTCGTAAATCAAGCAGAGGGTATACGCTGTTAGAAAGCCATACTGATCACCGCTGACCAATTTCGCTAAATTTATAAAATCATCAAATCATCTTGAATTGCAATTTAATTATTCTACGCATATACTTATAAAGATTTGCTCCCAGTGCAAAACAAAGTCCGCGTGGTGATCAAAGAGTTGTATAAGAAATACAATATCGAATCATAGCAGTTAACGTATTTTACTGTCTGTGTATTATATAAAATAAGTAAAATGCAATAGATCGAATAGATATTGGGTTTTTAATATTATTTTCAACAAAAAACGATAATTTTTCATTAAAAAAAGGAAAACTTCAAAAACATGGCAAACGAAAAATAATAAAAATTATTTAAAAAAAAATATTTTCCAAGGATTTTCTTTAGCACAGTTTTTTCCATTTTTCTTGGATATTCCCGATCTTGTATCATTTGAAGATCGGTGCTCTCTTAATCACGGTCAGACATATTTTTCTAATTTAAAACATCAAATTTGAGACATTTGGTATTAATGAAGAAAATCGTAAATCAGTTATTATATTTATATTTCAGCTTATTTATTGATGGGGTATAGTGTGCGCTGAATTTGTTAAATACTCTACAGCATCTGTTAATAGGTTCATTTTGTCCGTAATCTGTACGATATGGATATACATTAAGTGGTTTTGAATGTCTTGTCAGCCTGATATTGTCATTGAGTCTGAATTTATTTGAGGTATGGTTAACCTTAATATCGCCATTCAAAACATCTAAGGTAAAACAGGATGTGAGCATAGTTCTTCTAGAATCGAGAGGTAAAAGATTTAATAACTGGAGCCTAACTGTGTAGGGTGGAAGGTTTTCAAAGTCTCTAGGATCATACAAGTCCCTAAGAGCAAAAAGAAGGAATTGCTTCTGGATTGACTCTATTCTGTTGCTGTATAATTGGAAGAAGGGGTCCCAAATGGGACATACATATTTCAGAATAGGGCGGACAAGAGAACAGAATAAAGATTTGGTGACCCATACATTCTTAAATTCTTTGGTTCTTCTCTTAATGAACCCAAGAAGTTTATTGGGTTTTGAAATTATTCGATTATAGTGAGATTTGAAGCACAGTTTATTGTCCAGTAATAAGCCGAGGTCCTCAATTTGATCAACACGGTGTAGTTGAGTTCCACTTAGGATATAGTCATGGTGATATGAGGATGATTTACGTGAGAAGCTTATCACGTGGCATTTACTGACATTAAGCTCTAATTTGTTCTGACTACACCAATGATCTAGCGCAATAAGCTTGGATTGCAGGAATTCGGCATCTGCGGGTGAGGTTATGGCATGATATATTTTTAGATCACCAGCGTACATCAGATGTGAAACATTATCCAATACTTCTGATAGATCTGAGATGAAGACATTAAATAAGAGAGGTCCCAAGTGACTCCCTTGGGGTACCCCAGAGGACACTAATATTTCCTTGGAAATAAAACCTTGAAACTTAACAAATTGAGTTCTATTACTAAGATAGGATTTAAACCAATCAAGTTAGGATCCTGTCACTCCGATTTTTTTTAACTTTAAAATCAGGACATTGTGATCAACTCGGTCGAACGCTTTGCTAAAGTCGGTGTATATTGTGTCGATTTGATGCCCACTGATGCGCAGAGCGTATCAGATACAAGAATCATGAGATTCGTTGTGGTCGAGCGACCTTTTCTAAAACCATGCTGCTCGGCATTAAGAATAGGGTTGATCATATTGGCCAATTTATCGCAGATAATTTTTTCGAATAATTTCGGTATAGCTGATAAAATTGCTATGCCTCTGTAGTTCTCAACTTTTCGTTTGTCTCCATTCTTGTGGATGGGTGTGAGATGCGACGATTTCCAAGCAGAGGGGAAAGTTCCTAATGACAGTGACTTGTTGAAGAGAAAATGTAAAGGTGTTAAAAGTTGATGGGCACACTTTAATAAAAATAGGGGAGGAATAAGATCAAGACCTGGACCTTTTTTGATATCAATAGTTTGGAGGCCATAGAGCACCTCCTCAATAGACAATGAGATATTGTCAACAAGTGTAGGAACCGAAATGTTGGGTTCACTGCGGGTTGAATCTGACTGGGCACCAAAAACTTCTTGAAAACGGTCAGCAATCATATCGCATATATTACGCCGGCAGGAAGACTGCGTGTTTCATTTGACATGGTTACGGGATAACCCGAACTTTTTCATGTTGTATTAACAAATTCGAAAAATCTTTTTGGTTCTGTTATGATATCTTCACCAATTTTTTTTACATAGCACTCATACGCATCCCGGGACTTAGAAGAGAACTCTGAGGCCAGCGTGTCATATTTTCTCTGAAGATTCTGAGTAATCGCGCCCGTTTTCTTAAGTTTCTTAAATAGTTTATTTCTTCTATTCCGCAGTGATCGGAGGTTTTTATCTAACCAGGGCTCTGAAACTTTGTCTTTTTGTTTTATTACAGGGACATAATTATCGACAATTTTAAAGATCACATCATAGAACGATGTTATGACATTGTCAAGATCATTACATGAGAAATGGGATGTCCAGTCTGTCGAAGACAGTTCGTTATTAATGCAATTGAAATCAGCATTACGAAAGTCAAATACAATATTATTATTGTAAGAGTGAACAAAATTAGTGTTGTTGCATGGTAGTTCTACTATGATAGCAGAGTGATGTTATGTATTAGAGAAAAGATTCTTCGCGTCAGAGGCAGGGCTAACAATCACTTCATCATATGGGTCGGTAAAGATCATATCAAGCCATCTCCCATTTTTATTGGGAAAATTCACTACCTGATGTATGTCGTTGTTATATAGTGTGTCGATAATAGTGGTGTCAATATCAGACATAAGATTCCCCGGTATAATACACATATTATATTATTATTAAGCATGCTAACCTTCCTTTTTTAAGGATGTACTTCAAACCTTAGATAGCCAGTATCGACTGTATGTAGCGGAGGCTTGCAGCGGTTTTTGTAATGATTATGTAATGTAAGCTGACAAAAGAAACCTTGTCTTGCCAGAGGTTAAAATTGAGTTTTGGATATAATTGGATAAAGGACAAAGCTCTGACGAGAACGCCGCAACAATCTCAAAAATTTACGAAGTTATGGCGTTTTGAATTAAGTCCGAAAAAAGTAGTCAATTTTGTTTTGTTGCACCAGCCACACAAGGCTTAATTCTATAGTCCCATAAATATTAACTAGTAGAACACCTAGAACTGACTTATATGTAAATACTCGGAACTGATCATCAAGGATTTTTTGTACAGTTTCAAATAGCTGTCATTTATCCTTCATTGATAGAAAACGGATAACAACATTTACTACAACCTAAGCTAAGTCCAAACTAGAACATACAAAAAAAACAGAAAAACTTGTGAATAAAAGTTACCTTAGCGGACAATTTATCCCGGAAAAAAATGTGCAACCGGTTGGAATGTGTCGCCGCTTGATCTGCTAATGAGAGATTTCAAGTGTTGAAGATTTACGATTGCCCGACAAGGTACGAGAAGCTGGACAACTTAACACCGCTCCAAGTTAGCTTCATATATGGACGCAGCAGCGGATGGCGGCGGCGTACCAGCAATTTGCAATCTGGAGTCCACTCGCACGATGACATCAAATTAATTCAGTGCACTTGAGTTCCGTTGCTTCGGAACTGGGTGTGACGACTGATAGTGTGTATTAAAGGACTTGGGCATTTCTGGCATAAATGTGAGTACCTACCAGCGGAATGCCGCACATTAGATGCGTTTCAGTAATTATTTAGAGTATACTTGGTTGGCCAGTCGTTCCAAGGTGTATATATGCTACATAACACGCGCCGGCAGCACCATTACAAATCTTTAATAGGTTGTCCACACCACTTCATTGCGAGACTGCTGCGAGCAATGAACAGATTATTATACTCGTGTTCTTAACTGTTAAATGTGAAATTCTATTAGAGAATTCCTTTAATTTTCTTCCAAGATTTACGCTTTACGCGATAAAAACGCCTTAAAATTTAACTTAAGTGTAATTTACACTCATCATGCCGAACGCCTACGGAGGTCAATTCTGTCGGACATATAAACGTGTACGTGCGTTTTGTAAAGAATAAATTGAAAATAATTACAATCTTAGGTACATACACATACGTTCTAACGTTGTTGGAGGTAGGTAACTAGAAAATTTACTAGTGGTTATAAATTTTTATATTAAGTGTTTTTGAAGAATTTTCAAATTGATTCATAAAAACATGTGAGACAGACACTTGGAATCGTGTTGCAAGACTTTGGATTTGCTAAATCAATTAAATAAACCGGTAAATATTGTTTGTATTCAATAAGAATTATTATCACATTTTATTGGCATTAAATATCAGTTTTGTCTCATCCAACATTTGATATGGATGACAATCGAATGGTATTTCCACATTCGAGGCCGACTTGCCTTACACATAAATTGGTTAGGTATATTAATCGATTGAATTCTTTGATGAGCCTTGAAATGGCATATTGGTAATTCTGTAGACAAATCAAGCTAGGAATCTCAGGATAATCGTAATGACATCAGTTGCAGTAATATCTCTATAGAAACTAAGATATGTATCATAGGATTTAATTCTACATCCTTCTACTCATCTAAGTAAGTTAACTTTAGGTGGACCGAGTTCGAACTATTACCCGTTGGTCAATGCTCAGGATCGCACCTTGTGGAAAAGAGTTGTCTCTGTCCTATGCCCCTATAGGGGGTCTTAACAGGAATTTGATTGACTGATTTGAAATAATATATGTTTTGAGTGTTATACCAGCAAAATTGTTCCTTAGGTCTAAATTATTATTAATCGGCTGCGTGTCATACACTAATATGTTAATGACCAAAATATTGATCATAACTATCTGAGCTAATATACTGATAGAATACGTTTTCAAGTTAAAAAGAAAAAGAAGTGTCATTTTCTGACACTCTGAAATCTTTGAAGCGTGATGCCCAGCTATACAGGACTAAGAATTCTTTTTCTTCCGTTGAGGCCTTCCTTGAACAATTTTATTTCCCATTGGCTGTTCGATTTACCTTTTAAAATTTCGCAGATTCAAGTTCTCTCTTTTAAATTAGGAAAGTGCTGCGAGTTACCTTTTAGTCCCGTCGGATATATATGAAAAACATAACAGGACTACGATTGGGCATAAAGCCCAATCGTGCGATACTCTAGATGATAGAGAAATTTTTTGATTTCAAGAAATTTTGTAGAGGAAGTGGTACAGGGGTTGACGACATTGAACTAATTTTTTCCCATTATGCTAAAGTTGCTATCAAAATGTTTTACACAAAATTTAGGATTAAAAAATTTAATAGTTACTGAGAAAATTAAGATATTGGATTTATTCAAATTGTGTAGTTTGTATGGGAGGTGGTACAAGGAGGGGCGAGTCCTTAATGACTTTTTCACAAATAACTATAAACATCATGCTTTTGACATGTTTTAAATTGTAGATCAATAGCATTCATACTTTACAGGGAAATCCGCTTTTTGTAAAGTTGTGAACTTGTGTCAGATTGTATGGGAGGGGGTAGAAGGGGTACAGATAATAGCTTCATTTCATTGGGCTTACTAATAATTCTAAATAAATATTAAGTGCACAATTTCAGCTCGATAGATTTTATACACACTGAGTTATTGTTTTAGAGTATTTCATGAAAAAGTAGAGTTTCTATGGGAGGTGGTGGAAGACAGGGGAGGACTTAAATAATTTTTATATGATAGATTTAAATTATCATAAAAGTAATATATTTCAAATTTCAGATCAATAGCATCCATGATTTTCGAGGGAGGGGGTAGAAGGGGTGAAGCTAATCATCTAATTTTTTTTGGTCTGGCTAATAATTCTAAATAAATATTTACTGCTAAATTTGAGCTCGATGAATTTTATACGCATAGAGTAAATTGGTTTCGAGTATTTCATGAAAAAGTACAGTTTGTATGGGAGGTGGTGGAAGGAGGAAAAGGACACGCATAATTTTTATATGGTAGATTGAAATCGCCACGAAAGTAATATATTCAAAATTTCAGACTAATGGCTTTTATACTTTTTGAGCAAATCCGTTTATTGTCGAATTGCGTATTTGTGTCATTTTGTATGGGAGGAGGTGGAGAGGGTAAAGCTATTCATCTAATTTTTATTGGTTTTACTAATAATTTTAAATAAATATTTTTTGTACAATTTCAACTCGCTAAATTTTATACGCACTGAGTAAATTGGTTTAGAGCATTTCATGAAAAAGTGCAGTTTGTACGAGAGGTGGTGGAAGGAGAGGGAGGACACACATAATTTGTATACAGTAGATTGAAGTCATTATAAAAGTAATATGCTCCAAATTTGAGTTCAATAACTGTTATACTTTTCGAGCAAATCCGTTTATTATCAAATTGCGTAATTGTGTCATATTGTATGGGAGGGGGTAGAAGAACTTGTCCTTACTGTTTTGCTAAAAATGACATATAACAATTTTTAGCACTATAGCTCAAAGCTTTCGAGAGTTATGCTGTAGACAGACGCACAGACAGACAGACGGACAGACAGTCACTCGGAATCGAGGTTTTTGAGCGACAACAAATATAGGGTTATCCAATAAGAGGTCTTATTTTGAATAGCCCGCTATTTCGGTAGATGTCACTTTTGAAGCTGTCATTTTTTGACATTTGACAGGTAGAAACTACGCCATTAATAAAAATGGAACGATACACGCTTCAACAACGGATTGAAATTATTAAAATTCACAATTATTAAAATTCTCAAAATCATCTTGACTGATGAGGCCCACCTCGATGGTTACGTCATCAAGCAAAACTGTCGCATCTGGGGCTCAGAAAATTCAAGAGTTATTGTTGAAAAGCCTCTCCATCCTCAACGTGTGACTGTTTGGTGCGGTTTACGGTCATTGGACCTTACTTTTCGAAAATGAGGCTGGAACAACAGTTACGGTGAATGGGCGCTATCGAGAGCTGATTAATGATTTTTTGTGGCCGGAATTGGATGATATTGATCTGGACAACGTTTGCTTTCAACAAGACGGTGCTACGTGCCACACAAGCGCTGCCATTTTTCTCTGAATATCAAAATAACACCTCTTATTGGATAACCCTATATTATTGAAAATTAGAGAGTCAAAAACTTAGTAAGTACTGAGATAATTAGTGTGGATTTAGTGAAATTGGGCAGTTTGTAAGGGAGGTGGTAGAAGCAGTGGGGAGTTCTTAGTGAGTTTTTTTTACAAATTACTATGAAATCATTTATTTGACATGATTTCAATCACAGATCAGTACCATCAAAACTTTTCAGGAAAATCAATTTTTCGAAAAGTTGAGCAATTTTGCCATATTGTATAGGAAGGGGTAGAAGGCGTGAAGCTAATCATCTAATTTTTTCGATCTCACTAATATTTATAAATAAATATTTAGTGCACAATTTCAGATCGGTAAATTTTATACGAACTGAGTAAATTGGCTTAAGAAATTTCATGGAAAAGTGCAGTTTATATGGGAGGTGGGAGAAGGATTAATAATTTTTAAATTGAAATTAGTATAAAAATAATATGTTTCAAATTTCAGATCAATAGCTTTTATACTTTTTGAGGAAATCGTTTTATTGTCAAATTCCAAAATTGTGTCATTTTGTTTGGGAGAAGGTAGAAGGAGTGGAACGTTTGCTAAGCCGGTAGAACTGTTCTTAATTATTGTCCGAAAAATTAGCGTGGTCTGTTAATCATTTTGTTTACAGCAGCTGGATGAATGGGTACACCTCATTTGTCCACGGCGATTTTTGTTTTATGTCCACATAAAAAAATTGAAATATCATTCCCCAGAGTAATTTCATTTACAAATTGTCGGTACTTCATGGTCACAATGTATGAAATTCATATCATTCTCTGCGTTACAAATATTGTGGCAAACTTATAATACTGTCATTTTAGAGTATAATCATGAGCAAATGTTTGCTTATTAACAGAAATTATTCTTCAATCCTCCTGCAATTGCTGGATAGTTAGCAGCCAGTCTTAAAAACTGCAACATAAAATGATTATGAGCGGAGGTGAATGATCAAAATCCAATAAAATCAAAGTTAGAGAGTACATCTAGCCGCGCAGAGTGATCTAGGACCTTCATCAAGCCTGATGCTACCGATTTGAATTTCTTTAGGGCTTATTCAGCTATTACACAGAAACCAGTAGTAAAGGTGAAACATGAGCAAACTTTTCCAATGAGACTGTAAAATGTTTGTATTTGATAAAGTGTAATAAATTAATTGAGAATAATACCTCGCTGTATTTTATTTGAAACCAGTTTGAAAATTAAAAACGATTCAAGAGATAGGCAGGATATACTTTTACCTGTGACACATAGCGAACCTAATTTATAATTTGCCTATAACTAAATTACCTCGTCTTCATCGATAATTAAGAGAAGCCACTAACTTATCTGTAAAATTTCAAAAGTCAAATTTAACAGCCAGTGGGAAGAATTGGTCAAAAAAGCCCACAAAAGAAAAAAAGAATCCTGTCCTGTGTTGGAGTCATTTGCAAGCTATTTTTCACATATACTTTTCTTCTTTGGAGCACGATAACATACATATGAAATGAGCAGCTCTAGTAGATCATCATTTTAGCCTAAATTATGTGGGGAATGAAAGGATATAGCTGAGATCATTGAGCTGATAAATAATCACTATTTTCGTAATTTAGTATTCATTTAGCTAAATTAGCATGTGGCACACAGCTGTTTAATGACAATTTAAGGCCTAATTAATCATTTAGCTACGCTATGGGAAGACATCGGGTTGGTAGAACACGTAGCACATGGGAGCGAGCAGGTCAGCAGCAGGCCAGAGGAATAAACAAGTCCTGGCAACAGCTTAAGGCCGATGCTCAGGATCGCGCTTTGTGGCAGAGAGCTGTTTCTGTCCTATGCCCCTATAGGAGGTCTTAACATGAATTTGATTGAGTGATTGATGGGTCAGTAGTATTAAATACATTCGAATGTGTTTTATTATCAACTTTATGGTTTAAAACTTTAAATTTATTACAACAAACTATTCTAGCGTTATACCATTGACACATAGCGATCCTAATTATAATTTAGTTCGTCTTCATCGTTAGTAGAATGGTGACACATAGCACTTTGCTAATTAAGAAGAGTCACTCTCTCATCTGACATATTTTTAAGAAGTTGAATTGCATAGCCAATAGGCAATAAAATTTTGCAAGGAAGGCCATAAAATAAGAAAACAATCCTTAGTCATCTTTCACAGCTCGGCGTTTAAATCAGGCTTCAAAGATTTTATATAATTCAGAGCTGTCAGAAAACGACTTTTTGTCTTCTCTCTTGCACGAAAAAGCTTTTATGAAAGCTCCAGCTTTAACATAATTTTCATCGTTATAGTCTGACTTATGAGCAAAATGAGAGGATTTAGCTAAATTAGATGATTTAGCTGATAAATGATCATTATATTTTGGTAATTTAGCTAAATTAGCGTATGACACACAGCCATTTAATGATATCTTAGGCCTTAATTGTTGCGCTATGTCTCTGTTATATTATAAGCTCGAAATAAAAAATTAAATGTTGAATTGAAAAGCAGACAATCTAATTGTAGAGCTTTAAAAATTGCGATCCTCATTTGTTATACATTTTTTTCACAGGTAACCAACAGTGCGGGCAATTCTAGAAATACAGTTGAATTTCAATAGACGCGGGAAATTAATACTCAATCGAATTCTGAAAAGCATGACAGAACTAATGTTTTCTTCTGCATTATTAAAATCTGGAATCTTTTCAAAGCTCTGTTCCATGCGCAAAATAAATATGAATAGAGAATTTCAGTTGATTTTTCATCACTCTAATCAACAGGAACTTCCGTTTTATATTTATTTCCCAAATCTGATAAAAAAAACATCGCAAACTGGTTTTCATTGGAATAGAATATCGTTACT
Organism: Chorisops tibialis; assembly: GCA_963669355.1. Taxonomy (NCBI): domain Eukaryota; kingdom Metazoa; phylum Arthropoda; class Insecta; order Diptera; family Stratiomyidae; genus Chorisops; species Chorisops tibialis. Next base: position 81,243,072 of record OY770262.1, on the reverse strand, counting down.
TGCACATCAGTGGGCGCAGTGATAGAGTTAACTTAACCTACCCTACCATGTAATCTAATCTCCAAGCCGAAAATAAATGACAAAACTAGGGCTTACATGATTTGTGACATAATACTTCAGATGGTTTTCGATAAGAAATGGGTCAAAAAAGAGTTTGAATTATGTCTACACATTGTTTTACCAGTAGTACGACATTGTTGCTCTCAACAAGTACTTGCGACATTGTTTGTTAAAACAAATCAACTACTAGTACGGATAACAACGGGAAAATAATGAAATTTTTAAAAAAACTAAAAAGAAAATTTCGAAAAAATATAACAAATATCTCAGACATTCTATTTTCTACTCCCTAAACATTTTAAACTAAAAATTTAACCTATTGCAGAAGCCTTTTTACAATGAACTCTCTAAAAGTTCTGGTTAGCTATACCAATTCGATCAACTTTACTAACATTTCGTTTTCATTTAATATCACAAATTTGCATCTCGAAAACTTCAAAGACCGCTAAAACGATCAAGCATCCTAGAAACTCAAAGCTTTTTAATACAGAAAAGAGTGAAGTAAGACATTTTTGAAAAGTTGCTCCAGGTGTGTTCTTTGCTAAAAGCTGTGTACATTGTGTTCCCCTTATGAATACGAAAACAATTAACTCAACAGCCATTCCAGATTACCACCTGAGAATGCGGTTATGCATATTCGAGTGCATGCAGTTTTATTTATTTTTTTCTTAATGTAAAGAGACTTTAAAAGGATTCGCATTTATCCAAGGCTATGTATGGCCTTTATCGAACCATGCACATGTTGGTATATGACTTATGGATAGAGCGACCAAAGCGGGCAATATTTGGTACCATTAATGCATCATGTATGGCAAAAAATTAAAATTATCCATGCTTGGGTATAGTATGCAAGAGATAACTTTATTGTCGACGAGTATAATATAATGTCCAGTATCCCCAGACGAGGGGATACCTTCGGAAATTGTTTTTCTTTGAATTTCATCGAAGTTAGGCACGGACATGCCTTTCGATGACTACGATGGCGATGAAAAGAACTTTAAAGCATTATTTCGTGTACTTTGTCTTGAGTGCATTCTGACTGAAGGCACTTACACCTTTATATAATAAAAAGATCTATAAGATATGTATATTATTATAGCCATGACTAATTCTTCGATTAACGTTTGTATCAGTGGTTATGACTGTTTGAGCTGCGGTTACTTTGCTACTGAATTTTCCAGCTTTAATGGCAACGAAGGTTTACTGTCGCTTTTGAAATTTATTTTGAAAAGAGGGTTTTGTTCTTAGTGGACTTTTTTTTTAATCTTTTGTAAATTTGTCGCTATGATGAAGTTATACGTTCAACCTCTGAGCAATTACACAGAAATGCTATGTAAATAAATCATTTCGTCGGCCGCCTTTGTAATTAAGTTTAATAGTGTTTCGGACAGCTCAATAGGTAAACGAACCATACAGAGGTTCAATTTCATTTGGAATTAAATGCTCTTTCTGTATTTTGCAGTCATATCCCAGTCGAACTAGTAATGAGTACTGCATCGATTCTGTAATGGACAGGATTACTGAACCGATTATTTATCCATAATGATGTCCGCATCTGTCAGCACTTATGCAGTAATGCAGAAATTACCAGAGAATCAACTAAGTAACGCCTTATGCCTTGTGTTGCAAATGGTCGAAAAAATCCTACTGTCTGGAGTGCGAATCGATACCACGACATATTGACTGTGAAGCGAACACGCTGTCCACTACGCCACGGAGGTCTTAATGAATCAATAAAATTATAATTACCAGAACTTAAGATGCGTTAATGCTTCGTCATGTGGTCATTACTTGCCGCATTCTAATGTAATCTGACAATACAGGACTGAAATAATAGAATGCCATTTCATGGCATGCTGAAATTTCCAGAGAATGCAATACCAGGTAACGCCATTGAATTTCATTGAATCAATAAACAAATTCACAAAATCACACCTTGCGGATTGTTCGACAGGGATCGAATGAATAATTCAAGCTGTATATCTGCACTAATTAAATCAGAAGAACAGCTGGTGATCTAATTAGATTTTGCCGTTTCCTAAGCTCTAGAGCTAATTATTCTTAATGCAAGGAACTCATAAGGGGAGAAGTTTGATACGGAATATTATCGCGCGTTTCCAGTGTAAATTTATACAATTTGGGAATTTATTTTTTTTAAGAATATCAACGTAGGGCCTCTAGACTACCAAATTTCATTCTGTTCTCATATCGACATAACTGTGCTATGCGTTAAAGGGTAACTCCTAACTTATACTCGGTGTATTAAGAAAAAAGAGAAAAACCACTTGTTCACCTCCCCTCATTAAGTAAAAAAAATTAACTACATATTTAGGGCAGATTCACTGCCATTTTAAGATTACTGGAACAGGCTTTATTATTAATACTTCGCTCTGTTGTGAACAATATAGTGTCAAAATTAATTTTTTCAAAAATAATGATTACTTTTAACTTCTGAAGTTATTAAATGAAGGAAAACTATTGTGATTGTGCGAAATTTCGAAATCAAATTTTCGGCAGGTTCATTGCGGTCCTAGGAAAAAAGCCCTTAAAAAATTACTCAAAGTTTTCAGCATTGTGGCTCAATACTTCGATCCACCCGAATCTATAGTTTATGTAGAAATGAACTTCTTATCTCTGAGGATATAACATTACAAAATAGCTGAGCACTCTTATAGCCCAATATACAGCCAAACCTATTAATCGAACCACCTGTGAATCGAACAATCGTACTTCATATTTTTTTAATTTTTCATAGGAATAAGCCTGAAAGAAAGGATTTCCGGATTCTGCATTATTACGCTTTAATATTCGTGACGTTTCGGTCTCTGCTAAGATCTGAAATAGCGTAGAATCCGGAAATCTTTTCTTAATTCGAAATACACTGTGAAAACATTCACCGAATCTTTTCAAATGAACCGTCTTCTAAAAGGGCCACGGACTAATATAGGACTAATTTGAGGTCGATTGGTGTTCGGAAAACTTCCAGAATCGGACCGAAATCAAAACCGCAGAAGTTTTTGCGGGGCGAAACAAAAGAATGCTTACACATTCTTGCGTTCAGTGATGATTTCAGGTACCCCCACATGAATTACACCCCACCCCCTCTCCCCGCCCTTGGAAAATTAAGTAGGAATTATCTTTTCAATACTAAAGTGAACCCAACCTCTGTCTCGACCAAATTAAAACTTTTGTAGGGTTTTCACCAATGAAGGTTAACACAATAGACATTTGTTTGCAGTAATTGGAGGACTGGATACTCCGGCCCTAAAATGAAATCTATATAAACTTACTGCAGTACATGATTGTTAAAATCGGAAATGTAAAAATTATCGATTAATAACACACACATTATGGATCGTTCGCAGACTCTTTTTCAAAAAATCAGCATTAATTGATCTCATCGTAGACCAGCAGAAAGTTCTACTTGATATTTAATCATACAAAACATGGAACATTGTGGTATATAAACTTGAAAGGACTATGATAGCGGGCAAACTCCAATCGAAATTTTAAATAAAAAAGAGATTTTTATAACTTATGAATTATTATATTTTTTACAGGAAATAGTATAAGGAGTAAAGATAGATAGATTAGATATAGCAGAAAGAGTTGCAGGATTCTTATAGAAATAACAATAATAATTATAAGAACGACGCGTTTCAAGGAAGCTGGATAAATTTAAAACATTCATTTTTATTGTATTCCATGAAATTGTGGAGAAGGAGAGGAGAACTCTAAAGCTTTTGTCTCGCACACAACTATCAAAATAATATGCTGCCAATACCAGATCAATATCACTTGTACTTTCCGAAAAATTCGGCTTATTGTCAAGGTACGAAAAAAGTGTCATTTTGAATGGGAGGAGTAGAAAGAGTGGAGTGCCATTAACGAACTTGGCTACACTTCTTTAGCGCTATTGAATAATTGAAAATGATTAAATCCCAGTAAATGTAGAGCCATCTGTGAAAATCACTGAGTTTAGTAGTCCAGTACGACATAGAGTTACCTTTCAGGAAAAATAAATTGAAGAAGTTCCGGAAATCTTAGTGATTTATTGTTTTTTGTGTTTAAAACAATTTTTATCTCTGCTTCAAAAGACTTAAATTTGACATAATAAAAGCTTTTAATGTCTGCAATCAAGTATCATTTTAATATTTTCAAATCAGGTTTAGCAGAACGTCAAAAATTGATAAAAGCTCCTAAAAAGGTAAGAATTTGCAGATTTTGCAATCTAATGGTATTTGCCCCACTGCCCAACAGCGCCAAATATGCTTCCTGCAATCTGCAAAAAAATCTTTTAGATTAAGAAAATATCAGAATCGCAACATTTTGCTCAAAAACTCAATCGGACTCGAGTATCTTCTGAAATTCTTAACGGAAATATTTGAACAGGTGTCTCAAAAAATCAGCTGATTTTAAAAGTGGCTCGATCGATGATTTCCAACTTTATTTAAATCACTGGGCAGGTAGTAAATGTTGTCCATTAAAAAGTGTCAGCAAGTCAAGAGTTTAAGGGTTCAGGTAACCTCAGGACTATTGTGAACACTTATGGGAAATTTCATGGCTAAAGATTTTATTTTTCAAAAAATGATTTTTTTTATTGTCTACTAGCGATCGCCCGTGACTTTGTCCGTGTAAGAATCGCAAAATAAGCAATTTTTGAAAATGTAGTTAGTAGTATTATCCGGGATGTATAAACTGATTAGTTTAATGGCCCTTTGAAGACAATGGTTTCTATTTTGTTGGAATGAGAACCATAAATTATTAAGAATGAAACCACGATACTCGCATTTGTATGGGACAGGTTCGTGATCAAATCAATCCCGTGATCTAAGACAATATTCGTATTATTAGTTATAGCTTGTGTTAATTAAAGAAAAAATCCCAAATAAAATAACATTAAGATGAAAACTATAACAGGACTACGGCTCTGCGTAAAGCCCAATCATGCGATACTATAGATGAAATTTTTGTGATGTTAAGAATTTTGTATGGGGAGTGGTAGAAGGGGTGATAGTACTGAACTACTTTGTTTCACAACATGCTAGAGTAGCTATAAAAATGTTTTGTACCAAATTTAAGCTTGAAAAATTGAATAGATACTGAGGTACTTAGTGCATTGGATTTAGTGAAATTGTGCAATTGTATGGGAAGTGGTAGAAGAATTGGTGTTTTTTGGTGATTTTTCGAGAAACAAAACTGATATATTTTAAATTTTAGTTCAGTAACGTTCACACGTTTCAAGAAAATAGAATTTTTGAAAAGTGAAATTGTGTGACTTTGTATGGGAGAGGGTAGCAGGAGTGGAGCTAATCGGCTGATTTTTCCCGATATTAATAATAATACTAATTAAGGATTCTATAAAAAATTTTAGCTCGATTCAAGCTATACGTATTGAGAAAATTGGTTTAAAGTATTTCATGAAAAGTGCAGTTTGTATAGGAGGTGTTGGAAGGAGTGAGGGGTTTTTAGTGATTTTTCGAAAAACAACTACAATCATTATACAATTGATATATTTTAAATTTAAGATCTGTGACTTTTACCCTTTCCAAGAAAATCGAATTTTTGTAAAGTCGTGGAATCGTGTCTTATTGCACGGGAGGGGGTAGAAATAGTGAAGATAATGGGTTCGTTTTTTCCAATATTAATAATAATACTAATTAAGGATTTAGTACAAAATTTTAGCTCGATAGAATTTATACGTACTGAGAAAATTGGTGTATAGTATTTCATGAAAAAGTGTAGTTTGTGTGGGAAGTGGGCGAAGTAGTGAGGGGATTTAAATAATTTGTTTACTTGAAGATTGCATTTATAATAGAAATAATATGTTCTAAATTTCAAATTAATAGCTCTTATAGTTTCCAAGAAAATTTGATTAATACATATTATTAAGAATGAGTCACTTTGTATGGGAGGGGGTAGAAGGCGTGAGGGGAGTGGCATAAAATCAAAAGCAGATTACATCCCGGAGCATACCTAATAAGCTGTGAAAGTTTCATTACAATCAGTTAAGCCGTTTTTGCGTGAAAGCCGGACAGACAGACAGACAGACGGACAGACAGAGAAGAATTTTAAAAACGCATGTTTCTGCTTAGTTATTGCTAAAATAAAGTAAAAAACTAACTTATAGCCATTTCTAAACAAATAACAGACAGACACTACAATTATATTTTTATAGATTTTCAATAAATAAAATTTTAGGAAAAATAAAAAAATATGTATATTATTTTTACCATTTTTTCTTTCAGCATTGTAACAGTTTTATCAATCCGTTTTTTAACCCCCAGCTGAGTACGCAGGTTCATCAGCTTCATCACATTTTATCCCCTTTCTTGTAAAATCATGATTTGCCCTATTTTCTGTTGCTTCGGTATACTTTTCTCTGTAACTACTCAAAGGATTTTAATATGGATTTTATACTCTAGATGAAATTTGAGACCATTGCTCCAAGTCGCCAAGGGTACATAAATATGAGTTGTCGGTCAAAAATCTCAAAACTTCGTCCGTCCATGCGCTTTCTACCTTGAGTACGCGTTTAGTTAGATAGTTCAAATTTTGTATACGTCGTTTTTGATGGAAAAATAATTTCAAGTTCGTGAGCGAATCGCTTCACCCCTTCTACTCCCATACAATATGGATCATTTTCAAAAATTTACAATAATTAATTTTTCTTGGAAACTATTAGAGCTAATGAATTGAAATTCAGAATAAAACATTTTTATCATAAATGTCATCAATGGTATAAAAATTATTAGAAACCCTTTACTCCTTCCAACACCTCCCATACTAACTGCACAACCAATTTTCTCGGTACGTTTAATATTTATCGAACTGAAATTTTGTACTTAATCAGCACTATTATTAAGATAAACAAAAATTAGCCGATTAGCTTTACTTCTGCTACCCCCTCCTATACAATGTGACGCATTTCAACTACAAAAAATTGATTTTATTGATAAGTATGAATGTTGATGGTCTTAAATTTAAGAGAAGTAATTTGCATAATCTTCTTCTACAATGGCGCTACAGCCCAAATAGGACCTTAGCCTCCTGATATTCAGGTTCCTTAACATTTTTTATTACTTATTGTGGAAGGGTTGTTAGCCCTTCGCACAACCCTCTTTCTACGAATTTTTCATTTTCTTAGATTGAGGTGACCAAGGTATATCCAAGCAGGCAATGTGCCGGAATTATATATTGCGCCGACCGGGATTTGAACTCACGACCTTCGCATTACAAGACCCAACACACTACCCACTAGGCTATACCCTAGCTTTTTGCATAATGTTCACAGTTATTTGTGAAAAAAATCATTAAAAAGTCCCCAGTTCGTCTACCACCTTCCATACAAACTGCACAATTTCACTAAACCCAATACACTAATTTTTTTAGTATTAAATTAAATTTTTTAAGCTTAGATTTTTTATAAAACATTTTTATAGCTACTCTAGCATTATGTGAAAAAACTACTTCAGTGCTGTCACCCCTTCTACCACTCTACCAAAAAACACTTTCAGAAGAACAGCTGCTGGTAATTTTGATCCATCGAAATGTAAAGAAACGAACCCTTAACAATTATAAACAAATTAATAACTCAATATCTTTAATATTTTCTGAGAAAACTATTCCGGACTGAAGCATAATCAATAGCAATATTACATACAGGGCATCCATCAAGAGCATTAGAAATATGAAAATTTTCTTTTATTTGCCGCTCTCCTAAACTTTGCAAATTCAGTTATACTTGTTTGTTTCTAAATCAATGACATTGAAATCATTGCAATTTCCTCTAACTAGAGTATGACATGATTGAACTTTACAGTCGTTTTTTGTATTGAAAGAAAAGATTTCCAGATTCTACACTGTTACGCTTTAATATTCGTAACGTTTCGGTCTCTACTGAGACCTTTATCTCAGCAGAGACCGAAACGTTACGAATAATAACAGTGTAGAGTCCGGAAATCTTTTCTTTCAATTCGAAATGCACTGTGAAAACATTTACCAAACCATCAGTAGTTTTTCTGTTATATTTCTTCTTAAGTTTTTGGAATTATTTATATAGTCCTTAAGTCTGTAAGATATATTTCTTAGGGTAGTTAGGCTAGGTGGTAATTCTTTTGTATGAGTCGATTAGCTAGGGTGTTGGTCTTGTAATGCGAAGGTCGTGAGCGCAAATCCCGGTCGCAACAATATATATTTCCAGCACTTTGCCTGCTTGGGTATACCTTGGTCACCTCAATCTACAAAAACTAAAAACTCGCAGAAAGAGGGTTATGCGAAGGGCTAACAACTCTTCCACAATAAGTAATGAAAAATGTTAAGGAGCCTGAATGTCAGGAGGCCAAGGCCCGATTCGGGCTGTAGCGCCATTGTAATAGTAGTAGATGAGTCGATTACATACGTCGTATATTTTACTAGTGGAGCAGCACTGAGATCTACACCAGAGTTTACAACATTAGTGGCAGGCCCAGAATCTCCACAGCCGCTGTCAACTGGGACTTGATGAAATACAGCTACGAGCAGCAGACATCAGTCAACAGTCATTTAAATAATATACGAGTTCATTATACGAGCATCTGCAGAATCGATCAACAATTTCAGCCATACTTGTTCACCAGCATTCTTCAGCATACACAACAACATATGTACATTTATTCTTAGAAAAATTAAGTGAAATATCATAGAGATATATGAAATATGGTCAACGGGAGACACTTTGTTCTTCATTAATTAGTTTTCAAAGTCTCATGAAGTGTTAATTGGAATGCCACAAGGGTCGGTGTTGGGATTCCTTTTGTATATTCTTTATACCGCAGATCTACATTTGTGCTGTGAATCACATTTAACAACCTTTGCAGATGTTACAAAAATTTTTAGCAACCCTATGTTGACTAGTGCGATGCTACAAGCTGACTTAAATAAAATAAATAAATAGCTTTTCAAATGGTGTATTAAGTTGAACGTGCTCATTTCTTCATATCGGCTTAAATAATCCATAATTGAAGTATAAACTAAATAATGCTGAACTGATATCGGTATGTAGTGTAAATGATCTGGGTAGTGACACATATTATTAACAAAACAAAAAAGACCAACTCTTTAATAATCCGACAACCTTTCAAATTTATAGCCGCGGAACTGTTAAAATTTTTTAAGCACAAGTATGACGCATACTTGAATTAGGTTTTTGAATGTGGAACCCATATTTTAAAATGGACATTGTCTGGTTAGAAAAAGTTCAAACGCGAGCTACTAAGATTTCTCGTCAATCACGTTACGAAGAAAGGATATAGTATCTTGGTCTTCCAACTCTAGAACAAAGGAGGCTAAGAAGTGATCTCATTGAGACGTTCAAAATTCTTAATGACCATTATGATTGTGAAGAAATAATCAGGTTATATACGATGAATACGAATCGTCAGTTAAGGGTCTACATACACTTGTTACGGCTAAAACTAAGAATTTTTTTTCGCGCATAAAACTGAATTAAAATGGAAGAATCGTGATAAGTCTTTTAAAGTATGACATTTTATCGATATTATGTGAAAATTTGGTTGAAAATTTTCAAACGGTAAAAAAGTTACAGCCGTTTTCTTGGAACGTGTTTTTGTTGACACCGTTTGCAGTACCTGGCGTGCCTCCGCTATTTTTTATCCAAAAACAAAAACACAAAATTTTTCTTAAAGTATTATAGATAGATGAAACTAGCACTTACCAGGCAGTAATTTCAAAATTAATTTTTTGTGATCATGGGAGTCTCTGGAATAAAACAGGTGATTTTTCGCCTCAAAATTGTTCAGTATTGTAATAAATCGCCGAACGATATAGTACCCACTCTTCTACTTATCTTAATACATGAAAGTCAAGTAGATCACCCTGTTCCGAACATAACCCATCCGAAACATAATGTGCCAGCACTATGACATTTGATCTCGCAACAATAACAATTATATAAAAGGATCAGATCACTTGCTCGCTTTTCGGGTAATTAAAGATCATACGAATTGTACATGTTTGTATTGCATAGCACTCAAGGAATCCTATAATGCAATAAGTGTCCTTAAGTTACGTACCCTTCAATAAACTATTAAGTGTACATGCAAATAAGTACACGGAAAGTCGGTATTCGTCTGAATCGGCACACCAAAGAAACGATACCAGATGAATCCTGTACAGATAATCATAAACATTTATAACCACTGTAAGCTTACTATTTAACCATGTTGATTTTAAGACACCGGGTTCACAATTATTATAACGTTTATCTAGTAAGCCGTTTTAATAAAGATATAGTAAAATACGACAAGCATTATAATTATTATTTCTATGTTCCAATTTTTACTTTATTATTTTAATAATAAAGTATTGTGATCGACTTGGAAAAAAAAAAAAATTTGCTACCCTGAAATTTTGTTTTTTCGCGTTTCATAACTAAATTAGCCTAAAAAGGCAAAAAAAAAAAATCCGTCTGTCTGTACGCCGTCCGCCGTACGCCGTCCGCCGTACGCCGTCCGCCGTCCGCCGTCCGCCGTACGCCGTACGCCGGTGTGTACGCTCAGCGCACATTAACTCCCAAGCCCTTCAAGATAGAAAGTTCATTTTTGGGGAGATTGTAGATAGTGGGGGATCTCAGGCAGATACCCATTTTCGGGGGTGTACGGGTTCAGGGGGAGGCGGGGGGAGCGCTAAGGCCGAAAAATACGAATTCAAATATCTCAACCAAGGTAACAGCTAGGAAGCTAAAACTCAACACACATATAGAAAAGTTTGTGGGACAACTTTTAAAAATAATTTAATTTTTTTATCCATTGGCGTCCGAAAAGGGGGGGCTAAAAACAAATTGTCGGCCGAATTTTTTTTCCAAATGATTATATCTTCGAAATTACTTATCGTAAAAAATTCATATTTTGGGACCGTCAAGGTAGCATATAGTTCCATTGGAATCAGCTTAGAGAGTGGTTAATTATCGTAAGGGGAAGGGTCAGGAGGGGTGCAAAGAAAAACACTTAAAACTGAATATCTCAACTATCTCTTAAGCTATGTAATTGAAACTTGAAACTTATATTAAGCTATACTGGACAAATACAAAAAAAATATAAGATCTTGAAATAATAGTAGTGGGGGGAAATGGGGAGCATTTCAAAAATGGCGCACTTTTCAAAATTACGAATCCTTATATCTCAAAAAATAATACAGATATCAAATCAAAAATTTGTCAGATTGTAGAACTACATAATAGTTAATTTTGATAAAAATTTTAAGTTGGGAGGTGTAAGGGGAGGGAGGTGATAAGCAAAAATGTCAAAAATTTTGAGTGATTTTTTTGAGGCTCTGGTGAAAGATACAAAGTTTAAATTTTGCATGTGGATACGTCTATTTGATGTACATAAAAAAATAATAATAACTTGATCCATAATTGTTATAAACCGATCCCCCCGGTCTAACGTGCACAAGGTGTTTCATGTGCATTGAAAAAAACACATAAACTGAAAATTTTTGAGTGAAATTTTAAGGTAGAAACTTGAAAATTTGCAAAATGTATTTAAAAAAAATCCCTAAATATACGAAATATTAACTGGTCGAAAACATTTAAAGCTTCTACCCCCTCCAATACAAAATTATTTTTTCGACCATTTCTAAGAAATCAATTATCACCTAACTATTAAAAGCTATCAATTTGCAATTCTACATACAAACTTACAAAAATAATTGAAATGAAATTACGTTAAAAGTTTTGAAATCGCGCTTTCCCTTCTACCCCCTCCAATAGAAAAGTATGATTTCGACCAATTTCATTAAATCAACTAATAATCAACAAATTAAAAGCTACGAACTTGAAATTTTGTACGAGCATCTTACAATAGAAAAGAAAGAAAATTGCATCACAAGTCTTACGATTCCCCTCCCTCCTCTACCCCCTCCCATACAAAATTATATTTTCGAGCATTTTTAAGAAATAAGTTGTCAGCTAACTCTTAAAAGCTATCAACTTCAAATTGTGCAGAAAAACTTATAAAAATAATTCAAATGAAGTTGTTTTAAAAGTTTTGAAATTGCGCTTGCCCTTCTACCCCTTGCCATACAAAACTATGATTTCGACCAATTTCATTAAATCAACTAATAACCAACAAACTAAAAGTTACGAATTTGAAATTTTATACAAGCCCCTTACAAGAGAAGCAAAATAAAACTACATATCAAATTTTACAATTCCCCTACCTTCTCTACCCCCTCCCATACAAATGTTCGGTTTCGTGAATGTAAAATACACTAAATTTTATGAAAATTCTATGCAACTTCGTCTATGAAACACATTCTATACAGAGAGTATTGGACGTGATGCAAGCAATTAATTAAAAAGCTATTAACATCCACCCACTCTTACTATTACCGCTCCTCCTCCCTTAATAAAAACCTAAACTTGCAGAAACGAATGAAATATTGTTAAATAGACAACAGCCCTGCCCAAGAACTCCCTTTCACTTAGTCTTCCCTAACCACTCTAACCTGCATATTGACTTTCCACTCCACCGCAACATGTCCCAAGAATAATAAAGTTTCGCCCGACTTGTTGGCAGTTTATTTAAGAGGTTTTCAATAAGAAACCTTGATTGAATCAAGACGTCTAAGCCAAAGATCAAGAATTATTTTCTTAAAGATTGGTGCAAACATTTAAATCTTACAATAACAATTACATAAAAGGATCAGATCACTTGCTCGCAGCTGGAGACACGCAACCCATTTCGGTAATAGTTCGTTAGTAACAGGCAGTTCGTTAAGACCAGGCAGTTCGTTAAGAACAGACAGTTGGAGAACAACCATCTTGTTGGCATTTTATCCTTTTAACCATGAATTTTAAATAATAATATTGAAACGGTGGGCAAATAACCAAGTGAATAAATAAAGTTAAAATTAATTTATAACGTAAAATCAGTGTTTTACTGTAGGATGTAGACTTCCTTCCTAGCGTGACGACCCCATTCGTAACAATACTTTTGTTAAGAAAAACTATGGCAGTTATCGAAAAAACGGACCAATAAGTACTAGATTATTGTGTGAAACATGACTATGTAAAACTGAATTCTGCATTTGTCCAGAAGTCGGGGACATATTTCTGGTACCAATTTTCAAAACACTGTTTCGAGAAAAACGCGTTAAAATTTCAGAGTCATCTCATAGTCTTTATTGACCCTTTTTGTTACAAAAAGCTATAACTTCGTCATTACTGCGAATTTCTTTATGAAATTTTCAAGGTAGCTACTCAAATGATAGCACTTTCGAATGAAAATAAGTTTTTTTGAACTACCCAGGTGTATGTAACCCCTTAAGGGGTCACAAAGATACAATTAATAAAACGAACAAACTCGATTAAAAGTCCTCTCCATAAATTTTTACCAAACCGATTTATATACATGTAAAACTCTTTACCAAACGCAACATCAATCGACTCCTTCAAGACCAGATTAGATAATCACTTTATCTTAAGACCAGATTAGCTACTTACTTTATCTCATCACTTAATTCTTCTTTCACATTTCATTAACGTTAGTCATTTTGTACTATCCATATTACTTTTAATTCCTGAATTTATGAATTATTATAAATACTAATTAAATGGACAGTCTTATATCGTTTATTTTAATACGAATTTCAGCAATCAGTAACCATAAACAGAAGGTACATGATTTCAATTCACTTATCTCAAGTTTCATACGGCGTAACATCCAAAAAGTTTTCATACATCTAACATATTTTTTTTTCAAACCCAAAATCAACATGATATTCAAAAAAAACAAAAATTGTATTTATTAAATATACCACATTATCCTGTCAATCACTTCAATCCCAGCTAATTTCCACACTTAACAGCCCATTAATAGCATATTAATCAAAATAATTATCGTGAAGAATAACGTCGATATAATCAACATCATCATTAGAATCCTAGCAAAGAAGCACTCACCTTTGATCAAAATCCGCACCACAATTATCTCAACACGACAAAATTTTTCGAATAATGTTTCCGATCCTCTTCAAACATTCATCATTGTAATTGTCATCCCCAAAACAATGTTGTGCGATCTGAAAGTAAAACATGAGAAAAAAACACAAAATCAGACAATGAGTTTTAACGAAATAGCAAAACATTTATATAAAAGTCGTTCAACTTTATCTATAGCCTCTTAACTACATCGAAGAATCAACAAACAACAATAATGCAAGTGGTATAATAGCGATTTTATGGAAGGTGTCATTGCACCTACTAAGGTTCGATCCGGCCACCACCGCGAGTCACCGCATGAAACCGAAACAGATCATCACATAAGTCAAGCCGCGAAGAGTCTCCTATAAATCGGTACAGCGAGGTAGTACAACTCAGTACCCACTCCCAAAGATCTATCGATTCTATGGAGAGCAAACTGGGCTCCGTCCTATCTTTAAGACAAGTAAAGCCCCTACAGTTATGGAATTTAACACTTTGAATATTATTTTGTGGTTTCGCAAGGAAAAAGATACTTTATAATAGGCATAATGCGGTTTCAAAGATCTCACCAGAAAAAGACGAAGAAATTCTCGCGTATCTAACTTAGGACGGCCTACCCGCTATATATCGTATGTAGCCAATTCTTAGTTGGCAATGTTGGCTGAATATTGCGGGAGATCGATAACCCTTTAGGTGAAAACGTTGCCAAGAAACTGAACTCGATTTCTTTCGACAAAAGGACAAACAATAGTACGACTCGAGAATATTGGTAACCGCAAGAGATCGATCTCGAAGGCATACCAGTAGGCAAATACAAGTCACATGTATGTAGTGCGAAGCGCTAAGTGGGCAAATATTTGCATAAAACATTACCGGAGCCTCTGCATTGCACTGCCACGTCAATAACCAGGTAAAATGCTTCCAAGACAACATAAACGACATATGCTCGGTATGGTGATGTGATCGACATGTGCTGATCGCGCATAGTGCTGTACCAATACGCGATCTGTTTGCTTCGCTAATGCAAATTACATCGGAATAGTTAAACCATGTTTTCTGTCTGCCCCGTACTGGTTTGTACCTTGTCTGGATCAACATGACGATCGATGTTCCTGATCGGTAACAGTAGCTGAATGTGGCCAAACCACCAACCTCAACTTAGACCATCATGATCATCATCATCATCATCAAGATCGGCTCTGCCCGAACCATTATAAAAGATTCAGAACATTTTCTATACATCATCAAATCCACATTGCATAGTAAACCGATGAAAGCTCATCAACTTTGGATTTAATGACTGTTCGCGAGATGATCGTAAACTCATTAAATGGAATTTTCTAAAGATCGTCGACGATCGATTCTTGGCAATTTGATGAGTTTAAGAAATGCACACACACACACACATACAGTGGCACCTTCTCGTAGCCAAACTAACTAAACATTTATTCGATTTTGAACAAAAACTTTTCTTAAGCGTCTTAGAATTTCTCCGTCGTCGTCTTCAAATACCGATCGTTATTCTTGGAAAGATCGTTTGCATTTTGTGGTCTCTTAGGAGCCAAAAACAAAATAAAAAGCACTCAGCTCGTCTCCTGTAATATGGCAATTCTGTTGTTATTGTTGATATACTGTATCGGCAACCTTGTTTATATAGGAAATCTTTATTCGTATATGACGAATGTTTATCTATCGTTACATCGACGAAAAGATACCGTTTTCTGCGATGATTATTGTCTTGAAATTAATTGATTTCGGATACCTGAATAAGAAAAGAGGATGCAAATTTGTGTAGGATAAAATCATGATGATCGACATGATTGTTTTTCAATTCCAAGGAATTACTCATTTTAAATTGGATTGGAGAGTTGATGATGAGATCTTTCTGATTCACTTAAATCTGAAGTACAGTCAGATTTTATCGACGCCAGATTGTGTACGAATGGTTTTTACGAGAATAATAATGTAGTAAGATAAATAACAAAAACAAGTTTGACATTAATTGCTTTTTTTTTCGTTTGTATACAGAATCAAAGTTTGTGTACTAGTTTTGGTTCTTTAAACTTGGACCTCAATTTCATTTGATTTGATTTGAGTTCAGATCAATGCCTCTAGAATATAATTTCATTGATTTTTTCCTAACCCCAATGTAAGATTGCAATTTAGATTTAGTATAAAGCAGTGGTGTTTTAACCAATGTGAGTCAAAGAAAAAACTATTATTCCATTAGTAAGACCTTGGGGGAAAACACCGAATTGATGAAAATGAATTTTTTTCACTTTGTGTGCAGTAGAACAGCTTAAAGTGACCAGCATTGGGACTGCCCAAAACCAATCACCTTATACAGGTGGTGAAAGGTTCCAGTGGTGGTCCAAGATAAATTTCCGCCCGGATCAATTTATTGATACTGCGCCCTTATAGAAAACTTTTACTTAAACATTGAATATATGGCTTTCCGACCTCACTCGTTCCACATACTTCATGTGTGCCAGCAGTCACGAGTTGCAGAGAACTCAACTGGTGTAACTACGGTTACGAAGCCTGACCAGAGGTTTTCCGGTACCACGGGAGTCGGGGAGCCCATGAAAAGTTACTTCCACCTCCGGCTATGGATCCAGGTCCCCTTAGAGCGGTGTGTTTGTGTTGGCCCATATCGCGGGTAGAGTTCTTCGAAGATAGGCGTAGAGTTGCGCATTACAATCTGGTGCCATGACCAAGAGACTGGCAGATATTTAGATATGTCTCGCATCCAGCAGTATGAATGCCGAACTTACATTTGGTATAGACTTCTACCGTCGGGGACGTTAATAATAGTTGTCACAAAAAAAAATCCGTGTTGCCAAAGACAATCGTGAAGTAGATCCGTAATAAAGAATGGCCTCGGCTTGAGCATTTAAACGAAATACTTAAGCAATTTCCGTCCCCACCCCCACGTAGGATAGTCACTGATCTAGAAAGCTTCGGCGATTCCAGTGATTTGCCTGTGGAGTTTGGCAACTCGACGGACTCGAGCTGTTCGATCGGTAACGAATAAATGCAGATCGCTAGGCCGAAGTGGATGGCGGCGCAACACGTCGCTCAACCACATGTGAGCCAAAACATGCGCAGCTCCGCCAGAGGTTATCTGCTACCACGGCGAACCCCAACCATGTTGCATCAGTTTGTCAGTTTGTACGAGTGG
Organism: Chorisops tibialis; assembly: GCA_963669355.1. NCBI lineage: Eukaryota > Metazoa > Arthropoda > Insecta > Diptera > Stratiomyidae > Chorisops > Chorisops tibialis. The sequence continues at coordinate 81,225,847 of OY770262.1, read as the reverse complement.
AGGTGCGAATCATGTGACGGTAAGGCTGTGAGTGGGCGAATGCGTTGCAGGCCGTGTTCCGCGATCTAATTGTACCTGCTCAATATTCTCAAAAATGTTACGTCCCTTGAACAAACAATTCTGGAAATAAATGTCGAATATAAGTGATACCAATGTGAACAAATCTGAGTGCAAATAATGAGCGAAAGGAATCATGTGCCAAGAAAATCCGATACGGCTGTATCAGTCCCTCGCGCTACAAATGGAATGGAAGGAAGAAAGTAGCGAAAACGTGGTGAACAAAGACGACTCCGAAGCCTGATGGTGCAGTACCAAAGATCCATAGTGAGCGAAATCGGATGCAAAACTACAAGACGACGATTCTTAGCAAACACATTGTTGGCGAAGACAGCAGTACCCAAGATCCAAAGGAACTAAATGAGAATATGAGACGACGATTCTAAAGCCACAGGGAGAAGTGGATTAAGGCGTGCAAAATGCTCGTGTCGCGATATAGTCAGAGTGTCATAGTAGTAGCCGAGGGGAACAAAATCTGAGCAAAACGGGAGAGTTAGTGTGAGTCCAACACCATGGTGATCATACGGAGGAGGAGTACTAAGTGAAATAGAGAAACTGACGATACACGGAAAAGGGAAACTTCCATGGTTGATGTCCCTTTGTGGTTCACGTGATGGTTTGTTGGTTATGTCCACACCGCGGGCAGCGAAGCTTATAACTTGTTCCTTGTTTTTTGACGTGGAGATGCGTTATAATGCGAGCCTTGATCCTCAGATGGGCAGAGATGTTAGATAGGTCTCGCATCTACCAATATGAGTGTTGAACTGCAAATAGGCATAACCACTATCGATCCAGAGGCGTTAATGATTGTCTCCTCAAAAACAATTCGTGTCGCTGAAGACAACTGTGAAGCAAATCCGTAATAGAGGAAGACCATGGTCTGAGCATTCCCACTTAGGAACTTTCCGACCGCACATTGACTTCATGGATGTTTTCGATTACCTAACCTGAGAAAGGTGTGATTGTGAAACTGAGTGACGTGGGTTGAGCTGATTCTCAGACAGAAAATGATGTATGGTATACCTACCAGAGAGTATGTGTAAAAGGATGATAAGCCTGGTTATCCTCAGGGGTCCATCTGCGGTCCATTTACCTGGAACCACATGATCGACGAGCTCCTCAACTTTGTGCAAAGTGTGCACGTATGCCGATGATCTGTTCGTTCTCCTGGAGTGCGAATCTTGGGCTGCCCTCAAGCGAAAAGGTGCTCAAATGTAAGGCGCTGTGTTGAACGGCAGTGTAAAGGCCGGTGCTCGGATGACACGGAAAAAGTCAGTGACAATACTGATTATCACATGGAGTTCAAAGTGCACCTATGGAGTATTGTCGGAAAAATACGTCGTGCGCTGAGGCGTGAATGACGTATGAGTAGGCGGACGGTCGAATTCATCTATATATGTCAGTTTATTGGTCGCTTGCGCGGCTTATGTGTCGTCAGCGTGGCTTATGTGTCGTCAGCGTGGTACAAATTCGCTGCGTCTGCTACTGGTTGTGGGATATATTGTGTCGTGTCAGCGTATTATGTTGTACAAGTATGCGTGCATACCGTATGTTGAACGGTTTGAATCGATGCCATACAGGTATTGATGGGTTCTGCTCCACTAGACCCGCAGGTGATACGAAGGGCAATGAAGTTCAAACAGGAAAGGACTGATAATGCTGCAGAGTGACGGGTGACAAACACGGAGAAAGAGATGAGTCTTCCAAAGATCGTTCAATAATGTGTGTTGCCAGAGAAAACCTAGACTTTGACTTCAGTGCAAGACTAGATTTTCTCCTTGCTGGTCACGGTAGTATGAATGCGTGTATAAAAGGGGCCACCAGAAAATTCCGTTCTGTGGTTGAGCATTCCAGCACGTGGACTAGATGCATGTAATTTGCGAATGAGAATTTGGGGACCTGAAAGTGATGGGTACATGGGGCGTAAATGGGAATCACTCTCTATGCAAGGTCTTGGCTATCAGGGAACAGCATGATGCAATAAACGAATTCGCGCGTGCAGCATCTTATAGACACTACGGAAATAATGCAAGCAGTACTGAGCTAAGGTACGTATGTGTCCACTACCTCGTGTGAGTGAGAGCCCGAATCTGTTAGTATCATCTTGTGATTGTCATTGTATGAATGAGCAACTGGGCCGAAAGAAGGAGGACGGAGGGGACAGTTCAGCTTAGTTGAGCAAATAGTCAGTATAGGCTTTATCTCCCATAAGCAAGGAAGGGATCACTTGCTATCAGTATACCGGGTGAAAGACCAAGGTCAATTCCGGTATAACCTTCAAAGATTACTGGACCCACGTTTCCTGAAGCGGGTTGCTAGCAGTCATGTGTTGCAAGAAGTACAATCTGGAAGTTACGAAACCTGAACGGAAGTTTTCTGGTACCATGCGGGTATCGGGGAGTTTATTAGAGGCTGTTTATACTCCCGGCAATGAAAGACGGCCCTTCGGGAGTATTGTGGTGGCTATGGAGACCCCAAATCGCGGGAAAAGATCTTCAGAATTTGGTTTTGAATTGCATTTTTCTTAACTCCCAGATAGTTAGAGGTGTTAGATAGGAATTGTATCCAGCAGTATGAATGCTAAACTTGCATTTGGTATGGGCAGCTACCTTTGGGGACATTAATGACTGTCGTCTCAAAAACAATCCGTGTTGCTAAGGACTACTGTGGAGCTAAGCCATAATGACAGAAGGGATCGCCCCGTTCATTCACGTTAATGCAATAAAGTACCCAATAAAGAGGACCAAGCGAAAGAAGTAAGCAATGCAATTTTCAATTTGATTTCACTTCAAAAGTATAAACTAAATTCTTCGCTGCTTTACTCATTTATTTCAAATACATTCTTTAAATAAATTCTTATTAATGCTATAGTCAAGTTAAAAAACAAAAATGAAACTAGAGTGTTTATTACGATATTCTTTGTAATAGAAATAGTGACATTCCCCGTCTAAAGCAGGACTTGCTTACATAAGCCTTACTGACGAGTCCATTGCAAACGGGCCTGGGACGAAACGCAATACATCGCAGGAGCCGTTCACTCGCTCCAGGTTGTTCGTACAGTCCAGGGACCTAACTATCAACTCAAGAAAAAATGTAAAGGTGTTAAGTCACAGGATCTTGCTGCCAATGCCATCTGGTTTGTGTCAAAAATAATTAGTTACAAAAATCAGCATCAACCAGCGAATTAGCGAATTTATTACCTTTTCCTAAATTACGGTTTATGGTCGCCCAAATTTTGGCAATTTTGCTTGTAAACAAGACCAATCATTCAAAAATGCTCCTCGTCGCTAAACGTAATTTTTAATTTTTTACCCAATCCAAGTGTCCACTTCCTACTACTCTTCACAGTCCAGTCAGCGAATATACGGCACAGGCTATGGTGATTTATCAAATTTAAAAATTGAATCTTTCAAAAAAGACCATTATCGACTGTCGAAGATCAAGCATCCCCTCCATTGAAAAACCTTTTTGCTCTAAAATTAAGAATTCCACAAAACTTTAGTTTTCTTATTCATCGCCAAAACGCATTTGACAAAAAAAATTTACAAAATTTAGAAATAAAAAAAAAAGTGCATTGCACTTTTCTAGGTGCCTATTTTAGATAGACAGTTTAGTTATCTGCATATTAAGAATAGCTAACAAAATTTAAAATAGTTCAGCATGAAGGACAGCTAGTTTCTCGGTTGATGAAGTCGTACTTATTGTTGGTCTGACTCCTAAACGGGCAATAAAAAAAATCTTGCCATTAGGTCAGTATAATAATTAACTCCCAGCATAAGCCACAACCACGCAACATAATGAATTGAATTTTTTTCTTCATTGCAATATAATAAATTTCTCATTGCTCGCAATTATTTCAAATCATTTAAAAAAAAATCTTGTTTTCTTATAATAGAGAACTGGATTGTAGAAAAATTGTGGGCGAGAGTTGCACTGCTGAAAAGCTGAGGAATGTCGATTAAGCAGTCTTTTGCAATATAAATATAAACAGGAAGTTTAAATGATTTTTTTGCGAAGTGGATTTAATGCAAAAATAATCACAAGTGTTGAAGTTGTATAGAAATAATAAATTTTCAAGTAGAGGTACTTGTAAGACTCGCTGGTTTAGATATTGGCTATTTCGAATGAACCTGCAATAGACAAAATGGCTGGAGAAAAAGACCGAAGACGCTTATTGAATTGGAAATTCAAAAAAACATTTGTAGTACTCTTTATCATTTATTTTTTTCAGTTAAAAAGAGAAAATAATCAAAAGTAGCGCAGTTGTGACAGGAATCGCGAACGGGCTTTCGAAATATTTCCACTTTCTATGGATCGCATTAAATAAATCACGCACGAATTGGGTCTTGTCTTCCTAGCCTCCAGGATCCTTAGCATTTATTCGGCAGTGTGGCGCAGTGATTATATGAACTTTTGTATCATTCATTTTTTTCTCCGAGCCTTATTTCTTGACATTACAAACTTTGTGGCAAACTTATAACTAATACTCTCAGATTTCATCTAGAGTATAAAGATAGATATGGCGAGCTTAGGCGATATGCAAAAAAGACCTGCAAGCGAAAACAAAGGAAGTACTAACAAGTTACAAAAACTGGAAAACGATTTGAGACAAAATAAATCGTGGGACACATAGGCACTAGTAAAAGACTTAAAAAAGAGGTATAAGCCAAAAACCAGTCTCTACAAATACGAAGAGGGCAACATCATCAGCGATACGTAAGAAATCAAAAGGATATAGGCTTCCCACTTTGAACATCTACTCAATCCCATACCATTAGCAGCGATCATGAAGACAATATTTCAATTGAGGCATCAACTGATGAAGAAGAACCATCATCGACACCACCCACGCTTGCTGAAATGAAAGCAGCCCTATGTGACCCAAAACTAAACGCCGGGAATTGACGAAATACCAGTTGAACTTCTGAAAAATTGTGGAAATTGTGTCGCTGAAATACTGCACAAAATGATATGCAAAATTTGGGCAGAGGAAATAGTACCCGACGATTGGCGAAAAATCATGAAATAATTGGCGAATACCAAGGATTCAGAACCGGACGATCTACGACAGAACAGATATTTTCGGCGGAACGGGTGCTTGAGAAATGCATGGGAATATAATACAGACGTGCACGAAATTTTCGTAAATTTTAAACAAGCATAAGGCAGTATCAACAGGAGTACTGTACCAAATGTGGTTTAAAGCAGAAAGATGGTCTAGCCCCCATGATTTTCAACTTGACATTAGAGTGTGTCGCCCGAAAAATCGCAGTCGACACCAACGTGACATTACTTTTCAAGTCCACCCAACTAGTAGCATACGTTGACTACATTAAGGTCCTAGCAAGATGCTCCCCTACTGCTAAGGAGGTATTTATCAATCTGGACTCCGCCAGAAAAGAAATCGGGTTGCGCATTAACGAAAGTGAAATAAAAGTAATGACGCAAACAAGAAGGAGAACGCCTATCAGACAAAACTTAACAATTGCGGAATATAATTTGGAGGGTGTGGACAACTTCATGTATCTTGGAGTTAATCTAGCAAAGGACAGTAATGAAATGGACGAAATCAATCGACGGATCATATTAGCAAATAGAACGTATTATTCGGTACTTCCAATAATAAAATCCAAGAAAGTGCACAGGAACAGTAAGCTGCGAATATATAAAACTATTATCCGACCTGTGCTCTGTTATGACAGCGAGACGTGGACATTAACGCGAACTTCAGAAGAATCAATTAAAGAATTCGAAAGATAAGTCTTCCGAAGAATTTTGGTACCTGTGAAGGAAGGAACGGAATGGCGAATAAGATACAAACATGAGTTGTATCAACTTTACGACGAGCAAGAACCTTCAACGTTCATCAAGCTATGTAAACTGCAGCGGGCTGGCCAGCGAATGGAAGACAGAAGAATCCCTAAACACGCTCTTAAAGGCAAAGAGAATGGCAACCGGCCAGTAGGGAAACCACGCAAGCAATGGGAAGACTCGGTTGATGAAGACAGCGAAGCTATCTTTAAAACTAACAGCTAAAGGATGCAAAACGATTGGAGATGACGACTTCAGGAGGCCAGTGCCCGATTTGGGCTGTCGAGCCATTGATGATGATGAGATTTCTAGAAAAGAGTACCTACAAATCTGGTTTTTTCAATTGAAAACGACTGAGGAAGTGACTCCCTTAAAAGGCGGAGTAATGCTTTTCTCTAAAAATGTAAAATCAATGTAAATTTAAAATAAACTGCCAACAAGTCAGCCGCAAATTTATTATTCTTGGGACAAGTTGAGTCCTGCATCTTGACTTTCCACGCATAGTCAATATGCAGGCTAGAGTGGTTAGGAAAGACTAAGTGAATGGGGGTTGTTGGGCTGGGCTGCTGTCAATTTAACACTTAATTGCAAAACGATCAATAGCTCCAGTAAATATAATTCATATTTCATTCGTTTATTTATGCAAGTTTGAGTTTTTATGGGGGAGGTGTGAGGGTTGATAGTAAGGGTAGGTGGATATTAATAGTTTCTTAATTGATTGCTTGAACTACGTCCAATATTCTCTGTCATGAATATCAGTTTTATAGACGAAGTTGCATACAATTTTCATAAGATTCGGTGTATTTACATTCACGAAACCAATCATTTGTATGGGACGGGGTAAAGGAGGCAAAGGAATCATAAGATTTGTCATTCAGTCTTATTTCATTTGTTGGTTAGTAGTTTATTTATTGAAATCATACTTTTTTATGGGAAGGGGTAGAAGTGTAAGCGCGATCTCAAAACTCTTAACGCAGTTTAGTTTACACTATTTTTAAAAGGTTTTATGTAAAATTTCAAATTGATAGCTTTTAATAGTTAGGTGATAAATGATCGAAAAAATAATTTTGTTTCAAAAATTATCAGTTTATGTGTTTTTGTCATTGCACATGAAAAACCTTTTGCACGTTAGACCCCCACTGCGGTACATGACTATTGTGCAACTTTTTTTTTCTATGTCTATCAAATAAACTGCCAACAAGTCGGGCGAAACTTTATTATTCTTGGGAAAAGTTGGGGATGCGTGGAAAGTCAATATGCATGTTAGAGTGGTTAGGGAAGACTAAGTGAAAGAGGGTTCTTGGGCAGGGCAATTGTCAATTTAACACTTTGCGGAAACGTTCAAAGGCTCCAGTACTTATAATCAATATTTCGTTCGTTTATTTATGCAAGTTTGAGTTTTTATGAGGGGAGTGGTGAGGCGAGATGGTAAGAGTAGGTGGATATTAATAATTTTTTAATTGATTGCTTGAATCACGTCCAATATTCTCTGTATAGAATGTCAGTTTCATAGACGAAGTTGCGTAGAATTTTCATAAAATTCTGTGTATTTTACATTCACGAAACCAAACATTTGTATGGGAGGGGATAGAGGAGGTAGGGGAATCGTAAAATTTGTTACGCAATTTTATTTTCTTTCTCTTTTAGTGTGCTCGTACAAAATTTCAAATTTGTAGCTTTTAATTTGTTAGTTATTAGTTGATTCAATAAAATTGGTCGAAGTGATAGTTTTGCATGGGAGGGGGTAGTAGGGCAAGCGCAATTGCAACACTTTTAAAGCAACTACATTTCAATTAATTTTATAAGTTTTTGTGCAAAATTTGAAATTGATAGCCTTTTAAGAGTTAGCTGATAACTGATTTCTTAAAAATGCTCGAAAAAATAATTTTGTATGGGAGGGGGTAGAGGTGGTTGGGGAATCGTAAAACTTGTGATGCAATTTTCTTTCTTTTTAGTTGTAAAGTGCTCGTACAAAATTTCAAGTTCGTAGCTTTTAATTTGTTGGTTATTACTTGATTTAATGAAATTGGTCGAAATCGTACTTTTGTATGGGAGGGGGTAGGCGGGCAAGCGCGATTTCAAAACTTTTAACGTAATTTCATTTCAATTATTTTTGTAAGTTTTTATGCAAAGTTTCAAATTGATAGGTTTTAATAGTTTGGTGATAATTGATTTCTTAAAAATGGTCGAAAAAATAATTTTGTATGGGAGGGGGTAGAAGTTTTAAAGGTTTTCGACCAGTTAATATTTCGAAAATTTAGGGATTTTTTTTAAATGCATGTCGCAAATTTTCAAGTTTCTACCTTCAAATTTAATTCAAAAATTTTCAGCTTATGTGGTTTTTTCATTGCACATGAAACACCTTGTGCACGGTAGATCAGAGGGGTCGGTACATAACAATTGTGGAATTTTTATTATTTTTTTTGTATGTACAACAAATAGATGTATCCACATGGAAAATTTAAATTTTGTATCTTTCACCAGAGCCCTTAAAAAATAACTTAAAATTTTCGACATTTTTGGTTACCACTTCCCTCCCCTTACACCTACCGACCCAAAATTTTTACAAAATTTAAAAACTATTTAGTTCTACAATTTGACAAAATTTGAATTTTATATCTGCACTCAATTTTGAATTGTAAAGGTTTGAAATTTTGGAAAGTGCACCATTTTTGAAATGCTCCCCATTTCCCCACACTACTATTTTGTCCAAATATTAAATTTTTTTCATATTTCTCTAGTATAGCTCAATATAGGTACCAAGATTAAATTATATAGCTTAATAAATAGCTGAGATATTGGGTTTTAAGTGTTTTTCTTTGCACCCCTCCTGACCCCTCCCCCTTACAATAATTAGCTTTTGTCTAAGCTGATTCCAGTGGACCTATATGCCAGCTTAACGGTTTCAAAATATCAATTTCTTATGGTAAGTAATTTCGAAGATATAATCATTTGAAAAAAAAATTCGGCCGACAATTGGTTCTTAGCCCCCCATTTTTGCACCCCAATGGATAAAAAAATTAAATTATTTTGAAAAGTTGTCCCACAAACTCCTCTATATGTATGTTGATTTAGCTTCCTAGCTATAACCATGGTTGATATATTTGAATTCATATTTTTCGGCTTAAGCGCTCCCCCCGCTTCCTCCTGAACCCGTTCACCCCCCAAAATAAGTGTCCGCCTGAGATCCGCAACTATCTACATTCCCTCTAAAAATGAACTTTCTATCTTGAACGGTTTAGGAGTTAATGTGCGCTGAGCGTACACACCGGCGTACGGCGGACGGCGTACGGCGGACGGCGTACGGCGTACAGACAGACGGATTTTTTTCTTGCATTTTTAGGCTAATTTAGTCTTGAAACGCGAAAAAACAAAATTTCAGGGTAGCAAATTTTTTTTTTCCAAGTCGATCACAATACTTTATTATTAAAATAATAAAGTAAAATAATTAAAATAATAAAGTAAAAGATGTATCCATAGGGAAAATTTAAAATTCGTATTTTTCACCAAAGCTCTAAGAAAATCACTTAAAATTTTCGACATTTTTGCGTACCACCTCCCTCCTCTTACACCCCGCAACTTCAAATTTTTACCAATAGTAAGGACTATGTAGTTCTATAATCTGATAAAATTTCAATTTGATATCTCAGTTTTGAGGTATAATGGTTTGAAATTTTGGAATGTGCATAATTTTTGAAATGCTCCCCATTTCTCCCCACTACGATTTTGTCCAATTTTGTTTCATAATTCCTTAGTACAGTTGAAGATATGTTTGAAGTTTCAATTGCATAGGTTGCACCTCCCCCCCCTCCCCCCGACTCTCCCCCTTACAATAATTAGGCTCCCTCTAAGCTGATTCTAGTGGATCGGTATGCCACCTTAACGGTTCCAAAATATGATTTTTTACGATAAGTTGTTTCGAAGATATAATCATTTAAAAAAAAAATTCGGCCGACAATTTGTTTTTAGTCCCCCCTTTTCCGACCAAAATGGTTAAAAAAATTAAATTATTTTTAAAGTTTGTGCCACAAATCCCTCTATATATGTGTTGATTTTCAGCCTCCTAGCTGTAACCATGATTGAGATATTCGAATTCTTAGTTTTCGGTCTTAGCGCTCCCGTAGCCTCCTCCGTATACCACCCAAAATGGGTGTCCGTCTGAGATCCGCAAATATCTACAATCTACTCAAAAATTAACTTTCTATCTTGAAAGGTTTGGAAGTTAATCTGCTTTGAGCGTACAGATAGACGGATTTTTTTTTTTGTATTTTTAGGCTATTTTAGTCATGAAACGCGAAAAAACAAAATTCGAGGAAAGCAATTTTTTTTCATTCCCAAGTCGAACACAATACTTTATTATTAAAATAATAAAATATTAAAATAATAAAGTATTATTAAAATAATAAAGTAAAAGCATTAAGACAAAACAAAAATATATATTAATCATAATTACCCTTCCCAACTCCATAAAAATATTAGTCGTTTATAATTACTGACAGTGACTAAAACGTCACACTTAATAAAGCACAACAGTGTGAAATCCGGATATCTTTTCTTTTATCATAATTCGAAATGTGTTTGTATTTCGTGAATTAAAGAGCAACCTAGTTTTATTTTAATTGAAGACCACTGGCCCCGAGTACACTTCATTATTGAGCATTTTGTTGATAGTTTTTATTATTATTTATTTCGTTAAAACTAATAACATTTTTCCATCCGTTCTGGTACCTAGGAGATAGTATCGTGAGTTTACCCTTAGAAAAAAAAATAAAATAAATTGCAAGCATGTTGCACAAAATTCTTTATTTTATCGCATCAGTCTGATTTTTCCTCAATCGTGGTTCTGTTATAGTTTTGACTGCAGTTTGGATAGTCCGACTCAAGAATGAATTGCAAAATTTTACTGTACGACCGAAGACAAGTTGAGTAGATTATTTCACACACATGCACACGCTATTGAGACATAGTGTTTCGAAAAATTATTCGGCTAATAACTTCTTCAACAACCTGCACGCAACACGAACATAAAACATCAAATTTTTCCATAGAGCTGGTTTATAGATTTATATATTTAGAAAGCAACAATTTACACGAGTTCCATATTATTAGAACAATAAAGTGAACGAACGTATGAAATCTTTATATTTTCACACTTTGTCTTAAGCACTCGTTTAAACATTCTTTTTTAAGGAAAATATTTCCAATGCTTTCTAACTGCTTTCATAGGGGAGTTGTAAAATATTTTATGAATCGAATTTATTATTAACATTAAACAATCGCATCTTAAATTTATAGCTCATAAATTACCAAATTATAATAATATCCTCCTACACACAAAATCTATTATTTCTTCGGGGTTACAATCAATACAAATATTTACGATCCACATAACAACGCGGAAGAGAGGTTAAAAGCCATTTAAACCATGAAATTACCACCTTTTATCTAAACAATAACCGATAGAAAATTGTTAATGGTTCGCGTATCTACGTGTGTGATTGTGTATTTCCCAGTTCAATTTACGATCGTCGAAAAGAGAGATGCCGTAACGAACGCGATCGAAGAAAACTAAACCAGATTCCCGCTCTCTACATAATAAACGTCTATAACGTAGGTACAAAAAGCTGTCACAAGTAAATTGGACCAGATTCAAGGCTGCTGCAAAACCACGTATGGCTACGTCTTGAATATACGTATGTAATCAACCAGGTAAACTCTAATTGCACATACAAAATCTAATTACCTAACCGTTAGCTGGAGTGAACGAGCAAATTGCTTCGCGTTCAAGACGCATTGAGCCTACAATGTACTAAAGGTACTCGTCTGAAGAGGTTTCATCTTAAGATGCCAACATATAGTTACATACGTTGAAAACTAGAAGTTCACCGAACAGTACAGCTGCGCGAGTCCTAGAACACTACTACCGGCGATGATCGACAAAAGAAAGGTGTGAACGAACATAATATCGTCGTAAAGAGAAATCATCACCTCATCGCTAGTTTACCTACATGATAGGTGGATCACAACAACACACTCGTACCTAGTATGTAGCGCCGAAAGCAACAACAATAACAATTACGGCGCATAAGTCAATGTAACTGGGTCATAATTGCGATCACCCATGAAAATTATCACGAGTGATAAATCAAAACGTGTGTACATACTTTCATGGTACGAGTATGTTTAGCTTGTGTGTCTAAGATGCCGTGAACGAAACAACGCCAGGTGAGTGAAAGTTTTGAGGAATTCATGTGTGGATCGCGATGATCCGGTGCCAGCAGCCCCTTCAGATTAGGACAGCGATTGCTGCACTTGAAGATCACTCGATGATCCTCACCTTACGTAATCTTAGATCGTTCGAAGGTGCAATCTCTTGGCACGAGAAATGGTGATCTCCAGAAAACGTGTGCGATCATTAGAAATAAAGGAGCAAATCGTTGACCTTGAAAAAAGAAAACCAGATTTTCACCTAGTAACCTTTTTTCCTATCCGCCGCATTCAACTCTCACCTTAGATGGATGATCGGTCAATCTCCAGCGGTGACGATCAATTATGTTTAACCCGGAGACTCCCGGGAGCGATGAAATTAATTGCTAAATTCTTATACTTTGCATTTTCGGGGGTCGCCTTCGTTACGATGCTTTGGCTTTTTTACTCTCTCCGAATGAAAATCGGTAATAATCGAATCATTTAGGTCAATGCGGATATACTAAGCGTTCGTGTTGTTGTTCAAGTGTAGTTAGACGTCGCGCGATCATTTATGTTTATAGAAAGTACCGAATTCTGTACGAAAATTGAGTTAAGATATCTTGGCGATAAAAAAAATCGATTTCGGCTTCTTTAAGACCTCATTGAAGAAGATCCGACGAATTGAATGTTAGGGCGTCGATTATAATGATGATGAAGAAGAAGCGGGTCTAATCGCGTAAATCTGCCGTTAAAATTGAAAGCGAAATTCGGGTCAAGATTGTTTTTCTTCGATTGAAAATTAATGATTTACAATTGAATTAAATTAAACTAAACTAAGAAAAAGAAATAATATTGAACAAGATTAATAACTTCAAGGTTGAAATTGTTGACGTTATTAGAAGAGATAATGAATCGAAAATTTATGTTTGATAGATTTATGGTGCGCTAGAAACTTTTCGTACGTTTCTGGCATAAATTATGCGGAAAAATACCGCACTTTAACCAATTTTTAGAACCTGGTTCTATTTTCGCAAATTAGACGTGAAATCTCGTACAATTGGCATTTTCGATGTACAGGTGAAAGTTATGTGTATGCGATTTTATCTGGTCATGGAGACGTTATAATCATTTATCATATCAAACTATGACCCAGAGGAAGCGCATTTCAATAAAACAGTCACCGTTTTGAAGCTGATCATGAAACACTTTATGTCATAGTTCATTTCTTCTTGCTTTTTAATGGCACTACAGCCCAAATCGGGCTTTGGCTTTCTGCTCTTCAGGTTCCTTAATATTATTATTATACACATAACCCAATATATACGAATTTTTGCAGATTGAGGTAACAAAGATACACCCACGGAAATAGTGTGCTGAAGTTATACGACGACAGAAATTTGAACTCCCGACCTTTACATTGTAGACCAAGAAGCTCTCACTAGTCGATAAGTATTCAACAAGTTCAACAAATGAAGATAATACCCCATTCGTTCATCTACAAGACTCAATTTGAGGCGGCAGCCACCACCAATCATTCGTCGGATCACGAGCTAGCATGGGCCCTTATATTGGCGTTGCGAGGGACTGCCGCTGAGATTTTGAAGACCACCACAGTCGAACAGGTAAGGAACTTTCTGTTTCTGGTGCAAACTTTCGATACAGTGCGGAAAATCTATGAAACGCAACTTCGCAACCGCGTACAGAAAACTGGCGAAACCCTGCAACAGCTTTCACATGACATTGAACGCCTGGTGCTATTATCCTTCCCTAACATAGATTAGGGCAATTAAAATGAACGGATAGTGGATCCATTTATCAACGCTCTGAGGGATAGAAGGCTACAAAAGGCATTAGGATTGGTGGGCAAGAAGATACCACAGGAGGCTTTAGTAAATGTTAAAATCTTTGAAGCTACTAGGCAATTGTCGAAAAATTACTGTCTGAACCAAGGAATGCTTGTGCCAAAAGTAAGAACAATGTGAAGGTCCATACTACGTTGTTGGGATTGTGCAAATGTCGTGAATGCAGTTCAACCAAACCAACAAAAATGTGCCCAGGATGTGTCACCAAACATGAGATTCATGTTTATAGAGTTACTGTAGGAACCATGCAAAAATCATGCCAGAGGGAAGAGCCCAGTAAGCAGAGTGTAGGATACCCCGATGTTGGCATTGCGGACAGGCAGCGCACTTACGACGTGACTGCTGTGAACGAAGAAGAAAATAAATTTCTTGTGCAGAATGTGTCTCCAGATCAGTTTTTCAAAATAGTTGGCGAGATCAGGGAAACATGGCTAGGGTAAATGAACGCCCTAGAGTGGAGCTAGGGTGTAGTCTAGTGGGTAGCGTGTTTCGTTTACAATGCGAAGGTCGTGAGCTCAAATCCCGGTCGACGTATAATTCCAGCACACTACCTGCTTGAATATACCTTGGTTACCTCAATCTACGAAAATGAGAAATTCGTAGATAGAGGGTTGTGCGAAGAGCTAACAACTCTTCCGCAATAAATAATGAAAATGTTAAGGAACCTGAAGTTCAGGAGGCCAAGGCCCGATTTGGTCTGTAGCGCCATTGAAGTTGAAGAAGAGTGGAGCTGGCAAAGCAGAATCTAAGCCCTGCAGCTCCATGATGTTGGGATTGCGGATGTGCAGGACATCTAAGACGTGACTGCCGCAATCTGAGAACGTCGCCCAACGATTATATGCAAAGTACTGCTCATCCCGGTACACTGAACTGGAGACACGACCATCATTCAGGAAATAATTTACGACAGATAACAGCGGGCACAACCCTTCAAACAATTGCTCAGAAAACGGAAAATAATTCAGGGATGGAGAACTACGAAAACAACATGGAAAGATCCCAGGATCTAAGCTAATCATAGCTCGACCAGAAATAAAAGCTACGTAGCTGCCGAACAAATCGAACACCGACAATATGTACGAAGCAGCTCTTAAAGTTTCCGAGATGGCAATTTAGTACGGCTGTGTAATCATCGATACCAGAAGGAGAGATAAACCTCAGTGGGAAGGACCATACCAATTCATCACCGGTATAAATTACGCAAAATACCGGAAGCATAGTGTAAAGATGAAAAGTAGACAGAGTAGCGAAATAGTATGACCAAACTCTGTTCGGGACGAATAGCAGCTATGGAGAGCATATTGTTACATATAGGCCACAGTTGTTTATAGTGTATACCCAATCTTCAGCAGCCTACTATGTTTTCTGCACACACATGAGCAGAAATATTACTCATCGACTTGGCTTCGTAAGAGCGACACCGAAATGATTCATGAGAGCGGCATGGAAGGCTGACAGTGACCGACGAGGAAATAATTCTCAGGAGCAGTATAGAGAGCCGACAGCGGCCAACAAGAACGATATAAAAGGACGAACGTTTGCAATGAGTGAGTCATTCGTAGGTTGGAAAGCGAAAGAAAGGTTCATTCGAAATCCGAAAGCGAAAGATTCGAAGTTGGCAAAGCGATTGATTCGTGTGATCAACAGCACGAATATTAAGGTGAAATAGTGAACAAAAAGTGTTTAAGTTATTTATGTAAAGTGGGTGTAGCCTAGTGGGTGCCGTGTTGGTCTACAATGGGAAGGTCGGGAGTTCAAATCCCGGTCGACGCATAATTCCAGCACACTGCCTGAAAACGAAAAATTCGAAGATAGTGGGTTGTGCGAAGTCCTATTAAGCTTTCCACAATAAATAATGAAAAATTTTAAGGAATCTGAAGGTCAGGAGGCTAAGGTCCGATTTGGGCTGTAGTGCCATTGTAGAAGAAGATAAATAAAATTTATTGTTGTTTTAATTTAAAAGCGAACTAGTTTTATTTTTACTTGAAATCCAGCGGCCCCTAGCGCACTTCAATACATTATGGACGAATAGAATATAGAATTGAAGTTTATCGATTTTAGTTGAGTGAGAGACGTAAGATAAAGTTGCCAGGCACCGCGTCTATAGTGCGAATAGTGTAATCTTAGAACATTTTGTCCAGTTGTATTTCCGAAAAGCATTCCTTTTTTTTTTTACGGCACCGAGTATAACTTAGGGGTCATCCTTTAAAGCAGTTGTGTCGGTATTGGAAATGGAATGAGACTTATTAAACTGGAAAGAGACAAAAATTACGGTGGGCATTGTTCTTGAAGCACCGTAGGCCGCAGCTGACGAATCGTTCCAAAGTCTTGACCTTTGAGAAATGAATGACTGTATTTCACTTTACGAGAAGGCAAAGGTTTGACCGTGTACTCGTGCGGACGTTCAGATTAGCGAGCATTCTGGGGAAAAGTATACAGTGGAGGAATGAATGTGCTTAGTTCCGTACTGTAATTACCATGGAAGTATCTATAGTAAATGCTGAGTACTCCGACATTTCTGTGATGCCCTAGAGAATCTATAGAAGAGATGATAGTTTCGTCTCCAATCAGTCGGAACGCATATTTTTTGAATACAATCGAGCAACGCGAGGTGTATTTTGGGTGCCCCAGCCCAAAAATGCAATCTGTACTGTATATGTTGTCTAATGTAAGCGTTATAAATGGTTGCAATGTCGATGGATGCCCTTTCGGAGAACACCTAGGCGCTTAGAGGTGTCAAGGGCAACATCAAAGGCATGCTGGGCCCAATTCAGATGATCATTAATTTTGATTGTCGGTGTAAAATTCTTCGAAGTGCTAAGTTGTGCAACACTGGAACATCACGTTTGAGGGATAGATGACAGCCCTGTGTGTTGGATATGTTGAACTCTACTTTATTTGTCTTACCTCCAAGGAAGCCTTTATGGCTGTGAGACTTGGAATTTTTGACGCATGGCTTCTGACTAACTCAAAAAAATCTCATACCACTACTTTGGAGCGTATGAAAGTAATATTCTTTCCCAAGCGATAGCAGTGCTACAGTGCTTTCAAAGATGTATTTTGTGACGCACTATGAAGTCACTCTGCCTGACAGGCTGCATTGAGTTGACAACAATGAAGAGATTGCGATATTTACTTATGGTTCATAAATGGAAGAGGAAGTAGGATCTGCAAATTTTCAGGTGTATATTAGTATATGCCACGGTCTTCTAATCGAAAGTAATGGGTATTGCGAAAGGGGCCAAACTGGCCTTGCATGCAGCAATGTATAGTAAGCGAATTAGTTTTTCCTCGGACAGCCAAGCTGCACTGCAGACCCTTTCCGTTTACAACTGAAATTCAAGATGCTTCAACCATTGTATGGAGATGTTAGAAGAATTGAAGAAAACCTGCACTTTGTGCCTTTTTTCGGTTATAGATAGGTCATCCAGATATACCTGGAATCGAAACGGCGAACAACATGGCCAGAAATGGATCTGCTGCAGCCATCGTTGAGGAAACGGACAATGTTGCCATTGCTCTGAGAGTCCTTAAGATAATCTAAACCAATAAAATGAGGAAAAGGGAAACATCGAATGGTTACAAATCGACTCGTGGAACACTACAAAGATGCCATGGGAGGGTATTGTAGTGAGAAATCAATAAAAACATTGAGACTCGACAGAAATTCTCTCCGGATACTTGTAGGTATAGTCACGAGCCAATGTCTTTTTAGGATACACACTCGAAGGCTTCGCCTTACAAGCTATGATATTGACAGATGCTGCGATGATCAGGATGAGATCGTAGAGCCTTTCGTCTGTCATTGCTTATGCCTCCGAACAAATTCTCGAAGAGTACTTGTTCGCCGAGCTGATCGATCTCCGATCCCTTGAACCGATAAGCTGATTAGTTTCATCGGTAAAGCACTATCGCCTACATTGTGCAAAGACAGAGTTGTACAATGGGCCTACTGGGGCCTACGTAGATTGGTTTTCAACGCGTCCACAAACTTAACCTACTTGTTTACTGCAGGTCAGTCTTCAAACTACTACTTCTTCAATATTACTACAGCCCAAATTTGGCCTTGGCCTCATGATCTTCAGGTTCCTTAAAATTTTCGTTATTTACTGTGGAAGGATTGTTAGCACACCACACGACCCTCTATCCACGAATTTTTCATTATCGTTGGTTCAGGAAACCAAGCGGCAGCCTGCTAGAATTATACGTCGATCGGAATTTCATCTCACAACCTTCGCACTGTAGACTTACTAGTACTCACACTCTAGCTAGTCTTCAAACGTGATTGACCTTTAATTACTACCCATCCATTAAAGAATGATGTTTCGTTGTTGGCCCCATTTGGAATATATGGCCATTTTACTTAAGCCCTGCTAGATCCGACACTTAATTGAAAATTGAAGAAAAATTACAGAATTTTGCGCTATTTATGTGCTTTCAGAATCCGGTAAATTCGATTTTCGTACTATGTCCTTTCAAGGACATCCCATACAACTCGAAAGTTCTGAAAACACTAAATCAAAAATGCGTACTCTAAGTGCAGAAAGCGTGGGATGAAATAAGCCTTTCGTGTACATAATAGCTCATAATAATAATAACATAAAAACATAACAGCTTTACGCCCAATCATAATTCATCCTCTAGATGAAATAGGAATGACTTTAATATACCGGAAAATATGTCATCTCAAATTCTTTCGAATAGTGAATACAGAATTTTGCATGGGAGGTGATAGAAGTAGAAGGGGAAACTTATATTTTTCGCATATGACATCGAACATGGCATGCGAAATGTGTTTTGCTGAATTTAAAGTTTTAAGAATTCATTATTTTTAAAGAAATTAGTCATAGTTTCCCTGAAATTGAGCATTTGTATGGGAGGTGGCAGAGGACGTGGAGCGTTTTAGATGATTTTGAAACTGCTTATCATCATCCTTATCATCATGCTTTGATTAAATTTCAAAGTCGATAGCTTTCATACATTCGAAGGAGAAATGCTATTCTTGAATTTTTAATACAGATATTTATATGGGAGGCGGTAGAAGGAGTGAAGCGGAGCTGATAATTTTTTCTAGCATTTATTGCAATTATTAAAAAACAAATTCTGGCAAAATTTTAAGTTTGTACTCTTTCAAGTTTTAATGGAAATCAATTTAATGAATCTTACAAAATTATGCATTTGTATGGAAGGGAGTAGAAGGAGTGAGGTGAAGTTGATAATTCTTTTTAAAATAAATTGCAATTATAAGAAAATTAATTCAGACAAAATTTTATCTTATCAGCTGTACTAATTTCAATAAAAATCGAAAATATGTATTTTTCAAATTGTCCATTTGTATGGGAGGGGGTAGAAGGAGTGAGGGGATCGGATCAATATTCCGTGATATTAATGCATCTATATCATAACACTTTGACCTAAATTTCATGTCGACAGCTTAAATAGTTTCAAGGAAAAATCAATTTCTTAATATTTCGAAATATCATGAAATTTGTTTGCGAGGGGGTAGAAAGAGTGGGGGATGTAGCCCATTCACGAACTTAAAGTTACTTTTTTGCTAAAAATGACACACAAAATTTTTTAGCACTATAGCTCAAAGCTTTCGAGAGTTATGCTGTAGACAGGCGCACAGACAGACAGACGGACAGACGGTCACTCGGAATTGAGGTTTTTAAGCGACAACAAATATTTCTGTACCCTGGGCGGCTCTCTACGAGCGTTATTTCTTAGCGTTACAAACGGTAAGGCAAACACAATGTACTCTCAGATTTCATCAAGAG
Source organism: Chorisops tibialis (assembly GCA_963669355.1). Classification (NCBI taxonomy): domain Eukaryota; kingdom Metazoa; phylum Arthropoda; class Insecta; order Diptera; family Stratiomyidae; genus Chorisops; species Chorisops tibialis. The sequence continues at coordinate 81,206,151 of OY770262.1, read as the reverse complement.
AATAAACAATACAAAGTGGCTAATAAATTCAATAATAAAATTAATGACAAACATTAAAAAACCAAATCAAGAATTATCAACTGAAAAAAAAATGCCTGGATATCTAATAAGCAGCAAGGACCTCATCCAAACATTTTTTTTTTAATTAGATTAAGTTTTTCTCTTGAGTTTTTCTTCAAATTGGTTGTGAATAAATAGTTATTCGTTTTCTGTTCTTGCCATTTATTTAACTCTTTTTATTTTCTTAATGTTTTTTTATATGTCAAGATTTTTGTGCTGTATTTTAAGGACAAGTGCAAGTGTGTCTTTATACTCTGGGACTTCGGTCTTCTATCCTCGTTTTTCGTCACAAATTTTCGAACTCAAAGTACAGCCTTCTATCGAAAGTACTGTAGAATTCATCAAGAATTTCCCCACTGACTTTCTTCTAATGGCATACGTGTTTTCTGATGCGACAGAAAACTCTGTTGGAGTCACGTCAGCCCAGCTAGCCCCCTCCCTTCATTGAAAAGACAGAAAAGCAGCTCCCCACACCTTTAAAATATGGAATAATTCAAAAATTAAATACATAGGCATTATGCGCTATTTATGCGCTATCAGAATCCGGTAAATTTGATTTTTGCACTATGTCCTTTCAAGGACCATACAGGAATAGCCAACTCCAAAGAAAGAAAGCACAGATAATCAACTTTTTTTTTGATATGAACTTCATTCCCGATCATCAATAGGGATTCCCCTCTCGATCTTCTTTACAGAATTTGACAGTAATGTCTCTCACCTAATGGATTGAAAGTTTTGTGGCTTATACTGCATCGCTACTAACCGACTAAGCCGTGGGGTCTAAATAGCTCAGTGGCCAGCACGGCCGTTTTGCAACTCGAAAGTCCCCGGGTTCAAATCTCACTACCTGCACGGTATACCCTTAGTGTCTAAGGCAGAGCCTGCTTACACAAGTCAAGCAGGCCTGGGACGAAACGCAACACAGCGTTGTAGCCGCTCACTCACTACAGTTTTCTCTCCGCGCGCTCTATATGAGTCGTACCAGACGAAGTAACTTCAACACATTTTCGAATTGATTCTGGCGTACCTCAGGGCTCAGTTCTATCTCTCACCATGTTTTTAGTCTTTCGAAACAACCAACTGTTTTCTACTCTCATCCGTATTATTTCCAGATGTTAGGCGAAAAAGAAACAAAGACGTTTATTTCGTATTCAGGGGCCGTTAAAATTCTTATAAAATCAGCGAAAAATTAATGCAACTAAATTATCTGTCAATAAGAACTAATATTACTTAATCACTGTCAAGCACCTATCGCAAAACTTCACCAAAAACAAAAACAAACCACTAAAGAAAACATACAAATAGCACCCAAAAAAACGCCCAATGTATCTTTTTTACTCGAAAAGAAGCAATTGCGCAAATCTTCAGACCAAAGGGAAAAGAATTATGGCGACGACGATGAAAAACAAAAAGTCTCATTATACAGAGATACGACCTTGTTGCCGGTAACCTCGTTTTTCTTTTCACACCTGGTAATTAGCCGAGAATCATATTCGCAGCAGCTGCAGCATAGGTATGGGCCATCGTCGTCTGTCATTACACGGCAATAATGTGCCACATATAAGGCATCAGAAGATTAAGATGATCGCAAGTAAAAAGTACTTAGCTTGCGATTCCGATTCGTAAAGAAACATCGTAAGAAACATCATAAGAAAACTCAACAAGAAACTTTCGAATGGAAGACGCGACGCGAGCTAGTGCTATATAGTCACAGTCTAATAACATACAGTTGTCGTGGTTGTTGCCGCCACAATTTTAAAACTTTGACAAAATTACGGTGACAGTGACTGTTTTTTTTTATGGAGCACAACTGTACCGTAGCCATAGAGAACAAAACACAGAGCCACTGTCTCAATTTTGAGTTTGTTGCGTCGTTGAAGTGCGGCTTAGCAGGAAGTAAATGCGGCCGAACTCTTGACGAATAGTCCTTCATTCTTGTCAAAAACTGAAGTTCTGTCCGATCGATTGAAGAAGGTTAACTAGGAAATCGGCACCTAAGGGCAAAGCATATTCCGCTCAAGGAGAGCCGATGATAAGATTACGGAAGCTCGAGTATCCGCACGAATGAGTAATTTGCGCTAACAAAGCCACCCACAAGCGCTGATCCAATGACGCATATCATACGGGTCCAGTTTAAGTTTCAGTCCAGTGGCGCGCTTCAAAAACTGGGCACTGTATTCATAACTGCGATTACAACATTTCGCATTAATCAAATTTGAATGTAATTTTTTTCGTGTGTGACAACTTTTGTAGCACGCCAAACGTTTTGTATGAAAATTCTTAATTTTTTCCAACACGCACATGTCGCAAATTGAATTATGTCGGTCTGCCAATACCTTCCAATTTGACTGTTGCAATAACTGTCACTATACAGCTGTCATGTTTCAGATCACGAATCTCTACCTCTTCGAGGGAAAAAAATAAACTACTTACCCAGTTACGAGTATACAGTGCGCCGACATTTTTTTGTTTTTGTTTCCTGTCGTGGGTTTTATAACCAGGGCGGGAATGTGGCTTCGACATGAAACACGTGTCTCGTTGACAGCCGCCATATTTGAAACGATCCAAAGCGATTAACGCTATTTGAAACTTTGCTGAGTAATAGTCGGCCACGGTAGCTAGCGCTACCAACAGACAGGCCTGTGTCCTAGGATTGAGGCTGGTGCCTGGACAAGACGAAATCAAGGTAAGAATTGGCGGTACCGTGACAGACTGGTGTAACTGGTGCGTAATTGTAATAGCAAACTCGCTCGATGGGCTTGGCCTTTCTTTTTTCCTTTGTATTATTTTCATAGCAAATAGCGGTGGGCAATGTTTTTTGATTTCAGGTTTATTGTAGTCGTATTGATTTTAATTTTTATTATTTTTTTTGTTGTTTTTTAATTAATCATTTTAATTTATGGTAATTAACGTGTGCAAAAGTAATTGCTTACAGAATTGCTGTAAGTGCACGATTTTCGTGGCCGCTAAGTTGTGTTTGTTGTGCGGCTAACTTGGATTGTTTGCTATCCGAACTGAAAGAGTTTTGTTGACGAACTGTTAAGTAATTGTTATGTGGGGGGTACTGAGAGTTGATTCGGTACACTTACCTACTGTAAATTGCGTAACTTTTGAATAATTATGATTCGATGGTATGTAGGATGAATTGGATCAGTTATGGATGATTAGTTTGTCGAGTTACGAAATAAATGAAGCAGTAATAGACAACTCTGTGGTTACATATAATTTTAATTGAAGCAACTGGAAGCCAATTGAAGAGGTCGGTATTTGATTAGGTTATGTAAAAAACGAGAAGTTAGAAATGTGAAGTGGGTGGTGCCCATTGATGGAGATTTATTTATTTGTTTGATTTCGTGCAGTAAATATCTACAGACTTTACTTTTACTGGAATATCTTAGATAGAGTTGAAATGATGATTTAAGGGTGTTCCGAAATAATGAGATGTTGTGAGAAGATTGAGTTATAGTCGAAAGACGCATACAGACATTACCAGACTAAAATCGGCATTTTCGACCACAAAACCAGGATGTGGCTCGTTGAAATACTTAAAGCTACCTTCTACCTTTTCTAAAAAGGATATGAAAAAATTGCAATTCGAGAGTTCAAAGCGTTCGTTCGACTTGCCGATATGCTAACTTCTTTGGACTTCGAAAGTTTTGAACGACGACAAGCATTTTCGTAGCATTGGCAACTATACTAGTTTTATGTTGCAAAGTTTAGAGCAAATACATTATACTCTTAAATTTCATATAGAGTATAAAAACGTAACGATTGCGGGTAAACCCTAATGATGCGACATTCTAGATGATATGAAAGTTTCAGTGACTTTAGAAATGGTGTTTTACCTGCCTCTTTAATAACCTACTTTTAACAAAAGTTTTGTATGGGGAAGTTCAAAGAATTTTACTGCGGTAAGCGCAGGAAAGAACTGTCCAACCTCTTTTCATCTATCACAGGAACACTTGGAAAGCCACACGCGCCCATGAGTTCACTGTCAAGCCTTTATCGTCGCGTACAGTGAAGGATAGTCTGTCCTTCATCACTGTGGAATTCATTGCCGCCCCATCTATTCCCATCAACTTACAGATCTCCAGCGATTCAAGGTTAACATCCACCGACAGTTAGAACTCTCCGCTTCAGAAACTTCCGTGTAAACCCATCGCTCACCTACCCTATACCGACTTGACTGTGTATGCAGTGCATTAAAGGGTGAACCTCTAAGCTATGTGCAATAAAAAAAGGTAGCTAGTAAATTAATATAGCAATGAAACAATTTAAATTTTATATGAGTAACGTTTATCGACATGTACTGTTTTGTAAAAAAGGTGATAGATGGGGTATTTGGGGTATTGTGCAGTTTATATGGGACGGGGTAGAATGAGTAGAAAAATTATAAGAAAATCGACAAATTCGAGAGCTGTGAAATTGAGTCATTTTGTGTAGGTGATAAAAGGGGTGGTGACATCGAACTAATTTCATCACTAAGTGATTATTTTGGTAGCAATTAACCAAAATACCTATCACCAAAGTCGTGGTTCAGAATAATAATAGGTTCTGAGAAAATCTGTGCGTTATATTTCGTGAGATTTCAATTTGACACTCTAATATGTTGTTCGGAAACGTTGTAACACCAAGGGAAACTATACTTCAAGTCCACACGGCTCGTAGCATATGCCGAGAACCGAAACATACTTGCAAGATCTGTGGAGGGTGCTTAGAAATATTTAAAAACGTAACAAAAGTTATAACACAAATTAGGAAAAAGACGCAAATCAGATTAAATATTACAGTAGGAGACTATAGCCTAGGAAACATCGGCAGCTTTGTATACCTATTGGCCAGCTTATCGAAGGACAGAAGCGAACCCATCGAGATAAAAACAAAAAAAAGTAATAGCGAATAGATATGACGTATTATTCGGTACTACCAATAATTATTGGGTGTTATAATTAAAAACAGAAACGTGCGCGAAAACACTGAGCTTCAACTATAGCAAACGATTATAAGATCTCTGCTTTGCTATGTCAGCGAAATGTGGATATTAAAAAAAAATCTTAAAGTCATTGAAAAAAAAATCCTCAAAAGAATCCTCGGACCTGTGAGGGAGGACTTGATCTGGAGAATAAGATAAAAGAGAGCACTGAATGCTATTATCGATAATCCAGAGGTGCCAAACCTCATGAAATTCAAGAAGGTTCAATAGGCTGGTCATTTGTTGCGGAAAGATGACGGAAGAACTCCCAAGCGCGCACTAAATGGGAAAGTCGAGGGGCAAATACCAGTTGGGAAAACTTTGGAAGCGGAGAGGATTCTAATGATGCAGACAGAAGATCATTGCTAAGATTTTTAAACTGAAGAACGCGGTCCTCGATTCGAGACGGTTGGAGACATAGTGTACAGGAGGCCAAGGTCCGATTTGGGATGCTGCGCCATCGTAAGTAAGTAAGTAAGTGTAGGAGAGGTGACTTGATTTGGTACGATCACGAATTTAACCTTTTTTTTCCGCTAAAACGTGTAAAAAACTTTGTGAGAACGAATGGACGCCTTAGATAAAGAGGGTGGAGGGAGGAGTTGAAGCTAAGATTGTTTGATACAATCCATGAAAAAAAAAAATACTTAAAATATTTTTGAAGTATTTTTTTGACAATGAGAAATCTAAATGATAAACTTTTTAGAGCCATGCCAATGGATGTAGAAATTATAATGAATAGTAGGCCACACATTTATGTACCGCCAGAATCAGGAGAAAAAGAAGCCCTAACTTCTAATCTACTAGGTAGCTCCAGCGAGGAAAAGTTTCCAGTTAAATTTATTAATGACCCCTTAATGTTGAGAAGGAACTGGAAACTTGCTCAACAGTTGGCCAACCGTTTTTGGAGGCGATGGGTCATTGAATATCTTCCGGACCTTAGTAGGCGATCAAAAAGGTTCGAACAGGTAGAGCAAAAAATTAAGGGTGCAATAGTCCTAATTGTTGATGAGAGCCAGCTGCGAAATACATGGCGCAAGGGTGTTGTTTTAGAAGCGCTTAATACGAGGTCTGGTCAAGTTAGAAGAACAAACCACCAATTGAATCTTAACCACACCAGCCGTTAAATTAATTGTGCTAGATATAATAAAATTTATGAACAGATTAACAAATATTAGTAAATCTTCTGAAAGCAGTCGATAGGAGAATGTTTTCGCGGCAAATGTGCAATGAATGCACCCTAACTCGCAAATTAGACACATCCATCGCTGAATAAGAATGTATGTCCACCATTTAGCTTCAGCGATGTATTCTCTATTTTTGGGCTTTCTGCCTGAAACGTAAATACTTTAGATTGAAAAAAAAAATTAAAATAATTCCAGCTAAAACCTTAAACTTATAATCAAATCAAATCAAATTCCTGTTAAGGCCCCCTATAGGGGCATAAGACAGAAACAACTCTCTTCCACAAGGCGCGATCCTGAGCATCGGCCTTAAGCTGTTGTCAGGACTTGTTTATTTATTTTTATAAAGGATACGTAAATACTTTTCGATTTACATAACTTAATTTATAAAGGATAACATTATATTGTAATAGCCCTTCTGGTACCTCTTATGAAAAAAATCCCTTACGGCACCACTGTATTATAAAAGAGCAATACGGCCACATACAAATTTTATTATATAAACAGTGGGCGGTGCCCTCAGTGATCATTCTAATAGTTTTGGGTAGGACAAGAATTGTTGTCCTAAGTTTGTATGAGAGACTCATTTGCAATTTGAGGTGGTACAATGTCCCACATCAAATGTACCAAGTCCCATGGCGGCTCCTGGAGAACCATCGCCATATCGCCCAATATGTTTACTTGATACGTTGGAAAAGATCCTTGAGCGAATTATTAACAACAGACTGCTCGTACTAGGAGAGAAGAAAGGAGCACTGTCAGACCACCAGTTCGGATTTAGGAAATGGCAGATCTATATAGGGTGGGCAATTAATTTGTTTCTTTTTAAAAATGCAATAAAATGAACAAAATTAAATTTTTTTTCATGCTTTATAGCTTCATTAGTAAGAGAAAACATTCCCATTAATGATGGAATACAGCTTTGTTCAAGTGGCTGCCTCGGCTGGCTTCACAGTAGCGTATTCTGTCACTCCAATTTTCCAAGACCATGTCGATGATTTTGGGCTGTAGCTCATGGATTGCTTGGATGACATTGACCTTAAGTGCTTGAATCGTTTCTGGTTCTTTACGGTTCCCTAGAAAAAAAAGTCCAAAGGGGTCAAATCGCAGCTCTGAGGCGGCCAATTGACATCGCCAAACGCCAAAAAACGCACTGTTTGGGCTACACCTCACTCACTTTGGAAATAAGTTTTCACTATTTCCCAACGTTGGTCAAGTGTAAAGTGACTCATTTCGTTCCGCGGAGGTATGATACTGACTTCCTGTCAAGATTTCGAGCGGGAAACAGCTTTCAGTGTCAAAATAACCTATGATTTAAAAAGAAACCAATGGATGACCCGTCCTATATAAGAAAAAATTTCACTAAAATTTAATTATTTCAAAGACGAATGCTCAATTATTAAAATCAAATCAACCTTGACATAAATTAAGGTCTGAAATGCGGTGCAATCTAGCGACATCCATAAATGATTAAGCTACTTGAACTATATGACTCCATTTCAAAGATATCTATAAATATCAACACTGCTACCTAAATACATCCTCTTGTGCACTAACAATATAGCTAACTATCCTATTCAATTCGTTTATGTAATTTCATGCATTTCTCGACAGTTTTCTCTCTGGAAAGAAACCTCAATTTGCATACATGCTTGATAATGCAAACGACTCGGTAACCAGTTTTCCGTAATCAGCTGTTAACCTCGTTCATTGAATTTCGATTCGATTGAAAATGTCATATAACTGAATTCGCCGATATACATATGTGCCGTGTGCGGTATCAACAAAACAGGAAACATATTTTGACGTCAATCGCGTGACAGGACGATATTGCAACAAAGACCGGGGCACCATACCTTCAATATTGCCGCCAAACTGTCCCCATTATGCCAGTCACGTCGTAAACTTAACCCCTTTTTACCGAAACTAAAAAATGTTCTAGGAATAGGAACTGGCAGCTTTATTTCATAGTGGCGATACAATGGGGTTACGTGCCATATATTCTCGATTTCACCTGCTACACGAAAAGCCGATTATTTTGACGTGTACAGGTCGACGCATCTGCATAACATGCATTCGTCTTTTCCGGCGTGACTTAATCGAATTCAATGCTATGATGACGATATCGACGCATTGAACTTGATGGTCACACTTGGCTAAATCGCAGACCCATAATAAAACGTGAGATTGCACAGTTTTGGAAGCGATCCGGCAGTCAGGTTTGGTTACGTTGCGCTCTTTTCACTATGGGCTGGTTGTATTATGATGGTGTCATCCGGTGGCGCACACTATCGACACACTGTAACTTTATAGCGACTTGACAATCAAAAGTTGAATGCCGTTTTTTGGTAGACCAGGCCTTCATGAAGGCCGTCCAGTTAGTTTCGCACTACTGCGTTGTCTCGACTAAATGGCCCGTTCTTGTCTTCAATCCGCAACGAAATTCGTTGAACCCAACTATGCGTATTGCCTGTAAGCCTTAAACTTGAAAAGAAAAAAAATTAGTAACACGGCGTGTGATTCTATTGTTTAGTGATGAATCTTCTCTATCTGAGACGATAGATAGCTTTGGGCTTTGTGGGAACCGGAACTCACTCCGAACGATCATCACAAAAAACACTTTGCCAGAAAACCTTTGACTAGAACTTGTCAATACTTTAGAAAAAAATTCCTTGACAAATTAATAGCAAGCATTTATTTATGGTAATTCACTTAAAATTATTGTTCTTGGATATTTTTTGCGCTTTCACGAAGCCCATTCTGATTGCGATTTTCATCCATCAGGTAGAATAATAAGTCCTTAGAGAATCAGTGGGAGCCAGTGAGATCATCATTGAAATACCATAAAACTAAAACAGCTTTTTCATAATTAGTTTTTTCTTACTTTTTTTTCCAATTGATCCTATTTGGACCGAACGATGAGATACTCATACTCATATTTAATTTTTAATTATTGCCGCACTATTTCAAAGAATATTTCGAGTGCCTGACTAAGTGGACAATTAGCATTTAAATGTGATTTATTAATTTTCATTGGCCTTCTTGACAGTGACAAAGAGTGTGGAAATACGATCAAAATATGGCTACGATACAGAGAAAATTAATACGTAATTTGTTGTGAAAGATTTTGAATGGCACTCAACTATGCATTTTTATGGATAATAGAAAATTTTTTGTTGTTAATCATTGATAATATTGTCAGATCCTAACATATAATAAAAACAGTTCATCCTCTCTATTAATAATTTATTCCCAATTCGTGAAATCATGGCATTTTGTGTGGGAGGTGGTAACAGGGATTGCAAATATAAATTAAATTAATTGTAAACTGAGGAAATCGCTGGTAGTTAGAAATAATTACAAGCAGAGACACTTTCGACAAAGACCAGATATTCTCAGTTAAACAGGTGCTGGAAAAGTGTTGGGAATATAATATTGATATGCTGTTGATTTCAAACAAGCATACGACAGTATCAACAGGCGCGTACTGCATAAAATTATGTTGGAGTTTGGAGTCCCACCGAAACTGGTTCGGCTTACAAGAATGGCAATAACCGAATCTTTGTCACAAGTCAGAGTAGAAAATCTTAAACAATGGGACGATCCGGAACCAATGCTTTTCAACTTGACACCTGAATAATATGTTGATCGGAAACTTCCCGTTGGCAACAAGCGAACACTATGCTTCAAATTTACACAGCCCGTAGCATATGCCGACGACATAGATATCCTTGCAAGATCTCTGGAAAATGCTAAAAAGGTATTTGTAAACCTTGACTTGGTAGCAAGGGAAATTGGACCACGAATTAACGAAAACAAAACAGAAGTTATGACATAAACTCGGAAAAAGACGCCAACCAGACAAAATATTACAGCATGATACTATAACCTAGAAAACGGTGACAACTTCGTATACCTAAGGATAAGCCTATCGAAGGATAGAACCGAAACCATCGAAATTAAAAGAAGGATTATGATAGCAAATAAGACGAATCATTCAGTACTTCCAATAATTAAAAACAAGAACGTACACAGGAAAACTAAATTAAAAGCATAACAGAGCTACGATTAGATGAAATCGAATTTTTTGTGATCCCAAGAAATTTTATATGGAAAGTGTTGGAAGGGGTGATAGCTTTGAACAAATTTTTTCCCCATCATGCTAAAGTAGCTACAAAAATGTTTTATATAAAATGCTTACTCCAAAAATTGAATGGGAACTGAGAAAATTAGTGAGTTAGATTTAGTAAAAATGTGCAGTATGTATGGGAGGTGGTAGTAAGAGTTTGGGGATTTTAGTGATTTTTACAGGAATAACTAAAAATATCATAAAATTGAAATCTTTTAAATTTTAGATTAGTAAGATTCATACTTTTCAAGAAAATAGATTTATTGTGAAGTTATGAAACTGTGTCATATTGTATGGGAGGGGTAGAAGCAGTGAAGCTAATCAATTATTTTTTTCTGATCTTAGTGATAATGCTAATTAAGTATTTATTACAAAATGTGAGCTCGATAAATGTTATATGTTCTGAGAAAATCGGCTTAGAGCATTTTATGAAAAAGTGTAGTTTGTATGGGAGCGGGTGAAAGGAGCAGGGGGACGCAAATAATTTGTATACCGTAGATTGAAATCATTATGAAAGTAATACATACCAAAATTCAGACTTATAGCTTTTATATTTTTCGAGTAAATCCATTTATTATCGAATTGCGAAATTGTGTCATTTTGTATGGGAGGGGGTAGAAGGAGTGAAGCTAATCGTGTAATTTTTCTTTGGCCTTACTAACAATTTAAAATAAATATTTAGTGCACAATTTCATCCCGCTAAATTTTATACGCACTGAGTAAATTGGCTTAGAGTAATTCATGACAAGTACAGTTTGTATGGGAGATGATAGAAGGAGGAAGAGGACACGCATAATTTTTATACGGTAGATTGATATTATCATAAAAGTAACATATTCCAAATTTCAGGCCAATAGCTTTTATGCTTTTCGAGCAAATCCGTTTATTATGAAATTGCGCAATTGTGGCATTTTGTATGGGAAGGGGTAGAAGGGGGCGATTCACGAACTTCACCTTACTTTTTTGTCAAAAATGACGTATACGAAATTTGAGCTTTATAGCTCAACGCGTTCTCAAGCTAGAGAGCGCACGGATGGACGGACGGACGGACATCCGGCTTTGAGATTTTTGAGTGATTATATGAACTTCTGTATCATTCATTTTTTTCTCCGAGCCTTATTTCTTGGCGTTACAAACTTTGTGGCAAACTTATAATACTCTCAGATTTCATTTAGAGTATAAATATATAAAACAATTATAAGGCGTATGCTATGCAATGGCAGCGAAACGTAGACATTAGCTTAGGCATTCGACAAATTTATTCACGCCCTTGAGAGAAAGGTCCTCAGAAGAATCCTCGGGCCTGTGAGGGAAGACACAATCTGGAGAACACGATACAGTAAAGAAATGTAAGCCATCATCGACAATTCAAAAGTGTCAACCATCATAAAATGTAAGAAACTACGAGGGGAGGTCAAAGATTACGCGGAATGAAGGGGAAATTTGAGTTTCGTGCCGTCATAAAATTTACTTGCCAAGCAAAGAAGAACGTCACAGGTCATTTTAGAAGAAATGTCATCTGTTTATGGGGACTGTCCTGGTAAATGGATGATTTTTAAGTGGCGTAGTTTATTCAGGCAACGCAGAGAGTCAATTGAAAATGAGAAACACTCGGGCCGGCTGATTGAGGTCACTTCCTCATAAATCGTCGAAAAAGTTTAGAAACTTGTTTTTGAAGATATTCGTTTAAAGAAAGCAAAAATGGTTGGAGTATTAGATACAACTATTTTGAATATCCCTACGATCATCTGGCCATGTCTAAAGTCAGCGCAACAAGGGTACCGAGAATGTTCTCAGCGGCTCAGAAAAGGCAGCGCATCGAGTGCGATCATGCGAGTTGTTGGATGTCTGTAGCGAGAACAGGGATGAAATTTTGACCCGAATTGTGATTGGAGATAAAACTTGACTTCATCATTAGCCAGCCAGAATCAAAGCAGGACTCAACGCAGTAGCTCCGTAAAGGCACTTCACCCCCGAATAGTTCACGGTCTCACAATCCACTGGAAAAATCATGCCCACCATTTTTTGGGACTCAGAGGGGGCTTAAAAAAAGGCTAAATATCAGAGAGTGATGCCAACCTACTACAAAAATTAAAAAGATAACATACAAGAAAAAAGAAAACGTATCAGGACTACGATTGGGCGCAAAAAAATACGTACAAGTCTATTTTAAACAACATAAAATTTTTGAAACACCAGCTCGAGCTCTTTTCGGTCAATTATTAAAACGGTCAACAACCATGTAAAATCAAATACACCACCTCTTCTAGATGGGGACCGAATTGTAGTTCATCCTGTTGAGAAAGCCAATCTTCTTGCAGCAAGTTTCGCACAAAACCCCACGCTTCCAACTACAAATCAGTCTCCTCCGCTTGTGACACTATCTGGATTTCGCAAACGACTCCAGAATTCGTCGTGAGCTCAATGTTCAGAAATCTGCAGGTCCCGATGGAATTTCGCCCTTAGTCCTTAAAAATTGTTTTTCTTCTCTTGCTGAGCCACTGCGCGATTTATTCTATCTCTCTTACTCTTCTGGGAACTTTCCGTGCACGTGGAAAGTGGCCAATGTTTTGGCGATTCCTAAGAAAGGAAACAAAGCGTTACCCGCCAACTACCGCCCCAATGCCATTACTTCCGTTCAGTGGAAAGTGATGGAAACAATTGTGAATCGCAAAATAGTCCGCTGCCTTGAATATAACAAACTTATCTATGATCGCCAATACGGATTCCGTTCCGGACGTTCTACAGGTGATCTCTTGGTATATCTGACTGATCGCTGGAGCTGGCGAAGGGCAATTTCTGGCAGTTGACATCGATAAAGCGTTTGACAGAGTTTGGCACAAATGTCCTCTGGTGAAGGTCAAAGCAGTCGGCTTTAATAATAATAATAATAATAATTATTTATTTCATCAAAAAAAGTTGACTACTACATTTATCCACAGTTGAAAACAATAAAAAAAAGAATAAAAATAATAAAACAATAATAAAACAGAATTAAGTACATGAAAATTTAAACTTTTTACAAAATCAAAGATTATTAACCTCAAGAAAGCTGACTTTTTACTTGTGGGACACTCATGTGAAAATCCAATTGCGAGAAGAAGATATTGAAATCTCTTAACATGAATGAAACTGGTTCATAAAACCCGTAGTTAGTGCGATGCAGCGGAATTCTGCAAAGCTCATAATTTCGCAAAGGACGACATGGAACGTTGAATTTAATCATAGACAGCAATTTGTCAGAGTCAATTATACCTGAAATTACTTTAAAACCAAAAACAACTCTGGCATGTATCCGTCTTTTCTCAAGGGAATCCATAGACAGCAGATTTAAACGATCAATATATGGCGGTAACCTAAGTGGATCGGACCAGGGAAGGCTCTGAAGGACAAACCTTAAGAACCGACGCTGAACTGCTTCGATCCTATCTATATGAACGGAATAAAATGGTGACCAGATAGGACTAGCATATTCTAGGATAGATCGGACGAATGCACAATACAACATTTTCGTTGTAAAGAAATCATTAAATTCTTTCGATTGTCTCCTAACAAAACCAAGGATAGCGTTCGCTTTACCAGCAATGTGATTCACGTGATCATCAAAGGTAAAATTACAGTTGAATAGTACGCCCAAATCACGTACTTTGTCAGAACGAAGTAAAAAGCATCCATCTACAACATAGTCAAAATTCATTGATATTCTCTTCTTAGAATACGAAACAGCAGTGCACTTATTAATGTTGAGATGTAAATTGTTAAGTAAGCACCAGTCATGAAAACGCGAGATGTCACTTTGCAATAATAGACAATCATTGCTGCTGGAGACAATCTTAAAGATTTTCGCATCATCGGCATAGAGAAGAATGTTCGAGTTAGAGATAAACGAACTCACGTCATTAATAAAGAGAAGGAATAGAAGTGGTCCTAGATGGCTACCTTGGGGAACGCCTGAAGTATTAAATATTTCAGAAGATAAGGCTCCACGAAAGTGTACTTTCTGAATGCGATCACTAAGATACGACTTTATCCAAAGGACGAAAATATCAGGAAAACCAAGCAGGCCGAGCTTATGCACAAGAATATTATGGTCAATTTTGTCAAAGGCCTTACTAAAGTCGGTGTATATACAATCGACCTGCTTCCCGTTTTCGATAGCAGAAAGACAGAAGTTCGAAAATTCCATAAGATTAGTTACAGTGGATCTGCCCTTGACAAAGCCATGCTGGAATGATCCAATAATCGACTTGGAATGGAAATACATTACATCACACACAATAGATTCAAATAGCTTAGCAATACATGGAAGATTCGCTATAGGCCTATAATTACTTACATTGTCTCTTTTACCAGACTTAAGCAAGGGCATTATAGTTGAGTATTTCCATGACATAGGAAAAACTCCACTACGAAGTGATGAATTAAAAAGATACCCAAGGATAGGTAAAAGGGATAAACTACACTTTTTAATCACAGAAGAGGGAACACCATCTGGTCCACTAGAGAAATTAGAAGCAAGTTTATCAATGTATTTCAAAATAGTGGAGTCGTCAATGAAAAGATCTTTAGGAACCAAGGACGAAGAAGGAAACTGTGACATATATTGAAAGTTGCCAACGGATGTTAGCGGCGTACTGCAATTGAAGGCGGTCCGGAAATGGTTGGAAAATAAGTTGCTAATTGTAGTAGGATCAGCACTGACTACATCATTAAAAACCATACTGGAAGGATAACCATCAGAGTTTTTCTTAGAGTTGACAAAATTCCAGAATTGTTTCGGTTTATCTTTAAAAGAGTTTTTAACAGTAAAAAGGTATTGGTTATATGCAGCTCGAGACTGACTTATAAAACAATTACATAAATTTATGTAAATTATGTAGTCCGTCTCACTCCTTGAGAGCGAGTAAGTTTTCCAAGCTTTCGTTTTTCGATTTTTCAAATTAATTAAATCATCGTCAAACCAGGGAAGCCTCCTGGTAGGTTTCGAACAAACTACAGGAACACAACGCAGAAAGCAGCCATTTAAGATCGTGTAAAAATTAGAAGTGGCTTTGTCAACATCAGATTCATTCAATACAGACGACCAATCGCAATTGGATATGTCAAGATTTAAAGTTTCAAAATCAGCTTTGGCGAAATTAAAATAATTACTAACAATAGATTTCGAGTTCGTAAACTCTGTCTGAGAGTTGAATGTTGCGTGAAGCGCAGGATGAATTGGCAAGTCAGGCAGCAAAGGACTGTGACATCTATCAATCGTCGTAACGCTGGCATCAGATGAGAAAATCAGATCCAAAAATCTTCCATGATCGTTCGAAATTGGACACACTTGGAAAAGTCCCGTAGCAAGCATGTTGTCCACAAATTGTATTTCATGTCGGGCACAGGAGGAATACGAAGGCGACATACAAACCTCATTATCATCAGAGCGTAGCCACTGTATTTGTGGTAAATTAAAGTCGCCCAGAATTAAAATATCGTCTGATGGATTCATAAGGCCAAGCAAGGTTTCAAACGCATTATAAACCGCATCGTAAACTGAAGAAGGTGAAGGCGATCTGATGTATACAGTCACGATGTACAGCTTGCGGTTTCCGAGTGTTACAGCTACACACACGAACTCAATATTCTCGGTTCCTGGAACATCGACTATCGTAGAAGCAAACCGGCGACGAACAGCGCAGAGAACTCCACCCCCAACCGGTGGATCAAGTAAGTTGGGGTGGCGGTCACGACGAAAAACTTCAAAGTCGGAATCGAAAAGTTCCGAATCTTTGAACTGACAGGACAACCATGTCTCGCAAATGCACACTATGTCAAAGGTACAAACAGCAGCGGCGAGATATAGATCCTGAGTCTTCGTACGCATCCCGCTTACGTTGCTGTAAGATATCGAGAGAGAGCTTGCCCGTTTTTTGACGATGGATGTTGAGATGGTAAGCGCGAAAGACGATTTCGGGGCAGAAATTCACGGACGATAGCAGATTTCGGCCATAGTTTCGATGACACAACATGCGCAAAACAAGCATCCGGCAGAACAACCTTGAAAGAAGAAACTCTCGCACCAACATCGCGGGATATAGGAGTAATCATTCTGCAGGATACTAAGTCCGGTGATATGTCAACATTTGCGCAGCGTAAAATACCGAGGACGTTGTCAGCAATTTCCTTCTCCGTGGTGTCAGATGCTAAGCGCGATATAAAAAGTAATTTTGGCTGCACAGCGGCTCGTAAAGTACAGCGGAAGTCTTTTGATGTAATCGAAGCATCAGGCATAATATCCATTTGGTTGTTGTCGTAATCAACCGCAGTAGCTCTACGTTGTGGCACAATATCAGACTCAGGAACATTTTCTTGGTTCGACATAACACATGATGAGAAAGTACCGTTGTCAACAACATGTAGATTCGACCGTGAGTGAACGTCTTTAGGAGACTTAGCAGCCTTCCGTCGAGTGTGCTTACTTGTTTTCATGCTCTTTCTGCGTTTCCTGTCTACTGCTTGCGGCTGTGAAATGTATGCACCAGAAAGTGGCAGAAGCAACGCGTTGGAATCAGTCTGGCAGCCAATAGAGCAGGATGAGGTTATCGGAACGGTTTGACAGTCTATGTTGGATTTAGCAACTGTCACATGCTCTTTAGGAATTTTTAAATTAGATGATAGTAGTTTCACGCTATCAGTTAGCAGATCTAATTTGTGTAATGTTTGCACGTTGCCTAAAATAGGTCCAATCTCACTGCACTCAGTGAAGCTAGAGCATAGATCCGTAATGTTATTGGATAAGGATGTCAATTTGCTATCCGAGTTTGAAACTTTTCTTGACATTTTCGAAACGTCATGTTGCATGAGAGAGCAACAAGACTCAACCTTATCAATTTGAGTACCATGCTCACGGATGTCGTCAAAGCAGTTATTCAGAACGGTTAACGTATCACTGATTCCACTGACTTTATTAGTCAAGAACGTGGAATCATTGTTCAACGATACAAGAGCTGTGCTCATTGAATCTAGTCGTGTAGTGATGACGTGAAGAAGCTTAAGCACGTGACACGGTTTAATATTACTGCAATCAACACATGTAAAGCCGGATGCGGATTGGAAAGTCGAGGCAGAGTCCGTACATAAAAGATGAAAGGAACGTCCACATATTCCATCACATTCAATGATCTTGCCAGAGTTATGTTTGTTCATTTCCCTATCCAGGGGAAGAGAACATTTTCCACAGATCATTGTAGAATAAAAGTAATAAATTGCAAAAAATAAATAAATAAATCAGAACACAACAAAACAAAATCGGCACCGCGCTGGCGGAGGACCAAGTCGACCTTTCGGAGTCCTGCGTCAGATGAGACCGATATGAAGTTATTAATTTAAAATATGTAAGTTTATAGTAACAAATTTTTCAATTGGCTAATAATTCACAGCCAAGTTGTGTTCACTATATTATAAAACAAAAGTTGCGTGCAACACAATTTTTTAACTAGCTTATAATTCACAGTCACGTTTTGTACACTATATTATATAGTAAATATTACACACCGGACAAATTGGGCGCAAGTGTGGACCTAACGGTACCGCTAGTCGTAAATTGGCCTAACTGATAAATTTACAGCTACACTTGCGGATTATTATTATTAAATTTTTTTTTTTTTTTTTTATTTTTTTTTTTATTCTTTTTTTTTTCCACTTTTTACAAAAAAACACAAACGAGATCGAGAGCTCACTAAAACCACGACTGCTTTCATCCGCTTCCAAAATTCAACTGGTAAAATTGATTTAAAGTTTTTTCATATAAACGCACCGTATTGGATGGCGTGGCATCTTTCCCCTTTCCCATAAATTTTGGAGTCCCCAAAAGCTCTGTTTTATCACCGACACTCTCTCTTATTTTAAACAATGATATTCTGTCTTCAACGCTCAATCCGATACTTTCTTTGCAGATGGCAGTACTCTGAATAACATCTATGAATTGAACTCGATTACTAACGCTCACCGTGTCCCGGTAGCATCTAAATAAGCCGAACTATTTGGATCATTGAATTCTGACCTGAACCAAGTCTTAGAATGGGGCAGGACAAATAAAGTAGAGTTTAACACCTCAAAAACACAGGCCTGCCATCTTTCCCTTGAACGTGATGTTCCAGCGTCGATCTATAATATAACCTTCGGTGGTGTCCAAGTAGACTCTTCCGAATATTTCTCACTTCTTGGCATTCAAAGAAATAACCATCTTAATTGGAACCAACACATACTCGACTTAGCGCTTGACGCTTCCAAACGCTTAGAAGTTCTCCAAAGATGTAAAAAATATTTTACTCCCAATGACCTAGCAAATATCTATAAGGCCTATATTAGACCACGCCTTGAGTACAATTCGGGGCACCCAAAATGCAACTTGCGATCTGGACCGTGTCCAGATACAGGCGTTCCGACTAATTGGAGATGAAGCCATCACGATTTCTATAGACTCCCTAGAGCATCGCAGAAATGTCGCAGTACTAAGCATTTACTACTAAACTTATTCCGCCTCTTTACACATTTCCTAGAAATAATCGCCTAGCTTCAAGGGTACATGAGTTTCCTGTTAAGCTTCCAACTTTCAGTTCAGTGAAATATAGGCAGTCATTCATCGAACTTCTAAGCTTTGGAATACATTGCAGGAAGCTGTATTACCATTGTCGTACGACCTTCGCCGTTTCAAACTCAACGTTCACCAGCATCTTAGACTTTTTCTCCTTTTTAATCCCGTTTAATCTAAATTCCTTTTTTTCCCCTTACCGACATGACTGTGTCAACTATATTAAAGGGTGACCCTCTAAGTTGTGTTCGAGATGTAATGCTTTTGCACGACAATGAACCTGTTTACAAGAGCTACGTTGCAATGGCTACAGAAATGCGAGAACGAAATATTAAACTCCCTCTTTATAGTCAAGATCTAGCCCCTTCCGATTGCTATTTATTCCTAAAACTGAAGGATGAACTTCGGGGAATAAAATTTACGAACAATAAAGAGGTGAAGTCGGCAATTTCAGTATATTTTTAAGGCTTTTATAAGACATTTTTTTAGAAACAGCTAAATAAACTTTGTGAGAAATGTAATAAATGCATTGGGCATAAGGGAGAATATATTAAAAATAAAAAATAATAACTGTTTAATTTTACCCTCCCCCCTCCTTCCCTGTCATTGTTGACCTCCCCTTGTACAATGGGCTGGTCATGTGAAGCGGACAGATGATGGAGAAATTCCCAGTCGCACATTGAAAGGGAAAGTTAATGGACAAAGACCGGTCGAAAAATCATGAAAGCGCTGCTAAGATTCTCAAGCTGGAGGACGCGGTCACTGAACCAAGATGGATGGAGGCGAAGTTTTCAGAAGGCCAAGGTCCAATTTGGACTGTAGCGTCATTGTAAGTAGAAGAAGAGAGACACCTTTGTGTAAGTAATATTACGTCAGATTTGTCCATATTCAAACGAACATTATTTTAGCGACTGAAATTACTAAATTTAATCAAATTCTAGTGAAGAAAATTGTCAGAGTTTGAACTAAGAGACTTAAAGATTTTAATATGGTCGAAATAAATAAGTACTTGAAAATGTATAAAAATAAAAAATTGATGACCAGAATAAGCGTATGTGGCCTAAAATGACTTCCTTGAGGAGCACCAGAATTCGCAGTAAATTGCTCGAAAATGTAACCACGAAAGAGAACTTGATAAGTCAATAAAGATATAAATTAATCCCATTGATAAACAGAGCCGAGAAACTGCTTTTAATCGCAAAATCGTTCAATATCTTGAGGATAAACACTTTATCCATGATAGCTAATATGATTTCAGTTCTGGAAGGTCGACGGGAGATCTCTTGGTCTACTTGACGGAATGTTGGAACTAAAGTACTTGCGCACTCTGCAAAAACCTTTGACAGAGTTTGGCATGAATTTCTCCTGACGGCCTTGATTCTACCCTCGTTTGGAGTACTGAGATTGTCATGCACTATACGAATATTATAAGATGGTGTTACTTCATCCTATTTTTTCCAATTGATGTGTGTAACTATCGACCTCTGGCTAATCTCTCTTGCATTCGAAAGTTGTTTGAGACTGATGTTTGTGATGTAATGAATTTTCACAGTAAATCAATCATTAGTCCAGTCGAACACGGGCTTACCAAAGGGAGATCGACCACAATAAATCTAATGGAATTTTCCAATTTCACTATTTCAGTGATTGAAGCTGGTAGGCAGGTTAACTGAATATTTACCGATTTTATCAAAGCTTTTGATAGAGTGGACCATGTTGTTGCAATGATCCTTATATAACTAAGACCTTATATTGTGCTTTTGTGCGCTCTGTTCTAGAATATGTTTGGTAGGTGTGGGCGCCATATGATACATATGGTCTGATACGTTGCGTCTTCCTCCTCACGAACTTTGTGTTTTCTATTCACAATGCAATCCATAGTCTCGCAGATGACAGTACTTTTGAGACTTTTGAATTTTGACATCGCTGAGAAATCTCACAAGCAATCTGTTGCTTCCAAATGCATAGAATTATTCGGTTCGCTGCGAGCTCCGACTACGACTTAATCGTGGAATGGGGTAGGAAAAATAGAGTAGAGTTCATTTCTACTACAACACTGCATCAAACGTTATATTTCAGTGTCGTTTTCCAACGACGGGGAGTAAAATTAAATAACCACTTTTTTTTACAGAATTTCCTGTGTTACACGCAATTCCGGCCTATATGTGCAATGCACAAACACGGTAATGGTGGGAATGAATGGGATTGGGAAGGTAGATAAAGGGGAGTAAAAACGACATAACGAGTAGAGAAGCTGGCATATTTTTTAGTTGTACTGGCTGCTGCTGACAAATAATTGCAAATGTTATGGGGGACTGAATGATGGAAAGCAAACAGAAACCATCTTCTGAGTATCTAGGCCTTCTTGAAGTGGAACTGTTTCACTTTTACACCGTTTGCCCATTTTATTTCGAATAATTTTTCATCGCCAGAAGCAGTCCCAATGTCTGTAGTGGGAATCGAATCCACGACCTATTGACTGTGAAGGAAGCATAATACCCACTATGCCACGGAAGCCTCGATAGGCCAAATATACCTCGATTGGAGCAAACATATCTTTAATGTTGCCCTTGGCGCCTCCAAACGGCTAGGTATTCTTCCTAAAGAGAATCAGAATTTCGAAAATTACTTTGTTTAGATTTGGTGCTAAATTTCATGTTTTTTGGCTAAGATACTGCGAAGATACAATGATTTCTCAAATATGAGTTTTGAAATAAAGGATATCCATTTCGAAAAACCCAGAAACTTTTTTTTTCTGGGCTAATTAGGGAATTTTAGCGAAATTTTATGTTTCTAGGAAAAAATCAAGTTGCCGGTCATCAGACTGAAGGAGTCGAATAAGAGCCAATTCGGAAGCGGAAATAAGTCTTAAATTGAATCTATTAGTATGTTCACACCGGCTACCGAAAGTGCCTCAATTTAACGAAAACCGCTTCGAAATATTATTTGATAACATTAAGCCAAGAAATTTTGGTTGGTATCTATTTGACGTTTTCTTGTAATTAATTTTAACCGTCACCATTTTGAAATAATAAAAATATGTTTGTTTGCAATGAAGTTCTTTGAAATATTCTAGGTGCTGCAAAGTTTTTCCCCATTTAAATTAGCCTATCGTCCAAAGTCACTTTTTGTATGCAGCATTTTGACTCACTTTCTCAGTAAATTTGCATCAAAATCGCGACTAAGTCCCCCGGATTTGAAAAGTTTCTGTCCTAATTTTAATTTCAAGCGTAATTGTATCATTGAAACAGGCAAACCCTTGCAAAATTTGGTATTTTCATATCCAATTAATTCTCTCGAAATCTTTAGCAGCTGCAACATAAAGAAACAAGAGCATTGAAAAAGTATTGTAAATTAGTAAGTAGCTATTACCCCAAGAAATCGAATTAAAGAGGAAAATACATCTGGAAATATACAAACATCTTTGAAAAAAAAAAATTGTCAACAATAACTAAGTAAATCTAGAAAACCGATCTTTATTATTATGACCAACTTGAGCTGGACAATTGTTCATTATACAATATCTTAGCTGAAGGAAACTGAATTAAGCTAAAAAAAAAAAAACTTAAAAAATATTTATATTGTCCCGTACATTTAACAGGTAACCAGGTACAATACAAAAGGTAGGGGGACGATTTCATGTCCTCGACATACGTTTGTAAAATCGTACCACGAATAGCGAAACGACCACAAAAAACGATTCACTCCCCGATAATTTTAATGATGTACTTAGACCAAGAACACATTTCTTGTAATGTTTCTGTTTTTTTTTCTCTATTTCCTGTAGCATATGCACATTGCACACACGTTACATACTCAAGAGTGTATAACTTCGAATGATTTTTACCCTCAACTCACTTCTTAGAATCCAATGGGATTTTCCTTTATATTTTCTGTGCTTCCCGTGTACGAGTAGGTACTCTTTCGGTTAAGTTTTTCCTTTTATTTTTTTACAATTTATTTGCACCTTATGGCAAGGAAAAAAAGCAGTCCTTTCAATTTTTTCTATATAATTTTTTTTTTTTTGCAATGTTTCTTATGCTGTTGCATTTAAAAGTACAGACTTTTATGTCATGTCTTTAGCAAATGGTTTAAATAAAATGAAAAAAAAAAAAATCCAGCTACGAATGCATATGCTAAAATCCAAGGGTTGTCGTTATAAAAACCGATGCATTCAAGCAACCTTATCGCTGACTAAAGCAGTTTACAATATTTCGCCTGCAGGTCGCAATTTCAATGCTGGAAAAAAATCCTTTTCAACGATTCGAGATCCATCAGAGTGAGATTTTAGTGGCGGCAGATTGAATGTGGATTCCTGGCAAGTATGTATTCTCTAATTTCTGTTGGTAAAGTGGTTGAAGTTTTATGTGAAAGCGTTAATTAGAAGTTTCATGGATCCATGCGTCGTTAACAGCGCTATTAAGAGGCAATTTTATTGCTGGTTAGTCGTTTTTTAATCACTGGAAGAGCGATAGTCTATCGTCCCCATAGGCAAGAGATAAATAACGATCGGTAATCTGAGAATCGAGATTCATTAGTGATCAGATCTAAGAGACTGAAACATCGCTACATCGAATATATTAAAATAGGACGAGATTGTAGAAGTATTCATTCAGGTTGATGGAGAAATCATCGCGTTAGTGCCACCCGAAAAGTAGATATAATTTATGAAGAATAGTAACACAGCTCGTATATACCAAGAGAGTTTTGTCGCTATTCTCATAGCGAGCACCCTTCAACTGTACATTCATACAAATTCCGCGAAGACTGACGACCGTGGAGAGGTCCAAAATGATAGCCATGATAGTTGTCTTGGGACGAGCATTGCCAAGAGGCACTTTCACGATTTGATACCTTATTGAAGGCGACTGACGTTTAACGTTTTCTGAAATGTCTTATGAAGCCGGAATAAGTTATGGGAGCACTCACGCCATCATCTTAAAGGATCTAGGATTCCGTAGTATCTGCTGTCTTTTGACTGCAGAAGAGAATTTTGTACGTTTGGAAATCAGTGAGAGGCTTTGAGCAGTGGCGTGGAGCAATATAATAGCTAAAGGAAGCAATCACCATTCAATTACAATAAAAATTCCCCAAATATATAAAAAAAAATTACCAGCCAAAAGATATTTTTGATCTCGTTATACCCTAGATTAAATTAGAGAGTATGATAAGTTTGCTCTAAAGTTTGTAACGCCAAGAAATACTGCTCGCCAAGAGTCACCAAGGGTACAGAAATACTTGTTGTCGCTCAAAAACCTCGCATCCGCATGTCCGTCTGCTTGTTCGTCCGTCCATCTATCCGTCTGTCCTTCTGTCTTTCTGTCCGTCTGTCCTTTCGCTCTCTAGCTTGAGAACGCGTTGAGCTAGGAAGCTCAAATCTTATACACATTATTTTTGGTGAACATTTAAGGTCAAGTTCGTGAATGGGCCAAATCGCTGCACCCCGTCTACCTCCTCCCATACAAAATGACTCAATTTCGGAATTTTAAAATAAACGGATTTTCTCGAAAAATACAGAAGCTATTAATCTGAAATTTCAAATATATTATTTTTAGGATGATATTTATAAAAGATATTTAAATGCCTCCACTCCTTTCACCACCTCCCATACAAACTGCACTTTTTCATGTAATACCATGATTTAATTTTACTGCAATTTACTCAGTACATATAAAATTTTACTGAGAATTATTTGTAAGGCCGAAATAAATTATATGATTAGCTGCGCTCCTTTTACCTCCTCTTATACAATATGACACAGATTCACATATCGGGGATATACATGTCAATTGAATGATGTTCAAAGTTATTTCTGGAAAGGTCATTAAAAACTCCCTACTCCCTACAATTTCACTATATCCAATACTCTAATTTTATCAGTAACTATTAAATTTTTCAACCTTAAATTTTCAATAAAACATCTTGATAGTAACTCTAGCATGATGTGAAAAAATTAGTTCAATGCCTTTCACCCCTTCTACCACTCCCCATACAAAATATCCTAAAATCAAAAAAACAATCTCTTTCATCTAGAGTATCGTATGATTGGGCTTTACGCCCAATCGTAGTCCTGTTATGTTTTTAACTCAAACCACTCGGAACTAACTTTTTCCGTTTCTACAAGTATGTACGAATTATGTTACTCGAACTCAAGTATATTGCGTCGTTTCGAGATTTTTCAAGCTCGTTTCGAGTTCATTTTGATATTATCAATATCTCGATAGAGTTGAAGCAGAAATCGCGCACCCGACACGAATATGTTGTGATTTTTGGTAAATTCACTCTCGAGTTTTTTTTCGCTTTCAGCGTTGAATATTTGTCAATGAAACTGTGAGCACTAAGCTCACACAATAGTTATTTGCAATAGTTCTTTGCATTCGACATTAATTGAATAATACTCGAGACACTCTTGGTAATTTTTTATCAAATTTTCATTTTCGAATGGGATATATATTCGAATTCGAATCATTGCGAATTTGTTTTTTCAAAAAGTTACTGTTTTAAATAATTATTTCTTGAAAAATTCTTGTCAGTACATATACTTCGTATTTTTCTTTCTGTTGATTTCTTGGTCAATAACAAAATTTTAATTGCTTACAGATTGACAGTATTTGCAGCGATAGAATGTGAGAACAAGCGACAGACACTTTCGGGGTTGGAAGCAATGTGAAACTTGCTTTCAACCCCGTATGTTGTAGGTATTAAAGTAGTATACAGTTCTGGAGGAAACTAAGACTTTTGTACGTAATCTTACATGATTTTATATAAATTGAGAAAATTAAATTTGTTTACACAATATGAAGGCAAACAGTAAGGGAAGCAATACTTCAATGGACGTCAGCCCACTGGCTTTGAGCACGGTTTGCGGGAGAACAGGAGGCATTTTTAAATTGAATTGTGACTTGTGATCAAACTTGGGTCCAGCACAATATGCCCGAGTCAAAACCAGCGAATAAACAGCAGTAAAAGGATGAGTTTGAGACTGTTTTCTTTAAGAGGACTCATGCACTGATTATCTTAAACTTGCGTGACAAACGTGACTAACCGAAAAGGGACGAAATTGTTTTCCATGACAACTCTGACCCCACACTGGAGAAAATGTGTTGGACAACAATTGATCACTCTCCCTGTAGCCCCAAATGTATAGGAACGGACCCTCTGTTATTATGTTTGGACACCAGGTTCCAACGCAGAGCGAGAAGTTTCCAAATCGGAGGTTATTTTTATCTTATTTTCTGAAATCGATCTTATTTTTCGCAAGAGTTTTGAACAAGGTATAAATTTGAACTGCCGAGAATTATGTAAAATAAAAATTCGTAGATTGAGGGATGTGCGACAATAAGTAATGAAAAGTGTTAAGGAACATGAGTATTAGGAGGCCAAGGTCCGAGGGTGTAGTCTAGTGGGTAGCGTGTTTGGTTTACAATGCGAAGGTCGTGAGTTCAAATCCCGGTCGACGCATAATTCCAAGCACACTACCTGCTTGAATATACCTTGGTTAAATGAAAAATTCGTAGATAGAGGGTTGTGCGAAGAGCTAACAACTCGTAAGCAATAAATAATGAAAATGTTAAGGCACCTGAAGTTCAGGAGGCCAAGGCCCGATTTGGGCTGTAGCGCCATTGAAGAAGAAGAAGGTCCGATTTGGGCTGTAGGGCCATTGTAGAAATAGAATTTGTGATGAAATCACAAGCATTTGGTATCTTTTCAGTACGAGCTGTCGCTCGTCAACTTTTTAAATATCGCCGATTGACAGCTCGACTAACGACTCCGTGGCCAAGCTCGAAAGAACCAAAGAGGACCAGTTCGTATACAGTAACTCTAGATCTGGCATATCGCCCAGTGATTTTTATTTCATTGGACGACTCGAAGAAGCATTTGGAGGCCAACGATTTGATGACGATAACGCGGTCTTCAATGGCACTACAGCCCAAATCGGCCCTTGACTTCTTGACCAACACGTTCCTTAATATTTATTTGTTATAGAGTAAGGGTTGCTTGCAGATTGAGTTGGCCAGATATACCCATGCAAGCAGTGTACTCGATTTATGCGTCGACTAGGATTTGCACTCAGGAGATTCGCACTGTAGACTTAGACTAGGCTACCGCAATGGGGGCTTCGACATTCTCCAATTGATTGAAGTCCTTTAGTTCCTTGATTTCGTCAGATATCTAGAGATAGCTTCCAGCAAAATCTCTTACTGGAGTCAAAAAAAAGTTGCGGTGAAGGGATATAATATGCAATCTGGATGTATTAGGCCACACCCCCAATGCACTGCTTTGGCATCGTGCATCTGGCTGAAGTGACTGTAAAGGGACGGGCCCTCTCAAATTAGAGTTTAGACACCAGGCTCCAGCTCAGAGCGGGAAATTTTCAAATCAAAGATCGTTTTTACATTATTTTCTGTGATCGATTCTAGATGAAATCTGAGAGTATATTGTGCTTGCCTTACCGTTTGTAACGCTAAGAAATAATGCTCGCACAGAGCCGCCAAGGGTACAGAAATATTTGTTGTCTCTCAAAACGCCGATTCCAAGTTGCTGTCTGTCCGTCTGCCTACAGCATAACTCTCGAAAGCTTTGAGCTATAGTGCTAAAAAATTTTGTGTGTAATTTTTAGCTAAAAGTAACTTTAACTCCCATACAAATTTAATGAAATTTCGAAATTTATTTTTCTCCGAAACCATTTCAGCTATTGACTTGAAAATTAGTTCATAGTATAATGATATAAATATCATTAACCTCCAGAAATATTGATCTGATCCCCTCACTCCTTTTACCACATACCATACATATGCACAATTTTCAAAAATGCATTTATTCGGTTTGCATTGCAACTAACAAAGCTAAATGAACCAATTTTTGCCACAATTAATTTTATTATAATTGCAACTAATTTTGGAGAAACTATCAACTTTACCTCACTCCTTCTATCCTCTCCCATTCAAATTTTACGAAATTTTGAAATTTCAATTATATTATTTTTGTCCAAAACCGTCAAAGCTATAAACTTTAAAATTTGGAAAAAGTATACTATTTTAAATATAATTGATGTCAAAAAACCTGGTTTTGATTCGGATATTCCTTCTACCCCCTCCCATACAAACACAGAATTTTGGTAAATGCATTTAACCGATTTTCATCGAAACTAGAAGAAGTAGAAACTTGAAATTTTGCCAGAATTTGTCCCATTGTAATTGTAATAAGTGCTGATAAAAATATTACCTTCACCTCACTCCTTCTACCACCTCCCATACAAATTTTTGTTTTGGAAATCCAAGAAAAGTTTCACTCCTTCGACCATATGAGAGCTATCGACTTTAAAATTGTAACAAAGCAATGTGATTCGGATGTTGATAAGCAGATTTAAAATCATCCAAAATCTCCCACTTATTCTGCCACCTCCCATACAAAATACCATAAATTCAGACAAAAATTGTTCAATTTCCGCGAAAATTATGAAAGCAAGAAACTTTAAATTCAGCATGAACTATTTTACATACTACGTTCAGTGTTAAATACAAAAATTAGAAACCTCCCCCTCTGCTTTACTACCTCCCAAGCAAAAAGTAAGTAATTATTTCATATAGAGTATCATATCATAATTCTGTTATGTTTTTCGTAGACATTTTAGGTCCCTAGAACTACGTTTCAGTTGTGGTTGCTTTAAGTGGTTCCGGCAATTTTAAGCAACTACGGCACTGTACTGGTACGAAGATAAAAACAATAGGAGTGCAAGTATAGGCCCAGTGTTAATCTAAATAAATAAATAATGTGATATAATCGGTATCTTCAGTTACCAGCACCTTATTCTCATCCACAACCACTTTTGGTTTGCCTTTTAAGTTTGCTTAAGAGAATAGATGAAAAGAATTTGAATTGCATATTTCTGAAGGAAATACATATCTGGTGATATTGTATTTAGTTCAAGATATAATGGATTAACATTTTGAGTGTACAAAAAATTAAAAAAAAAAAACACTAAAAATATGGAGAGCTAAATAAATCGCATTTACCTGTACTTTTTCGATTTAATATGCAACATTTAAAATTACCTGTAAACAAAAAGAAAAACAGATTAATAACCTATTAAATAATATTGTATGTTTTTTATTTAGATACAAGAATACAAGATTGAATTTTAAGTGAAAGTATTAATACTTAACTGCTAATCGTTCTTATTTAGAGCTCTACGATTACAGTGCGTAATTGAAAATATTGCAAATTTATTAACTTTATTTATAACTGCTAGATGTTTCGAATTTGCCCGTATCATCGGATTTAATTAGTAAAATGACTTTCGTTTTTTTTTACCTAAAACTAATTTAATGTAATCTCAGCCTATATTGCTGTTTTCATCTACCTATATCTGTACGTATTACACCAATCCTAACAAGTTTCTTACGTACGGTAAAAGAGTTGAGTAAGTGCTCTACAAAAAAAGCAACATTTAAATTTTAAGTGAAATCATGATGAATTGTTAAAATTGCAAAATCTATTAGAATTATTAAAGAAAGAAATTTGTTTTCCATTTCTTTTCAATAAACCAGTATAGCGGCAAACATATTAGTAAGTACTTAAGGATTATGTATCTCTACCTAGATTGCAAGATGAAAATGGAGAGTGTTGAAAACGATGAAAATGAAAAGTTTTCTTTAGTCGTAGCAATTAGTACCTACTATAGAAATGATCGATGTAATTAAGAATGGCGACTCTTGGATTTATATGCATCCAGCTATGGTGAATTAAGTTGTGAAAAGTAGCAATTATTGGCAAATTATCCAGTCAATGAAAGTGATTATGTTTTGAAACTGCCAACTGATAGATGGAGATTTAGTGAAGATAAATTATATAGAGGATATCTTTTAAAAGTGAATACAGATATACATGTCTAGTAGAGAAAATTACATTACTTTGGAAATAGTCAAAATGAAGATCCGGGCTACAACCTTTGCCGAATTGAAACGTTACGCACAAGATAATGTTGGTGCCTGCATAAAAATAAGCTTGGTTATATCTCGACTATGGTTGAAGAAAGAAAGCCAAAATTCAACAGTCATGTACATTTACTAATAGGAAAAAATTTATTTTTATTCCCAGTAAGGCATAAAAATTGGAAAAAATTATACCAATGGAATTACTCAAAATAAAATGCTCATTTTTTGGAGATACATATAGATGAGTTACATATAGCTCCACCATATTCCAAGATAAAAAAAAAACAATTGAAAATAATATCATGACTACCCTTAAATCTATAAAGTTAAAATTTGATAAATGTACTAAACTATACCGTCGAAATATTATAACAAAAAAAAATATTTGCAAGCAAAATTAGTGGGCCGAAATGCTAGCATTTTTGAAATTTCAGTGCGTTATTTTTCAAAAACTAGAAAGGTTATTAAGTTTAAGATTTGAGGCATGCACCGCATTATTTTGGAGCCAAAAATTGAAGTAATGAACTCCTTTTGTAATAAAAATTACGGATTCAGTAGAATGAAATGGGTATAATGGAATAACAACATTCAAATTCGAGGGTGCTGGCAAATTTTGTTGTAGTGCTATTTCCGAGTTTAGTGATTTAATTTTTAACTCCATAGTGCTGCTACTCAAAATTTTCCTTAATTGGTCGTCAGCCAGCGAAGCTTACGAATTTTCAACTCATCTCTCCCCTAGTTGTTTATTTATTTATTGGGCAATACGACCTTTTCGGCGTATTGTGTGCTTATTTCCCTTTGCCCTAAGCCTAATATTCAGGAACTTGTAAAAAAATTTACTGTTGCGCTCTACTCCTGTAAGAATGCCAGAGGTAAGAAATGAGGAATGCAGCCCAAAGTAGTGCATTGGGTCTACGTTGTCTTCATAAGACGCATCTAGGAACAGTGACAAACCGCACTCTCCTCGGCAAGGTGCAGAGAATACCATGTTTATGCATAAGTGGGGCTCTGAGAACAACCCCCTCCGCAGCATTATAAGTACTGTTTTATCTGCAACCTCTCGACATTATTGGTAAACAAATGACTGCAAATGTAATCTCAAAGAAACTCGCCCATGGACATGAATTCAAACTGGTCACTCCTTAATTCTGAAAGATTTCAACAAAGACTAAACTCAAATTTTGATTTTGATAATGATTTCCTCCTCGTCATCCCCTCGAGCGAAGAGTGGAAGGCATATGAATATCGAGAGGGAGAGTCCATATCCTTTTATACTGATGGCTCCAAAACTAGAATTGTAGAGGGAGGAAGTGTTTTATTTTCAATGCTTAAATTAAGCATATCTTTCCGTCTACCTGATCATTGTAGTGTGTTCCAAGCAGAAGTGATGGCGATAAAAGAAGTCTTGGTCTAGCTAAAGTGTAATGTAGCATCTACTAAGGATCGTCTACACTAATGCCTAGGTCGCTATTAAGTCTCTAGAATAAGTCATATAATATTTTATTATTATTTGGGGAACACGTGAGAGCAATGAGACCTTCCCGGCCTATTGTGCGTTTATTGCCCCTTTACCACAACTTGATAGCTTTGGCTAATGTAAGTATCTTCAAGTGAGCCATGATGGCTAGTTCCTCGGTAGTAAGGAAACCTTTTCCTAGAAGATTGTATCTTTTCCTTGCTACTGCTTCACAATGACATAGGATGTGTTCTGTCGTTTCTTAGTCTTCGAGACAGAGGCAGCAGATGTCGGTTTCAGCTAAGCCCATATTTTTGAGGTGGTGGTTTACTCCACTCTGCCCCGTCATTAGGCCGATGAGAGTACTAATATCACTTTTGCTGAAATTTAGAATATCCGCCACTTTGTTTTTTGTGGTAGGATTAATTTTTTTGGGATTGATAAACCTGGAAGTCTATTCCAGTTGACTTTATGCTCTTTTTCAATCCACTTTCTAGGTGCACTTTGGGTTTTCCGCAGAATGGCTCTGGTCCAATAAAATTTAGTTTTGGCGATCAGCCTCTTCATTTCCCTCAGTTCCCACATGTCCTGGCACTCACATTCAGGTCAAACTGATTTGGCCTGTGCTGGATCTAAAACGCACTGGTAGGCTGACCGCTCTAAGCAGGCAGATGGTCAGTCGTAATAAGATACTGATACGTAAAGATCCTCAGAGGCTTCGCCTTCCTTTTCATAATCTTTGCAAAGTTGAGAAAGAGGAAAAAAGATTCTATTACTCACTTGCCCTGCTCTCTCTAGGAGAAGGAAACGTCACTTAGGCGCACACTTCTTCGATTGCCTCGGATGGCAAATTTGGAAGCCTTCAAGGCTTCGTAGAGAGCTCTTCTCCTTTCACGTAAATAACATTAGTTCGGTTTTGGTAGACTATATCTCTAGCTCGAGGTTGTTGAAAAAACATTGTAATCGTTTGCAAGAGTCTTGGATCTTTGGTGTGAATATCTGGAGGGGGGGGGTCCTTACCGCAGATTAAAAGGACCTCGTCATCGTTGAAGCAAAGACGTATTGTTACCATCGCCATCGCCAAGTCTATGTTTGTGATATACAGACAATAAAGTGAAGGCGAAAGAATCGACCCTGGCGCAAGTCCTAGGAAACTAGTTCTTGTTTCAATGATATTACCATTAATTGTAAATATGTTTTCTACATTGGGGCGTACAGAAAATGAGCTTCAGAATCAGGACCCCAAGTTCGTTGTTGCGATTTCGATGGTTTTTTTTAATCTCATTGTTTTTCTGCGTAGATTACGATAAAAATATTGTCGCCGCTGGGAAAGGACTCGAAAAATAGCAAAATTTCAAATCTTCCTGCCTGTTTAAGAGATTTTTTTTTAGGTTTATAACGTTGTACTAAATTACATTGAAAAACTAAAAATGAGGTTCGATTGCAGACATTTAGACCTGGTTCATCAAAATCTGAGATTCGTGTTTTTGGAAGGAAATAAGTATCTCATAAACTGTAAAAAAGATATTCTACTAACACTTGCAGCATTGCCTCTTATAAAATGCACTTTAATTAATTGAATTAAAATTCAGTCTATGTTTAAATTTAAAGCTACAAACGTGAACATTTGTGAAATTAATTAAAAAGAAAATCCTCAAAAGTTTAAGATATTAACTAATCGAATTTTTTCTAAACTTTTACTTATTTTTATGAAATCAAACTTGAGATATTGCAGAAACACTTTTAAAAATATTTAAATCAAAGTTGATCGAGACCATCTTTTTTGAAAAAGACATTCAGAAAAAATTTACGCGAAAAGATATTTTGCAATAAATTCATCAGAAGAAATTTCTATGAAACCGCCTAAATACCATAGAGACTGAATTTTGATTCAATTAGTTAAAGTGCATTTAATAAGAGGAAATGCCGCAAGTTTTGGTAGAATATCTTTGTTACAGTTTGGAAGATACTCATTTCCTTCTAAAAACACAAAAGCCTTGAAAATTGCCAAAAACGTCTTCAAAAATAGTCGATATCTCAGGTTTGGATAACCCAAATTTAAATTATGTACCGCTTAAATGAAAGATCTAAGTGTCTTAAATCGAACCCCTTAAAACAAGTGAAAACTTGCAAATTTTGCTATTATTGGAGTCCTTCCTTCACTCCCCCAGCGGCCACAATATTTGAATGCTTATGATTATATTTACTCCACCATTCTAGACGAGTATGGAGGATTTCCTCTTAACTTTTTCGAACACACTAGAGTAAATAAATTGGGCTGTTAAATTGCAATAAAATTTACATACATTTGTTAGCCTTAACATTCTTGATTGTACAATAAAAGAAAATAAACTGCCAACAAGTCGGGCGCAACTTTATTATTTTTGGGACAAGTTTATGATGCATGGAAAGTCATATGCAAGTTAAAGCGGTTAGGGAAGACTATGTGGAACCCTCTTTCACAAGTGGAACCCCCTTTCACAAGTGAAACCCCCTTTAGGGCAGGGGTGATGCCAATTCAACACTTAGTTGCGAATACGATCAATAGCTCCAGTACATGTAATCAATATTTCTTTCGTTTATGCAAGTTTGGGTTTTTATGAGGGAGGGGCAGGGGTGATGTTAAGGGTGGGTGAATGTCAATAATTTTTCAATAGATTGCTTCAATTATGTCCAATATTTTCTGCATAGAATGTCAGTTTCATAGACGAAGTTGCATAGAATTTTCGTAAAATTCGGTGCATTTTACATTCACGAAACTAATTATTTGTATGGGAGGGGGTATGCAGTTTTATTTCATTTCTTTTGTAAAGTGTTCGTACAAAATTTCAAGTTCGCAGCTTTTAATTTGTTGGCTAGCAGTTGATTTATTGAAATTGGTCGAAATCATACTTTTGTATGGGAGGGAATGCGAAGGGTAAATGCGATCTCAAAACTTTTGACGCAGTTCTGTTTCAACTATTTTCGAAAGTTTTTGTGCAAAATTTCAAATTGATAGCTTTAAATTTTTAGGTGATAATTGATTTTTTAAAAATGGTCGAAAAAATAGTTTTGTATGCGAGGGGGTAGAAGTTTTAAAGGTATTCGACCAGTTAATAATTCATTCTTTTAGAGATTTTTTTCAAATGCATTTTGCAAATTTCAAGTTTCTACCTTAAAATTTCATTCAAAAATTTTCAGCTTATGTGTTTTTTCATTGCACATGAAACACCTTGTGCACGTTAGACCAGGAGGGTCGGTGTATAACATCTGCAGAATTTTATTATGTTTTCTGTATGTACAATAAATAGATGTATCGACCTGCAAAATTTAAATTCTTTTACCAGAGCCCTAAAAAAATTACTCCAAATTTTCAACATTTTTGCCTTCCACCTCCCTCCCCTTACACGTCCCAACTTAAATTTTTTACCAAAATTAAAAATTATATAGCTCCACAATCTGACAAATTTTTGATTTGATATCTGTACTCAGTTTTGAGATATAATGGTTTGAAATTTTGGAAAGTTAAATACTCCCCATTTTCCCCCACTAATATTTTCTCCAAATGTTATATTTTTTTCGTATTTTTTTAATATAGCTTAATATAAGTACCAAGTTTCAGTTACATAGCTCAAGAAATAGCCGAGATATTGATTTTTAAGTGGTTTTCTTTGCACATTCTCTGACCCTCCCCCTTACAATAATTAGCCTCTAAGTAAGCTGATTCCAGTGAATCTGTATGCCACCTTATGGTCTAAAAATATAAATTTTTTATGCTAAGTAATTTCGAAGATATAATCATTTGAAAAAAAAAATTCGGCCGACAATTGGTTCTTAGCCCCCCCTTTTTGGACCCCAATGAATAAAAAAATTAAATTAATCTTAAAAGTTGTCCCACAAATCTCTTTATATGTATGTCGATTTTTAGCTTCCTAGCTATAGCCATGTTTGAGATATTTGAATTCTTAGTTTTCGGTTTAAGTGCTCCCCCCGCCTTCCCCTGAGCACTTACACCCCCGAAAATGGGTGTCCGCCTGAGATCCGCAACTATCTACAATCCCTCCAAAAATGAATTTTCTATCTTAAATGGTGTGGGAGTTAATGTGAGCGTACACACCGGCGTACGGCGTACAGACAGACGAATTTTTTTTTTTTTGCATTTTTAGGCTATTTTAGTCATGAAACGCGAAAAAACAAAATTTCAGGGTAGCAAATTTTTTTTTTTTTTTCAAGTCGATCACAATACTTTGTTATTAAAATAATAAAGTAAAAGCGTATATAAAATAAAAGTTTATTCAATAAAAGAGATGGAAATTGAAAACAGGAGAAAAATTTTGCACTTTTTTGCAGAAAATCCAACGGCGCCATATTCTGTGATAGCAAAAGGAAACATCACAGTGAAATCAACAGTAACTCGGGTTATTAATCGGTTCAAAGAGACGCAAAGTGTTGATCGAGCCCCAAAAACTAGATGGAAATTACGAACACGTGATAATGAAATAGCGAAGAAGGCAATTCGAAAGACGAAAGCAAATCTAAGTACTTAACAGAGGAATTTGTCCAAAAAAAGTAGAACATCGAAGAGTTCTGTGAGAAAAATATTGTCAGGCGCTGGCTTGAAGTCCTATCAAGCCATTAAGTTCCCAATCGCAACAACAAGCAAAATCTAGGGGCATAAAACCAATCCAGAAAGTTGTATGACCAAAAATATTGGTTGCTTGATAATGGACGATGAAACTTCTATGAAAGTTGATGCCAAACAGATTCTTGGGCAAAAATGATCCATTAGCGGTAAGGGATTGAGTGTTGCCGATAAATTCGAGTTCACAAAATTGGATAAATTTGGGAAGAAGTTGATGATATTCTTGCAATCTGCTCGTATGGCGAAATGAGTCGACCGTTTGTGATTTCATTAACATCAACATCTAAAATTTATAATTAACAGTATTTACAGAGATGGATTTTACCATTTATTCATCTACATCTATAGCTACAATGGCACTAAAGCCCAAATCGGGCCTTGGCCTCCTGACCTTCAGGTTCCTTAACATTTTTCATTATTTATTATGGAAGGGTTGTTAGACCTTCGCACAACCCTTTATTTTCGAATTTTTCATTTTTGTAGGTTGAGAAGACCAAGGTGTACACAAGCAGGCAGTGTGCTGGAATTATGCGTCGATTGGGATATGAACTCACGACCTTCGCATTGTAGACCAACACGCTACCCACTAGGCTACACTCTAGCTTGATATTTATTCGCCAGGATGTAATGTTCTTGCCAGATTTGGCATGTGTACAAAATTACAATAGAGAGTTACAGAACCAATATTGTACCAATAGTGCCAACAGAGTAGAGCCTATCAAATTGCCTGAGCTCCGACCCATTGAACATTTTTGGTCAATTGTTAGAGGAATGTTAAAGAAGACTGAAACCACCATCAGTAATAACCATCATATGATCTATCACAGGCAGAACAGTGTCAGTAAAGTAGATGAAACCACTGTGTAGGTGATGATGGCGGCGATTTCACAGAAAGTCCGTTTTTTCATCAGATCTGGTGGAATGCAATATTAATTTTCTTACAATATTTTCTAACCCCATATTAAATAATAACATTATTTACAATTTAAAATAATTGAATCTTTTACTCTTAAACATATTTCAATTTGGTGCAATTTGATCGGGCCCATGCCCTAGGCTTAGGGATTGGAATAACTCTTCAAAAATACCATTCCCCTGGACATGAGGAATTCAGTAAGCGCTGAGGAAATCATTAAGAACGCTGAGCGGAAATTCCTTTGCCGTAGACGGAAGTTTGCACAAAAATGCATACCGGATATTGTCAGGGCCTGGGGATGAGTTACTGCAAGCTGTTCAAGCTTACTAATTGAAAAGGAAGCACTCAAACATGCATTTTCAAAAGCATTCGAATTTTCCATAAATAAACACTGTGATGCATCTGGAGGTAGTATAGCAACAGATGGCGGAGCTCTGAATATGTTCGATCTCGCTACTCCTTCAATCACCTCCCATACAAAACGTTACAATTGCACATCTTTCTAATATGTCGATTTTCTTGGAATCTTATTTGAAATTCAAATTGTATTATTTCTATGTCGATTTTAGCTACGTCTACAGAAATTGCTGCTATCCCCAACCCATTCTGCCATCTCTTATACACAAGTCACAGTATGGCAAAACGCGTTAAAATAATTCCCAAGACAATACTTTACTTTAATTAGATATAAACTTTACATTAGTAGATTATATGTAGATATGGCTCGGAAATCATCCCCGTAATTGTAGTTCTCTGCTATGTTTCTTTTTGAAGACAGTGGGGTCCACTGACAAGTAACTTCCGTGTGAAATCACTGTAAAATAAAACTGCTGCGAGTTTAGGAAATATTTTAATGAAGTCAAAGTCCCTAGGTACCTCTTGTTTACAAGAAAATCTTAATGATACATACAAAAAACAAAAAAAAAACCATCACAGTTTTATTATCTCAATAAAGAAACTTTCTCACACTTATTTCAATAAAAAAATACTTTTTTTTTCTTCTAGATCCATTTCAAAAAGTATAAAGTTTCATAAATATAACTAACTCTCAATTTCACTACTTTGTTCTGAAACTGAAACGAAAAATCTTATTAAGGTAAAAACCAGTTTTCAGTTTGATCGTAAAGCAGTAACAACTTCGGGGAGCCCTACAGACCTACCACATAAAATAATAATAACGAACGAAAGTGAACAACTCGCAGCCATAGAGTCGAGTCAGACAAAACACAAGAATAAAAGCCAAGAAAATTCTTATCTTAAGTTACAATTCGTGCTGTGTGCCGTGAGTCTGAAGACTCATTAAACGATGGCCCTGCCGCCGTGTGCGCAGCATAATGGACCTTACCTTTCCAACAATGCAACTTAACATAGAAATGATATCAACTTTGTTGTGTCATATCACGTTTCTTGTCGTCATATTAAAGGTGTGTATAAAGTTCTAGCCATGTAGCTGTATATCTATGCAATATTAACGAGCGTCTTCAAGTCGTATCGTACATCTCGTCCAAGATCCTTTCTGGCCAGTAGAACAATGTCATACGGGTTGTTCTTTGTTGGCCGCGCGAACAACAACGTCTGGCCAGGTCTTATGCCTTTTTGGATCCCATACCTACTCGAATTAATTTTATGGGCATTCTTTTGAGATCAGCGAAAAAACTTAATGCGAAAGAATGTCGTGACTTTGAGTCAAAGTCATTCAAAAAGAGTTGAAAATACGATTAAATAACAATAAAACAAAAAAAGTTTTATTCATCTTTAAAAATTTCTTAATTTTCAAAACATCTTAGTATCTTGCAATTCATGCAATTTGGTTTTGGTTTGGTAAATTTTTGGTGCTTTTTTTTGCACCAACGATTAAAATTTTTAATGTAAACGTAACGCTAAAAGTTTGCGCACGGTTACATCTACTCTCATTTTATGATTAAATAAAACAAACATTTTTTTTTTAGTTTCATCTGAGATGCAATGATGTAAGAAACCTTCTTTTAAATATACGAGCATTATTTCGATGAGTGTTTCCTACTATCGTTTTTCCTCATAAACTTTTCACGTCTCACCTGTAAATTACCTTAGCGGTGTTGATTGAATTATGCTTGTGTCCGTAAATCAATTAGAAATGTTGCAAGACCGTTGCCTTCTTCTTAACAGGTTTTAACTAATTTTACGATAATTGAAATTGTTCGTAGAATTTCACGGGATTTTTACGAGGCGTTCGAAGCGTTGGACGAATTGAGAACTTTTCGTTTTTAAAGGTCAGTAAATCACACACGGTTGAACGAAATTACAGAGAACGAGTGTTGAAGAAGATAAGTTTTCAGAGTAAAACTAGCAATTTGTTGGGAGTAAATGCTATTAATATTTTCGAAGTTTATTTTGCAAGTATAATTTATTAAGATAACTGCAAAGGACAAGAGGCTACCTTTTCGAAATTGAAAAAATTATTTTTTGACTTCATACACAAATTGAATCGTAATTATTGTTCGGTGAGTGAAACGAATATTAAACAAACCCATTTTTCGTTAAATTTATAGAAGAGAGATATTAAAATGAAAATTAATACATCTCATAAGATTAATGAAATAATAAAGAAAATTATGATTGGTAGTAAAGGCTAACGATGTAATACGATAGAAAATAACGCATTAGAATTATGTGATCCGAATTTTTTTTAGAATAGTCGATTTGTATGGAAGTGTGGTAGGTGGTTTTTGTTTATTGAGTTTTCTACAATTGTAAAATTGCGATGGTGGGTAATAAGAGAAACGTGGTTTCGCCAGGATAATTCCATCCTGGTTGCGGATAATGGACGGCCGGCTTAGGCGGTAAGTTACTGCTGACAAAAAGAATGTTTCCATTTTAATCCTTCGTTATGAAATCCATCCTCTTCGCAAAATTCTTTTCTGCACTAAGGGCTGCATGATGAAAGTGATATCACAATGGATCCAACTAGATGGTGCACTGGGGCCATCTAGTTGGGCCCATTGTAATATCATTCTATGGAACCACTCTCCTACGACCTAAATCTAAACCTAAGTTACCATTCTGATAAGGGGCTCTGAACAACATTTGTTTGTAAGATCATCTAACATCCGTAAAGTGAGCTCTCCGGATGCATACCTTCTTTTCTCGACATACTGGAGAGATCAAAATTGGCACATACAATTTATCAGGCGTAGAATCCATAGAAACCAACTGGAATCATTTTTGGCGAGGTGGTAATGGAATATGAAAAGATTCTGTTAATAGCACAACCATACCAACTAAGAGGAACATGTTTGCCCCTTCTTCAATTAGAATGGAAGAAAAGGCATCAACTATTGATAAAACTCTTGCGAAACGTAACTTGAAGAATGAATTCGAGTGCTTTTTCGGTGCTTCAAAGAGATAAATTGCTAGTGGAACAATACCAGAAATGACCCGTTTACCAAGGTTTGAACGCATAGAACAACGAAAGCTGGTCAACGCAAAAATTGTCACTGTAACAAAAAAACATAACAGAATTATGATTGGGCTTAAGACCCAATCATATGATACTATAGATGAGATGGAAATGACTTTAATATACCGGAAAATATGTCATCTCAAATTCTTTCGAATACTGAATAGAGACTTTTGCATAGGAGGTGGTAGAAGTA
This sequence comes from Chorisops tibialis, assembly GCA_963669355.1. NCBI lineage: Eukaryota > Metazoa > Arthropoda > Insecta > Diptera > Stratiomyidae > Chorisops > Chorisops tibialis. The sequence continues at coordinate 81,165,666 of OY770262.1, read as the reverse complement.
GAGGGGAGGTTTGTCTTTTTGATATATGACACCGAACATGGCTTGCATAATGTTTTTTGCTGAATTTAAAGTTTTTAGTTTTCATTATTTTAAAGGAAATTGGTCATAGTTTTCCTGAAATTTGGGCATTTGTATGGGAGGTGGCAGAGGAAGTGGAGCATTTAAGACGATTTTGAAACTGCTTATCATCCTCCTCATCACCATGCTTTGATTCAATTTCAAAGTCGATAGCTCTCATATACTTGAAGGAGAAATGCTTTTCTTGAATTTATAATTCAGATATTTGTATGGGAGGTGGTAGAAGGAGTGAAGTGCAGCTGATAATTTTTTCTGAAACTTATTTCAATTATTAAGAAACAAATTCTGGCAAAATTTGAAGTTTGTACTTTTTCTAGTTTGAATGGAAATCGATACAATACATTTAAAAAAATTATGCATTTGTATGGGAGCGGGTAGAAGGAGAGTGCGGATCAAAACAAATATTTTTCGTATTATTGATATTTCTATTTGTATACTTTATACAAAATATCTAGTTGATAGTTTTAACAGTTTCGAAGAAAAATAATTTAATTTAAATTTCAAAATTTCGTGAAATTTGTATGGGAGGGGGTAGAAGGAGTGAGGTGAAGTTGATAATTATTTTTAAAATAAATTGCAATTTTAGTAAAATTAATTCTGACAAAATCTTGTATTTTCAGCTTTACTAGTTTCAATGAAAATCGAAAATATGTATTTTTCAAAATTGTCGATTTGTATGGGAGAGGGTAGAAGAAGTAAAGGGATGTGGTCAATATTCCATGATATTAATGACATTTATATTGTTATACTTTGACGTAAATTTTAAGTCGATAGCTTAAATGGTTTCAAAGAAAAATCAATTTCTTATTATTTCGAAATTTCATGAAATTTGTATGGGAGGAGGTAGAAGTAGTGGGGGGATGTAGCCCATTCACGAACTTAAAGTTACTTTTTTGCTAGAAATGACACATAAAATTTTTTAGCACTATAGCCTAAAGCTTTCGAGAGTTATGCTATAGACAGACGGACAGACAGCAACTCGGAATCGAGGTTTTTGAGAGACAACAAATATTTCTGTACCCTTGGCGGCTCTGTGCGAGCGTACTTCTTAGCGGTTCAAAAGGTAAGGCAAACACAATATACTGTCAGATTTCATTTAGAGTATAAAAAACAGATCTGATAATAGCAAACCAGAACACCAAGGTTCAAAAGTTGAGACGTCCTCCAAAGGAATCAAACCGATATAGAAAAACATAGAATCCACACAGAATAGCAGCCTGAAGATCAAAGCAAAAGGCTTAACCCGACACCGAGCAATTCCAAGACCCCATTTAGAGATGTTTGAAACTAGGGTGTAGCCTAGTGGGTAGCGTGTTGGTCTACAATGCGAAGGTCATGAGTTCGAATCCCGGTCGACGCATAATTCCAGCACACTGTCTGCTTGGGTATACCTTGTTCACTTCAATCTACGAAAATGGAAAATTCGAAGATAGAAGGTTGTGCGAAGGTCTAACAAACCTTCCACAATAAATTATGTCAAATAGTTAAGGAACATCAGCTCTTCATAACCTGCAAAAAGTTATTTTTTGCTCGAAGACAGTGGGCCGACGCACAGCTGCAAGTTGTGGATATGGCAGGTGTACGATGTTCGTCACATATGTTCGTCCAGAGGAAGAACTACCTGGGGATGATTAGGCAAGTAGAACCAAGTCGTTAAATTCAGTACATGGCGAGATCTCCCTGTACTAAAACTTAAGATTGGCGGACAGACATTTTATTTTTCAAAATTCGGTGCCATAATTTGCTGAACTTCTCAGAAATCTAAGTAAGTATCTGTTGGAACAGGACTGGAGAATTTTATTTTAGAACGGACGGACGAAAGTGAGGTAGCTCACTTCTCCGCAACAATCCTCCATACAGACTTTGCCAAGATATAGGCCACGACAACCAAGACGCAGCCTGGATCGTATAAAGGCAATGCAAAGAAAGCCTCTACTTGAGCCGCCCCCGGAAACTTCAAGGGTAAAAAATCCGGACAGACCAAAAATAGTCCAGCTACCTAATCGATGTTGGAGCAAAGGATGGTCAATATAAAACATGTAGCCAACAAATCCTCAATTCCACCAACACAATAAGAACAGATTTTCCAACTCCTTCAGGAAAGCCCATAACATGCCAATGCGGCGGAGGGTTACTGAAGCCCACCTCGAAGGCCCTTACTTACTGCTAAATCAGGTAAGACGGCGAAATGAATCGCCGATTACAGAAACCACATTAGTCACATTTTTTTTTCAAAATGGTTTTCTTACTTTTTTTACATTTCAAAAGAGCACTTACAAAATGTGTGGAGAAATGGCATGTGTCTGGTTATCACAAACCTCCAAATCCAGCGTACAAGGACTGGGATTAGTGTAGAAAGCAGAAAATAATCAGTTTTCAATTTCCCAACAATTTGTACCTCTCTATGATGCAACCAGTGAAGTAAGACCAAAAGCTTGTTTAAAGCTAGGGTGTAGCCTAGTAGGTACCGTGTTGGTCTTGTAATGCGAAGGTCGTGAGTTCAAATCCTGGTCGGCGCATAATTCTAGCACACTACTTGCTTGGTTACCTCAATCTACGAAAATGAAAAATTTCATAGATAGAGGATTGTGCGAAGGGCTAACAATCCTTCCGCAATTAATAATGAATAACATTAAGGAACCTGAATGTCAGGAGGCCAAAGTCCGATTTGGGCTGTAGTGCCATTGTAGAAGAGAAGTAGAAGTTGTTTAAATTATGAAATGGTATCGAATATGTTACCATTGAAAAATTCCCTATTAAGGATCTAGTACCGACCTACATATGTAGAGCTACTTTTCGGGATGGTATGAAATGTTTGGAACTCATCTCTGGGTCTATCAGAGACTTGATGTACCTATGCAAGAGAACGAGCAAGCAACTTTGAATGAGATGCAATGCGAATGCATTCTATTATATAAGGCGTGGGCATGTACCGACATTAACGAAAAAGGTGAGTTACTTTTTGAATTTACTTAAAGCCATCAGCTTGAAATAACCCAAGTCATTCAGGAAGTTTTAAACGTAACTCTTTGTGCCCAATTGCTGAATAACTAACTGGCATGTCTCAAATGGGACTCCAATGTCCAATTATAGGTAAATAAGATTCGATACTGAATCAACAATAGATATATCTGAAACGTCCAGACAACCAGAATCGACGAACTGGACTAATTTTGAAAATACCTGTCTAAAGCTCTGGTCCGAACAATACAAAATATTTTACCACAACAATATGTTTACCACAAGTGCTCAGTTAAAACCAGAAATTGCAACGTCCGTAGGTAGATACCTTCTTCTTCAATGGCGCTACAGCCCAAATCGGACCTTGACCTCCTGATATTCAGGTTTCTTAACATTTTATATTACTTATTGTGGAAGGGTTGTTAGCCCCTCGCACATCCCTCTTTCCACGAATTTTTCATTTTCGTAGATTGAGGTGGCCACGGTATATCCAAGTAGGCAATGTGATGGAATTATATATTGCGTCGACCGGGATTTGAACTCACGACCTTCGCATTACAAGACCAACACGCTACCTACTAAGCTACACCCTAGCTAGGTAGAGACCAAGCAGATCAAAAACGAGGATACTCTTCAAAATTGCTAGACAAACTGGAGGAAGTGTGTCCCAGCAAAACAGCTCTAAAAAGTTAGAAGAGCCAAAAGAATGTTCTGGAAATCGTTCTGGTAGGGTATTAATGATTTGACCAATAATGAGGGATTGTACAGGATACTTCCGAAGGGACACATAAACAAAATGGGACTGCTAAAGAAACCTAACGGTTCGATCACAAGAAATGAGAAGAAAGATGTTAGAGCTCTGATCACAAACTCATTTCTCAGGATCCTCGACCCTTAAACTAGAAAGTGAAGACAGTTGTAGTATTCTCAGCGCCAGTGTACCATGCCGAGAGGACTGAAAAAACGCGTTAGAGTTCTTAGCACAAACTCACTTCCCAGGATCTATGACGATTGAATCAGCAAGAAAAGACAGTTGTAGTATTCTGAGCACCGGCATGTCATGCTGAAAGGACTGGAAAAACGCAGCGAAAATCTTTTCTTCGAACCAATTAAGACGGACAATGAAATACCTTAAACCAATCGAATCTCCAGGAGAAGACTGCATATTTCCCGCACTTTTGCAGAAAGGCATGGAGTTACTTCTGCCACAATATTTAGCGTTTCTAGGTTAGGCCAACCTAGAAGTTTAAATCATTGCGTCCGGTCAATATAATTTACATACGAAGTGTTAGGCTTAGTCCAAGTAATCAACCCAAATTGTAACGTCTGATCACCCCAACATCCTTTCTCTAAGAGATTATGGACATTTAAGAAACGGGGCATTAGAATCCAACCCGCTTCACATCAATTAACATGCCAAAGACTATCAGTAATATAAGATATCACAACCCTATAGAATAAATGTTACCTAATGCGATACGTTGAGATTGATGGAAAAGACTTCAAACGTCAAAAGCTCATGATCCCCGCTCATTGACCGCGTGCCCATCTTCAACAGCTAAGCAAACAAGGAGAGACTATGATTATGCTTTGCCCTGTAGGCAAATGGGAATGAAAGTATTTCCCTCACTTACTGGGCAAATGCTAGAAATTTTTCGAAACAATCGTTTCACTATCCTTGTCTTGTCTTATACTTAAGTCTATTGCAACTAACTCTGTCCCACGCTAAGTTGTCCGAAACAATCGTCAAATTTTTGAAAGAACTGTTTCGCCATCCTTTTCTGTCATACTTAAGCCCATTGCAACTATCTCCGTCCCGCGTTTAATTGTACGTTGCTAAAGTGATTAGCTTAGACACGAACCAAAAACTAATAAAAATTGAAAAACTCAAGATTTCTGAAATAAAACAGCAACTCCATTGCACTGAAAATTACTCTATTTCTGACTGAATATTATCAACCAAGAGAAAATACAAATTATGGTTTTATGTTTTTTTGTACAAGTTTGAAGTCAAAATAAGCTTGGACACATTTTTCGAAGATTTCCGAATCAAAACGTAGTCCCACATGAGACATCATATCAGGCACTCTATTTTATATATCCTTGTTGTAAGCAATTCAATTGCGACCGTTGCTTTGGGTGTTTGAAACCCTCTCCATTAATCTCAATGCATAGCAATGGGTAAAATTTCTTTCACGGGCTGGACCATGTCTATCAACCATAAAAGTTCACAGTCTACGCATTACAAAACATGGTTACAGAAATCGAGAAGTCGATGAAAGGCAAGAAAATCGCAGTAAGTTGCTTTCTTCACATAGAAGGAGTATTCGATAATTGGCATAATCATGTATCTACCTAGCTGCAGAAAGGCTCGACATTAATTCAAAAAGCTCCAATTAGATCGAGACTTCGCTTGAAGACAGAATTATAAACTCAACATTTTTAGATACAGTATTAACTGTACTGCTGCTAAAGAGACTTACACATATCTTGTGCAGTTTGGTAGATGACAATATTCTGACAAGAATTCACTCTTACTCTTTGCTGGAAGATGATGTATAGAAAGTTTTAACTTACCATTTATTGGAGAAGTTGTCCTAAGCCCTTTAGATAGGGTAGGAAACTTATCTGGGAACCATATTGGGCAGAAAACTCAGATGGCCAAATGTGAAAAAAATTAAGAAGCCTTCTTCATAAGAAAAAAAAAATCTTTAACAAAAAGGGGGACTGGAACCTAATATGGTAAGATGGATGTACTATGTCTGTATCATTCTACCAATCGTTAAAAACGGTGCATTGGTATGCTGGGAAATTACCGAACTGAAAAATATTCAAGCACAATTGACTCGCTTTCAAAGAATTGCCTATACAGACATGACGGGGATATTGCGTACAGCGTCTAGGATTACAGGATTAGAAACGATTTTAGAGCTTTTTCCACTGAATGCTGTAGTTCTGGAGAAGCCAGGCATTATAACTGTGGTACTTTAAATTTTTGGCGCATGTCACTATCTTGGAGCATATGAAAAGGGAACCTTCCTTCCCAAGATATAGTAGAGAAACAATGCTAGTAACGATACACTTTCGAAAGCATTATGAAGTCACTCTAGCTGACAGACTGCAAAGGAATTACAATCATGCCATGCTGAATGACGAGATTATTAAATTTACTCATTGTTCAAAAATGAAAGAGGGAGTTTGTTATGGCATCTTTTCCGAAAGCCTTAATTTGTAAATTTACAGTTTACGCCACGGTCTTCCAATTGGATGTAATAACTATTGAAAAAGAAGCGTGTAAGGGATTTAGATTTTACAGCCAAGTTGCACTGAAGGTCCTCTCCGCTTACAGCTACAATTCAAGATGATTGGACCATTTTATGGACATTATAGAGAAATTGGGAAGAAACCTATATTTTACGACTTTTTTGGGCATATACCTGGAATCGAAAAAGCAGACAAGCTGGCCAGAAACGGATATGCCGCTGCTATCGATGAGGAAACGGACAATGTTGGCGTTGCCTTGAGAGTCATTATGACAATCTACACCAACAAACTGTCGGGAAGGGAAAATCTCAAATGGTGACAAAGCGAGTCGAGTATCCCCACAAAGGTGCCATGGGGTGGATTCGGTAGAGGGAAATCAATGAAAATATAGGGACTCGATAGAAACTCCCTACAGACACTCGTAAGCATAGTCATCGCCACTGTTTCCCTGGAAAACACGCTTGAAGGGTTTGCAGGGACTGCAGTATTAAGGATGAGACCGCAGAGCACCCGAGCAATTCGAAGACAAATTCTTGGGGAGTTGTTCTTCACCAAGCTGAATGAGCTCCGGCCCCTTAAACCAACGCTAGTTTCATTTGTAGAGCAGGCTGGCTAAATGATATGTTTGTCCACATGACATAAATAGGAAGGCGTACAATCCTTGGTGTCCAACACATCCAGAAACCTAACCTAGCCAAAGCACATAATAAAGTGCAGATTTAACATATAATCTTTTTTTCCTCTTTTTTTTTCTTAGTAAAATTTTTACCAAGACAAATTATTCAAACCATTTATACATAAATATCATACAACATGCTCATAATTCACTATCGTTAAGTTATACAAAACTATATATGAGACAGTGATACCTATTCGAGCTTGAGATTCCAGAAATTATCATAAAATGTGTCTTTTGAAGTAATCCTAAATGATTTAAAGGCGACAGAATTTATTCAAGTTATGTCCTCGCGTCGTCTGAATAAAGTCGGATAGCAAATGTGACTTTGAACAGGTTCTTTTCGCTTAAACATCTTAAACGAAAAGAAAAAAAAAACACTTCCACAATGATCTTCTATCCATTGTATTGCAGCATCTGCTGGAAAAGTCGCATCGTATCCTATCCAGGAAAGTATGGTCCCAAGCGAATTCTAAGGCTGCAGTAACTTTTCCTTCTTGAGCTTGTCGATGTGACTTCTTTTGCTCCTTCGCCGGATGAATACGATCCCAATATGGCCGACAAAAAAAAAATAAAAAAATGAAATAAAAATAAATAACAGAAGCATCCATTCTAGACTAAACATGGCCTTGCCATATGTCTTGCATTGCAAGTGCACATAACAAATACGAGCGGATACTCGACGACCAAGATCAACTTTGAAATTCTATACTTTTCAGATGACCACCGCATTACTAACTTATCCCAACCCCAGGTATGGTTGGTTCTGGTCTTTTTTAAAGGTAGCTGCATCTTTTTTTTTTTCCTCTCCTTTTCATTCGAATCAAGCTATACAGAAAGGTGCGCGCAGAAAGGTAATAAAAATGGTCCAAACTCCCATACAGGGGAGCGACGACTTTGAATTTTCTATAGATCAATAGCAACCCAAGGTGTACCTACCCGTACGAGCCATGATCGGGCCTTGATTATCCGTACACAAACTTATTGTCCTGTAAATAAAATGAACAGGATAGATGAAACTGAAGAAGGGCATCTTACGTGCAGACAGGTAGATGAGAGGTACGAGTGGAAAAAATAGGAACATTATACGAGCGCACGTACATTAGCTATAGCTTTCGCACACCATCCCAAGAAAACCTGTGTGATGTAAGAAACCTTGACTTGCTGCCGTTCCACAATCCGCACATGACGTGCTTTGGTCATTATTTTGCGGAACACATGACGAGGATGATGGCTCTCTGCTGGCCAAGGCTAAACCAATTTTTGCGGTCGAACGGCAGATAAAATTTCCATAGTGCAATCTGCCACATAAATTGGACCTGAAAACTCGTCAGGCGGTCGGTATTGACGAAAAACGATAAGGCATCTTGCAAAGGCTATGTCGATGCGTGCCTGTACCCAAGAAGACTACCTTGCAGCTTGCCTTCCTAAATAGGTGACAGGTGAAGCCTAACAAATTACTGGACATCCTATCGTATAGGCTTGGGAGATGAGCGCGACTAAGGTTAACCACTCGACTCGTAAGTATAGCTGCAATCAACTCGAGCTTCGAGACAAGATAGATACCAGTTGGCTCGCCATCTCAGGCTCCATTAGCCCGTGCTGGTGACTTCTCCGACCTGCCTGCTGCCAGGTTACACGATTGCACCAGAAGTGAATAAGAACGGCAATCAAGTTGTTTGGAAGGCTTCCGGCGCTGCTGGTGCCAGCCGCCTAGACAACGATGACATTTCCTTAATTGCACTTATTTATAGAGTTGCACAAATTACAATAATTATCGTTTGTAATTAATGCAATAAATTTAATTCGCACAGGCCAGTGCCCAGTAGGTACCCACTTCTCCCGACTGTATAATGCCACAACTGCATCAGACCAGGTATTATTACGTTGATAAGAATTACTGATGACAAAGTACACAATCAATTTTTACCTTGAATTGGAATAATGAGGATCGCGGTCATATGAGCCGGACTCTTCAATATGATAGCGAATGTGTGATGGAAGACGAGCTATTCACATAAATTGGAAGAAATTTAACTGCTCCGAACCTGTTTCGTGTCAGACTTGATCTTAAAATTTTAACATGACTAAACGGATAACTTGATATATATAGGGAAACTTAAGAAAGATAAATTAAGCTTGTTCTGTTGGCTTTTATGGGGTGTTCATCGATAAGCAGATAATATTTAAATTGAATTTTCGAAATGATTTGGTTAACAATTTACTAGGTGCCTAGATTACATATACATACCAAACGCGTAATTTTTGTATAATTAATAAAGTAAAACAGAATTGAAAGAAAGAATAATTAGATCTGCATTTCTTCAAAGTTTCGAAATAAAATATCATCAAGTGTCTGATACTTGTAAATAAAACAAATTTTTATAAATTTTCAAGTAAATTTTTATTATTGCCCAGAAAATAACAACCATCAAGACATCTGTGGCAACCCTTATTCCTTCATTTATAAGCCGATAAAAGGACGCTCTTGTTTAATCATTTCGATAATTTCAAATTTCTTTCCTCAACCAGATAATTTGAGTTGCTGCCACCATTTTACTTTATTATTCTAATAATAAAGTATTGTGATCGACACAAGAAAAAAAAAAACTTTGCTACCCTGAAATTTTTTTATTTCGCGTTTCATGACTAAATTAGCCTAAAAATGCAAAAAAAAAAATCCGTCTGTCTGTACGCCGTCCGCCGTACGCCGTACGCCGTCCGCCGTCCGCCGACGTGTACGCTCAGCGCACATTAACTCCCAAACCCTCCAAGATAGAAAGTTCATTTTTGGAGGGATTATAGGTAGTTGCGGATCTCAGGCGGATACCCATTTTGGGGGGTGTACAAGTTCAGGGGGAGGCGGGGGGAGCGCTTAAACCGAAAAATACGAATTCAAATATCTCAACCATGGTTACAGCTAGGAAACTAAAAATCAACACACATATAGAAGACTTTGTAGGACAACTTTTAAAAATAATTTAATTTTTCTATCCATTGGGGTGCGAAAAGGGGGGGCTAAGAACCAATTGTCGCCGAATTTTTTTTTCAAATGATTATATCTTCGAAATTACTTCCCATAAAAAAATGATATTTTGAGACCATTAAGATGGCATACGCATGTGCTAGAATCAGTTTAGATAGAAGCTAATTATTGTAAGGGGAAGGGTCAGGGAGGGTGCAAAGAAAAACACTTAAAAACTAATATCTCGACTATCTCTTAAGCTATAAAATTGAAACTTAAAACGTATACTAAGCTTTACTAGCAAAATATAAAAAAAATATAACATTTTGAAAAAATTGTAGTGGGGGGAAATGGGAAGCATTTCAAAAATGGCGCACTTTTCAAAATTACAAATCCTTATATCTCAAAAGATAGTATAGATATCAAATCGAAAATTGGTCAGATTGTAGAACTATACCTAGTCGTGCCATAAGTTCTGTCACACGTATATGGGCAATTTTTGTATAAATGAAAAAGAGTTTTTGACAAAGGAAAATATATTTTATTTTGGCATACTAATGGAAGTAAAATAAGCAACAAATTATTCAAAGTGGCCGCCTTTAGCCTTAACACAGCTCTTTAATCTGTTGGGCCAGTCATCGATAGCAGTACGCACTGTTTCTAGCGGAAAATTAGCTACTGCTTCTGTCAAAGATCGCTTAAGGCTCTCGATATTTGGGTGTCGTCTCGTGCACACCATGGACTCTAACTCCGCCCACAGTTTGTAGTCCAGGGGATTCAAATCTGGGCTCCCAGAAGGCCATTCCGTCGCCCTTATAAACTGTGGAATATTGGTTTCCAACCACGCTTGTGTGGTTCGAGCTTTGTGGGCTGGCGCAGAATCTTGCTGGAAAACCCAATGTCGATTGTTGAATAGCGTAGAGTTCAGCGGCTTCACACATCCCTCCAGGATGTCCGTTTGATAATTTTTCGCTGCAGTTTTTACGCCTTTTTCGCAAAAATGAAGCTCGGTGACCCCTTCGTAGCTGACACCCCACCATACCATGACTGATGCTGGATGATGTCCTCGCTGTACCCTAGTGGCAACTTCTCGGGCTTCTATGGAGCTGTGGGCATACACCTTATCATTTTGGCGGTTGAAATGTTCCTCCACCGTAAAAATTTTTTCATCGGTAAATAAAATTTCTCGATGTTTGTTGTTGCCGTACCGCCGAAGGAGCTCTTTCGATCTGGTGCTCCTAATTTGCTTCAACTGCTCAGTCAGCAAATGTCCCGTTGATCGTCGAAAGGCACTCATCCCGAGGTCAGATTTTATGATGCGAGACATACTTCGGGTGGAGATGTTCATCTCTCGAGCCATGATTCGTTGTTTACGAAGCGGATTTCGACGAATTCGACTCTCGACCGCTTTGATGGCAGCAGAAGAACGTACATCACGCGGACGTCCAGAACGAGGTCGATCTTCAATAGTCTGGATCGCGTTATATCTCTGGATCGCACGATACACAAATCTTTGCGTTATTTTTAACGGGCACAACAACTTGAAAATTTCACTCGCGGATTTTCCACACTTATGTAGTGCAATCACTGCAGTTCGGTTTTCTATTACACCCCATTCCATCTTCACACGTTAACGAACACACTTTAAATTACCATCAACTGTCAACAACATTATGACGTTTATAAAACTGGCCGATATTGAAATGTCACTCATAAAATAAAGTTGTTGCCAATGTGAGAAATTATGTGACAGAACTTATGGCAGGACTAGGTATAATGGTTAATTTTCATAAAAATTTCAAGTTAGGAGATGTAAGGGGAGGGAGGTGATAAGCCAAAATGTCGAAAACTTTGAGCGATATTTTTAAGGCTCTGGTGGAAGATACAAAGTTGAAGTTTTGCATGTGAATATCTTTATTTAATGTACATACAAAAATAATAATACCTTGATCCATAATTGTTATAAACCGACCCCCCGGTCTAACGTGCACAAGGTGTTTCATGTGCATTGAAAAAAACACATAAACTGAAAATTTTTGAGTGAAATTTTAAGGTAAAAACTTGAAAATTTGCGAAATGCATTTAAAAAAAATCTGTAAATATACAAAATAATAACTGGTCGAAAATCTTCAAAACTTCTACCCCCTCCCATATAAAATTATTTTTTCGACCATTTTTAAGAAATCAATTATCACTTAAATATTAAAAGTTATCAATTTGAAATTTTGCATAAAAACTTACAAAAATAATTGAAATGAAATTACGCTAAAAGTTCTGAAATCGCGCTTGCCCTTCTACCCCCTCCCATACAAAAGTATGATTTCGACCAATTTCGTTAAATCAACTAATAACCAACAAACTAAAAGCTACGAACTTGAAATTTTATACAAGCACCTTACAAGAGAACCGATATAAAACTAAACATCAAATTTTACAATTCCTCTACCTTCTCTACCCCCTCCCATACAAATGTTCGGTTTCGTGAATGTAAAATATACTGAATTTTATGGAAATTCTATGCAACTCGTCTATGAAACACATTCTATACAGAGAATATTGGACGTGATTCAAGCAATTATTAAAAAGCTGTTAACATCCACCCACCCTTGCTATTACCCCTCCTCCTCCCCTCATAAAAACCCAAACTTGCAGAAACGAATGAAATATTATTAAATTGACAACAGCCCTGCCCAAGAACTCTCTTTCACTTAGTCTTCCCTAACCACTCTAACCTGCATATTGACTTTCCACTCATCCGCAACTTGTCCCAAGAATAATAAAGTTTCGCCCGACTTGTTGGCAGTTTATTTGGTCAAATATCCAATTAAGACCGCCTATTTTGAATTATTTTGAATTTAGCTCCATTTTTGTTATATTTCGCTCGTGCAGCGTTTGTCGGATAATTTGTTCCAAACGTAACCTCCATGCCTACACTCCTTATGAAAATGAAAACATCAGAGCTTTTCAAATAGGCCCTGCATTTTATTGTTATTTATTCTTTTTTTTTTCAATTTTCAAAATAGGCGATTTTAATAGGACACCCTTTAGTACACTACTATGCTTACCTTGGGAAACGCCACAAGATCTACAAACTACTTCTACTACTTCTACAATGGCATTATAATAAAATTTTGTCAGCATTAATTCTACTATAATCGCAATTTATTTTAAAAATAATTATCAACTTCACCTCACTCCTTCTACCCCCTCCCATACAAATTTCACGAAATTTTGAAATTTAAATTAAATTATTTTTCTTCGAAAATGTTAAAGCTAACAACTTGATATTTTGTATAAAGTATACAAACAGAAATATTAATAATGCAAAAAAAATTTATTTTGATCCGTACACTTCTTCTACCCCCTCCCATACAAATGCATAATTTTTATTAAAAGCATTTTATCGATTTCCATTCAAACTAGAAAAAGTACAAAGTTCAAATTTTGCCAAAATTTGTTTCTTAGTAATTAAAATAACTGTCAGAAAAAATTATCAGCTCCGCTTCACTCCTTCTACCACCTCCCATACAAATATCTGTATTATAAATTCCAGAAAAGCATTTCTACTTCAAGTCTACATATGAGAGCTATCGACTTTGAAATTGAATCAAAGCATGGTGATAAGGATGATGATAAGCAGTTTCAAAATCATCTTAAACGCTCCACTTCCTCTGCCACCTCCCATACAAATGCCCCAATTTCAGGAAAACTATGACTAATTTCTTTAAAAACTAAAAACTTTAAATTCTGCAAAAAACATTTTGCATGCCATGTTCGGTGTCATATACGAAAAATACGAACCTACCCCTCTACTTCTACCACCTCCCATGCAAAAGTTTCTATTCACTATTCGAAAGAATTTGAGATGACATATTTTCCGGTATATTAAAGTCATTTCCATCTCATCTAGAGTATCATATGATTGGGCTTTAAGCCCAATTATAATTCTGTTATGTTTTTAATTGGCGTTCGAAATTTCCAAAAATCCTGCCGCCAGGTAGAAATAAACGGCCAACAACTTTACACCAGACCTCTACTGTGTCTAGGCTTGAGGGGCCTTATTTAGTAAAGAGCAATGAAGTACTATCCATACACACACAAAATCATAGTTATATTTTTATTTTGCCCTCCCTCCATCGAAAAGTAGTTTCAGCTTTTCTACACTATCGAAATTAGTTTGAAGAAGTCTGTAATGTACTGTAGGAGTTATTTCATTAAAACCTTTTGAATGTTATTACTGAAGTGATAAATGCTAAAAATGTTTGGCATTTCAAATTACCCAGGCTTTTTTTTCCCGATTTCTCTTCTATTGGTCTGGTTGTGGCTTTGCTTTTCTTTGATTTACCCTGTCTGGTTTCAACAATAACAACACAGTCGTCACTATTACCTTCCTCCGGGTACATGTTTAAGGCTTTGTATCATATTGCCACTCATTAGTTAAATAAAATATGCAGAGCAATAATTATTAAAAACTAATGCACAACCATACTTATCAGGTTTGTGTTTTAGATGTTCAGAGATGGCCCATTTGGCCCACCTCATTTATTAGGTTTTGCACCCTTTATTCACTTGGCTTATTTCGAGTCCTAGCATCTTCAGAACTTAGCAGGTTCTAGGTTTTCTTTTTGATTTTTCAGGAGGCTAAGGCAGATTTTGATCCTTTATTTTAGTACAGACGTGTAGCAATTGAAAAACCATTGATACCAACTAATTTCTTTTATGACTTAGCAGGGTATGCATCTAGTCGACTCAAATTTGAGGCACTTTCCGATAAAAGTGCACTGTTGATTATTAATAGCAGCTAATTGATTTGGGCCCAGTACGTTTTTGATGCTACCCTCGACGCCTCTAAAGGCCTAGTTGTTCTCCGAAAGTGTAGAAAATATTTTACGCCGAATGAGTGATACGAAATGCGCGTATATATTTTTTTTATTTCAGATTTTCTTTTATTGAATAAGAAATTTTTTTTTTTTTAATGTTCTTGATTTTTTTAAAAATACTTTGTTTTTTCTATGCACTTCAATGTTCTATTAATTTTTCGTAAGACAGATTTTTTTTTAGAAATTCAAAAATAAAAAGGAAATTGGAGTCAAAGTCGGTAGTGACCCGGACTACAACCTTTAATTTTAAACATAATCGATTGTGTTATTAATTATTTAAAACGGAAATAAAAATTTTAGTACCGACAGCAAATAAGGAAAAATTAAAAAACAAAGTTAAAGTGGTCAATCCACATCCGACAATACCGCAGACCACAGACTCAACGATAAATCGTAGCCATGAGAACGAGTATCCTGGGCCTCAACTCCAGTCAGAGTCAGGTACCTAGCATTAAGCAATACTAGTAGCTTCAATTGTATTAGGCTTAGTACAATGAATTAATATTTCATCTCAAGGGGGTTCAATACTTGAAAATCATGAAAAAAAATGAAAAAAATTTTATTGGCTTAAAAAATTCTACAACTCTTTCTGCACATTTTGCAACTTGTCCCGTTTCAAAATTCCAATTAGAAGTATTTTATTTTTAATTTTTAATCTAAAGGGTTTGAAGCGATTAGAGTCGGTCCCGGTTCTTTCAAACGCTTCTCCTGAAAAATCACGTTTTTCACATTTTAGGAACACAGATCTCAGGTAAATATTACCCGATTGAACTGAAATTTGATACAGATGTCCTACGATAAATTATGTGTATTGTGTTAAGGTTGCGAAAAATTACTAAAAAATGTAAACTCTTATTAATAATTCCCAAAGCACTATTTTGCCAAAAGCTCCCGTCAGGGCATAGACAATATCGTCAAGAATAATTTGTCCAAATTTGAAAAAAAATCGGTTAAGCCATTCCCGAGTTCTGTGTTCCTAAAAACCGCCTGTTTATAGGCGGGAGGGGGGTGGAAGAAGGCAAATATTGAACCCCCTTAAATACAAATATTTTATTATTATTATTACTATTATTATTTCTTGAAGTTTTTCAATAATTTTTATTAAGCACTCATACAGGTATGGACCATAGTTTTTTGTTTTTCCTCTTTACTTTTATAAGGAGATAATGAAGTGCTAAGGTCCACCATGTTACTTCAGTGCTCATCATGCCCAGTGACTCCATCCACTTCGTCTTTCGCGACATACCGCTTTGGCGGCTTTTTAAGCCTACTCGATAGTTACTCAACGCATTAGAGCGCGCACCCTTATTATCGACAGCATCATCTAGGATAGGGCGCCTTTCAGGTCGAATTTTCCACCCCACGCTCCTAAGCAGCCAGCAGGAAGTGCTGTTCAGATCTGGAGGACCCCCATCAAAAATTCGGTATGGACCCCGGCGACTAATTTCATATCACGACCTAACATCTAGCAACCACCATCTGTAAGGCACACTCCACTCTGTACTTTCCTCAAGGATACTAGCCAAGCGCTTCAAACTTTTGATTACATTACCATCCAAAATCTTTTCCAACGAATACAACCTCCAGTGCTTCAAAAGCAATGTCACTTTCGTCTCTCTCCACCCAAATAACCCAACTTTAATTGTTTTTCCCCAATTCCTATACCGACTTAGCTGTGTATAGCATTATAGACCCCCTAAGTTATACTCGGTACCAAAATAAAATGAAGCTGAACTTAAGACAATGCTATTAAGTAGGAAACAGCACAAGCGAAAGCATGGTCGGTTCATGGAAGCAACGAATAAAGATTTTCGAGTAGTCACAGAGACTTGGTGAAACAGAAAATTGGAAAAAAATCCTGAGAAGCATCTAAATCAGGAATGAAATTCGAGCAGACACCTAATATTTTTCGCATCGAAGACCGAATAGTCATCAAAAAGGAGCCAAAAACATAGAGCGACAGAAGATACAAATTTTAAGGGTTGATTACCCTCGGATTACAAAATGCCTTGCAAGATATGCAAAGCTGCATTGAAATTAATTATATCTGTAACTTCATGCGAAAGGTAAGAAGAAAGCACATTTAATTAAAGATGCTCCAAAAAAATCGCAACAATTTGTAAAAAAAAATATTCTTTGGGAAAATTCAAAAATTAAGTTTTCTATTGTTCACGTTTATATAAGAATTTCTTCAAGTTTTTTGTTTCAACTGTTTTTTCTTTTCTTGTTTCTTTTAAACACTTTTGTAGAGACTGTAAGTTCCGCAAGCCAATACCCTAGCTTCGCAGAGCAGTGGAATTTTTAAACTTTAGATGAATCTGAGAGAATTTTGTATTTGCCATACCGTTCGTAACGCTAAGAAATAATGCCAGCACAGATTCGCTAAGGGTAGAGAAATATTTGTTGTCGCTTAAAAGCCTTAATGCCGAGTGGACGGCTGTCTGTCTGTACGTCTGTCTAAAACAGAACTGTCGGGCGCACTTCTCTGGTCGCCATTTTATTCCATTCACATAGATAGAATCAAAGCAGTTCAGCGTCGGTTCTTAAGGTTTGTCCTTCAGGGCCTTCCTTGGTCCGATCCACTCAGGTTACCACCATATGTTGACCATTTAAATCTCCTGTCTACGGATTCCCTTGAGAAAAGGCAGATACATGCCAGAGTTGTTTTTGGTTTCAAAATTATTTTAGATATAATTGATTTTGACATTTTGCGTATGATTAATTTCAATTTTCCATGTCGTCCTTTGCGAAATTATGAGCTTAGCTGAATTTCGCAGCATCGCACGAACTACGGGTTTTATGAATCGGTTTCATTCATGCTAAGAGACTTCAATAACTACTTCTCGCAATTAGATTTTTACATGTGTTCCACAAGTAAATAATCAGCTTTATTGAATTAATTGTGTTGGATTCTGTAAAAAGTTAAAATTTTTGTGTATTTAATTCTTTTTCAATTTGAATTTGAGTTTTTTTTTATTGTTTCCAACTATTCATTATTTCTTAATTTCAAAATTAGGTCAAAGTATGATGATATCCCCTACTATTTCCATCCCCTCCCATACAAATGCACAATTTTCAATTTTTTCAATGCAATAATTCAATTTTCATTATTACCAGCAAAGCTATTTCGTCAAAATTAATTTAGTAATAATAGCAAAAATGTTAAAAATAATTATAAACTCCACTTCACTCCTTCTACCCTTTCATATTATCAATTAAATCATTTTTTTTTTCAAAACTCTCAAAGCTGACAACTTGAAATTTTGATTGAGGTACATTAATGCAAATATCTTCAATGTAAAAGAAGTTTGTTTCGATCCGTACACTCGTTCTAGCCGCTGTCGTACAAATGCATAATTTTGCTAAATTCATTACATCGATTTCCATTAAAACAAGAAAAGGAAGAAACTTAAAATTTTGCCAGAATTTGTACCTTAATAATTGCAACAAATCCTAAAAAATATGAACTTCGCTATACTCCTTTTACCACCTCACATACAAATTTTTGTATTGGAAATTCAAGAAAAGCATTTCTCTTTCAAACGTATGAGAGTTATCGATTTTAAAATTGTAACAAAGCAATCTGATTAGGAAGTTGATAATCAGATTCAAAATCATCCAAAAACTTCCAATTTCTTTACCACCTCCCATACAAATGCCATAAATTCAGACAAAAATTGTTCAATTTCCTCGAAAATTATGAAAATTACAAACTTTACATTCAGCGCGAAATATTTTGCTTCTAATATCCGGTGTCCTATACTAGAATTGCCACCTCTCATGCAAAAGTCACTTCGAAAGAGTTTGAGATGACACATTTTCCGATACATTAAACATTAAACTCTTTACCATTTCATCTAGAGTATTGTATGAATATGATATAATTACGTTCAGGAGATCAATTCAATTCTACATACAAAAAAAAAACACACAACTCAAGAATCCCTTTTCTTACGATCGCATATAACCGACCAATAACCAGTCCATTACCAATTTCTGCCCCATTACGTCATCATTCGCTTTGAACTTTGTTTCCTCTTCGTGCTGGTACCGGTATTGAATTCACTGGGATGCGAGAGAGATGGCAGCGAGCCTTTTCTTGTTGTGACTTTTTTCATGTACTGAGTGAGACAGTTTTATGTCTTCACTTATCTCTGGCATAAGTTAAGGTATTGTTATAATTTTTTTCCCGGAAAAAAATAACAAAATAAAACAGCATTTGATTTTGAATATGAATGATTTTGAAATTGGCTAAGGCTACCGACACACGATACGAGTTAATATATATTAGCTTCCTTTTTTGATATAAGTAGGCCGAATTATGTATAGGATAATGACACTAGTAATATCGAAAAGCGAGATAATATATATTAACTCGCATCGTGTGTCGGTAGCCTAAGGTATAAAATATTAGAAGCAATTATTTTTTGTTGACGAAATTATAAGCGTTTTTTTTTTGTCTTTTCACCAATAATTACCATGATTTGATCACAAATATCATAATTTTTCTCAAAAAGCACCGCAACAACATTTTTTAGAGTTGTCAAGGCTAAGAGAGACGGGCAGACGAGTGTGTGAGCATTATTTCTTAGAATAAACACAATACCATCGGTATAATTCTAATTACTCGTTGCCCGCTTTTTGATCCAGCGTTGACAAGCTACCCATGATATTTCATAAATGATTTACATTTCGAACCTAAACCAGATGAGTGTATGCCCATTTATGTTGAATATCTTCTATACCATACATGAACAATTAAAATTTTTAAAATTGCGTCTTAAATATTCCTAGATAGGTAGCCTAGTGGGTAGCATGTTAGTCTTATAATGCGAAGGTCGTGAGTTCAAATCCCGGTCGGCGCAATACATAATTCCAGCACATTGCCTGCTTGGATATACCTTGGTCACCTCAATCTACGAAAATGAAAAAATCGTAGAAAGAGGGTTGTGCGAAGGGCTAACACACAATAAGTAAAAAAATATGTTAAGGAACCTGAATGTCAGGAAGCCAAGGTCCGATTTGGGCTGTAGTGCCATTTTAGAGTAGAGAGAGTCTTAAATATACCTCAGATCAGTTCTTTCGTTGCGTCAAAACATTTTTATCAATTTATTGTGAAATTTTAACTGGTAGCGCCTTATTTCTTAAAACAAAAATCACTTACAAATCAATTTTCAATATATAATAAAAAAATAAAAAGAAACAAAAACAATTCCGATATTTCGCAAGAAATGAAATTCTTTATTTAAACTTAATGATTCACGAAATGATCATTAAAATCGAGTGAAAATTCCTGTAACCTTTTCAAAGATTCCCATAAATTACCCCCGATGAAATACCCCGAGTGTAACTGTCCCTTGCATGATCGTTGATCGACACCGAAAAAAAGACGTTCTCACGGAATGAGATTTTTACACTTTATCTTGAATACTGAAAGTGAATTTATCTGCAACGTTTCATGATTACGTACGTGTATGTATTCTGTTTATATACATTACACAGGTGTGCATTCTCAATTCTATGAACATCAAGATCGTGAAGTCACATCACCGATCACTGATAATTGCGTAATTGCTTTGCAAAGATTGCTTGCTATCTTCAAGATCGTCAAATAGATTTGAATGAAAATTTTCAGGTAATGTAACAAAAAATAAATGTAGCAATTATAAGGGTAACATAGATCATAGTTATTTGTAATGCGGGTATTTAATCTCTTTATCCCAAAAATAACGATCATTTGCAATAAATTCTTCAAAAATTAAAAATCTTCACTATAACAGAAATGAATTTGAAAGTTTTTTTCCCCCCAATCAAGATAAGATATTCAAAAATTCAACGTTCAAAAGTGCTAATAAAAACATCGTAACTGCACTTATCCAAGCGAAAAAATGCGAAAATTGACCACAAAATACCAAAGTTGGACGCAAAGGTTTTTGGACTTTGCAATGATGGCAGGTCATCCAGACTACACACTATACTACGGTTGACTGTCCACAATAGCACCACAAATTTCCAGGTGAATTTTCGAATAATCAACCGTGTTCGGACCATTTATAGAACTTGGCGAACAAACAATCGAAATGGGAGACCTGTAATTTGGTTAATACCAAAGTATCGCAAAGTTTTAAAGATACATTGAGAAAAAAAAATAAGTTTAAAGTTTTCGATCAAGGTGGAGCGGGAAGACGGGCGATATAGGGTTGTGGGGTAAAGTGAGGTGGACAAGAAGAATTCTTTCAACTTTTTTTTTATTCATCTTATATTATTACTTTTCTTGTTTCATAGTTAAGGTAAGATACTACTACACAAAACCGAACAGGTAATTTGAAAATCGTGATGAGTGCAGATTTTGCCCCCTTCGGGCCCAGTATCTTTCTGAGTGGATTTTTTTTTTTCTGGTTCGTTGCTATTTTCTTGGTGGCTTTATAAGAATATATACGAGATCATGAAGTCCGTCAAGACAAGAGATCAGCAAAAGAAGTAACCAAACCGAAAATAAATAAGAAAAAAATAATAATGTAAAAGATCAAGCTCAACATACTGAAGATCTGAACTGAAAACACCTCAAGACTTTCGACTTTGCAGATGGACTTAACCAAAAAGCCATTGGACTCTTGCGCAAAGTAATCACATGCAAGAAGTTTTGATTGACTGGTCAAATTCAGATTCAGAGTATATAGAGTTGATTTGCTGGTTTTTTTTCTTCTTCTTTTTCTTTTCATTCGATGTTGCTGCTTTGTTTGTTATCTCTCTTGCCCAGGTTGATTTACCTGTGCGTTTTGTTACCTTTCACATTAAAATCCAAGAGAGAGAGATGATGTCAGAACAGTTCAAGAGCCCCATCAGCGCAAACCGTCAGACATTCTGCGGACCAGAAAAAGGCTCCTTAAATCCCACTTTACCTTACTTGTTTCCCAGCATGCAATTTATCTGCGGGGTGTGGTCAATCAAGTTATAGGTAACTCGGTATAATCATCTTTCTATCGTTTCTCAGTACAAGTATTTTCTTAAGAAAATGTTTCGATTAAGTATTTACGAAAAAAAACCCAAGAAAAAAATTGATTAATTAAGCTAACTATTCGGCAGATGAAACTTTTTCTTCACCTTGAAAAGCAAGGTGTTTTAAGTTGTCTTTAAGTGGCCCAAAATCAACAATTTCGCCTGACCACGAAACACGCGTATTTAAAATTTCATTTTCATACGTTAGTCATTAAAGTTGTCGTCTAAAAAGTTTATTTAGATAGGTTTCAAGATTTTGTTTACACTTTCTTTTCATTGAAGAAGTGCTAAATTCCAAAGCACTAACTTCTAGCCTAACCGCGTCTGCACATAAATTTATGCTTTTGAAAAATGTTTTTAAAACCAGTTTCTTTTTTAATTTGTTTTGTCTGCTCTGCAAAGACTTTCGATAGTTGTGAGGGCCTTTTTTATTTCGGATAATACGGCATTCAAATGGTTTTACCCTTCACCCACCATAGCGGTCAAATTTAGTCCCGATCGCTATCAGATCTATCTTGCAAATTCTAAGCTATAGCGTGTATTTAAAATCCTTATAGCTATACATGAATTTACAATCAGATATTTAATTTATTTATTTATGTTTTTTTTTTTGTTGTGCCACAAAATTTAATCGATTTCTGTATTGAATTTCCACTTATTTCTATTTATACCATAGAAGTCATAATAGCAATCTAAATATGGTGATGAAGACGAGTAATAAATGTTTTTGGGTTTAAGGCTCTTCGATATGTGTGATATCTTCTGAAATGCTTTTTGCTAAATTTTAAACTATTAAAGTTTGAATGTGAACTTCTTTCGATTTTTTTCGCATATTTTTGATTCTTAGATCGAACATAATTTTTAAAAATTCAATGAACTTTCAGAGACATGAAAATTAAAAAGATCGCGCTGAAGATACGGCAAGAATGATTTGAGTTTAATTACAGGATTTGAGAAATAAATATAATCATCAAATTTTGTAGATAAGTTATTCCGCTTCTATTTGAATCTAACTTTAAGATCGAAAATTAAAATAATTAATTTTTCAGCACTGTTGAAGCATGAAATCTTATTTAGAAATGTTAATTTTTTTTATGTACATTGCTTTTGGGTTGAATCTTCAAATTTCGGTCTTTTCTGTAATTCAAATAAAGATCTGTATGTATATTGGAAAAGAAAAAAATTTGAATAAAATCCGTTTCTAACATTGTCATCTGCATCGCACACACAAAAGTGTCCGGCATAAAGCGAGGAGACAATGCTTTTTTGAAAAACTTTTTTGATTATTTAGATCTTGTAAGTAATTCTTAATCTAACGGAATAGCCAACACGACCCAAAGAAAACAAATATAATGATCTTAAACGGTTCGCAAACAAAATATGCAGACAGAAAAAAACGGAAGTACAATAATGACGAAATTAAAAACATGAACGAAGATTTTAAATTACACAACACAAGAGCCGTATATTCTCTAGTTAAAAGAACGAAAGGGGGATACCAACCAAAAACAGCTCTCTTCAAGGATGCAGAAGGCATCATTGTAAATAATACGGAAGATATAAAACTAAGATGGGCGCAATACTTTGAACACCTTCTTAATCCGACTCCATCAACCGCACGAATAGCAGCAGCAGACACAATAGCAGGTATAACTGATGTAACAGCTGATGAAGGATACGCTTTTAGTCCTCCCACACTCGAAGAAGTAAAAACAGCCTTGAGGAACCACCCAAACATCAAAGCGCCGGGCAATGATCAAATTCCAGCTGAGCTTCTGAAAGCCGGTAACACAGATTAATCACGTACATATGGACGCAGGAAATTATTCCTGAAGATTGGCACAAGAGCATCATATGTCTAATTTATAAAAAAGGTGGCAAACTCTGCCGCAAAAACTACCGAGGAATATCTCTGTTGTGTATTGATATAAATTCTGGAAAATAGAATTAAGCCCTATCCTGTCAAAGTAATTGGTGAATACGAAGTCGGATTTAGAGCAGGACGATCGGCCATGGAACAGATATTCTTGGTTAAATAAGTGCTGGAAGTATAATATTGATGGGCATCAGATATTTGTTGA
Organism: Chorisops tibialis; assembly: GCA_963669355.1. Classification (NCBI taxonomy): domain Eukaryota; kingdom Metazoa; phylum Arthropoda; class Insecta; order Diptera; family Stratiomyidae; genus Chorisops; species Chorisops tibialis. Next base: position 81,141,762 of record OY770262.1, on the reverse strand, counting down.
CTCAAACAAGCAAATGACAGTATTTTTTGAGCTGAAAATCGTTTCTGATTTGTGTTAAAATTGGCCTGCCGTACTTAAAGTACACAAACAAAAGAATATAACGGTGTTATGGTTTCTCTAACTACAAAACTGTGGAATGAATTAGGAGTTGGTTTTTTTTTTAAAGAGTATATTCTGTAATGTTCCGAGAGTAATGTCCACTACCGACACTTTTTACTTTAAAGTGTGACCTTCTAAGGTGATCTGAAAAAAAAGTCTGGAGCCTATAGTAATACGAAACTCTAGATCAGTGGTCCGCAAATTCCTCAGGTTCCACAAAAAAAAAAGTAAAGTTCTGAGCAACAGCGGCTTATCAAGAACAATATAATATTGGGTTTCAGCTGTGGAGCGAAATAATTTTGAGTATTTCTCGACGCTTAGTGATTTCCTTACAGAATCTGAAACGGATTTGGATATGGAAATCCGTGATAATACAAAAACTTTACTGTCCAGTTTGCAAGAATGGCTGACCGATTACATTCCGAACTTAAAGAACCAAGATAATTGCTGGGTTATATCCTTTCAAAATAAAAAAAATACCACGAGAATTTCTGGCCTTGGATTATGAAAGTTTAATTAAAATGCGTTCGCCTAATCAATTAGAAGATAAGTTTAGAGCAGTTCCTTTAACAATATTCTAGTCAGATATATACGATGAATATCGAAGTTTAGCAAAACAGGCATTTCTAATCATATTACCATTACCACTTATTTGTGTCAAGCCGGTTTTTTCAATTATGCTGCGACAAAAATAAAATTTCGAAACAGATTTGAAGCCGCACCAGATATGCGAGTTCAATTATCGAATACAATGCCAAATTTTTAGAGAAGAACCAGAAATATCCTTCGCATTAAAGCTTTCATTTCAATTTAATTTACGTACCTACAAACATATTTTACTTTATTATTTTAATAATAAAGTATTGTGATCGACACAGAAAAAAAAAAAAATTTGCTACCCTGAAATTTTGTTTTTTCGCGTTTCATGACTAAATTAGCCTAAAAAAGCAAAAAAAAAAAATCCGTCCCGCCGTACGCCGTACATATGGACTCGTACCTCCAAGACTGTTAAAGGTAGAATGTTGATTTTTGGGTGGGTTATTAACTTGGTAAGTGAGCTCCATTATCCAAATTTTGGGGAGTGTGGGGTGGAAGGGGGAGGCGGGGGGATGGGAAATATACACTTGCTAATATCTTCACCACGAATGCAGATAGAAAGATGAAAATCAGCACACGTATAGAGAGAGCTGTGGGACATATTCCAAAAATAATTTAATTTTTTTATCCATTGGCGTCCGTAAAGGGGGGGCTAAAAACAAATTGTCGGCCGAATCTTTTTTTGAAATGGTTATATCTTCGAAACTACTTACCATAAAAAATTCATATTTTGGGACAATTAAGATGGCGTATAGATGTACCAGAATCAGCTTAGAAATAGGCTTATTATTGTAAGGGTCGGGGGGGGTGCAAGGAAAAACACTTAAGAATTAATATCTCAACTATCTCTTAAGCTATGTAATTGAAATTTAAAACATATACTAAGCTATAGTAGCGAAATACAAAAAAAACATAACAGGGCTACGATTGCGCGTAAAGCGCAATCTTACGATACTCTAGATGAAATAGAATTTTTTGTGATCCCAAGAAATTTCGCATGGAAGTATTAGAAGGGATGACAGCATTGAACTAATTTTTCCCCATCATGCTAAAGTAGCTATAAAAATGTTTTGTACAAAATACTTACTCCAAAAATTGAATGGGAACTGAAAAAATTAGTGAGTTAGATTTAGTGAAAATGTGCAGTTTGTATGGGAGGTGGTAGAAAGAGTGGGGCGATTAGAGTGATTTTTTTCAGAAATAACTAGGAATATTGTAAAATGACATCCCTGAAATTTCAGACTAGTGCCATTTATACTTTTCAAGAAAATCGATTTTTTGTGAAGTTGTGAAACTGTGTCATATTGTATGGGAGGTGGTAGAAGCAGTGAAGCTAATCAAATATTTTTTTCTGATCTTAGTGCTAATACTAATTAAGTATTTATTACAAAATATGAGGTCAATAAATGTTATATGATCTGAGAAAATCGTCTTAGAGCATTTCATGAAAAAGTGTAGTTTGTATGGGAGGGGGTGGAAGGAGAGGGAGGAAGCAAATAATTTTTCTACTGTAGATTAAAATTACTATAAAAATAACTTATCCGAAAATTCAGACTAATAGCTTTTATACTTTTCGAGTAAATCCGTTTATTGTCAAATTACGAAATTGTGTCATTTTGTATGGGAGGGGGTAGAAGAGGTAAAGCTAATAGTCTAAATTTTTTTGGGCTTACTAACAATTTCAAATAAATATTTGGTGCACAATTTTAGCTCTCTAAATTGTATACGCAATGAGTAAATTGGCTTAGAGTAATTCATGACAAGTACAGTTTGTATGGGAGGTGGTAGAAGGAGGGGGAGGACACGCATAATTTTCGTACGGTAGATTGATATTATCATAAAAGTAACATATACCAAATTTCAGGCCAATAGCTTTTATACTTTTCGTGCAAATCCGTTTATTGTCAAATTGCGCAATTGTGTCATTTTGTATGGGAGGGGGTAGAAGGGGTGGAGCGATTTGGCCCGTTCACGAACTTGACCTTACTTTTTTGTCAAAAACGACGTGTACAAAATTTGAACTATCTAGCTCAACGCGTTCTCAAGCTAGAGCGCGCACAGACGGACGGACGGACGGACGGACGGACGGACATCCGGTTTTGAGATTTTTGAGTGATAATATTAATTTCTGTATTCATCATTTTTTTCTCCGAGCCTTATTTCTTGGCGTTACAAACTTTAGAGCAAACTTATAATACTCTCAGATTTCATCTAGAGTATAAATATAAAATTTGGTCATAATAGTAGTGGGGTGAAATGGGGAGCATTTGAAAAATGGTGCACTTTTCAAAATTAGAAATCATTATATCTCAAAATCGAGTACAGATATCGAATTGCAAATTCGTCAGATTATAGAACTACATAATTTATAATTTTGATAAAAATTTTAAGTTAGGGGGTGTAAAGGGAGGGAGGTGGTAAGCAAAAATGTCGAAAATTTTAAGTGAATTTTTTAGGACTCTGCTCAAAGATAGAAACTTTAAATTTTGCATGTGAATACATCTATTTAATATACATAGAAAAAAAATAATAATTTGATCCACAATTGTTATGAACCGACCACCCCGGTCTAATGGGCACAAGCTGTTTCATGTGCAACGAAAAAAACACGAAAACTGAAAATTTTTGGATGTAATTTTACGGTAGAAACTTGAAAATTTGGGAAATACATTTAAAAAAAATCCCTAAAAGTATAAAATATTAACTGGTCGAATGCCTTCAAAACTTCTACCCCCTCCCATACAACATTATTTTTTCGACCATTTAAGAAATTAATTATCACCTAACTATTAAAAGCTATCCATTTGAAATTTTGCATAAGAACTTATTAAAATATTTGCAAAGAAATTATTTTAAAAGTTTCAAAATCGCACTTGCCCTTCTACCCCCTCCCATACAAAAGTATGATTTCGACCAATTTCATTAAATCAACTAATAACCAACAAATTAAAAGCTACGAACTTGAAATTTTGTACGAGCAGCTTGCAAGAGAAAGGAAATAAAATTGCGTCACAAATTTTGCAATTCCCTTACCTCTTCTACCCCCTCCCGAACAAAATTATTTTTTCGAGCATTTTTAAGATATCAGTTATCAGCTAACTCTTAAAAGCTATCCATTTCAAATTTTGCCTAAAAACTTATAAAAATAATTGAAATGAAATTCCTTTAAAAGTTTTGAAATCGCGCTTGCCCTTCTACCCCCTCCCATACAAAAGTATCATTTCTACCTATTTCATTGAATCAACAAATAACCATCAAATTAAAAGCTACGAACTTGAAATTTTGTACAAGCACACTACAAGAGAAAGGGAATAAAATTGCGTCACAAATTTTACGATTCCCCTACCTCCTCTACTCCTTCCCATACAAATGTTTGGTTTCGTGAATGTAAAATGCACCGAATCCTATGAAAATTCTATGCAACTTCGTCTATGAAACACATTCTATACAGAGGATATTGGACGCGATTCAAGCAATTAATTAAAAAGCTATTAACATCCACCCACCCTTACCCCTCCTCCTCCACTCATAAAAACCCAAACTTGCAGAAATGAATGAAATATTGTTAAATTGACAACAGCCCTGCCCAAGAACTCCCTTTCACTTAGCCTTCCCTAACCACTCTAACCTGCATATTGACTTTCCACACATCCGCAACTTGTCCCAAGAATAATAAAGTTTCGCCCAACTTGTTGGAAGTGTATTTGTTTTATTACCACTATTATTTAAATTTAGTGAAACTTCTAGTACGAGCACATTCGTTTTTGCCTTATGCGTTACGTGTTACGGTCACCCTTTTGAACGATCGCCGATATCGCTGAGCTTTTGGATATGGGCGCGTGGGTAGCAATCAATGAAAGTGGATCACGAGCTTGGTGATTTATCGAAAAAGTTTCGAACATCCAAGCGACAGGGTCGTCGATTGAATCGCTGGGCTCCTGGATATGGATGCGCGGTTAGCGGCCTATGAGCGGGGATCATGAGCTTTGGATATTTGAAACCTTTTCGATCAATCCAACATAGCTCAATGCGTTCACTGGCTGGAATCATAACAAAAATGACAGCTTCCAAAAAATTCGATCGGTTCTCCATGGAGCAGACGTGGTGTACGTCGTAAGAACCGCTTTTGTTTTTAAATACAATGTAAAAGATAGCTATGCCATAGACACACGATGCGAGTTAAAACATTTTAACTCACAATTATGATGGAAGTATGCCATATTATATATTAGATGGTGACATAAATAATATCGAAAAGAGAGTTAAGCTATTTTAACTGGCGTCGTGTGTCGAGAGCATTAACTGCTTGTAAAATACTTTATTTATAGTGCTCGGCGTATAATTATTAAATGTTTATATCGGTGCAATAGAATTTCAATTGAAAAAAGCGCAATGAAAGTTAAATCCCGGTTTCTCGGATCGAAGAGAATCTGTTGTTCATATTATGCAGAGTTGCTCGGTAAATTTCCACCCGTAAAACTGTAGAATTTTAGTTATTATGAAAAAAGTTTGCATAATGCGTAATATCTCCGTCCGGTATTTCATTTAAATTATGGGTTGAGAGTGGAACAAGTGTAAATTACTAGAAGCAGTAGTACAAGCTGATTGGTTGTTTGCGTTGGAGGCTCTTTTGAAAATGGAGCTCTAGCACTAAGGAAATCCAAACATTTTTTCTTCCGAAATTATGGCACTTTTAGGGGGGTGTTAGAAAAAGTTGATTATTGGGATGATTTTCATACTAGCACTTAAAATTATTATCAGCATGGTCCGTGTTGATTTTCAAATCGATAGCTTTAAAATTTTTCCAGGAGAGAAATTTTTCATTCACTTTCTGGTATATGAGAATTTTGTACAGAATGAGATTGAAGATAAGCGGAGAAGTTTCTGTTGCAATTATAATAAAATAAATTCGCACAAAATTCTAAGCTTCTATCTTGGCTAGTTTCTAAGGAAATCAATAAAATGTATTTTCTAAAATTGTCCATTTCTTTGGGAGCGAGTGGAATAGGTGAGCACCTTGGAACAGGCCAATAGGTCATTGGTTCAATTTCCACTCCAGGCAGTAGGATTTATGGAGTTAGGAATTTTGCAGTTGCTACTGGTAATGAAAAAGTATTCAAATTGAAATGGGAAAATGACGTGAAAAGTGAAAAAGTTCCACTTCTAGAAAGTCTATATGATCAGTATATGATTTCTGTCCGCTTTCTATCATTCAGTCTCTCATAACATCTGTAAATATTTATTAGTAGCAACCAGTTCAACTTAAAAGCATCCCAGCTTCGCCAGTCGTTAATAGTATTCATTGAGCTTTAGGTACTACACACGTTAGAGCGAACATAATATACTCTAAGATTTCGCCTAGAGCATAAACACTAAAAAAGAAGACACATATCGATGAGCCTTAACACAAGTCTATCCGGTTTGTTGGAAATGAAATAATCAAAAAATTTATGTAGTTTTATTTCACTAAATTTTTGTTTTAGCTGAATGATAGTGTGTTTAAAAAAATTACACTATTAAAAAGCAGACTGGTTTACGAATTGCCGTAAAATTTTTCTTGTATTTTTATTTTTTTAGAAGACACAATATAAGTATTGAAAGGTGATCGAATGAAATTTTTAATTATTTACATTCCATCGGGATTCAAAATTGAAACCCGCCGTGTCAGAATAGATGACGCCAACAGTAAATGCTGGTCGAAAATGGCGGATCGAAAACGTCAAATGGTAAGGTTAGGCGTCTGTCAATAACTACTCATCATTAGATTTGTCAACTTTTATTGGCGTCATATACTAACTTACTTTTAGCTGGGATGTAGCCTAGTGGGTAGTGTGTTGGTTCACAATGCGAAGGTCGCTTGTTCAAATTCCGGTCGACGCATAATTCCAGCACACTGCCTGCTTGGTCACTTCAATCTACGAAAATGACAAATTCGCAGATAGTGGGTTGTGCGAAGGTCTAACAAATCTTCCACAATAAATATTGAAAAATGTTAAGGAACCTAAAGGCCAGGATGGCAAGGCCTAATTTGGGCTGTAGTGCCATTGTGGAAGTAGATATACTTTTTTTGTGCGCGAATATGAAGTTTGTGCCAAATAAGCGTAATTTGGGGGAAGTTTTGGTTTTTGTCTTCAATTCAAAAAAATCTATAGCTGAGCTGCGTCGAATGCTTAGGTCGAGGCTGCTCTTAGTAGAAGAACATGTCGTAAGTGGTTTTAAAGCTTCGGTGATTTTAACGTCGAACCGGCTGGGTGGTGGAAGAGAGACAATTGTTGTGGTACTCGTGAGCTGCTGAAACCAAGTGAAACTATACGGGATATCACTATCGAATACAATTAATGCGTTTGAGTTGAGCGTTGAAGGAGAAACGACCACAGTACCAAAAAAGACACGACAAAGTGATTTTGCTGAACGGCAACGCTCGGCCACATGTTGCTTAGGTTGGCACACTTACCAGCAAACACATCCTACCCTCCCCGCTGTATTCTCCAGACATCTTCCCTTCTAATAGCCACCTATTTCGTTCGATGGCGCATGGTCTGGCTGAGCAGCACTTCAATTTTTACGAAAAAGCCAAAAATTGGGTCGATTCGTGGATCGGCTCAAAAAAAGACCAGTTTTTTCCACGCGGAATCTTTATATGCTTTCAGAAAGATGAAAAAAGTTATAGCTAGCGATGGATAATTCTTTGAAGAATAAATGTTAAGCCATTTTTGCACAATAAAGGCTCGAATTTTTGAAAAAAAAGGCGGTTTTCAATTTATACGTCCAATAAATGAAATCTAAGGCTATATTGTGTTTGGTATAATATTTACGACAAGAAATTTCGCTATCTCCCATAAAACGTGAAATACCAGGGCGCCCTTAATCTAGTAGTTTACAAAGTCTCGAACAATTCTGCTGCTCGATCGGAAAAAATACGGCCAGAAATTTTATAGTTCCCACTCAAAACTTGGTCCAAACTGGCACCCAGACACTGCGCGGTGTATTGTCTTAATGGCAAAAAAAACATTAATTGGGCTAGAAATTGATTTCTCAACCACTATATTGACCAGATTTGGCCCCCTACCATTTTTTTTGTTTCCAAAATTGAAGAAATCGCTCGATGATAAGAGATTTGAGTCGATTGAGAAGGTAATCGATGCAATAAGCACTCAACACACCAAGGATCTGAAAATTGAAAAAAAAAAAATTTTTGGAAGACACACATCAACCTAAGAAGAGACTCTTTTGAAAAATGAAACGTTTTCTTGCCGAAAAATCATTCTTCGTTTCATGACTTATTGAATTGCCCTTGTATTGTGCTGAAATTATACCCCGAATTTCATCCGATTTTTATCTTGAAAATCAATCATCTACTCACTAATGCAGTTTAAGTTTAAAAATATAACAGGACTACGATTGGGCATTAAGCCCAATTATATGATACTCTAGATGAAAGGAATTTTATTTTATTTTATTTATTTTAAGAATTTCATAATGGGGAGTGGTAGAAGGGGTGATGGCATTGAAGTAATTTTTTCACATTTTATCTAGAGAAAATTTAAGCTTTAAAAATTAAATAGTTACTGATCAAATTAGTATAATAGATGTAGTGAAAAGTGTGTACTTTGTATGGGAGGTGGTAAAAGGAGTGTGGAGTTTTTAAAGAAATTTTCAAAAACTACTATATAAATTATTAAATTGATATTTTTTCAATAGCAGATCAGTACTTTTCATGAAAATCGACTTTTTTTTTGTAAAATTGTGTCATATGTATGGGAGGGGGTAGAAGGGATGTAGCTAATCCTATAATTTTCTTCGATTTTATTTAATATTCTGAATAACTCTTTTGTGCACAATTTCAGCTCGATTAATTTTAAATGTATTAAATTGGTTTATATTACATCATGAAAAAATGCAGATGAGAGGTGGTGCAAGGAGTATGGGGATTGAAATAATTTTTTTGCAGTAGATTGGAATCACCAGAAAATTTATATACTTAAAATTTCAGATCAATAGCTTTCATGCTTTCGGTTTACTGTCAAATTCCAAATTTGTGTAAAAAACAAATTTGTATGGAAGGGGGTAGAAGTGGTGGAGTAATTTGTTCTTACATTTTAGACAAAAACAACGTGTAAAACATAACAGAATTATATGACACTCTAAATGAGATGGGAAAGAGTTTAATGTACCGAAAAAATAGGTCATCTCAAATTCTTTCGAATAGTGAATAGAAACTTTTGGATGGGAGGTGGTAGAAATAGAGGGGGAGGTTTGTATTTTTCGTATATGATACCGAACATGGCATGCAAAATGTTTTTTGCTGAATTTAAAGTTTTTAGTTTTTATTATTTTTAAAGAAAGTGGTCAGAGTTTTCCTGAAATTTGGGCATTTGTATGGGAGGTGGCAGAGGAAGAAGAGTGTTTAAGATGAATTTGATTCTGCTTTGATTCAATTTCAAAGTCGATAGCTCTCATATACTTGAAGGAGAAATGCTTTTCTTGAATTTATAATACAGGTATTTGTATGGGAGGTGGTAGAAGGAGTGAAGTGGAGCTGATAATTTTTTCTAACACTTATTTCAATTATTAAGAAATAAATTCTGGCAAAATTTGAAGTTTGTACTTTTTCTAGTTTGAATGGAAATCGATAAAATGCATTTAACAAAAATTATGCATTTGTATGGGAGGAGGTAGAAGGAGTGTACGGATCAAAACAAATTTTTTTCACATTATTATTATTTCTATTTGTATACATTAAACAAAATATCAAGTTGATAGCTTTAACAGTTTCGAAGAAAATTAATTTAATTAAAATTTCAAATTTTCGTGAAATTTGCTTGGGAGGGGGTAGAAGGAGTGAGGTGAAGTTGATAATTATTTTTAAAATAAGTTGCAATTATAGTAAAATTAATTCTGACAAAATTTCGTCTTTTCAGTTTTACTAGTTTCAATGAAAATCGAAAATATGTAATTTTCAAAATTGTCCATTTGTATGGGAGGGGGTAGAAGGAGTAAAGGGACCGGATCAATATTCCGTGAAATTGACATCTATATCGTTATACTTTGACGTAAATTTCAAGTCGATAACTTAAAGAGTGTCAAAGAAAAATTAATTTCTTATTATTTCGAAATTTCATGAAATTTGTATGGGAGGGGGTAGAAGGAGTTTGGCGATGTAGCCCATCCACGAACTTAAAGTTACTTTTTTGCTAAAAATGACACACAAAAATGTTTAGCACTATAGCTCAAAGCTTTCGAGAGTTATGCTGTAGACAGACGCACAGACGGACAGACAGCAACTCGGATTCAAGGTTTTTGAGCGACAACAAATATTTCTGTACCCTTGGCGGGTCTGTGCGAGCGTTATTTCTTGGCGTTACAAACTGTAAGGCAAACACAATATACTCTAAGATTTCATCTAGAGTATAAAAATTTAAACTTACTACTTTAACGCGTTCTCGAGCTAGATAGCACACGGAAGGACAGACATCCGGTTTTGAGATTTTTGAGGGAGGGGTGAGAGAGCTAAAAAATAAGAAAAGATTCATAGACACTGCGTATGAATCATTCTGAAATCTGGGAGAGCGGCTACCTTTTGCCTACCTCTATCCCAATCCAACTTCTTAGCAATAAAGCCATCACTGCTTGTAGATTTCAAACAACAGTAAAATAGTTTATTCTCCATTCTACTAAATGAATGGGCTTGCAGCTCTTCCAAAAATTGTAGCACTTCAAAAACAATAACCATCAGAATGCTCGGTAATTTCCTTCTAGATTTATCTTCTAATATCCACTTTTTCTCCAAACCCACACTAATTTGACTGAACAAACTGCATGAATTCCTCAATGAATGCTGAATGAGAAAATTTCGTATACATTCATTTGCCAGAGGTACAGAAAATTTCTGTGACCGTTTCGTGAGTTAAAATAATAAATACGTTTCCATACAAAAATTTAAAGAAATTCATTGGAATGATGTGAAAACCGTGATTCACTCAAGCCTTCTACTCCCTCCCATACTAATGCAAACATTTTAAAAATATATTATATCAATCCGAAAAAAAAAAATTAACTTCTCCATTCTACCCCTTCCTATTTATTATTTATCATATTTTAGATAAGCTTCCAACAAGTCGGGCGAAACTTTATTATTCTTGGGACAAGTTGCGGATGCGTGGAAAGTCAATATGCAGGTTTGAGTGATTGCGTCAACCTTAATTTGCGTATCAGGACATATGAGAATTGAGGGAAATGAAGACGCTGATCGTCTTGCAAAAAACGGCGTAGAAAGAAATTTTATTGGTCCAGAGCCATTCTGCGAAAAATCAAAAGGGCACTACCACCCTATACTTGGAAAGTGGGTTGAACAAGAACATAAAATCTACTGGAATAGACTTCAAGGCTTATCAATCTCAAAAAAATGAATGACGTGGCACAGTGAAGTAAGCCACCACCTTAAAAATATGGGCCTTGCTGAAACCGACATCTGCCGCCTCTATCTTGAAGACTCAGAAACGAGTTATGGTTGGATAAAGGGGCAATAAACGCACAATAAGAAGGTCGCAGTGCTCTCATGTATTGCTCAAACTATAAAAAAAACATAACAGGGCTACGATTGCGCATAAAGCGCAATCTTACGATACTCTAGATGTCATCACAAGAAATTTTGGATGGGGAGTGTTAGAAGGGGTGATAGCATTGAAATAATTTTCTCCCCATCATGCTAAAGTAGCTATAAAAATGTTTTATACAAAATGCTTACTCCAAAAATTGAATAGAAGCTGAGAAAATTAGTCTTGTAGATTTAGTGAAAATGCGCATTTTGTATGGGAGGTGGTAGAAAGAGTGTGGGGATTTTAGTGAGATTATAAAATTGACAACCCTTAAATTTCAGATTAGTACCATTCATACTTTTCAAGAAAATCGATTTTTTGTGAAGTTGTGAAACTGTTTCATATTGTATGGGAGGGGGTAGAAGCAGTGAAGCTAATCAAATATTTTTTTCTGATCTTAGTGATAATACTAATTAAGTATTTATTACAAAATGTGAGCTCTATAAATGTTATATGTTCTGAGAAAATCGTCTTAGAGCATTTCATGAAAAAGTGTAGTTTGTATGGGAGGGGGTGGAAGGAGAGGAAGGAGGCGTATTATTTTTCTACTATAGATTTAAATCATTATGAAAGTAATATATCCCAAAACTCAGACTAATAGCTTTTATACTTTTCGAGTAAATTAATTTATTGATAAATCGCGAATTTGCGTCATTTTGTATGGGAGGGGGTAGAAGGAGTGAAGCTAATTGTCCATTTTTTTGTCGCCTTACTAACAATTTTAAATAAATAATTGGTGCACAATTTCAGCTTGCTAAATTTTATAAGCACTGAGTAAATTGGCTTAGAGTAATTCATGACAAGCACAGTTTGTATGGGAGGTGGTAGAAGGAGGGGGAGGACATGCATAATTTTTATATAGTAGATTGATATTATCATGAAATTAATATATTCCAAATTTCAGGCTAATCGCTTTTATACTTTTTGAGCAAATCCTTTAATTGTCAAATTGCGCAATTGTGTCATTTTGTATGGGAGGGGGTAGAAGGGGTGGAGCGATTTGGCCCGTTCACGAACTTGACCTTACTTTTTTGTCAAAAACGACGTGTAAAAAATTTGAACAATCTAACTCAACGCGTTCTCAAGCCAGAGAGCGAACAGACGGACAGACGGACAGACGGACAGACGGACGGACGGACAGACGGACAGACGGACAGACGGACAGACGGACAGACGGACATCCGGTTTTGAGATTTTTGAGTGATAACATTAACTTCTGTATCATTCATTTTTTTCTCCAAGCCTTATTTCTTAGCGTTACAAACCTTAGAGCAAACTTATAATACTCTCAGATTTCATCTAGAGTATAAAAATAATAAAATAAAGTTGTTAGGGAAGACTAAGTGAAAGGGGGTTCTTGGGCAGGGCTGTTGTCAATTTAGCACTTAATTACGGATACAATCAATAGCTCTAGTGCATATAATCAATATTTAATTTGTTTATTGCTGTAAGTTTGAGTTTTTATGAGGGGAGGGGTGAGGGGTGATAGTAAGGGTGGATGGATGATAATGATTTTTTAATTACTTATTTGAATCACGTCCAATATTCTCTGTATAGAATGTCAGTTTCAGACGAAGTTCCATAGAATTTTCATAAGATTTGATGTATTTTACATTCACGAAATCAAATATTTGTATGGGAGGAGGAAGAGAAGGTAAGAGAATCGTAAAATTTGTGATGTATTTTTATTTTGTTTCTTTTGTAAGGTGCTAGTACAAAATTTTAAGTTCGCAACTTTTGATTTGTTGGTTATTAGTTGTTTTATTGAAGTTGATCCCATACAAAAGTATAATTTGTATGGGAGGGTGTAGAACAGCAAGCGCGATCTAAAAACTTTTGATGTAATTTCGTTTCAACTATTTTTAAAAGTTAAAAAGTTTAAAAACTGATGCCCTCAAATAGTTGGGTGATAATCGATTTCTTAAGATTGTGAGAAAAAATAGTTTTGTATTGGAGATGGTACAAGTTTTGAAGGTATTCAACCAGTTAATATTTCATATATTTAGGGATTTTCTTAAAACTGATTTCGCAAACTTTCAATTTTCTACCTTAAAATTTTACTCAAAAATTTTCAGTTTTTGAGTTTATTTCATTGCACATGAAACACCTTGTGAACGTTAGGCCAGAGGGGCTGGTGCATAACAATTGTGGAACAAATTATTATTTTTTCTCTATGTACATATATTGAATAGATGTATCAAATATGGAAAATTTAAAATTTGTTCTTTCACCGGAGTACCAAAATTAAAGACTATATGTAGTGCTACACCCTGACGAATTTTCGATTTGATATACATACAGTATTGGACAAAACTAAAGCACCCCTTTGCGAAATATCAGTTATCCTCTGATATTATCAGGAAAACTTGATGAAAAAAATTTGTTCTTAGTTTTTATTATTTATTTACATGTGTATTATAAAAAAACATAACAATGACAATTCAGTCTTTTCAACAACAAAAATTAAAACAAAAATATTTCTCAGTAGTCAAAAGTTGCCTGCACAAAACTAAAGCACCCCCCTTCTATACTCACTTTTTTTCGTACCGCTACTGCCGAACAGTTAGCAGGAAATAGTTATTGCATCAGAAATGCATTTGTCTGATATGAATCATTAAAATTTCATCATTACTTCAGCATTTGTGCAAAATTTCTGTCGTGAATAGTGGTGCGCATTCTGCTCTTTGTGTTAAGACATTAAGAGACTAAAAATGGCAAGAAACACGTACTGTAGTGAAATTAAACATAAAATTATATTTGATTATAAAAGTGGATTATCTGGGCATAATATTAGTAAAAGATATTCGATAAATCGGTCAATTATATCGCGACTAATCAAAAAATATGAGCTGACGGGTCGCATATCTCCTGAACATTCTACAACACGAAGAGATGATTCTTTGATCAAAAAAGGATTGCAGTTGAGACTACGGTCTCTTCTAATCAAATTAAAATTGACTTGAAGTTACCAGTATGTGGAAGGACAATTAGGAGAAAAGCTGAAGAAGCTAGTTTGCCGGCTTACCGGCCTGCGAAAAAGCCTTTCATCTCAAAAAAGAACAGGAGGGCCCGGTTAAAGTTTGCCAAGGACCATTTAGACTGGACTATTCAAAAGTAGAGAACTGTATTATTTTCCGATGAATCGAAATTCAATTTAAAATATTCTGATGGAATAAAACATGTACGACGACCAAAAGTACCTAAGTACTGCATACCAACAACTAAACATGGAGGAGGTAATGTCCTAGTCTGGAGTTGCTTTTCTGGACAAGGGTTTGGACCAATTCATCGAATTGATGGTATTATGGATCGTTTCATATACGTTGACATTTTACAAAACATAATGCTGCCACACGCTGAAGAGGAGATGCCACTAAAATGGAGATTTCAGCAGGACAATGATCCTAAGCATACCTCTAAGCTGTGCAAGGTTTAGCTACAAACGAATAAGATACAGGTTTTGGATTGGCCTGTGCAATCTCCTGATCTCAACACGATTGAGAACATGTGGGAAATTGCTAAAAGGAGGATCAACAGAGAAAACTGCAGGACAAAACCGTTACTTTTCGAAGCTATTAAGACAGCGTGGGAAAATATTCCTTAAGAGTTCATTGATAATATAATATCTTCCATGCCAAAAAGATGTGCTGCTGTTATTACAAATAAAGGACTGGCGACGAAATACTAAAACTACCCAACATTTGGTATAAGTTCTGATCGTCAGCTAGAGGGTGCTTTAGTTTTGTCCAGGCAACTTTTGAGTACTGAGAAATATTTTTGTTTTATTTTTTGTTATTGAAAAGACTGAATTGTCATTGTTATGTTTTTTTATAATACACATGCAAATAAATAAACTAAGAACAAATTTTTTTCATCAAGTTTTCCTGATAATATCAGAGGATAACTGATATGAGATTTTTTAAAATGCTCCCCATTTTCACCCACTACTGCTAAAACCAATTTTTATATATTTTTTTTTCTTCTGCTAGTACAGATTAGAATATATTTTAATTTTCAATTACATAGCTTAAGAGATAGTTCAGAATTTCATTTTAAAGTGGTTTTCTTTGCACCCCTCCTAACCGTCCCATTTACAACAATTAGCTTCCCTCTAAGCAGATTCTAGTGGATCTGTACGCAACCTTAATGATCCCAAAGTATGAATGTTTTATGGCAAGTAATTTCGAATATATAATAATTTAAAAAAAAAATCGGTCGACAATTCGTTCGTAGCCCCCCCTCTTTCAGACGCCAATGGATGAAAAAATTAAATTATTTTTGAAGTTTGTCCCACAACGCTCTCTATACATGTGATGATTTTCAGCTTCCCGTCTGCATTCGTGGAGTAGATATTAGCAAGTGTAGTTTTCGACTCTTTCCCTCCCCCCGCCTCCTCCTTCCACTTGACGCTCGACAAAATTTGAATAACGGAACTCACCTACCCAATTAACAATCTACCCAAAAACCAACATTCTGCCTTTAGCGGTCTCGGAGACATGAGTCCATATATGTGTACGTCATGAAATGCGAAAAAACAAACTTTGGGGGTAGCAAGTTATTTTTTTCTGTGTCGATCACAATATTCAAGGATTAGAATAATAAAGTAAAATTTAAAGAAAGCAGTTTTCCTTTGATTACATCAGGGTTTTCCATTTCAAAATCGGTACGTTTAAATTTATCATGTAATATGTACACTGTACTTTCAAATAAGAATTTATAATGTAGTACTATCGAAAACTAGGGTGTAACCTAGTAGATAGTGTGTTGGTCTGCAATGCGAAGGTTGCGAGTTTAAATAAAACTTCATTATAAGAATACCAATAAAAGAAAAAAGTTCAACGTATTAAACCGCTCTACTCATACATACAATCAAGAAAATTTCATTTTCAGTATTAACTACCTTCGAAATCAGTCCGACAAAAAAGACATTTTTTTCATTTCGAGTTTACGTTGGCCATTAATAGCCTCAAAAGATGGCAATTTTAAAACAATTTCACTCGAATTAGATTTTCTCTAATCGATCGAAAATTAGTTCCTCAATGACTCTAAAGTCAAAGATCATAACTGCCAAGCATAATAAGCTGCGCTGCGCCGCGTCGTAACTATCCGTGCTGCTGCCGTCGTTCGAAAATATGAAAGAACCATCTCTAGTCAACTTACAAGCAACCGTTGCGTTATGCAAGGCACCCACTGAAACAAATCCTATTCGCCACCTAATCGATACTTTCATCGCAAGATTTCAAAGTTGCAATCTACGAATTTTTTTCTTTCTACTGAGGCAGCTGCTTCAGCGAGCCCGAAAGCAGCCGATTCTGCCAATGATATCAAAAATTTTACACCTTCGAATTATATGTGGGGCCAACGAAACGAACCGGGCATTGTCTGGTCGTCGTAGTTTTATTTCCTTGCAAAATGCCAGCCAACCAGCATCTTCAAGTTTTCGGCTTTTAACTTCCTCGAGTTTTCGTCTCTTCTCGATCGATTCGCAAAATCGCCAAAAGTACTTTCACAGTGTTCGATCTTCATCGGTAAGTTATGTTGTTATTGTTGGCGATTCGACTGTATCGAACATAGCCGCCACAGACGCTACTATTATCGAGTAGATACATCTAGTCTTCTACTAATACCTAGCAAAGTTACCTGGCTGGCTCGATCGGATGGCATTCAAGAGAGGTTCCACTCGTCTGGCTCTGGTTCACCTTTCTCTGAACAAAAAAAAAAAAAAACACTTGCAGCTCGCACTCTAGTAAAACGTCTTAGAAAAACGTCATCGAATTGTCCGGAGAGTTTCCTCATGTAACAGTTTAAGGAAAATTATGGTTTTTATAAAAGCCTAAATAGGTAGGTACCTACCGATCATACCGAAAAAAGAAACTAACTAACATTACGTTTGAATGTGCAGTTTTTAAGCAGCCCACTTGTAATAAGTTATCTTTCACTCTTGTACTATATAACTATTTAGATTGAAGTGCATTCATCTTATGGCTATGTCGTCCACCGGAGGCTTACGATTGCCGTTTCGTAACATCGCAAAAGTTTCGGCCGGCTTTTGAAAATATCTCTGCCGACTTTTATACAATTTTTTCAACGGTCGCGTTCGAGAGCAGCGCTAAACGATCGTTAAAGGTGATGCAAGGAAAATTAAAAGGTGCATTATGATGTCAATTGAACGTGATTGATAGCCGTTAAGTAGGTGCTCTCTGACCAATCAGTTTCGATTGTCGAACAGTCGCAAAAGTATCGATTCAAGCAACATCAACAACAGGTTTTCCCGTTTTAATCCGACGAGGATCAAGATCACGATTAGTGTCGTCAGATTTTTCGATTGAATCGACGTGTTAAAATATATAGAACAGGAAATGATGTGTCATTTTTATTGACTACGAGTAGTTGCGAGAAGCGAGTACATATTTGGCATTATTCTATTGAAATTTTTCTTTTTATTTTATACCCTCAGATCGATGCGGAAGCTAAGCGTAGTTAGATCTCATCGAATGATGGTATGCGAATAGATTGGATAAAGAAAATTCTGTTTAAATTTTTCGGAAATTGTAAGTTTGTAATTGCTAAGGGTTTAGGTCTAGCTAGGGTGTAGCCTAATGTTGGTGTACAATGCGAAGGTCGGGAGTTCAAGTCCCTCTCGTCTCGTCGCAGCGCTACAGCCCCTTTCGGGCCTTGGCTTCCCGTAACCGAAGTCTCCATCGATCTCGGTCCAGTGACCGCGTCCTCCAATTTTGAAATCCGAGCAGCGATGAACAGTCTTCGTCAACAGAGTCGGACCAGCGTTTCCTGGGTTTTCCCACTGGCCTCCGGCCCTCCGTTTTTCCCTCGAATACCTTTTTAGGTATTCGAGTTTCGTCCATCCTTTGTACATGGCCAGCCCATTGCAGCTTCCGCAGTCTGATGATAGTGGAAACCTCCGGTTCGTCGAATATATCATACAGCTCACTGTTGTATCTAATTCGCCATCGGTCACCATCACGTTTCGCTCCAATTATTCGTCTCAGGACCCGTCTTTCGAAAGCGTTCAACATATTTGCGGATGCTTGTGTAAGGGTCCATGTTTCGCATCCGTAGCAAAGCACAGGTCTTACTATTGATTTGTAAACTTGGAGTTTGGTCTTCCTGTGTACGCAGCTGGCCTTAAGAATAGCTAAGACTGAATAATACGTTTTATTTGCGAGCTGGATTCGTCTTTTTATTTCATTCGTTTCATTTCCACTCTTTGTCAATTTTGTGCCTAAATATATGAATTCGTCCACATTTTCCAAATTATATTCGTCAATTGTAATGTTTTGTCTATTGGGGGTCCTTTTCCTTGTTTGTGTCATTATTTTCGTTTTTGTTTCATTAATTTTCAAGCCAACTTCTTTTGCTGCTTGATCGAGGCTTAGTAGAATTTCTTTTGCGGATGTGAAAGAGCGTGATAATATGTTGATATCGTCCGCATAACCCACTATCTGGCTGGATTTATAAAGCAGCGTACCTCTTGTGTCAACGGGAAACTTTCTGATGACGTATTCTAAAGCTAGGTTAAAAAGCAGAGGGGCCAGCCCATCACCCTGTTTTAGTCCGACATTTGTGTCAAAGGCATCAGTTAGTTGGTTGTTGACTCTGACTTGTGATGTTGTTGATGTCATCGTCATTTTGGTCAGTCGGACTAGTTTTGCTGGGATGACAAAATGCAGCATTATTTTGTACAGTACGTTTCGATCAATACTGTCGTATGCTTGTTTAAAGTCCACAAAAACCTGGTGAACGTCGATGTTGAATTCCCAGCATTTTTCAACAACATCAACAACAGGTTTTCCCGTTTTAATCCGACGAGGATCAAGATCACGATTAGTGTCGTGAGATTTTTCGATTGAATCGACGTGTTAAAATATATAGAACAGGAAATGATGTGTCATTTTTATTGACTACGAGTAGTTGCGAGAAGAGAGTACATATTTGGCATTATTTTATTGAGATTTTTCTTTTTATTTTATACCCTCAGATCGATGCGGAAGCTAAGCGTAGTTAGATCTCATCGAATGATGGTATGCAAATAGATTGGATAAAGAAAATTCTGTTTAAATTTTTCGGAAATTGTAAGTTTGTAATTGCTAAGGGTTTAGGTCTAGCTAGGGTGTAGCCTAATGTTGGTGTATAATGCGAAGGTCGGGAGTTCAAGTCCCAGTCGACGTATAATTTCAACTTATTACTTACGTGGGTATATCTTGGTCATATCTTGGTTATGCGAAGGGCTAAAAACCATTTCACAATAAGAAATAAAATGTTAAGGAGCCTGATGGTCAGGAGGTCAAAGCCCGATTTGAAGATGAGTTTAAATATCAGAAAAGTAGGTTTCGTTTTAACGTCTGTCTATATTGACACCCAAAGCATATTTTTTCCTGTTGCAAAGGTTTAGACTTAATGTATAAGTCTTTTGGGAATAAACCAAAACAAAAGAACGTTAAATACCACCACTGTCATATGGAAGTAGCACCCCTAGTTTTATCAAATAATACAAGGCTCAATTGCCTGCCGATAATTTTTTGATATCGCATCACTGAGGAGAAGACACAGCTAACGTCAAAACCGATGCAAACATCAACAAATCCGTTTAGAGTTATTACAAATTAGCGTACAACCTAAGACCTTAAAACCTCTGTGCACCACCTGAAATAAAGAGTCAGCTAAGAAAACTGAAATCTAAAACATAACAGGACTGCAATTGCATGTAAAGCCCAATCATAAGATAATCATGAAATAGAAATTTTTTGTGATCTTAACAAATTTTGTATGCGGACGACAGCATTGAACTTATGTTTTCACATCATGCTAGAGTATCTATAAAAATGTTTTGTACAAAACTTGAACTCAAAAAATTAAATAAGTACTGAAAAAATTTGCTTATTTGAATTAGTGGATTTTGCAGTTTATATGGGAGGGGATAGAAAGAGTGGACTTTTACAGAAATAACTATGGATATTATGCATGTGACATCTCCCAAGTTTCAGGCCAGTAACATTCATGGTTTTAAAAAAAATCAATGGTTCGTAAAGTGGTGAAATTATGTCACATTGTATGCAGAAGGAGTAAAGCTAATCAGTTAATTTTTTTTTAATTTTAATAATAATGCTAATAAAGTATTTAGTATCAAATTTGAGCTCGACAAATGTTATACATGCTAGGGAAAACTTGATTGTATATTTTTCCAAAAAAGGTGTACAAAATTTTAACTTTCCAGCTCAATGCGTTCGGAAGCTAGAGAGCGAACAGACGGACGGACGGACAAACATCTGTCTAATAATTGTTTTTTCCTGGTTTAATTTCTAAGCGTTACCAATTTTAGAGCAAACTTCTGGAATTGCTAATGCAAAAATCTTTTCAAAAAAGGTATCATAACCTTAAACTATCTTTTTATTATTATTATTAGCAAACGCCCGCGACTTCGTCCGCGTAAAAATAGCAATAATAAGCAATTTTTGAGAGTGTAGTTAGTAGTACATTATGTGGGATATACCTATATAATCTGCTTACTTTAATGGCTCTTTGAAGAAAATGGTTTGTATATTGTTGGAATCAGAACCATAAATTATTAAGAATGAAAGCATGATACTCCCATTTTTATGGGACAGGCTCGTGATCAAATCAAACCCGTGATTTGAGATCATATACGTGATGAAGAGCGTTAAGAACATGTGAATAATTGCAGCTGGTGTTAATTAAAAAAAAAGCAAATAAAATAACATTAAGCATAAAAACATAACAGGACTACGATTGTGCGTAAAGCCCAATCATACGATACTATATATAGATGAAATCGAAATTTTTGCGGTGTTAAGAAATTTTGTATGGGGAGTGGTAGAAGGGGTGACAGCACTGAACTAATTTGTTTCACATCATGCTAGAGTAGCTACAAAAATGTTTTGTACCAAATTTAAGCTTCAAAAAATGAGTAAGTACTGAGAAACTTAGTGCATTGAATTTAATGAAATTGTGGAATTTGTATGGGAGGTGGTAGAAGGAGTGGGGGGTTTTTGGTGGAATGTGTCTCATTGTATGGGAGGGAGAAGAAGGAGTGAAGCTACTCGGTTAAGTTTTTTTCCCGATATTAATAATAATGCTAATTAAGGATTAAGTTCAAATTCTTACCTCGATGAAATTTAAATGTACTGAGAAAATTCGTTTAGAGTATTTCATGAAAAAGAGCGGTTTATATGGGAGGTGGTGGAAGGAGAAGGGGGTTTCTGGTGATTTTTTGAAAAACAACTATAATCATCATGCAATTGATATATTTGAAATTTCAGATCAGTAACATTCAGACTTTTCAAGAAAATCAAATTCTTGTGAAGTCGTGAACTGTGTCACATTGTATGGGAGGGGGTAGAAGGAGTGAAGCTAATCAGTTAATTTTTTCCCGATATTAATAATAATGTTAAAAACGTACTGAGAAATTTGGTGTAAGGTAATTCATGAAAAAGTGTAGTTTGTATGGGAGGTGGTGAAAGGAGTGACGAAACTCAAACAATTTGTAGACCAAAAGACCCTATTTATAATAGAAATAATATATTCAAAATTTCAAATTAATAGCTTTTATGGTTTCCAAGAAAATTTGATTAATATATATTTTGAAAATGAGTCACTTTGTATGGGAGGGGGTAGAAGGCGTGAGGGAAGTGAAATGAAGCCAAAAGCAGATTTCATTCCGATGGACACCAAACAAACTTCATTACAATCGGTTCAGCCGTTTGTGCGTGAAAAGCGGTCGGACAGACAGACAGACAGACAAAAATTTCAGAAATGTGTTTTTATGCTTAGTTAGTGCTAAAATAACTCAAAAAACTAACTTATAGCCATTTATAAGCAAATAACAGACAGACACTACTATTATATTACTATGTATAGATGTAGTCGACTTGGAAAAGAAAATTTCCTACCCTGAAATTTTGTTTTTTCTCGTTTCATGACTAAATTAGCATAAAAATGAAAAAAGAAAAAAAAAATTGTTTGTCTGTACGCCTTATGTCGCACGTGTGCACTCAGCCCGCATTAACTCCCAAACCCTTGAAGATAGAAAGATAATTTTTTAGTGGATTGTATTTGTTTGACGAACTTTAAAAATCATTTAATTTTCTTATACATTGGGGTTAGAAAAAAAAGGGGGAGGGGGAAGTTAAAAACAATTTTTTTTTTTCAATTGAATATATCTTCAGAATTACTTAATATCAAAAGTTCGAATTTTGCAACCAATTAGATTGCATACAGGGTGGGCAATTAATTGGTTTCTTGTTAAATCATAGGTTATTTTGATACTGAAAGCTGTTTCCCGTTCGAAATCTTGACAGAAAGTCATTATCATACCTCCGCGGAACGAAATGAGTCACTTTACACTTGAACAACGTTGGGAAATATTGAAAACTTATTTCCAAAGTGAGTGAGGTTTAGCCCAAACAGTGCGTTTCTTGGCGTTTTTTGGCGTTTGGCGATTTCAATTGGCCGCCTCGGAGCTGCGATTTGACCCCTTTGGAATTTTTTTTCTGGGTAACCGTGAAGGACCAATGTTATGCCAACAATCCAGAAACGATTCAAGCACTTAAGGCCAATATCGTCCAAGCAATCCGTGAGCTACAGCCCGAAACCATCGGCATGGTCTTGGAAAATTGAAGTGACAGAATGCGCTACTGCGAACCCAGCCGAGGCAACTACTTGAACAAAGTTGTATTCCATCATTAATGGGAATGTTTACTCTTACTAATGAAGCCATAAAACATGGAAAAAAAATCTTAATTTTGTTCATTTTATTGCATTTTTAAAAAGAAACCAATTAATTGCCCACCCTATATAGATCTGCCATAATCAACTTAGAGGGAGGCCGATAATTGTAAGCGGGAGTGTCGAGGTGTCCAAAGAAAAACACTAAAAAATTAATATCTCGAACTTAATATCTTAAGCTGTGTAATAAAACTTGGATATATTAAGCTATACTAGCGGAATATGAAAAAATATAACATTTGGACATTATAGTATCGCGGGAGCATTTAAAATAAATGGTGCACTTTTCGAAATTTCAAACCGTTATATCTCAAAATACAACACGGGTATTAAGTTGAACTCGTTGTTTTTATCAGATCATAGAGCTATATGGCCTATAATTTTGATAAAATTTTGAAGTTGGGGGGTGTAAAATGAGGGAAGTAGTGGGCTAAAATTTCGAAAACTTTCACTCATTTTCTTTTTGTTTCTGGTAATAGATACAAGAATAAAACTTTGCACGTGCATACATCCATTTGATATAAGTAAAGAAAAAATAACAATTTGAATCACAACTATTATGTACCGCATGGAGGTACTAACCTTTACCTGTTTCATGTAAATCGAAATTTTAAGCTACAATCTTAAAAATTTGTGAAATTCATTTAAATATAATGCTCCAAAGTTCAACGTATTAACTGGTCGAATACCATCAAAACGTCTACTCCCTACCATATAAAATTATTTTTTTTGCCAATTTTAAGAAATTAATTATCACCAAACCATTGAAAGCTAAGTATTTGACATTTTGTACAAAAATATTTAAAACAAATTTCCATCCAAATCATTGAAATCCCTCTTGCCCTTCCACCATCTGCTATACAGGATTTCGACCAATTTCAATAAATCAGCTAATAACCAGCAAGTTAAAAGCTACGAACTTGAAACTTTGTACCAACACCTTTCAAAACAAACGAAATAATATTGAACATGGTTTCATGCATATGAAATATAACGAATTTCATAGAATTTACGTTGTCTATGAAACAAACATTCTACAGAGCGAATTTTGAACATGATTCAAGCATCCGGTTAGAAAATTTTTAGCATCCACCCATCCCTCCGTATCCCCTCTCCATACAAACCAAAACTTGCATTTACAAACGAGCGAAATATTGATGTAATGTAATCGCAGTTAAGTGTAATTGACAATATCACTGCCGTGGAACCCCTATTCACTTAGTTTTTCCTATCCTTCCTATCCTGCATATTGACTATTCACGCATTCCCAACTTGTCCCAAGAATAAAAAGGTAGTATTATACTTAATTCGTATTTTTGAGAATAAATGATACTATATAATTCACTTTCTAAGTCCCGCAAACTTTTGACCAATTAGCTTGCTTCCCTCTCCCGAAATGTTGCTCGAAAAAGCCATACTTAGCAAAATGCAAGAGATTCTGGATAATTATCAAATCATTTACGATTTTTAATTCGGTTTATGTTTCATCTTTCAAGCAAACAAATAAAGTATCTGGGAATGGAGAGAGCATTTGACTCAGTGTGGTGCGACGGACTTATCCATAGAATTATGGAATCTGGATTTACTATACATCTTTTGAAAATAATCGCATTATTTCTTGATAGCCAAAGCTTTAGGTTCAAAGTAGAAGAAGTTTTTCCAATTCTCACATTCTACCAACTAGCGTTCCTCAAGGCTCGCACCTTGGCATTACACTGTACAACATTTACTAAATTGCAACCAGGTCCACTAGTTCGAGTAAATCTGCTGAAGTTATCCAGGACATACAATGCCAACTAGACCTCCGAAAAAATTTCGTTTCTAAATGGAAAATTAGAATAAATCCTGGAAAAACTCGAGCTATATATATGTATATAATTTTTTTTTTTTCGAGAAAAAGATACAAACATAACTTACCGAAACCAGTATTTAATATTTTCAGCAATCAGATTGCTCTGAGTGTATAAATATCTTGGATTGCATTAAGAACTAAAATTGGCCTTAATAGAGCACTTGTCGCAAGTAAGCTGCAAAATGTTAAAATCTTTTACACGGTTTATCCATTGATAAATAGAAAGTCCATACGTATCCAATTTTAGTTTATGAAAAAGATATTCAAACGATTACTTTATACGTTACTCCAATTTAGACTAAGTTTGCTAGCGTCCAGAACAGTAACTCCAAATAATACAAAACTAAATTTTGCAGATTATTCTAAATAAGTCCTTTTATTTTGCTTCGCGTCGTATTTACGAGTTAATCGATATTTCTACTATTGAAGATACAGCCAAATCGTTAATTTTTTAATAAACAAGAAAACAAGCTCTTCAGTCTTCTCAATTCATCTTATTCATACATTTTGTCAGATTGAGTTAGTTTTAGATAGTTTAAATATCGCCGGTTGACAAGCATTTATTATTATTATCTTTTTTTTCGGTCATCGAAATAAACGTAGGGGTCACCGTTTAATGCACGATGAACAGTTAAGTCGGCTTGGGTAAGGGAAAAAAATGGATATGGGGAAATTAGCAGAAAAACACAGAAAGGAAGAGTTTGAAGTGGCGGTGAACGTTGTTCTCAAACTGTTGAAGGTTGTATTCAGTGGAAAGGAAATTGCCTGGTAATGATAGCACAAGTGAGCGTGCAGCTTAGCGAGTATGCATTGAATAGAGGTGGTATTAGGGCTTTTAGCTCCTTGCTGCTTTTACCATGGAAGTATAAATAATAAATGTATAGTACTCCAATATTTCAACGATACCCGAGAGAGTCAATCGAGGCCGATATAGCTTCATCTCCTATTAATCGGAATGAATGTTTCTGGATACGATCAAGAAGAGCAACATGATATTTTGAGGCCTCATCCCAAATATGCGAGTTGTACTCAAGACGTGGTTGGATATAAGCCTTATATATGGTAGCAAGTTCGAAGGCAGAAAAGTATTTTTTACACTTCCTCAGAATATCTAGACGTTTCGAAACATCAAGAGCGACTTTGTGGATTGTTAGGGAAGATCATGAGCCTTGCGACATATTGGATCTTGGTCCTATTGCTGTTTTGACGCATTTAACAAAGTTTTGAAAAAATGAATTTTACTAGTTTTTTGCCCTTTAGTTTTAGTAAATTTACAAGATACATCCTTTCAAAGTAGCCCGTACTTCGCACAGGAAGAAGAAATAGATTTTCTGACTCAAAAGTATATTTTTTCAGAGTTATTCTTTTTGTAGTAATTTACGAAGCCTTGTGACCTTTTCCTCGGTAGTTTGTTCAGCGTCTTGCTTGTTTGTCCTGTTTTGAATTTTCTTTTTATGAAATAGATTGATCATTAGTGTGTTTTAAAATAAAATACTTTACGATGCTGGGTAGTATCCTTGTACCTTGGTCCGTAGCGAGTTGTATGAAGTCAAAAATTGAAAAATCAATAGTAGTGGAAAGTATCAGCACACCATCCATTTGTTAAAGGTTTATAACCGAAGACATAATTTGGGCTGTAGCGCCATTGAAAAAGAAATCTGCACCATTAGTTCAGTTTTACTAATTTTGTAATGAATAATTGATATTGGTAGGATATTTGTGTTCATAAATATTTCAATATTCGGAAGAAAAATTATTTTTTATGAAAATTAAATATTAAGTAAAGTTTTCTTTTTTTATAAAAGTCCAATCTACATGCCACGTTTTGACTTAAGCTACACTTGCATTATATGAAAATATTCAGATAACATTTTAATGCTGAGATTTGTATCTTTAAATATAATACGCGAGAAATATCATGCATTCATATTTTGTATGGTATAGTATGGTATAGTTTAAGAGATATCCGGACCAAGGTACATGACCTTCATCTATACGTAGATTCCATAAGTGAGTTATATAACATATACTTTGGAAAAAATCAGTTGGAAGAGTGAGACAAGAGGAGGGATAGAATCAAAAACGACTCCAGCCATTATCTCCACTACAAATCGAGATGAATATAAGACACTCAACACTCCAATATAAAGGTTATTGCATCAATCCCTCCCCTTCTTCTTATCCCTCCCTAAAAAAAGTTCGATTTCGACCAATTTAAATAAATCAACTAATAACCATCAAATTAAAAGCTAAATACTAACTTTCAGTTTTGCACAAACACCTTTCGAAAGAAACGACAGAAAACTGTAAAAACATTACAAGTTTTACGGTGCCCCTAACTCCGTTACCCCCTCCCATACAAATGTATGCTTTCATAAATGTCAAATAAACCGAGTTTCATAAAATTTACTTCGTGGGTGAAACAAACATTCGACATAAAGAATTTTGAAGGCAATTCAAACAAACAATCAAACAATTATTAACATAGATCCAATTGTGCTACCGCCCCTTCACCCTCCATACGAATCCTTGCATAAACAAAGGAATGGAATAATGATTTTATGTGGAGGATGGCAATCCCAGTTAAGTATTAAATGATCAACAACAGCCACGCCCTGGAATCCTTACTCCCTTAGTTTTCCCTATCCGCTACCACTATAATCTGCATATTGACTTCTCACGCATTCTTAATTTGTTCCAAGAATAATTAAGTAGCGCCCGTCTTGTTGACAGATATTTGTATCTAAGATTTCTTAAAAATTTAAGACCATAGTTTGCTGTAGTCTGTTCATATATCTTATAACTTGAATTTAACTGAAATAAATTATTGCAAGTAAATATATAATATGTAAAAATATTGAATTGTTGATGTTCAAAAATATAATTTTGAAGAAAACATGATTTTGAAAGGAAAAAAGATTTCCGAATTTTACACTGTACGCTTTGTTATTCGTGACGTTTCGGTCTCTACTGAGACCTTTGTTTGATAAAAGTCCTAGTGTAGACCGAAAAGTCACGAATAAAAAAGCATAAAGGTGTGAAATCCGGAAATCTTTCCTTTCAATTTGAAATGCACTGTGAAAACATTCACCAAACCAATGCATAATTTCTTAACCACAAAAATTATAGATAGAATCTAGAGAAGATTTAGAAATTAAAAAAAAATGTTCTTTGTAATAATTAACTATAAGTAAGTATTGTATAGTTTGAAATTTGCAACGAATTTGATGAATTCACTGCAAGTTTGTATTTGAAAAGAGTTACATAAATCAATCAAACTCTTGTTAAGAACCCCTATAGGGTCATAGGACAGTAACAACTCTCTTCCACAAGGCGCGATCCTGAGCATCGGCCAGAACTTGTTTATTCTTCTCCTGCTCAACTGCTGGCTTCCATGTGTTACATGGCCGACCAACCCGACGTCTTCCTTGAGGATTATAATCCAGAGCCTGTTTTGCGATGTTTCGCTCTGATTTCCTCAAAGTATGACCGATCCACTGCCACTTCCGCCTTTGAATCTCAATACCTATTTTAGTCTGGCCAGTTGTACTCCAAAGAATTACTTTAAAAGAATAAAAATATTTTCATCAAGATTGGTAAAAAGAGAATTATTACTATTATTATTATTTTTTTCAAAATAAAACTGATTAATTATTTGTTTTATTTTTTTGAAATTTTTTTTTTTGTAATAATTATCAAATGTATCTTCTTAAATACTTTCTTCACAATTTTCATAAATACCGACTACACCAATTCGCTTCTTTATTCCAATGGCCAGAGAATAGGTTTCATATATGGAATACACCAAAAATCAATGATATGGCATCAAACAGAATTTTATATTCTTATTTTACCGCTACTCATCAAATATTTATATTATCGAACTGTATCAAAATCTATTTATTGGAAAAAAATTGATCATTAACATTCTTAAACTACGAGTAGTTTTCTTAGGTCTGCTCATTTTCTCACATAAATTAATTAATTCCAGGAGAAGAAAGTACGCGGAGATAAGTTTACCAATGTAATTTTAGTCCAACCGAAAAATAACTAATCATTAAAAGAATAACTCATCACTTTTCACTGCAACAGTACAACCTCAAGGAAATTATAAAGTCAAAAGCCAAGAGCTAGAGTTGACCATCTAAACCTAGCATGTTTTAAAATTAGAAATTTACATCTATCAGAATAACAAATAGTTCTCATTTCAGTAAAAAGTTCTGTAAGAATACACACAACCTATAATTCAGTTTGACTTTCTTTGAAAAACATCTCTTAACTTTAATTATAAGTTTCATAACGAAAAAAAAATGATAGCCCTGCATACGAAACTACGTATCTACTCATTTCGAAATAATTAAAGGTCCCACCGACAATTAATTCACTAAAATTACCTTCGTACGCGATTTACAAGAATTCGCAAACAGGTTAAACGTAGTCCGAAGTAAGGCAAATCAGGTAATCCTTATTTTTGGTTTAGTTTGCTAAAGTTGTTCTCGAATCGGATTAATGCAAAAGATCAGATTCGAATTTCACTAGTTTGAATTTTTCGCGTCCTTTAATTCACAAAAAGAAACACTCAAAATTTTTCCAAACACTCGAGCACATTAATTTTACCGGAAATTTCCATTCATTTTTATTTCTTTATTTAAATAAATAAATTACATAAATTTTATGTGATTTTTTTTTATTACCGAGATTTATATTTATTTAAAAAAAAAAATTGCAACAAACTACACTTCAGTTGGAAAACACTTTACACATGAAACCGAGGGCCACAATCGCTTTACCGAGATGAAAGACCGGCTTGAAATTTGCACTTTTGAACTGTACTAGACGACTTGGACTTGGGGAGAAAAAATTAAACCAACTCTAGGGTATGGTGCTATCCTTGTATTGCGCTTAGGCGAATTATTACAGGATTCGAATTTTCGATGAAAATCGTCCAAAACACCACATCACATATTCGCACAAAACTTAAAACACACAAGTTCTCTTACTGAATCTTCTAATCAAGATATTTCTAGTTTCTCTAGCAATAATTTAGAAGTAATAGAAGAGGTTAAAGGAGCTGGAGGTCAACGAATCATCTGCCCACGATTTTACATAGAACGATAGCGAATCGCGCGTTATAGCTCGACGAGGTTGAAAGCTCGACTGAGTGACTTGGATAAGTTGCGGATACGAGTTACCTTCGAGCCTCTATACCTAACGGAGCCAACGTAAACAACATAATATCGCCGCGAAGAGCAATACAAACACCTGCATAGGTAGATAATATGGAACCGTCGACGTCCAGGTGTGCTTCTTTGCTTACCTGTTGGAGCTCGAGCTCGTTTTGAGAGCGGCTTCGCGAGCTAGCTCTCGCAATAAGTTGTCTTTAGTCGGTATTAGCACTAACGTCTGCAGAGGACAGAAGAACGACCATTCTTAGCTCCCACATTCATCTCTCCAAGGAGAGAACAAGTCGATTGTTTACCTGTGCTTACCTGCCGTGTAAGTCAGACCATAAGGTTTGTATCGAGCTTTTCGCTCGCTCACCTGAGTATCATTCGCTTTCTCTCGCAATTTTCGAGGTAAAGTTTCGCAGAGTGGTGAATTTCTTCACACATATCTTAAACAATTCAAACGTGTTTATTCGTCTTCAGTCTGCACTTCTATCGGTCGGTATTGTATTTTGCTACGCTTACCCACCTATATTTTAACCTTCTTAAAAAGAATGAAAACCTTTCTGAAAGAACAACAGGCCCTCAATTTGAGGAGTAAAGAAAGTTATGTTACCTTATAGTTGGGTCACTGGACTCCAAGTATCTTTCTTCAGGCTCTGCCAAATTTGTTTACTCTCAAACGATTTGAAAGATAAATAAATAAATGAAAAAAATAATAATAATAATTAAACCGCATATCATTTTAAATTATTCCTCAATAACGATGATATCAACAAAATCTCGAGTGATGGATTAAGAAGTTTAGAGACCTCTTCAAACTGATTTTTCAAGTATTCTTAAATATGCACGTTAAAAGAAAAATAATTTCGAATTTTCTTGTTTTCCGTGTACCTGCATTATTTAAAAAAAAACCGGTCGAACAAATATTGGAAATAGGATTATGTCAGGAATTGAATAAATTTTGAATTCGTTTGGTAGAAATTCTTTTCCTCATTTCAAGACACATCTGCCGCAAATATTAGATCTGTTCTGATCTGAACGTTCGTTTTGCATGCAATGAAATCTTAAGTGTGTAATGAAATATTAATTTAATGACAAGGTTAAGTGAGCAAAGGCAGCTTATAGATGATTTTTTGTTATTTATTTGTGATCAACTACTTACTATTATTTTTTGGAAATATAGTACATAGTGTCTCGTGAATGCTCACTTGCTAGGGAAGGTCAAAAATTTCGGGGAATGAAGGCGATGGACGAGGGAGGGGGAAACATTTTTACCTGAAGGTATTCTAACACTCAATACCAATATACATAAATACAAAGCTGCTGTCAAATCGAATCACTAATATATAAGTAATTGCCAAATTAATAAGTCAATCGGAAAGAAAACACTAACTATGGACAAAATTGTATTTCGTGCTGTCATAAAGATCCTCACCAAGCAAGGAAAAACAAATCATTTTAGAAGAAATGTCATTTGTTTACGGGGACTCTTGCCCTGGAAAAACGATGACTTATAAGTGGCATAGTTTGTTCAGAGAAAGCAGAGAGTGAATTGAAGCTGATAAACACTCGAGCTGGCTGACTGAGGTCATTTCCTCAAAAATTGTCGAAAAAGTGGAGAAAATTGTTCTCCAAGATACTCCTTTAATGCAGAAACAAATCGCACAAATGGTTGTCGTATCAGATACAACCATTTTAGATATTCTCCACGATCATCTCGGCATGTCTAAAGTTAACGCAAGATAGGTACCGAGAATACTCTCAACGGTTCAGAAAAAGGAGCGCGTCGAGTGTTCACGCGAGTTTTTGGATCACTGTAGCGAGAAGAGTAATGAAATTTTAACCCGGATTGTCACTGGAGACGAAACTTGGGTTCATCATTATGAGCATGAATCAAATCAGAAGTCTATGCATTGGCTCCTCAGGAAGTTCAAGGTCTCACAATCCGCCGGAAAAATCATGGCCACTATTTTTTTAGGATTCAGAGGGAGTTTTGATGACATAAAGAGAAAGGACAAAATACTACAGAGGGATACTATGTCAACCTGCTATAAAAAAACATAACAGGATTACAACTGGGCGAAAAGCCCAATCGTGCGATACTCTAGATGAAAGAGTTTTTTTTTATTTTAAGAAATTTTGTAGGGGAAGTGGTAGAGGGAGTGACGACATTGAATTAATTTTTTCCCATCACGCTAAGGTTGTTATCAAAAAGTTTTATACAAAATTTAGGATTCAAAAATTTAATAGGTACTGAGAAAATTAGTGTATTGAATTTAGTGAAATTGTGCAGTTTGTATGGGAGGTGGTAGAAGAAGTGTGCATTTATTAATGATGATTTCAGAAATAACTGTAAACATCATTAAATTCCAGATCAGTAGCATTCATACTTTTAAGGAAAATCGACTTTTTGTAAAGTTGTATCAAATTGTATGGAAGGTGGTAGAGGGAATGAAGCTAATCTCCTAATTTTTTTTGGTCTTACTAATATTTCTAAATAATTATTTAGTGCATAATTTCAGCTCGATAAATTTCATACGTACTGAGTAAATTTATTTAGAGTATTTCATAAAAAAGTTCAGTTTATATGGGAGGTGGTGGAAGGAAGGGAAGGATTCAACTAACTTTTATACAGCAGATTGAAATAATTATAAATTTCAGATCAATATCTTTCATGCTTTTTGAAAAAATCCGTTTATTGTCGAATCGCGAAATTGTGCCATTTTGTATGGGAGAGGATAGAACGGGTGAAACTAAATGTCTATTTTTTTTTTGTCTTACTAATAATTCCAAATAAATATTTAGTGCACAATTTCAGCTCACTAAATTTTATATGCACTGAGTAAATTGGTTTAGAGTGTTTCATGAAAAAGTACAGTTCGTATGGGAGGTGGTGGAAGGAGGAAGAGGACACTCATAATTTTTATATGGTAGGTTGACATCGTTATAAAAGTAATATGTTCCAAATTTGAGACAAATAGCTCTTACACCTTTCGAGCAAATCCGTTTATTGTCCAATTGCGCAATTGTGTCATTTTGTATGGGAGGGGGTAGAAGGGGTGGAGCGATTTGGCCCGTTCACGAACTTATATTTACTTTTTTGTCAAAAACGACGTGTACAAAATTTGAACATTCTAGATCAACGCGTTCTCAAGCTAGAGAGGACACGGACGGACAGACGGACAGACGGACGACCGGACGGACATCCGGTTTTGAGATTTTTAAGTGATTATATGAGCTTCAGTATCATTCATTTTTTTCTCCGTGCCTTATTTCTTAGCGTTACAAACTTTGCGGCAAACTTATAATACTCTCAGATTTCATCTAGAGTATAATAAAAGAAATTATCAAAGAAAAAATAAGAGGAAAGTGGACTCGAAGTGTGCTCCATTTGTGCGACAACGCACCTGTTCACAAGAGCCATGTTGTAATGGATGCCCTACAGAAATGCGGCTACGGAATATTGAACCACCCCCTTATAGTCCATATCTGGCCCTTCCCGATTACTGTTTGTTCCCAAAACTGAAGAAAGAACTTTGGGGAAGAAAATTTACCAACAATGAAGGGAAGAAGTCAGCAACTTCACCCTCGTTTGAAGCCCTTGAAAATATATTTTTTAGAAGGAATTAATAAACTTTGTGAGAGATTTGATAAATGTATTAGGCTTATGGGAGAATACATTGTGAAGATAAAGTATCGAGAATTTGTAAATAGAACTACCCTGGGAAATGATATTTCAAAAAAAATTTTTTTTTGGTAAGCAGATAGGACTGTCTCTAATTATTACCCTAAATATTAGCGCGGACTGTTAATCAGTTTGTTTACAGCAGCTCTTTGAATCGGTTCACCATAGTAGTCCAAGGCGATTTTTAAAATGGATAAAAATATGGTACAAAGATTTTGTCTCAAATTTTGTGTTTCCAACCAAATTTCGTATGCGGAATCGTTGTAAATGCTGGAAAAGGCTTACGCTGATTCAGTATCCAAAACACAATCCCAGCTTGAGGCAAAACTAACGCGATGCTCATATACAACTTAAAGAGGGTGCTAGACGCGAAAAAAGAAAGGCCATTGAACATCTGGCCAACAAGTCAGAATCTGCGGCTTACCTTGGGGATATGGGTTCACTATTCAAAACCATGAAACAGTTGACGAACAGGAATTTCACCGCCAACCACTTGGTGAGAAATGTCAACGGAACTCTCCTTAATATGAGTGAACACCAGTTGCGGCCATGGAAGGAATACTTCCCTGATCTTTTAAACATCTTATCAGAGGAAGATATTCCAGAAACAGAACAATAGCAAACATTCAACCGCAACAATCCTCTATTAGTGACGATCCCCCAAATAAGAAATAGAAAGTTTCCGCCATTTGGTCAATGGCGGGAGGGAAAGCCCCAGCTTTAGATGGACTACCAACCGAACTCCTCAAAGTGGATCTGGAAATAAAAGCCGATATACTCCTACCACTCTTTACTAAGATGTGGAATGATGGAAGATATCCCACTGAATGGAAGGAGGGCGTCAGTGTAAAAATTCCGAAGAAGGGCGATCTTCTGAGGATGCGTGGAAAGTTAATATGGAGGTTAGAGTGGCTAGGGAAGACTTGTGGTGCTTACTTTTATAACTACTCTATTTTTTAAATCAATGAATCGTAGTGGAATTAAAATTAAAATACTTTGTATGTATTTTTAATAAACTATAGTAAGTAGGTTTTTTTTTAATAAAAAAAACATAATAATGATTAAAAAGGGATTAAAAAGCTGTCACAAGAAAAACGAGAATAATAATAGACACTAAATAATTAATAAAAATAATTAAATGTTTTAATAATCAAACGTGATAAAGAAATATAAATAATAATTGTGATATTAAATTATAAATATTGTTTTGACTAAAATAAATGATAATAATTGTTATGTAGTGAATTATGAGTTTTTTTAAAAAAGAATTCAAAAACACATTCATAAAATAACAACACTACAACTGGTGACCCTCGACAGGCGAACACGCCTTAGCATCGCATTTTATAAAATAAAAATTATTCAATAGAATATTAATTCGTACAATTTTCCTGTCCCTTTCAGCCGATTGGCTGTGCATATTTCACCATCCGAAACATATTCGAAATCGGACTCAAGGATTATTTAAGATAATTGAAAAAAGAAAATCGAAGAAAGAAAGAAAATCAAATTAAGAAAATCAAGAGAGAAAATTTTTAAGAAAATCTTAAGACTGCTGGAGGTTTAATCAATTTCAAGATTTATTGAAATAAAAAAGAAGAAAGAAAATAGAAAAATGAAGAAAATATAAAACCGAATATTTGAGTATAAATTTTTATTATTTAAATTTTAATTTTTGTGTACCAATTTTGTAAATTTTAAATTAATTACGAATCATTAATTTCATAAAAAATTTCGTCATGTCAAACGACAACGAGGTCAATGAAGCACGAGCTTTACCTCCTTCATCCCGAGATGAATTACTTCTACCTAATCCTTTCTTAGGGTTAGGCGACACTAATAATATTGCAACTATTGCAATACAGAAAGTTTGTCTTTGGAGACGAAATCCGTCTGCTTGGTTTCAAGCTCTCGAAATTCAATTCCGGTCAGCTAATATTTCGTTGGAAACAACGAAATTTAGTTATACTTTAAGTATGTTGACCCAAGAAGAATGCGATAAGGTGTTGGATATTATTGAAAATTTATCCTCTACAACACCTTATTCTGATTTAAAATTAGCTATTATTGCTAGATTTGGTGAATCGGAGGATAATAAATTACAAAAATTGATTAATGGTATTGATCTCGGCGACGATAAACCATCCCATCTTTTAAGTAAGATGAAAGCTTTGGCTGGGTCTTCGGTTGGAGAACCTCTTTTGAAAAAACTTTGGCTTCAAAAATTGCCACAAAATACTCAGTCAATTTTAGCTGTAGCTAACGTTTCACTTGATGAATTAGGTATTTTAGCAGATCGAGTCATGGAAACTAATCCTAATTTCATTGGGAATGTTTCAAGTGTCTCTCAACCAAAAGTTTACGATTGTAGAACTGATCGATTTAGTTTCGAAAGTTCAATTATACATCAAATGTCGTTGTTAACTAAACAACTTGAATTATTGACTTTGAATCAAAATCAATCCTTTAGAAGGAATCGATCACGTTCCAGAAATAATTCACGTTCATCGAGTAACAATCGTGATAATTCATCACAAAATTCAAATTTCTGTTACTATCACAGAAAATTCGGCATTAATGCAACTAAATGCCGTAAACCGTGTTCTTTCAACAATCTAAAAAACTAAAAAAGTTGTCTGAAGTGGCGACGTTCGACAACAAATCATCATCAAGTCGCCTATTCATTTTGGATAATTTATCTAAATTTAGTTTTTTAATCGATACTGGAGCCGACATTTCTGTTCTTCCAGTTAATCCTAAGGAAAACAATGTTTGTGATAATTCTGTTGTACTCACAGCCGCCAATTCCACCAACATCAAAACCTTTGGATTCAAATCTTTAGATATTTCTCTCCAGTTACGAAGAATATTCAATTGGAAATTCATCGTAGCTGATGTCGAGAAACCCATTCTTGGCGCTGATTTCCTTAAACATTTCGGTCTAATCGTAGATATTCGACGAAAATGTATTATTGATCCACTGTCACGAATTAGTTCAGCAACTGGTTCTTTGGTTAAAGGACCATCTTCGAATCTCGCTGTTTTGTCAACTGCAACTACAAATCCAAAAGTGGAACTTTTATTATCTAAATTCGAAGGATTACGACGCACTTTAGATTACAGTTTCATAGAGTCGAGCACTGTGCGACACTTTATCGTTACTGAAGGTCGTCCAATCTTTGCTAGACCTCGTCGTTTAGATCCGATCAAGCTCAGAGCAGCTAAGGCTGAATTCAATCTTATGGTCGAACGTGGTATCTGCAGACCCTCTGATAGCCCATGGGCATCACCGCTACACATGGTCAAAAAGAAAGATGGTAGTTGGAGGCCTTGCGGAGATTATAGAGCTTTAAACGCTATAACTACTCCTGATACTTACCCTATCCCGCACATTCAAGACTTCGGTCAACAGTTGGAAGGATGTGCAATTTTTTCAACCGTTGACTTAGAAAGAGCATACCATCAAATACCCATTAATGAAGAGGATATTCCGAAAACAGCAATCACTACACCTTTCGGATTATACGAGTTTGTGCGGATGACCTTTGGTCTTCGCAATGCAGCACAAACTTTTCAGCGATTTATTTTCTCGGTTTTAAATGATTTTGATTTTTGTTTTGTCTATATCGACGACATTTTAATTGCTTCTAAATCAGAAATTGAACATTTAAATCATTTAGAAAGATTATTCGAACGGCTTAACTCGCATAATTTGGTAATTAACCAAGCTAAATGCTCGTTTTTTAAATCTTCAGTCGATTTCCTAGGTCATACGATTGACAAAAACGGAATCAAGCCAATTGGTGCTTACTTTTATAACTACTCTATTTTTTAAATCAATGAATCGTAGTGGAATTAAAATTAAAATACTTTGTATGTATTTTTAATAAACTATAGTAAGTAGGTTTTTTTTTAATAAAAAAAACATAATAATGATTAAAAAGGGATTAAAAAGCTGTCACAAGAAAAACGAGAATAATAATAGACACTAAATAATTAATAAAAAAAATTAAATGTTTTAATAATCAAACGTGATAAAGAAATATAAATAATAATTGTGATATTAAATTATAAATATTGTTTTGACTAAAATAAATGATAATAATTGTTATGTAGTGAATTATGAGTTTTTTTAAAAAAGAATTCAAAAACGCATTCATAAAATAACAACACTACAGACTAACTGCAAGTGGATTCTTGGTTAGGGCTGTTGTTAATTTAACACTTAATTGCGATTGCGATCAATAGCTCCAGTACATGTAATCGATATTTCATTCGTTTATTTATGCAATTTTGGGTTTTTATGAGGGGATGTGTGAGGGGTGATAGTAATGGGGGGGAGGTGGATGTTATTAATTATTTATCTGATTGCTTGAATCACGTCCAATATTCTCTGTATAGAATGTCAGTTTCATAGACGAAGTTGCGTGGAATTTTTATAAAATTCGGTGTATCTTACATTCACAAAACTAATCATTTGTATGGGAGGAGGTAGAGGAGGTAAGGGAAGCGTAAAATTTGTGATGCAGTTTTATTTCATTTCTCTTGTAAGGTGCTCGTACAAAATTTCAAGTTCTTAGCTTTTGATTTGTTAGTTAGTAGTTGATTTACTGAAATTGGTCGAAATCATACTTTTGTGTGAGAGGGGGTAGAAGGGTGACTTCGATTTCAAAACTCTTGACGCAATTCCGTTTCAACTATTTTAAAAGTTTTTGTGCAAAATTTCAAATTGATAGCTTTTAATAGTTAGGTGATAATTGATTTCTTAAAAATTGTCGAAAAAATAATTTTGTATGGGAGGGGGTAGAAGTTTTGAAGGTATTCGATCAGGTGACATTGCACAGTGATCGTGTGCAGACGCGCTTCGTGTTATTTGTTTTAATTTTTATATTCTAGATGAAATCTGAGAGTATATTGTGTTTGCCTTACCGTTTGTAACGCTAAGAAATAACGCTTGCACAGAGCCGCCAAGGGTACAGATATATTTGCTGTCGCTCAAAAACCTCAATTCCGAGTGATCGTCTGTACGTCTGTCTGTCTGTCTGTCGGTCCGTCTGTCCGTCTGTGCGTCTGTCTACAGTATAACTCTCGAAAGCTTTGAGCTATAGTGCTAAAAATTTTTGTCTGTCATTTTTAGCAAAAAAGTAACCTTAAGTTTGTGAATGGGCTCCATCCCCTCACTCCTTCCACCCTCTCCCATACAAATTTCATGACATTTCGAAATATTAAGAAATCGACTTGAAATTTAGGTCACCGTATGGCGATATAGATTTCATTAATATCAGCGAATATTAACCCGATCCCCTTACTCCTTCTACCTCCCTCCCATACAATTGGACACTTTTGAAAAATACATATTTTCGATTTTCATTGAAACTTGTTTGGCGCGTCGTGGTGATCTTCTTCGCCTGTAAAAGAAATTAATTAATTCTTTATTTCATTTTATTTTACTCACCTGCAGCACAAATGCACTACACGACTTGACAGTTCCTTTTGTCAGAATTTCCATTCAGCAGACATAAGCGCGTACACAAATGTCAATCAAAGTTTGGGTGAAATCGCAATAAGCACCCACACAGCTGTTCGCGTTGCAGTAAGCATACATACAGCTGATTGCAGATATACATAGGTCCAACTGACTGCGGGTCAGTGGACTGGGATACATAAGGAGCCGTTGGATTTCGCTACAGTTGACCTTTTTTGAATATGAAAATTTGCTATGTAGTCACTTGTTATCTAGCCTTTTGATCGACAACATTTAATACCGTGGATTCATTTATTCCTTTGTTCCTTATTTTAATTTCGACACGTTTAATAAATTGGATTACTTATTTCGTTATTCTTTCCGTTTAATCCTTTCGACAACATTAATAAGTTGGACTACTTTGTTCCTGTATTCTTTCATTTAATTTTCGAATTGTGCTGTGAATTTCGCACAATTCTTCGCGCTAAAGTTAGTAGTGTTGTGATTATTCGCACTACATCGCAGCTCGTGCAAGGACTCCTCGCATGCAAAACAAAACTAGTAAAACTGAAAAGACGAAATTTTGTCAGAATTAATTCCACTATAATTGCAATTTATTTTAAAAATAGTTATTAGCTTCACCTCACTCCTTCTACCCCCTGCCATACAAATTTCACGAAATTTTGGAATTTAAATTAAATTATT
The DNA here is from genome assembly GCA_963669355.1 of Chorisops tibialis. NCBI lineage: Eukaryota > Metazoa > Arthropoda > Insecta > Diptera > Stratiomyidae > Chorisops > Chorisops tibialis. Next base: position 81,101,834 of record OY770262.1, on the reverse strand, counting down.
TCTCTTCGAAACTGTTAAAGCTATCAACTTGACAGTTTGTATAAAGTATACAAACAGAAATATCAATAACGTGAAAAAAAATTATTTTGATCCGTACACTCCTTCTACCCCCTCCCATATAAATGTATAATTTTTGTTAAATGCATTATACCGATTTCCATTCAAACTAGAAAAAGTACAAACTTCAAATTTTGCCAGAACTTGTATCTTAACAATTAAAATAAGTGTTAGAAAAAACTATCAGCTTCACATCACGCCTTCTACCACTCCCATACAAATATCTGTATTATAAATTCAAGAAAAGTATTTCTCCTTCAACTACATATATGAGAGCTATCGACTTTGGAATTGAATTAAAGTATGGTGATAAGGATGATGATAAGCAGTATCAAAATCATCTTAGATGCTCCACTTCCTCTGCCACCTCCCATACAAGTGCCCCAATTTCAGGAAAACTATGACCAACTTCTTTAAAAATAATGAAAACTAGAAACTTTAAATTCAGCAAAAAACATTGTACATGCCATGTTCGGTGTCATATACGAAAAATACAAACCTCCCCCTCTACTTCTACCACCTCCCATGCAAAAGTCTCTATTCACTATTCGAAATAATTTGAGATGACATATTTTCCGGTATATTAAAGTCTTTTCCATCTCATCTAGAGTATCATTTGATTGCGCTTTAAGCCCAATCATAATTCTGTTATGGTTTATATTCTAGATGAAATCTGAGAGTATATTGTGTTTGCCTTACCGTTTGTAACGCTAAGAAATAACGCTCGCACAGTGCTGCCAAGAGTACAGAAATATTTGTTGTCGCTCAAAAACCTCGATTCCGAGTGACCGTCTGTCCGTCTGTCTGTCTGTCCGTCTGTGCGTCTGTCTACAGCATAACTCTCGAAAGCCTTGGGCTATGATGCTAAAAATTTTTGTGTGTCATTTTTAGGAAAAAATTAACTTTAAGTTCGGGAATGGGCTACATCCCCCTACTCCTTCTACCCCCTCCCATACAAATTTCATGAAATTTTGAAATATTAAGAAGTTGATTTTTCTTTGAAACTTTTTAAGCTATCTACTTGAAATTTCGGTCAAAGTATTATGATATAGATTTCTTTAATACCACGGAATATTGATCCGATCCCCTCACTCCTTCTACCCTCTCCCATACAAATGGACAATTTTGAAAAGTACATATTTTCGACTTTCATTGAAACTGCTAAATATGAAAAGACAAAATTGTGCCAGAATTAATTCTGCTGTAATTGTAATTAGTTTCAAAAAGAAATATCAACTTCACCTCACTCCTTCTACCCCCTCCCATACAAATTTCACGAAATTTTGAAATTCAAATTAAAATATTTTTCTTCGAAACTATTAAAGCTATCAACTTGATATTTTGTATAAAGTATAAAAATAGAAATATCAATAACGCGAAAAAAAAATTATTTTGATCCGTACACATTTTTGTTAAATGCATTATATCGATTTCCATTAAAACTAGAAAAAGTACAAACTTGAAATTTGACCAGAATTTGTTTTTTAATAATTGTAATAAACGCTAGAAAAAATTATCAGCTCCGCTTCACTCTTTCTACCCCTTCCTATATAAATATCTCTATTACAAATTCAAGAGAAGCATTTCTCCCTCGAATATGTGAGAGCTATCGACTTTCAAATTGAATTAAAGCATGGTGATAAGGATGATGATATAAAGTTTCAAAATCATCATAACCGCTCTACTTCCTCTGCCACCTCCCATACAAATGCCCCAATTTCAGAAAAACAGTGTTTCTTTAAAAGCAATGAAAACTAAAAACTTTAAATTCAGCAAAAAACATTTTGCATGCCATGTTCGGTGTCATATACGAAAAATAGAAACCTCCCCCTCTACTTCTACTACCTCCCATGCAAAAGTCTCTATTCACTATTTGAAAGAATTTAAGAGATTTTCCGGTATATTAGAGTCATTCCCATTTCATTTAGAGTATCATATGACTGGGCTTTACGCCCAATCATAATTCTGTTATGTGTTTTTAATTCTATTTTAATTTGTTTTGTTGTTGTTTTCATTTATACGTATTTTGCTTTCCATTCTAAATTTTGGTGCAGTATTATCTTGTGCTGTGTTTAAAAATAAATTTAATTAATTAATGTTCATTATGTGCGCGTCGGCATCATTTCAATAATCGAAGGCTAAGTATCAGCTAACGATCTGGAGTCCGCAGTATTTTGTTGTTGCCCGTGCTAAGGCCTAGGACTACACGGATAAACAACAGTTAAACGCTGTTGACTCTATTGTATTTCTGTTTGTGTGTTGTTTTAATTTTTGTGTTACCATAGCATTGTTTATTTTTATTTGATGTTTTATTTTATTTAATTGTTTAACAATAGTTTAAATTTTATGTACTTTTTTTGTTATTCCAATTTTACTTTATTATTTTACATAAAGTATTGTGATCGATTTGGAAAAAAAAATTTGCTACCCTGAAATTTTGTTTTTTCGCGTTTCGTGACTAAAATAGTCTAAAAATGCGTCTGCCTGTACGCCGTCCGCCGTACGCCGTGCGCCGGTGTGAACGCTCAGCGCACATTAACTGCCAAACCCTTCAAGATAGAAAGTTCATTTTTGGGGGGATTGTAGTTGGTTGCGGATTTCAGGCGGACACCCATTTTAGGGATGTAAGGAGTCAGGGAGAGGAGGGGAAAGCGTTTAAGCCGAAAAATACGAATTCAAATATCTCAACCATGGTTACAGCTAGGAAGCTAAAATTCGATATACATATAAAGGGGTTTAAGGGATAACTTTTAAAAATAATTTAATTTTTTTATCCATTGGGGTGCAGAAAGGGGGGGGGGGGGGGCTAGAAACCAATTGTCGGCCAAATTTATTTTTCAAATAATTATATCTTCGAAATTACTTACCATAAAAAATGTATATCTTTAGACCATCAAGGAGGCATACTGATCCACTGGAGTCAGCTTAGATACAGGCTAATTATTATAAGAGGAAGGGTCAGGGGGGTGCAAGGGAAAACACTTGAAAATCAATATATCGGCTATTTGTAATTGAAACTTGGAACTTATAGTAAGCTGTACTAAAGAAATACGAAAAAAATATAACATTTGGACAAAACAGTAGTGGGACAAAATGGGGAGCATTACACTTTCCAAAATTTCAAACCCTTATATCTCAGAACTAAGTACAGATATCAATTTGAAATTCTGTCAAATTGTAAAACATAATTTTTAATTTTGGTAAAAATTTTAAGGTGGTTGTGCAAAGGGAGGGGGTAGTAAGCAAAAATGTGTAAAATTTTTATTGATTTTCTTAGGGCTCTGGTGAAAGATACAAAGTTTAAATTATCCATGAGAATACACCTACTTGTTATACATAGAGGAAAAATAATAATTTGTTCCACAATTGCTATGCACCGAAGGGGTGTGGGGGGGGGGGGGTCTAACGTACACAGGGCGTTTTATGTGCAATGAAAAAATCACAGAAACTGAAAATTTTTGGATGAAATTTTAAACTAGAAACTTGACAATTTACGAAATGCATTTGAAATAATATTAATATTAATAAAATAGTAATATTAATAGCTGATCGAATACCTTCTAAGCTTCTATACCCTCCCATACAAAATTAATTTTCGATCATTTTTAAGAAACCAGTTATCACTTACCTAACTATTCAAAGCTATCAGTTTGAAATTTTGCACAAGAACTTTTAAAAATAGTTGAAACGCAATGGCGTCAAAAGTTTTAAGATCACGCATTCCCTTCTACCCCCTCCCATACAAAAGTATGATTTCAACCAATTTCAATAAATCAACTAATAACCAACAAATTAAAAGCTACGAACTTGAAATCTTATACGAGCACACTACAAGAGGAAGGAAATAAAATTGCGTCACAAATTTTACGTTTTTCTTACCTCCTCTAGTAATGTTTGGTTTCGTGAATGTAAAATACTCCGAATTTTATGAAAATTCTATGCAACTTTGTCTATGAAACTGACAGTCTAGACAGAGAATATTGGACGTGATTCAAGCAATCAATTAAAAAACTATTAACATCAACCCATCCTTACTATCGCCCCTTCCCTCATAAAAAACCACACTTGCATAAATAAACGAATTGATTTTATGTGCTGGAGGTACTGATCGTATCCGCAATTAAGTGTTAAGTTGACAACAGTCCTGCCCTAGTACACTTAGTCTTCCCTAACCACTCTAACCTGCATATTGACTTTCCACTAATCATCAATCAATCAATCAATCAAATTCCTGTTAAGACCCCCTATAGGGGCATAGGACAGAAACAACTCTCTTCCACAAGGCGCGATCCTGAGCATCGGCTTTAAGCTGTTGCCAGGACTTGTTTATTCCTCTGGCCTCCTGCTCAACTGCTCGCTTCCATGTGTTACATGGTCGACCAACCCGACGTCTTCCTTGAGGGTTATAATCCAGAGCCTGTTTTGCGATGTTTTGCTCTGGTTTCCTCAAAGTATGACCGATCCACTGCCACTTTCGCCGTTGAATCTCAATACCTATTTTAGTCTGGCGAGTTATACTCCAAAGTTCGTCGTTGGAGATCACTTCTGGCCAGAATATTCCTAAAATGCGCCGGAGGCATTGGTTTACGAAAGTCTGTAGTTTCTTGGTAAGTCGAACGGTCACTTTCCACGTAGTACAACCATATAACAACACGGATTTGACGCATGCGTCAAAAACTCGCAGTTTCGTGCGAAGGGAGATCTCTCTTAACCTCCAGAAAGGGGAAAGGATACCGAAGGCCTGACGAGCTTTATTTAGCCGTGCCTCAACATCCTTTTCGGCTCCGCCGTCCATGCTGACAATGCTTCCGAGATAGCAAAAATCTTGCACCTCTTCCACATCCTGTCCATCAAGAACAATCGGTGTGTTTGCGTTCGAACCCATGTGCATGTACTTGGTTTTACGCACATTTATTTTCAGTCCCGCCTCTTTGCATTTAGAATGCAACGAGCGAACATTTGACTCTAAGTCCGAACGGGTATGTGCAAGCAAACACACGTCATCAGCATAATCAAGGTGACTTAAGATGTTAAATAGTCTCCATTGAAGACCTTTACCTTCCCCACCTTCCAGTGTAGCTTTCAATATGTCATTTATTACCACCAGAAACAGGGCTGGTGATAATATGCAGCCTTGTCTGACACCCGTTCGCACAGGAAAGCTCTCGGACAGCTCTCCTCTATGCAAGACGCGACACCTTGCATCTTCGTAGGATTCTTTAATCATAGCTATGACCTTATCTGGAATACCTCTCCTACGCAAAGCATTCCATATGTAATCTCGCTTAACGCTGTCGAAAGCCTTCTCGAAGTCCACAAACATGAGATGTAGTGGCGAACCCATTTCAGCTGACTGCTCTAATATTATCCGTAGGGTATTTGTGTGGTCGGTACAAGACGACCCTTTACGGAATCCAGCCTGATAAACTTCGAGAGTGCTCTCGACGACATCACTAATCCTATTGAGAATTACCTTAGCCATAATTTTTGATACGGCAGTAAGATGACATATACCACGCCAATTGCCACAATCCCGAAGGTCGCCCTTCTTCGGAATTTTTACAATGACGCCCTCCTTCCATTCAGTCGGATATCTTCCATCATTCCACACCTTAGTGAAGAGTGGGAGGAGTATATCGGCTGTTATTTCCGGGTCCGCTTTGAGGAGTTCGGTTGGTAGTCCGTCTATACCTGGAGCTTTCCTTCCCGCCATTGACCGAATGGCGGAAACTATCTCTTCTTTATCTGGGGGATCGTCCCTAATAGAGGATTGTTGCGGTTGGATGTTTGGAAGTTGTTCTGTTTCCGGGATATCTTCATCTGACAAGATGTTTAAAATATCAGAGAAGTATTCCTTCCATCGTCGCAACTGGTGTTCACTCATATTAAGGAGAGTTCCGTCGACATCTCTCACCAGGTGGTTGGCGGTGAAATTCCTGTTCGTCAACTGTTTCATGATTTTAAATAGTGAACCCATATCCCCAAGGTAAGCCGCAGATTCTGCCTTGTTTGCCAGATCTTCAATGGCCTTTCTCTTGTCGCGTCTAACAGCCTTTTCAAGCTGTATATGAGCATCGCGGTAGTTCTGCCTCAAGTCGGGCGTTCGTTGGTTGACATCGGGTTGAGAGATGATTGCCAATTTGGCTTTTTTCCGATTGCCAACCTTGTCCCATGTGTCTTGCGACATCCAGGGTTTCTCACCGCTTTGCGCATATCCCACAGATTCTTCAGCACTAGTTAGAAAAGTGTTTCTGTTTTCGCGTAGAATGGTGGTGTATTCGAGTTTTTTGTTGGGATCTCTGAGTTTATCCACATTAAGCTTGCGCTTCATTTGAATCAAGTTCATCAAGTTGTCCCAAAAATAATAAAGTTCCGCCCGACTTGTTGGCAGCTTATTTTTACTAACGCCTATAGTATTAGTGAGAAGTTTTTCCTTCAGTATGGTTCGTGCGGCTGTTACCAACCCTTAAAGGTATTATAGTATTACAATTTCTCCCTTATATTTGAAAACTTGATAATTCCGGTAGTAAAATTCACTATAAAATATTTCGATTTTTGGATTTTTATATGCAAATTTCGAAATCATGGTACGTTCAACTTCGAATTTTTCAGTTTTCAAGCTGTGTGGCTTATCTAGTTACAGAAATGGGCCATTACAGTACTTCTTTTCATTCCCGAATAGAGTTTTCATTTCAAATTAAGAAGAGGTAAGTTCATACGAGTGCTGGATTCTGTAGAGAATGGACCATGTAGATGGAACCTTAACGCCTCCAGTTTTGTGAAGTGTGAGAAATACAATGTGATTCATTTCAAACGGTAGAAGTGATTTTTCAAAGAAGAAAATGCTTAGAAAATTATTTCCAGTTGCTTTTCGTTATAATTAGAGGAAAATGGAGGCTGCAAATTAAAAACTTTAGCATCATCTAAATTTGATTTAAGTAGAGACTAGCGTATCGCATGTGACGATGAATTACCATTACCGCAAAGTAGCCAACACGGTGATAACAATTATGTGCAAGGAGCGATCACGGGTACGATCAAGTTCGAGCTCATCATCGCCGCAACCATGGGACTGGGCGTACCACGGGGAGTAAATTAATTTGCATGAACATATAAGAAGTGTTATCACACATTTTCAGTATAGAAAATGTCAGGCGACCGTTAAAACAGCATTGAGAGTCGCGTAGCCGAGACGATAACACACGCAAGTCGATATGCATTTCCTTTTGGAAGCCGCTCGCAAAGGACAGGAAATGCAACATTAGGTGCTCACCTTTTATTTTTAATTATTCGGTCGATAACTGGCGACACATAGAAAATGTATACCTCCATCTGCACAGGTGTACGCGCTCTATGTTATTAACTCAATGGACGACTCTGATTTCTTAAAGACACTCGCCGGTTCGCAGCTGCGATCATGTCAATAAGGCATAAGCTAACCGCAGAGCATTACCAAAATTACAGGCAGCGAAATATGAGTTGATGGCGTATAGACGAGTATTGGGCATTCCCATAGGTATGTAGTTTCATATGTGAAAATGACCGGCAAATGGGAGCGTCAATGACCCTTCTGACGCGATTCGAATACAGAACTATCGTTAATCGTTTGTGTTACTACCGTGAAAATGCTTTATGAAGAATCACCTGCCGCTGTTACACCTTTGCCATAATAGCGAGTACGCAGCTATCGAATATAATCGATGCCACCCGCATTTAGTAGGCGAATATATTTTTCATTCCGGGGCGCTACACGGGGGCAATTGTAAGTATAAACTGTTATTAATTCGTGCAGCCAACTATGACGAACATTTTATACTTCCGGCATGAAAAACAACCAGAACGACGGTTGATCGACGATTTTTTGTATCTAGGATGTAGGAGAGTATTGGATAGCTATGTTGCAGTCGTTCCCATCCATTGCTTGAACGTTAGAAGGATGGATGGGAAAATAGTGCTTAAATAGTTATTTGTAACCAAATCGGACTACCAAACTAATTGAGATTTGTGTTGGTAGTAAGTTTAGAGCAATAAGTCCAGATAAAACGTACCAAGTGTTTTAGAAAAAGTTTGGTAATCGTGTGAATTAAATACTTTCGAAATTATAATAGTTTTTCACTTGACGGCTCATAAAAGTCTTGGTAAAGAAGGATGAAGAAACATATATGTTAGTTGCCCAAATCGAAGTGACCACGTGTGCGACCACACTTATAACTCCTGAACGTTCTAAGCTATCAAGCTGAATTGTCTTATGTAACAATGTGCCAAAAAGTAGGGCGCATTTTTATTTTTCTTGGGATAAGTTCAGGATTCGTGGGAAGTCAATATGCAGATTATAGTGGTAGCTGATGAGGAAGAATAAGTATTTCAATAGCACTTAATTGCGATTGCGATCAATGGTTTCTCTTCATAAAACCAAAAATTTATTCGTTTATTTATGCAAGGATTTGGAAGGGGTGGAAGTGCGATAGAATAGTTGGGTGGAAGCTAATAATCGTTTGATTGATTGCTTAAATTACGTTCAAAATTCTCTACACAGAGTGTTAGATTCACAGACGAAGTAAGTTCCATAAAGTTCAGTGCATTTTATATTCATGAAACAATTCGTTTGTAAGAGTCATCGTAAAATTTGTGATTTTTTTTCCAGTTGAGTTTGCTATCAACACCTAGATATTCGACTTCATTCGAGAAGGGTATTGATGTTGTATTTGTAGACGGATTTGTTATGTAAATTTTCATTCTGTTCGTAATTGGTACAATTTATTTAATTAGGTTCAAGTTCAAGTTCTTTGACTGACTTATAAAATTTTAGATAGCTTATATCATTTCTGATATTGTTTTGTCACCGGCATATTCTACTACCTCGTAGCCTTATTCTGTTAGATGGTCCAGAAACTTATTGACCACAGATGTGGAGATAGCACCCATTCTTGGTGTTAGCCCCTGTCAGTCAATGGGCTATCTCGTAGATCCGTGGTTATCATTCGGCTCTGTAGCATGCCATGTTTGCATTTTATCGAGACTGATTCTCGACCCTTTTTCCTAGCTGCCACTATTATGGCGTCTTGTGGAGTGTTGCTCATTTTATATCTCATCTCATCTCATCTTCAATGGCGCTACAGCCCAAATCGGACCTTGGCCTCCTGATATTCAGGTTCCTTAACATTTTTTTTTCATTACTTATTGTGGAAGGGTTGTTACCCTTCGCACAACCCTCTTTCTACGAATTTTTCATTTATATCTACGAATTCGTAAAGCTCAATTTCTTTGTAGTCTATAGCCTTTCCAATTTGTTTTACTAGAAAAAGGCTGACTCTGTTGATTTCGCTTTCCTTTTGTGGTAGTCCATTAATTTTTTATAAAAGAAAGTGGTAACACTTATAGGGCGAGATTTTTTATATATAACCACATATAAAACTGGCTTTGAAGATCCTAAATATTGTTGACATTAGGATCTCTAACCCCTTCTGTAGTAATACGGGGAATCTTTTATCTACTCCGGTTTATGTAGGGCTTTAAGGTGTTAATCGCCCTTTTGATCATCTTTGAAGTGAAGATTTCACCAGCAATGTCATTGTTTGACGATACGTGCTTTCCTCTACTTCTAAATCTTCATTGTTCATAATTTTGCAGCCTGGGAAGTGTGTTGCCAATAATATTTAAGCCGTTTCCTTGCTACTTTTTTTTTAAGAATTCATCTAGTCTCTCTAATAGTCCGATATCTATCGGGGACTACTTTGCTATCACCTTTTCGAGACGTGCGGCCATTTATCTGTTCTCAAAATCTTCTCCATGTCACTTTTTGAACGTCGTTAAAAGTTTATTCTATTCAGTTAGGGAGTTTCTGTATTCATCTCAGTTACGTAAGGTTTTTGCTCTTTCAAACAATTTCCTGGTTTCTTTCCAGTTTAACGCAAGTTCCTTTTACCCCCAAGATGCTTGATTTGCCCTTTTCATGTCAACAACGAGACAACATTTTTCGTAGGGATTTATGACATTGTCCACGAGTTTGTTAGCTATTTGATCAATGCAGCCTGGGCTGTTTGTTGATGATTTGAAAGTGAAGCTCCTTTAGATACGTCTCAACTTTCGCACTTGTTAACCAGTCAGTAATTTGTTATGGTAAGGTCAAGTACTTCCTGCTTACAGAATTTATGAAGGATGTGGTGTTGCCTTTATTTATTATGTCTAGGTTGTTAGTTTTAAGATACTTTAAAAGTGACGTATCTTATTTATTGATTTTACTCTCTCTTCAATGGCGCTACAGCCCAAATCGGGCCTTGGCCTCCTAAACTTCAGGTTCCTTAACATTTTCATTATTTATTGTGGAAGGTCTAACTTCGCACAACCCTCTATCTACGAATTTTTCATTTTCGTAGATTGAGGTAACCAAGGAATATTCAAGCAGGTAGTGTGCTGGAATTATGCGTCGACCGGGATTTGAACTCACGACCTTCGCATTGTAAACCAAACACGCTACCCACTAGACTACACCCTAGCTATGATTTTACTACTTCCCTACAAAGTGTGGTGTCGATTCTGCAATAAAAAAGGACTTCGTAACCATAAACATCGACGACTTTTCCAATTCAATCGACTGCCACTGGGAATGAAATCAGCACCCGGGAAATTACAAGAGTTAATGGACTCTATGCTGGCCGCCAATGGTAGTCACTCAACTAGAACTGAAAAAAAAACAGAAGAGTTCATAACCAACTACTACGGCAAGTATAATAATGCTCCTTTGTCAATATTTTCATCTTAAAAGGGAGAAATGCAACTTTTTCACGAGCGACCTCAAATATTTTGGTCACATTTAAAATTCCAGGGATATTAAGGTGAATCCAGCTAAAACAGAAGCAACTGTTAATATGCCCCAGCTACAAAACATTTATCAATTACGAGCCTTCGTGTTCTCCTTCTTTAATGGCAATACAGCCCAAATCGGGCCTTGTCCTCCAGACCATCAGGTGTATTACTTTTTAAGGATGAGTTACTTGACCTTCGCACAACTCTCTATCTACGCATTTTTATTTTTCGCAGATTGAGATGACCCAGAAATAAATATATGTAGTTAGGGTGTGGCTTAGTGAGTAGCCTCAATACGCATTGTAGACCAAAGTATATAATGTCGTCCAAAGCCAGCAATGCGAAGGTCGTAAGTTCAAATTCCGGCCGACGCATAATTTCAGCACACTGCCTGCTTCGATACAACTTAGCTACCTCAACCTACGAAATGAAAAATTCGTAGATAGCGGGTTTAACGAAGAGCTGAAATCCTGAAGACCAGGATGCCAAGGCCCGAATTGGGCTCTAGTGCTATTCTTGAAGAAAAACATAATAGACTTATGATTGGGCGTAAAGCATATGATAGGGTCTAGCCTAGTGGGTAGCGTGCTGGTCTTGTAATGCGATGGTCGTGAGTTCAAACCCAGGTCGGCGCAATATATAATTCCAGCACATGGCCTGCTTGGATGTTAATTGGTCATCTCAATTTACGAAAATGAAAAATTCGTAGAAAGAGGGTTGAGCGAAGAGCTAACAACCCTTCCACAATAAGTAATGAAAAATGGTAAGGAACCTGAATGTCAGGAGGCCAAGGTCCGATTTGGACTGTAGCGCCATTGTAGAAGAAGTAAAGCATATGATACTCTAGATAAAATATAAAAGGGTTCATTGTACTGAAAAATATGTCATCTCAAATACTTTCGAATAGTGAATACCGACTTTTGTATGGGAGGTGGTAAAAGCAGAGGGAGGAGGTTTGTAATTTTTGTATAAAATACTGAACGTAGTATACAAAATGTTTCATGTTGAATTTAAAGTTTGTACCTTTCATAATTTTCGAGGAAATTGAACAAATTTGTCTGAATTTATGGCATTGCATAGGAGTTGGCAGAGAAAGTGGGAGGTTTAGGATGATTTTGAATCTGTTTATCAACATCATAATCACATTGCCTCATCTGTTCGAAGGAGAAATACATTTCTTGCATTTTCAATGCAAAAAATGGTATGGGAGGTGGTAGAAGGAGTGAAGCGAAGTTCATATTTTTTTGTTTATTACAATTATTAAGGGACAAATTCTGGCAAAGTTTGAAGTTTGTGATTTTCCTAGTTACAATGAAAATCGATTAAATGCATTTACCAAAAATTGTACATTTGCATGGGAGGGGGTTCAAGGAGTACTTGAATCAAAATCAAATTTTTCAACATCAATGATATTCCAAATAGTACACTTTTCTCAAAATCTGAAATTGATAGCTTTGACGGTTTTGGAGAAAAATAATTTAGTTAAAATTCCAAAATTTCGTGAAATTTGTATGGGAGGGGGTAGAAAGAGTGAGGTTAAGTTGATAGGTTTCACAAAATCGGTTGCAATTGTGATAAAACTAATTGTGACAAAAATTGGTTCTTCTAGCTTTACTAGTTGCAATGAAAACCGAATAAATGTATTTTTGAAAATTGTTCATTTATATGAGAGGTGGCAGAAGAAGTAAAAGGATCAGATCAATATTTTTTGACGTAAATGATATTCGCATCGCTATACTATGACCTAATTTTCAAGTCAATAGCTGAAAAAGTTTCGTAGAAAAATTAATTTCTTTAAATTTCGAAATTTCATGAAATTTGTATATGAGGGGGTAGAAGGGAAGGGGAATTTGGCCCGTTCACGAACTTAAAGTTACTTTTTTGCTGGAAATGATATAATAAAATTTCAGCGAGATAAGTCAAAGCTTTTGAGAGTTATGTTGTAGACAAACGGACAGACGAGGTTTTTGAGCGACAACAATATTTCTGTATCATTGGCGGCTCTGTACGATCATAATTTCTTGGCGTTACAAACGGTAAGGCAAATACAATATACTCTCAGATTTCAGATATACTCAGATATACTCACGTAAGTAGTGTGAGGAAATTATATTCGACCGAAATTTGAATTCTCGAACTTTGCATCTTAGACCAATTCGCTACACACTAGGCTACACCAGGCTCGATCCTCTTTCAATCAAATGCCTGTTAAGACCCCCTATAGGGGCATAGGACAGAAACAACTCTCTTCCACAAGGCGCGATCCTGAGCATCGACCTTAAGCTGTTGCCAGGACTTGTTTATTCCTCTGCCCTCCTGCTCAACTGCTCGCTTCCATGTGCTACATGGTCGGCCAACCCGACGTCTTTCTTGAGGATTATAATCCAGAGCCTGTTTGGCGATGTTTCGCTCTGGTTTCCTCAAAGTATGACCGATCCACTGCCACTTCCGCCGTTGAATCTCAATACCTATTTTAGTCTGGCCAGTTGTACTCCAAAGTTCGTCGTTGGAGATTTCTTCTGGCCAGAATATTCCTGAAATGCGCCGGAGGCATTGGTTTACGAAAGTCTGTAGTTTCTTGGTAAGTCGAACGGTCTGACGGACAAGATGTGGAAGACGTGCAAGATTTTTGTTATCTCGGAAGCATTGCCAGTTTGGACGGCGGAGCCGAAAAGGATGTTGAGGCCCGTCTAAATAAAGCTCGTCAGACCGTCGGTATCCTTTTCCCTTTCTGGAGGTTAAGGGAGATCTCCCTTCGCACGAAGCTGCGAGTTTTTGACACATGCGACAAATCCGTGTTGTTATATGGTTGTACTACGTAGAAAATGACCGTTCGAATTGAGATTCAAAAGCGGAATTTGCTGTGGATCGGTCATACTTTGAGGAAACCAGAGCGAAACATTGCCAAACAAGCTCTGGATTATAATCATCAAGGAAGACGTCGCGATGGTCGACCATGTAACACATGGAAGCGAGCAGTTAAGCAGGAGGTCAGAGGAATAAACAAGTCCTGGCAACAGCTTAAGGCCGATGATCAGGATCGCGCCTTGTGGAAGAGAGTTATTTCTGTCCTATGCCCCTATAGGGGGTCTTAACAGGAATTTGATTGATTGAATAATTCATACCACGAATGAGCACATTAACTATACGTTTTTTTGAATTAAAATGAATTAAAAAATTGACACTGGCTTATTTCAAAGCGGAACTATCACGCATAGTTGCTACACCTTGAATGATAACGTCGAAGCATGCATTTTTCATAAATTGCTAAATGGATCTATTAGACTAATCCAGCATGCGTCATGTGCAGGCAGCAATCTGGAGAAACACTTTACTCAAAAAGAGAAGGAGGCTTAAGTACTTATTTTTGCAACTAACAAGCGCCATCGTATGGGTCATGGTAGACGGTTCACTCTTCAGACAGATCACAAGCTCCTCCTCGCTATCTTTCGATCCATACCTTTGCGTTTAGCGAACTGACTTCAGTGCTGGCCATTAACTTGACATCGCTTACAAAATCGAAGTTACATTCATGGATTCTAGCAACAAGACCATGGAAACGAATTCATCGCGACTACGCTGGACATCATCAAAATACCTATTTCTAGATTATAGTTGATGCATAATCATAGTGGCCTGAAAATATAACAACCACAACCATATCTGCTTCAACGACAAAAACGAATGCTACAATCCACAAGCATGGCGTTTGGACTATTGCTTACGATTCGGATTGCCTGTCTTACTGGCAACAGATAAAGGTACTCAACTCAATGATTTTCGTAAAATTGTTGTCAACATTTTAAAAATATGCATTTTCACCCTCAGTCCAATGGCAAGGCCGAGCGACTTATCGATACTCTGAAAAGATCGCTAAAAGAACGATATTCGGGGGAGTAGGATTCAGAAAGAGCTGTCCAATTTCCTAGCAAAGTATCGCACCATGCCAAATCGCAATATGCACACTGGAAAATCAGCAGCAGAATTGATGCTAAAACGACATTTAAAAACATAACAGGGCTACGATTGCGCGTAAAGCGCAATCTTACGATACTCTAGATGAAATACATAGAATTTTTGTGATCCCTAGAAATTTTGTATGGGGAGTGTTAGAAAGAATTATAGCATTGAACTAATTTTTCCCCATCATGCTAAAGTAGCTATAAAAATGTTTTATACAAAATGCTTACTAAAAAAATTGAATGGGAACTGAGAAAATTAGTGAGTTAGATTTAATGAAAATTTGCAGCTTGTATGGGAGGTGGTAGAAACAGTGGGGGGATTTTAGTAATTTTTTCAGACATAATTAGCAATATTACAAAATTGACATCCCTTAAATTTCAGACTAGTGCGATTCATACTTTTCAAGAAAATCGATTTTTTGTGAAGTTGTAAGACTGTGTCATATTGTATGGGAGGGGGTAAAAGCAGTGAAGGTAATCAAATAGTTTTTTCTGATCTTAGAGATAATACTAATTAGGTATTCATTATAAAATATGAGCTTGATAAATGTTATATGTTCTGAGAAAATCGGCTTAGAGCATTTCATGAAAAAGTGTATTTTGTATGGGAGGGGGTGGAAGGAGAGGGAGGAGGCAAATAATTTTTCTACCGTAGATTGAAATCATTATGAATGTAATATATCCCAAAATTCAGACTAATACCTTTTATACTTTTTGAGTAAATCCATTTATTGTCAATTTGCGAAAATGTGTCATTTTGTATGGGAGGGGGTAGAAGGGGTGAAGCTAATCGTCTAATTTTTTTTGACCTTACTAACAATTTTAAATAAATATTTGGTGCACAATTTGAGCTCGCTAAATTTTATACGCACTGAGTAAATTGGCTTAGAGTAATTTATGACAAGTTCAGTTTGTATGAGAGGTGGTAGAAGGAGGGGGAGGACACACGTAATTTTTTTACTGTAGATTGATATTATCATAGAAATAATATATTCTAAATTTCAGGCCAATAGCTTTTATACTTTTCGAGCAAATCCGTTTATTGTGAAATTGCGCAATTGTGACATTTTGTATGGGAGGGGGTAGAAGGGGTGGAGCGATTTGGCCCGTTCACGAACTTGACCTTACTTTTTTGTTAAAAACGACGTGTACAAAATTTGAACTTTCTAGCTCAACGCGTTCTCAAGTTAGAGAGGACACGGACGGACGGACGGACGGACGGACGGACGGACGGACGGACGGACAGACGGACATCCGGTTTTGAGATTTTTGAGTGATTATATGAACTTCTGTATCATTCATTTTTTTCTCCGAGCCTTATTTCTTGGCGTTACAAACTTTGTGGCAAACTTATAATACTCTCAGATTTCATCTAGAGTATAAACAGTAGTGGATTTGTTTCTTCCTAAGAATAATATAATACAGACTAGTTAACGAAAAACATGATCAAAAGTTGAATCCACGATGTGGTGCCAAGGGGAGCCAATCACGATTCCGGCGATTCAGTAACATATTCGTTACAGTATTCAAAAACAGCAAAAAGTCATGGATATCTGGGGCTATCATCGACGGAATTGGCAGCGTAAAGTATATCGTGGACGTAAAAACCAGGTTGATATGTGCAGAAGCATAACAATTACTTATTTACGATGGCGCTACTGCTCAAATCGGGCCTCGTTCTAATCAATGCTTCGTCTCCATCCTTTCGTGTCCTCCAGTTGGAAAATCTTAGTAGTGGTTCGCTGTTTGCATGAATAGAGTCCCCACCGAAGTTCCTTTGTTTTAAAACTGATCTTTTCTGTCAACTTTCCCCTTTAGTGTGCATTTTGGATTTCTTCCATCATCCATCCACTCCACATGACCAGGCCATTGCATCTTCTTGAATTTAATGAGGGTTCATACTTCTGGATTGTCGAAATGGCATTTAATTATCCATTGTATCGTATTCTCCAGATCGAGTCTTCCCTCACCGAGGATTCTTCTGAGGACTTTTCTTCTCCAGGAGTTTAACATTTTTTTCGGACACCTGAGTGTCCAGGTTTCACTGCTATAGCATAGCAGCATAGCACAGGTCTTGTAAACGCCATATATAGCTTAAGTATAGTGCCAAATAATTGCGAAGACGGAATGAAGATCTAGCGGTACAACTATAGGTTGAGTACCAAATAGAATTTTAATCGATGACTAAAAACTCAAGTCGTCAGTTATAATTCATGGATCAACAGTTAGGTAGGATTACCACGATACACCTCAGCATCAAGGCCAGCGATTGAACCAAAGGAATCGGGCTGAATTCTCCGTTACTTCTCGTACGAGACCAGTTCGAAATACGCAGTACGGGCAACTATAGGCTGGTCCGTTGTGATGACACAGGATCGCAGAAGAGCTCGTTCACCGAATAGGAGGTGAACAAGCCGGAGCTTTCAGCTTTGGCATTTGTCGGATTACGGAGACTATAAGTTTACACCTAGATGGCATCTCCTTCTTCTAGAGAGAGCAGAGCAAATAAATAGCAGACAAAAAACCGTCACTTCTCTTCCTCATCTTTGCAGCTCTTTCAAAAATCATTAAATGGATGACCCTTGAGCATATCTACCTATCAGGCAGTGTCCTGTAACAACTCCTACTACGGAGCTTATCATCTGTCTGCTTAACGAGATCAGTCTACCAGAGCGTTTTAAATCCACTGGCCAAATCTGTTTAGTGTTATTACATGCAATAGCGTTTGCCCATCTACCGTTGGATTAATTTTTGCGGCCAAAACGTACAACATTACAACATCGGATCTAGATAATTATTTTAATAAAATATACATTACATACATACACGTATTTCTCTTTCGGTGGTTCGGACGCAACATTCTGAACAATTTCAAGAGAAGACAAAGCATAGTTAGCATCAAAATTATTCAAAAACTGTTCACTCCTTCTATCACCTCCCAAATAAATACCACAATCTGATTAAAAATTATGAAAACTAAAAACAATAAATTCAGCACGAAATACATTAAACTCTGTTATGTTTATACTCTAGAAGAAATCCGAGAGTATTATGAGTTTGCCACAAAGTTTGTAACGCTACGATATAAGGCACTGAGAAAAAAATTAATTATACAGAAGTTCATGTTATCACTCAAA
The DNA here is from genome assembly GCA_963669355.1 of Chorisops tibialis. NCBI lineage: Eukaryota > Metazoa > Arthropoda > Insecta > Diptera > Stratiomyidae > Chorisops > Chorisops tibialis. The sequence goes on along the minus strand of OY770262.1, from coordinate 81,083,872 downwards.
GATCTCAAAACCGGATGTCGTTTCATTCGTCCATGTCCTCCTTAGCTCAAGAATGCGTAGAGCTAAAAAGTTTAAATTTTGCACAATTCATTTTGACAAAAAAGTAAGAACAAGTTCGTGTAGGGCCAAATCACTGCATCCCTTCTACCTCGTCCCATAAAAGAAACTGATTTTATTGAAAAGTATTATAGCAATTGATTTGAAATTTGGAATGTGTACAAAAATTACTTGCACACAAAATTAATTTTAACACCTCCCATACAAACTGCACTTTTTCATGAAATACGATAAACCAATTTACTCGCTTTTAAAATTTATCGATATGCAATTTTGCTCTAAATATTTATTTTGAATTATTAGTAAGACCGGAAAAAAATAAACGATTAGCTTCATTTCTTCTACTCCTCCCTCCTCCCTCCCCCCTCCCATGTAATATGACACAATTTCACAACTTTACAAAAAGTCGATTATCCTGAAAAGTATGAATGATACTGATCTGTAATTATGTCAAATGTATGATAGTTATAGAGAAATTTATTAAGAACTCCCTACCCCTTTTACCACCTCCTATACTAACTGCGCAATTTTATCAAGCGAAATACACTAATTTTCTCAGTACTTATTAAATTTTTGAAGCTTTAATTTTTTATAAAACATTTTGATTGCAAATTTAGCATGATGTGAAAAAATTCACCCCTTCTACCACTCCTCAATCAAAATTTCTCTAAATTCAAAAAAAAATCTCTTTCATCACGAGTATTGCTCAATCATAATTCTGTTATGTTTACACTCTAGATGAAACCTAAGAGTATATTGCGTTTGTCTTACCGTTTGTAATGCTAAGAAATAATGCTCGCACGAAGTCGTGAAGGGTACAGGCTCGAAAACCTCGATTCCGTACGACAGTCTGTCCGTCTGTCTACAATATAACTATCGAGCACATTAAGGAAAAAAGTAACAACGGGCTACATCACATCACTCCTTCTACTCACCCCCATAAGAATTTCAAGAAATTTCGAAATTATAAGGAATTGATTTGTTGTCGCCTTAATGCAACAACTTGATATCCGAAAATCAAAGCCAGTAATTAAATTAGACGACAAATTGAGTTGAAGTATTAAATATTCAGGAAATTTAGAATATCTCAATTTTTAATAATAGAACAAAGTATCATAAAGGTCTGATTTTCAGTTGTCTAATAGAAGCACAGTACAGAGCAAAGTTAAGAATATACTCTAGATGAAATCTGAGAGTATATTGGGTTTGCCTTACCGTTTGTAACGCTAAGAAATAACGCTCGCACGAAGTCACCAATGGTACAAAAATATTTTTTGTCGCACAAAAACGCCGATTCCGAGTGACCGTCTGTCCATCTGTCTACAACATAACTCTTGAACGCTTTGAGCTATGGTGCTGAAATTTCTTATGTGTAGTTTTTAGCAAAAAAGTAACTTTAAGTGCGTGAACGAGCTATATCCCCTCACTCCTTCTACCCCCTCCCATGCAAATTTCATGAAATTTCGAAATTATAAAGAATTGGTTTTTCTTCGAAAATATTTAAGGTATCAACTTGATATTTGGATCAATGTATAATGATGTATATTTCATCAATATCACAAAATGTTAATCTGATCCCATTACTGCTTCTACCCGCTCCTATACAAATGCACCATTTTCAAAAATGTATTTATTTGATTTTCACTGAAGTTAGCGAAGTTAAATGAATAAATTTTTTCCAGTGTTAATTTCATTATAATTGAAAACAGTTTAAAAACATAACAGGGCTACGATTGCGCGTAAAGCTCAATCTTACGATACTCTAGATGAAATAGAGTTTTTTGTGATCCCAAGAAATTTTGTATGGAAAGTGTTAGAAGGGATGATAGCATTGAACTAATTTTTTCCCCATCATGCTAAAGTAGCTACAAAAATGTTTTATACAAAATGCTTACTCCAAAAATTGAATGCGAACTGAGAAAATTAGTGAGTTAGATTTAGTGAAAATGTGCAGTTTGTATGGCAGGTGGTAGAAAGAGTGGGGGAATTCTAGTGATTTTTTTAGAAATAACTAGGAATATTATAAAATTGACATCCCTTAAATTTCAGACTATTGCCATTCATACTTTTCAAGAAAATCGATTTTTTGTAAAGTTGTTAAACTGCGTCATATTGTATGGGAGGGGGTAGAAGCAGTGAATGTAATCAAATATTTTTTTCTGATCTTAGTGATAATACTAATTAACTATTTATTACAAAATATGAGCTCAATAAATGTTATATGTTCTGAGAAAATCGTTTTAGAGCATTTCATGAAAAAGTGTAGTTTGTATGGGAGGGGGTGGAAGGAGAGGGAGGCCGCAAAAATTTTTCTACTTTAGATTTAGATTATTATAATAGTAATATATCCCAAAATTCAGATTAATAGCTTTTATATTTTTCTAGTAAATCCATTTAATATCAAATTGCGAAATTGTGTCATTTTGTAAGGGAGGGGGTAGAAGGAGTGAAGCTAATCGTCTAATTTTTCTTAGCCTTACTAACAATTTTAAATAAATATTTGGTGCACAATTTCAGTCCCCCAAATTTTATAAGCACTGAGTAAATTGGCTTAGAGTATTTCATGACAAGTACAGTTTGTATGGGAGGTGATAGAAGGAGGAGAAAGAGACGCATAATTTTTATACGGTAGATTGGTATTATTATAAATGTAATATACTCCAAATTTCAGTCCAATAGCTTGTATACTTTTCGCGCAAATCCGTGTATTGTCAAATTGCGCAATTGTGTCATTTTGTATGGGAGGGGGTAGAAGGGGTAAAGCCAATCGTCTAACTTTTTTTGGCCTTACTAACAATTTTAAATAAATATTTGGTGCACAATTTCAGGCCGGTAAATTGTATACGCACTGAGTAAATTGGCTTAGAGTAATTAATGACAAGTACAGTTTGTATGGGAGGTGGTAGAAGGAGGGGGAGGACACGCATAATTTTTTTACGGTAGATTGATATTATCATAAAAGTAACATATTCAAAATTTCAGGCCAATAGCTTTTATACTTTTTGAGCAAATCCGTTTATTGTCAAATTACGCAATTGTGTCATTTTGTATGGGAGGGGGTAGAAGGGGTGGAGTGATTTTGCCCGTTCACGAACTTGACCTTACTTTTTTGTCAAAAACGACGTATACAAAATTTGAGCTTTCTAGCTTAACTCGTTCTCAAAGCTAGAGAGCGAACGGACGGACGGACAGACGGACGGACGGACGGACGGACGGACGGACAGACGGATGGACGGGCGGACAGACGGACGGACGGACATCCGGTTTTGAGATTTTTGAGTGATAATATTAACTTCTGTATCATTCATTTTTTTCTCCGAGTCTTATTTCTTGGCGTTACAAACTTTATGGCAAACTTATAATACTATCAGATTTCTAGAGTATAAAAATCGTCAACTTCATCTTATTCCTTCTAACCCCGCCCATATAAAATTAAAGAAATTTTGGAATTTTAATTAAATTAATTTTCTTCGAAACTGTTAAAGCTATCGACTTGAAGTTTTGTTTAAAGATTAATAATAGAAATAACATTGATGACGATAAATTTCGTTTTGATCTGTATGCTCCTTCTACCACCTCACATACAAATGCATAATTTTGGTAAATTCATTATATAGATTTTCATAAAAATTAGTAAAAGTACAAGCTTAAAATTTTGCCAGAATTTTTCACTTGATAATTGCAATAAATACTAAAAAAAATTATCATCTTCGCTGTACTCCTTCTACCCCCATCCATGCTAGTACCTATATTATAAATTCAAGAAAATCATTTCTCCTTCAAACACATGAGAGCTATCGACTTTGAAATTGAAACAAAGCATGGTGATAACGATGTGCATAAGCAGTTCCAAGATCATATAAAGCCCTCTACTTTCTTCAACACCTCCCATACAAATATCCCAATTAAAGGAAAACTGTATCCAATTTCTTTGAAAATAATAAAAACTATAAATTTTAAATTCAGCACGAAACATTTTGCATGCCGTGTTCGGTGTCTCATACAAAAATTACAAACTTTGACCCTCTCCTTCTACCACCTCCCATACAGAAGTCACAATACACTACTCGAAAGAATTTGAGATGACAAATTTTCCGGTACATTAAACTCTTTCCCGTTTCATCTGCAGCATAATATGATTGATATTAATACGAATTTTGTAATTCTTTTCCTATGTTTTGCAGCGCTGCTATTAAATTATGCCTTATTTCACTTCACTGTTTCAATCTAATTTTTGTATGGTAAATCTGAATAATTTCCTTCCGTCAGCTGTGATTTTCCATATAACAGCTTAATAGGCCTTACTAACCAAAAGATTACAAAAACCACTTTGTTTATGATATTTAAAAGCTTTAAAACTTTGATAAGGAAGTTCGACTTATTTTCATGATAGAAATATACTCGTGTCATCTTAGTGTAAAAATTTAGTTGCTTGATTCAGGGTGTATCATTAAATTGTAAATTCAGATATCTCCATTGATTTCTGCATTTGAAAATAGTGGCGCCAAAAGATGCTTTTAAGACAACCTATTTTAAATAGTGTATTTTCGAAGAGTTTTACTTCGAATTTCAGATTAGTGGTCACTCAGGCAGACATTAAAGTATGCAAATGTTAAAATTATTAAAGAAGCAAGTGTGAAAGTTCTAACGAAAAATATCTATTTATATAAATAAAAAATTGGTATTTATATAAGTTTCTATTTGTCATTCATTACTGCAGCCAAACGAAATGATAAAGTTTTTCGATTAGCTTACTATCTAATTTAGAAATTCATTGTCAATTCTTATCAGCTTCTAATTGATATAATAATAAAAAAAAAAAATTTCATACGTCTTGAAGGAGAAAATGCGCTGATATTAAATGAAATGACTAATTGTACAGCTTTCGCTTGAAGAACTCTTGATGAGGAAGAATTTCGTCAATTGGCATTGAAATGATTTAAACGTTTTTTAATTTTTAATTAGTTTCAAAATGGCATTAAACTAAGTTTTTAGTTTTCTGTTAGAAGTAATTTGACGAACTACGAAATCGATTTCGTAATTTTTTAGCGGCTTAAGATTTCAGTTTGACATTGATTAATAAATCATTACGCAAGATGTCAATTTTCACATTTGGAAATATTTAATATCACTATTATGTGTAAAAGACAGTTGAATTAAACACTTCCGTATCTTCCTAATATTTCAGGATACTGAATATCAAAATGCAATACCCTATAATAAAATACCGGGTCCATCAAAGCTATCACTCTTTTTAGCTAATCTTCCAGGTGGTAAGTATAAAACATGTTTAAATTTCTATTACATATTTTCTAAATTTTTTTTTTTTTCAATCGATTTCAGGCAGATACTATAATCTTTCCTTTAAAGACTTATTAAAAGCATCTAGAGCAGACTACGGCAATTTTTTAAGATTGCCAGGCTTATTTGGAAAACCGGATATTGTAATCACATTTGAACCAGAGCATTTTCAAAAGGTATTTCGAACGGAAGGACCATGGCCGAAGCGAACAGGACTCGAAACAATGGAATACTATAGAGCGGAAATGAGACCGGACTTGTTTGGTAGGCACCAGGGTCTTATCATATCGTAAATCTGATTTAATGCTAATTTTACATAAATTTAATAATTTTTGAATGTGTTTAGGCAAAACAAGCAATGGGCAGACTTTAGAACCGCAGTAAATCAGGTTATGATGCAACCAAAAACCGCTAAACTATACGTATCAAAAATAGATGTAGTTGTTACTGATTTTTTGAAAAGGCATTTAGCTTAAAACTTGCATATCCTTAATTTTGGATTAATTTTCTCATCATTAGAATACGCGACATTCGGAATCCATCGACGATGCAATTACCAGAAAATTTCGAAGACGAGCTTAATAGATGGGCTTTAGAATCGCTTGGTACTATCGCTTTAGATACCCGACTGGGATTGATGTCAGATAAATACGACGAAAAGGCAACTAAAGTCATTCAATCGGTTAAAACATTTTTCGATTTAGTCTTTGACTTAGAGTTTAAGCCATCGCTATGGAAAATTGCCAAAACACCAAATTTTCATAAGTTGATGAAAGCCTTAGATACTTTAGCAGACATAAGTCAGGACTACATTGAAGAAGCAAAGAAAAGAATCGAAAGCATTCCAGAAAATGAAAAAGGAGATCATGAGAAAAGTATTCTAGAAAAATTGCTTAAAATTGATCCCGTTATAGCTCAAGTTATGGCCATGGACATGATTTTTGCAGGAGTAGATACTGTGAGTAATTTTTCAATCAATCATGTCTCTCACTCTCATTAATATATTTTTATTATAGACAAGTTCTGCGTTTACAGGACTTTTATACATGTTGGCAAAGAATCCAGATAAGCAAGAATCACTAAGACAAGAACTTCTCACTGTTCTACCCGAAAAAGATACACCTCTAACTCCGGAGAAAATGAGTCGTATGCCATATTTGAGGGCATGCATCAAGGAAGGCCTTCGACTCTATCCAATCGTTGCTGGTAATAGCCGTGGAGCGGGACAGGATTTGGTTTTAGGCGGCTATCAAGTTCCTAAAGGGATAAATATTTTCATGCCAAGTACCATTTTGCAAGACGAAGACAACTATTTCCCAGATGCTTTACAGTTCGTACCAGAACGATGGCTTAGAGATCAATCAGGTGCAAAATGTCCTGCATCGGCGAAGTCAGCGCATCCTTTCGTTTATATGCCATTTGGATTTGGCCCACGCATGTGCATTGGCCGAAGATTTGCAGAAATGGAAATTGAAATTTTAACGACGAGAATTATTAGGAATTTTGCTGTGACATGGGATCATCCAGATTTGAAATTTAGATTCTCTACTATCAACACACCCGAAGGAAAACTCATGTTTACATTTAATGATATCAAGAATTAAAGGAGAAGATTTTCCAAGATGATTTATTTTTTAATCTAATTGTAATTTATTGTTCGATTAAAAAATATATCTTCTTGGAAAATAAATATATAGATTCCAGTAGTGAAAAACTTGAAAATTTGCGACTCAATTAATTTTCTTTTAGTTTTCCCCTGTTACTTCTTCGGGGAGAATATGACTTTCACATTGGTACTAACACTAAGTTTACTACTATTACTTAAAGCATTGTGCTTCTCCAAGTGGGTGCGTATATCAAATCTCAGTTTTTGATAGAATACCTCATTATGCGCTACTTTCTTTTCTTAATCCGTCTCACAACCGGTTTTTCATTCATCAATCTCCAAAAATATTATATTGAGTGTGACCAGAATATTTAGTATATATTCCTTTTTTAAGTTATATAACGTAATAGGCTATTGCGTCCTTATATGCAATGCAGAAATACGATCTTGGGGGGAAATATTTATCGGGAAAGGAAATGAAACTGACATTAGTAAGTTGGGAAGTGCTACATTTTTCAGTTTTAGTGGTTGTTACCGAGTAATATTTGAATAATTAAATGAAAACCATCGAGTGCATAGACTAACCATCAGAATCGCTAAGATGCTGCCCTCGATGGGAGAAGTGCTTTGTTTAATTGACGATAGTGAGCTGTTTATTTACTTAATTTTATTTAATTATTCAAATACTAAAGTAATCAAATTGGAAAAAAAACGCTAACCTGAAATTTTGCTTTTTCGCATCTCGTAACTAAAATTCTCTACAAATGCAATAATAATAAAAAAAACATAACAGGGCTACGATTGCGCGTAAAGCGCAATCTTACGATACTCTAGATGAAATAGAATTTTTTGTGATCCCAAGAAATTTCGCATGGGAAGTATTAGAAGGGATGACAGCATTGAACTAATTTTTCCCCATCATGCTAAAGTAGCTATGAAAATGTTTTGTACAAAATGCTTACTCCAAAAATTGAATGGGAACTGAAAAAATTAGTGAGTTAGATTTAGTGAAAATGTGCAGTTTGTATGGGAGGTGGTAGAAAGAGTGGGGCGATTAGAGTGATTTTTTTCAGAAATAACTAGGAATATTGTAAAATTAACATCCCTGAAATTTCAGACTAGTGCCATTTATACTTTTCAAGAAAATCGATTTTTTGTGAAGTTGTGAAACTGTGTCATATTGTATGGGAGGGGGTAGAAGCAGTGAAGCTAATCAAATATTTTTTTCTGATCTTAGTGCTAATACTAATTAAGTATTTATTACAAAATATGAGGTCAATAAATGTTATATGTTCTGAGAAAATCGTCTTAGAGCATTTCATGAAAAAGTGTAGTTTGTATGGGAGGGGGTGGAAGGAGAGGGAGGAAGCAAATAATTTTTCTACTGTAGATTAAAATTACTATGAAAATAACATATCCGAAAATTCAGACTAATAGCTTTTATACTTTTTGAGTAAATCCGTTTATTGTCAAATTACGAAATTGTGTCATTTTGTATGGGAGGGGGTAGAAGGGGTGAAGCTAATAGTCTAAATTTTTTTGGGCTTACTAAAAATTTCAAATAAATATCTGGTGCACAATTTTAGCTCTCTAAATTGTATACGCAATGAGTAAATTGGCTTAGAGTAATTCATGACAAGTACAGTTTGTATGGGAGGTGGTAGAAGGAGGGGGAGGATACGCATAATTTTCATACGGTAGATTGATATTATCATTAAAGTAACATATACCAAATTTCAGGCCAATAGCTTTTATACTTTTCGTGCAAATCCGTTTATTGTCAAATTGCGCAATTGTGTCATTTTGTATGGGAGGGGGTAGAAGGGGTGGAGCGATTTGGCCCGTTCACGAACTTGACCTTACTTTTTTGTCAAAAACGACGTGTACAAAATTTGAACTATCTAGCTCAACGCGTTCTCAAGCTAGAGCGCGCACAGACGGACGGACGGACGGACGGACGGACGGACGGACGGACGGACATCCGGTTTTGAGATTTTTGAGTGATAATATTAATTTCTGTATTCATCATTTTTTTCTCCGAGCCTTATTTCTTGGCGTTACAAACTTTAGAGCAAACTTATAATACTCTCAGATTTCATCTAGAGTATAAACATAAGATTATTACAATAGAGGATTAAGACTTTTAACATCTATTGACAAGATTTTCGAAAAAACTAGTTGCGCACTACTATAAACTGTAAGTGCTTCATCCTTGCGATCATGGGTTAAGGGGCAAACCAACTGTTTTCAATCTTTTGGAATATTCTGCGTTGATTAGAGAAAAACTAGGTAGAAGAAAACAAGAAAATTCTTTGTACACAGATTTTTCTAGCGCTCTTGATGTAGTGGATCATGGTCTGCTACTATTCAAGTAGCGTTATGGAATGAGAGGTGATTTTTTGAAATAGTTGAAGTCTTATTTGGCGTCGTACACAAAAAGTTAGGTTCTCAACGCATCTACCTAAAATAACTTCAGTCTCCTCTGGAGTTCCTCAAGATTGAATATTGGGGCCACTTTTATTTACACTTTTTATTAACGATATGCCATTACATTTAAACGAATGCAACTTATCATTTTACATTGATGACTTAAAAAACTTCAGAACTATCGAATCAAATCAAGATAATGTTGTTTTGCAGAGCGATGTTGATATTTTATCTGAATGGTGTTTGAATGCTATGCAACTGAACATTAAAACAGTGCAGTAATAAATTTTATAATCTTCTCACTCTTTAATGAAGTGTGCAATGAAGGAAGATATCCGACTGAATGGAAGAAGGTCTTCATTCTGGGAATTCCGAAGAAGGGCGTATCGAAAATCATGGCTAAGATAATTCTCAATAGGATTAATGATGTCGTGGAGAGCACTCTCAAAGTTTACCAGGCTGGATTCCGTAAAGGGTCGTCTTGTACCCACCACACAAATACCCTACGGAAAAAATTGGAGTAGTCGGCCGAAATAGGTTCGCCAGTATTTTGCTTATAATTTGGGGAACACGTGAGAGCACTGCGACCTTCTCGGCCTATTGTGCGTTTATTGCCACTTTACCCTAGCATAACTCTATAGCTTTGGCTAATGTAAGTATCTTTAAGGGAGCCGTGTTGTCTAGTTCCTCGGTAGAAATGAAACCTTTCCCAAGAAGATTGCGTCTTTTCCTAGCTACTGCTTCACAGTGACATAGGATGTGTATTGCCGTTTCTGAGTCTTCGAGACACATGCAACAGATATCGGTTTCATCTAAGCTCACATTTTTGAGGTGGTGGTTTACTTCACTATGCCCCGTCATTATGCCGATTAGAGTACTAATATCCCTCTTGCTGAATTTTTGAATATCCTCCACTTTGTTCTTTTGTGGTAGGAGTAGTTTTTTTGAGATTGTTAAGCTTGAAAGTTTATTCCAGTAGATTTTATGTTCTCGTTCAACCCACTTTCTAAGTATAGGGTTGGAGTATCCTTTTGGTTTTCCGCAAAATGGCTCTGTACCAATAAAATTTGTTTCTGCGCCGTTTTTTTCAAAGCGATCATCTTCATTTCCCTCAATTCCCATATGTCCTGGTAGCCACATTAAGGTTACATCGTTCCTTTTTCCCAGCAACAAATATTTCTGTACCCTTGGCGGCTCTGTGCGAGCGTTATTTATTAGCGTTACAAACGGTAAGGCAAACACAATATACTCTCAGATTTCATTTAGAGTATAAAAAAAAAATATATAAACGAAAAAGTTATTAAATTTTTAAACCCCATGGTGACTTTTGGCCCACAAACATAATTGTAGTGTCTGTCTGTTATTTGTTTATAAATGATTATAAATTAGTGTTTTGCTTTATTTGGACAATAACTAAGCAGAAACACACGTTTTTAAAATTTTTTTATATCTGTCTATTTGTCTGCCCATCTGTCTCTCTGTTTGTCCGGCTTACACGCAAAAACAGCCAAACCGATTATAATGAAACTTTCACAGTTTGTTAGGAATGCTTAAAGATGATGTAATCTGCGTTTGTTCTTTTTCAATAACCCCACGTCTTCTAGCCTCTCCCAGACAAAACGAACTATTATCAAAAGTTTGTAATAATCAAATTTTCTTGAAAACCATAGAAGCGAATAACTTGAAATTTAGAATATTTAATTTTTACCATAACTGTGATGTGCGTGAATTTGAATTCCCCCACTCCTTCCACCACCTCTCATACAACCTGCACTTTTTCATGAACCAAGTTTCTCAGTACGTATAATATTTATCGAGCTTAAATTTTGTACCAAATCCCCAATTAGTTCTATAATTAATATCGGGGAAAAGTAAACCGATTAACTAACTCCTCTCATAAAATATGGGACAATATAAAATATTTTTCCGAGATTCGATTTTCTTGAAAAGTATGAAAGTTACCGTTCTGAAATTTAAAATATATCAATTGCATTATGATTATAATTGTTTCTTTAAAAAAAATCACTATAAACACGCACTCCTTCTACCACCTTCCATACAAACTACACAATTTCACTAAAAACAGTATCTATTAAATTTGTGAAGTTTAAATTTGGTAACATAACATTTGTATAGCTACTTTAACATGATGTGAAACAAATTAGTTTAATGCTGTCACCCCTTCTACCACTCCCCATACAAAATTTCTTGAGATCACAAAAATTTCGATTTCATCTACAGTATCGTATGATTTGGCTTTGCGCGCAATTGAAGTTATGTTATGTTTTTAAGCGTAATGTTATTTTATTTGGGCTTTTCTTTAATTAACATAAGCTACAACTATTCACATGTCCTCAACGCTCTTCAATACGTATATGATCTGAGATCACGGGATTGATTTGATCACGAGCCTGTCCCAAACAAATGCGAGTATCATGGTTTCATTCTTAATAACATACGGTTCTGACTTCAACAAAATACAAAGCATTGTGTTCAAAGAGACATTAAACTAAGCAATATATATATAAGATATATATAAACAAAAATTTATTTAAAACATATTAACGAGATTTATAATTTGCGTGCTTCTATTAATCAGAGCCTTTTTGATCATGACGTGCGAGTAAACAAATAAGCTAATCTCAAGAAAAGATTTGCTATCAAGCAAATATTCCAACCTACTATTGTTTGGATATTGCTAGCGCATGCTTTAAAATTCCCATCAACAATGTTTTTTTTCTCAGATTTAGACGTTAATTTCACGATATTATAGTTGACCCTATCACCCCAAATAATTCTTGCAGCTAATTTTTTTTACAAAAAACTGTGTCATAGCTAAAACTCAGCTCGGATGATTTGTATAATAATTTATATTTAGTAGTTGACTATTACACAACAAAACTACTTTTTTTATATAATTATTTCTTGCAATAAATCACAAAAATAGCACCAGTGCCTCCGCAGTCTAAGAAGCTGCCGCCGAATTTTCAATTATGGAGATCCTACGTATAGGATACGAAAGAAATATTTTACGATATAATTTCTTACATGCAAATTAATTCCAATAATTTCGACAATTTTCTTCCATTCATCAATCATAAACGTTTGACTTCCATTCATAAATCATTTTTTTGTATTTTTTTAGACACTCAAAAATTTGTTGTAACTTTCACTTAAATCGCTTGAATTATAACAATTTCAGAATTAGCATTACGCATTTAAAAAAAAAAGTTTTTCCAAATACAAATCTCCAGCTTATGCAGATCTTGATGAATTTTAACTTAGAAAGAAATATGTGTACTTCAAAAGCGACATTTCGACGGCCCGATGAAAAGTAAAATTATACGTGAAATGAAAATTTGCCACCCACAAGTACTTGAGATTTCATTGCTCATAATTTATCTGAGCGTAACTTGAGTTTGAATTTTGTTTACATTTTAGATTTGGTCAAAATAATGGTCAGGAATAAACGCGGGAAATAAAATAAAATTATCATAAAATTGCGGGCATTGTGACGAAACTGCTGTATCGTCAGCGTTAGATATCTTACAGAAAAAATTAAGTGTTGTTTTGAAATGCTTGAATCTGGTGTCGAAGAACGGTTCTATTGGTATCGGATCGATGACCAAAATGGGAATGCGTCGACGATCTAAAAGTAGAGTTTCCTGAAAATTTGCAAACGAAAAGCTAAGCCTGTGCGTTAACACCTACACGAGTAAGTTTTATGTTAATTCCGGTCGAGAGCCGTTAGCCTGTGTGGTGGCAAACCGTCGATTGCCAATACACAAATTGTATTTTAGATGAACTTTTTTTTTTGACAAATTTGGCGCATATGTTTGACCGATATAACAAATTTGGTTTTCGGACAATGTAACCGCAGATATTCGCCGTAAACTAATCCGACTGTTTATCTTTTCTTTTGATGATGATTCAGACCATTTTGGGCCGATGTTCCTATTCTATAGACCCGCCACCGCCGATCTTAAAGAGGTTAAGAGATGTGTTTACATCGTTACGAATGAATACCGGAAAAAGAGCTTAAGGTAAAACACGGCGTTGTAATTAGTAGCAAAAGACCATTAGTGAATCTGTGTCAGGTGATACAGCAGGTACGTACTTATTTACCTGAAGAAATATCTCACAGCAGTCCAATCGAGAAGCGATCATGATTAACACCTGACCTGATGGTGTTTTGCGTGCCATGCTCCAAAATAGGCTCATTACAGGCGTGTTTTTGTGGTGTGGTAGCAGCCTTGAAGTGGGTCAGATTAACTTAAAATTTTCGACCTTATTGACATTAAATTGTAATTAGAATTGGAAGTCAGACTATCATGCTGTACAAAGTGAGTCAGATTGCCCCTTTTTTTGTCCTGTTGCGTACAGATCACAAAAGCTAAGCACTAGAAACTTTTAACCGTGAAATAAAGAACAACGAAAAAAAAAACAGATTGAAGTTTCAGTTGGCATACCTACGATTCGCCCTGTACGAAGCAAGTGGTCTAGTCATGATGGTGATCTGATTCTTGGAAGCGATGTGGTCAACCACCTCGTCAAGGTTATCTCTAAAGCTTATTCCGAATTATTTCGGACAGTAAGCGTAATCTCTTGATCGCGATTCGGCGGCAGAGCGTAAATATTTTCAATATTAATAATACAGCAGTGGATTATGCCGTGCGTACCTAGGATACATCTTTGTAGTATTGCCAGTTTTTCACCTGTTTGAGTGTTACTAATGTGATTCGCTTTAAAATATTCATCTGATCGAATTTCATAGTCACAGAAATATTCATAAGCGCGATATTTTTTTAAGTCAGATTTAATTGAACTAAACTTCGATGCGTTAAGTTTGTCTTGGCATTTCATTCGAATTTGCGTTTGTCTCGTAATATCTCTTCAGATATTCACTTGAACCCACGTTCGGCCGCACGATAAAACCATATCTTAGGTTGATCGATCTTATTCTCAAAAGTTTGTCGTACTATTTTGAATGAATGAGAAAATCGGAAAACTCAGTGAATTTTTCAATCGACATGACTTATACCAGCGATAAGTCAAGACATACATTGTGACAATAAAAGTTCGGGAATTTGTAATTAAAATTACCCTAGGAAATGATATTTCAAAATGATTTTTTTTTGGTAAGCAGGTAGGACTGTCCTTAATTATTATCCCAAAAACTAGCTCAGTCTGTTAATCAGTTTGCTTACAGCAGCTGGTGAATCGGTACACCTCAGTAGTCCACAGCGATTCTTACAATGGATAAAAATATGGAACTAATAATTCGTCTCAAATTTTGAGTTTCCAACCAAATTTCGTGAGCGGAATCATTGCCAATGTTGGAGAAGGCACACGGTGATTCAGTAATATCAAAAACATGAGCATACGACTGGTACAATGCCTTTAAGGACAGGTGAGAGATCGTTGAAGACATACCTCGCTCTGGACGACCTTCGACCTCTTCAATTGATGAAAACATTCAAAAAGTGAAGGAAATGGTGCTCGAAAAGTCACTAATCTGATGGAGTTTACGAATAAATCCATTGTGGTTATTGAGGAGGGTAAGCAGGTGGATTGCATTTATATTGATTTTAGTAAGGCTTTCAATAGATTACCCCATTCCATTATTTTGTTAAAATTAGACATGTTGGGTTTTCCTATATGGTTTATTAATTGGATTAACTCATATCTACTTAATAGAACTTATCAAGTTCTCTTTCGTGGTTTTACTTCTAAGCCATTTACTGCGTATTCTGGTGTTCCGCAAGAAAGGCATTTGGGACCACTTTTGTTTGTCCTGGCCATTAATGATGTTGCTTCTGTTCTTAAATACTCTGAAGTACTTATTTATGCAGACGACATTAAGATCTTTAGATCCCTTAGTTCCAACTCTGACAATTTTCTTCAAGAAGATTTGATTAATTTTAGTAATTGGTGTCGCCACAATGATCTTCGTTTGAATGTGGATAAATGTCATGTTATGTCATTTGCTAGGAAAGTCTCACCGTTTGTAATTATATATAGTTTTAATGACTGTATTTTGGGTCGTGTCAACTCCATAATTGACTTAGGTGTTACATTTGACCATAAACTTGATTTTAGCTTGCATATAAATAAGATAAAAAAGGTAATTCTATGTTGGGATTCACCACACATTTATCCAAGAAATTTAACAATCCCTTTGTTAAATTGATTCTTTATAACACCTTCGTTAGATCTCATCTTAAATATACTTCTCAAGTTTAGTCTCCTTTTTATGATGAGCACTTTGGTAGAATTGAATCAATTCAACGTAAATTTCTGAGAATAGCCTTATGCCACCTTAATTGGAGTGACAGAATTCGTCTTCCTCCTTATATCAACCGACTTAAGCTTTTAAATATGTCGTCACTCTCGAAACAACATAAGGTAGCTGATGTAGTTTTTGCTCATCAACTTCTTACAGGGTTAATTGATTGTCCTACACTTTTGAGTGTGATGCATTTTGATTGTTGGTCAGTTTTTACCAAGGCAGTCTAGATTGCTACAGATTTGCTTTCACCGGACAATCTATGGTATGAATTCGCCGATTTCGCGTCTCGCGAGAGAAGTTCACGAGAATGCTGATGTATTCAACTTCTCAATTGATAAGCTGTGTTTAAAGCGTAGACTTAATGCTAGTTGATGACAATTTTTTTCAATTTTACTTTATTATTAAAATAATAAAGTATTGTGATCGACACAGAAAAAAAAATTTGCTACCCTGAAATTTTGTTTTTTCGCGTTCCGAATGTTCGTTTTTGGGTGGATTGTTGATTGCGTAAGTGAACTCTATTTTCTAAATTTTAGAGGGTGGTAGGTGGAAGGGGGAGGCGGGGTGGAGCAAAAGAGCCAAAAATTACACTTGCTAAAATTTCCACCACGAATGCTGATAGGAAAGTGAAAATTAATAGAGATATAGAGAGGGTTGTGAGACAACCTTAAAAAATAATTTGATTTTTTTATCCATTGGCGTCCGAAAAGAGGGGCTAAAAACAAATTGTCGGCCGAATTATTTTTTTAAATGATTATATTGTTGCGAGCTAGGGGTTCGCCGGGATTTCAAGTAAAAACGCAATTCGCTTAAAAATAAGTGATAATTTATTTATTCGCACTTTAACTTAATTCGCACTATATGGCATTACCGCCGATCGCTTTCTTACACCGATTCGCGTCTTCCATAAATGTCGCTGAATGACTGACTGCCGCCTGAAAGTTTCGTGCTTTTATACCATTTTTCCCCAATTCTTGAACCTTTCGTGGTGTATGTCGTCGGTTGTGTGTCTCAACTATACTGGAAAGGTCTAGATCTTTAATTATGGCTTTTTACATATTGGGGGCTACTGTTCTACATAATTCTGTAATAATCCAGAAAGATCAAATTGCGTGGTTGCCAGATCTATAACAATATCTTCGAAATTACTTATCGTGAAAAATTCATATTTTGGGACCATTAAGGTAGCATATAGTTCCACAGGAATCAGCTTTGAGAGTGGCTAATTATTGTAAGGGGGAGGGTCAGGGGGGTGCAAACAAAAACACTTAAAAATAAATATCTCAACTATCTCTTAAGCTATCTAATAGGAACTTAAAACATATATTAAGCAATACTAGAAAAATACGAAAAAAAATATAAAGTGGGGGAAATGGGGAGCATTTCAGAAATGGCGCACTTTTCAAAATTACACATCCTTATATCTCAAAACAAAGTATAGATATCAAATCGAAAATTTGTCAATTTGTAGAACTACATAGCCGTTAATTTTGGTAAAAAATTTTAAGTTGGGAGGTGTAAGGGGAGGGAGGTGATAACCAAAAATGTCAAAAAAATTTAATGATTTTTTAGGGCTCTGGTGAAAGATACAAAGTTTAAATTTTGCATGTGGATACATGTATTTGATATACATAGAAAAATAATAACAAATTGATCCATAATTGTAATAAACCGACCCCTCCTGTCTAACGTGCACAAGGTGTTTCATGTGCATTGAAAAAAACACATAAACTGAAAATTTTTGAGTGAAATTTTAAGGCAGAAACTCGAAAATTTGCGAAATGCATTTAAAAGCAATCCTTAAATATACGAAATATTAACTGGTCGAAAACCATGAAAACTTCTAGCCCGTCCCATACAAAATTATTTTTACGACCATTTTCAAAAAATCAATTATCAGCTAGCTATTAAAAGCTATGAATTTGAAATTTTGCACAAAACCTTTTAAAATTAGTTGAAACAAAATTGTGTCAGAAGCCTTGAAATCGCTTTTGCTCTTCTACCCCCGCCCATACAAAAGTATGGGTTTTAACCAATTTCATTAAATCAACTAATAACAACAAATTAAAAGCTACGAACTTGAAATTTTTTTGCAATCACGTTTCAAGAGAAATGAAATAAAACTGCATCACAAGTTTTATGGTTCCCTTACCCGCTCTACCCCCTCCCATACAAATGTTCGGTTCCATGAATGTAAAATACAGCGAATTTTATGAAAATTCTATGCAACTTCGTCTATGAAACAATTCTATACAGAGAATATTGGACGTGATTGAAGCAATCAATTAAAAAACTATTAACATCCACCCCCCCTTACTATTACCCCTCCTCCTCCCCTCATAAAAACCCAAACTTGCAGAAATGAATGAAATATTTTTATATTGACAGCAGCCCTGCCCAAGAAGTCACTTTCAGTTAGTCTTCCCTAACCACTCCAACCTGCATATTGATTTCCCACTCATCCGCAACTCGTCAAAAGAATAATAAAGTTTCGCCCGACTTGTTGGCAGTTTATTACGTTAGACCGGGAAGGGGGTCGGTTTATAACAATTATGGAACAAGTTAATATTATTTTTTCATGTATACCAAATAGATGTATTCACATGCAAAATTTAAACTTTATATCTTTCACCATAGCCCTAAAAAAATCACTCAATATTTTCGACAATTTTGCTTACCACCTCCTTCCCCTTATACCTCCCAATTTAAAATTTTTACCAAAATTAGCAATTATATAGCTCTACAATCTGACAAATTTTTGATTTGATATTTTTATTTAATTTTGAGATTTAACGATTTGTAATTTTGAAAAGTGTGCCATTTTTGAAATGCTCCCCATTTCCCCTACTACCATTATTTCAACATTTTATATTTTTTTCATATTTTTCTAGTATAGCTTAATATACGTTCCAAGTTTAAATTACATATATTAAGAGATAGTTGAGATATTAAATTTTAAGTGTTTTTCTTTGCACCCCCCTGACCCTCCCCCTTTCAATAATTAACCACTCTATAAGCTGATTCCGGTGGAGCTATATGCCACCTTAATTATTTCAAGATATGAACTTTTTACAATAAGTAATTTCGAAGATGTAATCATTTGAAAAACAAATTTGGCCGACAATGGATAAAAAATTAAATTATTTTTAGAGTTTTGTGGGACAAACTCTCTATATCTCTACTGATTTTCAACTTCATATCTGCATTCGTGGTGGAGATATTAGCAAGTATAATTTTTGACTCTTTCCCTCCCCTCGCCTCCCCCTTCCACCTAACACCCCCCAAAAATATAGATACTGGATCTCACTCATTCAGTCAACAATCCACCCAAAAACGAACATTCTACCTTTAACGGTCTCGGAGATATGGGTCCATATGTACGGCTGACGGCGGGACTGATTTACTTTATTATTTTAATAATAAAGTATTGTGATCGACTTGGGAAAAAAAAAAAATTTGCTACCCTGAAATTTTTTTTTTTCGCGTTTCATGACTAAAATAGCCTAAAAATGCAAAAAAAAAAAATCCGTCTGTCTGTACGCCGTCCGCCGTACGCCGTCCGCCGTACGCCGTCCGCCGTACGCCGTACGCCGACGTGTACGCTCAGCGCACATTAACTCCCAAACAAAAAACACATAAACTGAAAATTTTTGAATGAAATTTTTAGGTAGAAACTTAAAAATTTGGGAAATGCATTTTAAAAAAATCTCTAAAAATTTGAAATATTAACTGGTCGAATATTTTTAAAACTTCTACTCCATCCCATACAAAATTATTTTTTCGACCAATTTTAAGAAATCAATTATCACCTAACTATCAAAAGCTATCAATTTGAAATTTTGCAGAAAAACTTAAAAAAATAATTAAAATAAAATTACGGTAAAAGTTTTGAAATCATGCTTGCCCTTCTACCCCCTCCCATACAAAAGCATGATTTTGACCAATTTCATTAAATCAACTAATAACCAACAAATTAAAAGCTACGAACTTGAAATTTTGTACAAGCACCTTACAACAGAAAAGAAAAAAAATTCCATCACAAATTTTACGATTCCCCTACCTCCTCTACCCCCTCCCATACAAAATTATTTTTTCGAGCATTTTTAAGAAATCAATTATCAGCTATCTCTTAAAAGCTATCAATTTCAAATTTTGCATGAAAACTTATAGGAGTAATTCAAATGAAGTTGCTTTAAAAGTTTTGAAATTGCGCTTACCGTTCTACCCCCTCCCATACAAAACTATGATTTCGACCAATTTCATTAAATCAACTAATAACTAACAAACTAAAAGCTACGAACTTGAAATTTTATACAAGCACCTTACAAGAGAAGCGAAATAAAACTGCATATAAAATTTTACGATTCCCCTACCTTCTCTACCCCCTCCCATACAAATTTTCGGTTTCGTGAAAATAAGATACACCGAATTTTATGAAAATTTTATGCAATTTCGTCTATGAAACACATTCTATACAAAGAATATTGGACGTGATTCAAGCAATTATTAAAAAGCTGTTAGCATCCACCCACCCTTGCTATTACCCCTCCCCCTCACCCTCATAAAAACTTAAACTTGCAGAAACGAATGAAATATTGTTAAATTGACAACAGCCCTGCCCAAGAAACCCCTTTGCACTTAGCTTTCCCTAACCACTTTAACCTGCATATTGACTTTCCACTCATCCGCAACTTGTCCCAAGAATAATAAAGTTTCGCCCGACTTGTTGGCAGTTTATTTTATACTCTAGATGAAATCTGAGAGTATATTGTGTTTGCCTTACCGTTTGTAACGCTAAGAAATAATGCTCGCACAGAGCCGCCAAGGGTACAGAAATATTTGTTGTCACTCAAAAACTTCGATTCCGAGTTGCTGTCTGTCCGTCTGTCCGTCTGTCTGTCTGTCTGTCCGTCCGTCTGTCCGTCTGTCTACAGCATAACTCTCGAACGCTTTGAGCTATCGTGCTGAAATTTGTTGTGTGTCATTTTTAGCAAAAAAGAAACTTTAAGTTCGTGAACGGGCCACATCCCCCCGCAATAAATGCTGGAAAAAATTATCAGCTCAGCGTCCCTCCTTCTACCCCCTCCCATATAAATATCTGTATTATAAATTCAAGAAAAGCATTTCTCCTTCGAATATATGAGAGCTGTCGACTTTGAAATTGAATCAAAGCATAGTGATAAGGGTGATGATAAGCAGTTTCAAAATCATCTAAAACGTTCCACTTCCTCTGCCACCTCCCATACAAATGCCTCAATTTAAGGAAAACTATGACCAATTTCTTTAAAAATAATGAAAACTAAAAATTTTAAATTCAGCACGAAACATTTTACACGCCATTTTCGGTGTCACATAGGAGAAATACAAACCTCCGCCTCTACTTCTACCACCTCCCATGCAAAGTCTCTTCTCACTATTCGAAAGAATTTGAGATGACATATTTGCCGGTATATTAAAGTCATTTCCATCTCATCTAGAGTATCATATGATTGGGCTTTAAGCCCAATCATAATTCTGTTATGTTTTTTTTTGCATTTTTAGGCTAATTTAATCATGAAACGCGAAAAAACAAAATTTCAGGGTAGCAAATTTTTTTTTTTCTGTGTCGATCACAATACTTTATTATTGGAATAATATAGTAAAACGAGCAGAAACCGAAAAAACCACGTCAAAGCCCCTCAAGAATAAAGACGATGCTCATTGTGTCTTTCGATACTCGAGGTTTGATCCATCATAATTTCATTCCAGAGAGACAAACGGTCAATAAGGAGTAAGTACTATTTTATCGTATTAAAGCGTTTGCGTGAGCGAATTCATAAAAAACGGTAGGAATTATGGAACGAGAACTCATGGATTTCACGATAATAATGCGTCATCGCATAGATTCTCAATTGTAACCGATTTTAAGGCCAAAAAAGCAATAACTCCATCAATGTAACACCGTATTTACCAAATTTAGCTCAGTGTGACTTTTTCCTAATAAATAGCCGCTCCGTGGAATCCGTTTTCAGTCGATCGAGGATATAAAACAAAATTCGCCGAAGGAGCTGAAGGCCATATCAAAAAGCGCTTATGAATAATGTTTCGAGGACTGCTGAAACGGTGGCCTATGTGTGATGCATCTAATGACAAAATATATATATTGATAATTAATTAAATATTTTGCGTTTTATTTACAAACTAGCAAACGCCCGCGACTTCGTCCGCATAAAAATCGCAATAATAAGTAATTTTTAAGAATGTAGTTAGTAATACATTATGTGGGATATATAATCCGCTTACTTTAATGGCTCTTTGAACACAATGTTTTGTATTTTGTTGGAATCAGAACCATGAATTATTAAGAATGGTAGCATGATACCCGCACTTGAATGGGAGAGGCTCGTGATCAATCCCGTGATTCGAGATCATATACGTATTGAAGATCATTTAGGACATGTGAATAATTATAGCTTGTGTTAATTAAAAAAAAAGCCCAAATAAAATAACATTAAGCTTGAAAACCTAACAGGACTACGATTGTGCGTAGAGCCCAATAATACGATACCATAGATGAAATCGAAATTTTTGTGATATTATGAAATTTTGTATGGGAAGTGTCTGCACTGAACTAATTTGTTTCACATCATGCTAGAGTAGCTATAAAAATGTTTTGTACGATATTTAAGCTTCAAAAATTGAGTAGGTACTGAGAAACTTAGTGCATTGAATTTAATGAAATTGTGCAATTTGTATGGGAGGTGGTAGAAGAAAAGGGGGGTTTTTGGTGATATTTCAAGAAACAACTATAATCATCATGCAATTGATATATTTTAAATTTCAGGTCTGTATCATTCACGCTTTTTAATAAATCGAGTTTTTGCAAAGACGTGGAATTGTGTCACTTTGTATGGGAGGGGGTAGAAGGAGTGAAGCTACTCGGTTAATTTTTACCCGATATTAATAATGTTAATTTAGGATAGAGCACAAAATTTGAGCTCAATGAAAGTTATATGCTCTGAGAAAATTAGTTTAGAATATTTCATGAAAAAGTGCAGTTTGTATTGGAGGTGGTGGAAGAAGTAGGTGGTTTTAAGTGACTTTTTGAGAAGCAACTATAATTAATTTACAATTGACATATTTTCAATTTCATTCCAGTAACGTTTACAGTTTTCAAGAAAATCGAATTTAAGTAAAGCCGTGGAATTGTGTCACATCGTATGGGAGGTGGTAGAAGGAATGAAACTAATCGGAAAATTTTTTCCCGATATTAATAATAATGCAAATTAAGGATTAAGTACAACATTTAAGCTCGATGAAAGTTACACGTACTGAGAAAATTGGAGTATAGCATTTCATGGAAAAGTGCAGTTTGTATGGAAGGTGGTGGAAGCAGTAGGTGGATTTAAGTGAATTTTTGAGAAACAACTATAATCATTACGCAATTGATATATTTTAAATTTCAGATCTGCATCATTCACGCTTTTCAAGAAAATCAAATTTTTGTAAAGTCAAGGAATTGTGTCATATTGTATGGGAGGGGTAGAAGAAGTGAAGCTATTCGGTTAATTTTTTCCCGATATTAATAATAATGCAAATTAAGGATAAAGTACAACATTTAAGCTCGGTGAAAGTTACACGTACTGAGAAAATTGATGAATAGCCTTTCGTGAAAAAGTGCAGTTTGTATAGGAGGTGGTGGAAGGAGTAGGGGGATTCAAATAATTTGTATACCATAGATATCATTTCTAATAAAAATAGTATGTTCTAGATTTCAAATGATTTGCTCCAATGATTTTGAAGAAAATTTGATTATTATATATTTTTGAAAATGAGTCATTTTATATGGAAGGGGGTGGAAGGCGTGGGGGTATTGAAATAAGACCACACGTAGATTACATCTCGGTGCACTTCTAACAAACTGTGAAAGTTTCATTACAATCGGCTTAGCCGTTTTTGCGTGAAAACCGGAAAGACAGACAGGCATACAGAGAAAACTTTTAAAAACGTTTGTTTCTGCTTAGTTATTGCTAAAATAAAGCAAAAAACTTATTTATAGCCATTTATAAACAAATAGCAGACAGACACTACAATTATATTTATATGTATAGATTCCCGGTATTTTTTGGTCACAATATATGTATTATCGTCACTTATCGCTGTATACCAGTCAAGCTTAATTACGAAGTTTGAACTCAATTTTGACCATTACATACGTGATTTGAATTATTCTTAAAATCAAAGTTAAGCCTCTTTTCTACTAATTTACCACCTTAATACATTTAACTCCCTGATCCATTTTAACTCGGTCATTTAGTTATTCTCACCGCAATCCTAATCGACTAAGCCAATTTCTTAGACTGCTTTTTTAAGTATGTGTAGTGCAAAGTTACGTTAAGAATTGCGCTAAAAATCAACCAACATATTAATGGGATTGTTTTAACTTGACGAGTAATTAAGAACAACCAGGCTGGAAAGAAGCGACCTTTTTAGGTCAATCCTCACGTAAGCATACCTGCAATTTAATTGAGGTGCATTAAATCATTCTGGTGAATTTGTTTCGTTTTGTTATCAAACAAAAGTGGAAAAATTTGCGGTAAGAAAAGACGAAAGCAGTCTACTGGTCTTTGCGTTTCGATAGAGCAATTAACTCAAACACTTTGTTAAAATTGCTTTAACGGCAACAAAAAAAAAATCCAAAATAAAAGCAACTTAAAAGAGGTGTGAAGCCTTTGGCGAATATAATTCGCGCCAAGGTATATTGCAGTATTGCCTTCGGGAAGTTTATTGACCTACACAATTTGAAAACTTTAAATTGAGATCGTAATGTATTTATTGACATTTGTTGTTTGAGGGCTATAGTTCACTGGTGGTGTATATGGAATTTAACCGCAGAGTTATTATGTTGATTTATTGTTCAAGTGGTATCATTCATCATTTGAATTTGGCGTGATTGGAAATACTCGATATGAATAGCAGCAAATGAAAAATGTATTATTTCCGTCCGGTCACCCTGTCTACCAACTTTCATAAGAATATACAATATCAGAAAATTGGTCACCTCCCTCAATTATGATGAAACTAGACTGGAAACATGAAATTTTGTCTGAAAACGTGAAGTGAAGAAATCATTAACTTTACCATTTCTTCTATCGCCTAAAATGCAAATTTTCCATGTTTCTTAAATACTTAAGGAAATACATTTTGCTTTAAACATAAGTGTTAAACGTAGGGTGCTACTTATGTTTTGAGATATGGCAACACCGGTGCGAATATGTCAATTCTGACAACATCGTCGTAAGGTTTACCTTTTTTAATGATACACGTATTTAGAACGTTTTGTCATACGAGTTCTATTGGTGTTTTGTACAGTGACTTGAAATATTCTTCTCGGCCGAAAAATGGAATTCAACCGTGCGAAATTTTTTTTTTAACTTCTACGTAGCAGCAATAGTAGGCCGATCAACTCGCTTTGACTTTTGATCATCAAGCACCATCCCGATCTACTGTGTTTTGCTGATTTAACAAATTTGGTGGTCGCTTCAGGACGAATTTCATGAAGGTCGCCCAAAATCAGTTGTTGTGCCAGAAAATATCGATACTGTGCGTGAAATGGTTCAGACCGATCGGCATGTGACATACCGTGAAATAGAGTCATGCTTGGCTAAATCGTCGCCTGTTTTTTCGGAATAACCGAAAAAGTCGCCATCAGAGCAACGTAGGACGGTCATTCGGAATGGTACACCATCATTTGCTTACCAGAAGTTTTTATTGAAATATAGAAAACCAACCGCCAAAGACGAATCACTCTCACCCACGACAATGTAAGCTCCTACACAGCGGCACAAGCAAGTGACTTTTAGAGCAATCAAAACATCGAACTGATGAGTCCACCATTCAATCCCGATGACTTCTTTTTATTCCCGCACATCAAAAATAAATTGCGAGGTCAACGTTTTTCATCGCTTGCAGAAGTAGTTGATGCATTCAAAACGCATGTCTTGGTGGTACTTCTTTCGGAGTGGAAAAAGTGCTTCGAAAATTGGTTCAAACGCACGCAAAAGTGTATTGATTTTCATGGAAAATATTTTGAAAAACAATAAAATAATTTTTGATTATAATTATTTGTTTTTACTTGTCTATCTCAAAACTTAAGACAGAGAGTCCAGTTTTCGCAGTGCGTGCCTATAGATCGAAGTTGTGTTCGAGCCTCGGCCTTATTAAACACCTTCGAGATCGTCAGTAACTCGAAAGGTAGAAAAATTTTTTTAGATCCCCAAACACTGAGATATAACCTAAGCAATGCTGAATAGCACGATTGTTACACAACTATTCAAGTCCACTCAACTAGTATCATACGCTGACGACACTAACATCCTAGCAAGATCCGTAAGTAGTGCTAAGGAAGTATTTGTAAATTTCAAAAGCAGTCGGATTGTGCATTAACGAAAACAAACCAAACGTAATGACGCAAACAAGAAAAAGAACGCCAATTAGACTAAATGAAACAATCGCTGAAAATAATTCAGAGAGGCAACTTCATATATCTTGTGGCTAATCTTCAAAGGCAATGAAATAGACGAAATCAATCGACGGATCATGTTAGCAAATAAAACGTACTCTGTGCTCTTTTATGGCATCGATACGTGATCATTAATGTGAACTTCCAAACAAGCAGGTAACGCATTCGAAAGAAAGATCCTCCGAAGAATTTTGGGACCTGTGATGAAAGGAAGAGAAGAGTGAATAATATGCAACCATGAGTTTTTTCAACTCTACGTTAAGCTGGAAGCTTCAACTTTCTTCAAACTACAGGCTGGCCATACGGAGTGAATGGAAAATAGAAGAGTCCCCAAACGTGCTCTTAAATGCAAAGCGAGTGGTAACCGGCCAATAGGCAAACCACCCAAGCAATGGGAAGAATCGGTTGATGAAGACAACAAAACCATCTTAAAAATTAGCAGCTGGAGGACCCGATTTTTGTGAATATGAAATGCGCACACTGGACGCCAATTGGGAGGCAACCAGAAACACTTTTCTAACTAGTGCTAAAGAATCTGTGGGATATGCACAAAGCGGTGAGAAACACTGGATTTTTTTTTCTGGTTAAGCCAGGGAGGTGTGGAATCTTCGTTAGATACTAATATTCCAGCTGCTCCACTCGCTACGGTCGTTCTCACTCCCCTTCTCCAACCTTCCCAATCCCATTTCTTCCCCCCATGACTGTGTTTGTGCATTGCACATAAAGGCTGAAATTGCCTATAACACAGGTCATTCTGTAAAAAAAAAAAAAAATAGCCCGTGCCGTTGGCATGCACTATTCACATACCTGATCCTAACAGATCTGTCAGCCGAT
Source organism: Chorisops tibialis (assembly GCA_963669355.1). Lineage (NCBI taxonomy): Eukaryota > Metazoa > Arthropoda > Insecta > Diptera > Stratiomyidae > Chorisops > Chorisops tibialis. The sequence goes on along the minus strand of OY770262.1, from coordinate 81,056,857 downwards.
ATGTGCCTGCGTACTAAACCACACCCCCGCACACAGACTTCAACCACTCTCCCCGCGGGACTGCCGTTAGGTATTACTTCGCGGCGCTGGCTAGCATTTTGTGCTGTGCTCCTTAAATTGCTTCTGCTCTCCTCTCTCTCTCGATTCTCCGAAGATTCTTTTGCACATTCGTTACGAGTGTGCAAATTTCCATCCAATTTTCCTCTGATTCCATCATATAGTCAATGATGAATGGTGGACTCAGGACATTATTTCTCCATTCTCCGAAGCGACTGCAGTTTAAAACCGCGTGCTCTGTGTCTTCTTCTTGTTCTGGGCAATTTGGACAAAGAGGCGAATTATCGTGTCCAAACCTATGTAGGTATTTGCGGTAGCCGCCGTGACCTGATAGGAACTGCATGATGTGATAGTTGCAGTTCCCATACACAAGCTTTGTCCAAACCTCAATTTCTGGGATTAGCGTATAGGTCCATCTGCCTTTTGAAGCGTTGTCCCACCTGGCTTGCCACATAGCTATTGATGTTGCCTTTTCCTCTTCTTTTATTTTCCTGGCAACAGCTGCCTCTTGTTGGATCAAGATCTTCTTTCGTAGATCCTTAGCATCTCATTCGCGAGAATGTCAATGGGGATCATTCCGGCTATGACACAGGCTGCCTCGTCCGATATTGTTCGGAAACCGCTGATTGCTCTTATCGCAAAGAACCTATATGTTGATGACATTTTTTTCCTTGTTTCCTTTGTCGCAAACCCAAACCGGAACAGCTTGTAGGAGAACCGAGCTGACTACTCTCGAAAGTAGTATCCTTCTGGCATATCCTGATTCACCAATGTTTGGCAGTATTCGGAAAAGGGCTGCCTGCATTTGTGACGCCTTTTTGCTCGCGAAGTCCACGTGAACTTTAAATTTTAAGCAGTTATCTAGCATAACTCCTAGATATTTAATTGCCTCCATGGGTTTGATGATTTGACTGCCGACCTGAATGTTCACGTATTCAATTTTCTTTCGGCTTGTAATTAGAACAGCCTCCGTTTTGTGATCAGCTAATTCTAAGCCAGTGGACTCTAGCCAGTCTCTAATTTGTGATATGGCTTCATTTGTTGCTGACTCTATTTCGTGGATGTGCTTAGCCACGGTAACAACAGCAATGTCGTCAGCGAACCCAATTAACTTTACTCATTGTGGCACCGATAGTCGAAGAACTCCATCGTACATAATATTTCACAGGAGAGGGCCTAGTACAGATCCTTGTGGGACTCCCACGGTGACGTTGTAGTACCTTAATCCCTCATCAGTTTGATACGTCAACTTCCTGTTGGTGAAGTAATTTGCAATTATTCTCAACATGTAGTGTGGTGTATCCATCCTGATTAACGATCTGTTTATGAGTGACCAATCTGCCAAATTAAAGGCATTTTTAATGTCCAGTGTCACTACTGCACAATATTTTTTTGTCCCTCATCGCCATCTTTCTCCTTCTATCGCCTCCGCTGCAGTATCGACTACCACTCTTACGGCGTCAACAGTTGAACGCGATTTCCTAAATCCGAACTGGTGGTCTGAGAGTGCTCCCTTTCTCCTCTGCTAGTACGAGCAGTCTGTTGTTAATAATTCGCTCAAGGATCTTTCCCAACGTATCAAGTAAACATATTGGGCGATATGACGATGCTTCTCCAGGAGGCTTGTTTCCTTTTGGTTGAAGTACTAAATGTTGGAGCTTCCATGGCTCAGGAAAGACTCCTTATTCGAAACATTTTTGCATAGTTGCTATAAAGATGTCGAGCTTCTTTTGAATAGTAACTTTTATTGCAATATTTGGGATACCATAGGGTCCAGGTGCCTTGTTGTTTCCCATCCTTCCGCATGCCTCATAGTTCCGCCGACGTAATTGCAGGGATAGACTCTATGCTGATCTCTCTGGATATGCTACACATAGTAGATGGCCTTTGGGGGAACAGGTGCTTTACTATTGATCTTAGCATTATCGGGCAAGTTATTTGTGGGGACCTATGACCCTTCAGCTTTGTCATTACCATCCTATATGCTATACCCCAGGGATTTATATCCGCTTTGTTACAGATATTTTTGAAACAAATTGCCTTACTCTGTTTTATCGCCTTGTTTAGACATCGTCTTGCCACTTTGAAAGTGTTTGGTCGGTCCTGAAAATCTAAAATCTAAATCATCCCCTTGATCGTCGGACTCTGCGTCGGGCTTGTAAACACTTTGCCCTGAGTGTTTTTATTTTCTCGTTCCACCAGTAGCATGGTGCACTTCTTCCACTAATTGTCCTTCTGGGCATCACTGCATCGCACGCTGTGATGATAATGTGGGTGATTTGTTCCGCAAGGATCTTTGCTGTTTCGCTTCGATTTGTGACGTCGGTGTTCATCATTTCTTCGAACGTGTCCTTGTCGCAGAGTTTATCTTTCCATTTTGGGCCTGTTAATTTTGGTTGTTGTACGGCTTTTCTTTTTTTTATATCAAGTAGAATTGCCTGATGATCGCTGTGTGTATATTGCTCGCTAAGACGCCATTTCGTCTTCCGTAGAAAGGAGTTGCTTACAAAAGTTACGTCTATGATGGAGCCCATGCCTGCTTTGCAATACATGTTTGCCCGGCCGATATTTGCAATTCCTATTTCCAGTGGTGCAAAATGCATACTCTTGCATTGGTGAGCCTGCTACCCCACTCTGTTGCCCATGCATTGAAATCACCGCCTATGACCACTGGAGTTTTTTGCGCGTGCGTCGGCCGTTAGATTATCTAACATTGTCTGGTATTCACTCGTCGTCCAGCTGGGTCGAAACCCTGGATGTCGCAAGACAAATGAGACAAGGTTGGCAATCGGAAAAAAATCCAAATTGTCAATCATCTTTCAATCCGATGTAAACCAACGAACGCCCGACCTGAGGCAGAACTACCGCGGTGATATACAGCTTAAAAAGGCTCTTAGACGCGACAAGAGGAAGGCCATTGAAGATCTGGCAAGCAAGGCAGTGGTTTACCTTGGGGATATGGGTTCACTATTCAAAATCATGAAACAGTTGACGAACAGGAATTTCACCGCCAACCACCTGGTGAGAGATGTCAACGGAACTTTCTTTAATATGAGTGAACACCAATTGCGGCGATGGAAGGAATACTTCTCTGATATTTTAAACATCTTGTCAGAGGAAGATATCACACAGAACAACTGCCAAACATCCAACCACAACAATCCTCTATTAGGAACGATCCCCCAGATAAGGAAGACATAGTTTCCGCCATTCGGTCAATGGCGGGAAGGAAAGCTCCAGGTATAGACGGACTACCAACCGAACTCCTCAAAGTGGACCCGGAAATAGCAGCTGATATACTCCTCCCATTCTTTACTGAGGTGTGGAATGAAAGAAGATATCCGACTGAATGGAAGGAGGACGTCTTTGCGAAAATTCCAAAGAAAAGCGACCTTCGGGATTGTGTCAATTGGCGTGGTATATGTCTACTTACTGCCGTATCAAAACTTATGGCTAAGGTAATTCTCAATAGGATTAGTGATGTCGTCGAGAGCACTCTCGAAGTATATCAGGCTGGATTTCGTAAAGGGTCGTCTTGTACCGACCACACAAATCCACTTTTTCTGCAATGGCGCTACAGCCCAAATCGGATCTTGGCTTTCTGATGTTCAGGTTCCTTAGCATTTTTCATTACTTATTGTGGAAGGGTTGTTAGCCCTTCGCACAACCCTCTTTCTACGATTTTTTTAATTTTCGTAGATTGAAGTGACCAAGGTATATCCAACCAGGAAATGTGCTGGAATGATGTATTGCTCCGACCAGGATTTGAACTCACGACCTTTGCATTACAAGACCAACACGCTACCTACTAGGATACACAAATACCCTACGGATAATATTAGAGCAGTCAGCCGAAATAGGTTCGCCACTACATCTCATGTTTGTGGACTTGGAGAAGGCTTTCGACAGCGTTAAGCGAAATTACATATGGAATGCTTTGCGTAGGAGAGGTATTCCAGATAAAGTCATAGCTATGATTAAAGAATCCTACGAAGATGCAAGGTGTCGCGTCTTGCATCGAGGAGAGCTGTCCGAGAGCTTTCCTGTGCGAACGGGTGTCAGACAAGGCTGCATATTATCACCAGCCCTGTTTCTGGTGGTAATAAATGACATCTTGAAAGCTGCACTGGAAGGTGCGGAAGGTAAAGGTCTTCAATGGAGGCTATTTAACATCTTAAGCCACATTTATTATGCATATAACGTGTGTTTCCTTGCACATACCCGTTCGGACTTAGAGTCAAATGTTCGCTCGTTGCGTTCTAAATGCAAAGAGGCAAGACTGAAAATAAATATGCGTAAAACCAAGTACATGTACATGGGTTCGAACGCAAGCACACCGATTGTTCTTAACGGACAGGATGTGGAAGAGGTGCAAGATTTTTGCTATCTCGGAAGCATTGTCAGCATGGACGACGGAATCGAAAAGGATGTTGAGGCTCGGCTAAATAAAGCTCGTCAGGCCTTCGGTATCCTTTCCTCTTTCTGGAGGTTAAGAGAGAACTCCCTTCGCATGAAGCTGCGAGTTTTTGACGCATGCGTCAAATCCATGTTGTTATATGGTTGTACTACGTGGAAAGTGACCGTTCGACTTACCAAGAAACTACAGACTTTCGTGAACCAATGCCTCCGATGCATTTTAGGAATATTCTGACCAGAAGTAATCTCGACGAACTTTGGAGTTCAAATGGCCAGACTAAAATAGATATTGAGATTCAAAGGCGGAAGTGGCAGTGGATCGGTCATACTTTGAGAAAACCAGAGCGAAACATCGCCCAGCAGGCTCTGGATTATAATCCTCAAGGAAGACGTCGGGTTGGTCGACCATGTAACACATGGAAGTGAGCAGTTGAGCAGGAGGCCAGAGGAATAAACTAGTCCTGGCAACTGCTTAAGGCCGGTGTTCAGGATCGCGCCTTTTGGAAGACAGTTGTTTCTGTCCGTAACAGGGGTCTTAACAGGAATTTGATTGATTGAAACAATGATGCCACAAAAGTAACTGCGGATTCGTCATATTACAACAATCAGTAACAATCAATAGTTGTAAATTTAAAACATAGCCAAAAGCTTAAACATGTACATATGTATGTATATGTAGGTGTAAACTGTAGCTACATATACTGTGCCATTCCAAAACATGGCACAGGTTGAATTACCCTGATGGGTTTCATATCCACCTGCAAGACAATCGACCACCTTACGGTAACTAATTTAAATGTGAAGCTCTAACAAATTAACATCTTTACGCACCGGAAATGAGAGCGCAGTAGCCATAAAGTCACGAATCGGTGCCATTAATAGCGATCCATCATTTCAAGTCTTCGGCTGCGACTGCGCCAAAACGGGTCAAACGAAAGAACGTTTCCGCCGAAGTTCCGTTTTTAATTATTTCCCGGCGTATCATCGATCGGGCGATCGATCAATCGTTGGATTTCTTTGGTTTTAAGCAAATCACCTCGTATTCGGCCGCCGCTATCCATAAGCAAAAGAGCTGAAGAAAAATAAGAAAAAAATTCACACACGAAATAGTGTCTTGCGGTCTTCAGTTATGTTAACGATTATCGCTAGTCTTGTCGAAAGATCGTACAAGCGATCGGACGACAACGTCCTCCTAGGCAAAGCGGCTGAGCGCTTCTCGTCAAGACTTTATGAGGCTATCGATCAGAATGGGAAGACAATAAATTCACGAGATCCGAACCGTTACTCAATGCACACACGACAATTAAAGACTTACAAAGCGAGTTTTCTTTTCGTTTTTTTTTTCAGAATGAGGATCGCAATCTGTCTTTTCGTACCGTGAAGAAGTTCGAGACGAGCTCCGTTTTTTAGCACACAAAACGAAACGTTCGGAGAAATTGGAAAACGATTGGAGGAAGGTGCGTGGGAAATTTTCTTGCGACAAATAGGTCGAGCGACAAAAAGGTTTCAATTAAAAATGATTGCCAGTACGGAGCGAAAGAGGTTGACTTTGTTCTTCATCCATCCACCATCCGAAGCCTCGACGATCCTCCAGAGCCACTTAAGATAGTCAGTCGCGTCTTGTCATCGCGAAGAGACAAGAGTTAAGAGATGCCAGCCTTAGCCGATGCATGATTTATTAGCGGATGTTGACGCGCACCTGGGACTTCTTGTAGCCGATAATTTTCTTTGAGGTTTGATTAATGCAATCCGAGGTCTTATTGTGTAGGTACGAAGATGTGTATGGCGATAGTGGGAGTAATCGTACCTATTGTAGGGCAATATGTTAATGCCTTTGTTATTATCGGATACACACCCAAAGTTCTTTCAGTGATACCGCTAGACTGAATACTTTCACCAAACAAAGCGAAATCTTAATTCGATAGTCTTGTATGTCGTGCGATAAACAACTATAATAATAAACGTACCATGTAATAAAGTACGGCAAAAAATTTGTTCGACATGACACCATACCTGCTGATTTTTATGTAAAATGACGTCCTGAATCCGAATTTGACCTCCGTTTCCCCATCATCTACCGTTTTCGCGGGAAGCTCCCATGGCTCACCTATGTTTATCAATAACTAAGCAGAAACAGACGTTTTTAAAAATTTTCTCTGTCTGTCTGTCTGTCTGTCCTTCCGGCTTTCACGTAAAAACCGCTGAATCGATTGTAATGAAACTTTATTAGGTCTACCTCGGGGAGTAATCTGCCTTAGGTTTTATTTTACTTCCCTCACTCCTTCTACCCCCTCCTATACAAAGTGACTCATTTTCAAAAATTTAAAATAATCAAATTTTCATGGAAACTATAAAAGCTATTAATTTGAAATTTAAAATATATTATTTCCATTATAAAGGCGATTTTCAAGTATATAAATAATTTGAATGCCCTTACTCCTTCCACCATCTCCCATACAAACTAAACTTTTCCATGAAATACTATACTCCAATTTTCTGAGTACGCATAACTTTCATCAAGCTGAGATTTTTTATTAAATCTTTAATTAGCATTGTTATTAATATCAGCAAAAAAGTAACTAATTACCTTTACTATTTCCACCCCGTCCCATACAATCTGAAACAAATCAACGACTTTGCGAAAATTCGATTTTCTTGAAAAAAATGAATGTTACTGTTCTTCTGAAATTTAAAATATATCAATTGAATGATAATTGTAGTTGCTTCTCAAAGAATAACTAAAAACTCTCCACTCCCTCCACCACCTCCTATACAAACTGCACTTTTTCATGAAATATTCTAAACCAATTTTCTCAGTACGTATAACTTCGATCAAGCTAAAATTTTGTATTAAATCTTTAATTAGCATTATTATTATTATCGCGCAAAAATTAACCGATTAACTCCACTCCTTCTACCCCCTCCCATACAATGTGGCACACTTCCAAGACTTGCAAAAACTCTATTTTCTTGAAAAGTGTGAATCTAACTGATCTAAAATTTAAAACATATCAACTGCATGATGATTATTGTAGTTTCTAGAAAAATTAGCAAAAACCCCCCACTCCTTCTACCACCTCCCAAACAAACTGCACTTTTTCATGAAATACTCTAAACCAATTTTCTTAGTACGTATAACTTTGATCGAGCTACAATTTTGTATTTAATCCCATTATTACTATTGTCGCGAAAAATTAACCGATTAACTCCACTCCTTCTACGCCCTCCCTTACAATGTGACACAATTCCACGACTTTGCGAAAACTCGATTATCTTGAAAACTGTGAATCTAACTGGTTTGAAATTTGGAAGATATCAATTGCATGGTGATTATAGTTGTTTCTAGAAAAACTACCAGAAATCCCCCACTCCTTCTACCACCTCCCATACAAATTTCACAATTTCACTAAATCTAATGCACTAGATTTCTCAAGTTACCTATTCAATTTTTCAAGCTTAACTTTGGTGCAAAATATTTTTATAGCTACTCTAGCATGATGTGAAATAAATTAATTTAGTACTGTCATCGCTTCTATCACTCCCCACACAAAAATTATTAAAATTACAAAAATTCCGATTTCATCGGTAGTATCATATAATTGGGCTTTACGCATAATCGAAGTCCTGTTATGTATTTAAGCTTAATGTCATTTTATTTGGGCTTTTTTTAATTAACACAAGCTACAACTATTCACATATCCTTAACGCTCTTCAACGCGTATACAAATGATCTCGAATCACGGGTTTGATTTGATCATGAGCCTGTCCCATACAAATGCGAGTATCATGGTCTCATTCTTAATAATTTATGGTTCTGATTCCAACAAAATATAAAACATTGTGTTCTAAGAGCCATCAAACTAAGCAGATTATTTATCCGATATAATGTACTACTAACTACATTCTCAAAAAATGTTACTATTGCGATTCTTACGCGGACAAACTCGCGGGCGATCGCTAGTTGTAAATAAAAACATTAAAAAAGATCGATTTTTCCCGGTTTTTTTTTTGCAAATTTTTCATTTATTTTATGCACGTGCCAGCTTCAAGACCCCTTCGTCTCCCCAAACACCCCTAAATAATAAAAATATATAGCAACAGTTTGAATGATAAATAAATAAGGTAAGAACCTACTTTGATGCTTGCTTTCCTTTTGTATCCTGGGGTATATTGCCTGTTCCTATAAGAAGAAATTTTTATATCGTTTTCTAAGAGATTCACTGCTAAAGTCGAGATGCAAGAAGTTCAGATTTTATCTTAGGTAACTCCAAATACCTGACAAGATCATTTTACTCCGACTGAGTAACGAGGTGAGGTTGGCGATGAACTGAATCTGCTGAACAGTCTTCGTCATCGATGGACGGATCATCATGAAAGTTAGTAAAATTCGTTTCAGGCTCAAGAGTAAGGTTTTTGAGAGCACACGGATTGGCAAAGATTTTCTGTGACGAACTGGTCTTAGAGCTGAAGGGATAATTGGATACTGAATTGTATGCTTACTTTTGCTAAAGAACCCGACGGTGGCAGTCATACAAAAGTAGCAATCTGTGAGATGACAGCGAGGTTCGTGCCAAACCAGGGGCACAGCAAATGGCATTGATTTACAGGGACCCTTGAGCTATTTGGTCAAGCTACTTTAACAAGTAGTACAGCAAACTGTTGGAGCTCTATCCTTGTCGTGATCGTCAACTTCGCAATCAAAGTACAATTTGTAGGCAGTTTTAAGAAGCAGAGAAAGCCGTTTTCATTGCGCTTTGAAAGTTGATTCCCCGCAAACATAGGAGAAGTTATCGGGATGATTTTTACACTCACATGTAACAATTGTACATACAGTAAATCAATTGGAAATAAATATTTCCTTACTAGAAATGTTCATGTTTTAGATCTTTTCACCTCTCTAGCCCTAAAAAAGAAATTGAAATAACCTCTAAATGGCCTCTAAATTATGGAAAATTAATAAAAATAAAAAAACCCTCTTCCGGGGGAGGCCCCTACCAGAGGTAGGTGATGGAGGAAAACGGGGGTCAAATTCGGATTCAAAAGATCATTTTACAGAAGAATCAGCATGAATGGTGTCTGGGCTTATTTCCATGCCGTACAGTGTAATCTGACATAGCTTGGGTGTGGCCTAGTGGGTAGCGCATTTGTCTTCAATGCGAATATCATGAGTTCCGGTCGGCGCATAATTCTAGTGCACTGCCTGCGTGGGTATATCTGGGTAACCTCAATCTGCGAAAATAAAAATTCGTAGATAGAGGGTTGTGCGAAGAGCTAACAACCCCTCGACAATAACAACAAATAAAACGTTAAGGAGCCTGAAGATTAGGAGGCCAAGACCCGATTTGGGTTTTAGTGCCGTTAAAGGAGGATACAATCTGAATTAGACCACCGTATGCAGTTGTCTTCAACAAAAAGATGGTGATGAAGGATTCTTTTCGGTTCAGGAATTATTTCCAATTCCCTCAACAGGTCATATTAGCAGCACTTTTTAGTCAGTTTTATTTTTATAATGTTGTTTAAATAATATGTTTAGGTTCAATGAAAATCAGTATTGAATTCTGAATTTTTCACTACTCAAGTAACAGGAATCTCTATTTTTGGCATCAAAAGCGCATTGCTAGCTAAAATTGTAGCGTTGTGTGCCTGTGTTTTAGAGATAATGTTCCAATCAATGCTATTTCATTGCCAATTTAAGGATCAGATTTCAGCTTTTAATGTGGTTTTAAAGCAAACGAAAATGCATTTTTTTTTGAATTTTTTTTTGGGCGTAAAGCCCAATCATGTGATACTCATGATGAATCTCAAATTCTTTCGTACAGTGAATAGTGAACTTTGTATGGGAGGTGGTACAAGTAGAGGGAAGTTAGTAATATTTCTATATATGACACCGAACGTGGCGTGCAAAGTGTTTCGTGCCGAATTTAAGATTTGTAGTTTTCATTATTTTCAAAGAAATTTGACTTAGGTTTTCTAAAATTTGGGGCATTTGTGTGGGATGTGGAAGGGGAAGTGGAGTGTATTTGATGAATTTTTTAAACCTCTTATCACCCATGTTTCAATTTCAAAGTCGATAACTCTCATATGATCGAAGGAGAAATGCTATTCTTGAATTTATATAACAAATACTTTGAGAGGGTGTAAAAGGAGTGAAGCAATGCTAATAATTTATAATTTTTTTTTTTAGAAATATTAATTATTAGGGGACGGATTCTGGCAAAATTTTAAGTTTGAACTATTTCTAGTTTTAAAGTAAATCAATACAATGCATTTACCAAAATTATGGATTTGTATGGCGCGGTCTTTATTAAACTTATTATTTTTTTTTTCCTCAGAAATGAATGCAAATTAAATACATCTACAAATTTTTTTTTTTAGGCACCGAGTTTAATTTAATACAATGCACAATTAATTTGATAAAGGAAGCGGATAAAATTTGGGTATATTATGGAAATGAGGGTAGAGAGAGACAGTAATCACGGTGAAGATTATTCTTGAATGTTTGGAGGTTATACCTACTTGGGAAAATGTTAGGCGGCAATGCATGCCAAATTCTAGATGTTCGAGAAATGAATGACTGCCTATATTCTACTTTACGAGTAGTTATAGGGTTGACGGCATACTCGTGCGCGCGCTTAGCTTGACGAATATTTCGGAGAAAGGTGTAAAGTGGAGGAATGGGTGATCTTAGTTCCACACTACATTTACCATGAAAGTAGCTATAGTAAATGCTGAGTCTATCAATCAAATTTCTGTTAAGACCCCCTATAGGGGCATAGGCCAAGAGCAACTCTCTTCCACAAGGCGCGATCCTGAGCATCGGCCTTAAGCTGTTGCCAGCATTTGTTTATTTCTCTATGGTTTCCTCAAAGTATCACCGATCCACTGCCACTTCCGCCTTTGAATCACAATACCTATTTTAGTCTGGCCAATTGAACTCCAAAGTTTGTCGTTGGAGATCACTTCTGGCCAGAATATTCCTAAAATGCGTCGGAGGCATTGGTTCACGAAAGTCTGTAGTTTCTTGGTAAGTCGAATGGTCACTTTCCACGTAGTACAACCAACTGCACGGAGTTGACGCAAGCGTCAAAACTCGCAGCTTCGTGCGAAGGAAGATCTCTCTTAACCTCCAGAAAGGGGAAAGGATACCGAAGGCCTGACGAGCTTTATTTAGCCAAGCCTCAACATACTGACTTAAAATGTTAAATAGTCTCCATTGAAGACCTTCACCCACCTCCCAGTACAGCTTTCAAGATGTCATTTATTACCACCAGAAACAGGGCTGGTGATAATACGCAGCCTTGTCTGACACCCGTTCGCACAAGAAAGCTCTTGGATAGCTCTCCTCTATGCAAGATGCTACACCTTGCATCTTCGAAAAATGCTGAGTACTCTGACGTTTCTGCAATGCTCGAGGGAGTCAATAGAAACCAGAACAATTTTATCTCCAATTAGTGGGAACCAAATCTTTGTTGATTATAAACCAAATCATCGTAGATTTTAAACAAGCGTACAACAGTACCAACAGGAGCGTACTGTACCAAATCATGGTTGATTTTGGAGTCCCCCAAAACTAGTCCGTCAAACAAGACTCACAATGACGAACACTGAATCACAAGTGAGACAACAAACCGATTCTACAACCAGCTTTTGAACGGAATGTGGTTTAAAGCAGGGAAATGGTCTAGCCGCCATGCTTTTCAACTTGGCACTAGAGTATGTCGTCCGAAAAATCCCAGTCGACACCAACGGGACACTACTATTCAAGTTCACTCAACTAGTAGCATACGCTGACGACATTAACATCCTAGCAAGATCGTTCCCTAGTGCTAAGGAGGTATTTGTCAATCTTGACTCCGCCGCAAAAGAAGTCGGGTTGCGCATTAATGAAAGCAAAACAAGAGTAATGACGCACACAAGAAGGAGAACGCCAATCAGACAAAACATAACAATTGCGGAATATAATTTGGAGAGTGTGGACAACTTCATATATATTGGGGCTAATCTAGCAAAGGACGGTAATGAAACAGACGAAATCAAACGACGGCTAATACTTGCAAATAAGACGTATTATTCGGTACTTCCAATAATGAAATCGAAGAAAGTGCACAGGAACAATAAGCTGCGGATATATAAAACTATTATGCGACCTGTGCTCTGTTATGGCAGCGAGACATGGACATTAACGCGAACTTCCGAAAAAGCAGTTAACGCATTTGAAAGAAAGGTCCTCCGAAGAATTTCGGGACCTGGGAAGGAAGGAACGGAATGGCGAATAAGATACAACCATGAGTTGTATCAACTCTATGACGACCCAGAAGCTTCAAAGTTCATCAAGCTACGTGAACTGCAGTGGGCTGGCCATGTAGAGCGAATGGAAGACAGAAGAATCCCCAAACATGCTCTTAAAGGCAAAGCGAGTGGTAACCGGCCAGTAGAAAAGCCGCGCAAGCGATGGGAAGACTCGGTTGATGAAGATAGCAAAGCCATCTTAAAAATTAGCAGCTGGAGGACGCGGTTTTTGGATCGAGACGATTGGAGGCGACGATTTGGGCTGTCGCGCCATTGATGATGAATTAGTCGGAACGCATGTTTTTGGATTCAATCGAGCAGGGCAAGGTGTGTTTTGGAAGCTTCAGTACATAAATGTGAATTGTACTGTAAACGACTTCGAATGTAGTCCTTGTAGATGGTAGCTATGTCGGGAGGCGTAAAATATTTTTTGAATTTGGGAAGAATAAATAGGTATTTGGAAGTATCAAGGGCAACTTCAAAGATGTTTTTACTCTAACCAAGGTGGTTATTTAGCTTTACGCCTAAAGAAATAAACTCATCTGAAGAGCAAAGAGGTACACCATTGAAAGCTAAATTAGACGACGCCGCTGGAACATCACGTTTAAGAGAAAGATAACAGGTCTGTGTTTTGGCGGCATTGAACTCTATTTTTCCTGCCCCATTCCAGGATTTAGTCGATTTCAGTGTTCAGCGAAACGAATAACTCTCTTCGTCTGGAAGCAACAAATTGCTGGTGAGATTCCGCAGTGGAGTCGAATTCAAAAGTCTTATTTAAAGTACTTTCATCTGCAAAACTATGGATTGGATTGAGAGTAGAAAGCAAAACGTTATTAATAAATACCGAAAACAGATTGGGCGATAAGACAGAGCCCTGAGGGATACTGGAGGCGATTGGGAAGGAGAAGGAAGTAACGCCATCTAATACGAGTCGTGGGTTTGGACAAGAAACTTTAAATCCATTGAATAGGGGAAGCATCGAGGCCAATAGCCTTGAGCTTAACAAGAAGACGTTCATGCCAAACTCTGTCGAAAGCTTTTGCAATGTCATCTGCAAGAACTTGACCTTCGGTATATTTATGCAAGCAGGAGCTTCAACGTTCCGTCAGATAGACCAAGAGATCTCCCGTCGACCTTTCAGAACGGAGACCGTATTGGCGATCGTGGATAAGCTGTTTATCGGCGAGATAATGAACGATTTTGCGATTGACAGCAGTTTCTATTACTTTCGAGAGCACGGTTATTTGGCGGTAGTTAGCATGTATATATAGATATATATATATATATAATATAATATAATATAATATATATAAACTTTAACGCTGTTGAAAATTTATATCATTTGCTTTTTCCAAGAAATTTTATCAATATCTCTTAAAATAGCTATAAAAGGGATGGTATTACATGTGAATAATTTTTTAATGGATTGAATCGCGCTCAAAATTCGCTATTTAGAATGTTAGTTTCATAGATGAAGTAAATTATTTCTTTATTTTATATTTTTAAAACATCTAGTGCAGGTTAGGGACCTCCTTTGAAGAATGAGAGCTTTGGTTCAAATTAATATTTTTGCTTTATATATATCAAATGGATCTATGCATGTGCAAAATTTCAACTTTATATCTTTCACCAGAGCCCTAAAAAATTTGTGAAAATTTTCAATATTTTGCCCCATCACCTTGTTCCTCTTACACCCATCTTAAAATTTTCAAAAAAATTATTAATCGTACAACTTTAAAATTTGACACAATTTCAACAATTTTGAATTTTGAGATATAGCGAAATGCTCCCCATTTCCCCCCACCACTATTATTACCAAATTTTATATATTTTTTTTGTATTCCGCTAATATAGATTAATATATGTTTTAAGTTTAAATTAGATATGTAGATTAAGAGATACTTGAGATATTGTAAGTGTTTTTCCTTGTACCCCTCCTGACCCTTCCCCTTACAATTAATTATTGGCCTCGATTTTAGTAGATTATAGTGGAACTGAACGCCATCTAATTGGTCTCAAAATAGGAATTTTTCTTTATCAAGTAGTTCCGATGATATAATCATTCGATTCCGATGATATAATCAAGCAGAGAGATCGATAAGTATAATTTCTAAGAAAAAAGAGATAAAAAAAAAGATCATATAAATTCTATAACCAAATAAATAAAAATAATATTTTGAAAACATCCTACACGCGTATGAAAATGCTGCTCGGGACAAACTATTATAATTATTGCTTTCCATTTCCGGCGAGTATACCTATGTCTGGAAAGTTAACTGAAGTTTGCCGTCATTTGAATTTCATATTTCCCGACTGTAACGCACTCTCTTCGCCAGAATAAACTTTTACTGCGCTTATGTTCCGTCTGTTTTTCGGTGTTCTGTCTTTTAGATTGGCCGATGCCGCACCGCTACATATGCTGCATTTGCAAAAACCCCGCAGATCTTCCATGTTGATATTCAAATTAGTTGAACCTTTAAAAGGTATACGCAAAGTCCTTCTTCGGTACATTAAGGTACGATTAGCTCTTTGATTTATCACTTAACATGTCGCACGATTGGACTGTTATGGCGCCGACATTTTCTGAAAATAGAGGCAGAAAAAAGAAATGAATATTTCAAGATTTATGCGAATTATGTTGTATAATTTGGTGTGAAGCACAAAGTGATACCGGAAAAGTTTAAAGGGCTCTTCTTTGTTTCTTTCTTGTCTGGGTGCAAATGTTAGAAAAAGATTTATTCTTTTCGTATTTAGGAAAAAAAAACAGTATTACGATTGAGCGTAAAGCCCAGTCATGAGATACACTAGATGAAGAGAGAAATTCGTTGATTTTAAGATACTTTATATGGGAGTGGTAGAAGGGGGACGACACAGAACTAATTTTTCACATTATGATAAAATTGATAGCAAATTATTTTATACAGAATTTTAGCTTTAAAAAGTTGATAGGTGTTGAGGAATTTAGAATATTAAATTTAGTAAAATTATGCAGTTTGTATGAGAGGTGGTAGAAGGAGCATGAAGTTTTACCGTGTTTTTTTTTCAGCAATAACTACGAAGATGATACAAATGACATCTCTCGAATTTCAGACTAATAACATTCATACTTTTCAAGAAAATTGATTTTATGATTTATGTTCTGAAAATGCGTCACTGGAAGGATGTAAAAGAAGTAAAGCCAATCAGTTAAATTAATGTTTAGTGCTGAATTTCAGATCAATAAATTTTATATGTACAGAGTTAATTGGTTTATAAGGTTTCAAAAAAAAGTGCAGTTTGCATGGGAGGTGGTAGAAGAAGTCAAGCGATTCAAATAGTTTTTGCACTATGGATTGATACCAACATAAAAATAATACATTCTAAATTCTAGATCTATAGCTGTCATACTTTTTTACTTTTTTTTTATTGTGAAACTCCGAAATTTAGTCTTTTTTTATGGGAGAGGTAGACGGGGTGAAGCGATTTGGCCCATTCACGAACTTGGCCATTCTTTTTTCGCAAAAACAGCTTGTAAGAAATTTGAACTTTGTTGCTCAGCGTGTTCCCGAGCTAGAGAGGAGACGGACGGACGGACTTCCGGTTTTGAGATTTTTGAGTGAATATATGAACTTCTGTACTATTCATTTTTTTCTCCGAGCCTTATTTCTTCGCGTTACAAACTTTGTGGCAAACTTATAATTCTCTCAGATTTCTTTTAGAGTATAAACATAACAGAATTACGATTGCGTGTATACCTCAATCAATTAAAGTTTCAGTGACTTCAGAAGGGATGATCTTCCCGCCAAATCAATACCAACTTATGCTTTATGCCTCATTAGATCAGTACTCTCTTGAAAATTATCTTAATGCGTATCGCCAAACTTTGACTTTTCAATGGGAGGTGGCAGAAGGAGAGAGAGACTTCCAACGATTTCTGCAGAAGTAGTTAAAATCGATCTAGAAATATGACGAAAAATTTCAGGTCAGTAACTATTTCTTTCTAAGAAAATCGACAGGCTATATTATAAAGTTGTGCAAATGTGGAGTTTTTTATGGGAGGTGATTGACGGAGTGGCGGGATCGAAACTATTTTTTCTCGCTCACAACGGTCACTACCAAAATGCTTTGTAATAAATTTCAGCTTCAAAACATTGATATGTACTGAGAAAATTGGTTCATTGTATATATTTTGTGAAATGGTGCAGTTCGTATAAGAGGGGGTAGAAGTAGTTGGAGGATTACAATCATTAAAAAATAAATATATAAAGTTACTAAAAAAGTGTTCACATCCAAATTTCAAGCCCTCTGGACCTTCAGGTCTATTATTTTTATTTTTATTTGTTATAGAAGGGCCGTTAGCCCTTTGCACAACCCACTTTCTAAGTTGCGGATTGGGGTAGCCCAGATATACTGTTCGCAACCTGGGACGCGCGTGGTGGCATATAGTTCTGCCTATCTTACAGGATGGGATTGTCTTGGCAAAACCACGGACTACGTTGTAACAGCGTTCAGTTTAGTTAAGATATTTTTATTCGGATCTTTCTAAAAGGATTTGGTCTTTCTACAGCTATCCAGCTGCCGCTTCTCGTCGCAAAAAAGTTTAAAATATTTTGTTTGAAACTTGTCTTCAGTACTGTTGGTGCTACATCGACTGCCATTCTAATGGATTTGATGTTGACAGATCCTTGCTCGGCAATCGTGTCTGTCGGTTTGTTACCTAAAAGGTCGCTACACCCCGGTATCTAAATTAAAAATACTTTTTCTATTGTTGCTAGGCGATTCAAATTATTTCTGAAAATGGACAGGATTGGATTGCGAGAACAAAATCTGCTGTCAGAATTACAGAGGAGTATCATTGTTGTGTGCATCCTTTAAAATAATAACAAAAATAATTAAACGTTTCTTAAGCCCTACACTAATTAACCAACGTGGATTCAGAACCAGACGATCTACAACAGACTAGATATTCTTGATGATGCAGATGCTTGAGAAATGCTAGGAATACAACACAGACATGCACAAAATTTTCGTAGATTTTAAACAAGCATATGACAGTGCCAAAAGGAGTATACTATACCAAATCATGGTTGATTTTGGAATTCCCCCGAAACTAGTCCGATTAACAAGACTTACAATGGCAAACACTGAATCCCAAGTGCTTGGGCTACCTATAATAATGTAAAAACTTCTTCACCGCCTCTGGGCTATTAACAATTTATAAGGCCTATATTAGACCTCGTCTTGAATTTAATTTCCACATATGGGCGGGAGCTGCAAAAACTTCTTTCTCCTATCTGGATAGTATCCAGTCTCGGACTATTCAAATTATAGGAGATTCAGACATCACTTCTTCGCTCGATTCACTCGAGCATAGACGAACTGTAAGCTCATTAACCCTTTTGTATCGCTACTACAATGGAGATTGCTCGAACGAAATCTTTAATCTCTTGCCCCCATGTATGCCCTTACCCCGTAATACTAGAGCTGCTTCGCGCGCTCATAACCCCACCTTCGGTCGCACTGTCAAAATTCGTGACTCGTTTTTAAACCGGACTGTTCGAATATGGAACTCGCTGCCCATCTTGGTGTTCCCGCATGACTACAACATTCAGCAATTCAAGGGAAATATTCATAGCCACTTCCGTCTCTATCCATTTAATTCCCAAAAACCAATATCCTTCCCCCCTCACCGAAGCTGTGCTTCAGTACAAAAGGGCAACCCCTCTAGTTCCGGTGTCACTTAAAAAAAAAAAAAAGTGACAATACAAACCGATTTCACTCTTTCGAACAGAATGTGATTTAAAGCAGGGAGATGGTCTAGCTAACATGCTTGTCAAACGAAGTAACGAGTAATATTTATTTATTTATCATAACAAGATAGCTTACATAACAATAAACTGCTTAATTTAATTTAATATAACCTAATATAGTTAAATTTACCGTAATTAATTAAACACAATTTAATATAAGTATGATAGGCACTGGTGGAAGGGTCAAACGGGGTGTGGCGATGAAACGGAGCGTAGTCTCAGTTTATATGTCATCAGTATATTATTGGAGGTGTATAGTGTGCGCTGAATTTATTAAATACTCTACAGCATCTGTTAATAGGTTCATTTTGTCCTTAATCTGCACGATGTGGATATTCCTTAAGTGGTTTTGAATATCTTGTCAGCCTGACATTGTCATCGAGTCTGAATTTATTTCAGATGTGGTCAACCTTAATATCGCCATTCACAAAATCTAAGGTAAATCAGGATGTGAGCATAGTTCTTCTAGAACTCAACTTGGCATTAGAGAATGTCGTTCGAACAACACCAACGGGACACTACTATTCAAGTCCACCCAACTAGTACCATAAGCTGACGACATTAACAAGATCCGTCCCTAGTGCTAAGCAGGTATTTGTCAATCTTGACTCCGCTGCAATAGAAGTCGAGTTGTGCATTAACGAAATCAAAAGAATAGTAATGACACAAACAAGAAGGAGAACGCCAATCAGGCAAAACATAACAATTGCGGAATATAATTTAGAGAGTGTGGACAACTTCATAGACCTTGGGGCTAATCTAGAAAAGGACGGATAATACTAGCAAATAAGACGTATTATTCGGCACTTCCAATAATGAAATTCAAGAAAGTGCACAAGAACAATAAGCTGTGAATATATAGAACTATTATACGACCTCTGCTCTGTTATGGCAGCGAGACGTGGACATTAACGCAAACTTCCAAAAAAGCAGTTAACGCATTCAAAAGTAAGGTTCACCGAAGAATTTTGGGATCTGTGTACGAAGGAACGAAATGGCAAATAAGGTGCAACCATGAATTGTGTCAACTCACAGCCAGAAGCTGCGTAAACTGTAGTGGGCTGGCCATGTAGAACGAATGGAAGACAGAAGAATCCCTAAACGTGCTCTGAAAGGCAAAGTGAGTGGTAACCAGCCAGTAGGCAAGCCACGCAAGCGATGGGAAGACTCAGTTGATGAAGATAGCAAAGCCATCTTAAAAACTAGCAGCTGGAGAAGGCAGTCTTTGGATCGAGACGATTGGAGGCCACGACTTCAGGAGGCCAGGGCCTAATTTGGGCTGTCGCACCATTGGTGATGATGATGATTGCGAGAAGTGCAGCACCACTGTCCGAGATAATGTGGCAATTCTCGAGACTGTTCGGCATATTTAAAGGGATATTTATGTACTCGTTAATAGCTAATACTTCCGCTTGGAACACAGTCGCGTACTCAGGAAGCTGGAAATCAGACCGTGAATTGATGGTTTCAATTTTATGGCAGCTAGGCCTGCTGTTTGTTTAAAGTATATATTAGATATTTTTATATCTCCGTTGGATTAGACGAGTGTGGTAGTTGGTTCTGATACCAACGTTTGCGTCCATACCACCGCGGCATTACAAATAATTCGCTCAACAATACTGGTAAACATCTAAGGCCTTATCTCAAGCTGAATCTCTTATGAAAGTGAAGAGGTCTGCTGTAGCTTTTTTTGCTCGTTCTTAAATGTTGGCCTTCCAGAATAATTTGCTATCTGGAATGAGACCTAAACGTTTGTCCATTTTCGAGAGGACCATAATGATACCCCGAATGGTTGGTGGATTTAATACGTAAAGAGTGCTTCTTCTGGAGAAGATAAACAGGTCTGTTTCTTAAGGGTTGATGCTTAGTCCTTTATCTAGTGCCCAGCTGTCGAACAGTTGTAGAGCGGACTCCAGGTGATCACCTAGAACTTGCTCTAACTTACCAGTTAGCATGATGTCGAGATCGTCTTCATACCTCCATTTCAAATCTTATCCAAATGTAGTCTGACAAGGATGATTCGTTCGAAACCCTCGAATTCCAGACCATTACTTATTTGGAATTAGTTGCAAGAGTCAGGTTAATAACATCGGCTTTTACTTTATTGATGAATGTAGGACTATTACCGACATTGTAAACATTTAGCTTGATCATGCTAAGAAATTCTAGGATTGATTTACCGCGTTCGTTAAATTATGTGCAAGACCATTTGGTGTAATGGATATTGGTATCACAACATACTACCAACCTACTAACTATTGGACTGAAGTGGATATTGTTGAATATGTAGTCCGCGAGACCTTTCGCTACATACAACGTTTCCATGGAGCTTTTGTGAATTCCGAGAAAAAAATTGCATCTCGCTTTTTTGTGTTCTCTATGGGAAAGTTTCCATACCTCCATGGAAAGATTGCTTTGCAGTTTAATGTCCTACAATAGGAGCTCATGATCTTCTGTGATACCCGGGATCCATACAGACAATTTCGACAGTCTAGGAGTCTGAAGTTTGATATATGTCAAGAGCTCATTCATTTTGGAAACCGCTTCGTGAAGGAAGACCACAGAGTTTAGTTCAGGCTCGAAGTCGTACTTAATAAAGCTCGGCTTAGATGGTTGATTACCGCTCAGTGTTTCTCAATGAAGAGTAGATCTGAGGGCTGATCGACTCTGGTATATGCCTAGTAAATTGTTGGTGTAGATTTGTGCTACCTGGAGATTGCTGCTAGTGGCGACGCTGTTGATAGCCAATCTCGGCTGTTTCCATTTCGCTGCAGGTAACGACGTATTGCTATCAACCGATCGGAGGCACTTGTGTTTCAGTTGTTCGAGCATATTACCGACGACTCTGCACGCGGATGATGGGGTTTCTTTGGCATTAAGAGAGCTGGTACCGCGAACCAATCATCCCGGCACAAGCGGGAATTATAGTATTAGAAGCACACTGCCATTTCTGCTGACGGCCTTAAAATAAACGTAGCAGCTGACTAGAGACCCGGAATTTAGCTATGAATCTCCGTTAGGCTGCACTTCTGAGCATGGTATTTCTTATCGCTGCCGTCAGTTTTGTAATCACAGCGCAATCCGGAGCAATGTTTGATGCTATCTTTAGCAGTGTGTTCAGGGCGTTCAAGAACTTCTTCGCAGTAGGCCATACTAACGACATTCACTCCAGTAGTGCTAGCTTTGTTAGTTAGAAAATTGACAGAGTTACTAGAACCTTTCACTACGCTGGCTGGGCGTGAAGCTTCTGCAACCCGTTACTAGCTCGCCTTGGAGTATAGTCGACTCAGAACTGCAGCAGCTTTAGCCTCTACTGCATCGTCAGATCTTGCGTTGGCAGCTTTCCTTTTTAGCTTGGTCTTTGCTCAGCGAAAAGAACGATTGCTAAGACCGACATGAGGCGTTAGGATGGTCTCACTACCAAAACCAATGGAGACAGTTGTGCAGGATATTGTCGACGTCAAATCGTGATTAGCATCTGTATACACGTCCATCGAGCTTGCTCGGCTCTAAGGCATCATGCATGAGTGTCATTAATGCGAAGTCACTGAGCTCTGACACGGGAAACTCAGTGATCTTGGTATTTGTTAGTAGCATAGTTCTACTAGAAGCTGGTAGCACCGTTCAAGTATTTCCCGAGCTTCGTTCGTATCCGGTAATTTTAGCACCCTCTTCAGCTCATAGTTTTTCTTGGGCTGGTTTGCGGCATGATTTTTACAGAAAAAGTATTTGCGGCTATTTCCACTTAAACGTCGTCATCAATTTTGTCTAATAACAAAGCAGTTACCGACATGAATGCGATGAGCATAATGAGGTAAGAATATCTGTCGAACTAAATTTCTTGCTAACCGCGGACGTCGGTCTTGCAATACACCGCAGCGTCCTTTATCCGCCACCTGAGGACGCGCCCGATAGGTTACCCAACCAACAGTGTAAATATATAAAACAAAGTTCTGTCAAACATTCTTAAATCTTTTTTCCCCTTCTACGCCCGGTCGCACAAAAGTAAAGATTCGACTAATTACAATAAATTAACTAATAGTCAACACATTAAAACCTACGGACTTGAAATTTTGTACAAACGGTTTTGAAACAGAATTAAAACAAAAACTTCATCACAAATGTTGGGATTTTCACAACCACTCTACCCCTGCCATTCAAATGTATGGGACTATGAATATAAGTTTTACCGAATTTTTTGGATTTTACTTTATCTATGAAACTAGTATTCTATTCAGATAAGTTATTGATTAAATAATTATTAACATCTTCCATCACTTTTATTCATAATAATCCAAGCTCCCACTTATAAACTAATGAAATATTGAGTCTATGCACTCTGCAGTGTGTAAATTTAAATATTCATTCAGCTATTTATAGATAAAAATAAAAGTTAAGAATTAAAAACAATTGACAATAGCCCGGATCTAGAGCTCTCACCACTTTCATC
Source organism: Chorisops tibialis (assembly GCA_963669355.1). Lineage (NCBI taxonomy): Eukaryota > Metazoa > Arthropoda > Insecta > Diptera > Stratiomyidae > Chorisops > Chorisops tibialis. The sequence goes on along the minus strand of OY770262.1, from coordinate 81,033,856 downwards.
TTGCCTTTCTGCTCCTACCATAACCTGCATGTTGATTTCACGCTCTTCGTCAACTTGTCCCAAGAATAATAATGTTGCAGCCGACATGTGGGCAGATATTTCTTGCCCCCAATTTTTATCCGCAACAGTTATGTACAAATCTACATATTCTGAGGTTCCAAATTGCAACTTCAGATCATGTAAGATATAATAGTTGAGACAGGTCCCGCATTTAAGGTAAATTGCCATCATTTAAAAAAAAAACTTCAGCCGACAATTTCTTTTTATCCCAATGCATATAAAACTTGTATTATTTTTAAAGTTTGTTCACTATTATTTGTTGATTTTCAGATTTCTATCTGTTGTATAGATAGGGTATAGCCAAGTAGACAGTGTGTTGGTCTTGTAATGCGAAGGTCGTGAGTTCAAATCCCGGCCGGCGCAACATATAATTCCTGCACATTACCTGCTTGGGTATACCTTGGTCACCTCAATCTAAGAAAATGAAAAAATTCGTAGAAAGAGGGTAGTGCGAAGGGCTAACAACCCTTCCACAATAAGTAATGAAACAAAAAAAGTTAAGGAACCTAAATATCAGGATTGTAGCGCCATTGTAGAAGGAGAAGTATGTGTTGTTATGGTTAATATATGTACATACGACTTATCCTTTCGGCCATCCTTCCAAAATTTATTTCGGCTGAGATCACCTCCCTTCCATCTATAATCCACACACAAATGAACTTTCTATCTTTTTCTTTGCGGAGTTATTGTATCCTGAGCGTTCATGTATGGCATACAGACCGATTTTTGTTGTTGCATTTTTGGACTAATTTACTCAACAATGGGAAATTGAAAATATTAGCTTTATCACACCCCATCTACCACTGCCAGTATACACAAAAATTAAAACTTCACCTTTAAAATATTTATTTCACTACTCACTAGACTAATTACAATCTAGTTAGCTATTGTAAATCGTTCTAAAAGCCTTAAATACTACAATTTATTTTGAAAATTCAAATTCGAAATTTATGAAATTAACTTCAAATTTGTTTTCAACATTCATCAAGCATCATTTATATTGTCAATTGAACTATTTCTTTGCATTGTCGAGCATATCTTTGAAAATTATGAAATTCTGAGTGCTTAATTTGAAAAGTTTGCTTTCAATGGAACTCCATGACGTTATGTTGCAACACAATCATCTAATTATCTCAGAAAGTACATTAGTCAAAAAATTTAAGAGGATTTAGTTGTTGAACGATATGGGGCATAGCAATGCAACCTGCAAATGACGAATACTAATCTTCGAGTAAATGCGCGTAGATCTTAGCTCATAGGTACTCGTACCTTTATACCTAAACCAGCTACCTACTTACTTTAGATATGTATATGAAAATCTCGAAGTAACGATACGCCTTAGGGTTTCTTTCGAACCGCATGCTTCGCATCAAATGGGCGCGACTTACGTAAAACCCTTCTGAAATCACAGTTTTATGTGTACTTATTTATTATTAAGGCCTTCGGCGTTGCCTAATTGTAGGTCACAAGAGTTTTGAAAGCCGATCAATCAAAATTTCGGTTATGCTTATCGCGCGCACAAAAATTTTAGAAGATTAAGACCAAAATTCAAACTTCAGCCAATGATTATTATATTTTTTAAAGTGATGCTAATGGGCTACTTTTCTTCTAATCATAGCGCATTTTACAGAAAACTATGCGGGGGCGGATAATAATAATAATAGTATAGTTAATTTATGAAACTTATCTAGGTAATCTTTCAATTTTTCATGCCTTTGAAATGTTAAGAATTTCGATTATAATACAATCAAATCTAACGGTGAAGGCAGCAATATTAATTAATGTTCGCTGTTTGAAGCCACTGAGTGCAGCTGTGATTTTCAGAGTTAAAAATGACGGTGGAAACATGATTAGTTTCTGAATTCACGTAAAATGTGAATAAAATTAATTAGATTTATGAGAATTACATGGTGGAAAGATCTATTTACCTTTTTTTATAACCTAGATGGAATCTGAGAGTATTAGTTTGTTCTAAAGTTTGTATCGTCAAGGGTACAGAAATATTTATTATCTGTCAAAAATCTCCATACAGGATGTCCGTTCGTTTGTCCTGCCGGTCGCTCTATAGCTTGAAACCGCGTTGAGCAAAGATGCTCTAATTTTGTACACGTTATTTTTAGCAAATGGTTAGGTGAAGTTGGTTAACGGCCGAAATCGGTTCACATCTTTTACCCTCCACCCATTCCCAAAATCACAACTTCATTATAAGGCAATTTTCGTGGGAGACATACACTCGGCAGAAAAAGTCTGCGTACACACTCAACACATCCAACATATCTATAAAAAACATCGTTTTAAGTAATTTATTTCATAATAATTTTTTTCTTTTTTTTCATGGCTTTATTACAAACATAAAACAAAATAAATAAACTGCCAACAAGTCGGGCGAAACTTTATTATTCTTGGGACAAGTTGCGGATGAGTGGAAAGTCAATATGCAGGCTAGAGTGGTTAGGGAAGGCTAAGTGAAAGGGAGTTCTTGGACAGGGCTGTTGTCAATTTAACCATATTTTATTCGTTTCTGCAAGTTCTGGTTTGTGTGAGGGGAGGAGCAGGGGTAATAGTAAGGGTGGGTGGATGTTAATAGCTTTTTAATTAATTGCTTGAATCACGTCCAAAGACGAAGTTGCATAGAATTTTCATAAAATTCGGTGTATTTTACATTCACGAAACCGAACATTTGTATAGGAGGGGGTAGAGAAGGTAGGGGAATCGTAAAATTTGATACGCAGTTTTATTTTGCTTCTCTTGTAAGGTGCTTGTATAAAAAAGTTCAAGTTCGTAACTTTTAGTTTGTTGGTTATTAGTTGATTTAATGAAATTGGTCGAAATCATACTTTTGTATGGGAGGGGGTAGAAGGGCAAGCGCGATTTCAAAACTTTTAACGCAATTTCATTTCAATTATTTTTGTAAGTTCTTATGCAGAATTGCAAATTGATAGCTTTTAATAGTTAGGTGATAATTGATTTCTTAAAAATGGTCGAAAAAATAATTTTGTATGGGAGGGGGTAGAAGTTTTAAAGGTTTTCGACCAGTTAATATTTCGTATATTTAGGGATTTTTTTTAAATGCATTTTGCAAATTTGCAAGTTTGTACCTTAAAATTTCACTCAAAAATTTTCAGTTTATGTGTTTTTTTCAATGCACATGAAACACCTTGTGCACGTTAGACCGGGGGGGTTGGTTTATAACAATTATGGATCAAGCTATTATTATTTTTCTATGTACATCAAATAGACGTATTCACATGCAAAATTTAAACTTTGTATCTTTCACCAGAGCCCTTAAAAATCACTCAAAATTTTCGACATTTTTGCTTATCACCTCCCTCCCCTCACACCTCCCAGCTTAAAATTTTTACCAAAATTAACCATTTATAGTTCTACAATCTGACAAATTTTTGATCTGATATCTGTACTCTTTTTTGAGATTTAAGGATTCGTAATTTTGAAAAGTGCGCCATTTTTGAAATGCTCCCCATTTCCCCCACTACTATTATTTCAAAATACTATTTTTTTTTGTATTTTGCTAGTATAGCTAAATATAAGTTTCAAGTTTCAATTACATAGCTTAAGAGATAGTTGAGATATTCATTTTTAAGTGTTTTTTTTCGCACCCCCCCCCCCCCCCCCTTGACCCTTCCCCTTACCATAATTAACCACTTTCTAAGTTGATTCCGATGGAACTATATGCCACCTTAACGGTCCCAAAAAATGAATTTTTTACGATTAGCAATTTCGAAGATATAATCATTTGAAAAAACAGTTCGACCGACAATTTGTTTTTAGCCCCTCCTTTTCGGACGCCAATGGATAAAAAAATTAAATTATTTTTAAAAGTTGTCCCACAAACCCCTCTATATGTGTGTTGAGTTTAACCTTCCTAGCTGTTACCATGGTTGAGATATTTGAATTCGTATTTTTCGGTTTTAGCGCTCCCTCCGCCTCCCCCTGAACCCGTACACCACCGAAAATGGATATCTGCCTGAGATCCGCAACTATCTACAATCCCCCCAAAAATGAACTTTCTATCTTGAAGGGTTTGGGAGTTAATGTGCGCTGAGCGTACACACCGGCGTACGGCGTACGGCGTACAGACAGACGGATTTTTTTTTTGCATTTTTAGGCTAATTTAGTCATGAAACGCGAAAAAACAAAATTTCAGGGTAGCAAATTTTTTTTTTTCCAAGTCGATCACAATACTTTATTATTAAAATAATAAAGTAAAATGATGATTGACTTCATAAAAATATTAAAATTAAAAAACGAAAACAAATCCTGAATTGCAACAATAAAAAGTCTGCGTACAAATATTTCTTTTCAAAATAAAACAATTGTTTTTCCTCGTTAATAGCTTGTGGGATATTCTCGTCTCTTTATTACTTCCCACAACCGTTTTTGCATGGAATCTACCAGCTTCTTAGTGAACTCTGGGGTTATCGAATTCCACTCCTGGATCAGGACTACCTTGAGCATTACCTTCGACGTTATTGTGTGCGCTCGAATCCTTTGTTCCAAGTGATGCCACAAATGCTCTATTGGATAAGGTCAGGAGATTGGGGCGGTGTACGAAGCTGATTTTGGGCATTATGTAGCAACCAGAGTCTTACTACCTCCGCAGTGTGCTTAGGGTCGTTGTCTTGTTGGAAGTAAAAGTTGTCCCTTAAGCCCAAAAGCTCTGCACTTTTCTTCAAATTGCGCTTGAGAATACTAAGGTAGTCTATTTTATTCATACCACTTTCAATAAACTCCATTTTTCCAACTCCTCCACTAGCCATAGACCCCCATTATCATAACACCGCCACCACCGTGCTTTACTGTTGGACAGAGATTTTTTACGTTGAAGGCCGCGCCAGTTTTTCTCCATACAATCTTCCGACCTTTGATTCCAAAAATACAAAATTTACTTTCATCCGAGAAAATAACTTGTTTCCAAAATTCTTTTGGCTTATTTATGTGTTCCTTAGCAAACGCCAGCCGCATGAGTCTGTTTACTGTTGTTATAAATGGCTTTCTGCGGGCAACACGTCCGTGATACCCATATTTCCTAAGAATTTTATGAACACCATCATCAGAAATAGACTTGCGCTACTTTTATGTTCTTTTCCATATCAACTGAAGTTAATCTAGGTTAGCCTTCATCGTTCACAGCAAACTCCGAGATTGCTGAGGGCTCAACTTTGGAGGACGGCCAGATTTGGGTTTTGAAACCAAAACTCCTGTGTTTTTGAAGTTTTTTTCGACTCGTTGGACAGATGAATGACTTCTGCTGACTATTGGTCCTATTTCACGATATGACGTACTTTTTTTCCACAAATCCACGATAATTTTCCTTTCTCCAAATTCAATTTCCTTTCCTTTATTAGACATCTCTTACTTAACGTTTTTTAGCAATTATTTTTAACGCAAACCTTAAAACACTACAAAAACACGTTTATCAACTTTCCTACACAAACTTTATTGTTATTAATGATTTAACTGCAACTCAGAGACTTTGACTTCCCTTTATACGCTTTGAACGCAGACTTTTTATTCCTGGAATTTCAGACTATTTTTCGTTTCCGAATTTTACCATTTTTTTTAAAGTACAGTAATTCTCATTTTTGTTTTGTTTTATGTTCATAGTGAAGTAATGAAAAATAGAAAAAAAAATATTTCGGAATAAAATGTTCGAAACGATATTTTCTATAGATATGTCGGATGTGTTGGGTATGTACGCAAACTTTTTCTGCCGAGTGTATGTATCTCTGGATCAATTAGAGCTAATGTGCTTAAATTTGTTTTATATTATTTTTAGCCAACAAGAAACTTTAAGTCCGTAAACGGGATACATCCCTGCCTAGCTACAACTAAAAGCTTTCCAATTTTGAATGCAAAAAAACTGAAAGATGTACAGAAATACTAATAATTTACTTGTAGTGAAATAAAGAATAAATTTTTGGACATTTGTACATACACGAGTACATATCTTACTTTGTTGCTGTATTCCACTTCCTAGTAAATCTAAAGCATTTCTGTCAATTTTTTTAGCGCACCATTGCCCTTAAGCTTCTCTCTATCATCTTTTGTGCCGACGCAATAACTTGATCTGATGGCAAAATTTACTGTCACTATAAATTTTCAATATTCATGAATTATCTCCCCATAAGTGTATGCGATCATGATTCTATAGAACGACTTCAAATCGTATAAATAAACGGAGCATTTATACCAAAAATGTAGCTTCCGAGTCATTGTTCATATCTCTGTCGACTCCAAAGAACTAATTTAGCCTACGGCTAAGAATTCTACGCGGTTGCGTCTCATAAATTCAGACCCGTATTCAATGACATCACCCATAGCGAAAATAATTTGAATTATCTGCTCCGATAAATAATTTTCAATTAATTCCCGATAAATCATCTTGGAAATTGTTCAGTGACGACGGTCCAAGGTCCTAGTCGACCCATAGGTATAAGTCAGGTAGAAGATTCGGAACGATAGATAGCTAGTTAGCTAGCTTATGCTCATATGTATATCTAAAATCTACTACAGATTCGTTGAATACAACCCGGAAGATTTCGAAAGACGGGTCCATCACTTCCAGATAGAAGTGCGCTCTGCTGGAATCTTGGACTGAATCAAGGGCTGTACGTTGAAATACCGATCTATCTTTTCGGAAGACAAGATTTCTTCTCGTTAGCTATCTAGGCTATAGGGAGTTTGGAGGAAGACTCCTGAGGTGCGAATATTGCGCATTGCTGGGCACGTTTGAAGCGGCATTTTCTTATACCAGAATTCGCTGATCTAAATGGCGCGAGAAACTGAAACTTTATAACGTCTGGATCGCCAAGATTATGGCACTCTGAGCTCTAGAAGCGGCCGGGATATTTATATTAGCCGGGACCTAAAGTATGGCAGAAAAGTGTAAGTGAATTTCATTGTCTCTTGTGCGGTGGTTTGCAATATGTGATGTAATGGAATTTTCAAAGTGCTGCCTAGCTACGATGGCGCAGAATTTATGGAGGAAGTTTTACTGCTCTCGTTTTTCAAGTGGTTTTAGAAGTGTTAAAGATATTTGCTTGTTGGTGTGTTGGCGGGTATTTATTGACAGATTTTATCGATGTAGTATAGTTGTTTGTTGTTTTGTTTTTTCGCTCGAAAATATTGATATGCATGACTGCTCTAACCTGTAGAATTGAATTTATCGAGTTTAGCCCGGTCGAACTCTATTCGATTCGAGGGTTTCAATAACGAAAGTTTTTTGCTTTCACTTTTAATCCAGATGGTAGTAGTAATTTATTTGCACGAGCTTAACAATTTAGATGAAGTCTTTAGAAAATTTATAATTTTATCCGATACTCCAAGGCAGTTGCAAACTATATTCCCTACAGAATAAAGAGAAAAGATGAGTGTGAACCAAATCACGGAAGGTCCTCTTTACTGCAAGGTAAATCTCTAATTTTTTTTGCACGGATTTTCACTATTAAAGATACCCAACTCTTTTTTTACACGGTCGATACATTCCAACGAAAATCGTGTAGAAAAAACAAACCGTGTAAAAAACGACCTGCAACTCATAGTAAAATCAAAGATGTGTTCCAGAATTTAAGAAAACCGTGTAAGATAAAAATAAACTGCCAACAAGTCGGACGAAGCTTTATTATTTTGGGAAAGGTTGCGGATGCATGGAAAGTCAATATGCAGGTTAGAGTGGTTTGGGAGACTAAGTGAAAGGGAATTCTTGGGCAGGGCTGTTATTAATTTAACAATATTTCATTCGCTTATGCAAGTTTGGGTCTATATAAGGGGAGCGGGAGGGGTGATAGTAAGGGTGGGCGAATGTTAATAGCTTCTTAATTGATTGCTTGAATCATGACCAATATTCTCTGTATAGAATGTGTTTCATAAACGAAGCTGCATAGAATTTTCATAAAATTCTGTGTATTCTACATTCACGAAACCGAACATTTGTATGGGAGGGGGTAGAGCGGGTAAGGGAATCGTAATATTTGTGATGTAATTTTATTTCATTTCTCTTTTAAGGTGATCGTACAAAATTTCAATTTCATAGCTTTTAATTTGTTTGTTATTAGTTGATTTAATGAAATTGGTCGAAATCATACTTTTGTATGGGAGGTGGTAGAAGGGCATGCGCGATTTCACAACTTTTGAAACAATTTTGTCTCAACTATTTTTTGAAGTTTTTATGCAAAATATCAAATTGATAGCTTTTAATAGTTAGGTGATAATTGATTTCTTGAAAATGGTCAAAAAAATAATTTTGTATGGGAGGGGATAGAAGTTTTAAGGGTATTCGACCAGTTAATATTTTATATATTTAAGGATTTTTATACTCTAGATGAAATCTGAGAGTATTATAAGTTTGATCTATAAGTTTGTAACGCTAAGAAATAAGGCTCGGAGAAAAAATGAATGATACAGAAGTTAACACTATCACTCAGAAATCTCAAAACCGGATTGCCGTTCACCCGTCCGTCCGTCCATCTGTGCGCTCTCTAGCTTGAGAACGCGTTGAGCTAGATAGTTTAAATTTGTACACGTTGTTTTTGACAAAAAAGTAAGGTCAAGTTCGTGAACGGGCCAAATCGCACCACCCCTTCTACCCCCTCCCATACAAAATGACACAATTGCGCAATTTGATAATAAACGGATTTGCTCGAAAAAGTATTAAAACTATTGGCCTGAATATGATAATATTACTTTTATGACAATATAATAATATAAAAATATAAAAATAATGCGTGTCCTCCCCCTCCTTCTACCACCTCCTATACAAACTGTACTTGTCATGAATAACTCTAAGCCAATTTACTCAGTGCGTATAAAATTTAGCAGGCTGAAATTGTGCACCAAATTTTTATTTAAAATTGTTAGTAAAGCCAAAAAAATTAGACGATTAGCTTCACCCCTTCTACCCCCTCCCATACAAAATGACAAAATTTCGTATTTTGACAATTAATGGATTTACTCGAAAAGTATAAAAGCGATTAGTCTGAATTTTGGGATATATTATTTTCATAATGATTTAAAGAAAAATTATTTGCGTTCTCCATCTCCTCCCATACAAACTACACTTTTTCATGAAATGCTCTAAGACGATTTTCTCGGAACATATAACATTTATTGAGCTCATATTTTGTAATAAATACTTAATTAATATTATCACAAAGATCAGAAAAAAAAAATTTGATTAGCTTTACTGCTTTTACCCCCTCCCATACAATGTGACACAGTTTCACAACTTCACAAAAAATCGATTTTCTTGAAAAGTATAAATGGCATTAGTCTGAAATTTAAGGGATGTCATTTTATAATATTTCTAGTTATTTCTGAAAAAATCACTAAAATCCTCCCACTCTTTCTACCACCTCCCATAAAAACTGCACATTTTGACTAAATCTCACTCACTAATCTTTTTAGTCCCCATTCAATTTTTGGAGTAAGCATTTTGTATAACACATTTTTATAGCTATTTTAGCATGATGGGGAAAAAATTAGTTCATTGCTATCATCCCTTGTAACACTCCCCATACAAAATTTCTTGGGATCACAAAAAATTCTATTTCATCTAGAGTATCGTAGCCTTGTTACGTTTTCAAATACATTTTGAAAATTTTCAAGTTCCTACCTTAAAATTTCATTCAAAAATTTTCAGTTTATAGGTTTTTTTCAATGCACATGAAACACCTTGTGCACGTTAGACCGGGGGGTCGGCTTATAACGATTGTGGAACAAATTATTATTTTTTTTCTATGCATATCAAACAGATGTATCCAAATACAAAATTGAAACTTTGTATCTTTCACCAGAGCCCTAGTAAATTAGTCAACATTTTGGACATTTCTACTTACCACCTCCCTCCCCTTACAACTCCCAACTCAAAATTTTTACCAAAATTAATAATTATTTAGTTTTACAATTTGATAAATTTTCAATTTAATATCTGTACTCGATTTTGAGATATAACGAATTGTAATTTTGAAAAGTGCGCCATTTTCAAAATGCTCCCCATTTCCCCCCACTACTATTATTTCCACAAATTATACTTTTTTTTTTGTATTGCGCTAGTATAGATTAATACATGTTTTCAGTTTCAATTACATAGTTTAAGAGATAGTTGAGATATTCATTTTTAAGTGTTTTTTTGTACCCCCTGACCCTCCCCCTTGCAGTAATTAGCCTTTGTCTAAGCTGATTCTGGTGGAGCTATATGCCGCCTTAATGGTCCCAAAATATGATTTGCTTACGATAAGTAATTTCGAAGATATAATCATTTGAAAAAAAAATTCGGCCGACAATTGGTTTTTAGCCCCCCCTTTTTGCACCCCAATGGATAAAAAAATTAGATTAATTTTAAAAGTTGTCCCATAAACCCTTTTATAGGTATATTGATTTTTAGCTACCTAGCTGTAACCATGTTTGAGATATTTGAATTCTTAGTTTTCGGTTTAAGTGCTCCCCCCGCCTCCCCCTGAACCCTTACACCCACAAAAATGAGTGTCCTCCTGAGATCCGCAACTACCTACAATCTCTCCAAAAATGAGCTTTCTATCTCGAAGGGTTTGGGAGTTAATGTGCTCTGAGCGTACACACCGGCGTACGGCGGACGGCGGACGGCGTACAGACAGACGGATTTTTTTTTTTGCATTTTTAGGCTAATTTAGTCACGAAACGCGAAAAAACAAAATTTCAGGGTAGCAAATTTTTTTTTTTTCCCAAGTCGATCACAATACTTTATTATTAAAATAATAAAGTAAAATAGAAATATCAATAACGAGAAAAAAATGTGTTTTGATCCGTACACTCCTTCTACCCTCACCCATACAAATGTATAATTTTTGTTAAGTGCATTATATCGATTTTCATTAAAACTAGAAAAAGAATAAACTTAAAATTTTGCCAGAATTTGTTTTTTAATAATTGCAATAAATGCTAAAAAAAATGATCAGCTCCTCTTCGGTCCTTCTACCTCCTCCCATACAAATATCTCTATTATAAATTCAAGAAAAGCATTTCTCCTTCGAATATATTAGAACTATCGAATTTGAAATTGAATCAAAGCGTGGTGATAAGGATGATGATAAGCAGTTTCAAAATCATCTTAAACGCTCCACTTCCTCTGCCACCTCCCATACAAATGCCTCAATTTCAGGAAAATTATGTCCAATTGAAAATAATGAAAGCTACAAACCTTAAATTCAGCACAAAATATTTTGCATACCACATTAGGTGTCATACCCAAAAATTACAAACCCTCTCCTCTCCTTCTACAAAAGTCAGTATTAATTATTTAAAAGAATTGGAGGTGACATATTTTCCGGTACAGTGACCTCTTTCTCATTTCATCTAGAGTATCATAATTCTTTTGTAATATATTTTAAAATACATTTTACAAATTTTCAAATTTCGTTCAAAAATTTTCAGTTTATAGGTTTTTTTCAATGCACATGAAACACCTTGTGCACGTTAGGCCAGGGGGTCAGTTTATACCGATTGTGGAAGAAATTATTATTTGTTTTCTATGTATATCAAACAGATGTATCCAAATGCAAAATTTAATTTTGGACATTTCTACTTACCACCTCCCTCCCCTTATACCTCTCAACTCAAATTTCTTACCAAAATTAATAATTATTTAGTTTTACAATTTGACAAATTTTCAATTCAATATCTGTACTCGATTTTGAGATATAACGAATTGTAATTTTAAAAAGTGCGCCATTTTCAAAATGCTTCCCATTTCCCCCCACTACTATTATTTCCACAGATTATACTTTTTTTTTTGTATTATGATAGTATAGATTAATACATGTTTTAAGTTTCAATTACATATCTTAAGAGATAGTTGAGATATTCATTTTTAAGTGTTTTTTCGTACTCCCTGACCCTCCCCCTTGCAGTAATTAGCCTTTGTCTAAGTTGATTCTAGTGGAGCTATATGCCGCCTTAATGGTCCCAAAATATGATTTTTTTACGATAAGTAATTTCGAAGATATAATCATTTGAAAAAACAATTCGGCCGACAATTTGTTTTTAGCCCCCCCTTTTCGGACGCCAATGGATAAAAAATTTAATTATTTTTGTAGTTTGTCCCACAACCCTATCTATATTTCTAGTGATTTTCAGCTTCCTATCTGCATTCCTGGTGGAAATATTAGCAAGTGCAGTTTTTTACTCTTTCCCTGCCCCGCCTCCCCCTTACACCTAACACTCCCCAAAATTTAGAAATGGAAGCTCACTTACTCAGTCAACAATCTACCCAAAAACGAACATTCTACCTTCAACGGTCTCGGAGATATGAGTCCATATGTACGGCGTACGGCGGAACGGATTTTTTTTTGCATTTTTAGGCTAATTTAGTCATGAAATGCGAAAAAACAAAATTTCAGGGTAGCATTTTTTTTTTCTGTGTCGATCACAATACTTTATTATAAGAATAATAAAGTAAAATAACTACATACTGTTTAGAAAACCGTGCAAAAAAAAATAATTAAAACCCATATTATGATAATTATATTAAAAAATCTCAAAATTTGAATATGAAGCCTATTTAGTAAATATCATCACTACTTTAAAATTCGTCTGCAAGTTTATTGCTGACTGGAGCAACATTGCTTTAATCGCTTGATATGTCTAACACGTATAATGAGCTTAAACTTATTCTCCCGTTCTTTAATAACGTCCTCTGATGTCGGCTTTCTTTTTATTAAGAAATCTGTTTTCAGATCCTGTTTTTTTTTTGGTTTTCAAGTTCAAGTCGTATCATAAGTTCTGTTACAAAGGAAACTTTCAAGGAAACGAAGACTTTAGGAAATATTTCGAATTGTTAAAAACCTAAATTATTCAAAATGACTTGCTTCTGTGTCAAAACAAGCCCGGAGCCTGCGTGGACAGTCGTCAAATGAATTACATATCTTTTTCAGCGGGAATCTGTCCCTTGCTGCTCCAATTCTTGTGCCGTTTTTGGCAGGCAATTTCCCTATGGGCAGACCGTAAGGAGTAGTCCAACAGATTGAGATCTGGGCTTTCAGATGGCCATTCTGAAGTCCCTATGACCTCAGGAATGTTTTCCTTAAGCGACAGCTGAGTTGATCTGGCCTTTGCTCAAATGTAGCATAATACACTCTAAAATTTCTGGTCCGAGTTTCGATACCATTTTCACAAAAGTGGAGGTTTGTGGTGCCTTCATAGCTGACTTCCTTCCAGACCATCACTGACGAGGTATAATGACCCTTTTGTACCCAGTTAACTGTGCTGGTAGCATAGACTCGGTTATTTTGACGGTTAAATTTCTCTTTGACCATGCAGATTTTCTCGTCAGAAAACAAGATGAGCAACATCATGCGCGTAACGAGCTATCAACGCCTTTGATCCTTCTATCCATTCTATCCATCTAGATTTCCCGCGATCAAAAGTTGAACTGGGTGCAAAGCTAGGGTGTAGCCTAGTGGGTAGCGTATTGGTCTCCAATGCGAAAGTCGTGAGTTCAAATCCCGGTCGACGCAT